>JAZBNJ010000033.1:1250000-2500000 GCA_037349165.1 Choristoneura rosaceana
GAATGTTTTTGGTGGGATTTCTATTACCCACAGCGAATAAACAATAGGCCGTTTGACACTAGCACACGATTGACATACTTTTTATGAGTTTAAACGCGATTCCCCCGTAAATTTTGCATGATAATACTGACCTGCGAAGTCATTAAATACATAGCCAATTCAACAAAGTAACTATTTATTACCTTTATGCATGCCAATTTGCCTTTTGCTTAGTTCGGATGTTTTTCTCTATATACCTCAGCTTTAATAAAATTTTATTGATAAAAGAAACTAAATAATATAAATATTAAACATAACATTCTAACAATAACTTAAAATAAAATAAAAATTATAGTGCTTATTATATTATGGTATTCAATAAAGTTTCATTTGATTGTACTACTATCACAGTATATATGCATATTAGCTCAAGCAGTATGGAAGCTACGAAGCTACGGTACTGCAGTACCGCGAGACCCCCTTAGAGGCCGTGTAGAGCGCGCGTCTGTGTGAGTGTGTTCGTTTCGATCGATATGTTCGTAGCTTCCATACTGCTTTAGCTTATACACTGTTAAATTTTTTTGTAAAATTACAATTGTTTTACAAAACAAATATCAGCAAAATTCCAAATCAACGTATACTAATACAAAACATAACACAATTTGAGTAAAATTACAAGACATGTGAAGGAACTTACTATAATGAGTTGTAATTTTGGAAGCTTTATGCAATAACCCTACACGTATTGTAATTTTTCCTAACTGTTGGTGAATTTCTAATGAAAGGTTGTAAATTTACCAAAATTGTTTGTAATCCGATTTACAATACTTTTTTGTGATATTACGAATAAATGTTGAAACTCAAATTACTATGAAGTCATTAAGAATTTACAAATAATTTTATTATTTTTGTAACACAAATTTGAAAATTACAATACGTATTATAATTCTATCGAAAGTTTTTATTTTTCTAACACGTATTGTTATTTTCTAAAACTGTTGATTAATTCTGAACAAAATGATTTGAAAATAAGAATAACTCTTTGTATTTTGATTTACAATACTTTTTTTATGAAATTGCAAAAAAAGTTAAAACACAAATTAGTATGAAATCATTAAGAATTTAAAAATAATTTTATTATTTTTGAAACTTAAATTTGAAAATTACAATACGTATTATAATTCTACCATAAGTTTTTATTTTTCTGACACGTATTGTAATTTTGTTAAACTTTTGATTAATTTCGGGCAAAAAGATTTAAAATTTACAAAAATTGTTTGTAATTTGATTTACTATACTATTTTTATAAAATTTTGAAAATATGTTGAAACTCAAATTAGAATGAAATTATTAAGAATCTGCAAACTATTTTATCATTTTTGTAACACAAATTTGAAAATTGCATTGCGTATTGTAATTCTACCCAAAGTTTTTACTTCTCTAACACGTATTGTAATTTTTTCAAATTTTTGATTAATTTCAAGCAAATAAAATTTAAATTTTTAAAAAATGTTTATAATTTGATTTACAATACTTATTTTGTGAAATTATGAAAAAATGTAGAAGATAAAATTATTAAAGATTTACCTAGGTATAATTTTACTATTTTTATAACGCAAGTTCGAAATTGCATTATACATTGTAATTCTACTAAAACGTGTATTTCTCTTATACGTATAGTAATTTTTCAAACCGTTAATTAGTTTTGAATCAAAAGTTTCTAAAATTCTTGAAATCTGTTTGCAATTTGCTCTAAAATTTTTTTTTTTTTGTAAAATTACAGAAAAATATTAGTATTGAAATTACCATGAAGTCATTAAAAATCTATAAATGTTTTTAGTATTATAATCTTTAAATTGAATTTTCAAACCAAGTCTTTAAATAAGCTGTAGATCATCATTTTCAGAGCGATACGTTACCTGCGATCGCTACCATTCAACAAATGTTTTGTAATTTTTCGATAATGAGTTGAAATTAATTACGTTGTGTAGTACGGGAGTGCACCGATAGATGGCGCTGCTCCCTAAATAAACTCGCTAACGATGTGTAACCTTAGAATTGTGACTACCGCGGCTTACTTAACGTTTGTTGTCTTTTGTTAGGGACAGCATTATACTTGGTTGGCTGCATTCAAGTTATTGAACACCTTCCAATATAATTCTGAACATAGTACGATTCTGATTGCAGTACGGTGTCTCGCTCGAAACGCCTGCTGTTCTCAGAGTGAATACTATAAAACCACTCAGTTGTAAGTGAAGTTTGCCTAATAAACCGTATAATTATATTTTCAACACACCTGCTCGTAAAGTAGGTCTTATTACAGCGTATTTACACTGATAATGCAGAATATTACCCATGCCGTGCCTTTTACATTACATTATCGCACTAGTGCCTTTTCATTACATATCTTTTTAAATATTAGCAAGAAGTATTAATGTTTCGAAAACAGCTAAGTAGTTATTTGCGTAAATATAAAATTCAATTCAAAATGTGATAAATAATTAAAGAATTTCATGAAACTGCTTGTTAGCTTGTTGGTATTTATAATTTGACGGTGTATTTTTAACTATAAATACCCAATTTCAAAATTTATAAATATGTGGCTGATTAGCTACTTTGCCGGTGCCCTTATCTCAGACTTGCGCGCGCATGCAGCGCTGAGCGCGCGAAAAAAAAAAATTACGGCCGCCATCTTTTAAATGGGTTTCTGTTTGTTAAGTTTAAATAAATGTGAACTTTTATTTACTTTTCCTCGCAAGTGTGTTGAAAAACGTCGTATGAAACACGTGAGCATTGGTCATTACACTTTTCGTCTCCATTAAGCCTTCGCCTTCGGCTCAGGCTTAAAAACCGACTCGAGTGTAATGACCAACATAGCACACTTGTATCATAATGTACTATTGTCGTTTCCGTCGCATCGTCAACCCCGTTCTAGTTGTAAATTTACAACACATCATTTTGAAATTGCAAACCATTTTCAAAAGAATTCGTTTGGCAAAATTACATTATTTGTGTTGTAATTTTGCTAAAAGAATTTCCAATAGTCGTTTGGTAAATTTCAACAAATGTTTTGTAATTTTTCAATAATGAGTTGAAAATTTACAACACATCATTTTAAAATTGCAAACCATTTTCAACAGAATTTGTTTGGCAAAATTACATTGTTTGTATTGTAATTTTGCTAAACGAATTTCCGATAGTCGTTTGGTAAATTTCAACAAATGTTTTGTAATTTTTCGAAATTGAGTTGAAATAAATTGTATTGTAAATTTACAAAACGGAATTATATTTTTACTTTATTGTTGTGCGTAAAAACTTCCAACACTTTCTTTGTAAAATTACTACAGAAATTTTTAACAGTGTATATATATACTGTGCTACTATCATCCATTTTTACTTTGAATAATGTACTCTGTCCCTTTGCACGTACCCTGTACGCTTATGTTTTAAACTACGCAACAAACTTTAATTGCGCTTTTCACCATCATCACATATTTCTTCATGGAAGATCTGTGCATATTGATGAAGCGGTACCTATACCCTGCCTTCGCTTGGAAGTAGTTTTTACCCCCGACGCAAAAAGGTGGGTGTTATAACTTTGACATCTATGTGTGTCTGTGGCACCGTAGCTCTTAAACGGGTGGACTGATTTGAATGCAGTTTTCTTATTAGAAAGCAGGTTTTCCAGCAATGGTTCGTATTTATGAGATATTGAACTTTAAAGTGACAAAGTCGGGGGTTTTACAACTTTTTTAAGGAAACGGAGATTAAAAAGATAAAGTTTCTGCCTTTAATTACCAAATAGATAGATATTAGTTATAGCCTTTTTAGTTTCAAGCCTTTTTCTTCAAAGTTAAATCGTCAACCGGTTTCGCATCCTCTCTATTGTTTTCTCAGTACCTAAGTGATTTATTTACATTTATTTACACTAGCTTTTGCCCGCGGCTCCGCCCGCGTGGTATTCGGTTATCTTGCGCGGATAAAAAATAGCCTGTGTCAGTCTCGGGCCCATAAACTATCTCTATGCCAAAAATCACGTCGATCCGTCGCTCCGTTACGCCGTGAAAGACGGAACAACACACAAAAACACAAACATACGAACACACTTTCGCATTTATAATATTAGTATGGATTTTGAGGCATAAATGTCTTAAACCATAAAGTTGCACCATTGCGAAGTGTAATGAGAAGCTTTAATCTCTTAAAGGTGATCCCAGAACTTGCTTGCGGATACCGCGAACTAAGTACATAACGTTACATTCTCTACGGAACTGGGGCAGTGTTGGCGCTTGGCACGCTTCCTACTAATCCCGTATAAAACTCATCTCCGTCATTTTCGTAATAGTCGTATGCCTTCGTGTTCACCCTTGCACGATCAGATAACCCAGTGGTTAGAGAACTTCCGTGTTTAGAAACTTTGGGAGTGTCTCTTGCGCAAACCATTCATAGAAATAAATTGTGTTAGTATCCTCAATATCATTTTTGAAAACCTATCATAGATACCCCACACGTAAGGGTTTGATGAAAATTTTTTTTTTGTTTCAGTTCTAATGGTTCTAATTCTAGTATGGGGAATGGGGAACGCCCAAAATTTACTGGTTTTTTTTTCTATTTTTGTGTGAAAATCTTAGTACGGTTCATAGAATACTCATCTACTTACCAAGTTTCAACAGTATACAATACAATACAATTACTCTTTATTGTACACCAGAAATAATAAGCGATACAGAAAACAGGTACACAGAGAAGATTACAAGTATAGGTAGTTCTTATAGTTTCGGAAAAAAGTGGCTATGACATACGGACAGACAGATAGACATGACGAATCCATAAGGTTTCCGTTTTTTGCCATTTGGCTACGGCCAAAAATAGGCGCAATATGCTGAATTTCGTTGCCCTCACAATCTAGTTCTCAGGAAAATTTCTGTCAACACAATACATGTACATACGTATTGTATTGTAACTTAAACATTTTTTGCACAATACAGGATTAAAAGAGACAATTAACTGTATTCCAATAAACTGGGATGTTAGGTAATCATTACATCACCGTTATAAACTAAACATCGATACAATGAGAATTGCGCCATCGGCACAATATTGTTTATAAATATAACATACGTCCCGTACTATTATTGTACGCTACGGCACATTGTTAGAAAAAAATGTAGTAAAATGGGAGACACCTAACAATTATGTATTAATGTCTGTCTACTGTGCTACGCTATGTTGCATGTTCATGGTAGAACCAAAGAAACTGGGGGTATATGGGGGAAGCCTTTATTCAACAGTGGGCGTCCCATGGCTGATATGATAACGATGATGATGATTAATATCTACTAAAGTAAATAAAAGAATAGTAGATTGTAAAAGAGCATAAAATGAGCCATTTTACCCGAGACGTTCAAATAGCCACCCGAGCCAGTACGGCGTGTGGATAGACTCGAGTACATTTAGCAAACAATGTATTAAAGAAGACTTTTATAACAAAAATTATAAAAAATATATCAAGATTATTATTATAGTTCCACGCTCGTGATTAAGTCCATCCCATGATATTCCGAGTATTATGAAGACCCGTCATTTCCTAGGGCCTTCTGCTTTCTCAGAACCCCATGATAATATAAACAATGAGAGACGAGACGCCGGAACGTCTGTCATTCACACATTAACTATAATAATATAACCAGTGAAAAGTAATTTTTTAAACATAATTAAGAGGTATCATTATTAATTAGTCTATTTTTCGAGCAATTGATTTTGTTAGAAGCTTATATCTATAATACTATTGCGCTTTCTAACATAGTAGGAATTAGCCAGTTTTTAATTCTTAGTAGTCCTTACGGAAAAAAAAATGCGTAGAAAATTAAAAATTTACGGCATCTTGCGTATGCAAATACGGGTATCCGTATTTAAACTTTGCTAATGTTATCTTACTCGTACTGCGCTAAATTACAACCTCTACGAATAGAGACATGAAATTCGGCACGGATTTAATTACATACAACGTTAATGAAATCACGATAGAATTTGGGAATTTTCACGGGATTTTTTATGAAACACCGGGAATTCAATTCAATTGCTAGGCCTTGCGAATTATGCGTGCAAAGCCTCGGGTAAAGGTTAGATAGAGTACGGCCGAAGTCAAAAATACATTTAAACTCTAGTACCACTGTATGCCTTCTGACAATTTTATACAAAAGTTCAAACACAAAGTGACAGCGTAAAGTTACTAAGGTATAAAGATATCTTTGACATCGACTTTATAATAAAAAGTTGTATATACGTACATGTTCCTAGTAGAACTAAGGCCATCATCACATCCTAAGGCCTTCCGGCTTCTTAGAACCCCATAATATAAACACAACGACAAAGGAGTCGCCAGACCGTCTATCATTTACACATTAACTAACTCGTGTCGCATATTAATTTTAAACGAACATACACGTAGGTCTCTGTTCTTGAATTTAAGAGCTACGTTCTTGGAAGTGAAGTAACCGCCAGTCCGCAAGGCCTTCAGCCAGCTGTTGGATTTCCTGATTCGACACGTCATCCATTTTCTCCTTCACCTGGCCAAAATAGGTCAATCTTGGCCTTCGTCTGCCTCGTCTTCTTTCCACTTTTCCTTCCAGCAGGTTTAAAAAGAAATTGTCATGTCGTATTGTCGTATCAAGTGTCCTATCATATTTTCCTTTCTGCAATTTTTGATTTATTATTAACTAGCTTTAGCCCGCGGCTCCGCCCGCCCGCGTGGTATTCGGTTATCGCGCCCTGTTCCCTCGGGAACTGTGCATTTTTCGGGGATAAAAAAAAGCCTATGTCACTCTCGGGCCCATAAACTATCTCTATGCCAAAAATCACGTCGATCCGTCGCTCCGTTACGGCGTGAAAGACGGACAACACACAAACATACAAACACAAAAACACGCTTTCCCATTTATAATATTAGTATGGATTTCTTTATTTAGATGGTACATTCGTAAAATTATCAATACTGGTCATTGACATGCAAAGTTTATTAAGGATTGGCATTATAGCATCTACAAAACGCCAGTGTTGCCATGTGTGGCGCGCTTGACCGAGTCTGAGATCGACGTGGGAAAAACGATTGTCAATTGTCACTTGTCAGTTTGGTAGAGTCTCAGGAACTGTTACGCGTTTGCATATTATTAACTACGTACATAGACTTTCTTTAAGTTACTGTGAATAAATCGTTGTGATACTGGCATTATTTACTAAGATATCAGTGGGTCTATATTGTTTTCGTTTTATGTTGACCACAAAAGTGGACTTTTGTTAGTTCTCCAAAATAGTTTCATTCACTGCCCGAATCCCACTTGTTTGCCTACATGGATTATTTTTAAGTCACTCTCCCGACTCTCTAAATGTTATCTTCCGACATATATATGTAACAAAAATACCCTAGAGTTTTATGCAACTTCACAGCCGCAAATCCCTTAAGGACGTTAAAAAAATAAATAAACATAAAAAATATTAGTTAACAAACTTCATAATGATGACCGGCAAGTAATTTATGTACAGTCGATTCGCGATTTATTGAACTTCTGAGCAAAAATTTCTTCAAAAACATCTGAACACAAAACAGTCGAGTCCACATATTTTTGATCAAATGTTTGCTCAGCAGTTTATGAAGTTGACTGTACCTATACAGTCCTGAAATTTTGTAATGGTCTATGCATGCAATGCCTCAGCCTCAGGCTTAGGTAGTATTAGCATATTAGTCATTTCATTAGACATAGGGAAAAGCGTTACATTTTGATATCAGTGACTGAAGATTCCTTTCCAAAAAAGTCACAATGAAAAGTCATCGTGACTTTGTCACGCCTGTTACTCGTGTCACTGCATGCATGATATTTGTAATATATCACAGTCTTGTAATGAACGTTTTTTTGTCACATTGTTATTTCAACGTGACTATGTCACGCCTGTTACTCATACATATCACCATATGATATTGTCGCGGTACTGTGCCGTGTTTTTGTCACACTGTTAACAGTCACAGCACTCCACAGCGTTTTGATTTGAATAACAGAGACTGCGCTAGGCGCTAGGAACAGTAGGAACGTATGTGATTTTGTAACGTTGTTCTTTTGTGAAAAGTCACAGTGACACCTTCTGACGGCGAGTCACGGTGATTTTGTCACCGTGACGTTACTTATTCCCCACGTCTATTAGTCATACAGGTATGTGTTACCGCCGAGTGAATGTTTTGCTCCAATAAATTATACGGATTAACTTTTTTACTAATATTCTTATGACTGTACTTGTTAGTTCGTTCGAGTGTTTCAAATTAGAACATTCTAGACATAATTGATTAATTTACCTGTTTTTTCTGCGGAATTCCATATTAAATAACTATACTTTATTTGTATTACTTATCCACTGTCATAATTATGAAACAAGGCGTTAGAAAAAAAACTATAAACCTGAAAATTTGTTTAGAATCTAAGGAGGATCAATTACCTACACATTAAACGATCAATTAAAAGTTATTTTGTCTCTAAGTTAGAAATGCAACACACGCCAATTAAATGTATAAGCGAGGTTACTTTTATCCCCACTTTTCCTCGGAATAAAATCCAAAATCTCAACCAATGTAAAAATAGTTTTTCCTTAGGTATGCATCGTAAGTATACTATGGTTACAAGGCAACGGATAAACACACCATTACATAGATATTAAACACACACAAATTTGTGATAAAAATAAATATCTGCCCCGATCGGGGATCGAACCCGGGGCCTCAAGTTTCGTAGTCAGATAACTGGGCTATACGGTTGTCAATTTGTAATATAAAGTACTTATCATTATGTCGCCCGTTATCAGCTCATAATATGAGCTAGGGACATATTATGATCTATTAGTCAGGCGTCAATAGCGGTGGACCCACCACGTCGCGCTACGCATTCTGCGCACACGCCGATCAAGACGATCTATATGCGCAGTCGCAGACGACGAGTAATAGAAGGTTCAGAGAAACTCCTTGAAGTGACATCTGTTGTCGTAACTTGAACAAGTGGTGAGTTACTGGGGGCACAGAATATATAATAGTACACGTATAGAATGGCCACGCTCCGCCCCGCACCGGTTCGAGTTACCCCACCCCTGAAGGACAGATTGCAGGAAAACCGCAGGAAAACAGTCGGGTGTGCAACGCGATATATGTCTGCCGCACGGCGCTAAGTTTGGGAGCTACATCTTACGCACACATTGACGCATATACAGACGTCGTCGTGCTTATATAGATTCAAGAACGCGTGTTTTGTGTGCTGGGGGCTACTAAGAAATTCGAAAATCGAAGTTCGTATCGTACTGTCCCTCTCACTCTCGTATTAAATAGTATAAGCGTCAGGGGGACGGCAAGATGCGAAGTTCGAAGTATAGCTACATACAAACTAGACAAGTTGCCGAGTAGCGTGTGTACTTGTGTAATACGAATAGTTTTGTCGCTGGGCTACAATACTCACATTATCATTAGCATCATACTAGTCCAGTAGTGAATCGGAAACGCCGTCTAAAGCGCAATCGCAATCAGAGTGGGACCGTTCTTGCAGCGTCGTCCTGTATTCAAGCTGGAATACCAAGGGTGGCCAGATACCTGTCTCGTTAGGACAAGAAGACGACGCCTGAAAAGGCGTTCCAGCATGTCCGCGAGGCATTACAGCGCCGGTTACAGGGAGCCCAGCTAGAGCTGTCAGTCCTCGATTTCGCGTCGATAGGTTTCGATAGGTTAAGAAGGTATATGCGTTAAGGGTGAGAGATTCTTTGTGATATTCGATAGCTTTTGCCGTTGCGTCAAACTAGTGAAGAGAGAGTTCACTCACACAAGCAGTGTGAGTGAGCAGCAAGCAAACCGGTAGTAAGGAATATAACATTTAAACTTTCTATCACATCCATACTAATATTATAAATGTGAAAGTGTGTTTGTATGTTTGTCCGTCTTTCACGCCGTAACGGAGCAACGGATCGACGTGATTTTTGGCATAGAGATAGTTTATGGGCTCGAGAGTGACATAGGCTACTTTTTTGTCCCGAAAAAAATGCACAGTTCTGTTCCCGAGGGAACAGCGTGCGATAACCGAATACCACGCGGGCAGAGCCGCGGGCAAAAGCTAGTTTCTCTTTTTACGTCTCAAGATTATTTTGTTTCTTCCATACAGATACAGCGAGAAAGATGCGTAACGCCTATGTGCGATATCCCACGGGCGATGTCGCTGCAACTAGTGATTAAATTCTATCTCACTCATACACATTTGTATCGTATGCGAGAGTAGATCAATCTCGCTACTGTTCGTACGTTCTGAATACGGGCCACTTCAACTCACTTTAACAGCACTTGACGTGCTTGATAGGATCACCATTCGAGTATTTTTAGGGTTCCGTTCCTCGAAATGAATATGTATAATCACTTTGTCCGTTTGCGTCCGTTGATATCAAATAATTAGAGCTACAGCGAAAAAAAATTAAGTTTATGTCCACACGAACCAAACATATACAAGCACTAGCGTGGTATTCGGTTATCGCGTGCTGTTCCCTCGGGAACTGTGCATTTTTCCGGGATAAAAAGTAGCCTATATCACCATCGGGCCCACAAACTATCTCTATGCCAAAAATCAAGTCGATCCGTCGCTCCGTTACGGCGTGAAAGACGAACAAACACACAAACACACTTTCGCATTTATAATATTAGTATGGATTTAGAAATATACGAGTATATTGTATTGTAAAGTAATAAAACACATGAAATTCATACAAAAACTGTACGAATCCAATGACATCGAATACTACAACACGACCCTTACCTTACCAATTGTTATAGAGACAATAAAATAAGATAGTATTTTTTGTGCTAAAGTCTAAATAATTAGCCTAGCTAGCCTTTACCTGCGACTTCGCACGCGAAAACCAATGGTCAAGCTATATCGTAACTCTAGGATTTTGCAAAAGAGAAAAGTGGGAATTCCCAAAAAATACGTCTTAATTAATGTACCATAAAAAGTCCAAAATTTCATGTAGGTATCTAAGCCTAGTGGTTGGTACTAAAGGGTTAAAATTTTGAATTGTTATTCTGATCATGCGGGAATATCAATATAAAAAGTAGCCAGTGTTATTTCAAGGACAAGTATCTGCATACCATTTTTTTTGTCGTTTTAGCGTAAAAGAGTTACAAACGGACGCATGCACAAAATTACGTATTTAAAACATGTGTAGGTTTTTTTTAATGTTATGGAACCCTCAGCGCGCTACTCCGACTCGCGCACGACCAGCTTTATTAACATTTCCTGTTACCGCTCATACCCTTTTGTTCTCTATATTGGCGTGTTTAGTAATCCGAACTTAATTTATATTCATAACATTCCGCAATCTAAATGCTTCTATGAAACTATAACACGAAATGTACACCGGATGGCGTTGAGACAACGGACGTATTTAATAAGTGTTAGGTATATAATACATATGTAACATTTATTGTTGTTTACTGTGTCAGGATGTTAACGACAATTAGTACATCCCGCTTCCACCTTAAAGGTGTTGCTTCCTTTGTTCCGAAAATGAAGGTCAAAGTCGCGCTCCGATCCGTCAGTCCATTCTAATAGTTTACCCCCCTCCTTCCATCAATGACTACTAATTTATCACATCACCTCAGCCTATATACGTCCCACTGCTGGGCACAGGCCTCCTCTCAGAATAAGAGGGCTTGGACCGTAGTTCCCACGCGGGCCCAGTGTGGATTGGGAACTTCACACGCACCATTGAATTGCTTCGCAGGTGCAGGTTTCCTCACGATATTTTCCTTCACCGCAAAGTTCGTGGTAGATTTCAAATGTAATTCCACACATTTTTCGACGAATTATGATGCCGTTTTTTAAAGCGAAAGCTACTTAGTTAAATCGAAATGGTTCTTAACAAACTTTCATTCAAATCAGTGCAACCTGAACCGTTTACAAATGAGATATTGAACTTTGAAACGACACATGCATGGGCCAATCAACTATTTTACCGACACTTTGGGAGTCTCCTGCGTTACCAAAATTGTCTCCGGCGTTAGTTAACCAAAAAATCGTACTTCCGACAAGATATTTCACGGTTTAATAGGTTGAACTTACGTAGGATGGCATGTATACATCATGTACACCATTTAATAAATTACAGAAAAAACATGTTAACTTACAAAAATCTGCGATTGTTTGAAAAATGTCGCGGACAGATTAGTGTCAGTAAAAAAGTTGATTGGCCCACATAACACATAAGTTAATTCACAATAGCAACAGACACACCTTGTGCCATAATCATTGCTGAGCGTCGTGACCTCCACGAATCTTTTTCCGGAAAATCGCTCTCCCTTTAGCACGGTCTTCTGCAGTGTGTATTAGCTTCCACGATATCGTCAGTCCACCTAGCGGGAGCACCACCTAAGGTCGCCAATGGTATTTTCTCACCGACCGGTTATCTGTTCTTCAAACGATATGACCCACCCATTGCCACTTCAACTTGCATATCTTTCCCACTAGGTATGTCGATGACTTTAGATCTTCGACTAATTTCCGTATCCCGGATTCTATCGCGTACAGAAACTCTAAGCATACCTTGTTGCGTGCACTCTTGGTCGCTTTTCCTGAACCTTCCCTGTCATTAGGACTTTTTCTAGTTTCTAGTTAGTCTTTTTTAGCTAGCTATTTGA
This sequence comes from Choristoneura rosaceana, assembly GCA_037349165.1. NCBI lineage: Eukaryota > Metazoa > Arthropoda > Insecta > Lepidoptera > Tortricidae > Choristoneura > Choristoneura rosaceana. The sequence continues at coordinate 1,262,683 of JAZBNJ010000033.1, forward strand.
CAAATAACTCGAAAATCCTACGGAGACAGAACATTGATAATCTCACAGTGACTTCCCGATATACAACATAATAAAAGGTTATTGTACGAACTATCTCTGCCCAATGACCGGAACATAATCAGAAATTACATTCAAGGTCCCTGCGGTCCCCAAATTATGTACATACATAACGAGTTGACACCCTCATTTGGTACATAAGCTGTTTTTTATTGTAATCCATTTATGCAGACGCTTGCACCGCTGCGTTCTGAATGCATATTGTTAGTAAATGAAGTGATGCTCTGTCGTTGAACGCTTTGTGAATTTGTCATTGCCCTTTTGAAAGTGACATGTTTTGACGTGAATTTCAAACTTTAGCTGTCTGTCATCATCATCATCATATCAGCAATAGGACGGTTTGTACCCCATAGACCTCCAGTTGCTTCGGTTGGAAGCGGCTTGCATCCACCGTGAACTCGCTGCTTTAACCAGTACCACTATGCACTACCATAAGTTTACAGTGACCGTACTCGATAGCGACGGCGTCAATTATTTGTATGTAGAATTGTACAGCGACTCTACAAATAATTTACGCCGTCGCTATCTAATACGGTCACTTTAAACTCATGGTAGTGGTACTGGTCGTCCTACGCTGCGCTTGCCGATCCTCGGTCTCCATTCAAGAACTTTTCGGCCCCAATGGTCGTCTGTTCTCCGTGCCATAAGTATAGCCAGCCCGTGACCATTTGACGTCAACAAGGAATTAAACAATCAGTTTTTTTTGTTCTAAACCAGCCAGTATCATGTAATAATTACAAACGGTCGCGTTAAAGAAGTACAATAATTTACCCCTAAAGGTACGGTTTCATTAAGTAGATTTGCCGCAGCGCAGGGTAATTTTTTGCCCTCTTGTTTAGTACTCCTGCCCGCCGTATTTACGACGCATGCGAGCCGCAAAGGATTGTGTTCGTGACACACGGATCAGTTGCAAAATTGGAGTCGGGAAACCGGGAACCCATTTGTTAAATAGAACCACGGAAGCAATAACAAGAGTAATAAAATCACATTACAGTATAATTACAAATTTCTAAAACTATGCCTTATCATCATACGTCGGAGATTGATTTTATATAATATCTTAGCGCTGTCATCGTTCATCCACCATTACATTATAAGTATTTCGTTTTCTAGAATTTTTTCACCGTACAACGGCAAAACCTACTAGACACTGGCACAATTGTCCTCCAATAGACAGATACTTTATAAACAGCAAATGAACTGTAACTGCAGAATCCCTACTATATTTATAATATTATAAATGCGAAAGTAACTCTGTATGTCTGTCTGTTACGCTTTCACGTCGAAACCACTGGACCGATTTTGATGAAATTTGGCATACTTTGAACCCCGAAGATGAACATAGGATACCTTTTATTCCGATAGAGGGCGCCACCGCGCGATAACCTAGATCCGCGCAGACGAAGTCGCGGGCATAACCTAGTACACTATATAAAGTACAAATTGTTCAAAATAGAATTTTAAATATTAAGTAGAGGTCTTAAGCAAGTGAATAAGAGTTAGGGATATCGTACTATATCGAAGAAATAGAAAAGCTAAAAATGATAGACTACCTAAATGCATTGGGCTAGATGAAGACTAGGCTACGTTAAAAACTAAATATTCACTTACAACGTACTGTCCAAATTGTCCCGCAATATTCTTCTGTCTACCTTGACGTTTCTGCAATACCACGATCATAAAAACGTATAACCGACGTTGGAAAGAAAATACTTACATATTATTACATTCTTAGTCATGTAGCTGCCAGGTGGTCAGTTACTTAACTGGTACTTTAACTTTACTTTTAAAATTAAACTCAAAAGTATGAACTGTTCAACGTAACCGCTCCCTCCCACCAGTTAACGCAGGGTCACCGTTAGGGTTACCACCCGTACTCTAAAATAGAGTATTGTCCTCTTTTTTATGTAGGCGTACTTTATAATCTACGACACCAATAAAGTACGCTTAAATACTCTATTTACGTAAAACTTATTCTTACTGGCTCGTTACTGGTTATGAGTACTTATGAGACTAAATAAACTGGTATCCACAGCCACCAAATTTTGGCGATACTCTTTTTTTATTCTGTGTACTTTATTTTTGTCCTTCCAAAATGAAAAAATACTTTATTCGCCCTAAAAAAAGGTGGCAACCCTAGTCACCGTGGGAGAAAACTTAGAATAGTCCTTGCAGTGTACCCCAATCATGATTTTGCTTGAAATAAATACCTTTGCAGAAAAGTGATGCAGTGTGTGTCTAGGACAATTGGTGTCAATTGTCCCAAAAAACAAGTGTGACTTTTTCATAGAGTTTTTCATTCATTATCACAGCTCTCATAGTAATCAGTCCTATCATAATCATAGCAGAGCATTCAACAGTTGATAGTAATACATAAGCGCATGCAACTCTTCTAGTCACTCACTCAACTGCATTAGTTATTGATATTTCAATTATTTCACACTTAGGAACGGTATTTTGACTTGACGTTAGTCGAGACTCTCAAGTGGCCTGTAGCAATATATTCAGTTGACACTTCAACGTATTATCGCATATTAATAATTACATAACTGCGTTTCTGAATACTTGACCTACATACGAGTATTATGATTATAATTTACAGTAGTGAAGAGTTTTTTACAAGCAACCCGGAAAATAAAAAATGTGTAGTAAGTGCTTAATTTAATTATCTGTTACATTTTATACAATAATATTTGTTTATCCGAGACTTACAATTGCTTTTTAAGATTTCTTGAAGATTTCGCGATAAGGAAGGATGTAGATAATTATTTTGGAATTAACTGATGCGTTGCGAACTGATTATGAGTAAACAGATTATGCAAAATAGAATTATGACATACAGTCCGTGAGATCTTAAAAAAACCTTCGGATTTTAGAAGCATGCTTCGGGTATTGACGATGACACGCGATCGTGATACGCGGTTCTGTTCTGTTATCAACTTGCAAAACTTTTCAAAGTTACCGTAAAAAGTTATGTAAAGAATAACCATCAGTACAAAATGAACCTTACTATAATAATATTACGCTTCTTTATCTTTTTCTAATTTTAATACAATATGACTTTTTGTCATGATACAAATAAAACAAAATCAGCATTTTCGAATTCTTCCATCGTCAATTTAAATTGAGAACACCCCGCCTCAACACAGTACTTTTGTTTGGAATTATACGAGTATAGAGCTGTTGTTATACTGTATCTACTTCTCTTGGGTACGTCAAATGAATTTTTTTGGTCTGCTTTCGTTTTATATTTTTTTTAATGCACTTTTCGAAATCCCCGTTGCTTCTATAACACGGTCTAGTACCTTATTAAAATATTTACGACCACTTTTTTCTTAAAAAATTCAACTTATATACAAAATATTTATAAATATATTGTAATCAATTTCCAGTGATTGGCTATTTACAGACATACCCTGCTTAAGTTGACTCGCCATGGAAATCAATTTCCGAAAAATAACAAACTACGTAAATAAATATATGCAATTGGTGGTTTTAACTGCTCTATATACATCAATGAAAACACAATGAGTGCACTCTACGTGTGATGGATTGCTACTGAGTCAAAAAGACAATTGTCATTTTTTACTAACGAATTCTTCCGATTTCCCCCGAAACCCGAAGGGTTTTCTAAAAGCTCACGGATTTTAAAACACTATGCGTAAACAAAGGGAACCATTTAGCAGTAACTCGTGCATTTGCTCTTGAAAATTATCATTTGATGAAGTGGAACTGATGATGAAGACCACTTACCTAGCTCACGGGTATCTATAGCCGGCCTTTAAAGGAAGTAAATACGACTAAATCCTTTTCTTGAAAACCTTGATGTCGTATTTGTTTGGAAACACTGCTGACGGAAATTGATTCAATAATTTCACTCTAAATGGTGACGATGGAATTTAGAATTGTCTATCCTTCCTGGCCGTGTGTCCGCGGCATTCTCTTCGGATTACAGCACTCAACTAATTGCTGAATTTACGAGTTCATCCCGCCGGTACATTGAGCTGTTACATTGTGAGTGACAGCTCACTGACAGTTTTATTGCCGCCATTTTGAATTTGATATCGAATTAAGCGACAGATCAGGTCACATCAGGCTCTATACTACGAAGTGCTAAATTCACGCTTCGTATCTTGCCCACTTGCCGTCCCGCTAACGCTTAGATTTTTTAATACGAGAGTGAGAGGGACGGTACGATATGAACTTTGATTTTCGAATTTCATAGTACCTGTACTGGGGCTATTCATCAATTACGTCACCACAATTAGTTTCCTGGGTAAAAATTAGTACATTACTGCAGAATCCGCGAAATAGGGGATTGCCGGCAGAGTAGTTAAAAATGAAAAAAACCACTCGTTTTAGATATAAGCCGTAGAAGTATATTTTTTTTCTATTCCCGCCAAAACACTGTTTCTTTAATTGGCAGTTTGCCATAGAAGAAGAAAGATTTAAAACCCACTGAAACAAAAGACAATCTCTTTGCTGGCCTTGGCCGGCAATTTTGTATGTAATTCCATTACTATCCTCTAATTAGGAATGGGAACGAATCCTAAATAAGTGCTATACAACGACATACTTGGCGTTCTATGATCACGAACTTGCTATATTATCATTAATTCATTATTTTTTAATTGACAAAAGAAAAAAAAACGTGTTCAATATTTTCTGAAAATCTAACTCACTTAGGTGTTGATTATAGATTTTTAAGGCACAAACCTATTTGTTCCCTGTTGGACGCCCCCCCCCCCCCTTGCACACTAACACTATTTATCCTATTTTTTGTCTGCAAGTCACAATCACAACACAAATCGCCAGAGCCTGCGACCACTAAAGTGTAACGTAATAGGAAATAAGCAGGTCTTTTTTTGTACAAATATGTCTATCTTTATTGTTTGACAAAGCAAGTTGTGGAAGATTTTTTTATAACTATGGCGCCAAAATACTTTCATCAATTAATTTAAAAAAAAAAGTAATGATTTATATAAAAAGACTAGCTTTTGCCCGCGGCTCCGCCCGCGTGGTATTAGGGTATCGCGCGCTGTTCCCTCGGGAACTGTGCATTTTCCGGGATAAAAAGTAGCCTATGTCAGTCTCGGGCCCGTAAACTATCTCTATGCCAAAAATCACGTCGATCCGTCGCTTCTTTACGGCGTGACAGACGGACAAACACACAAACACACACACTTTCGCATTTATAATTTAAGTATGGATACGTGATCAACTCTGAAAACCGCACAATTATTTAATGAATCCTTCGATCAACCGCGAGGGCTTATCTTAGATGCAAAAAACTTACACGCCAGTCGATCGCAGCGAAAGCAATTTAGTAACTCGACCAACGAGTTTTTATTGGTGCGTAACTCTGTATTCCCCGAAAATGTATCCTTATTTAGGGTTCCGTGCCGCAAACGAAAATAATGGAAACCTCATAGACTACAGCTATCTACCTGGATACTAATTTGCTACGAATAAGTATGTAAAATTATATTTAGTTTTATTTTAATTTTTTTTAATTATATTTAGCATTATATTTAGTTTTTTTTTATCGGTCTCACTGTATTTTATTGTATAATTTTTTAAAACCATACTTCGGTTTTGTCCCAAAAGAAGACCAGCGCTGTTAGCAAGACCGGAAGATTGCTGATTTGGGACCATTTCGTGACATGAATAACTATATTTTGTTTTTTTTCTTTATTTTTTTTTATCCATTGTTCTTAATGTTTGTCACGAATGAATCTTCTTCTTTCTTTTCTTTCTAAAATAATTTAAGTAAACATATTTTTACGTCTAACCGCAATCACGCTTGATGGCAATCGAAGGCATCCATGTCGAAGGTAAGATAATAAAAGATACCTGGGCGACCGAAATTTGCTCGGGCTGAAACTCGGTGATAAGCGTTTTCCCAGAGTTAAGACCAAGTTAGATCGATTTTTCATCCCCGAAAATGCCTACATACCAGGAGCCGTTTCCGAGATCCCCGAAATATATAATTGAAGAATTGCTCGTTTTAAGATATTAGATAGATAGTCAAAATTTAGCACACGTGCTTTTATGAGACCCAAACGTGGACATGTAGGTACCTAGTCGATGTAGATTTCAATATAAGGAGACAATTTTGATTTTGTTTTTATTATTATGAGAGGAAGGCAAACGAGCAAGGGGGTCATCTAAAGGGAAACAATCACCACCATCCATGAATACAAACAAGTTTTTTTTAATATTATATGTTGATCTCCCTGTCAAAATTGATACAAAAGTATCATTAAAACCTTTATTATTCAGGTATCATACAATATTGCGTAGTCCGCTCGGTGTAGAGTCCGACTCGTACTTGACCGATTTCTTTTTAGTAAAAAGATCCTCACAAATAAATGGCGCCAGCCTTAGCTGTCACAGCTTAGTACAGCAAGATCAATTGGCTAGTTAAGTCTCCCTGTGCTTACATAAACATTTGCTCCACAAAGGACTAACTGCGTACTTATTCTGTCCTCACTAACGACGTAATATGGGACTGAGTTAAGTTTTAAGTTGTTCGGTTTGTTTTATTTGTTAGTTTTAGCAAATCGTTCAAATACTGCGGTAATAATTTTAATTTCAAGTTGAAAAAATGTATTGTTTTGTTAGTTTAGTAATTCGTAGGCGATCAATTATAACAAAAAATAGGGATTCTTCCAATCTTAATATATACTTAATCCATACTAATATTATAAATGCGAAAGTGTGTTTGAATGTTTGCGTGTTTGTCCGTCTGTCACGCCGTAACGGAGCGACGGATCGACGAGATTTTTGGCATAGAGATAGTTTATGGGCCTCAGATAGAGTGACACAGGCTACTTTTTATCCCGAAAAATGTACAGTTCTCGATGGAATAGCGCACAACAACTCTTGTGTGCCTTTATATGGTATCATGAACTAATTTATAAATACAGCTATAATATCCATAAAATACCTAAGCCATCCAAAAAAAAACTCAAATTAGAAATACATATAAATAAAAGCTGGACAAAGAACATTTACTTACAATGTTGGTTGCATTTCAATTTACTCGCAATTGTGTATAACTTACTTAGTTAAGTATTTATAAAATCTCAAAATCTACTTAATTATCGAACCACACTTACGGTTCGGTTGTTTTACTTGCCATCTATTATTTACTGCAGTATAATATCTATATATCCTAATATATCCTTTAGACGAAGATATTACTTTATGCACTGAGCATAAAAAGTTATTTTATGCCGCCTACATCCATCATAAATACGAACTTTATGAGCAAGAAAAGTGTATTATATAAATAATACAAAACGAATATAATATTAAGCTTCCAGGGACTCAATCAAATCATTCCGCGAAGTTTGACGTTTATGCCGAAATAAAATATGCTCAACAATTTTGACATAAACCAAATTAGGCGGAACGTAAATCCCTATTTGAATAAACGCGGTTCTCGTTTCAGTGGTTTTATTACTTATCCTCTTAATCCCACCCTCAAAACCAAAACTGGACCAACACGACTAGCACGACCTTACCTAATAAGTATGGTATTTGACCACTCCTGAATGTGCCATATTGGTATATATTATTATGAAATATCGATACTTATTACTTTGCTTATTACTGGCATTTGAGGTATCCCATCTTAGGCCTCTAGGTTGGCAACGCATCTGCAATCCCCCTGATGTTGCAGGTGTCCATGGACACTCTCTCGTTTTCCATACAGTCGAATAAAAAAAAGAGACAACGTTTAGCTGATAAAATAATGAATTCGGTTAAAAGTTAGATATATTTTTGGAAAATAGATATTTGTCTCTTTCTGAAACGCTTCTATCTACGCAGCAGACATCACATGCAAAGTATGTCATTCTCTGTCTTATCCTAAATTCCAAACTTTTATAACTCCATTATATATAAAGGTAGCGTCAAAAATTGATTTTCTCTTTGATGATATGCATTGTCAAGGTTTAATTTACAAACAACAAAAAGCAGTCAAATATAATAGAATACAAATACTCTTTATCAATTGTAGGTACACCAGAAATAATAAGCGATACAGAAAACAGGTACACAGAGAAAATTACAAGGTAAGCAATAGCATACAAATACCATATTATACTTCAATTTAACTTCTAAATAGAATGGAAAACAAATAATTGTCAAATCGGCCGTCAAATTTCCCATTAAAAATACTTAACTGGTAAATTGACAGCTGTTTTAAGTTTAATAACATGGATAACCATCTGATTAAAGCCACGCTTTTGGAATCGCAACAATCGACACCATGTTATGCTAGCCGCATCTCTTCGACATTGCTAAATGACGCGACAACTTTGCACGAACGGTTTTTATATCGCACTCTTTTACGACCGACGACAATATTTTACGACAACAGTATAGCAATGAGTCGCATCGGCTTTACAATACTTTAATTTCACCGCCAAAACTATAAAAATATGCAAATGTGACATAAAATTTCTTGATGCCGCCATAAAATGCAATAATCCGAACCCTATAGATAACTTTGCTTTGCTAAATACGTAAATAGTTGGACGTATTAAAAATTTTGCATTTAAAGTTTATAGGTTTCGGCCTTTTTTGATTTTTATTGCTGTATTTCTTGTTTTTGCTGGGAATGTTGATACGTGTCCAGGTGGCGCTGTATGCAACATTGAAAGAGAAATGCCAACCAGCGTTTAATTTGAAAAGTGATCTGGCTGTAGTGCCAAGTAAGTTAGTTCGTCATTTAAAGTTATGATGCGTTTTCAAACGTGCTATAAATGAAATCGGGTGTCTCAGATCCCATTCTGTTTAAAATTCTTGTCTTTTTACTGCACCAATATGGTAGCAACTTGATTAACGCAAGCTTTTCTGAAAACAAAAACAACTAATCTTTGTTGCAACTTTATACATTCAAAGCGTTTTCTCTTTGTCTACTTAAATTTAAATTTTGTAGTTTTAAAAACCCGATTATTTTTTGTTTAGTACATATAAACTAACGAAAACATGTGAAAACAATAATCAGACATTCATTTATTGTTTTTTCTAAGTTTACCCTTGTGTTGCGGGTGTCCATGGGCGGCGATGATTGCTTCCCATGGTGACCCGCGCGCTTGTTTTCCCCTCTTATATAAAAAAAGTTTATCAAACTGTAAAAATCGAAAATAGATATTTACTCTTTACTATATTTTGCTAAATTGTGTCTAGGGACGCAGCTAGTGTCAAATAAAAATAATATGATGTTACAATTGTCTAATACGCGTCCATTAGTACAATAATACATTATCAACCTGTACTTAAATATTATTAAGGATTACGTTATGACATTTATTATAACACAAAACAAGCAAACTGTTCTATTGAAGCATTTAATAACAATTTAATATAAATATTAAAAAAATAAGTGTTAAAATTAAAGTCGCTATAAAACAAAATTTATAGATCGTAAAATTTATTCCAAGTTCCTGTGATAAGGCTTGTAGAGAACCTACCGCATGGTGAAGTTTTATTTGTTCTTAGATACCACGAACATTCATAGAATTTTGTTTAACATTGTATTTATTGTTATTTTGTACTGCAAATTATTGAATAAATTATCTTATCTTATCTTATTCAATAAAATCCTTGGTCACTCATACTTACAGGACTAGGTATAAGGACGTTTTAAACTTTCGTGATTCTCACTCATAGTCAAAATACCACAACGGGACTTATCACTTATAACGGGATGGGGGGACTAATAAAAATGACCAAGTGCGGGTAGTTCGTGATACGAGTGCCGGTACTATCAGTGAACAAGTGCGGGTAGTTCGAAGAACTCGCGCTGCTAGGCGGACTTAACACCCCACACTTCAGTCTACTCATGACCACGTCAGCTGTAATGTTGCCGAAACGTCGAGGTAAATACTACTTGTGTAAAATAGTGAAAATGTGATATGTCCCGTTGTGGTATTTTGACTATAGGTATAAAGAATACAGCATGCGAGCTACGAGTAGCGCGAGGTAAATTTTTGCTTGAAAAAAAACTAAATTAAAAAATAAGTGTAGTAAAACTCAGATGCGTGGTCAAACACTGATTTATTGTACAGCTACCTTCAATATTCAATGCCACTAAGTATACCCACATTATTTATATTAAAACCATTATACAACATCTTCCTCCTTACGGAAACACAGGATACAAAATCATAGGTTTACTAAAGACTGATGCAATATAAAATTAACTCCAATCGACACATTAATAACAAAACAAGTTTATTCTATAACTAAATTTAAACCTACTTTGCATGCATATAAACACTGCCACTTACCTACTACCACCCTTCCTTCATAGGTAACATTTTCTACTATATGCCTATATATAAGCACATAAGTTGAAAAAAAAAATTAAATCTATAGGTACTTAACAAAATAAAGCGTAAACTTAAGTCTTATATTATTTTTTATGTTTTTTTTTTTTCTTTTTTCAATTAACTTATGATATATTACATAAAGTATACAAATATTAGACTAATGTTAAGAAACATAAGTACACCTAAATTGTATAGGTAAACAAGGTTCCACAAATTAGGTATAAAGTATAGATAATGAGGAATTTATAAATTGGTACCTCTGTTACTAATCCAACAGTAAATACATCAAGTATTGAATTTGCATTGTGCTATACCGGTAGGCATGTTAATTCATAATAGGTGATAGTTTAGGTAGTTAATCAAATTCGGGAATTTTACTGCCTACGAGTTTACGAGTTTTGCTCCTGGTTGTTGGGCCTGGTAGTAATTCGGTATGCTCGGATTGAGGCACTTGGGCCGGTATTACCTGCGTCGCTGTCGCCGCGGCTCCCATGACCTGGGGTGTGTCCGCCGCCAGTGCGGGGCCGCTGTGCTCGCCCGTGCTCGCGCCCGGGCACGGCTGCGGCACGTGCTTACCAGCGTTTTGCGCGCTGTCGGCGTGAGCTCGCTGCGCCTGGCGTCGAATGATGTGACGCCGGTTACGCCGACACTCCCGACCTGCACTGTCCTGCAAAATATAAGACCGCGGCTCCGGAGCCCTCCTTACTACCTGCATGAATTGCCGCTTATGACCATCCGCTACCACTACGACATCTTTGTCTTGTAGTGGTGGGAGATCGCGCGCTGATCTGTCATGATTGTGTTTTTGCTGCAACTGTTTAGTAACAATTGACTTAAAGTTTCTTTTATGGTCACTCGTTTTTTCCTCGTTATCTTGATACATGGGCAAGCGTGTGCGAATTTTCCTACCCATTAATATGTGAGATGGTGAATCTATACCATCTCTTGGCGTACTTCTAAAATTTAATAGGCCCAAATGATAGTCCTGTCCCGATAGTGCACATTTTTTTATAATATTTTTAACTGTACGTACCGCCCGTTCACTTTTCCCGTTGGACCTCGCGTACAGTGGTGAAGAAGTGACATGAGCAATGTCCCACTTCAACACGAAGCTTTTGAATTGTTTTGAAGCATAGGCTGGCCCATTATCCGTGATTAACTCTATGGGTATTCCATGTCGGGCAAATTGCTCTTTCATAGCCATAATTACACACTGACTGTTTATGGAATTTATTTGGTTTACCTCTACATAGTTGGAGAAGTAATCTACAAGAATCAAGTAGTATTTCTTGTTTAGCTCAAAAATATCAGAACCGACCTTATACCACGGCTCCATGGGCACGGGGTGCGGCAGCAGCGGCTCGCGCGGCGGCGCCGGCGCCAGCAGCGCGCACGCGGCGCACTCGCGCACCGCGCGTTCCACGTCGCGCGACAGGCCCGGCCAGAACATGACGTCGCGCGCGCGCCGCTTGCACCTGTCGATGCCCAAGTGCCCCTCGTGGATGCGGTTCAACATATCCGCGCGTAATGACTCTGGAATAAATACCTTATTACTTTTTAATAATATACCATTTTCATAATGTATGCACTCTCGATATGGCCAAAAAATCCTAACGTCGTTATCGACGTCGTATTTAATTTTTGGCCATCCATTCTTAATGTGAGCGATGAGTTTCTGACTCAGTTTGTCGCTTTTGACGTGCTCTTGTACCATTTTTAATTTACTGTCGCTAAATTGTGCATAATTTAACACGAAGCACGTCTGCGCCTCCATCTGATCGTTCATCCGCTCATGCATCAGGTCCGGCAATGCCGCGCGCGACAGAGTGTCCGCTATGTACATATATTTGCCAGGGGTGTACGTCACCTGGAAGCTGTAGCTCTGTAGACGCAACCGCATACGCTGGAGCCGCGCGGGCACGGGCGAGCACAGCGGCCCCGCACTGGCGGCGGACACACCCCAGGTCATGGGAGCCATGCCAGGTCATGGGGTGATGGATGGTGGTCATGTGGTGTTGGGCGTTAAAGGAAACGTCAGGCTCGTTCAAAGAGTAGTATATTAATAATAACTTAAGCCTAAGAGTACACAATAATATAGGGATAGAGTGGAGGTGTGTGAGTGCACACTACACCTTCCCCCTTAGATAAAAAAAAATACATACTAAACTTAAAGTTATTATTTTTTTTTATATACTTCAAATAATTTCTATCAAACTAAAATCCAGTGACAGTAAGATTATACAAGAAAAAAAATTCAATTTTTGAATATTGAAATTAAATTTTGACTCTAACAAATTACGTTACTTACACAAAAAAAAATAGCTAAACCAAAATTTGTTGTAAAAAAAAACATAACAACATATATTGGGCTTACTGAGAAATACCGGCCCAAGTGCCTCAATCCGAGCATACCGAATTACTACCAGGCCCAACAACCAGGAGCAAAACTCGTAAACTCGTAGGCAGTAAAATTCCCGAATTTGATTAACTACCTAAACTATCACCTATTATGAATTAACATGCCTACCGGTATAGCACAATGCAAATTCAATACTTGATGTATTTACTGTTGGATTAGTAACAGAGGTACCAATTTATAAATTCCTCATTATCTATACTTTATACCTAATTTGTGGAACCTTGTTTACCTATACAATTTAGGTGTACTTATGTTTCTTAACATTAGTCTAATATTTGTATACTTTATGTAATATATCATAAGTTAATTGAAAAAAGAAAAAAAAAAAACATAAAAAATAATATAAGACTTAAGTTTACGCTTTATTTTGTTAAGTACCTATAGATTTAATTTTTTTTTTCAACTTATGTGCTTATATATAGGCATATAGTAGAAAATGTTACCTATGAAGGAAGGGTGGTAGTAGGTAAGTGGCAGTGTTTATATGCATGCAAAGTAGGTTTAAATTTAGTTATAGAATAAACTTGTTTTGTTATTAATGTGTCGATTGGAGTTAATTTTATATTGCATCAGTCTTTAGTAAACCTATGATTTTGTATCCTGTGTTTCCGTAAGGAGGAAGATGTTGTATAATGGTTTTAATATAAATAATGTGGGTATACTTAGTGGCATTGAATATTGAAGGTAGCTGTACAATAAATCAGTGTTTGACCACGCATCTGAGTTTTACTACATGGTATACTTTTTAAAAATCGCCTCGAGAGGTTTGTGGTCCGTTTGTACGGTAACGTCTCGTCTGCCAAATATATACTGGTGGAACCGTTCGCAGGCGAAAACGATCGCTAACATCTCCTTTTCTATGTGCGCGTACCGCTGCTGCGTGTCGGTGAGCGTGCGCGAGGCGAACTCGACCGGGCGGCCGCCCTGCAGCAGCACGGCGCCCAGCGCCGCCGCGCTCGCGTCCACCGACACCACCAGGGGCTGTTTCTCGCTGTACAGAGCCAGCACGGGTGCTGCCGCTATTTTTCTTTTTAAGATACGTACCGCCTCAGAATGTTGTTCGTTCCACGTCCATTCCACGTTTTTTTTAAGGAGATCTCTCAATATTTTTACATTATCGGAATAGTTAGGTATAAATTTAGCTAAATAATTAACTACACCCAGAAACCGTTCCAGCGCCCGCCTGTCTTCCGGATCGGGCATGTCCATTATGGCCCTCACCTTGTCCCCGTCCGGTCTCATACCTCGCTGATCGAAAACGTGACCTAAGTATTTTATCTCCGAAACCGCGAATTTACACTTGTCTTTATTAAATCTAATACCGATGTCGCGAGCCCTCTGTAATAACCTTTGTAACCGCAAATCATGCTCCTCTTTAGTGCACCCCCAGACGATTATGTCATCAATGAACGAATCCGTGCCTTCGAGATCCTCTAAATATTGCCTCACCTTCGCGTGGAACATCTCCGGCGCACAGCTGATCCCGTACGGTAACCGTAAAAATTGATACCTACCGAAAGGCGTATTGAAGGTGCAGAGGTCGGCGCTGGCGTCGCCAAGCTTGAGCATCCAGAAGCCGCAGCGCGCGTCCAGGACGCTGAACACGCGCGCGCCGCGCAGCCGCGCCGCCAGCTCGCTCACGGTGGGCAGCGCGAAGTGCGCGCGCCGCACCGCACGATTCAAGTGCATCGGATCCAAGCATACGCGAATATCACCATTTTTTTTAGCCGCTAGAACAATAGCGTTCACCCAGGGTGTCGGGTGGTTGACCTTTCTTACCACTCCCAACTGTTCCATCCTAGCTAACTCGTCGCGTAATTTATCTCGCATGCCTAACGGTATTCTTCGTACTGGACAAATCACAGGCGGTACATCCGGATCTACTATGATGTCATGCTTTCCTGGTAATTCTCCTAAACCATGAAACAGATCCTTGTAATCGTCGACACCTAAAGCGTCTACCCGTTGAATTACCCCGAGGTTTATGCAAGTGTCCAAGCCCAAAATATTTTGACAACTCATATCGGCTATCACAAATTTTACTTTATGCACATTATTTTTATATTCAATATGTAAAACACATTCTCCTAGGATGGGCACTTGATTACCAGTGTAAGAAAAGACTTTTTTATGAAATGGAAGCAGATCAACAATATTTAGACCCATGGTCGTATATTGAAACTTGGACAAAATGTTTAACATGGAGCCTGAATCTAATTTAAAATTAATTCTCTTACCGTTACAGTACAAAAATTCATTCCATTCCTTTGTGACATTTTTTTCACTATTTTTATTGTTAATTGCACTAACATACAGTACATCTACGTAAAGTTCATCATCGTCCGAATTCTCCGCATAATCAGCAACCGATACACAATCCACGTGACCACCTTTGACTCTCTTCGTACAGACCTTTGCGAAATGTCCGCGCGTATCACAAACGTAGCACATTACGTTGGCCGCCGGACAGTAGTCGGTGTCGCAGTAGGGGCTGCCGCAGCGCGCACAGGGCGCGGCGCGCGGCGCCCGCGGGCCCGGTCGGGCGCCCCGCGCGCCCCGCCGCCCGCGCCCTCGGCGCCCGCGCCCGGCGCTTGCCCGCCCGACTGCGTCTACCTGCACACTCGATGACGCGGACGCTTGAGCTTGTTCGATCTGGCGACCTTCTTCTGAAGACATCTCCTGCGCTTCACACACCTGTATTGCCTTCTCCAGCGTCAAGCCGTCCGTCCTGAGCAAGCGGTCTCTTACCACATTGCTACAAATCCCGCAAACGAGTCGATCTCTTATCAGGCCGTCGTTCAGTAACTCAAATTCACAACCTTGACTGAGTAGTTTTAGCGCCGTCACGTATTGACTCACTGTTTCACCGGGGTTCTGATTACGTGTAAAAAATTTGAAACGCAGCATCGTAACATTCACTTTGGTGCCGAAGTGATTATCAAATTTCTTCTTGACACAATCAATGTCGTCGGCGCTTTCGTCCTTGGTATAAGTGAATGTGGAGAAAATCTCATACCCCTCGGCGCCAATGAGGTTGACCAGCAGACAAGCTTGCACATCCTTCGCCTCTTTGTTTACGCCCGATGCTTTCAGAAACACCGAGAATTGTTTCCACCATTTTTTCCATGCCTCGGCGCGCGACGCTGCGCTGCCCTCAACATTTAATTCTGGCGGAGGACGTGCGTGTTCCATATTCACTCGTTCGTTACTTTAACACTCAACGCAGTATAATATGACTAAATAGTGCACTTAACACTAACTTTACGCGATTAATATATTTTAATCGATTTACCGCTGCCACCATGTAGTAAAACTCAGATGCGTGGTCAAACACTGATTTATTGTACAGCTACCTTCAATATTCAATGCCACTAAGTATACCCACATTATTTATATTAAAACCATTATACAACAATAAGAAACCATACTCATGTTTATTTTCCCATCCAATTAATTGCTTAAATTTAAAACTCTACGGGTCAACTAAAATTCACGTGTGACCCAAAAACCAAGATTAGATATATTAAACATGAAACTACCGTGAGACTCACTCATATTAAATGATATTGTAATGGATAACTCACGTCTTAAATCGAGTTTAGCTCGACTGTTTCGGGCTATGTCGTAGCCCTTCCTCAAAGGAGCAGGCGACTCGGCGGCTGCCGCAACTCGCGCACTACGCGCCACCGCTTTGCTCGCGGGAGCAACATGTAGATCTAAACTCGATTTAAGACGTGAGCTATCCGTTACATTATCATTTAATATTAGCTGTAATTAGTCTATCCCCTACATGTCTGTATGATCTGTGAGAGCACTGGCATGCACTCTCTTATTACTTTGGCAGTAGTATCGTGTGTAGGTTATCTTGAGCAGCAACCGTTCATCCACTTCTGCTGCTGACTGTACCAGTTACCAATCCATGTTTCCTTTCCAACAAACAAAGATTTACCTTGACTGTTTAGCCACGGAGTAAGTATCGACAATCGATCTCAAAACTATCGACACGATCCCATCACTATCCGTAAGTTGGTTTTAAGTTGCGCGTACGATTCGCACAGGGAGTCCCACCACAATTACAGCGTGACCCACTATCCTAACTCGGGCGGAATTGACTTAGCAATTCCATCAAAACCCGGTGTCCATTCTTGCATTGTAAAACAGCGGTGGTACCACGGAAACTCGTTAGTTTGACGCGAAGTCTCGAACTAGATGGACACTGGTTCTAATGGGTCGCTGTTGCTTGCGAGTACGGACTAGGTACATTTAGCTACAAGTTTAGATTTGATAGTGACAGTTGCGAGATTGGAACTAATATTGATTGTTCCTTGTGTTAATCAACACAGTTTCTTATTTTCGTGAATTTGGCTTTTAGGTAAACATAGTAGGTAAAAGGGCTCACAAGACTTGTTTTCCGAATTTTTAGGCCTACCACAAAAGAATAAAGAACCTAATGGGTGCAACATCGTCTTCTTTTTTTTTAAATAAAAAGGTTGAATATTGGATATACTTTTTCTCTTTTAAAATTTGGCTTTTCTGTCCTAATTAATAGGACAATTTCGCCAGTGTCTTACAGCCTTATTCATAAAAAATCCTTAATTGAGGCTTGATCGATCTGTTAGTTAACAGACTGATTAAGCTTGTTTGACGTTTGTCAAGAAGTATGATTCATAAACGTTTGCTAGCAGTCTGCTAGTTGTTGAGCTGCTGATAGACTGATTAGACGCGTTATGTTGGCACTCTTGAGAAATCAAAGACAAAAAATGGCCTTATCGAGAATTAAAAAAAAAAAATTGACAGCAGTGACAGCAGAGATGTTTGTTTTCCCGCCTTTTCCGATCTGCGTGTTTTAGTAGACCTAAACTAAGTGCAAAAAACCGTAACTATGTTAATCATCCTAATTTCATTTTTTTCATATGTATTATTAAAGGATTTAAATACAAATTCCTGAAAATAATTTTTCCTGATTTTTTTTAAATCTTTGCGTAAACCTCCTTAAAAAATGTCTTCGATATGGTTTTTTCTTCTTGTCAAAGTCAGCTGTTCAAATATGTGGCGGCCGTTTTGTGACTTAGCAGGGAGATAAAGGAGGGTCTACGGTCCTGTAACTTGAAAGCCTTGATCGACTGATTAGCGCTAACAGACGTTTATGAATCATGTTTTTTAGCATCGGGTCTTCAAGGAGGCTCTAACTTTTTATGAATAAGGCTGTAAGAGTTCTCATAGAGTGAGAGGCAACGTTGTACGGTGATTGTAGTTTTTGTAACTTGATAGTAAAATTCCAGAAACCACGTGGAGACAACTTGCGCATTAAATGGAAAGAATAAAAATAACATCTAATCAACTAACTAAAACTATGTATAAACTAAACTAATACTACAAAACCATTAAATGTATTGTATGAAATAAAACATAAATTCCTAAAAAAAAAACTTGCGCATCAAAAAATGTCAGACACAAGAGCAATATAGAATTTTGTGATCACTGCTCACTGTTAAGGTTAATCGCCGCATAAAACACTATCAAAATACTTCAACTAGCCAAAGAAACAGAAATAGCAAAATTAGATATTGTCTACATCCGCCATGTTCGAATGCCACAAATCCATATTGGATATAACAAAAATGGCGGAATATCATCAACATCTCTCTAGCACCTTCGGTTCCACTTGACAAGACTAGATCAAACGTCATGTCTGATTTTTTCGTAATTAAGCACGACAAAAAATGTTCGTCACTCTTGACATAAGACAACTTAATTACGGACAGATGTAGTCGTTTAAATTAACATAAATAACGTTAAGTGTAAGTTAATAACATGTTAACATTTAAATAAGTCTCACGTGTATTCGAGTCCCACAATGTTTTAATCTTTCGCATGTTTTTGGGGTCCATAGCCCCAGAGAACCTTTAGTTTCGCAATTCACCTGTCTCTCCGTTCATCGGCCCGTCTGCAGCTTAGCTTAAAGACCTGTGTGCCCACAGTGGGTAGTATTAGCATGTATTAGGCCGTGGATGAGATGAAATGGTGTAGATCGGTGTGATGTACAGACAGCAAAAAACCGTGGATAAAAATTATACAATACAATAACTCTTTATTGCACACCAACATATAGCAAACAATTACAGAAAACAGATATATACACAGAGACTTTCTGAGGTAAGCAATAGGCGGCCTTATCGCTTCAGAGCGATCTCTTCCAGACAACCTTTACAATGGAATGAATGGAGAAGTGAGGAATAAATTTAAGCAGGTGGTGAATTGTCTATTTGGCAAAAAAAAAACACTTTTTACGGTGCTCATGGGTCCTCACAACAAAACTTTCTACAATTTATTCAATCAGGCGTTACTTAGCGGAGATCCATATCAATAAACTAAATGAATTTCTTTGCTCACCCGCGCGTCCTTATGATAGCTAAGTTTATGCAAGATATGCGTGTTTAATAACACACACACTTTAATAGCACACACAAATCACACAAACCTACCACCACGAATACAATGATCGTTTCGAACTCAACCAAAGCTCATCTTCAGAGCAACACAACCGTACACCATACTTCCAGATGTAGACTAATAAGCCACAACAAACTTTTTAATTTGTCACTGATACTTTCTAAGTACCCACCTATATTTTTTGTCAAACAAAACTACCCAGAACATATTAATAAATTTTAATCGTCATAATTATAAAACTACCTTGAATTTTTATTTACCTATTTACTGTGAAGGCGTGTTTTATTAATCTGTACTGTTATTGCTGAAATTAAAACGTTTGTTGTGGTTTATTAGTTAAACATCGGTAGCATGGTGTACGGTTGTGTGGCTCTGAAGATGAGCTCTGATTTGAGTTCGAAACGCGTCATATTGTGGCAGTGGTGGTTGTACGTTACATTGGGCAGATATAATTAGTAATATGTGCATTAAAACCTCCTGCACATATCAAAAACATACTGGCTGAATGAACATTCCGCTTTCTCCCGCACGGCGGCGCCACCAGTCAGTTGCGCAAATTTGACAGCTCGAAATGAATGCCGGCCGGCGCGTGCTCTTTTAAATTATTCATAAAAACTCTGAAAGTGCTGTGATTGTGTCTTAAATGTGTCCCTGGGACTGAGGAAAAGAGCCAGAACAAACTGTAAGTGAAACCTATATCTTGCCCAATTCGGTTTTGCTAATTATTTTCAATATTCAAATGTCGTAGTTCAAACAGTGGTGTTAGATGGGTTTGTGTGATTTGTGTGTTGTTACAGTGTGGTGGGCGAGGAACTGCCTGAACACGCATATGCATAAACGTAGCTATCATAAGGTCGAGGGTGAGCAAATAAATTATTTTATCTACTCTCGCATCGTAATATTCGAATTATAAAATTCAAAACGAGTTTATATTTACATACTTTTTAAACACAATACCGAAATATTAAAAAAAAATTACTTTATAACACTTCTCTTCTAACAAAATAATGTTATAATATAATTTTTTAAACCATTACGATACAGGGCAAATCCAAAAAGTTTATATCAAAAAGTTTTGATTCCAATATTCACTTGTCTGTGGCAGTGCCTGCTTTAGCGCATGCGCGCACATCCCGCACATGCGCAGTGATGTACTGGTTTTACCGCCATTCCGTTCATAGGTTGTCATTCTGTTGTACGAATTTTCGTGAGAAAATTTTGTTTTTGCTTAAAAATGTCTGATATCAGTGAATGCGAAGAAGATTTGACTCCGCCCGATATTTTAGATTCGGCGAAGGAATGACTCATAATTTACCAGCAAAGTGAAGGTCCTAGTATAAGTTCTGGTTGCAATGCAGGTAATTAATTCTCAATGTTTCTTGAACACATGATAGAGGATTAAATATATGAACGTAGATAAAATATTGTATGCAACTGTACGCAATTAGGCCTTATAACACTCGTGTGACCCTTTTATGAAACTCGGCTACGCCTCGTTTCATGAAACCACACTCGTATTAAAAGGACCCCTATTGCGATACAGTTGCATAAATAGCTATTAGTTCATTAAACTTTTTATGTCATGTAGTTACAAAGTTACTTATATTGACATCTAAATGGGTCACCTTGAATAGAATTATTTGCACGGATTCGTGAAGTTATTACCTCAGTAGTAAGACCCATATTTCCGCCCACATGCGTCCCACGCAATGGATTACAGGATCCTCAATATAATAAAGGATACGACAGCCATATTCTAGATAAAGCATTAAACTAAATAAGGAACTCTTGTAATAAAACGGTACCCGAGCGACTGCGTTTCTATATGCACCTTTTGAGTCTAGTTCTACATTATAATGTAGTGTAAGTTCTTGTTAAAAATTCAATTAAAATGTAAGCTTATATTACTGACCGTACTTTTTAGGGTTCCGTGGCCAAAATGCCAAAAATTGAAACCTTATAGTTTCGCCATGTCTGTATGTCTGTCTGTCTGTCCGTCCGCGCCGTTGCTCAGAGACTATCAATGCTAGAAAGCTGTAATTTTGCACGAATATAAACTATGCCGACAAAACAGTGCTATAACATATAAAAAAAAATCTTTTGGAGTACTTCCCATAGACGTAAAGTGGGGGTGGTTTTTTTTCTCATCCAACCCTATAGTGTGGGGTATCGTTGGACAGGTATTTTAAATTAGGGGTTTGCTTAAACGATTTTTCGATTCAGTAATTTGTTTGCGGAATATTCAACTTCAAAGTGCAAATTTTCATTCCATAGCGGTCATTGATAGCGGTTCAGTTTTCTTGAGAATTTTTAGTAGTTTAAGAGTAAATAGCAGTCTAAGGTATAAAATATATACCTTAACTTGGAATATTCCGTACAAAATACGAAATCCTTACACGCTCTTGGGCGGTTCTTGTTGACTGTACTTGCATTGTCATCCAAACCACATTTCCGTATCAAATTTCAAGTCTATGCCGTCCGTTGAAGTGTTCCGACACCGGATTTACCTATAGCACAAATTTCATGTCAATCTGACCACTGGAAGTGGGTCAAATTCAGCTTCCAAGATCATCATCATCATCATCATCATCAGCCGGAAGACGTCCACTGCTGGACAAAGGCCTCCCCCTTAGAACGCCATAATGAACGACAACTCGCCACTTGCATCTTGCACCTGTGTTGAAAAAATTCGCATACTAATGCCGTGAAATCGATCTTCCATTATCATTATTGAAACCTTTTATAGAGAAAACCTCATTCATTGTGGCAAAAGGCTAAGGCTCAGCATATGGGGTAAGGGCTACGCTTAACCGCCCTGTTTTTTCAGCCCTTACAGTGACCAGAAGGGCTACTCCGAAACACAAAATTCGAAGTTCGTGTCGTGCGATCCCTCTCGCTCTCGTATTAAATAGTATAAGTATCAGAGGAACCGCACGACACGAACTTCGAATTTTGTGTTTCGGAGTAGCTCTTCAGCAAGCACCATTATCTGACTCAACAAAGTGTGCATTAATATCTGATATTCTATTTCTAGGCAATTGGCAGTATCTAAAAAAAAACACTTTTGTGTTATTTATACCAACGCGTAGCGTTGATGCATTCTCTATCAGATGAAATGAAATTGACCGTATCTTGTCTACAACATGATCAAAAACCCATAAGAACAATAAAACCTTAATTAAGGCGACACGAAATCAATTTACATAATTTATCTGTTTACTCGAAATGTCTAAAAATTAAATACGCCCTTATCCTCGTAAAGCCCAACGTCAACACTCAAGTTAAGTAAGGGACACTAAGGACTCCCTAGTTCTAAATCATTACGCTACTAGTGCATAAATATCTGATAGGTACAACTCTATTTCTAGGGTCGGTAGGACGTGTTAGATATTTTTGCACACTCCGCTGTGGCCGATATTTAATGCAGGTGCATTAAACTGTATCTGTATCTGGACTGTATCTATATATCTGACTGTAAACTATTCTAATTACTAATTAGACTAAGGGGCTGTTTCACCATCCATTGATTAGCGTTAACTGATGATTAAATGTGATGCCGTCTCTATTTGTTTTGTATAAAAGCTACGCTATATTTTTTAGTAAGATAGAGTAAAGAAGCGCGAAAACGTAGAACATTATGTAGGTTACCAGATTTCTACTAAAGAACACGTCTCACTAGAACAACAGTTCGTGTCTGGATGATTAACGACAACTTGATTAATGATGCAAAAAAGTGCCATAATGATTAATGACAGTCGTATCAGTAAGCCAAGGCAAGGGTCAAGCCCTACCGCCAATAATATTGTCATCTTAAAATACCATTAAACTCGACATGGACATTGACACGGTTTTTATGTTTGTATGTAGATAGCATAGAGTATATAAGCTAAAACAGTATGGAAGCTACGAACAATCGATCGAAACGAACACACTCACACAGATGCGCGCTCTACACGGCCTCTAAAAGGGTCTTGCGGTACTTCAGTACGGCAGTATTGTTCGTAGCTTCCATACTGCTTTAGCTTATATTGTGACCGCGGCAACACTTAAATAATTATTCTGTCACATTGGTGACAATGACAGCGCGTGCCGATCTCCATGACAAAGTGTAACAGTAAAGTAATTACGAAATAGCGCCATATGGACGATATTGTTAAATTCCAGGTCAGAAAGCCCCTTTGAGGTTTGAACAAAAGATTTGCAACAACAGCTTCGGATGCTATAGAATTTTTGATATAAAGTTAATTGCACAGAAATAAATTATAACTGTATGCATTAATGCCTTAAAGCCTGAGGCGGTAGCTGCCAGTCAAGCAACGGGAATTGTTACACGGACATTCACGTGCCATAACTGTCAGGGGGCTACTACGTAATTCGAAATTCGTATCGTACTTTCCTTCTCACTCTCGTATTAAATAATATAACCGTCAGCGGGACGGCAAGAAGGTCGAATTTTGCTTAACGTAGTATAGGGCCAGGCCGTAAGGTAAGAATAAAATTGTCGCGTGAATTCTCATTTGGCATTAAGAACGTTTTTGAAGTCGATTGGAAATATTAGTATAGCGCTCGAATAAAGTCACTTTCGACCGATAAATGTTTTGGCATTAGTTTCGCTTCTACACCTTTCCTAAAGCTAATCAAGAAGCGTTTCGCGACGTCTCACGTAATTTGCTCCGATATTGCTATCGCCGTGTCCCCTACTAATTGCAAACATGCTCATAAAAAATTAATTAATCCTTATCGCAACTATGACTTAATGTTGCGAATTAAAACTCTAAAGCTATGGGTTAAATTACCATTGTGATTACTGACACAGTAAAGCTTAGTTTACATTATACCATACTAAATAACTGCCTAATAGATACAGGCATTACTACAGGGAGGTCCAGAGGGGCTACTGTGAAATTCGAAAATCGAAGTTCGTGTCGTACCGTCCCTCTCACTCTCGTATTAAATAAAAACTAGCTTTTGCTGCTGCTCCGCGTGGTATTTGGTTATCGCGCGCTGTTCCCTCAGGAACTGTGCATTTTTCCGGAATAAGAAGTAGCCTATGTCGCTCTCGGGATCATAAACTATCTCTATGCCAAAAATCAAGACGATCCGTCGCTCCGTTACGGCGTGAAAACGTAACAAACAAACTCACTTTCCCCTAAGGATTGTCCTTAGTGTCCCTTAGTAAACTTGAGTGTTTAACAGCCGATAGCGTAAGTTTTTGCTATAACCACAAACTTATAAAAAAAATTGAAAACCCCGACATTGTCATTTCAAAGTTATCTCAAAAAACCGATACGCACACACATAGCGGTCAAACTTAAAAACGCAACGAAATCAAATCTTACATTTTGACTCATATCTATTGCCTTTCTATAATTTCATTTGACATTCATTCATTGTCATTTTTTACGAGATCGTAGTACAAGGGTCACCGACATAGCCAAGCGAATTAGCTCGTTGAAGTGGCAATGGGCAGGCAATAAGCACGGAGAACGGATGGCCATTGGGGCCGAAAAATTCTCGAGTGGAGACTGCGGATTGGCAAGCAGCGTAGGACATCCACCAACCAGATGCACGGGTGACCTGGTTAAAGCCGCGGGTTCACGGTGGATGCAGGCCGCTGACTGAAGCGACTAGAGGTATATGGGGGAGGCCTATATTCAACAGTGGACGTCCTACGGCTAAGATGATGATAATGATGATGAATGTAGTGTAAGTTCTTGTTAAAAATTCAATTAAAATGCAAGCTTATATTCCTGACCGTACATTTTGTTGACTGTACTTGCATTGAAATTCATTTACACACGCATTATGTAGGTTGCATGGCAATGCTAGTACAGACAGCAAAAAAGTTTGTAGTACTTATTAAAGATGGAATTTTCAACAGAAACGGTTAAAAAGAAAATTGACACTAAACCCAGTAGACCACCCTTATTATAACACTTTTTGCATCCGTCACAATTATCATGCCCTAATAAACGTTCTTGATAACAGTAGAACTATTGCAAAAACCGCAATGCTAAATAATATACCGCGTATAAAAGAACGTGAGAACTTATTGATAATTAATTAGCTTTTACCCGCAACGTTTGTGTGGGCAGTAAAATTAACGATTATAGTAAATATACAAATACTATATCCCACGACACAAGTGAAACAAAAAATAAAACCGACAAAGTGTATAGAGCCACTTCGGAATAAATGTATTAATCCTTTAATTACCTATGCTAAAGAATATATTAATATCAAGCCATGATAAGTTTCCGTTAGTATTAAAAAATTGGCCAAGTGAGAGTCGAGCTAAAGTAAATGTCCCAGTGCTCGACATGCGAATACCCAATAAATGACACCGTGTCACCTTTTGGTAATGACATAAAATTAAAGATGCCAACCACCGGTACAGTGACCAGCATTCGAACGTTTACCTTATTTATGCGTGCCCTGGCTTCGTGTGGATTGTGGATGTAGTTTTAGGGAAAGGGAGGTGAAATATGTGGAGTTAGCATTAAATAAGTGTTTTTTTTTTTTAATATGCCTTGTGTCAAGCCAGGACGAGTCGCTAGTGAAAGATAAACAGTGCAATATTCAAAAATACAAACTGAAATATAGATGCACAGAAAAACCAGAAAAAACAAGACCAGCGCTTGGAATCGAACCCAGGCCTCGGCATTCTGCTACACCACCGCTGGACAACGGTACAGACACGAATTTCTCCGCGTACCTTGATTTTACCGAAGCTCGATATTTCGGCGCAGTTGCATGTGCCATGATCACGAGACAACTGGAGAATTGCGGGTATGCTGGGTAAATATAGTTAAACCTGATCGTGTTCGTGATAATACGAAAAAAGTGAGTGATACTGTTTGTATTTTGCCGTGACTTAAAGTGAGTTCCAAGTTCCAGTAGTAGTGGGCAACTAGTTAGGAAGAGGGTAGATTGGTTACTCTTATGTCCGATTTATTTTTCTAACTGATGATAGTTATACCACCATCTCAATCGATAGGCATAGCAACAATTAAAAAAAAAATACCACCATGCTCGCAACTCTCCAGTTGTGTCGTGATCATGGCGCATACAACTGTGCCGAAATATCGAGCTTCGGTAAATCAAAATACGCGGAATAAAACTCGAATTTAATTCATAAAATTAGTAATGATTTAAATACAAAGAACGAATTGTAACATAGTAAATTATTTAACGAATCTCTGAAAAGCATTTAGGTGTACATTTTCAGTTATTTATTAGGTATGTAAGTTAGCTAAACTTTCCAAGTAGGCGGCACTTAAAACTCCAGTAACAAAACAAAAATAATTGCGTGCAATTAATACGCCAACGCATGAAACACAATCTAGCAAAAGAGAGAATAGATCTTAACGCATAAATCAACGAGAGCGAAAGAGAAGCACGATTCCTGGAACCTTTAGTTAAGACCCCACAAAACGTCAGGCGGATCATCAATGTTTAAATCGTAATATATTGAAGAATTTTACAATTATCATATTTCATACTTATTTACGATCTCTAGTACCCCCGTCTATCTAAGTGGGGGTTCCATAAAAGGAATAAACAGAGTAATAAAGTTTTATTCCTTGTATAATTATATAAGCTATTTGTTTTCGATTTTTTGGTTGCTTGCACCCCTAGTTTTTATTAGCGTCTGTTGCGATACCTAGGTGAGAATGCAGCTTTACGCGAGAACCATAAAACCAATTTACACTACGCCAGTAAATTTTTGTACCAGTATTCTAGTTTCGTCCCGTTCATTTGACTTTTGTTTTGCACAGAACTGGCCCGTGATTGAGATCTATGTCATAATGAAAGGTTAAACTGGTTCAGTAACAGCCTATTTACTCTAGCCTTGAAGAGCCCTATTTATTCAGAAATACAGACGATGGGAGCGATTGAACTCTTTTAAGAGTTGGAAAAGACAAACAAGATTTTGATGCTCTTTTGTTTTTTTTTCTTTATTTAAATTTAAGTTTGAACACTAACCAAAGCTACCGTCCTCCATCGTTTAGTTATTATAAAAAGTTAATTAATCAATAGAATAAGGTTCTTTCTAAATCCTCTAATTCTTCATATAATCATTAAGTATGCAAGATGTTCTAATGCATTTCGTTTTCTTAGTGATTGGCGTACGTAGATTGAAATTATGCATTTTCTTTTAAGCACATGCAATTATGCGCACGATTAATATTCATTAGTTTTGTTTTTTTTTATTTAGAGTTTCTTTTAAAATATAGCATAAACTTAAATAGACTTTCTTGTGAGATGAAGACACCTCTACATACCAAATTTCATCCAAATCCATCTAGCAGTTTTAACGTACAGGAGTAGATTCACACACATACTCACAAACTTTCGCATACATATATTATACAAATAGTAGGATAGCACAAGCTTTGCAATATGTACCTATTATTTAATTAACATTTTAAGAAAACCAAACCATCGGGACACGTAAAACTAAATAAAAGCTTATAATAATAAGCTACAAACTTAAATATTTCTTTAGTCAGTATAAAAAAGCTTGTTTAAACACTATTAGCCTATATACCATTAAATCGGCAGTGTACACCTAAATGCATATATGAATCATAAATATGATTCAGAACTACTTTT
This sequence comes from Choristoneura rosaceana, assembly GCA_037349165.1. NCBI lineage: Eukaryota > Metazoa > Arthropoda > Insecta > Lepidoptera > Tortricidae > Choristoneura > Choristoneura rosaceana. Next base: position 1,290,574 of record JAZBNJ010000033.1, read on the forward strand.
TTGCAATTTTAATAAAGAATGTAGAATTTTTAAAGTACAAGGTAACGACGACTTTTGAATCATGAACTTTTTAAATTTTGTTAATTTAAGGGTTAAGAGTTCCATTTGGTCTGTCAGAAATTCAAGCGTTTTCGTTATATGTTTGTAGGACGTATGAAGTAGTTTTTCTAATATTTGACATGTTAATGCCCAATAGATGACATTTTACTGTTACCTCAATAGCTACGGCATAAAAACGGCAAAAAATCAACTTTATACCGACCTGTATAAGTCGCTCCAAGTAGCTGGTGGCGTGTAAACGGGCCTTTGCTGTTTACGAGGGTAGACTGCAAGTTTCGCTTCCCGTGACGTTTACGGCTGCGAATGGACGAATTTAATGTCCTCACAGAACCCGCTCGACACGTTCAATATTGGTACTACTAGGGCTCTGTATGACAAAGAGAACTTTATGCTGAATTCCTGTCTTACGTTATTATTTTTATACCAAAAAAATTAACAGGATTTTGCCAGGATTTGAAATAGAGAAAACAGACACTTGATTGGCATATACATATTTATCTACTCATTAAAATATTTTAACGAATAATTATTCCAAAATTAAATAAATAAATATTTATTTCACGTCCCATGTATATGTACCTATCTACCATATCACCAATATATATCTGCTGTGACCTCTATCGCTAGTGACATAAAATTAAAGATGACAACTACTGGGACAGTGACTAGCACTCGGACGTCTACCTTATTACACGCAAAATTGTTACTTCCATTTTTAACATTCTATCAACTCTCCCGTACCTAATTTTATCTGAATACCAACCGAATGCCGATTTCTTGTGCAGTCCTTGCGCCAATGACGCAATTTGTACAAACGAGCAATGCCGCGACACCAATACTGGTCTTATACATAGCTGCATCATAATTAAAATTACCCGCGTTCCTAAAAAAACTGGAACAAATCCAATCGAGCGCTGCAGAATCCTGTAGCATTGGGAGATTGGTTTCAAATGCTCGTTTTTCTTTAATTGAACTTTATTTTTCACATGTATACATACTTACATATAAACCAGTAGTTCCGTGACATATCGTCTATTTAGACTTTGTTAGTTTCGCCATTTTGTTTCTTTTTTCAAAAACTGAACTGAAATATACCTGTTCAAAAAAAATCGAGAATCGGTTGAGAAATGCGACCTATATAAGACAGCCAGACATCCGCTGGAAAGACATACCAAAGCTTTTTTTTTACCAAGTTAAAACGGAGAAACTGCGCTCGCGTTTCGCGCTCGCAGCTGCAGAAATATTAGTAAAATATTACAAAGACAGAACGTGAGAAAATAATTTAATTGAGGAAATAATATGACCACACATATTTTCTTTTCTATTTTGTAGTATTAAGCTGAAACACAACCAGTGAAAAGTTATAGTTCAACTGTGTGACAAACTTTAACACCCAAATAATATCTTCCTTTGACTTTATACCTGTTCGCGTAACCTCAAAACTCGGGCGAGCTTCAAAAGCACAACTTTATGAAAGCTACAACTTCACTGTTTATAAACTTTCACCGTTACTTGAGGAAATTTCACGTAATTGTGCCTTTATTTTCATACCCATTCAGAACGCTATGAAAACTACAGTATGTTTTGTATGCTGTGTAAAATGTGACGAGAAGGATATTTTAGTCTTTGTCAGTAAAATAAATGGTATTGTCGGGCTCGAAGTTACGTCAAAATGACGTCGTTTTGACGCTAACGCGTTTTGAGTCCTCTACGGGTTCATTTTAAAAGCTTAGCGTCAAACTCACGGGGGCCTGTGTTAGTATACATAATATGCAATTCATTGACATGAGCCTGAGTACACTACCTTATATATGAATCAATATTTTTTTTTATTCCCGAATAAATTTTATCAATGATTTTAGTGGATGGAGAGAATCCAACATTGAAGAGTAGACGGGTGGAAAGAAGAACGAAGAAGAAAGACATCACACTTGTAGATAAAAATGTTGGCCTATTCTACCAATTAACGTCAAAATTAGACAATATGTAGTTTCGTGCTCATTAAATATTCTATATTTTATAAGCTGTGTAATTTATAACAACCTGTAACGGAAATAAATAATTTATGGTGTATGTGTTTACCTTTTCTTTTAACTTTACCGTCATATTTTACTTACTATGTAAATATTTCACAAAAAATACAGTGCTATTTTTAAACTCATTTGCAAGGTTATAGCACTATTTTTACTGGCACTTGTTCCGTTTCGCACAATAAAAAAAATGCACGAATACCCGTACTTCTTATTTCATCATAAGTTAAACGTCGGAGTACTGGTCCCAGTGGTGGTCATTTTAAATTATATCATTAGCAATAGAGGTGACAGTAGGGTGCCATCTATTGGTCGTACCCTGGAAATAAAATAAATAAATTAGCATGTCGAGCACTGGGACATTTACCTTAATTATACTCTACTGGTTACGATCTTAACTAATGTTAATGCTTGACGTACAATAACTACGTAGTCTGTAATAACGTCACAGTAACTAGAATGCAACTATAGTTTATTATTGTAGTACCTATAGAGAAATAGCCCGTTATTACTTATTAGGTGTTTGCGGTTGATACGCCAAGGAATCACCCCAGCCATGTAATTTAAATAATTAGCCATCAACTCGTACGACAGAAGATCAAATTAATGCCTGATCCATCTTCAAATGTTAATTACTTTTAATCACTTCTGTAATTAGAGCAGTCACTAATTATATGGTATCTTTGTTTGTTTCCTTACCCCAGGGGACTATAATAGTATTGTCGTAACGTCTGGCCTTCTGTCTGTCTTCTTGTGAAGGCTATCGTTTCAAAGGTGATAGTACTGAGAATTCACGTGAGCAGAAAGGAAAGCACTTCGTTTTTGTTGTCTGTGCCCTAAGAATGAAAACTGACCCTACTGTCGCTACACTGTTCGTCTGTCTGTCACAGGACTGTATCTCAAGAACTGTAATTAAATTAAATGAATTTTCTACATAATGTGAATTTCTATGATCGTTACAACAAATAACTAACTGCGTATACTACGTATTTTTTTCTTGGAAGCAGGCTCTGCTAAACCGCCATTTATTACGTTAATTAACGTAACGTAAAATAAAAATAAAAATTGACTTTTCAGAGAGCTTTGCACCAGCAAAGCTCTAGGTCCTAAAAACCATTTTAGGACCTATGGCGATTTCAGTGATTAACCTCTTGTGTTCAAATTCCAATATTTTTTAAATACAGTATTTATGTATTCAACAATCTATATATCTATTAAACAACGACACATCCTCGATGGGGTATGTCAAAACATTCCCTCCCCCCCTCTTTAGCTGTATGGAAGCCCCCTTATCACAGTTCCTCTAAATCGTTTCACACGCAATCGCAAGTTTGAGTAACAAAAATTGAAACATTCCAATAATTTCTCATTTATATTTATAGCAAGACAAGACGACTTGGACGCATATCAAGTAGAGTCGTGTGAGCATGCTCTCGACAGGGATGAATGGCGGAAAAAAAGGGGAACCTTTGCCCAACAGGTTCAAAAAAAAATTTAATTTTAGATGAACTAATCCTAAACAAGACCGTAACGTCAAACGGATCTCTATAATCAAGTGCGCCATCTAGCGATATTTTGGTTGCAATTCTCATCGGGAGTTTGTCTCCCCTTCACAACTCCGCCATCTTTGTTTAACCCCACTCGGCGCAGGTATTTAAAATTGAAAAATACTTTTTTACAACCAATCAACAATTAAAATGAATACGATCGCTTAAATTAGATCACAGGCAACCCATAAAACGCAATAAAACAGCTCACATCGTGGCAAACAAGGCAACAAAGGGCACTCATAAATATACTTTTAATACTTCTTCTTTGTATATGAAATGACATAAAACCCATATCGTATTAACCCCCGCACGACATGTACAAAAGTAAGCAAAAAAGTGTTCACTCCGCTACGTCCAGGAGTTACAAATCAAACCAAAATATATTGGTTATAAAACTACAAGTATGTGAATGCATCGGTTGTGGATGTAGGTATCTCCACTTGGTTTTTATGGGTCGTAAAAGGGGTTTACGATTGCGGATAATACCATCCAGCTAAAAGGGTTTGGGGCACTCAGCTATAGTAAACCTGATACGCAGCGACGACTACTAATTATAAGAGCAGACTTTACGGTTTCATATTTGCCATTCCAATTTTTACAACTGTTGATCATCATCATCAAAGAAGAAGTACACTGTTGGACAAAGGCCTCCCGCTCAGAACAAGAGAATGCTTCCATCGGTTGCCTGCAACTCTCGCAATGTTCGGTCCGCCTGGTGGGAAGCCTGTCGACGAGTTGTGGTCGCCATCACAACTCGAGAAACTTAAGGCACTTAAGCCTGATGGAATGGTTTGACCTAAGGCTTTTCGAATAGAGCATCCTGAGTTCGAGCCCAGGCTCACACCTGTGAGTTTTTTAATATGTATCTGCGAAATTTACCAAGAGCTTTTTGATAAAGAAAACGTACAAAGATTAAATAAAATCTACATACACCTACGAAGCAGTTTAACGGTGTGTGTGAAGTTTCCGAACCGCACTTGGCCCGCGTGGGAACTACACCCCACGCCCTCTCATTCCGAGAGAAGGCTTATTCCCAGCAATAGAACGTATGTGAGCCGCATAAGATGACGTTAAATCGCAAAACTAATGGAACAGTACAAAACAGTATGTAGACTACAAACCACTAAATACACTACTAAAAAATGCTTAGTTAGCCATCTGGTGAAATAATTCGGACATTTTTTGTGACATAGTTTACGTACAAGTGGTACAACATATGGTACTAGCGTCTAATTACGCATAGATATGTTAACATCTTAACATTTTATCCCGGGAAGACTGACATCGGAGCGTGCACAAAATTAAAAAAAAATCACATTTGCCGTTTTCAAATTACCACATCACATTTTTGACATACCCAAGCAGGTGTCAACGGAACTCGCAACGTTATATGATTTTAGCACCTGTCCCGTGGCTCGTAAAGTTTAAAATTAGACCGCACATTTGCTCGTTTTTGGTATGAATAAATTGGAATTGGTGAACTGCCAACGTTCGAAACTTTGCTCTAATTTGATTATGGAACAACTTTTTATTCGAAAAGCAAAGGAGACGGGCGTGATCAGCCTGTTATAGTTATTTGTTATGCAAGGCTGGAAAGTGACTGTTTGTCGCGAGTGCATATATTGAAACCCGAGCAAGCGAAGGATTCTAGGATTGAACCACGAGCGAAGCGAGTGGTTCAAATGAAGAATCCTGAGCGCATTCGAGGGTTTCAAAGGCACGAGACGCTAAACAACTTTACAGCCGAGCGAAACACACAATTTTTCACCTCACTACAGCGAGAAAATGGCAAATGGAATAAAAACTGTGCAAGCAGTTACTAATAAGTCGGTTTTATTATTCACTTATCAAACAGCAAAGGATTGCATGGCATAAGTATCAAGGTGTACTAAAAATTAAAAGTAAAATCACAAAATGAATGTTTAGTAATAAGAATAAAATAACAGATTTAAATATTACTTCAACAAATGTATGACGAACTTTCTTTGTGAACACGTCAATATTCAACGCTTTCTTCCTCAACCTCGTACCTACCCGAATTGTATACAACAAATAAACACTCTATCGTACTTAACATAAAGATGATTCTATAGCAATTTTGTGGGAAGATACGAGGTTGTGAAAGTAAGCGGTCGATGTATTTTCAAGGGGGCAGCCGTTCACGATAACGTTCGAATTTCAAAAACTCTTTCCAGCCTAGAGGATAAAAAGCCACTTTCCACGCAGATTTCGAAGGATAAAGAAAGCATTTTCGAGCTAGTGAGGTGAAAAATATTTTATGACCTTTGGTAACATTTTAACCTCTAATCTTAACAATTGACTTGCATATGCTTTGATGTTGGCATACGCGCTTGCTATCTTAGTTGATTCACTGCTTGCATGTTGGCGAGTTTTTTTTTCAAAATTTTAGGGTTTCATATTCACAGTATCAGCAACTTTAGCGTTTGAATGCGTTTGAGGAAGTCTTGGGTTTCAGAGCCAACATTGAATGCTCCAATAGAGAAGCGACAAGTCAAAGCTAGTAATATTTTGTTTTTATTAAAATAGCCTGTACAGTGTCTCGCAGCTGGGGAAAAGCTTTCCCTCTCATCTTTGAATAAAAATTAATAGAAATCTATACAAATTAAACGTACAATATTAAGTAGGTATGTACCTGTACGTGCATACGTTACTTCACTACAGAATGGCTATAACATAACTAACATACACCTATTTGGCTAGTTGTTTTTTTGCTGTAGTTTTTGTCGGGATAAATGAAAAAATATTTGCATAAATAACAAAAATAGAAGTACTTAATTCTTCATATAAACTAAAATCTTCTCGCACTGTACTTACCTAAGTATTTAATGTGAAAAGGCGTTTGTTTATGATTATTTTATCTCGCGTACCGCAATAAAGCAACTTGACAAATTGACGTATCTTTTTCGAGACGCTAAAGTGAACATCAATAAAATATTGTAAGCTAAATGTCCCAGTGCTCGACACACTAAGGCCCAATAGATGACACTCTGTTGTCACTTTTTCTAATGACATAAAATTCAAGGTGACGACTGTTGGGACAGTGGCCAGTACTCAGACGTTTGTTTACAAATACAAATATTCTTTATTGATCACCAAAAACAGTTTACCTAACTTTACTACACTGATGTTTGTATAACTTTATATAACTAAATCTATTCTCATACAAGGTTTTTTTTCTGACTGTAAATTTAGTTACTACGGAATCCTGCATTACGAGTGATCCAGTAAACGATTGACCGGTTTCTTTCACATAACGACTACGTTTACAGTGTGTTACCGGAAGAAGCCAGACTTTTTTTAAAGAAAATTAAAGTAACGTATTTCTGTAACTTAACCATGACGTTAATTTAATTAATAAATGTCGAACATACAAACTGAAATATAGATGCACAGAAAAACCAGAAAAATAAGACCAGCGCTGGGAATCGAACCCAGGTCCTCGGCATTCCGTGCCGCGTCCTATACCGCAACACCACCGCTGGACAACGGTACAGTCACGAATTACTCACACTGTATACTCGACTAGTATCTATCCATATGGATAGTTTAGTAAATACATTGGAACACATCCAGGAATTGCATTAATATTCAGTTAAAGGTATTATCGAAAATGTAAAGGTCTTATTGTACTAAATGTAAATGCGGTGAGTGCGTATGACACTGCAACGTGGCCATGAAGAAAGCGTTTAACTTTATTGTCGATTGTCGTAAAACAAATTTTGCTTTTTTTTACTAACAAGTAATGTAAACTACGATAGTATATTTTTTATCCAGGGACTAAAAATAAGCCAATATATACCCTTTAGCGAGGGTGTCTATGTATCCGAGGGTTTGTATTGGGTTTTAGTCTAGATATAAAAAATATCGACTTCAAAGATGTAAGTAATTAAAAAGAATGAAATTATTCAATACTTACTAGCTACCCGCAAATCCACAATCCGCAAATCCGGTTTTCACTATCCCGCTGGAACTATGAAATTATCCGGGATAAAAACTATCCTATGTTTTTCCCGGGGACTCAAACTTTTTGTATACCGAATTTCATTTAAATCGGTTCAGCGGTTTAGACGTGATGAAGTAACAAACAAACAGACTTACAAACTTTCGCATTTTTATATTAGTGGGATGTTTTAAAAAATGAAAAATGAATATAAATAAATGAATGAAGTAATATGAATGAAGTAAGAGTACTATTAAGACCTCAGAAAAAATGCCATATTTAGATTTGAATATTATGAGAGAACTTTTGTATGAAGTGAACCTACCTGCTTCGAGTTACAGCATGGAGATCTTCAAAAGGGGTATAAAAAGGTTAATGCAGGGTCGGCAACGCGCGAGTGATACTTCGGGTGTTGAAAGCGTTCTTAGGCAGCGATAATTGCTTAATATCAAGCGGGCCGCATGCCTGTTCACCGACGTGGTATATAAAAAAAAACTTGGTATGAAGTGACGTATGTACTTACAAAGGTCTCTACTCTACCAACTACACCTTATCGTGCCATTACAGTCCTAGGGAACGTGTCAGTGGACATAGCCTCACAGTTTTCGATACAAAGAATATATTTTTGCATGACACGTTCCTATTACGGTCATGGTATGATACCGTGTGATGGTTAGAGGCCCTAAAATCAGACTATACTTCATTTAATTTAGAATTAGAAACCACAATAACATTATATTGCGTCTGGTCAACTATTTCGTACCTGACAAATAGTCCAATAAAATTGTTTTAATGCCACTTTATTTGCGTGTCGTCAATTGTTATTGTAGTACAAATTGTAAAGAAATTACAGTTCACGAGCCGCAATATAATGTTGCTGTGGTTTCTAATTCTAAATTAAATGAAGTATAGAGAGGTATAGTTCATATAAATTTAACAGGTAACCGCGGTTTTTATGGCTTAATAGCCACATCACGTGTCAGTAGCAGCCGTGGCAGAGCGAGTGAGGAAACAAACTGTAATTCTATCACTATCTAGGCCCCTTTCTCACTGCGCACTCTAGTGTGGCACTAGCACTGGTCTGGTCTAGTGAGGCACGGTGGATGGACGGTAGAGATTCGTTGGCGGCGGATGGATGCGAGGGGCCGAAGACAGTGTGGTGGCGCGCCATGGAAGAGGCCTACGCAGCTATGGAATGCTGTTGGCTGATGATGACTCTCTGGGCACGTGCCTAGGGCCATGTGAATAGGGTTGCATGCCATACGTCAGGATTTATCCTGAAATGTCAGGATTTTCACTCTTTGCCAGGATTGCAGCTGGATTTGAAAGTATTTTTAGAAATAACCTCAGAAAATTCTGTCACACTTTAGCTAATTTTGTTAAACACACTCGCAGGCTACCAAGATACAGGCTCAGCCTAGTTTGTAGTCTGATGGATAAATTGCATGTACTGTAACAAGTGTCCACACACACTGTAACAAGTTTATTTATTTATTTTTTTAAATAAAAAACAAAAAAAAAATTATAACAAAAAATAGAACCGACTACAAAAAAACCATGAAAATAATTTTCTACCAGCATGAAGTCGGTGCCTCAGCACGAGCCAGCAGGAGTGGACCTATAATCGTCTACCTCACCTACAACTATACGAGTAAATGGCTTCAATCACTCCTGCTGGCTCGTGCTGAGGCACCGACTTCAGGCTGGTAAAAAATTATTTTCATGGTTTTTTTGTAGTCGGTTCTATTTTTTGTTATAATTTTTTTTTTTCACGCTTTTTAGTGTAAAACATCTAAGATACAATAGTTTAATGTCAACTGCTCGTCACCTTTTACGAAAAATTGCTTTTTCCGATGCAGAGACGTTCATTATTGAGGAGTCCTGGTGCTTCACCACCCATTCCATTTCACTATATCCGTTCCGAGGAGCATAAATTGCTTAGCAACTGTGTTAAAGCAATTGAAATTCAACCCATGAAATACTTCTTATTGAGTAGTAACTCCGATGGTCAACTGTGGTCTTCATCATCAGTTCTACTTCACCAAATGAAGATTTTCAAGAGCAAATGCTCGAGTTACTACTAAATATATCAAAATTACCATAGGTGTCCCTACAACATTTGAAGAGTTCCCTCGATTTCCTTAAGATCCAATCATCAGATCCTGATTTGGTGCTTATGGGACCTAATTGAAAGCATTCCTAGACGAACGCAAAAAAAATTTTTCAAATCGGTTCATATATGACAGAGTTGTGAGGTAACAAACATAAAAAATAAAAAAAATAAAAAATAAATACAACCGAATTGATAACCTCCTCCTTTTTTTGAAGTCGGTTAAAAATTAAAAATGTATGTTCTCGTGATTCATTTATTATAAAGTTTACATAGTTAATAAATGAAATTATAAAGTAATCAACAAAACAAAATTAATTTCTGTTACAAGAAGCGTTAAAGACTTTTATTTAGGGCGATGTCAGGATTTTTATTGGGACATTTAATTTTCCATGTGGCAACCCTACCTGTGAACGATGGGGGCCCCTTGACTGTACAAAATATCTTTTCTTAATTATTTTTTTAATTAACCTAGAGCTCCAGATGGAGGAAAGACAGCCGCTTTAAAAGTACATCATCCTTTCGGCTAATCGGTTTCATCATCCCATCACCATATCAGCTGTAGGACGTTCGCTGTTGGACACAGGTCTCCTCCATATACCATCGGAATTTTCGGTTGGAAGTGTTGCATCCACCGTGAACCCGCGGCTCTATCCACGACATCCGTTCATCTCGTTGGTGGACGTCCTACGCTCGCGATCGCCATTCGACAACTTTTCGGCCCAAGCGGCCATCTGTACCACTACCATGAGTTTACAGTGACCGTGAGTTACAGTGAGTTATTTGTATGGAGAATTGTACAGCGCCTTTACAAATAATTTACGCCGTCGCTATCAAGTACGGTCACTGTAAACTCATGGTAGTGGTACTATTCTCCGTGCTCATGGCCTGCCCATTGCCATTTCAACGAGCAAATTTGCTTGGATGTCGGTGACCGTCATTCTTTTAATTGGTAATGTACTCGTAAATAGCGACACAAAAGTAAGCATGCAAAATTATCGGCCGCAAGCGCCGCTAACAAGAGCTTGTTGCAAAAATAAAATACTTTTCTTCCTTCTTATGTTAATTTAAAAAATGTATGTAGCTTAATTACCACGTGTACAACAATTCTGTGACGTTGACAATTTAGAAAAAATGCATCATATCAAATTACATGTTCATTTACATTTTACCCATTATTCTTTTTAAACTAGGTGTAATTTATTAGGTAGGAGCTCGAGCTTATATACGCTTACAATATATATGTATGTTTGTATGTATAGTGCATACTGCATCTCGTGCGACCTTGCCCGCTGAACCAGTGCCCGAATTACGCCTCGTAAAAGCAACCCTAACAATAGGGTTGACACGATCTTAAATTATAAAAAAGAAACGACAATTTTATAACAGCTGGTCAAAGTTACATGCTAAAAAATGGTGTACAGACCTCTATTTACCACTGAGCACTCCCGGCATTTGCATTCAAGTTCCCAATTCGCACTGGACCCACGTGGGAACCACAGACTCTTTTTTTTAAGATGTCCAGCGTTCAGCAGACGTACAGGTATAGGCAGAGGACATAAGGGATATTACAGTTACAAATTCTATAACAACATGCTCTCGAGAAGTCCGAAATCCCAAGCCCTATTTATAAATAGCATCACATTATAGTAATGAAATGACATATCATGTTTGTCTAATTTTTTGATGCCAAATATTTAATTGAATTTCCACAAACTGACAACCCTACAGTATTCGTCCAAAATAGGGAAGGTTTAATGACAAGTGGCGCTCATAAACCGACAACACCCGAACGTCGGGGTTGCCACTCCTCAAATTAACCGAACATCATTCCATTTCTCTCTAACTCGAAGCAAAGGAGCGAGACAACACAAGTTTATAGCCAAAGATTGGATGCACTTCAATTATAATAAGTGATTTTTTAAACCGCTGCGACGGACGTAAAACTGAGTGAATGTTGCCAAATGGTAAAATTGAAATATGGAGAAGGGAGGTATGGAATCTGTCTTGCTTGAGGTTCCTTTCATCAAGCGGAAGGATGATATATAGTTTCAAATTAATCTTTTGTACTTATTATACTTTTTAGTGACTGACTGAGTAATTTTTTAAAGAATGTTTGCCATTTTTTCCCTAATGTTTTGTATAAAAAAAAGTATTAGTATACAGTGTGTTACGCAGCCAGGCTTTTTTTGAGGGAGGTTAAAGTAATGTATGTCTGTAACTTAACTATGACATTAATATAATTAATAAACTAAAATTTGCAGGCTTTGGTACCTAACTTTCTTTCAAACAAAATTATAATTGCCAGCAATGTACTGTAAAGTAAATTGACAAGTACCTAAGTGTAAATACGAGCCGACAGATACTTTGATTATTATCTTATTATTATAACAGGGTTTTTTTTTCTATCATCATCATGTCAGCCGTAGGACGTCCACTGTTGAACATAGGCATCCCCCAGACCTCCAGTTGCTTTCTAATATCTAATATTTGTAATGCTAATATTTGTATTTTTTTCTATCATTTTGACATTTTTCAGTAGGCATTTGGTCTGTAAAGGTTTTTTTGTCGATTTTTTTTTACTTACCTACATAATTATATTGAATATTAACCATGGAAAAAAATGTCAACCACATGTAAACACATTTTAAATTTACAGGCTTGTTCCTTTTCAGTAAATTTTGCCCAATATTTGTATTTATATTTTGATTTTTGTTTTCGCAATAAGTATTCGTTTCCTTTACAAATTGATGCCGCGATGCCGATATCACAGAAATAAATAAATAAACAAAAATTGTAGTATGAAATATTTGTATTGTACCTATATTGTAATCAAAGTATCTACATAATGTGTAAAATAGCTTACTATCTTTTAATACAATTTGACCATTATATTTAAGAGTTAACAGATGTACAGTACACCTCTAACCTCATATCATATGTTAGTTGGTACTCACGCGCAGTGGTGATCATTTTCAATCAGATGACTGTCTTATTAAAAAAAAAAAAAAAAACAATGTCTTGTTTTGTACCACGAAGTGCCACAACAAAAGCGACAAAATCAAGCATGTCAAACTCGCACACAGCTTAACATTTCGCGTGACCAATGAGGAGCTGACATTTATTTGGCAGTGTGCAAATATGAGCGTTGACATCTGTCAAACTTGTAAACAGTGGGCCTGTTGACATGAGATTTGGAGACGTTCCAAGAGTATATTGTACAATATTTTTTACCCAACTGCCCGAAGGAAGGTAATGTTTTTCGAGCTTGTATGTATACCTTTTGCTTGTGTGTATAAGCCGTGGTGGCCTAGTGGTTTGACCTATCGCCTCTCAAGCAGAGGGTCGTGGGTTCAAATCCCGGCTCGCACCTCTGAGTTTTTCAAAATTCATGTGCGCAATTTACCACGAGCTTTGCGGTGAAGGAAAACATCGTGAGGAAACCTGCACAAACCTGCGAAGCAATTCAATGGTGCGTGTGAAGTTCCCAATCCGCACTGGGCCCGCGTGGGAACTATGGCCCAAGCCCTCTCATTCCGAGAGGAGGCCTGTGCCCAGCAGTGGGACATATATAGGCTGAGAGGAGGAGGGGGGATGTATACCTATATGCGCGATAATCAAATTCTTCGCTATACCTAACCTACCAGGCTAGTAAAGAAACAAACGTTAACTATATCAAATGTTTTTACATCTTCCGAACCGCACCCGCTGAGACAAACTTGCGGGCAACAGTTGAAAATTTAAAAAGTATAACAAACAAAAGAAACATACCAAACGAGGGCGCCACTGTCGTCGTCGCAACGTTGCTGCAATTATTTCCGTTTTAATTTAGCGAACGTGGCAACCCTAAGCTCGCCTCTTTGGTGGCTTAACGGAACTCCCAACTTCTGCAGTGGGAATGCAACCTTGTTTTTCACCGGATTTCCCAGACGCTTTTATTTATTTGACGGAAAGATTGTAGTATCGATTGGAATGAGGACCATAGAATAGAAACCTTCTTTCAAGGGAATAGTGCATAAATTAGAAAATATAGAGGAAAAGGGCTAATCTGAACAAAGCTAATAGTATCCGTACAAAGTAGAGAATAAATTTAAATTAAAACATCTTTCAGTGAAATAATGTTTTACTTTTCTACTCCGCACGTCAAAGGCAGCTGAGTCTATGCGACACATGCGTTTTCATGTAAAAACTCATCTTCCTCTGCTTCTTATATCTCGAATAAGACGCTAAAGTGTTTCAAACAGACAGTTTCTGTATTGAACCCTTTGGTTTGACACGGATCCCTAAAAATTTAGTTTGTTGCTAATAGAACCCAAAGCATTTGGGTTATTATTATTATTATTACTAGTACTACTTTAGTAAGTCGAACTGCCACAGAGCTTTCTTTTGAAATGTCACAACGTTTAGAGTTTATCGCAATCCGTATGACCGCTATAAAAACGGGTAAGTAATAAAATTGAGTACAAAATTAAAGGAGTAAACAAGAAACGTGTTTTATTTGGATGTTTTGATCTTAATAATGACAACTCTACTAAAAGGTATTCGGAAGGACGGTGTAGCTTTAGAAAGAAAACCACATTTAATACATTGGAGTAAAGAAGTGTTTCAATCCTAAAAGTCGGAGACAAAAATGTGTTATGTGTTTTTAAATAGAAATACATCCAACAAGAAATTACGCTGGCATGTTATACCGGGTGTGGCCTGTAATACGAGCAAAAAATTAAAACATAGATCGTCCTCGTCAAACTAAACAACATCAGTTCGACTTTTAAAAATAATGGAGTCTTTGAATTTTCCTTTTTTCCTACAAATTAACTAATGCTATCAATGTACGCCATCCTAGAACACAACTCGCCCCTTTTATAATTCGATTTTTTTTTTTCATTTTAAAATTCAACCAAATTGTTTTATTTAAAGTTCATTTTGGAAAATGAATTTATAAAATTGTTTCACTTTAGAACTGACATCGTTGTCACGCTACAAATATCAAGCATTTGCTTTACATTGCTTCTTCTAATAAATTTAAGTGTAATAAAAATTAAAAAACTAACTATTTTTAAAGTCGCTGAACTAATGTTGTTCAGTTTGAGGAGTATGATCTATCTTTTAATTATTTTCTCATATTACAGGCCACACCCGGTATTAAAAAATATATGTGGTAGTAAATATTATGTAGACAAAAAGCACATATGTATACAGATGTCGTGAATAATGTTTTGCTTTCGTATTTTATCGGAAATGTTCGTATTTATCTTGCTTTCTCAACTAGCTTACTGAAGTTTACCTAGGCTAATTGAGGAAGTAAGATAAATACTTATCCGACGACAAGTATATAAATAAAAAATAAAAATATGTAAATTAGTAAATTTGAATTTATTTATTTATTTTATGGTGTTGCAGATGTTTATGGGTGGTGGTGATCTCTTACCACCAGGAGACCCACTTGCTCGTTTGCCTTCCAATGGTATAAAAAAAAACACTAGATTATTTGCATTTTTTGTTCGTACGTAACCAAATTTTTGTTCATAGTATGCAGTTTCTATAAGGTACATGAAAAAAAAATATACATTTGTCTATTAATAAAAGAAGGCGTAACAATTGGATAACAGCAAGATATAATTTTCACATGAACCTGCCATTCATTTTGAACAAGGCTTTTTCAGTTCAAACAGAAGCGTCAAGATTTGTTTACTTACCTTATTTCTATTGGAAAATAAAACGGAAGTACTACGCCATTATTATAAACTTTTATTCACTCTAACGTTTATCCTGCTATCCCGCTCGCGCCTTAAGAAGGGGTGGCGCAATAGGCCACGGAAAGGGAGGGGTGCAATAAAAAGGTAAGCCTATAGGGAGACGGCTTTGTATATAGAGCTATGTGGGGGTAGCTTCCTGGCCCAGTTAGTTTTATGTCCGCATACCGTTATTTATGTTTAGGTTCTATTTATCACGGAGAATAGGAGCTCGTAGGCGATAGGCGTTTTTTACAAGCTTTTATCAAGGCTTTTATGTAACTTCCTGAGTATGTGTGTGTCAAAATGTTGTCAGTTGAACTTAACCTACTTTACGTCGGATTGCCGCCCTGGACCTGCGTGGATACTTATTGCCCAAGCCCTCTCGTTTCGGAAGAAGGCCTATAACTTGCAGTGGGATATTAGGCAGAGATGATGACGTATGTTGAATGACGTCTACAAAAAAAATCCAGTCGGCAAAGCCTAAAGTAAAGCCCAAACTATGGATTGTGTATTTAGAAAATGTGTTAAAACTTTCTTCAGTCACCATCGTAAGTCATGACATGGCGAAACTATAAGGGTTCCTAGTTGACTACGGAACCCTAAAAACATGTAAAAAACCTATAAATTAATAAATAATATTCAATCAGCAACGAGGTCGTAATGTTAATTAAATTAACAGTCCCTTTCAACCCAATTTTTGACCTCAAATTGTCCCCGATAATCAGGGGTCATAACCTCACAACTTAGTCGACTTTTGATAAACCCCGTACAACAGTATAAGCAGTTAGGTAGATATGCCTGGTAATCATTTATTATACCTAATTATTTTAATAAACATTGTAATTGGTGGTAGGTCCTTGTGCAAGGTCCGCCCGGATTGCTACCACCATCTTACTCGCTAATCCTGTCGTGAAGCAGCAGTGCTTGCACTGTTGTGTTTCGGCGCGGAGAGTAAGACAGCCGGTGAAATTACTGGCACTTGAGGTATTCCAACTTAGGCCTCTAGGTTGGCAACGCATCTGCAATACCCTGGTGTTGCAGATGTTTATGGGCGGTGGTGATCTCTTAACACCAGGAGACCCACTTGCTCGTTTGCCTTCCAGTCGAATAAAAAAAAAAAAAAAAAAAAATTAAAAAGGCGGCATTCATAAGTATAACTCGGAGTTTAATCAATGTTGAAAGACAGAAGAATTTTTTTTTTCTACTCTTTTTTCGCCACGTGGTTAATAAAATGAAACGCCAAACTGTAGTACTCCGTCGGGTGATATTAACCTTACAATTCAATGCATAAGTTTGACTATCCCTCTTGGCTTTAAGCGATAATTAGTGACGATTGCTTGTCACCCGACAACTTATGAAGTAATGACCAACTGCTCTCCCTGACTTTCTTCAAAGAAAGAAAGATTTAATTGGTTTCATCAGTACCGCCACCGTACAGTAACTCAATCAGTACTTAGTGGTTGAGGTTTTAGGATCCTATCCTGTGGGAACATCATGATAGAAAGAAAGAAATATTGTTATTTCAGAGATTCAGCGATTGGCATACCAAATTACATCCAAATTCGTTGAGCCGTTATAGCGTGAAAGAGTAAAAAACACATACAAAACACATACGCACACACGTTAATTTTTGCTTTAGTACCTAGTACAAGTAAAGTATTAGTAGAAGTAGAGAGCCTACTATCGTCCTAATACACACTTTTCTGTACCTACCGTGTGTAAGTTTTAGATTCTGTTAAATGTTTGTCTTACTCAACTTAGTGCCTTAGAGTTAAACTGTTGCACTATGGAAGTTATTTTTAGATATGTCAATAAATGTTTATGTATTTAAGTATGTTTATCCTAGTACCCACAGCTTTACTTAGTTTGATACTAGAATGAATTGGCATAAATTATCCCGTGATATTTATTTATTATTATTTATTAGCCATAAGCCGGTGTGACTCGCTGCCAACTGTTTCCTGTAATCGATCACTAAACCTGCCCGGGAATAGGGTTGCCAACTTTTTTTTCAGAAAGAAAATAAACAGTATTTTGGAAATATGAACAGTATTTTAGAACAAAACAGTGTTTTATTGTTTTAAAGACAATTTTTTAATGTTTTTCCCACAACTAATTAATTTAACGACACTTTTTTGTATATTTACATTGACAACGCCACTTCTGTGATTAACAAGTAAGGTGCACTGACTTAGCGTGTGCTTAGCCTAGGCATTTTGATGCTGAAAACAGTATATTGGATACTTTGTTTTTGTTCAACAGTAAAAAGTATAATGTGAAAAACAGTATAATACTGTTTTTAACAGTATAGTTGGCAACCCTGCCCGGGACCCCTCGGAACGCGAAGTTGAACATAAAATAACATTATATACCCCTGGTCTACCCGTATTCCGCGGACCTTGACCGTTAATCAATATATCACTGATAGAAAAGTCATAAAAGTACAAACATTATTAAATTTTATAGCTTCATGATTTTTTTTTTTTTTTTGCTATAGCAAAATGTTTTAGATTTATTTGTGTACTGTACAGTTTATAAAATACATTAAATGGAAAAAATAACATCTTTAATTACAATTTTTAATTATTATTTTTCATTTTTTAAATGCCTCTAGCCCTTTAAATGCCCTTAGTCATTGTTACCTACAGATTAGAGAGCTAATTGCGTGATTAGGCTTAGGCAATCTGAATTAAAAAAAAAACTGGTTCCCTAAGGGGCTGTTTAGTGTTAACTGATGGTTAGATGTGATGCCGTCTCCGTCTATTTGAATAAAACAAATAGAGACGGCATCACATTTAACCATCAGTTGACACTAATCGATGCATAAATTAAATGCAATGTTATGCCTAAAGTACTTAATGTTACGAAATTCCAGTGTCTAGTAAAAAAAAAGTAAAAACACTTTATAGATTAAATTAATCCACAGACTAAACAAAATTAAAAAAAATCCAAGACAACGTTTTAATCTGTGTCTGCAATAAGCTTTAGGTGTTTCGGCCAGTAAAATACACCTCAGTAAATTCCTCAAACTAATTTCCTCTATTTCGTCAGTTTCCTCAGTATCTGTGACAAAAACGCAAATCGCACGAGGCAAATTAAATATGTAAGTATATATATTTTTTTAATGTCATCATCACATCAATTGCCTTCCAGTCGAATAAAAAATAAAAAAATAAATAAAAAAGCAACGGATTATTTTTTCCACTCTGATGGAAGAGGATTGAGTTATCAAACCATTTGTTTTTTTTTTAATGTTTGTTATCTCAGAACTTCGTCATTTATAAACAAACCGATTTGAATTTTATTGTTGAAGAGGTGATACTTTCAATTAAGTCCCGTTATTATTATTTATTTATAAACCAATCAAAATTTACAGCATTACTACCAATGCGCTGTAAATTACGAGGGTAGAGTCACTTTTGGCAAATAGTGTGCAAATGTAAGTGCAAATCAATCAATCAAATCAGCCCACATCCACCCACTGCTGGGTAAAGGCCTCTTCATTTTCACGCTACTTTGCAAAAAAAATGCAAAAAACAAAGTGCAAATAAAAACATATTATTTAAGTTTTTTTCAATCACACGAGGAGCGTTAATATTGTTCTAAACATTGTTATAAGCAAGTAAGTTAGTTTTAGTTCTATTTTTTATTTATTTCTGTTAATTATTGTATATATTATTTGTTTGTTTATAATACATTTCTAGGCAGTCTTTATTAATTTTGTTCAACCCCCATATAGTTAGGTACTTCTACTTTATTTTTCTTTGTTACGGCACACATAACTGCACTTATTTGGTTTTGACTTACAAAGACTTAGTTGTAAACAATCAACAATGTTTGATTATTAGTTTAACGTAAGTCTATACAATGCCAGACTTATTTGCCCTGGCGTATAATGAAATAAATTACACATGCAGCTTGCAAATGCGTTGATAGCGTATCTTAAATGGCATTCGTTATCTGTATTCGATTACCTTGTAACAGACTAGTCTCAAGTTTATTTGTGTGAATAATGATATAAGTAGATCGATGTTGTTGTTTGTTGCTATGTGGGGTCCTGACTAAATTGAAAAGCTTCTTATAGTGGCCATGGCGCTATATAGCCATAGAACTAGATAGCGGTAGATATACATACATATACACATACAAAATAGGTGAGGTAGACGACTATAAGTCCTCTCCTGCTAGCTCCTGCTGAGGTTACTTCAAACTAGTAGTTTTTTTTTTTTGTTTTTTTTTTTTGAGTCTGTTCAATTTTCAGAGAAATACTATACACCTGATATGAACATTGTATGTATGTATGTAAACTCTTTACTGTACAAAATAAGTAAAACACAATTGACAAAAAAAATGTACAAAGGCGAACTTATCCCTTTAAGGGATCTCTTCCAATCAACCTTTGAGTGGATGAGAGGAGCATTCAGTCAGGGACAGACAGAAAGTGAGTTTATTTAATAATTAACATAGTGGGAGCTACAATACGTTGCTTTAAATAATTACACAAATCTACAAATAATCCTAACATAAAAATACACTGCTTCATACAAAATACATTAATGGAAACAACAGAAAATCGGAGAGGAAAAATGATTGGTCATGTTATACGACATAAGGAGCAGATATTTGTATGAAAAATACGAATGTTTGTTCTCGGGTCTTGGGTGTTTAATATGTATTTAAGTATGTATCTATCTATATAATTATGTTTATCCGTTGCTTAGTACCCATAACACAAGCTTTGCTAAGCTTACTTTGGGACTAGGTCAATTGGTGTGAATTGTCCCGTAATATTTATTTATTATTTATTTGTCAAAAAATAATTACTTCTATTTCACCACAAGAAACCTACAAACACTTAAATACTAGAGAGTAGAACTTGTTTTTAAGTTACACGAAAATAATGTAACTAGAGTCTTAACTCTACATTAAGTTGCTTGTGAATCTTTATACTAACGTTATAGGTAACGAACATAAAATTATACTTTACTATAAAACGAGCGATTTTCGTGCCTTATGATATAATATTTACTTATGATTAGTATATAATAATATATAATAATAATATGCTATGTTAATATAATATGATATAATATAATATGATATAATAATAACATGAGACTTAAGCTGCCGGTATTTTATGCCTAAAGTATATACGCAGTATAAGTTTGCAATTAAATTTACAATATACAGGGTTTTGCAAATCTGAGAGCTATTATTTATCGTCATTTGCATTTAATAGGATTTATTTACCTATCTTCTTGTCATATTATTTATTTGCATTATTATAATATTTAAATAAGAAATGATAATTGTGCAAATTAAGTATAATTATTTATTAATATAGCTAATATAATTATTTATATTAATTATAATGCCTATTCTGTGGTTCTTTCGTAAATACAATTCAAACTTACGATGCTAAGCGATCCTGTGTAAGAAAATTATAAATAAAAAGAAAACTATATTCTGCACTGAAATATCGGTTAGTAAATAATCTTTATTTATTTATCGTGTTCCTTAAAAAAGTATAAGTTTTTTCTCATTCACTTTCACGTTGATATTCTGAACTATACTCAAAACGAAGTGGGTTTAAAATCTATCTTGGAAGGCAAACGCGCATTTTCGTCAAGATCCCATTACAGATTCATGTTAATTCTTAAAATTGCCAATTGGATAGTTTTGGACAAAACAATGAGCTAAATATAATACAATTAAGGCTTGACACTTGACAGCTACACATTTGCGAGCTTTGCTGGAGTAGAGCCGTGGGAACTTGAAGCTTTTTCTCTTTTTCAATTGATATAAAAGAAGCTGCTCCGATGCAAAAGTGACCATAAATAGGGCTGGATCTGCCTCAGCCAACGTATCGACATTGCAAACGAAACGCAACCAGCCTGATGAGCACCCTACTCAAAAGCAATAAAAAATTATCATAAGTCAATAAAGTATCCGGCCAATTGCAAGGCAGACTCGCGCTTAGACTTAAGGTTTCGTTGAAACTTTAAAACCAGCAAAAGTTTAGTACTTAAAAAAAAGCTCATACATCAAAATCGATAATTTTTCTGAGTGAACTTTTAATTATTTCAAGGGTCAATTTTATGGACGTATTGAAAGATTTTTTCTTTTTTCAAAGTAATGATCATAATTGTAGTACTTCTATGAAATATCAAGGTACTTTTTGCAGTTATGTGTTTTTTGGACATTGCCTTTAGTTCTGTGCTCCGAGGACTTATCTACTTTTTGCGAAAATTTTCATTTTGTGACATCTTTCATTCATGTGTTTTGAGGCTCATTTTCTTAACAAATTTCATAAATACGTCTATAAAGAAGGAAAGAAGAAAAAAAAATCTCCTTACCCCCCCCACCAAAGAAAAGGCAAATAAAACGCAAAAAAATTGGCAAATGATTCAGTGTCATCAAATGTTAAAATGGCTTACATGAACGTCACTTCAACGCTATTTTTCAGCCGGAGCTCATTCTGCTCGCTCCAATATTAGAAGAAGAAGTATAAAGGTTTTGATTCTCACGGTACTGTTATGAGAATAAACTTTCAAAAAGTTCCTTGAAACGTGAACCTAAAGAAACTTAATTTTTCACATGTCCAGGATTGAAGAGCTGAATATTTGGTATTTATAACATCCTCTATAAGCTTCTGAGCAAAAGGGTCTTGGCAGGCAATAAAGTGATCCTAAGAAAGTTCCTTTTTTTCTTTCGATGTCTGGAACCTTAGAAACGACCTACGAAATCAGTGATGCCACTTACGTTATAGGCAGGTGTTCGTGTGATTAACCAAAGCCTGTTGTTGTCAAATTTAAAAACCTAAGTGCTGCGTATTATTTATTATCCTTAGCCATAATCCACAAAAGCACAGTATATATATGAGCTAAAGCAGTGTGGAAGCTACGAACAAATCGATCGAAACGAACACACTCACACAGACGCACGCTCTATACGGCCTCACTGCAGTACCGCGAGACCCCCTTAGAGACCATGTAGAGCGCGCTTCTGTGAGTGTGTTCGTTTCGACCGTAACTTCGTAGCTTCCATACTGCTTTAGCTTATATGTATACTGTGACAAAAGGCTTTTTAATGTATCAATGACATGCAACATTCAATCATTTAGACAACATAATTTTGAATGTTGCATGCGTTTCTTTGCAGAGGCTCAACGGCAATCTTTTATCATGCTTCTCCACAGCCACCCAAGCTCGCTCATCAAATTTGACGTTGAGCTTTGAGCTCCATTACGAAGCAAATCCAAGCAAATTTTTTTTTCTATAATTAGCGAAGGAATGGCAGTTTGGAGAAGAAAGAAATGTTTTATCCCAATTTCGTCATTTTCTCAGTATTTAGGATGTTGTTTGCTTTGGTAGACTTATTTAGTTATTAGATCCTTCTGGGATTTTCGTTAGTCGCTTTATTTTCGAAATGTTTCTACGATACTCGCCTTGTAATGGCATGGTTAACTCTTAACCACTAATAGTTGCAGTAGGTATTTAGATTTTAGATACATTAAGGTTTCATAATTTTTTTAACTAGTAGGTACCTAACATGAGAAATCGAATCCACTTTTATCAATAGAAATAAGGATATAAGTAATTTTTTAACCCCCGACGCAAAAAGAGGAGTGTTATAAGTTATAAGTTTGACTTCTATGTGTGTCTGTGTGTCTGTATGTGCACCGTAGCTCTTAAACGACTTGAATGCGTTTTTTTTTAATTTGAAAGCAGTTTTTCTAGCGATGGTCTTTAGACATACGTGATTTACATGTTTTATAAAAATCGGTTCGGCCGTTTTTGGGATACTGAACTTTGAAGTGACAAAGTCTGAGGTTTTCCAACTTTTTGTGGGTTAGGTTAGGTTATTGGAATTAATTTATATCTGTTATTTCAATAATGTACTGTCAATGTCAAGGATATCTTTAGATTGTCTTTAGACTTTATCAAGTTGTCACTATGACGCATTCTGTAAATTTTATACAAAAATTCAAACATGAAGTGACAGCGACAAGGTAAACATAATCTTTGACCTCAACTGATAAAAACTAAACTTTAAAAAAATTAGGTTCAGTTTTAAAACTGTCTCTTTCGTTTGCCCGAATTTCATATGCCCGAATGCATCATTTTTTAGAATTTTCAATTTCTTCAGAGTTGATATTAAACTAACCTAACCTACTGCATTTTATATGACGACATTTAAAAAACTCCTGAAAACAGCACGGTTCTATATATTTTATGGCAAACGTTGGTATGGCAAGTGAAATTCGGGCAAACGAAATACGGGCAAGTAAAGGTAAACGTTTTAAAACACATAATATACCTTTGGATCGGGAGAAATGGAGGACATGGGGACATGGGCTTTTGCCCATCAGTGAGACATCAATCCAAGCTAGATAATAATAATATATGTACCTAATGTATGTACCTTGTCAGATTTTTCCGAATTTTTCCTAACAGGGGTTTTTCCGAATCGGTGGTACATTTTTCAATGTTTATTTATAGCCTACTTGAATAAAGATGTGACATTGTCGTGAATTACTTTTGAGATTAACTTTAACGATACCTCTAAAAATCACTTGAATAAATTTAAGAAGATTTGGACACTGCTAAACAAAATATTTCGATTTTTATTTATTACTAGATGTTGCGCGTGACTCCGTCCACGGAGAAGTATGAAAAATAGTTTACATCCTATTCTCAGACTTACCGAATATACACAAAAAAGTTCATTAAAATCGGTCAAGCCGTTTCGAAGGAATTTGGTTACAAACATTGTGACACGAATATTTTACATACTAGAAGATTCCGAACTAGTGACCCGCCTCGGCTTCACACGGATACCGTTTTCAAACTAAACTCTAACTACTCTGCCTTAGATATATTTGATAAAATTGTTGCTCACAAGATTATAAACTTGACTTACTTACTTACTACCTAGTTAGGCTCAGGGATATATTCTAGTTAATCTAGAAAATAGAATGATCCATGAACAAAAAATAAGACTACTTTTTATAAGTATACCTACCTAACCTAGGTTTGATGTCTTAGTTCGTAATAATAATAGTGACATGTCAAATACCTACCTAATAGGGATGACGACTGGGTTAAAATATATCATTCTATTTAGTCCGACAGTTAGATTATAGAAAAATATATGGGACACGTATTTTTTGGTTTATCTGTTTATTAAAAACAAAGGTATAGATCATCAAACTTCCTGAGTGGGTGCTTGTGACGTCCCTATAAGGTAAAAATCGTATTATATAGTGACGTCACTGGAAACTTCTAAGCACTGTATCCTCGTTTTTTTTTGTCAAACAAAAGAAAATAATATGTGGCCAATATTTTTAAATTATTCACCTGACGGACTAAATAGTTTTTTTAGTCGTCTAACCTATTATCTAGTTCAAGTTCAAGGATAAATTCTACACAGTAGCACGCAACACCTACGTAAAAGGTTAGGTTGCCTAATTATTGTTATTATACTGTGTCCCTTGTGGCGTTTACAAACATAGTTCTTATATTTAGAGTTACCTGTAACAGCAACAATACATAATTGACTGAAATGACTCATTTAAATAAATAAAAAATTAAATAAATTACTGCTAACTAAAAATTCGGCCTCACAAAGAAAGTACCAAAAAAAACCGAAAATCATTTGAATGTTACAAAGATGTATTGTATTGTAAACTCTTTATTATAAGTACATTCGGTAAATGCATAAAATTAACAGATAATAAAGATGTAGGTACAAAGGCGAACTTATCCCTTAATGGGATCTCTAGGGATGTAGAGACTATTTTTTTCCGCTCGCTTATAATTTTGTGAGGACCAGTGCACAAGTCCAACTCGCACTTGGCCATTTGTGTGCACGCCTCTCTTTGTCACCCTAACGTCTTAATGGAAACGTCCGTGAGGTAGGTCATAGATAACTTCAGTACACTCGAGTACTTACGTATCTTTTTTTGATAGGTGTTTGATAAGAAACGCCGGTTTTTAGCATATTTACAAACATTATTGACGCAATTGAGCTAGAAAATCGCAACAGTCGCGGACCTAGTTAGATATTAGGTTACATGATAAATCAAATACAGTTATCTGTTGCACTTTAGGTAAACAAATGTTATGTAAAGTGATATCACGAGCCCAACTGCTGTAGCAATTATATGGCCAACCGGTGCATCGAAGGTTAACCTTATAAATAGCAACTTAGCAAGCTGATATTTTATCATCACAATGCGTGGACGGCCGATAGCCTTCCAAAGTTTAACAAAAATGTACACTTGAGATTTTCTGGCGTGATGAACACAAAAAGTTTCGATGTTTACAGGTATTCGCAATATTCAGAATACACCGCTCTAGGGTTATAGTATAGACCTAGAGCCTGATTAGCGCGTGAAACGTCTATTTTTTTTAAATTGGTACTTACCGGGTTGTTGTGGAGCTAGCAGCGGCGGCATGGTCGGTGGAGGCGGCACCGACGGCGGGGGTTGCGCGTACGGCGACACCCCCGGGGACCCCGGCACCGAGTCACAACTGGCCGACCCCATGGACCGCGGCGGGGGCACAAGGGGACTCCTCGGCGGTTTCACTTTAGGCATTTCAGGGTGTTCGGTTTCCACAGGCGGACGGAGGGGTTCGCCGCGACGGGCTCGCGCCTCGTCCTGTGCCTGGGCTCTTCGGAGAGCTGTCTGGAGCGCCATTACCCGCTGGCGGTCTGCTGTCAGGCGGCACTTCTCACAATTGCAGTACCGGTACTGGCAGTAACGCTTGTGGCCCTTGAGTTCCACTTTGTGGCGGTGGTTGCGGCATCGGGCGCAATTGGGGGGCGCGCGCGGCACCCCGGAGCTCGAGGCGCCGGGCTCGGAGCGGTCGTCGTCGTCGTCCGGCGCCCGGCGGCGCCACGGGCCCACGGACACCATATTTGGACTCTCGTAGCGCACTTATCCGCACACGATCGCACGTCCGGTGCGCCGCGCGGTCACGGTGAGACTGACGGGCGCGCGCCCCGCCGCTCCCCACTCCTTCCCACTGCACTTTTACTACTGTGCCGATGCATTTGCAGCAGCGTGATTTGGCGGGTCTGAAATTAATCGCGGTCGTTTTAGCAAGGAAAGAAAAACACTTTGTTTTGCTCACCTTCCCAAAAGTATATCTAATCAAACAGTAAAAACATAATAAATAATACATAATGCAATACAATGCAACGACTCTATTATTCACCATAAAGAAAAATATGTATGTATTAACTAGGTACAGCAGGTGCAGGTATAAACATGTGAGTAAAAATTTGATCAAAAATATCTGAACACGCTTCTACTCCGTTAACAATAGAGTCGTATTCAGATATTTTTGATTAATTTTTTGCTCACAAGTTTATGAACTCGACTGTACTTACATGGAGAAATATAAGGTAAGCGATATGCTGCTTTATCGCTCCAGAGCGATCTACTTAACTACTTATAGTACTTAGTTGAAGATGTTTTAAATACTACTTTAAAACAAAAATAAATGTATACCTACCTATCTACTGATGTTTGTATTATCTTATGTTATGACTTAGTTTAAGTACTTACCTAAGTTTTATTTTTTGTAAACTTTAGTATGTACTGTGCGATCAAATAATACGTGAGTATTAAGATTTAATTTGCTAACTCACTAACACAGTAACCAATAAAATAACCCACTGACATCACTAACTCCTTTCTTATTTTATAACTAAGATCAATTTCAATTGTAGAGTTACCAGCGATGTATAATTTTCTGGAAGGTATAAGTTTAATGTAAAATTTAGAATTTATTTAACCCGGCTTCTAAACGAGTTTCTTATTCTGTCTGATTAGTTTTTTTTTCCCATTAATAACATTAATGCATTTGACAAAAAACAAAAAAGAACATATTGTTATTTTATCCCTGAGTCGCCACTGTGCTTTTTCAAATGGAGTTAATAATAATAATAATAATAATTTTATTTATAAAGATAACAAAGATCATTTTTGTTAGTAGCAATCTTAAAAAATAATGTTAGTATTTAAAAACTAAGTTAGATTTAACATTTAAAATAATATCATTTAAAACAGGACAACACACATGATCAGCTAATGCCCAATAACAACATTTAAACAAAAGTCAAAGTATTGACCTTTGTTTAACCCCGCGAGTTCTCTCGTACTTGATAAAGATCAAATCAATAGTAAGAATGGCTGCCGAATGTACTATATGAAGTACAAATAGTTCAATAAATCAACTTTGAACACGATGAAATTATTTCCAAAGACCGGAGACTATATTTTGGCCTGATGAACGATATCTGTTAGGAAATGTTGGAAGTTTCTTGTGATCTTAACACATTTGACGGCGGTAACGGCTATGAACAAAGAATGAAAGAAAGAAAATACATTTATTTAACGCCATAAAACAAACATAGAACAAATAAAGACATACATGACGCTAAATAGGTCCCCACTCAGCATAATGCCACGTCAATCCGTATGCATATCATACTATTCAATAGTAGAGTAGAGCTGCTCTATCACAGTATTTTTGGGAGAGTCTCTATAAATATAAATAAGTCATTATGGTTTTAGTGTCATTCTAGTATATTTCAAAATTGAAGAAGCAGGCGCAACCGAGCTAATAGATAAAATTATTTAGATTATCTAGACTTAGAATGTCAAGGTTGTAGTAGTTCGTTCGAGGCTGGACCGGTTGTCGCGACTTTAGCATGTCCTTCGGATAAGCGATCCGGGGACTTGAACTTGAGGTTAATCGATAAATCAAATTTTGTATATTAATACAACGATGATTAAATATAATACATATGTCGCAGAAGGTGGGGTAGGGTGGGTAAAGAGAGCGGTACTATTTTCTTTCTTTTCTTTCCTAAGTGAGTAGCATTATTTACCTGTCAAATTATAATCGCACAAAGAGATAGATAGACAGGTATGCAGACGTGTCAGGATATATGTTCAGCATAGCCGAGTTCTGGTCTCCATCTTTAGCCCTCTTCAAGGTTGGTTAATATGATAGAAATGGTTACACTCGTGTTTGTTGTGTTAAAAATAACACACTCTTATTACATACTCTTACATGTATACTAAAAGAAAAAAGTAAAAAAGACACTACCTACAACACAAACTACTATAAAACTAAAAATTATAAAAAGAACATATCCCGTCTAAAAGACCCGCCTGTGGCAATATTGTTCATTTAAAATATCTATTAAAATAGTATCAGTTAAATAGTAGCCTTTTTTTGTAAAGTGCGGCATGGTTTTAGGATTCAACGGACTAAGATCTAAATAAAAAAGTTTTTTTAAATAAATACTTACCTACATCCAATTGGTAAAAGTCTTTAGGTGTAATGGGTTACAAAATTCTTTTTTTTATCCGAGCTGTCTTGAAATTATAGTTTCACAGTGTCAAATATCCTTTTACAATACAATACCTACAAATATCACAAATCAGTACACATCACAATACGTTCACACAGACTAAATGCAGGGTAGACAATAGGCATAATACTGACATAAATAATTTCAAGGATAAATCAGACCATCGACTATGACTATGAGCTATTCATTTTATTTATGAATGGGTAACTTATGAATTTCGAGGTTGCCACGTTTTTCGATGTAGGTACCTACATATTAAAACGACGTGACGACCTGATTTTAAAAATTTCACGTTTTCGGTCGCCAGAAACACGATGAAAATTTACACGCATGATTAATAATCAGTGGGTATATTGTAATTTAAAAATATGTTTATCCTAACTGAAACTTGCCATAGGAAGGAGTGTTCAAGTCAATGAAAACTAAGAATCAGATGGTGCTGGTGATTGTACTTGCTTAGAAGGTGTAGATAATGTTGATGAAATATTGCAACGATTATTTGTGTCAACTTAAAAGATAGAGCAGCTTGTAGCTTGAAATATTTATTGAAATTTACCTTGTCTTTACAAGTTTTCCTTCACAGGAGTTCTCATACTTAGAAGTTAATAAAAAATCGCGACAAAAAACGTTCAACGCATCCGATTTCTGCCATTTGCTAACATTTAGCTTAACTTTTTGCAAATGAATTCATGTTAGAAAAATAGACATGCAAGCCTACAATATTTTTGGAAGTTCTGTTTAACAAAACATACGACCATGACACAAGACATGTGTAAAAAAATAACTCTACTTCCCGTGTAGGGTAAGAGGAAAACATTTTTTTATCCTACCACTTTGATGGCTTGATTATGTCTATCCTACTATGACAAATTTATAGTACAGTCACCAGCATCAATATTTGACACAAAAAAGTGAGCATAAATATTTGATAAGTACGTCTTTATTTCTAGAGCCATGCTATGCATGCTATGACAAATATTAATGCAGGTGACAATATTATTAGAAAAAGTTTAACTAAGTAGATCCACTGAACTAAGGCACGGACTCTTATTTTTGACATTTTAGTTACGGTCCTCTTATAGTTTAGGTTAAACTGTTCTTATTGTAACTGTTCTTCCGTACAGTTAGCGCCAAATGTAAAGGAGCAGTCGAAGTGCTTAATTTAATTGTACCACGATCTAGGCTTTGAAAATAGGGGGGAGAGCGAAAATAGAATTCATCTGATTACGTCGGCCGCTCTCTTGTCTTGACGTCGACTGTACCTCAAAAGGAAAAACAGAATCCTTAATAGGATAATTTTAGTCATCCGTCTAATTGTGTGCCCAGGTGTATTACCACTATTTTTAAGGACGTGTTATCCAGTTGAAATTCATAAGAAATATCTGGGACTCAAGATATCCGGCAACGAAAAAAAAACGAAATATACGTTTCGAAAGTGTGTTTTCATACAAAACTTGTGCTTCTAGTTGACAATATGTAAGTACAATCATTAAATTTAGCTAGAAATAGGTAATATCGCATTGAACAGTTATAAAGCCAAAAATTTAAAACATGTCATTTATTTTTATTCTACTAAGGGGAAATAGTAGATTGATAACCAAGGGTGGAAAGTGACCCATTACACCCGAGATATTTCTGGCGCTCGAACGAAGTGAGAGCGCCAATAGTTCGAGGGGAAATGGGTTATTTCACCCGAGTTAGACACTCTACTTTTCATTTCGACTGTGAGGAAACTAAAATACTACAAAAAAACGAGAATAATAATAAATTGAATTTACTTATACCTATCCAACATCCAACAGTACCTTTTCGACTGGCCACTTGCCATGGCCGACTATAAAAAAAAATCGAGTTGGTCACGACGTGCATCTAGATGGCCATGCCGAAATGTGAAAAAAAAAATTCATTGACGTAACTCAATTATCTTCGATGTCGTGGCTAGCCGAAAAATAAAAAATAAATTATTTTCCACCCTAGAGGAGAAAACGCAATTTTCCACCCGGCTATCTACCCATGAAAATTAAACTTTCCGAACAGGAGAGAGGAAAAATAACTTTGCTTTTCCGAACAAATTCATAATGAGTTGTCATGCATTCATGGTGCAGGTCCATCTTCAAGGTGCGGTAGTTATTCCAGACATTTTCGATTTCTTTTAGTGTCTATTAACCGATACAGCCTAAACTACCCGGTCCAAATAGATATGCTCGTTAACAATTAGTCTTGCATGTCCATATTCTTCTTTCGATATGACAGTATATTTCGCATCCTGGCTGAGGTAGCTATGGTGGGAAGGTATGTATGTGGCGGGGTACGTATCTGAATATCGAATGTTATATTACCGAATGTATTAAAATATCGAATGGGTCATAATATCGTAAAGGTATTTTTCTTAAGACAATATTTTTAGATTGTTATAAATCTAACCTAACCTAACCTAAGTGGTTCTATACGTTGCCGTTTTAATTAATCCTGAGATGCTTACTATTTCAGAAAATAAACCTTTCGATATCATGAACCATTCGATATTTTAATATATTCGATATTTTAACATTCGATATTCAGATGCGTTCCCGTGTGGGGGCTCTCCATAGCAGTTTTTCACTCCTACTAGCTCAAGTCTAGTAACTAAACAGATGTGGTGAGAGTATGTCCACCAAGTATACTGGCACTTATGGTGTAGACCCATAATGTAAACCCACCATGAGATCGCGGATATTCAACCATGACCATCCTCGGTGGCCGCAGCCGTTACCTTGGAGGAAACTAGGTCGTACACAACACACGCACCGAGCCTCCTGCCCGCTGTGTAGGGCCAGGAAGTGTGGACTCACACCCCCAGTAGCCCAAGTGGGGTATCAGAAGGTCTGCAGCAATAACCGCTTTATGCGAATGGTCTGATAACATACTCGTACAAGCGGTTCCAGCTTCATAGCCAGGAAGGAGTGACCTGTACCACTACCATGAGTTTACAGTGACCGTACTCGAATGCGACGGTGTAAAATATTTGTGTGGAGAATTGTACAGCCTCTACAAACAATTTACGCCGTCGCAATCGAGTACGGTCACTGTAAAGTCATGGTAGTGGTAATGGTCCAATTCTAGTCATTATTAAATCAATTCTTCTCTTTCGTTGAAGGAATACAAAAAAATAACGAGTTTAGACAAATATCTACTGTTCTTTTAGGGTTTAGACCCATTCCAGGGCCCAGGCGGGGTCATGACCCCTATGACCCTCCCATTAGGTCTGCTCGTGACTACAAAAATAATACAGTTGTTTCCTACGTCTAGCCGTGCGATGTTGGAATGGAAATGCCTGAATAGGTTAGTTTAATTTTAGCCCAAACTAAAAATGCGCATTCTAAATCAAAAAATTGCAAATCATCGGGTGCACGGCAACAAATGCTCGCGCGTGCAATATACCGGATCGCGTGTGACGTCGCGTGCAGCGCGTGACGACACAGCTGCCTCTGTGTGTGTTGTTTGCATGTGTGCGCCGCTCGTTTGTGTGCGTAATGTAGACGTGCGTGTGCATTGAAAAATCGTCTTGCGCGTGCGGTGCTTTTGCGGGCAGTTAAGTAATTTGGGAATAAAATGATCTAAAAAGCACTTTTAAAGTTGTGTTAAAAATGCTGTCTTCTTTTAGGGTTTCATTATTCAAAAGAAACGGAGAAAAAGAAAAAAAGTTGGGATCTTTCAAGCCAATCCAGCTTTATAACCAGGGCGGGTGTCACAAGGTCAAACTCTACATATTACAGTGTGTTTGTATGTTTGTGTATTTATTTGTATGTTTGTCCGACTTTCACGCCGTAGGTAACGGAGCAACGGATCGACGTGATTTTTGGCATAGAGATAGTTTATGGGCCCGAGAGTGCACGGAGAAATGCACAGTTCTCGAGGGAACAGCGCGCGATAACGGAATACCACGTGGGCGGAGCCGCGGGCAAAAGCTAGTAAAACAATAAAACTTATTTATTGCAAAATAACATTAGTCAAATAACATAATCAAATCTGGCTATGCATAAAAAACTCTGTGAAAAAATGCCAAAAATATTTTTTTTTTCATTTCATTTCTTCTCTTTTGCCGAAATGGTCTGTACTGTTTTGTCCTGGAGATCCCGCGGGGTTCGTGACCTCCCATGATCCCCCACCCCCTTAATCCGCCCTTGGGATCTTAAAAAAACGAGCCTACTCTTTTCTCAATGGGCTGTCTGTCAACACATCCGTAATTCAACTTATGTTATGGGTGTCCATCAGTGGCGAAGCGTCCATAGAACCCTATTCTCATCGACTGGCCCTACAAAATAGGACTACAGGACATACATAATTTATGAAAGATATATGCGATCTTTCCTTCGGCTTCACCATAATAATAATAAAATAAATAAAATATCAGTTTTGTCTATTGTTTTAAAATATGCCGCAGCCGCTGACAAATAAATTGCAAAGTTTTAATTCTTTACTCTGAGACTGACTCACTCTTGACCAGTTTTTATTATGTGTTAATATGCTGTTATTTAACTCTATTAAGTATCATTCCAAGAAGTTTGAATTTTAAAATTTAAAGATAAACAACGAAATAAAAAAGAAAAAAAAATTAAGAACAACAAAAAATTTTACCGACTACAAAAAAAAAAACCATTTTGTATTCTAAAAATTTTTTTTCTACCAGTCTGAAGTCGGCGTCTCAGCACGAGCCAGCTGGAGTGGCTCTATGTACTATCAAATATATGGTCTACCACCCTAAAGTTGATAATCGTTTGCATGTCGTAAAACAATAATGCCAAAAGACGTATCTGTCAACTTGAAAGTTCAACTTTAGCGACAATATCACTTGATAGGAACTTTTTAATTGATAGACGACTTATTTGGCTGATGGTATATAGTCGTCTCTCTCAACTATATGTATACTATATATTGGATTTCAATCACTCCTGCCGGCTCGTGCTTAAGGCCCCGACTTCAGATTGGTCGAAAATTATTTTCATGTTTTTTTGTGTAGTCGGTTAATTTTTTTGTTATACTTAAGTAATTTTTTTTTTTATTAAAATTTATTTTTATTTTTTTGTGTTATATTCTAAGATACAATAGTTTAATGTCAACTGCTCGCCACCTTTTCCGATGCCGAGACGTTCATTATCGAGGAATCCCGGTGCTTCACCACTCGTTCCATTTCACCATATGCATTACGATGGATGAGCATAAATTGCTTAGTAATAAAACACAACAAATACACTAAAGTATGGTGTAATGCATTACTCTGGTTTCTAAACAAACTATTTTCTGGTTTAGAGATATTTAATTAACACCTAGTTGGGTATATTTATATAGTTTTGTTTATTTTGTTTCCTATCATATTGTTGTATCTTGTGTTATTATCCAAATTAACACCTTGTGTTGGGGACAGAGAGGTGAAAAAATATAAATTGCATTTGATTGTATATAGACATCTCTAATTTTTTCGTCGTTTTTAAAGTTGCTCCCATGCAAAACCATTGTTATATTCTTAAATTTTTAGAGTCAAGAAACTTAATTTCTATCGGTTTTAGCTCGATATCAGCTGTAGTTCATACGGAACCCTTGGTATGAGAATCAGACTCACATTTGACCTACATTAGGCTGTACACGTTACAGTCTCAAACAGTGTTGTTGTTCTCGGGTCTTGGGTGTTTAGTATGTATTTAAGTATGTATCTATCTATATAATTATGTTTATCCGTTGCTTAGTACCCATAACACAAGCTTTGCTAAGCTTACTTTGGGAATAGGTCAATTGGTGTGAATTGTCCCGTGATATTTATTTATTTATTTAAACAGAAGTCCTAACCATATAATCGATAAAGCCAGATAAACATTTGCAATCACAATAAGATTTAGTCATTTAATTTTAAGATTAAGTAATCTGTCAATCCGTGTTTCACAGCATACATCACTATTTTTTATCGATACTGCAATCGATAAATCATACATTGACAGTTGACAGGCGCTCCGATGATTTCCATCTGAAACAATCGCGTGGTAAAAACCGAAATGCAACTTTTAGCTGCGTTCGCGCCGCGAAGAGTACGTTAAACATGAAGATGACAAGAGATGGTAAAAACGGTGTGTGTGGCGTGCCTATCTATACCAGTAGAGTGACCATCGTTCAGTAGTTCAGTACCACTATCATGAGTTTACAGAGACCTTACTCGATAGCGACGGCGTAAATTATTTGTATGGAGAATTGTACCCCTACAAATAATTTACGCCGTCGCTATCGAGTACGGTCACTGTAAACTCATGGTAGTGGTACAGTACCCATAGTGTATGTTTTCGGTTACAAAATACGTCTCGATCGCGTTCGCGTTAAAATCTCGACAAAAAATCAATTCTCAATTGATTAATTTTACCTAATTCTGTCAACCGGATGGCCAAGTGGTTAGAGAACCTGACTACGAAGCTTGAGGTCCCGGGTTCGATTCCCGGCCGGGGCAGATATTTTTATGAATAATGCGAATATTTGTTCTCGGATCTTAGATGTTTTGATGTATTTATCTATATCTATGTAAGTATTTTTATCCGTTGCCTGGTATCCATAGTATATACAAGCTTTGCTTTGTTTGGGACTAAGTCAATTGATGTCAATTCCCATGATATTTATTTATTTTTAATTATTTCAATTCAGTATTATCCTTGTCCAACTATACGGCATATTTATCCCATTAAAGGATCTCTGCCAGTCTACCTTTGAGACGTAGTCGGACCGTAAGTTAAGCTCTATGTATTGTAGAGTCGCGCACATTCATACATAAAATCACGCCTCTTTCTCAACGGGGTAGGCAGAGACTACATCGTTCCACTTGCTATGATTCACGTATACAACTCTCGCTTCCTCTACATTCATCAATCTTTTCATGCATGCACGTCGGTTTAGAGTACTCCTGGCCCGACCTTTCTTCAGAATGTCCCCGATTTGATCGTAGTACGTTCGTCTAGGCCTTCCTCTCCCAACGTTCCCATTCACGCTCGTCTAATAGATATCTGCTAAGTCAATCTGTTTTCATTCATTCTCTCCACATGCCCAAACCATCCAAGCATACCTTTCTCAATCCGCGTGAACACCTTCATTTACACCCCAGCGTTCCCTTATCACACTATTCACATTCCATTAACTCTCCCTAAAATAAAATATGCAGTGTGAAGGTCCAGACTTACCGATTACGCAGATTGTAACTGCACGACTCCCATAAACACTTGCAAAAATCAAATTGTTGTTGCAAACTGGTTTTATTGTACAAAAACCTGTACAGAACAATTTCATGCTGTCGGTCTGCCAATTGTTAAGAAATTGACTTTAAAGCAAAATCAACTATAGACTACAAAAATTATAAAACGATAGACTATAATAGTACAGTCATTACTTTGATGGGATTATTAGACTACTTGGAAAGTTTTCGGGGGTTTTGAAAATTTTAGAATTCGTAAAGATAACACTTTAAAGTTGAATATTTTGTAAACAAATCACAGAATCGAAAAATCGTTTTAAATAGCAACCCCCTAATGGTTTTAAAATGCCTATCCAACGATAGGTACCCCACACTACAAGATTGGATGAGAAAAAAAATCACCCCCACTTTACGTCTATGGGAGGGACTCTAAAAAATATATTTTTTTAATGTTTTATTGTACCATTTGGTTGGCATAGTTTACATATATTCGTGCAAAATTACAGCTTTCTAGCATTGATAATCCCTTAGAAAAGCCGCGGACGGACAGACAGACAGACAGACATGGCGAAACTATAAGGATTACGTTTTTGCCATTTTTTTTTTATACGACTGGAAGGAAAACGAGCAAGTGGGTCTCCTGGTGGTAAGAGATCACCACCGCCCATAAACGTCTGCAACACCAGGGGTATTGCAGATGCGTTGCCAACCTAAAGGCCTAAGTTGGAATACTTCAAGTGCCAGTAATTTCACCGGCTGTCTTACTCTCCGCGCCGAAACACAACAGTGCAAGCACTGCTGCTTCACGGCAGGATTAGCGAGCAAGATGGTGGTAGCAATCCGGGCGGACCTTGCACAAGGTCCTACCACCTGCAAAACTGCCTACTGCCTGCATTTTGGCTAAGGAACCGTAAAAAACATGTCTTTTATGCCACAGACAGACATATTTTAATGTCAAACTTATACCCTCTTTTCCATCAGGGGTTAAAAACATTAACACTGATATTTTTCCTAAACAAAACAAACTCATGGTAACCCTACTCACTATTATTTTATTCTGTCACCACAAAATACTCGGGCATCGAGAGAAAAAACCGAAACAGAACAACGACAAATTAGCTTTTGACATCTCAACCGAATATGAAATTTGACAAGCTTTTTGTAATAAAATCGCCATTTTGATTTAAGTAACATTTTCAAAAGAACTACTGGTTGGTACCCCTTAGAGTATATATTATGTATACTCTAAGTTGTACCCAGACCAGAAGTCTTCCATTGATGCAAAGTCAAAGTGATTTATTCAAAGGGAGGCGACTACAAAGTCAAAGTAAAGTTGAAATTTGTCCATTGTATTGTATTTTGTTTCTTTTCTTTTGTACCTGTATACGTATACAAACTATACTATGTGTATACAAACTCAAACTCACAACATTTATTGACTACATTACAACAAAAACACAATAAAAACATAAATAGGAGAAGAGAGAAAAATTAGAGACGTCGTGCTGTAGTGTGTGTGATGCCTACACGATGCCTAAAGGACTCAGGATGTGCCGTAGCCCTGTAATCAGAGCTGCAGCGCTAG
The DNA here is from genome assembly GCA_037349165.1 of Choristoneura rosaceana. Classification (NCBI taxonomy): domain Eukaryota; kingdom Metazoa; phylum Arthropoda; class Insecta; order Lepidoptera; family Tortricidae; genus Choristoneura; species Choristoneura rosaceana. The sequence continues at coordinate 1,328,198 of JAZBNJ010000033.1, forward strand.
TTTTCAGCTGAACCCCGGTACCATACTACAGCCAAAGTCGGATAAATCACATATTAACTATATTTTCAGGGCCCGCATTTAGGTGGGGCCCTAGGGGCTACAGCTTCCAGGCCACTAAAAAGAAGGGAACCTCTATATAGATAAAAAATTTGTAGAGTAAGTTATCTTAATGGTCCATAACATTTCCACACTTAACCACAGTCATTGGAATGTGGCTGAAACTTTTAACATTTTTAGGGTTCCGGAGCCAAAATGGCAAAAACGGAACCCTTATAGTTTCGCCATGTCTGTCTGTCTGTCTGTCCGTCTGTCTGTCTGTCTGTCCGTCCGCGGCTTTGCTCAGAGACTATCAATGTTAGAAAGCTGTAATTTTGCACGAATATATAAGTAAACTATGCCGACAAAACAGTACAATTAAAAATTCAAAAACAATTTTTTTTAGGGTACCTCCCATAGACGTAAAGTGGCGGTGATTTTTTTTTTCTCATCCAACCCTATAGTGTGGGGTATCGTTGGATAGGTATTTTAAAACCATTAGGGGTTTCCTAAAACGATTCAGTCATTTGTTTGCGAAATATTCAACTTTAAAGTGCAAATTTTCATTAAAATCGAGCGTCCCCCCCCCTCTAAAATCTAAACCGGTGGGTGGAAAAATTTGAAAAAATTCAGGATGGTAGTCAGTATATTAAACTTTCAAGGAAAACTATAGCGGCTAAGTTTTCTTGAGAATTATTAGTAGTTCATGAGTAAATAGCAGCGTAAGGTATAAAATATACCTATACTTCGAAGATTCCGTATAAAGTACGAAATCCTTAGAAAAATATTACTTGATTTTTTCGTAATGGCTCCGGAACCCTATTTTGGGCGTGTCCGACACGCTCTTGGCCGGTTTTTTAAATTCCGGGTGTAAAAACAAAATACTGAACATAAGTTCGCGACGTATTTTGTAACCGAAAACTTACACTAAGGGCACAGTACCCTTAGGGTAAGTTTTCGGTTACAAAATACGTCTCAATCGCGTTCGCGTTAAAATCTCAATTGGTATGGAAACATGAACATCGCAAACTTTCCGCTAGTGGCGCTGTTCGTGTTTCCATATAAATTGAGATTTTAACGCGAACACGATCGCGACGTATTTTGTAACCTAAAATTTAAACTAAGGGCATGGATGATGATGAATTTGGGCATTGACTGTAATTAATGATTGTAGGGTACCTACCTACAGGTTGAAACGCAGCCTTAAGATTTAAAGATTAAGAAACATGAACGAACACTCATAAACGTACCTACGCAGTAGCGATTATAACATTATCAATTATAAATATCAGTCGGATTGGCCATTGATCAATTTTCGAAGACCAGTAGGCGTAAATGGTGTCAATTATGTACCAACTGTTTTTATCTCAACCAACGTTTTCATGTTTATCACCGCAATCATTACGGACGCCTTTTCATACCAAAGCCCGAAATGGAAGTGTTAACATTTTAATTAATATTGAATACGTCGTTGTATTTTTAACCCCTGACGCAAAAAAAGGGGTGTTATAAGTTTGACCGCTATGTGTGTCTGTCTGTGTGTCTGTCTGTGTGTCTGTGTGTCTGTCTGTGGCACCGTAGCTCTTAAGCGGGTGGACCGATTTGAATGCGGTTTTTTTTATTTGAAAGCTGGTTTTCTAGCGATGGTTCTTAGACATGTTTCATCAAAATCGGTTCAGCCGTTTCAAGATCATCAGCTCTTTTGTTCGCTGCGGTAGGAATCTTAGACGCATAATGGGTATTTACTTTACTTTCAAGCATATTTGGGACCTAAAACTTGAAACACCCATGTATGCTATGTAACTATGCAAGATTATGCATTTCTCGGCCTGATGCTGCAGCCAGGATATCCAGAACACTAGTAGATACACTCTTGATAAAACCATAGCAGATATATCGTGTTTGGATTCGTTTCGATCAGTATTTGATTCTACATACAATGCAAAAGTGGCAACAAGATGAGCTGATGCTGCAGCCAAGATATCCAGCACATTAGTACCTACATTATAAAAAATAATAGCACATATGTCGTGTTTGGATTCGTTTTGATCAGTAATTGATTCTACATACAATGCAGTGATAGCAACACGACGAGCTGTTTAAAAAACATGAAATAAAAAAAATAAAATTAAAATTTTTAAAAACCCCCGTCAAAAAAAGCCGCCAAAAAACGACAACTAAAAAGTAAAAAATAATTATGCACTACCTAGCTGTTGCCCACGACTTCATCTGCGAACAATTCGTTTATCCCTATCCCACTGGGACTATGCTGATTTCCCGCAAAATTAGCCTAAGTTAATTTAGTATAAGTACCTAGTAATATTCTTTTTATCTAAGCGTCGTCGATGTCGGGGGACCGCTAAGGGTAATACTTTAAAAAATACAACATATGTACCTACTTTAGTTTCTGTTAACCTTAGCGGTCCCCCGACACCGACGACGCTTAGATAAAAAGAATATTACTAGGTACTTATACTAAATTAACTTAGGCTAATTTTGCGGGAAATCAGCATAGTCCCAGTGGGATAGGGATAAACGAATTGTTCGCAGATGAAGTCGTGGGCAACAGCTAGGTAGTGCATAATTATTTTTTACTTTTTAGTTGTCGTTTTTTGGCGGCTTTTTTTGTCGGGGGTTTTTAATTATTTAGATAATTATCGGCGTGGTGCAGGCCCCAGACTACGAAGTACAAAATTCGAACTTTGCATCGTGCCGTCCGTTTGACGCTAATATTGTTTAATAAGAGAGTGAGAGGGACGGTAGCGTATGAACTTCGATTTTCAAATTTCGTAGTAGGCTCCCTGTTTTTTTTTTATCGATTTACCGCTGCGAGCTGTTAAACTACCTACCTACGAAGGGTATTTAGAGATGTAATTTTGTGTAATTGTCCTTTGTCATTCTAAAGCTCAATGTCATTATCAGAGGTCTTGAACAGGACATCGTACTAGTCAAACTGAACGACATTGGTTCAGCGACTATAAAAATTATAACAATTCAGAACAATTACGTCGATTCAGTGAATAAAAAGTTATGGCAAACAATAGTTACGTTATGACAAACATTACAGTAGCCGATATGGTTCCATCTTTTTTGCATTTATTTTATTACTAGCTTTTGCCCGCGGCTCCGCCCGCGTGGCCTTTCGGTTATCGCGCGCTGTTCCCTCGGGCACTGTGCATTTTTCCGGGATAAAAAGTAGTCTAATGTAACTCTCGGGACCATAAACTTCTATGCCAAAAATCACGACGATTCGTCGCTCCGTTACGGCGTGAAAGCGTAACAAACATTAACCTATTTCCTTTTTGTACAATAAAGAGTTTAAACAAACAAACAAACAAACAAACTCACTTTCCCCTTTATAATAGTAAGGATTTTAATTTTATTTTATTTTATTCGGAAAACCAACAGCTTAAATTAACTAATTCAGGTGGATTACAAAACATGTAACATATAATACGAAGATATGAACAGATTAGCACAAAGAAATGGAAAACAAAAGAAAAACAAAAAATAATGGAAAACAGAATAATCATTACTTTTATCAAGGACATTTATTTATCATATCATGCATGTTTGTAATGGATATTCCAAGCTTTTACTTTTTACACTTATTGCTTAGGTAGGTAATAATCCTGCTTCTGCTCATCAGAAAGCATCATTCTGACAACAGTCTCATTTGGAACCTGCTTGGCACTTAAATTACGTAAATGATAGAACGCAAATGCGTCCGTCCTTAGCACTGATGGAAATAAAGCCAAGCTATGAAAATAAACTGTCCTTATTAGCGGATATCATTAGTGCTATAAAAGTAGGTACATTTTTTTACCACGCACTATATAGGTATTTCTAAAATCTATGGAGTCGCTATTTGACATTAAAAATAATCTTCAGTACCTAGGTACTGAAGATATAATCATCATCATCATGTCAGCCGAAAGACGTCCACTGCTGGACATAGGCCTCCCCCAAGGCTCTCCACTCAGACCGGTCTTGTGCTTTTCGCATCCACTGCGATCCCGCGATCTTAGCCAGGTCGCCGCTCCAATAACAGATAATATATATAATGTTACTAGCTTTTGCCCGCGGCTCCGCCCGCGTGGTATTCGGTTATCGCGCGCTGTTCCCTCGGGAACTGTGCATTTTTCCGGGACAAAAAGTAGCCTATGTCACTCTCGGGCCCATAAACTTCTATGCCAAAAATCACGTCGATCGGTCGCTCCGTTACGGCGTGAAAGAGGGACAAACATACAAACGTACAAACACACATAGACACAAACACACTTTCACATTTATAATATTAAGTATGGATTTATTAAAAAAAAGCCGTGGTGGTTTTTCCGCAGTTTCGCTCAATGTTAAGCAATGTTAGTATTATATAAGTTAAAAGTAGAAGCCGTGGTGGGGGTGGCCTAGTTGTCTGACCTATGGCCTCTCAAGCAGAGGGTCGTGGGTTCAAACCCCGGCTCGCATCGCTGAGTTTTTCGAAATTCATGTGCGGAATTACATTTGAAATTTACCACGAGCTTTGCGATGATGGAAAACATCGTGAGGAAACCTGCACAAATGGTGCGTGTGAAGTTCCCAATCCGCACTGGGCCCGCATGGGAACTAAGTAAGGCCCAAGCCCTCTCATTCTTAGTGGAGGCCTGTACCAAGCAGTGGGACGTATAGGCTGGGACGATGACGACGACGACGAAAAGTAGAATATTAGGAAGAAAAGTACTTACCTACTCAATTCTTGTTTTGCTCACAATGAGGGTTTTGACAGAGGCCAAATATCACTAGATGGCGTAAGTATCGTGATGTCCGTTTGACGTCTCAGTCTTGCTTGCGATTGGCTCATTTAATTATTTCCAAGCACGAGCAAACGTCAAACGGGGGTGAGAGTCTTTACCGGCATGTTTTTACCGACATGTAAATACCGGCCCTGTTTTTCGTGTACAGTCAGCTGCAGAGAAAAGGAACCCCCCTGTAACGGCGGTATCCATACTACCGCCATTACAGGGGGGTAACCTTTCTCTGCAGCTGACTGTACTCGCCTATAGAAGCTCCTGTCAGTTTGTATGGGCGTCTACACAAAAAACAGGGCCGGTATTTACATGTCGGTATTATCCGGGCCGGTAATGCAATACACCCTCAAACGGACTTCGCGATACTAACGCCATCTAGCGATATTTCACCTCCGTGAAAGAAAACCCTCATTGAACCTAGCACACTCCACTCCTCCCCGCTGCGCTCGTCGGTAGTCTCTACGGATTCCAGAACTACGGTATTTTACCAAAGCCCTAGATATTATACAAATCTCTAGTTACTCAATGTACACAGCTTAGACCGTATCTCGCGAAAGAGGGCCCTATTACGATTAAATAAGGTAGTAAACGGAAGACTGTTGAAGTTGGACTCTTTGATTAAATTGTGGGTAATTACTAAGTTCTTTTGAAATTAACCGCCAATGGCGCCTAGATAATGAGGTGAAATAGTGTAATGACGCTTAGGCCTGTTAACTATATAATGGTTACGCTTGCGCGACATGATATGATAGTTAGTAGGTAAATGAATTATGTATATGTATAGGTACGTAAGTAACCCACTAAATACCCGCGTTGTAATTTTTTTTATTCTTGAAATATTAGGCCTCACTTGAATTGAATTTTGAAATTTTAATAAATTTCCGAAAATTACATTATGATTATGATCATATACATAATTTTTACAATAGAAAAAAACGCGGGCAAAGGAGATCAAGCACATTAGAGCATTAATTTTATATGGGCCATTTCATAAAAAGTTGTACACAGCGATTTTGGGTTGTCCCATACTTTTAACATTATTTTTCAGGTATAAGGGGATTTTTCCCTGTCCCACGTCGATTGTTCAACAAAACTAAGGCAATTTTTTCAAAAATGTCAGTCCTAATAGTCAACGATGGGTAACTATTTATAGTTTGATATATATTTAATGAAATTCTCAGAAAATTTTCCATTTAAAACCATTACAAGTATTTTAAATCAATAAAATTATTTTGAGTCGTAAATTGAACTTTGTGGAACTTTCCATTCCGAAACCGCTATTTGGGCATAAACTGTAAATATTATTTCTACTATTTGTTGGCATATTTATCAGTCTGGCTACACTAAGCTAAAAAAATTAAATAACCGCCTTGTTCCGTTGGTCAATTGCCGACAAGGACGCATCGTTGTACGACGTTCGCTGTGGTAACATTTTGCGATTCCACGATCCGAAACCAAATTCCTGGTAAACCTATAATAAATAATTTGTATACATTTATTAGTGTATCAATTATGTATTCAAGAAGCAAATTCTTGCACTTAGAACTTGGTCTAAAGTTTATTTAATTTAATATTTAATTAAAACCAACAACAAGTAGTGTTCCGTTACTTCCATTCTAAAACCCAAATGCCAGTTTCGTAGAAGCGGAACGAAAAAAGTAACGGAATAGCGCATAAAGCGGCATACAAAATGGTGGTTTTAATAAATCAGTTAAAAAAATTAGGTATTCATTGTTTTATGCTAGTTTAATTTAGATAGCCACGAATGAAGTAAAACGTGTTTTTCAGGGCCCCTAAATGATAATTTACGCAGACGTGGATTGTTTCTTGACAAGAAGTAAATTAATTTCGCTGGCACCATCAACGTAGCCATAGATTTTTACATTTTTATATTTTTTTAAATTATGGACGCAATTATAATAATTTTCCTGATATTAGTACGCCGCTTAATTTTATGAAAACTGTTCAAGTAAATTGTTTTTAAATACAATACATTTTAGGTAGATTTGTGTCATTGTTGTGAAGGAGACTTTAGAATTTATTCCGTTACCAACATATTTCTTTCCGTGACTGTCCCACACAAGAAATATTTTTATATGCAAAAATATAATACAATTTGTTAATTAAGCTACTTTTTGATTATTTGATAAAATGCTATTGGATTTTATTATTTTAATAATAATTGATCTCATTAGATAAACCTGTTAAATAAATGATTGTGGAGAAAAGTTTTACTAATTTTGTCCTTAGAGTAACGTAATGGAAGTATAAGTATCTCTAGAAAAAAAATGTGTACATTCAATGTCCAACTAAGAATGTAAATCTGTAATTTACTCTATCACCAATGTTAATAAATTAATTAGAAAATTGTAATCCAATCATTTTATTTTTTATCATTGTAACAAGTTGGTCACGGAATGGAACGCTTGCATCTCTCCTGCTTTGAAAAATATTTTTTTAATTAATTTCAGATAAATATTTAAAGATATAAATTACTTTTTGTATAAATTTACATATCAGGGCATCCATAAATATTATTTAAATTAATGTAAAGCGAGATTGATTTTGAACCCATCATTTTTCGGTGTGTACAACTTTTGTGAAATGGCCCATATATTATATAAAATTAATGCTCTAATGTGCTTGATCTCCTTTGCCCGCGTTTTTTTCTATTGTAAAAATTTTCCATATTTTTCCTTGAATAGTACTATTTCTTGAAATTCTAGTTAAATAATGTCAAAATTAGCCAAATAGAGTACCTAGTTGGTTTTGCTATGTAAAAAGTATATTTTTTTAAATAAACGGTAAGGGTTCATTCACTGGTGCACTTACCCTACTACCTACTACCGCCTACTTACATTGTCACTGCCAACCACTACGTGTTTGAACTTTTGTACTTTTGCACAAGATTGCTAGAAGGTATAACAAAAAGACAGTGAAAGGGCACTAAAGTATAAAGATATCATTGACCTCAACACTCGACTTTGCAAAAAAATTGCTGTCCTAACTGTTGGAATTCTGGAAATAAAAAAATAAGTTTTTTTTTGCGTTTTGTTTTTGCTAGCTTGCAAAAGTTGTGCAAACATTCATGAACTTTACTCACTATCAAAACGCGATGGAAGAGCGTTCATAAAGACTGTTGCTTATAAAATTGATAAATTTTGTTTTCACATCCTGATTTTCATTTCTGTTTATGATGGAAGATTATAAATAAATAAAAGATTGTATAGTAAATCGTCACTATCTTCATCATTCTAACATTACATAACTTTGTTGGAAATCGTGTATGTTTTTGGTATTGTAACAAATTCCAAGAATGCGCGTCCTTTATCTGTCAAAGAGGCCGTGGCAAAACTGGACAAAGATTTGGAGTCGCAATTTACAATATTTACGAACGATGTCTGCAAATTCGCCACCCGGTACTAGCGACGGTACGAAAATAATTACAATTTATCATTTTTCTGGATAGTCTTTTTGGTTTGTTTATATTTTTTTAATTGGATTTCAGGTGAGGATTCACTCGATGCGTCGGCCGCCGTCCCGCCAAATAATATAGAGACGATGGGGGCTCGAATTCGCGATTTGGATGTTGATTCCATCCGCCGATATTTGGCTCAAAAGCTCGGTTTCAATGAGCCTACGGAGCCCGCGGTTCCTGTGGAAAAAGTTTTGGACGAAGTAAATTTGGATGGGATCGTGAAATGGATCAAAAGTGCTCGGTGCAAGAACATTATTACTTTGGCGGGAGCGGGCATTTCTACATGTAAGTCTCCATTTGATTAAATAAATACCTAGTGTATAAGTTGGTCTTAAAAGTTTTTCAAGGAAAATTTTCCTACAAATCTGGAAAAGTTTTTACCTACTGTTTATGTACAAAACAATTTCAAGGTCAATTAGTGTCTGTCAAATAATATTATGAAATTGTAGGGAGTGATTTCATTTTCCAAACAGTGAATTAAAATATCTCTAAATTATATCAAACTAGTAGCTGTTGCCTGTGACTTTAGCTACAAAGAATTAGTTTCATGCTTGTGGGAAGAAATAAAATTTGCAAACAGATTGCCTGATGGTAAGTGATTACCATCACCTATACCCGCAACACCGTTGCCGGCCTTTGGATAAGACTATCCTGGGTCTTTCGCAGGGTCTTGAAACTATTTGTATGCAAAATTTCACACATGGAGTCACAAGGAACAGTTAGTAAATGAATAGATGATGATTCATCATTTTTATTTGATGTGGAAAAAAAAACTGTGCATCATAATGTAGTTTCAGACTCCCAAACTACCTGAAGACTTCTCATTCTAGCCGTGTTGAAGGGAATTTAACTGTATTGTATTTTTTTATATAGTCACTGACATAGCTGGAAAAATATGCAGATTGAAGTGGCAATGGGCGGGCCACATCGCTCGAAGAACAGATAACCGTTGGGGGAGGAAAGTTCTCGAGTGGCGACCACGAACCGGAAGACGAAGCATTGGCAGACCTCCCACCAGGTGGACTGACGATATCGTGAGAGTTGCGGGAAACCGGTGGATGCAAGTGGCGAGTTGTCGTTCATTGTGGCGTTCTAAGGGGGAGGCCTTTGTCCAGCAGTGGACGTCTTCCGGCTGATGATGATGATGTATTTTTTTATTACAGCGGCAGGTATTCCTGACTTCCGAAGCCCAGAGACAGGACTCTACCACAACCTACAGAAGTACAACTTACCAGAGCCGCAGGCTATCTTTGAGATCAACTTCTTCAGACAGAATCCCAAGCCGTTCTTCCTCTTGGCCAAAGAGTTATTTCCGGGCAATTTCAAGCCGACCATATCACATTATTTTATTAGGCTGTTGCACGAGAAAGGTATTTTAACTTTTATATTTATCAGCATTTTTAGAAGAGGGCTGTTTCCAGCAGTGGGAGGCCTGCATGCTTTATAGGATAATGATAAAATGATTCTAAAACAGACAAGACAGGAAATAAATTCATATCAATTATACTCAAAAAGCCCTCTTGTTCTGAGAGGAGGCCTGTTCCCAGCAGTGGGACGTATATAGGCTAGGATGATGATGATGATGATATTCAAAAAGGGGCCAGCGGCCGACACATGGCTCATCGAACTTCTATAATTGTAATTTAAGATGATGCCAAACTGGAAATTAAAAGAATAATGTAAAAATCATCAAACTGTCAATAAATAAGAAAGTTAGGAGCAGAAGTTTGCATTTAGTATGGATTTTCTATGCTTGTTGTGTGACATAATGATGTCAGATTTCCAGTGTCTTAGAAATTTAGTTTAAAACATCCATATCTTAATATTCCTAAAATAGTTAAGAATTTAGGCTAGCAACCTGTCACTATTGTACCATTTTTGTTGTTAACTCCAGACGCAAAAAGAGGGGTGTTATAAGTTTGACCGCTATGTGTGTCTGTCTGTGGCACCGTAGCTCTTAAGCAGGTGGACCGATTTGAATGCGGTTTTTTTTATTTGATAGCAGGCTAGCGATGGTTCTTAGACATGTTTCATCAATCATCAAAATCGGTTCAGCCGTTTTTGAGATCATCATCTCAGCCTAAATACGTCCCACTGCTGGGCACAGGCCTCCTCTCGGAATGAGAGGGCTTGGGCCATAGTTCCCACGCGGGCCCAGTGCGGATTGGGAACTTCACACGTACCATTGAATTGCTTCGCAGGTTTGTGCAGGTTTCCTCACGATGTTTTCCTTCACCGCAAAGCTCATGGTAAATAGCGCACATGAATTTCGAAAAACTCAGAGGTGCGAGCCGGGATTTGAACCCACGACCTCCTCCTATCGCCTCTCTGCTTGAGAGGCGATAGGACAAACCACTAGGCCACCACGGCTTACCTACCTTGTTGGTTAGGTTATCAAACTTAAAACCTAAAAGGGGCCATCCATAAAGTATGTCACACTAGTTTTGACCCTTTTAAAACCCCTTTACCACACATATTGCTATGAAATTTGTAATTATATTGTTCCTGAGTCACAAACTGCTTGACCCCTCCCCCCAGTCCCCTCTAATGTGTGACGTACTTTATGAATGACCGCAAATTGCTACAAGTGGCTCCAAAGCGGTAACATGTCGTGTGCTCTGCCTTCTCCATTTGGGAATAAAAGCGTGATCTTATCACCCTTGTGTTTAGGTTGTAATAAAACTGAAGACCTTCATTTTCTTCTGGAATGTGATCAGAATAAGGACGCCAGAGGCAGGTATCTGGATGGTATCAATCTGTTTAATGGAAGTGTAAATGTGATTCTGAGTCATCCACTTTCAGAGGAAGCGATGCAGATTTACAGGTTCATCAGACGGGCCTTTGCATCCAGAGACTAGGTTTCGGCACAAGAGAGTGTAACATGTATCTGAGGCCCCCCATGAGGCTGGCATAGTTTTGTGTGTGTTGTGTATTAAAAATTTCATTGATGTTTCTCTTTAGAAATGGAGTTTTTTTAAAGCTATTAAATCCTCCCATCTGGCATTTGATCAAACATTATCTTTACAGGTCTTCTCCTGCGTCACTATACACAGAACATAGACACGTTGGAGCGAGGTGCCGGCATTCCAGAGGAGAAGCTTGTTGAGGCTCATGGCACATTCTACACTTCACACTGTCTGGACTGCCGGAAGCAATACTCACTGGAATTTATCAAAGGTTGGTTTAGTTAGATTTTACTAGCTTTTACCCACGGCTCCGCCCGCGTGGTATTCGGTTATAACGCGCTGTTCCCTCGGTAACTGTGCATTATTTTGGGATAAAAAGTAGTCTTGTCACTATCGAGCCCATAAACTATCTCTATGCCAAAAATCACATTGATCCGTCACTCCGTTACAGCGTGAAAGACGGACAAACACACAAACACACTTTCGCATTTATAATATTAAGTATGGATTTTCGGTTCAATTAATTTTTGACTAAGACAAACCTATCAAGTGTGTGTGGAGTTTGCATAGAGAGTTCTGTTTGATGAACTAAAACTAAGTCCACAAGTAAAAAACTATGTCCGTGAACAGTTTGCTCGACACAGTGATCAGTGCACCTTCAGTGAATTCTTTTAAATCCAGACTTTGAAGACAATTACACAAGTGAACAATGGTATGCATGCATCAGCTATAAGCTGCCTTTGCATTAAAAATAATAATATGTATTTGTTGTATCTATTTGAACATTTTAGATCAAAATGGTTTTGAAAATAATGGGGACTTGGCCAATCTTCCTTTATTCTTATTTCTATTTTTTCTCTAATTTTTATTTTACCTGGTTAAAATAATATTATTATGCAAAATTACAGGTTGCTGGTACTAACCGTACCTGCGCTAAACCACGGACGGGCATTGCGAAAACTGTCAAGGTTCATTGCAGGACTACGAAACCATAAAATAATTATGATATTACAAGAAACAATGTATTTCCTTTTGTAGAGCACATATTTTCGGAACAAATTCCCATCTGCACGGACTGTCCGGGTGTGGTGAAGCCAGACATTGTCTTCTTCGGAGAGAGCCTTCCCGACAGGTTCCAGCATTGCCTCCAGGAGGACTTCAAGCAGTGTGATATGCTGATCATCATGGGGTCATCATTGGAAGTCCAGCCATTCGCTTCACTTATTGATATGTAAGCCTTACATCTATATACTGATGTACTGATGTACTGATGGCCGATGGGGTCAAAAGGTTCTCGAATGGCGTCCGCGGACCGGGAGACGAGCTGTCGGTAGGCCTCCAACAAGATAGAGGGACGACCTGGTTAAGATCGCGGGATCGCGGTGGATGCGAAAAGCACAAGCCGGTCTGCGTGGAGAGCCTTGGAGGAGGCCTATGTACGGCAGTGGAAGGCTTTCAGCTGACATGATGATGATGATGATGACATCTATATACTTATATTATTAATGCGAAAGTGTGTTTGTATGTTTGTCCGTCTTTCACGCCGTAACGGAGCGACGGATTGACGTGATTTTTGGCATAGAGATAGTTTATGGGCCCGAGAGTGACATAGGCTACTTTTTATCCTGGAAAACTGCACAGTTCCCAAGGGAACAGTGCGCGATAACCGAATACCACGCGGGAGGAGCCGCAGGCAAAAGCTTGTTGTAACAAGGGAATCGTGACTTTGTTGATAATATTTTTCCCAGACAATGCATTCCCTAATAGTTTCATATTGACGAACAATTTTTTTTCTGAAACTGTTGAATAGAAAATGAAACACTTTATTTGCAATTCTCACTAACACATACTCATAGACATTTAAAAAAAAAGGAAGTTCAAAAAGTAAATATTCAGGATTATATATCCAATTCTGAAGTACTTCCAGTTTCAAAAAAATCGCATTCGCATGTAACATGTTGGGAAATTAATCAAGAGAGAATGATAAGTTTTATTGTTTCTTCACTTCTTATTGCAATTTAATAAATTGAATTTATTTACCAGTCTTGTTTACCTGGAGTTTAAGAGTTTGCTGTTGTGAATCACATGAGCACAGCAGCAAAACCATTGAATTAAAATTATTCAGTATAAGATCAAATCTTGAGGTGCCAATATTTTTAAACTCTTGAAGATTTTGACTGTTTCTGTGATGCGATGTCACCACAACATTGTCCATGTTTTAAGTAAACAAAATGGAACGGTTTCCTTGAGAGCGGTAATTAACACCGCTCTCTAGGAAACCGTGCCATTCCACCCACATAGACAACGTTCTAGTGACTTCATTCACCACCCCATCACGGCGGCTATATGATAACCAAATTTTAAGCAATCCAGCATCACTAAAGCAGTAAGATCCTAAAGAACCTTTGATGAATTATACCTGTAGATTCACAATCGCGCACCCAAATATGTCCGAGCCAAATGAGCGCCACTTTGAATCACTGGCCTAAAATCACTGGTTCAGATCACCGGGATAGGTTAGGTCGATAGGTTGGTCGATAGGTCGATCGGTAGGTCGATAGTAGGTAGATTTGTAGAATGTAGTATGTTTGTAGAAGGTAGGTTGGTAGAATGCTCGCCTGCCACTTTGGTAAAACTGGCCTTCTTTTTTCTCAGTACGTTGTTGTCAAGTGTCAAGCGTTGTGGAGTTTTGCCGCTAGCGAAATTCGCCCGTAATAGAGTAAAGACTAGGTTCAAATTTCGTCTCGTATTATTTTAATTATTTTGTGTGAGATGATTTTATTTGTCACGCAAACAAATCAATAGTTCTGACATTCTTTGAAGGGGATTTTGTTCGGCAATGTGCGTCCTGGTTTAAATGTCATTGTAAAGAATCCTTCTCCACAGGGTCCCAGACTGGTGTCCCCGTCTCCTCATAAACCGGGAGAAGGCCGGGCTCCGCTCCCCGCTGCTCCGGCTGTGGGGGCTCATGAGTGGGGGGCTGCAGTTAGACGAGGAGGGGATACGCGACGTGGCGAGGCTTGGAGACTGCGATGAAGGCTGCCAGGAGCTCGCGGACTTGCTGGGATGGGGGGTGAGTGGCTCTTGAGATTCAGGGAATGTATAGACAAGTGGTTAGAGAACCTGAGTATGAAGCTTGATGGGTTCCTTTCAGGGAATGTATAGACAAGTGGTTAGAGAACCTGAGTATGAAGCTTGATGGGTTCCTTTCAGGGAATGTATAGACAAGTGGTTAGAGAACCTGAGTATGAAGCTTGATGGGTTCCTTTCAGGGAATGTATAGACAAGTGGTTAGAGAACCTGAGTATGAAGCTTGATGGGTTCCTTTCAGGGAATGTATAGACAAGTGGTTAGAGAACCTGAGTATGAAGCTTGATGGGTTCCTTTCAGGGAATGTATAGACAAGTGGTTAGAGAACCTGAGTATGAAGCTTGATGGGTTCCTTTCAGGGAATGTATAGACAAGTGGTTAGAGAACCTGAGTATGAAGCTTGATGGGTTCCTTTCAGGGAATGTATAGACAAGTGGTTAGAGAACCTGAGTATGAAGCTTGATGGGTTCCTTTCAGGGAATGTATAGACAAGTGGTTAGAGAACCTGAGTATGAAACTTGATGGGTTCCTTTCAGGGAATGTATAGACAAGTGGTTAGAGAACCTGAGTATGAAGCTTGATGGGTTCCTTTCAGGGAATGTATAGACAAGTGGTTAGAGAACCTGAGTATGAAGCTTGAGGTCGCGGGTTCCTTTGTTGGGGCGGATATTTGATAAACCGCGAGAAGGCCGGGCTCCGCTACCCGCTGCTCCGGCTGTGGGGGCTCATGAGTGGGGGGCTGCAGTTAGACGAGGAGGGGATTCGCGACGTGGCGAGGCTCGGGGACTGCGATGAGGGCTGCCAGGAGCTCGCGGACTTGCTGGGATGGGGGGTGAGTGGCTCTCGAGAGAATCAGGGAATAATAATAATAATAAGATATTTATTCAATAGTTTGCTTACAATTTCTACATACATAGATATATAACAAACTAGCTTTTGCCCGCGACTTCGTCCGCGTTACTTTAGTTATCAGGGCATATAACTTTACCCCCCCCCTCCATTTTACCCCTTTAAGGGGGGAATTTTATTAATTTCTCCTACACAAATAATTTTACATTGTAATCGAGAACTTATATATCTACCTATTTTTATACTTCTAAGTCCAGAAATGAGGAAATTCCATATAAGCTTCACCCCCCCATTTCACCCCCTTAGGGGATAAATTTTTAAAAATCCTTTCTTAGTGCTCATTTACATCATAAAAAGAACCTTTGTACCAAATTTCAAGTTTCTAGGCCCAGCGGTTTGGGCTGTGCGTTGATATATAACCCAGTGAGTCAGGTTTGCCTTTTATATATATAGATAATAAGTAGGTACAATCAAACTATCAAAAGGGAAGCGACTCAGCTTATGCCTGCGCCTTGCAGAACAAAGTCCTTTTGGCTAACAGACGCTGTTTTGAATGTATAGACAAGTGGACAAGTGGTTTTTCATAGTAAATGTTGTTGCATGCCTGTCATTGAAGTACGGGCTAGGAGAGTAACTATTAATCTTAAGTGGTAAATGTAATCGCTCTGTACTTTGTTGGTGTGTCTATTAAATAAATAAAGTGGTTAGAGAACCTGAGTATGAAGCTTGAGGTCGCGGGTTCTTTTGTTGCAGCGGATATTTGATGACCCGTTCATTCTTCCGTAGATCGAATCTATTTTTTTTTATTCGACTGGATGGTAAACGAGTCTGTCTGAGTGGAGGTTAGGTTTGTTTTATAACAATTCTGAACAATTATTGGATTCATAGAAAAGAGTTATGACAAACAAACATTCTAACAAATATTAAATTCGCACTTTCAATAAGTATGCGAGCCGATATGAACCGGCAGGCGTGCAGCCAGCGCAGGCCCTAATACCTCGGTACAGAACCTATGTAGTTAAACGCTTCGCTACAGATAAATCGATGATCGTTCCAACTGAATTGACAACATTTCATATTTCTAAGACTATAATTTGATTCGTTCTCTGTATTCTGCTTGGAAATAGAAAGACGCTGATATTTTTAAAATTTCGCTACGATTATTAATTAATTTATTACAATTTTTTTAACATGTGCTTATTCGGAAAGGGCTTAACTCCAAAACTACGATATAATAGATCTATTACTTTTGTCTAGTGACTAGACTCTAGTCTCTATTAAAAAAAAGATCACGTAAATCTGAAATAGACGTTGTCAAAATGATGACAGCTCCTTTTTCTGGTGCAAAAGGCAAAGGAAACATATCTGTTCTGTCGTAGTATTGGCAAATTCTGATATTTTTTTTAATTATTTTGTATTTTTTTAAATATGGAGAAATAAATTATAATAAATATTTTGCCATGTTCAGGAGGCAAAACTCTTTCGATTCCTGTAATTTACAGGTGTTGAAAAAATGAAATCTTGTCAATTCAATAATCTTTCTACTGTTGGAGATATCAGAGCTGGATTTAGTGAATTAGATCACTTCTCAGAGTCGAGGTAACCATAGCTTAAAATATGGTCTTCAAAGTTATCTTTTGTCACAGGACGAGCTCCGAGCGTTAGTGACGTCGGAGCACGAAAGACTGGAGCTGACAGGCGCAGTGGCCACGCCGCACGCGCCCGTTACGGAGGTGGCCGCAGCGCTGCCCCTCGAACCTAAACTCTGAAGGTAATCCACATATTTTAATGTACTAAAAACAATTATTTGGCTAGATGCCTTGATATGACCAGATGATGGCACTTCTAATTTAAATGGAAAGGTTGAAATACATTAAATAAGGTTTTTCATTGTTTTAGTTTGTATACTTTTCTTCTGAATTTATGACATGTGTATACTTGTATTGGTTTGTGTTGTAATTGATTTATACTGTACTAGTTTAAGCATAACAACAGAAATAATTTAGTTGCAATAATGTGGTTAGTATGGTCATTAAATTATGTTAGGCATGCATACTCAACCTGCAAGCAACTGTGCAAATGATAGCAGAAATTCATCCGTAAACTATATTTACATATAAATAAACCGCAAAAAATGTCGTAACCGTATCCGTAAACTATAATTATATCTGAAAGTAAAAAAATATATATTATTTTTTACAGTTTAATAGGTAATTTTAGGTACCTATGGTTCATAACATAAATGTTTGCCTGTTATGATTTTAAAGACAGGAAAACTCACAAAGAGAAAAGACTGAAGAATTCTGACTAAGACTAGGTTTGGTCTGCAACCACTGCCATGCTGGGATGTCTGACAGTGTACATGTCTTTTGCAGCAACTCAAAAAAATATCGTACATTATTTATAATCAACTGTATAATTGTTGTAACTGCGAAATGTGTGCGATCACGAACAAGCCTGTTTTTCCATACTT
The DNA here is from genome assembly GCA_037349165.1 of Choristoneura rosaceana. Classification (NCBI taxonomy): domain Eukaryota; kingdom Metazoa; phylum Arthropoda; class Insecta; order Lepidoptera; family Tortricidae; genus Choristoneura; species Choristoneura rosaceana. Next base: position 1,345,820 of record JAZBNJ010000033.1, read on the forward strand.
CAGTCAGCTTTTCTGTTTGATGCTGATCATTGTCGCTATCGATTTTGGTCAGCCGCGTTTGAGGTACTTTATATACAATCTCTTTCGATTTTGACACTGTTTTAACCCCTAATTTTTGTACAAATTGATTGCATTTGAGATTTTTTTGTCCCTTCAAAACTTTATTTTTTATAAAACCGAAATTACTCTCAATTGGAGCATTGCTCACTCTTTTCTCCTTCAACAAGTTCGTCCACATATGTAAGAAAGGGACATAATTATTAATCATGCTGTATTGAACAACTCGGGGTCATAAAAAAGGTTAGGGTTTTTGATGGGCCCAACATCAGTGAAATCAGTCCATTCTATGAAGACGTCTGAAGCACGTTTGAAGAATGGACTATTGTTATAAATCGATGTTTTGATTTCACTTCCTTTAAATACCGGAGCAGTCGTCGTTCCCATATTAAAGAGGGACTCTCTCAATTTCATGTCTGATTGACCTAGCGTCTTGCGCTCTTGCCTCTTGCGCTTTCGGTAGGTCTTGTGAAAGATATTCGCAATTTAAAAGTAAATATATTTTTGATGAATTCATCTATCTGTTCCACATCATATCATAAGACTTGCCAAAATATCTAAACATTTTCTTCTCAATCAAGTGGCTGCCGTCAATGTCTTTGCAAAAGTTTTTGATTAAATGCGCACAGCATAAGAAAATCGGTGTCATTTCTTTATTTAAATTTTCTTCGTTTGTTAGATTATTATACGTTGTTTTCAAATTTTAATATTCCAACAGACTGCAAGCGTTAAATGTCTGACAAGTTGCATTTATGTGAACAACATATCCGTTACAACACCAAAAAACACAGGCCATATATTAATTTCAGCACAATGTCTTTTGAAATTGTTCAGAATTTTGTATACGGAATTTGTGCTGTGACATGAAGTTATCATATCAAATACGAAAATCCTTTTGTTTGATGGTATTTGTACAGCACTGGAATAAAGGTATACGCGCTTACAGTCAGCAAGAAGATCATCCCCACATGCTGGTTTCCTTACAACACTTCCTGTGGCATCTAAATGTTGTGTCCTTTCTGAGATTTCAGAACTAACATCTTTTCGAGGCTATAAATTTTAACCGTAAATGGGAATGCGGCTTCTCTGACGTAATTCGGGATGTCTTGTTGATATAAAATAAGATCTATTATGTCATTTTTTGATCTATCGTTCTGACAAAGTGCCTCAGATCTTAATTTTCTTAAAGTATCGTCCGATTCAACATTTTGTAAGCATTAGGTCAACCTTGGCTTATCGGTATTTAAATTCATCAGGTCTTGTTTTTTCACCATAGAAGGATTAAGGTTTTGCAAATTGTTTCTCCTCATTACCCTCTCAACGCCACGAACCTGAGCTGGAGTTTGGGAAAAATGGTCAATGCTTTGACCATAGTATGTACAAACTGGAACTTTGGTTTGGTTGTATCTCAGCCATAGAAATACTAATGGATTCTTCTATTTCTCTTTTACTTTCTACTGTTGTTTCCAATCTTTGTATTTTGATTACTGATAATCTAATTGTTTCATTAACTGTTCGTATTTTCCTGTCCGGTTGACACCCAAATTTTGATGGCAAATAATCTGCTCTCAATGGAACTTGAGATACAGAGCCCATGAAACAATATTCAGTATAGTTCTCCACATCATTCGGCAACTAAAACAAAATATAAAACATTCCAAGTGTTTACTTTATTTCTAACCTCAAAATTACAATATTTTCTTAGTTAGGATGGATTACAATAAGGGCCTTATCACACTATCGAGTTGAAAGCGAGGGCGTGCGCGCAACGAGTTCGCTGCGAGCGCGTAACGATTTCGCCGCGAGTGCGCAACGGTATCGCGGCGCGCAGCGAATTAGCTGCATATTGCGTGAGGACGCCCTATTGTTATTGTACGAGAGTCTACAATATGGCGTTTTTGGCGCTATACGCAGATAACTCGCTGCGCGCTCGCAGCGACATCGTTGCGCGCTCGCAGCGACATCGTTACGAGCTCGCAGGGAACTCGCTGCGCGCTCGCCACTAAAGATAAGGCCCTTATACGTTTGCTTTTATTTTATTGCAGGGTCCAAGAAATAGAGCAACCTCAAGGCGTGTCCACACAAACCGGACTAGAGTTGCCGCCATTTTTCTCAAACTTAAAAACAGTACCTACTTTTGAGAAATTTAGGAGAAATATTAGTTAGTACACATTTCTTTTTAATATTATTTATTTATTCGTGTTTACTCCTTTTGGTTTTTGGGTGCGTTCTATTCGCGGTTAAAATATAAAAAGCGTATGAACTATCGATACAAATTTCATACCATGTTATAAAGTACAATCGGGTAAAATATACTTAGTAAGATAACAGGTGGCAACCCTAAACCGGGCACTGACGCAAACTAGACAAGTGGTGAAGATACGACTTAAAGCTTAACCCGTCTAGCAGAAGTGGTTATTCCAGCACTTGAGGGGTTAAGACCAGCGGGTGAGAGAGAACGCTATCCTTCCTAAGTCTATAATTGAAACATGCATAGTTGGCTCAGTGCGATTTCGTCCACAGTCTTATTCTTAAAACGTTCACAATGCCATGTTCGTCAGAGCATAATTCCTAAATCATGTTTCTAACTCAGCCACATTCATTATTAAAAGGAGAATTTTTTATATAGTTAAAGGACTGTGGGAAATTAAGGTGTTGTCAAATACTGGGAATTTATTATACAGGTAAAGCATATGTATGTGATGGGTCTATATTGGAATCCCTAATGTCTTTTGTCCTAATTGTATTTTTCCTAATAACTTTGGTCATAATGATCTCTTGCCATAACCTAACATATTTTTCTGGTAGCAGTTCGTTTCTGTTGGGGACGCAGTTCTAACCTAACCTACTTTTCTGATAGCAGTTCGTTTCTGTTGGGGATGTAGTTCTAACCTAACCTACTTTTCTAGTAGCAGTTTGCTGCCGTTGGGGACGCAGTTCTAACCTAACCTACTTTTCTAGTAGCAGTTTGCTTCCGTTGGGGACGCAGTTCTAACCTAAGCTACTTTTCTAGTAGCAGTTTGCTTCCGTTGGGGACGTAGTTCTAACCTAAGCTACTTTTCTAGTAGCAGTTTGCTTCCGTTGGCGACGCAGTTCTAACCTAACCTACTATTCTGGTAGCAGTTCGCTTCCACTGGGGACGCAATTCGGGTGCCATTCGCGATCCATCGTATGTCGTAATGTAATGTTTGTCCTAATCGTCATTTACCATATCCTTAACGGATTTTTTTCTGAAACCGTAAATATTTCAAAAAATTTTATGTGAATTCTGTAGAACTGTATAGGTTAGAATAGGTTTATTTTATAACAACCCTGAAAAAATTACGGTTTTAGAGAAAAAGCGTTATGGCAAACGATGATTAGGACGAACATTAATTAGGACAAGATGTTTTGTGTTATAATATTACTACAGAACAAATTAGGTATTTTGGCATTAGGTCATGTTATATTATGGCTAAAGTTATTAGGTATTTTGAGCATTAGGTAATGTAATATTATGGCTTATGACTCTTAGGACATAAGAAACATTATGGCTTATAATCTTTATGACTAATGAACGATATGTCAAGAGCGTTTAGGACAAAATTGGTATGGCACTTGACTTTAGGACATACGACGGTATGGATCGGGACCGAGACCCGTATGTGATCAATACGAATTTTAGTAAAAAAATGCATGTAGCGAAAGAAACGAATAGGAATTGAATCGTGTGAGAAAATAAACTAGTGGTTGTAATTACGTATGGAAACAAAAGCTAATGAAAAAAAACGAATGGGAAGAAAAATACTGGGGAAAAATAATAGTGGGTAATTAATCTATTCAGTCGATTAGGTGACAATACTCTTATAGAAATGTTAACGAAATAAGACTGTGGACCTGTGACCGTATTGTCTAACGTTTCTGCAAGGCTACCACGAAATTCGAAATTCGTATCGTAGCGTCCCGCCTACGCTTATGTTATTTAATACGAGAGTGAGAGGGATGGTACGATACGAACTTCGAATTTTGTGTTTCGGAGTAGCCCTTCTGACGCTAAAATATCAGTTTTTGTATGCGAAATCTGTCATTTAATTGCGATCGCGAGCGTCAGAAACGTCAGGCAATATGGCCTCTGGCCACCCTGAGCTTGATTATTAATAACTAAAATAAGTGTGTACTTATTTTTGATGCGAGAGGTACAGTAGGTATAGTGACTTTAGTAGTCACTTTTTAAGCTTTGTAACACATCGTTTATGTTTTCTTTGCGTACATTATGTTCTTGTTTATTCGTTAATTTTAGTTCCTGTTTATTATTAACTATTGCCATTGACTTTACGTAAATTGTAAACCATTTGGGTCGAGAACATTACTGCTGATTTTTTTAATAAATAATGGATTCAGTGCTACTTCCACATAAATTTTAAAATCGAGCATATTGATGTTGTTACCAATGGTAATTAGCTGTGACATGTTTTGTAAAATAGTATAAGTATTTAATAGTGCCTCCTAATTTTTACTTAAATAAATTATTATAATTTAGGCTACGGCCAGATTCAAGCGCCCCCAACGTGTATCGACATCGGTGTATCGGTTTAACCCATTTATTGCTGAGCGCCAAATAACGTACTTTGCCGCGATGCCGACACGCTTCTGAAGGCAGACGCCCATCGGCGTCTGCGGCATTAGGTGTATTAGGGTCCACCAAAACGCCAATGGGCTTCAACGGCACTGAATGGGTTAAACAATCAAAAAAGCGTCCAAGCATACTATAACACCCCTAACTGTCGCGGTCATTATAGGTACAAATTTTTTGAATTGAATTCGGATTTTGTTCCGCGTACCTTAATTTTAGAGGCTTAATATTTCGGCATAGTTGCATTCTCCATGATCACGACACGAGACGACTGGAGAATTGCTGGTATTATGGTAAACTGTCAGTCCGAAAAATAAATCGGACGTAACCTATCTACCCTCTTCCTAACAAGTTGCTCATTACTACTGGAACTCTAACTCACTTCAAAGTCACGGCAAAATACACTCACAGTCTCACTCACTTTTTCCATAGTATCACAAACACGATCAGTAAAAACAAAAAATACTAAATATAGTTAAACCTGATCGTGTTTGTGATAATATGGAAAATGATTCCAGCATACCCGCAATTCTCCAGTCGTCTCGTGATCATGCAACTGTGCCGAAATATTGATCTGCTCTAAAATCGAGGTACGCGGAACAAAACCGGAATTTAATTTATAAAATAAAATAACACCCCTCTTTTTGAGTCGGGAGTTAAAAATTTAATACAATACAATACTACAACAAAACACAATTACAATACTATTGTAAACTGTTAAGTACTATTCAAAATAAAAACTCACTCCGCAAGTGGGGCGTATTAAAGGCTATGTAGACAAATTTGTTTAGTGGATACTGTATGTTGTTTTTTGTATAACGACGAATTATCCAGTTGTAGAATGATTTCATGGTAAAACCTGAAAGTTTGGTTTTCCTTTTCAGAATTTTTTTCTTGTGAAAAAACCTCCATTCTAACTGCCAAAGCAAACTTTTCCGTTTTTTTACGGACAAGAGATAATACTGTCGAGAGTTCGCTGATCCTACATCTCCATACAACACTTCAACGGCTTTGTTTTTCAATCGACTCATAATAAAATGAATTATGCTAGTTATTCACTTTTTTATATTTATATTTTATGGACAATTTGATATTGATTGAGAAACTGCCGTTGTGTTGTTATTATTTGTAAAAAAAAAGTAATTGTTTCAAAAGGTTACAAAAGGTAGCCTAAGGGTAAGGTAAGGTTAAAAATTAATTGTTACACTTTAACTGTCTTGAACGCGTATGTGCGTTTTGCGTAATTTAACTTAGAAGTTATTTTTTTTTTTTTTTCGCTATTTGAACGCACATGTAACGTTGCGGCAGTATATAAAAATATAATCATAATCGTATATTAACTGACAATTTGTTTTGTGCTAAATATTATAAAACATTATTTATTGTTTTCGCTCTCGTAAAATTTTGAAAGGTTGTTGCGTTTGATTTCAAAATTAATTAAAATTTAATAAAGATATATATAAGTAATGAAGTCTTATGATGCAGACGTGTATGTAATTATAATGTATATCACAGCCAGCTAAGAAATGTTTATACCTATTTAAATATTATGATCATGGAATTGATAGTGTATTTGGCATATTTCTAACATGTTAGTCATTGTGAAGAAGTAATAACAGAAAAATAAATTATTTAACATATCCACATAATGATTAAAATTTTAAATACACACAGCACGCGTTTTTGCATATATTAGCATTTTTGGTCAGGGTAAACATATAATGCTACTATAGAATTTGTTTGTAAAATACGTAGTCGAAAAAATAGAAGCAATAGTGTGGATACAAATGTAGTGCTAGTAAGTATTTTGTGTATAGATATTAAATTGTACTTAGTTTATATCAAGTGACTATTTGAAGGCACATAAGATCTTCTTATTAGACCAAAATGTCGCATAGTAATATAATATATATGTGCTTATTCAGTGGTCTTTAATATTCCGGAAAGGGTCAAATGTTTTACTTTGTAATTTAAGTACAGAAACTATGAATTTTGTGTCTTACACGGAACAACTCTTCTAAATACGTTCAGGTTTAACCCGTCATAATACTAATAATACTGAACGCATTTAGCCCAGTGGTTCTAACAGGCTTTAGACACTTAATTTTTCCATTACGATAATATTCTTGATTTATTTACGCCCAAGCATCCACGATCGAACGCAGTGTTTAAATCTTCCAATCTAAGCATTAACTATTCTGAATTCCGACAAATTTATTGACGCCTATAAGCGTCAAAGATGTAGTGGATGCGTCAGGCGCGAACATGTCGCCATGGGCAGTGAATGGGTTAATAATATTTAATTAATAATGATTAGAAGAAGTTTCGGCAGTCAGCTATTATAACAATCTGAGCCTCTGGTTTAGTACTTATTGACACAAAATCGTGTTAAAATATCGATTACTATATTACTATAAACAAAGCGCCTCTGGCGGCACATTTCGGCAACAAACTGGTAACAGGTTTAACTTAAAACTAGGTAGGTGCGCTAAAGGCTCAGGGGGGCTGCTATGAAATTCGAAGTTCGTATCGTACCGTTCCTTTCACTCGTATTAGCGTCAGGCGGGACAGCAAGATACGAAGTTCGAATTTTGAACTTCGTAGTATAAGGCCTGTGGCGTTTACGTCTGCACTATATTAGAAGTAGCGAGCAGGCTTATATGTAGAAAATATTTATTTATTGTTTTTGGTACATAATGGGATATATTAGGAGTGCTGTTTTGGTTGAGATATATGATTGCCTCGTCGGTGGAAAATCACCATTATGCTCCTGTCCACTCAACTGTATCACACATAACCGTTAAAAAAAAAATGAGTGGTTTCCTAGGCAATAAAACTAAAAGGGCATTTTTTTTAACTGGCTTGCGAGAGTTAACAAATGTCTGAACCAATTTAAGCAATAATGGTACCTTAGTTGTAATAAATATAGCAATATGAAGAGTTAATTGGGCCAATCAACTATTTTACCGACACTTTAGGCGTCTCCTGCGTTACCAAAATTGTCTCCAGCGTTACCAAAAAGTCGTACTTCCAACAAGATATTTCATGGTTTAATAGGTTGAACTTACGTAGGATGGCATGTATTCATGTACACCATCCATTAAATTACAGAAAAAACATGTTTACTTACAAAAATCTGCAATTGTTTGAAAAATGTCGCGGTCAGATTAGTGTCGGTAAAAAAGTTGATTGGCCCAATTGATAATGTATTTTTCCAATAAATAATTTATTCAGATCATATGGATTGAAATGATGCTAACGCTTACTGGCTTGTATTAATGATATACACTTGTTGAAATATAGAAATGCAATAGAAAAAAAAGTTCAATTTGTCATATTTAAAATTTGTATTTGAATAAAAGCGAAATTCGCCGATTCCAAAAGTATATTTCTTTTTTTTTACACCTACCTAAACCTGAGATCGAAAAAGGTAAGTATAATGAATGATAAACTACAAAGTTGAACGCAAGGCTCGGAACCAAAATCCAGCCATATTATGATTCCGGTGTTATAGTGAATCCACGAGCGCCTCAACCGCTGTCAGTCCCTAGCTGTTTATATTAAGAAGAAAATAATTCATATGCATTGATTTTTTTATTGAAATAGATCTTGGTCTGAGTACAGAAGCCATTTACGTCATAATTAAAAAACAATCTGCCTTCCAATTCTTAAAATCTCAGGCAAGGGACTGACAGCGTTTGAGACGCTCGTGGATGCACCCTATAAGAAAACGAAATTAGGCATTCTGCAATTTAGGTATTTTGAGACCAAGAAGCCTTTGAGATCTGGGAACATTTATAAAAAGGTAAAACGCAATTTAGAGGTTATAAGCCCAAAGCAGTACCATGGAAGCTGACGGTCATCACGCGTTGAGTTGCCGTCGTTGCTGGTAGGCACCCGCGTCGCCATGCTCTCAACGATATCGTCCAAAGAGCCCTCAGGTCGGCTGGCGTTCCATTCGTGCTTGAGCCACCGGGCCTTAGTCGCACGGACGGCAAGCGGCCCGATGGGCTGACAGTGCCGTGGGAGGGGGGGGGAGTTGTTTGGTGTGAGACGCTACGTGTGTCAGCACCTTCGCCGCCTCCCATCTTGGTCACACTATACGCGCGGTGGGAGCGGCCACCGATCTCAAGCGGCAGAAGTATGCCCCTTTGGGTTCGGTGTATATTATTTCGTTCCCTTGGCGGTGGAAACTGCGGACTGCTGGAGAGCGGAAGCAAAGCGTTTTTTGTGTGATTTGGGCCGTCGACTTAGACAAAAAGGGGAGGACCCTCGCTCCGAGTCATTTCTGGTGCAAAGGCTGTCCATAGCTATCCAACGTGGAAATGCCGCGAGCGTTATGGGCACTTTTGCGCCGGGAATGGCAAGGGGCGAGTTATTCGACTAGGTTATTGTTATAATAACTAAGTGATTTGTAATTTATGACGATTTATACAAATAATAACAAAATCAATCAAAAATAAAAACCATACTAAATTCATATTTTTATTAAAATTGTCTCCAGAGATACTTTACATTAAAATTAAATTAAACAAATTGTAAAACTAAAGAGAAATAATGAATAGCTTGCAATTTACATTCTAACTCTCCGACGTCACCTTCACATCGTAATAATTAACTTTCGCCAGGGCGGGCTTCGTTTAGTGACACTGTACCCTTAGACTAGCTTATATGAATTTAAGCCATTAAATGCTACACAATAATTATTATTATTCCTTTGCGTCCGTAATGCCTTCGGTACTGATGCCAAACATGGCCTCCGTTTCCGGTAGACACGGGCTGTCATAAATCTTGCATATCCGGTTATCGCCCCGCCCCTTTCTCAAATACAGGCGGGTAGTCGACGCGTGCGCAAGCACGTGCCCGCCAATCGGCTTCTTTGTGTCCGCGTTGAACACGCCCACTGAATCCACTTGAGCCACCACCTGATTGGTTATAATTACCGCAACGCCGAACTGCAAGTTTACAAAGGAATTTTAATTGGTAATTAGTAATTAAGTTCTTTAGCCGTTTAAAGTGGTTGTTTTGTTTTTGCTGTTTCGTGTGTCGTGATTGATTATTGCAGTCACGATATATTCCTTTTTTTTTACAGTGTGTGTTATCGTGTGCCAAATGTCTACACAGGGTGCCAATTAACATCCTGGCCTCAGTATTTTACTTATTTCGGTATTTTCTAAAATGTCTCTATTTTAGAAACGTGACAACTCAAAAGTACATACATATTTATATTTCGTGTATATGAGTATTCTATTAAAATCGTGTTTGCATTCTAAAAACAACTAACAGAATATGAAAGAACACAATATTTTTTTTCTAGTCATAGTTTAAATATTAGTTTCTTTTACTTTCAGTAATCATTTTGAATTAGTTTAATTTTGTTGTTACATTAATTGTTGATTTTTAAAAACTTTTTGTTCAATCGTTTTTGTGATTATGTATAAATATCGTCAAACTAAAGGACTACCAATTAATAAAAGTAGAAACTCCGCAGATCTCCCAATAATATAACAATTATTCCGGTACCTGGCCTGTCTAACGGTATACAACATGTATGATTCCATCAAGGGACCTCGCCAAATCTTACCCACACAATATGTAGGTCTTAGGAGAATGAGTTACAAAGAAAGAAAGAAAATACATTAGTATCATACATTAGTACATTAGTTATCATATCAGGGCCCGATTGCATAATAAAGTACAAGCTAATAGTATTAGCGATTAGCTTGTACTTTATTATGCAAGGAACCGGGCCCAGGTTGTGGATTTCTTCGGTAAATACGCGGTCGGTGCGGTACATCCGCAGTGAAGTAGGGTTTACAAACCTCATCGGCCAGTCTCAGCAGCATTCTCATGAACCTCCCGAGGTGCTGTTGTCTTGGGTTCAGCTCTCCTCTGCCAGAGTAGTCTGTTCTGTACAGCGCTGTAGCACTGTCCACGATTATGAGGGAGTATCTGCAAAGGTGACGTATACATTGTACGAATGTGTATGAATATACTCAGCGGCAAAAAATTTGGCCCACCCTTCATACAAAATTACCGATTCTGCATACATTTGAGGGCCAGATTTTTTTCCGCTCAGTATATTTTAGAAAAATGTTTTGAGATCCAAAACACTTTATAATAAATAAAAATCATGTAAAACAATACATGCACATATCAAATCAGGGCAAAACGAGAGACAACAAAAAAAAAATCACTTAACATTCACAAAAACTAACTCTTTCCGATTGGATATAGTATTCTGGTTGCGTAGTTGTACTTATCCATGACCCGATTTCGTAGGAATATGGGGAATAAAGAAGCCTATGGATTAAAATTAGGAATAGATAAAGCTTACCTGACCTAATCAGGTCAGGGCTAGAGTGGTAGCTACAAGTAAAGTTTACTTAGACCAATTGTTCAATTGGTAGTTGTGAGTAAAGTTTACCTGGATTGAATGATGATCAGTAGAGACTATGAGTAAAGTTTACCTGAACAAATTGCTCAAGCCGTAAGTCAAGTTTATCTGAACTGAACGCTGAAGTTGTACAAATTAAAGTTAGCTTCGATAGATTACTCGATTGATAGCTGTGGTTTACCTGGACTCGGCCATCATGGCGCAAGCTTGGAGCAGCAACTGTGTCTGGTGGTCGGTGTTATAAGCCCTGGCGTACGCCACATTGTCCAGTACAGCGGCGCCCTCCATGCCATAGCGTTGCGCGACCGCGAGCAGCCTCTCCGGCCGGAACGTGCCCTCTGTGTCTATGTACATGCATTTGCCTTCGCCACCTGATTGCTCGATTGGTAGCTGTGAACAGTAGTTTAAGGTCAGGGATAACTAATCAAGTCCAATTCGCATGATAGCCTTGAAATTGCGCATGACTACTTGAATACCACAATTTGCTTTTACAATGCGACTAATTTTTACAATGAAGGTCAAAAATAAATACTGTTTGATTTTAGACGTTGAGGAGTGGATGGTAAGTCGAAAACGACCTGAAAATGGAGTAAACGTCGGGTTTTAATTTAATGCAACACTGTTTTTTTTTTATTTGTTCAAATATATCTTTATTGTTTGACTAGCCAAGTTGTATAAGAATTTTTTTAATAACTTGCAAAAATATGAATATGTTTTAAATTGCCAATAAGACAAAGATTCAACAAGAACTATGGCGTCATATATAATTATATCACGACGACCATAAAAAGCCCTTTTTTTTGTATTTTATAAAAAGATGGAATGCAAACTATGTAACGTTTTAGACTTTCATGATTTTCACTCATAGTCAAAATACCACAAACGGGACTTATCACGCTAACATACATGAGTTATATTTACCTTAACGTTTCGGCCACATTACACGTCTACTCATGACCATGGCCACTGTAATGTAGCCGAAACTTCGAGGTACATATTGACGATTTTTAATTTATAACATTTTGTGCCATACATATTACCTATTAGGCCTTATTTGTGGTAGTGTTTTTTTTTTATGAAAACAATAATCTGGCTCTGAAATACCATCAAAAGTTATAGTAAAACTATTAATGAAGTACATACCTGACAGGTCACTGCCAATGTGTGGCAAATTTGTGTTTTCCCAGTACGAAACTCGCCAAATATCTCAGTAATAGACCCTGTCTCAATACCACCACCTAAGAGCCTGTCCAGCTCCTTGGATCCCGTGGTTAGTTGTATTATCTCTGCCCTGAAACATTAAATAAACTAACCTTAAGGCCCAATCACTTTTATTCACAGAGGGATTAGAAATCCCTCTCACTCTGCAAGGAAACATAATATACTTTATATGGGCCGAGAACAATAACCCTTTGACCAAATTTTTTAGCAATGAATTGAGAACTTTAAAGATATAATACAGCATGCATTTTTTATGAATTTTATGATTTTTGAGAAAGAAATATATTATTTCGGGATTCGCAAATTTTAAGACAGCGACATATTTGCCAGTCAGCTAAGGGCAGTAACTGACAAGACCATCATGTCAGTCAGTTTGCTGGGGGAAGTGCGGGTGACATAAAGTATATAAATTGAGTAAATTAAAAAGTAATAGAATGATAAGAAATAATATATTTATTCAATTTAACTTAAAATTCCAAATTCATTCTAATAAAAAAGAAAACATGGTGGTGAGGACGAAATCAAGAGTAAATTTTGGACTATGGAAAATAATTGGAAGCATGAAAATCACAAAGACAGAATGCACAGACTTTACTGGTCTTGCATCCAACTTTTGACCTCTTATTGTTATTAGTTTTTTATCGTAATCCGAGCAAAACTGTGGGTAGGTTGCTTTGATATAATTTTTTTTTTATTTGACTGGATGGCAAATCTGAATCCAAATATAAATCAATAATAATAGTATAGTAGTCCAACCTTCCCTTTCATTTAATAAACACCAGATGCTTAGCGTAATGGATAATGGCAAATGTATTGCAGTCTCCATTTTTTTTAATTATGAACCATATTTTTTTTTCTTTAAGCTTTATACTGCCAAACTTGTCTCTGAAACACGAGTGTGACTATTGGATAAATTTAGCAAAGATTTTTTTTTATTAACAAGAATTTTCGTTTAAATATAGACAATATTAAAATACCTGTCTAAGATCTGGTCAAAGAAGTAACATTTGACAAGAAATGGAATAGCTTTTATTGGGTCTTCTTTTTTCATCGATTAGCATGAGTATATTTTCTAATACTAACCAAAATTTATATAACTTACAACACATACATTGAGAAAAAAAAAATGTCTGATGTCAATGAAGGCATGTATCTTGCTGTTACCCACTAAAGGGTTATGCACACTTTTTATTTATTTCATTAATAGATCTATTTTTTATTAAATAAATAAAACTATACCTTTTCTGGTGAAATTCAGTAGCTGTAGTGAAACCCATGGGTACAAGTTTAGAGGCTTCAGCTAATATTTTGTCAGCCTTTGCTTCCGATATCCCTTTTATTGTAATCAGCCATTTCTTAGGAGCATAAGCCACCGACTCCACTGTGTGGTAACCTGCTTCCTCCAGCTTTTTGATGTCACCTGATGTTATACCATTGCCCTGTGTAGTGAAATAATTATGAGGGAAAATATGAATGGATCAAATAAATTTATATTTTTTTACATTTTTATGGATTGATCCAAGATAATCAGGACCAGGAAGGACCATGTTTTCTGATCCACAGTTGAACATCTGCGATAGTTTAGTCCAAGCAAAGGACATAGCATTATTTATATCCAAAATTATAGGTTATTTGACTATAGTAATAACTTTTTTTTTTAATTTGAGACCCTGGTTGTGATGAATGACGGAGATATTAGATCTTAATAATGATAGGGCATGATTGATTCTGATGTTTACAATTACCATTTATCAATGGAACACAAGGACAACCCTCTTTAATACAGTAAAAAGTAAAAATCATTCCCATTCTCTCGCTGTGATATCATTCAGTTCAGTTGCTTGTCATGTAATTGTACTTACTTCTAACTTTGTGATCAATTGTGGTCCACATTCATCCGCATCTTCATCAACGGAAACAGTGGTAGCCGAAGCTGTTGCTACAGCAGACATCCTGGCTGTAATTATCAGCTAAACATCGAAAATATTAGGCCAGCTGTTGTTTTATCACTGCACTGGGTTAATTATTTAATTCCACGCACTTTACAATATCGTTCGTAGTATCGTTAAGATCACATTTATTTTTAGACCACTTCAAAATAATAATGTAGGAAATTTCTTCTTTATTCCTTCATATAAAATAAAAGTCTGCTTTTATTCTGTTGTTCTGTCTGTCCCTCCTTTGGTTTGGTCTCCCCCGAAAATTATGATCGTTTATGACGTTTATTTATGGCATATGAACATGTTCAAACCTCTCCGACTCTACTTGAAATAAAAAAAAAACTAAAAACTGTCAAATTTTCCCTCCAAAAAACCAGTTGAAACTTTGTGTTTCGTAGGTAGAAAAGGAAAAATCAAAATAATTTCAGCTTTCGGTTCCGGTCATTCGTTTTAATTTTGCCTGTTCAATGTTGTGAGAGAAAAACAATACAACTTTCGTGTACTCGAACTTGAAAGAGGCGCGGCCACATACAAGTCGCTCGACACTCGTTTCCAGCAGGGCTACTACGAAATTCGAAATTCGTATTGTACCGTCGCTCTCGCTTTCGTATACAAAAAAAAAAGTTGTAAGTGTCAGAGGGAGCGTACGACACGAACTTCGAGTTTCGAGCTTCATAGTAGCCCTGCAGCATCAAATGTCACGTGACATACATATAGCGATAAAGCTGAAAATGTTAAGCTTTAAGCGATAGCTGAGAAAAAAACTTCTTATAATTCGTAAAAAACACTGTTTTCTGTTTTCATTCACTCTAATTTCTCTTATTTGTACCACTGCCACAACTGCTACTAAATGAGATTAAGAAATCAGCTTCCAAGACAGATCATTCCTGCAAGCAGCCATCTTGACGCTGCTGCTCGACGCGGCGTGGCGATTTGACGCTATTTTTTTGAGTCGCGAGAAATTCAAAATCACTTTCAAAATGGGGTCACGTGACCTGATTTATTGCTGAAAACGAGCGACGAGCGACTGCATGTGGCCGCACCTCTTGTTACTTTTTTAAATTGGTCTCTCAACAAAATAGGCACAAGGAGTTATTCCATGCAGCTGTGTTTTTCGTAAGAGTAGTCAAAGGAAATGTAGTCCATACAGCCAGTATTGTCTCCAGCAGGGCTACTATGAGACTCGAAATTGGTATATAACTTTCCCTTTCATTCTGGTATTAAATAGTATAAGACAAGTGTCAGAGGGACCGCACGACACGAACTTCGAGTATCGAGTTTCGTATTAGCCCTGCAATGCTATTTTAATAAAAAAAACCGTCGCCAGCTGATGACAGTGACAGCGACTGACTGTGACTGTGACAGCGACCAGCTGGAGACTTAACCGCTTAAATCCGTTCGGATGAAATTAATTAAGTAACTAATAAGGACAGAAAGCCATATTTTAAAAGAGAAGAAGAAGAATTAAGTAACTAAGACCGACCGGCAAATAACTCATGTCTACTGGCAACGCAGCCGCCAAAGCGCCAAAATTATATTTTGGGCTGCTGGCCCTCGACCCCTCGCAAAAAGATTTCCTTCCGGATCAAGTGCATCAATTATCTTTTGTTAAAACTGTTGCATGTAATAATTTACAAGTTAATTTTTAGACATGGCAGAAGTTTCGTTACTTATTGATAAACAGGTGTTTAAAGCGAAGAAAGAAGTTCTTTGCGAGTACAGTGACTATTTCCGAGCGATGTTTAGCGGGCATTACGTTGAGAATGAGAAAGAAGAAATCACAATAGATGTAAGTATTGTTTCTTACTTTCTTATCCGTTAAGAATATATTATCATTTGATTTTAATAAATTTGTTTCTTAAATTTGCAGGTCATAGATGCTGAATCCATGAAAATCATACTACAATATATGAACATTGGTTTAATAGATCTCACAGAATATTCTTTATCTACAATTGGGGATCTAATTATTGCTGTAAATTTTTTACAAGTAACAGAACTGATGAAACAAATAGAATACACTCTAGACATACAGATGTCACCATCAAATTGCTTGGAAATTATGGTAATAGCTCAGAACTCTGGTTTTACTAAGTTAGAGCAGCTAGCGGCTACATGTGCATTACTATCTTTCAAACGAATGAAGCCGGAAAATATCCCTAACTTGAGCAAGCTGTGTTGGTACCTCTCTCATCCATATTTAGATGTTTCAAGCGAATTGGATGTATTTAACTTTGGACATGAGTGGTTACTCCAAAACGAAACTGGTGGTGATGCATTACTGATAATACTTGGTTGTTTGGATGTAAAAAGACTTACCCTTACTGATTTGACTGCTATTAATTTTACTATGACGCAATACCCAAATAGTCTAGCAGCTAAAGTAGTTGAATGCCTCCACAAACTGACAACTCTTGGATTTGACTTATCTGTTCCCACACTACAATTGCAAGAGTTAACGCTGCACCAGAGATGCACAGAGAGGGTATATAATGAAGTTATGAGTTTAATGAAAGAGAGCAAGTGTAGATTGCTCGAATACACACCTGTGGTACCAGTCTGGTCGTTGACAGATCACAGTATGTACACATTTTCTGAGAAACTTGGTTTCGAGCATTGGCTTAATGTAGCGGAGAAGAATGTGTGGGGATGGAGCAACGTTTCATGGGGGCCAACGAAGCTGGTTGTGGTTGCTGGTGAATGCTCAAGAGGTAGTGGTGTGTTTATAAAAGATGTTAAGGTGTATGATACCCTGAGAAAAGAATGGACTAATCACGGAGTAGAGCTGCCAGCAAGACGGCATGCAGGGGTAGCAGTATTAGATGATTCATTGTATCTCATTGGTGGGTTAGCTGCATTTAGGTCAGTTTTTTGCTTACTTAACTTAATGCGTGACTTAGAAATTGAATGGCAGATTAAATAATAGAACAATCAAGATTCCCTGGCTGCCCCAGGCCTAAACCATTCTGTATGAGCATAATACTTTGTTATATATAAAAAAAAAACTTCACATTTTCGGCCCTGTCAACTGTTGAATTTTAAGTTAATAGAGTTCCACTAGACTTAAGAGACCACTAGACTTGTTTTTTTCTTTGTTTTTTACAGGATAATAACTGACTCTGCTATAGTCTACGACTTAAAACAGCGTTCATATAGAAAAATCGCAAATTTCCCAGATGCAATACAAAGCCCAGCTGTATGTGTGCACGAAGGCACCGTATATGCAGCAGGTCACAAAACAATATACAAATATGAAGATTTAGGAGCCAAAGACCGATGGTCTACTGTGATTGACACAAATATAAGACTAAACTTAATGGTATCCTACAAGGGTTACATATACTGCACGCAAAGCTTTTTCAGCCATCTGTACAGGTTTAAACCTGATGTGGATCAGCAACTGACTTTAATGCCAAGTTTTACTAATTCTCCAGCTACTGTCTGTAATTTAGGTAAGTTTTTATACTCCATTTAATTTAGGATTTGAATTAACGGTCAAGGTCAAATTGTAACACACGTTTCTCGGTATTTCAAACACAAATTGACTAAAAATACCTACACGTACAATTATTAGCGATATTTATTATATTTTTACTCAGGAAACTACCTACCCTATTCACTTTTTTTTACATAAAACTGACCATGATTGTCCCCTACCTCACCTGATGTTAAGTGCAGATGAGGCTAAAAAAAGATGTAGGTATCTCACTGGTTCAATAACAGTCTACTCACTCTAGCCTCGAAGAGCCCTAGATTGTATTTATCCGGAAATAAAGACGACGGGAGCGAATTCGTGCGGGCTAACGGTAAACTAACTACAGAATGGTGAAGATGCTCCCCCTGCCTGAAAATCCATTGTCAAAATGGAGATGGAGGAATAAGACGATTCTTTATTGTGTATTTTTCAGGTAACCGCCTACTCTTCTTCACAAGGTATGTCTGTGGCCAGGCAGATGCATTGTCAGTGGAAGAGTTCAAGAATTCCAACGAGAATCAAAGAACACTGTGGAGCTCCGACAGCACTGTGAATGTGAATGAAGTCTCTGGCTCATGTGCTTTAGTTATGAACATAGCACCACTTTCACATGATGTTTCTAATTATAATAAGAAGTATTTGAAAGCGTATGAGATGCAGATTGACGTCCTTTAGTAATAGGAAAAACAATTCGAAAGTACCTATTTCCTCCAATGTTACATCTACATACTCATTTTTATTAGGGCATAATTTGGAAATAATATTGTACTTGGGAAATGGCAATCTTTAAAAGACTTAGTAAATACTGTTCAAAGAACACTATGTTATAGTAAATGTTTTTTTTTAAATAAAACTTGTACATATAATGAAACACAGTTTGTTATTTAATTACTTAAGTTTATTCTTTCGTTAATATTATAAACTACTTTAGTAAAGTGTACATACAATTTGTACAAAACGTTTAATTAAAAATAAGGCCAACTATAGTTATTTGCTAAGATTGGTACATTACATACATAATACACAATTAACCGCATTATATGCTTCAGAAGATAATTAAATTATTGTGTAAAGTTTTGTATAAACATTTTAATCGTTTCCTTAGAAATAGAGAAATGTAACGCAGATCTAATTCGCATTAATAAGAACAACGTATTTTGCCGTGTATATCATTGATTGTTGTATATCGTTATTTACAACTCATAAATAGATTTAAAAATAATGTATACTGCTACATATGCTACAAATATTAACAATTTAAGCACCAGAAATATAAATGTTAAGTGATAGTAAAAGGTGAAGATTAATTTGAAAATCTTAGTAGTATAGTAACTCAAATCATTGCATCCAAGTTAAAAAAAAATGTATAAATTATAAATTTTATACAAAGGAAAGTATTGTTTTTAATAATTTTTATTTACATAGAGAAATGGGGTGTTTGAAATTGACACATTATTATGTAAATGGCACTTAGTGAAACATCATCGTTTGTTACATGACAAAAATAACGTATACGCGTATATTATTATATCGTAAGGCATAAATTACAAATTATTTCTATTAAAAGCTCTTATCCATCGCATTTCGACTTAAAACTACATTTTTACATACATTGATGTAATAATACATATGCTTCAAAATTATATTTGGCATTTACAAAACAAATATTAATAAATTGTATTGGAAGCACTACAAATAAGATCTAAATGTAACATTTAATTTGTTAACTTTCTTGGTACAAAAATACATTCTTACATCTCATTAAATTGTACGACAAAATATATAATTTAAAGGTGAAACTACAATAAACGATTATAGGCACAATCTTACACATAAAAGAATTACGAAGAAAGATTACAATTATAACGAATAATTTACATAGAATTTCATAAAATTTTCTTCCTAGTTCTCTAACCAAGCAGTTATTTAAATTAGTCAGTAGTTAAAATTCATTCAACATTTCAATCTTAGCGAGCACCAGTTAGCGTCCTTTTTAAAACTACACGACGAACTTATAAATTGGTTTCAATGGAATACTTAGTTTACCGTGACCGAAATTCTAAGGCACTATAATTATTTTACCTGTTGAAGACAGCAAGGCATGTTTCCAGTCATATTTACTGACGCATGACATTTTTTGTCTAGACCAGGGACATTAGGCTGGGAATACATATGCCTGTAGCTCGCATCTCAATGCAAGTAGCTTGCACAGCACACTTGTGTCCTGTTTCTATGAAGGTTGTACATGTGCCAGCTACTGGTACCGAAATGTGCGACATCAGGCATGTGCATTTCCAGCCTTAAAGCGGTACGCAACCTAAACAAAAACCTAATTTCATATGAAAGTTTCATAAGACGACACGTTATGATAAGATTCCGCCCGTTAAATAAACAAATATTTAAATAAAGAACCGTCCATCACATACCCAATAAAGCGACTGAGGTTTTAGTGACATATTCCGCCAAATGTTTCTATGTCCATACCCCAGTCTTAGTGCACTAGCGCTTACCCTTTCACACGCTAACTAGTTAAAAAAGGACAGTATGTGCTTCATGAAAAACATCTATGACCAACCACCAGTAAGTTTGTGGAACAGCTCTTCATCCAGGATCTGATTGGCGTCTTTGGAACGCATCGAGAGGAATATGTAGCCGCCTATAAACTCGTGCACGACTTTGCAGTCTGCTGACTGTACTGAGAAGATAATGTTGCCTTCCTCGAATTGGACCATCATGTGTTTTATTTCCCAGTTCACGTTCCATGCCTGTAAGAGATAACGCGGTTATAATAATGAACTACGGTTTATTTATCTTGCTTCATGACTATTTCTCAAAAAGTTGTCCATTTTTAATTTTTCAGTTGTCCACTTATTAAAAAAAATATCCTGACGCTATTTGACCACAGAAAATAAGTAATATTGTTTTTAAATATATACAAAGCCTTGTGGTAAAAGTGATAAAAAGTCAGATAATCTTTGTTGTTGGATCCAATAGAAAGTTTTGATGTAGTTACAAAATTACGATTTTTTCCTCACAAGATTTCGTGACGTTTTCCTGACATCAAGAAATTTTGAATGTTTTATGCAGTTTATGTTTTATGATTTCGTCCTTAGGGTTAATAATTTCTTGACAAAACTGATTTCCTGTTAATTTCATGATGGGACAACATTTTGAGAAATACTCTTATGTAACTGCTATTGTAGAATTTACTATGTGCAAGACAAGAGGGAAGTCCAGATTGGGAAGTTATAAAGACCATAAAATATAAAGTTAAACCACTAGGGCACCACGGCTTTACCTTTATATGGCCTCTCAAGCAGCGATTTTTCAATATTCATGTGCGAAATTACATTAAAAAATTACCAAACGTCGATAGAAAACCTGGACAAACGTGCAAAGTAATTCAACTGTGTTCGAAGTTCCTAATCCGAACTTCCCTCTTATTCTGAGAGTAGGCCTGTGCTCAGGCCGTGATGATGTATTTATATCTACACTAGCTTTTGCCCGCGGCTCCGCCCGCGTGGTATTCGGTTATCGCGCGCTGGTCCCTCAGGAACTGTGCATTTTTCCGGGATAAAAATTAGCCTATGTCACTCTCGGGCCCATAAACTATCTAATTGTAAGCAAACTATTGAATAAATATCTTTATCTACTCTCGCATCGTAATATTCGAATTATAAAATTCAAAACGAGTTTATATTTACATACTTTTTAAACACAATACCGAAATATTAAAAAAAAATCACATTATAACACTTCTCTTCTAACGAAATAATGTCATAATATAATTTTTTAAACCATTACGATACAGGGCAAATCCAAAAAATTTATATCAACAAGTTTTGATTCCAATATTCACTTGTCTGTGGCAGTGCCCGCTTTAGCGCATGCGCGCACATGCGCCGTGATGTACTGGGTTTTACCGCCATTCCGTTCATAGGTTGTTATTTTGTTGTACGAATTTTCGTGAGAAAATTTTGTTTTTGCTTAAAAATGTCTGATATCAGTGAATGCGAAGAAGATTTGACTCCGCCGGATATTTTAGATGCGGCGAAGGAAATGACTCATAATTTACTAGCAAAGTGAAGGTCCTAGTATAAGTTCTGGTTGCAATGCAGGTAATTCTTCACCAGCAGGTAATGGTTCTTGAACACATGATAGAGGATTTAATATATGAACGTAGATAAAATATTGTATGCAACTGTACGCAATTAGGCCTTATAACACTCGTGTGACCCTTTTATGAAACTCGGCTACGCCTCGTTTCATGAAACCACACTCGTGTTATATGGACCCCTATTGCGATACAGTTGCATAAATAGCTATATTATTATTATTTATCTCTATGCCAAAAATCACGTCGATCCGTTACGGCGTGAAAGACGGACAAACACAAACGCACAACCATACAAACACACTTTCGCATTTATAATATATCTAATATCAAAGATTCAAATCATTTATTGTAAGACCACAGGTATATAAATAAGGTGTTAAAGTTTTACTATATCTATATATGTACATACCTTCATGGTGCTATACCGCCACGTCTTCAAATGATCCCCAGTATTAGGATCCAGCCTCATGATCCTATTATTCGCGATGCTAATGATCTCGTCTTTGCGATGCCCCATGAAACGTACGACGAACAGCATCTGCCCGTAATCGGGCAGGTTCTGCCAGGTCTTGATGTACTGGAGCTTAGCTTCGAGGAGTGGGAGGTCTTTAACATTGGCGTGGCTTTCCAGTACGCGCTGGGTGAACTGGAAATTGAAAAGGGCATGGTTAAGTATTTGCAGGAGCGGCCTTAGCCATCTAGACGCCATTTTAGATACGATAAGCAACAAAATTACAGGTGTGTGTTTAATATAAAATACATTTCAAGAGAAATTGTCAATTTTCTACACATTTAAGACACCCTAACGTGGGCACACTAGATTATATATGTCCCTGTGTTGTGATTATCATCTAAAAGGAATCAAAAAAGAATAATAGTCACATCACAAAGCCTTAGGCAGCCCGGTGTTCATATTAGTAGGTTGAACTACACTACAGGATTGTCAGATTCTACGAGTATTGAAATGGAGTTTACATAGAATACTCTTATAAGTCTAGTTTTCCTTTAGATCGATAAAAATAGGTATTTAAATTATGTTATTACATAATTCTCCGGTTGCAAAAGATCCAAGTGCGGCACGGAATGCTGCGAGAGCGCGGCGACTTTAAGGGTCAAGCAGTGACTCCTGTATTTTCATCTCACCTTGCCCTTAAGCCGTTTGAGCACCCGCGGTGCCACATAATTCTCCGGTTGCAGATGATCCAAGTGCGGCACGGAATGCTGCGAGAGCGCGGCGACTTTAATGGTCAAGCTTTAAGGCTCAAGCAAGTATTTTCATCTCACCTTGCCCTTAAGCCGTTTGAGCACCCGCGGTGCCACGTAATTCTCCGGTTGCCGATGGTCCAAGTGCGGCACGGAATGCTGCGAGAGCGCGGCGACTTTAAGGGTCAAGCAGTGACTCCAGTACTTTCATCTCACCTTGCCCTTAAGCCGTTTGAGCACCCGCGGTGCCACATAATTCTCCGGCTGCAAATGATCCAAGTGCGGCACGGAATGCTGCGAGAGCGCGGCGTCTTTAAAGGTTAAGCAGTGACTCCTGTATTTTCATCTTACCTTGCCCTTAAGCCGTTTGAGCACCCGCGGTGCCACATAATTCTCTGGCTGCAAATGATCCAAGTGCGGCACGGAATGCTGCGAGAGCGCGGCGGCGGGCTGGGGCTTCTGAAGACGCAGTAGCCCGCGCACGGCCGCCGCCTCGCCGGCGAACGCCGCGTCCGCCAGCGACCGCCCGCGGGACCCTAGGCGGCAGGCTGCCACCCATTCGGCGTATTGGTCCTCCTGGTGGTGAACAAGATATAACGTTTTAAACTTTCGTGATTCTCACTCATTGTCAAAATACCATTAACGGGACTTATCACGCTATTTTTACACAAGTAATATTTACTTCGACGTTTCGGCAACGTTCCAGTTGCCGTGGTCACGAGTAGAAATAAAAAAATTGTGTAAAAATAGCGTGATAAGTCCCGTATATGGTATTTTGTTTTGGTATGTTTTATTCAACAAATGCTCTCTTTAACACAAACACATAACTATGCTACTTTGTGTTCTGCTTATGATTATGATTAGTTATGATGCCTATGTTTAGTTTTAAGATAACTTTGCATGCATGCATATTATGTAGCAAAATATGTTTTTGTACTGGAAATGTTAATTTATCACCTATTGTACCATATTTTATGCGAATAAAGACATTTGAATTTGACTATGGGTAAACAAGATGTTTTAAAATTCCAGAATATTCCGGCTAATCGTTGGGCTTGTTTGAGTGGGGAGAGGTTTTTGTACAGGAATTTTTGATCCAAAGTGTAGTATTCACTATTCATGCATTAATGCGGTACAATTTGAACATCGACCCATATCGAGGGTTGTGTGGTCAAACCCAAGAACTTGCTTACTATGTGTTGGTGTTCAATAAAAAGTTATTGTATTGTACTGTATGTATGACTTTCACTTTTCCTGTATTTGTACTTTGGTCGATGAAATAAACTCGTGTTACTAACGTTTTCGCACTTCAGCCATATCTCGTTCATGGCGTCTTCCGATGGTACTTCCAGCTTGATGCTGTACCGGCCGGAGGCAGGATGCGCGTCCGGTGTCACCTGAAACAATATTAGATTTATTAAGATCAGAAGTTACCAGGCGGCGCTTGGAAGCGTTTGAGGTGTGGTGTTATCGTCGAATGAATGAACCGGAAGACGAGGCGTTGACAGGCCTCTTACCAGGTGGACTGACGACATCGTGAGAGTTGGATGCTAGTGGCGAGTTGTCGTTCATTGTGGCGGTCTAAGGGGGAGGCCTTTGTTCAGCAATGGACGTCTTCCGGCTGATGATGATGATGATCAACACGTCGGGACATATGGGGGAGACGTATGACTTAGGGTCTTACGGCTCGCCCGGGCGTCTAGTTGGTTGAGGCCAGCAGCGCTTTCTATAACCATCTATGAACTCCGTACTCCAGCATCAGACAGTGGCTTGTAGTCCTTTCACGATCGTCCTTCATACAACAGAACTCCTCAATGGCTAAAGGCATCGACTTGAAATTTGGTACTGAGATGTAGTTTAAAAGTACAATCAGCGGGCAAAAGCTTGTATTAAAAATGTCGTTTTTGACAAAAACTTATTTAGTTGTTACCTCAGCCCCCCTGAGCTCCCCGCTGTAGGAGGGGGCTTCTCCCCTCGCGGCCGCGTCTCTCGAGGAGTGGATGCGGAGGATCCCATCCCGGCAAGACACCCATCCACGCTTGTACGCTTTCAGGGTGAACCGCTTTGGCCTGCAATGGGGATGATGACGCCATTAAAAAATAATTCGAAGGCGCAACTCCAGTAAAAAAACGCTTTAGCCCTGAAAACCAGATTAATTTTCGATTTACTTGTAAAATTAGATTTTTTGTTGCTTTAAAACAAATAAGTTAGTTGATTGAGTTACCGGATAGTGACGTCATAATTCGCTATTGCCATAGAAACTCGATGAAAGAATTGTGTTTTGACAGCTCATAAAAAGTACGTCAGTTGGTTGGTTGGTAGTGTCAACATCCCTATTAAACCGGGTTAGTTATTAGATTCTAGCACAGATTTTAATACTATTAAACGAGCAAAAAATCTGTCATTTTTTTTGTTTTTGAAGCTTAATATTTTTTTTAATAATAAATTTCAAGAAAAAAAGAAGAACAGGGATATGTCAATAGCGGCCATAGATTTTTAGAAAAAAAAAATGTTCTTTTCTACTGGCATTATCCAGGGAGAAAACAGGGGACTACGTTTGTATGGAAAAACGGCCCTTGTGTTTCCTTTTAAATTTGGGACTGGACCCCGACTCCCGAACATTGCCGAACGTGACGTCACATCGTGCTAAAAATGCTTCTCAGAGTGACGGCAACATCATTTAATTTTTTATTAAACAGTAATTTTCATTTTCTATTAAATAAAAAAGTGAATTGATTGATTGGTGAGTGATTTTTATGTGAAAATGTAATAAGTAATAAGAAATGAAAAGCTATGGGCGAATCACATGGATCCCGGACGGATTCGAGAATGTCGCATACCACTTACATTTTATATTATACGTATTTTGGCGTATGAAGGAAATAGTGTATGGAATTTCTTTATATTCATACATTCGACGTTTGGGCTCAGATTAAAAAAAAGCCTTAATGTATACAAAACTTTTACTTTTTTATTTTATTTTTTTACTATACAAAACTTTGTCAGAGTTTGGCTAGATCCTCAAAATAAAAATAAAGAGAATACTTTTTTTTCAACTTGGAAATTAAATAAATAACTACAACATATGTACAATTAGGAAATAAAAACCAAACATATACATTAAAGAACGTAGTGTGCATATACAGAAACGTTTAAAATACAAAATTTAGTATTAAACAAACTAAACTTCATCAGTTAAAGAATTATTTAATTTGATTGTATTGTTAGTACGGACTGTGGAATAAAATCAGTAAATATATATTAGTATTCAAACTAACATAGATTAATTAAATTAATTCTAAATTTTGGTATTACAGATATTACTATGGAAATAAAAATACAACATACAGGGTGATTGTAAAGTATATCTTACGCAATGACACAGAATTCGTTTTGACATTTGCTTTCGTGGCACGATGGCAGCGGATGAAAGAAGAAAAATGATATTAGAATACATGAATAAAGAATGAAAAAAAAAAAAGGTAATGAATAATAAAGGGCAGAAAATGCTTATATTATGATAGCAGTATTTAATTTAAATGAAACAGTTGATAGGTAAAGCGCTTTTTAATAAATGCGTGAATTTCATGAAATCATGACCAGTAGTTTGACATTTTTCGACATTACGAGATTTCCTCGAAAAGCTCACTTGCTTAGAAGGACCACTTTCTTGACAAGTTTAAAAAAGCTTCTAAAAAGAAGCATCTCCAAAAAATTTTTCCCAATGCACAAAGCAAATTAATATAAAAGAGGTGTTTTTTTTTCAAGTGTCTATTTTTCCAAAAAGCGCAATTCACTAGGGTAGGTAATTTCATCGATTTTCATTGCATTTAGTCAAAATGCACATTTTCCCCAAACCTTTGTACTTTCTCTATGTATTTCTGTTTTCTGTACTAACTTACTAAGTATTCAATAAAGAGTCATCGCATTTCATTGTTTGGGAAACTGTACTTATTTGATCGAGTTTTGATTTGGGACTGTACCTACATTTTGACAAATACATTTTTAAGAAAGTATATTTCACGACCCCAAGCCATATCCCACGGAGCTATCTCACCTGAGATACTTGAGGTGTGCAGCCAGCTCGGGCACGTGCGTGATGTCGGCCCGCGCCGGCGGCCCGCCCTCCAGCTGAGTCTCGAGCTGGCTGAGGGCGGCATCGATCTCGTCCTCGGGCGCCGTCGAGTTGGCGGAGTGGGGCGCCGCCCCGTCGGCGGCGTCGGCGCTGCCGCCGGCTAGAGTTTGGAGCTCGATTTGGAGCTGGAATAAAAAGTAGGCAATAGTAGATTGATAACCAAGGGTGGAAGGAAAGTGACCCATTGTAGCCGAGATATTTCTGGCGCTCGAACGAAGTGAGAGCGCCAATAGTTCGAGGGGAAATGGGTTATTTCACCCGAGTTAGACACTCTATTTTTCATTTCGACTGTGAGGAAACTAAAATACTACAAAAAACGAGAATAATAATAAATTGAATTTACTTATACCTATCCAACCTCCAACGTTTTCTCCTCCCTAGAGGAGAAAACGCAATTTTCCACCCGGCTATCTACCCATGAAAATTAAACTTTCCGAACAGGAGAGATGAAAAATAATAACCTCATCTACAAGGCTCGGAACCGGTTTATAAAATAGCGATATACGAGGGGCGGCTGAAAAGTAATCTACCTAAGTGTGAAGTAAAAGACTGCCATGGCTAGTTTTTTTTTATTTTTCAATATAGTCTCCTCCAATAGAAATGCACTTACTGCATTTGTCATAAAGTGACATTAGACCAGTAAAAAAATATTCCTTTGTTTTACTGTCAAAATGATCGTTTACTGCGGACTTCATTTCTTCATCAGTCGAAAATCGCCGCCCTCTTAGATCCTTTTTTAAAAGCCTGAATAAAAAGTAGTCGCAGGGGGCTAAATCTGGACTGTAGGGTGGGTGATCCAGCTGCTCGAAGCCATTTGCACTCATAGCTGCCTTCACTACGCGAGCAGTGTGCACTGAGGCGTTGTCGTGCAATATTAGAACTCCTTTGCCCAATTTGCCTCGTCGTTTCTCTTTTATTTTTTCTCGGAGCTGAATTAACAAGTTAGCATAATAATTAGCATTCATCGTAGTATTTTTAGGTAAATAATCTATAAACAAAATTCCGTCGGCATCCCAAAAAATTGTGGCCATGAGTTTGCCTGCCGACGGAAGGACTTTAAATTTGCGAGGAGGCTTCTCTCCCTTAATTATCCATTGCATAGACTCTTGTTTGCTTTCGGGATCCCACTGGCGAATCCATGTTTCGTCACAAGTCACTATTTTAGAAATAGTTTCTTCCTCCATACCTTTGCTCATCTTTAAAAATGCCTTGCAACACTGGACACGTCGATCCTTATCAAAGGGAGTCAGCATTCTGGGCACCCAACGAGCACTGACCTTTGACATTCCCAAATACGCGTGAATAATTTGGTGCACTCTTTCTTTACTTATGCCAATGTCTCGTGCAATCTCCCACTGTTTTATACGTCGGTCTTCCATAATAAGTTTTTTAATACTGACTACATTTTCATCAGTAACCGCTGAAACAGGCCTTCCACTGCGATGATCATCTTCAAGGCTCTCGCGGCCATTTTTAAATTGCTTTGACCAAAACTTTACAACAAATTCAGAAGGGCAAGAGTCACCGAACACTGCTAACATGCGCTGTCTGATCTGCGATGGAGTATTACCCTCTTTTGTGAGGAATTTAATAACCGCACGTTGCTCAATTTTGACCATTTTACTTTCTTCTTCCGACATGTTCACTACTAAGAGCTGCCAATTCAAAGCGAAACGTATTAAACAAAAGAATGGCGGCAATTTAAAAAAATAAATAAAAAACGAATACGATACCATAGTGGCCAGTAACATTTTTTAATTATATATAGTCTAAGGAGATTACTTTTCAGCCGCCCCTCGTATACCGGTTTATTTCGGTTTAACTCCGAACTTTCATAAGAACGTGAACGTTTTTAAGAACTTAATTATAACCTAAATAAACCGGTTTATTCGACGAG
The DNA here is from genome assembly GCA_037349165.1 of Choristoneura rosaceana. Lineage (NCBI taxonomy): Eukaryota > Metazoa > Arthropoda > Insecta > Lepidoptera > Tortricidae > Choristoneura > Choristoneura rosaceana. Next base: position 1,374,874 of record JAZBNJ010000033.1, read on the forward strand.
TGACCGCTGGCCGATCGGCGAAACCGGTTTTTATTGTTCTAAACCGGTTAATCTGACAAGAACTTTATGGAAATGTTCCCTTAAAAACCAGTTTATAAATAACGGTTTCGCGAACGAAACCAAAATGAAAAGGTTTTGAGTCAAGTACATGATAATAACGGTTTTGAAAATTAACCAATATCCGAGTCTTGCTCATCTGAAATGTTCATTTTTAATACACGATTTTTGCCGCTCTGAAATATCAGATGGCGACTGTACTATTATTGCAAGGGCAGTGTAGGACGTCCACCAACGAGATGACCTGGATGACCTGGTCAGTCGCGGGTTTACGGTGGATGCAAGCCTATTCCAACCGAAGCAACTATTCGTTCTATGGGGGAGGCCTCCGTCCAACAGTGGACGTCCTATGGTTGATATGATGATGACTGTACTATTCATATAGATACTTAAAATATAAATGCGAAAGAAGCTCCGTCTATTTGTCACCTCTGTTGTCCATTTTTTTGAGATTCAGTACCCAAATTGTTGCCAAAATGGTGAACTGTTTCCACTATTCGTTTGTCCGTACATATGACACAGTCTCATTTGACTCATTCAAGCAGAAAATTACAAGATATTTTTCTCAGAAACTTTAAAGGCTATGAAAAAATGTTTTCTACGAAATGTTACGTTTCTGTAGTTAACTTGAGACATGAGAACATGAAGAACTGGAGTTGACATATTGACGTAATCGAAGTCGTTACGAAGTAAATGTGTTCCAAGTTACCTGTAGCGCAGCAAACAGTAGCATCTCCTCTTCTGTACAGTGCACCTCCTGGTTAAGTATCTGCCAGCGAGCCTGCTGGTACAGCTGGTTGAGCCTCGGAGCGTCTTGAGACCGCGCCGTCAGGTCGAAGAATGAGTAGAACTTAAATCGGAGCTGCAGGGTGTCCCATTCGCGGATGTACTGCTCCATGATAGAGAGGGAAGAGTCTAGCCATCTGGAGAGATTGTGTTTGTTAATAAAGTTGAAGTTAGTGTTGCCAGGCGTCCCGGTTTTCAGGAGTCTTGGGAGGCTTCCCGATTTCCACCTGATGGGGACGCTAAATTTTCCGAAAATCAACTTATGAATTTCAACAAGTTTAACTATTACTTATATAAGTTTAGATTCGATTCCCGGCCGGGGCAGATGTTTTTATGAATAATACGAGTATGTTTGTTCTGGGGTCTTGGATGTTTACTTAATAGGTAATTATCTATATAAGTATGTTTATCCGTTGCATAGTATCCACAATACAAGCTTTGCTGATATCAATTGTCCCATTATATTATTTATTTTGCGATTAAAATACGATTTACTAGTAAGTAATAATAGTTGCGAAAAGCAATAAATTAAGCATTTATTTAAAAAAAAACCTTTTATTATTCCCGATCTAACTAAATCCAGTTTTTGTTTTACCATTTATCCTGATTTTAATCCAATGGGACTAGGCAACTCTAGTTGAGGTAGAAATGAGGTTGAGAAAAGAAAATTTAAAGGACTAGTAAATTTGTTTATGGATATTTGGACACCCTATCTAAACCATCATCGGTAACAATTCGTTATTTATTAAATAAATAAATAAATAAATAAATATCACGGGACAATTCACACCAATTGACTTAGTCCCAAAGTAAGCTTAGTAAAGCTTGTGTTATGGGTACTAAGCAACGGATAAACATACTTATATAGATAAATACATATTTAAATACATATTAAACATCCAGGACCCGAGAACAAACATTCGTATTCATCATACAAATATTTGCCCCGGCCGGGATTCGAACCCGGGACCTCAGGCTTCGTAGTCAGGTTCTCTAACCACTAGGCCATCCGGCCGTCAAATCAAACGATTAACGATATTTAATCAAATTAAATCGTTAACTTTACAGTTTTAGTCATCGGTTAGGGAAGTAAGAATTTTTAAATTCCTAATGTTCTCTATTTAATATTGTATTATTTATTGAATGATTTTAACTCGCCGTAATTATTATGTGAATTTTAATTGTACAATAGCTTCTAAGGACAATTTGGCTTAGCTACTATATTTTTTGATACTCTTAGACTCTTGATGCGATGCCAGAAACTAACATTCTGTAAACTCTGTTTTCCTATAAATTTATAAATTAATACTTCAAGACGAATTTACAAACGACAAAACGGTGACGGAATCAATATGGATTTACGTCACTACAGCTTATTTATAACAAGAAAAACAGTAAAATAGTCAGAATTTATGTGATTTAACCATCAATTGTTACAAGGAAAACCACATTGTATTGGTCTTATGTTTAAATAAAAATAATATATAACTATGTGTAACGTAAGGCCATGATGTTGACTTATTTCAAGTGCAGTTTTATTAGAATAGTTCAGGGCTTCCCAAACTGTGCATCGCGACGCGTCGCGTCGCGGTGTCGAGCACTTTTTATTTTATGTTTGGATTTCGTTTTTATTTTCTAATAAAAATTATCCAAATATTGTTTTTCTGATAACCTGTTACTATACTTCGTTTTTTTAGCATTAGAAAGAAGGTAGCTAAGCAATCTTGACGTGCCTTTTTATTGAAAAACACTTTTAAATAATAAGTCACAGCAAATGGTAACAATTAGCAAGGACATAATATGATGATTTACACGCTTTTGGTATTATAATTGTTACTGTTTTTTTAAAACGTTTTTACCTACCGCGCTTGCGTTTGCTTACCTTGTAACTTTCTCTCTGTGTACCTGTTTTCTGTATCGCTTACTATTTATTTCTGGTGTACAATAGACTTATTGTATTATATAGTTTTTCAATAAAAAGACTCGTCAAGATTGTTTACCCCTTTCCTAATCCTAAAAAAAAAACGAAGTATATGCTAGTACTAAAATTGGTAAGAATTTTGTGGGGCTGGGTTGAGGGGAGTTGTTAAAAAATGGCCAAGTCCCAAGGGCGTCACAGTACAAATAAGTTTGGGAAGCCCTGGAATAGTTCATATAAGTATATAACGGAATATTTTCCTCATACAGTAACTAAACATACCATGCATGATATTGAAAATAACGAAATAGGTACATGTATTATTTAAATTAACGATAGCTGAAGCTATATTATGTTTGCTGTATTTTCAGTACATAAATGATTTTTAAATTAATACTTTATTAAGTAGTCTCAAACTTCCTATTATAAACGCTAGTTAAATGAAACCACAAGATAAAATTACTTTCGTGCACTTGACAACAATTGACCTAGTCACAAACTAAGCAAAGCTTGTACTATGGATGCTAGGCAACGGATAAACATACTTATAAACAAACAAACAAACTTATATACATAAATAATACATACTTAAAAAACATTCAAGACCCGAGAACAAACATTCGTATTATTCACACAAATGTCTGAAATGCCTGCCCCCGCCGGGAATCGAACCCGGGACTTCAAGCTTCATAGTCAGGTTGTCTAACCACTTGGCCATCCGGTCGTCAATTTGACTTTAAAAATACATTAGGTATGTTATAACATTTTTATACTCTTTATAAAATGAGGAGGAAAATAGTTAATACTTCAGGAAAATGTAACATGCTTTGACAAAATACATGTAGGTACATAATTATATTACATGAATGAAAAGTCGTACTTTTAGGCTCCGTTCCCACCAAAGATGTTCGAGGATGTGTTGCGAGGAATGTGTTTTTGGACCAATAGAAACGCTTCATTTAATTCCTCGCTCTATTCTCGCACAGCACCGCTCTGGTGTTCTCGGAGCGAGGCGTAGTAAGTAGTAAATGAAACATTCCTATTGATTCACGAAAACACACTCCTCGCACTCGCAACACATCCTCGCACCATTCTGGTAGAAACGCAGCCTTATCCGAACGTATTTTTTTTCCTTTCTAGTAAAGAGTATTCTCATTCTCACCCAACGTTCATCCTGGCGCGTTCGACCAGCGTCTTAGGTGTCAACAGCGACTCCCGCGACTGGCTGTCAGGCTCGAGGGGGGAGTCAGCCAACGACAGGTCAGCCAGCACGTCCAGGGTGTCGAGGGAAGCGGCGCGAGGAGGGGTGCCGCAGTACCCGCCGTCGCTGGAACCGTCGCTCTGTGTGCTGTAGATGTGGCCGCCGTAACGACGGAGAGTACCGTTCTGGAAATTAGAGAAGAGTTAGGATTTAGCCCAAAAGTGGTCTAGTTTTTCTAGATGTGCAAATTGTCAGGGGCGTACCCAGCTTCTTGCCTAGGGGGGGGGGCAAGTCGTCAGATCGCCCGCGCTTGTTTTGTCATAAATACTATACACAAAGATACCTACATGAAACACAAGGTACCTATATGTAGTGTAGGACAAACACCCGCAAGGGATCCTGCTTCATAGGTAAACGGGGCATAATAGGTATATTGTAGAACATACAATTTCCAAGATTTACAATTTACAGGGGGGGGAGCAGGTACCCCCCCCCCCTGCGTATGCCCATGCAAATTGTTGTTGTTTATCCACCCGCTCGAGTCTAACAACAATCTCTCTTTCTTCGCTCTTAAACTCCAAGTGCCAGCTAAACACCAGCAGATGTTCCTACAGTCCAACTTCAGGCCGGAGAGTGTGGTTTTCCGTCGCTTTAGGGAAGAAGGAAGGATGAAAAGTTAAAAATCCCTAAAAAACTTTTTTTATGTCTCTTTGTATGTATGCCTTGGCGGTCCGTTTCGTGGCCCACGGGCCTGCGTTTGGGCAGCCACAAGCGTGACAGACACGTCTTTTGGCATTATTGTTTTATGACATGCAAACGATTATCAGCCTTAGGGTAGTAGACCACATATTTGGCTGATGTTACAAGCTTTGTTTAGTTTAGGGACTAAGTCAATTGATTTCAATATCTATTTATTTTATTTATCTAATGAGTAGAAACTGTTACTCACCGAGGCAACAGGCGTGGCGGATTGGGACCTCGGAGGCGGGGGCGTCGCTGGGCAGCCGTTGGATCTGTCCAAGCTGTTCGAAGACCCCCTGGTAGCCGCTATGAAGGTGTTAGTATCCGGTGGTGCCGAAGACCGCAGCCTCTTCGCTTCCTTGAGGTTCTGGTAGTTCTGTTTGAGGTGGGACGCTTCTAGTGGGTAGCAAAGTGATAGCTCTTCTGGGTGCCGAATGCCTGGAGAAAGATAGTAATCATTATAACGGGCCACTCATGTCTCTATCGGCATCAACATATCAGCCATAGAACATCAACTCTTGGATACAATCCTCCCCTATCAAGGGCGGATCCACCGTTATGGGCACCATGGGCATGCCCAAAACCCTAATAAACTGGCGATGACACCTTTCACGGTCTATTGAGACCGATAGGCCAATGTCTTGATGTGCGGCGAAAAGGAAATAGCTAATCAAATCCAAAAGTCGTTCATGAGATATGAATTCATGATTGTTAATGAACGAGTTCGTACTCCGACTCGACTTTGCCGTTTTTTCGGTGACTGTGACCACAACCTTTTTTTGAGAGATTGATCTGCGCCTGTTCCCTATAGACCTCCAGTTGCTTCTGTTGGAAGCGGCTTACACTGTGAACCCGCGACTTTAACCAGGTCATCAGTCCATCTCGTTGGTCGAATCGCGGTCTTTATTCGAGAACTTTTCGGCCCTAATGGCCATCGGTTCCCAGTGCTATATGGCCAGCCCATTGCCATTTCAACAAGCTAATTCGCATCTCTTGCCCTAAAGCTATTACTCATAACATAACAATATCTGCTCATGAAGTTTAATGCATATTTAAAGTAAAGCTGTCGCGCTAAATCCTAAGTTATGAAGTTATTATGGTTCCATAAAAGTCAGTGTTTCATGGTTACAGCGCTGATATTTGCGGAGTACTTCATAGAGCTGTATAACGCACAATTCAAAATTCAAATAAAGCCGAATTCGTGTTCCGACTTAATGTTAAATTGACTTATCTGGAAGTGTCGTGTCTGCCAAAGCCAAATAAAAGCTACATAAAAATGCTAATTTCGGTGGGTTATTTTTTATTTACCAACTACTCACGGGGAGTCATTGGTCTTTTAAGAAAGTATAAACCCTTTTCTTGAAAGCCCCGATGTCATAGTTATCAGGAAACATTGCTGACGGAAGTTCATTGCACAATTTCACTGTACGTGACGGAAAGTCATGTCATGTGTTTGGTTGAATGCAAAGTGGCTTAAGTAAAAATATTAAAATAACTAGTAATGGACTGTAAGATTTACACATCATTCGCTATAAACAGATATAGCTTGAAAAATCCCCACTAAATACGTTTCCGATTCCACCTGGTGAATAGGGCATCTGCCTTTAGTTCGTATTAGGGGGGTGACTCAAAAATTTGAAATTCGTAACATTAGCGTGAGCGGGACGGCAAGATCTGATAAGGCCTGTTCGTTAGAAGCCAAAACATGTTGAGTCCTTTTTGTTCAACTTACCAAGACTTTTGCATAAATGTACAACAGCGCTGAAGGTGTCAATGGAGAAGTCGATCTTGCAATCAATGTATCTCAGGTCAGGTAGCTGGATCCTCAAAGGTTTGTGCATTGGTGTGAAGTGGAGAGCGGCGTCTGCGTGAACGCCGCACTGGTCCAGGGTGTGTCTTGGTCTTGAGAGCCATTTGTTGCGCGTCGGCCACCAGAGAGCGTGGTCTGACCAGTCTTTCTTGAAATCTGAAAGAGACAACATAATTTTTAGTGTTGATGATTGATTGTGATGTTGATGTGATGGTGGATGCGAAAAGCACAAGACCGGTCTGAGTGGAGAGCCTTAGGGGAGGCCTATGTCCAGCAGTGGACGTCTTTCGGCTGACATGATGATGATGATTGATTGTAACCATATTTGAAAACTATTAAACTTTTTGCTAATGAAAACATCACGAGCATGTACACCTACGAAGCGACTCACTGGTGTATGTGGAATTATGGAGTTCCCAATACGCAATGGGTTGTCGTGGGAACTTCATCGCAGGCATCATTAGACGATGAAAGTTAGGAGGTCACGTAAATTAAATACTGCTTTTTGAAAAATGTTTTTCCTTGGCACAGTATATTTAATTGTCAAGGCAAAGCCAGTAAAATAGACAAACTTGGATGCTATGATGGAGAAATTCTTTGTGTGTCGAGATTTAGTAAATTTCACGGTACATATGATAAGATAGCTAGTCTAGGAAGGTTTTATGATCTGTTATCTGTTTCAACATTTTGCATGTTTGTTTTAATAGAGATTTAAACTTCTCGAACCGTCATAATATTATTTTGATAGAAACATTTTTGCACTTAGTATCTATTGTATTTGTGTTTTTGTTGATATTAGAAATAAAGGAACTCGAATAACTGACATGCTTAATATCTTAGTACCTATTCATTTCCAGTGCCAAAAATGAAGACTAGGAAAGACCTCTTCGTAGTCAAGTGCTCTAAATAGCCAACAGGCTCTATACTACGAAGTGCAAAATCCGAACTTCGTATCTTGCTGTCCCGCTTATGCTAATATTATTAACACGAGAGTGAGAGGGTCAGTACGATACGAACTTCGATTTTCGAATTTCGTAGTAGAGTAGCCCCCAGGCATGACTCACATGTATTTACGCGAGAGACGGACTAAGGAATGCAACTTCAAAATCGACGACACCACGTACGTATTGCAACGGCTTGCGCTGTAAATTTGCTGACAAAGGAAAGGATGTAGTTATGTGATCAAACGACAAGTATATAAAAGAAACTAAAGCTAAATCAAAAAATTTAACCCCTAGACAAGGTTCCGAAGAGGCTGGTAACGTTTCCTCTCTGAATAACTAATACTTTGTCCGAGGAAGCTGCCAAATCTTCGGTCGCCTGGGAGCTACTAACTTTTTTGTTATTTCCTTATAAAGCTTTAAAGCAAAATTAAGTGCATTATTTGTATGTAACATTATTTAGCGACCTCGTTCGCGAGAAACAATGTAACTTATTCTTATTAGAAGATATGAGACATTTCTCATAAATGTAAAACAGTCATTGATTGTGTTGTACGAATGACTTTTAATTTACTTTCACATCACAAATTTTTAAGACCATGGCTTTGTTTTCTTTGTTACTGACGCTTTATAACCCCGGACGAAGCACGCGTTTAAAAACATTGTTTTACTTAAAAGGTGAATTTTGAAAAAGTTCTGCTTCAAAGTGAACCTGAACTGCATCACAACACAAGCTATGCATCCGTACATATAAAATTACAAAGCTATCACATGACAATCGTTAAGTACATAAAAAACATATCCGGCCTTCTCCAACAAATCATCGATAAAGAAAAAAAAAACCTCGCGATCACTAACCCCGTGACGTCATCCAAGTGCCGTCATAACTTGAGCTTTGTCACTCACAGATTATCCTGTTTCTTAAACCTTGTTCGTAGTGGTTGTAGGGGCAGGGGGCTATTACGAAATTCGAAAATCGAAGTTCATATCGTACCGTCCCCTCACTCTCGTATTACATAATATTAGCGTCAGCAGGACGGCAAGATACGAAATTCGAATTTTGCATTTCGTAATGTAGGGCCAGGGGGGTCATCTTACTGTGGTCGTCTCGAGTCGTGAATGCTCGATTTGCTTCCGTCGGCGAATGAGTCACGTGGTTAAGGGTATTACTAGACTGAACTGAACGGTAACATCTAATTACACCGTGGCATGGCATGAGTCATCGTAAAAAATGTATGAGTCGAAAACTGGTTTAAATATGATTGCACTATGAACGCTGATTTCAGAGAAATCAATGGTAGGTTACCATACCATATAGGTATATAGTATAGTCTAGTAATTTTAAACCTTTGGCCGATAGTAGGTTAAGGTTAGGTACGTATTTAGCGTTACACCTTGTGAAAAACACAAAATCCCGTTTATTGTCAGCATTGTAGTGTTTTTTTATTCTAATATGTACTTAGTTATAAAACTTTTTGTAAATGCAATTTAATACAAGCTTTTTTGCCGACTACTTTTTGTCCAATACACTAGCATTGATTAATATATGTATACAGTCATGCAAAATTACAGCTTTCTAGCACTAGCTAAGCAACAGACGGACGGACAATGCAGAACTATAAGAATCCTTTGTAAAACTAAGAAACCTAAAAAAACCATTTTCCTTACAAATTTAGGAAGTTTTAAAAAGTACAAAGATGAAACAAACATTAGCACTGTGTTGCTTGACTCAGCAAGTCAGTGAACTCTGCTACTAAGGTTGCCATTTTTACTAAATCCTTACTGAAAATCTAATTTCTTTAAAAAAAGTTAATCATATGGCAGAACAAAGCCGGATATAGTAGTTACTATATTATTTTCTACCAGTTTACTATAATTTACTAAGCCTTGGGATGGAAAATATTATATTGGCCTAGAAAATAATTGGCAACCCTGTCTGCCGCTTTCCAAATTACCATATGTATTTACGAAACCGTCATAACATTGACAGGTAAGATTGTGTTACAGACACTTGGTGAGTGTTAAACTGTCGACTAAGAAAGCAAGGACGATATATATACATATATGTATGTCATATCTACAGCTTCTACAGGATTTCTAAGTGGTGAATATAAATATTTTTTCTTACTCTGTACCTCTAGATTAAATATTTGTACGTAAGAATATTGAAAAATCTGTTTTTTTTTATAATTAAAAATAGCGTATATTTATCAATTAAGCTTTTAATTTTTTGCTTTAAGTGCTAATGCACTGCATTTGTCTAGAAATGGTGCGGTAATAAATTTTTGATAACCTTTTTAGGAGTCATCTGTATACAATACAATCATAGCGTCAAATAAATGTATACATCGACCTTATGATTAGTGGTATAAAGGTGTATAAGTATTTGAAGTCTTGTTAACATACATATATTTATACCCTCGACTGGACATAAAACTGATGGCATCGAAATGGCCGGAGACATAACAGCAAACTGAACTTTCACAGCTATAAAAGTGCTGTAAAATACACGATTGTTTTGTATAAGCTGAGATTAAGTTAACTCTTGTTCACGGTTTCGTATTTAGTTATTACAGTAGAGTTTACCAGCGGCTTCGCTCGCGTAATCCATTGTCTAGATTTGGCAGTCGAATTGAAATTCCCAAAATTTACTAAACTCCCACGGGAATCCCAAAAAAATACTTAAGCAGTGGTCTTATTTACAAAAAAAGAGAGATTTTTCCATACTAATTGTAATAACAATTGTAACATTTCGATCTATTTTGCCTGAAACACAGGGAATCCTAGTTCAGGCACACGTTTATAAGTCCTATTATATCCTATTGTATATATTAAATAATAATTACCGTGTATAAAGTTATATGAATATAACATTTGAAATTTGAAAAACTAATTTCACTGATTATTTTTAATAACCGCAAAAAAAGACGTGTACAAGGTCAAACTTTATCTATTCCTCATGAAGTTAGAATTCAACTTCGGATACAATACAAAGTATAATAAAATATAAATACGCTAATCATAAATCTAGATAACCTTCATAATTCTAAAAGAGAAACCATTACCTAGATAATTCTTTAACCTTCGTTCCTTTCTGTCTGCAGTTATTCTTAGCAATGACATAACAAACAACCCAATTTGTTTTGGCAACAAACTGTTTTTAGTTCTTGTAAAATACTATAAATAAAATATGACCTGACCTGACCATACACTATACTTAAAATTCCTTGACCGTTTTAATTTTTACAATGACGTCATTTATATAGCTTTCCTCGTGATGATTCATTTGTTCAAAACGGGCGCATGTGTAATATTTTAGAGGATACAGTTCGCGGTTGTTTGGGCGAATCATTTCACATTTAGCAACGAAGGCCAGGAAAAGAAAACACGAGAGCATCGCTTTAGCATAAAGATTTATTCATAACGATTTAAAATTTATAATTCACTGATCGTATATCCCACTTCTGATAACGGAGGCAATTATTCAAGTTTAAATTGGCATCCTTTAAGTCGAATACCAGTTCAGTAATACTCTGTTTTTACAAGGTTTATGGTAAAGATCGACAAGGAATCTCTATAATGTATTCGTCATTATCGCTGAGGATATTACAGTAGCACGGACACGGTAACAATGCACATAGATAGCCTGCGTCGACGCAGCGCCTCTGACCATATTCGTCTCGTGGATAAACGGATAGACGCGTTTGGTATCCACGGCCTCTCTGATTTTACCACACCGATCACGTAAAGTGATTTCTTGTTCACTTGACCATTCTAAAATTCCTTTGTTGGTTAGCTTCGTTTTATCATGTTAAAGAAGTCACAATTTTAAAGGAGAAAATGGGTGAGGCATCAGCATTTTATTTACATAGTCTCGTTCCTAACAAGACAAAACATTGTCTTACCGTTGTATATGAAATTCAAATGGTCTGAATTCCAGTTACGTAACATTACAACTTATGAAAGTGCATTGATAAACATTTCATCACCATAATTGAAGTTAAGTATTTTATCTTTCAAACCCACGGCTTAACATTTGTGCAAACAGCGTGTTGCAACTATTTAAATTAATAATAACTCGTTCTTAACGTGTAACGTGTAACTATTGTATTGTCCCTTACAAACGGTATATTTTCGTCGTTATCGACGTTATGTGGGACAGTTTATTTTTGACGACAGACAGTTCCTGCGCCAGACTCAGAAGACTAATGTGTTGACATCACTGCGCTAACTACACAATCTAGCCAAAAAGATAAACAAATACGATGTTAGTGAAGCGTGACCAAAGAAAACGTGCACACGTTTTATATAACAGCCAAAACAAAAGCAGCTGTCAATCAGAACACATCTATCCGTAGTTGAGCAGGACTAACATAATTTCGAAGGCACTGGTCCCACCGGCGGCTACAAGCTATTAGCGAGTAAAACTATAAACTACAAACGAGTGGGCGAGAGGCGAGAAGCGAGTATAGTTTTGCTAGTTTAGACGCTCGGCTATAAGCGAGTGTTTGCGTGCGACGGGCGATTACTCGCTGCACTAGCTCAGCCAATGACCTATACGATGTACAGTCGAGGTCGAATATAGTTAGTGTTTAATTTTGTAACTAAGGGACCCATACATCCCTGTATTATTATTAAAATTTTTTTTTTGCAATTTTTTGTTAAATTGTTTTAAGTATTTTATTTGTAATTATTTTATTTTGAAAAAATGACTTTCTGCCAAGTTTCTTGCGGCGCATTCTTCTTGGCAATGATAGTCTTTCCGAAAGCGCTGGTAGTTTAAAAAAATGACGTGTAAAAGTGCCCATTGCGGCCTATTTACTGAATAAATGATTTGAATTTAAATTTGAACATACATTTTCACCACACTAGCTAGTTTGAACTCACTGTATTCTTTTCTGAAATAATTAATTTTTTGCATCCAAATTTTTCTTGTCATTCTTTTTAAAATATTCCTTTTTTCTTCCGTCTCTTCAAAATTGCCACTGCCACTACACACACGCTTTTATAAAATACATCATCATCGTCATCCGAACTTGACAACAAAGATAGTTCGTATGATTGTTTTAAATTCATTGTATATACGTGCACTCGCATCCACTTTGAAAGGTAGAATGATCGCTCTGATCGCCAAGCAGGCTTCGGCGAGTACCGTTGAGCTAGTTTTATAGTCGATAGCTTATCGCTGCGGTCAACTAGTAAACAGTGGTCCCACCGCCAGCTATCGGCGAGCTCGGCGGTCAACTAGTAAAATTCTGTACTAGAAACAGATGACAATCGGCGGGCGGCTAGTAAATAATTGTATGGAATTATCGCTTACTCGCCGGGCGGTGGGAGAGTATCCTCGCCGGCAGTGTGAACAGCCAGCTATGAACTATAAAAATATAACTCTCTCTTTTATGTACACGGATGCGATTATCTTTTGTTCGTTTCTTGGGCTAGAAAATAGCCGATAGCTCATAGCTTACTAGCTCGCGGTGGGACCAGTGCCTTAAGGGGCATAAAGCTAGCGACATCATCAAAGGTGACATAAATATGGAATTAGTTCCAGAAGATTATGTATGGTAATAAATAAGTAGCATTCCAGTGGCATTCGAAGTGCTCTGGCATGAGAGATCTATTCGAGCAGGTGTTAACACTTTAACTGTCCTAAGTCCGAGATCTATTAAGTCACGGTTTGAGATAGTAACGGATGAAGAGTTCACATTTACGCTACCTACTGATTAACTCGTAACTAATCTTTTGAAGAAGCCGGCAGATAATCGTTTAAAATAATCAATAATAATAACATTAATCAATACTTACCTATCTTGATATATTTTCTTATGTCACATAAACAAAGACAATTAACAAAAACTTTGTTATATACGTACGTAGAGCACTTTAAAATGAATACCGTAGAAACCAGAACATTCGCTTCTGATTAATTACAAAATTATGTAGGGCATCTGGCAGATTTTATTGCTTGCTCGACCTGCCTCGCAAATTGATCTCGTGTTCATCAGAACGGCTTCGAATAGTGTAACGGGATAAACAGATAGTACAAGACGATGATAAATGAGAAACCTAACATTCTTTAGTATCAAATAGTTTAAATGAAGCGACTGCATTAAAACGCGTTGCCAACACAAAGGAGCGCCGCCGAGCCCTTGATTCAATTCAATCAAAATCGTATATTCATCAATGGATCTGGAACAACAGTGCACATGTTGACCCCTTGTTTAAAGGGAATTGGATAAGTGGCTGTACATGTTTTTACGTCCACACGACACGCGACTACGCTGACCTATTTCGTATACCGAACCTAGAACAACAGGAAACAGCAGACAGAATAAATCCAGGTCATTATCAAACCAAACTGGCAATCGAGAAAAATATTTGCAAACACAGAAAATAAATAGCGGACACCACGGACGAGCAGAATTTATCTATAGCTCAACGTGAGTAGCTGTGCTTACATAAACAGTATGCACGGTAAATATAAAACAGGCAAGGTAATTAAACTAACCGTTATCTCGACTAATAGTAAATAAATCTCTGAGAAGAGACTCGTAAAACAAACAGGGGCAAATACGCAAGCGCGTTCAAGTATCGCAGTTGCAGTGTTTAGTTATAAAACTTTGCTTTGCGGCAGTAATCGAGTACGTTACCCACGTATTTTTGTTACTCAATCAAATCTATTGGATTGAAATGTCGAAAGGGATTATAATCAATCAAATAATAATACCGCAGTGACTTATGTGGGTCGATCAGTATGAACAGCAATGGACTAAAGGACGTATAGTTGGAGAGCGGACTGCAAAATTTCGGACCTACTTGATACCGCGATGAAATGTACAATGGTTTCCCATAAAACTGATGCTAAGTCCGAATGTAATAGTCTGCCACGGCGGAACTTGCCGAAAGTACCAAAAAAATGGTCACTTCCGGTGCGAAAAAAGGGGTGTCATTTTACCCATCTGATACCGAAATAATAGTCATGGCATCAGTTAGGAATTTACTGGTAGATACAGAAAAGCGAAATATGTCATCATTTTTCTTGCCGGAAGTGCTCGGCAGACGCTCTCAAAGGTGCCCATCAGGACCCCTAAATATACCCATCTGATACCAGCATGAAACTAATTCCAGACGGTAGGTATAAATCCTCATTACCGGAATATATAAGTCTGCCAGGGCTATTCCTGCCGAAACACCTTGACATACGAGATTATGTGAGCAACCTCTACTCCGCTCAATATAGATATTTCAATTTCCATAAATCCGACAAACCCCAATTTTGGTGGAGACCTTGGGTACACCATTAGAAATAAAGTGTCAAAAGTCTCCATTGATCCCATGAGTGCAAAAAGTCATTGGGGATCAAAGTTCAAAATTTGAGGTTTTTTTTTTGTTTTTCGAAAACGGTAAGTTTGTTCAAAAAGTAGCCGAGACCAAAATTATAGATCTTAAAATTATCTACAAAAATGATCTTCATACTTTTTTTCTCAGAATTACCATTCCCGAGATATCCCGATTCTAAAAGTTGAAGGAGTCAAGTTCTACATGATAACACATTTATGCCACGCATACCTATAAGGTGACTGGGTAATTCAACCTATTTCTTGAAAGGGGTTATTCTAGAGCTCATTTTCAATGTTTTTTCCAGTAAACCACGGATCGAAAATCCTCATTTCCGGAATATATATGTATAGGTACCTATTATAAGTTTGCTAAGTCTATTATTTCTGGTGTATAATAAAGAGTCATTGTATTGTGTTTTAGGTATGTTTGGTTGTGTTGAATGAAACACCATAATTGATTGTATAGAAGATGATAGAAGTAGAAGAAGAAATGTATTCACAGAAAAAATGTATATATACAAAAAGTAATCAAAGCGCAACTAGTGCGAGGTTCGCGGAGGATATTTGTTCGTGGAGAAAATTTGGTAGGTAGGTAGGGGTTTTCGAGGATGACAAATCGATCTATCTTGCTCTTATCTCTGGAAACACGCTTATTATCGAGTTTCTGAAACAATGATTTCGATTTTAAAGGCAATCATAAATGTAGTGGGCTGACGAATTTCAACTAACTTTAAAACTCTTAAATTCTTAACTTTAAAAGCAAAAGAACATACTGCGACTCGCTCGAATCAACATAATGTGACTTAATAATACCGCGTTAAGGGTTATATTACAACGTCAACACTGCACTGATACCACACATTATTTCAGAGTTACTAAGAGTTTTGCAACCTCGCATAATACAAAACATTTTTTAAATAAAGTAAAAACTTATAGTTCGAATACTATACCACCGTGTTGGAAGACAATTAAACAGAAAATTCTGAGAACAACATATTTATGTTGCCTCCATGTGGCTTAATGCCACTCAAAAAGATTGTGTGAAAGTTATTGCCACCGAGTACGGTTGGGCGTTTAATAACGAGCAATACGAACCTGAAAAATCTGGTTTTATGATTGCCTTTAAAATCGAAATCATTGTCTCAGAAACTCGATAATAAGCGTGTTTCCAGAGATAAGAGCAAGATAGATCGATTTATCATCCTCGAAAACCCCTACCTACCTACCAAATTTTCTCCACGAACAAATATCATCCGCGAACCTCGCACTAGTTGCGCTTTGTTTACTTTTTGTATATATACATTTTTTCTGTGAATACATTTCTTCTTCTACTTCTATCATCTTCTATACAATCAATTATGGTGTTTCATTCAACACAACCAAACATACCTAAAACACAATACAATGACTCTTTATTATACACCAGAAATAATAGACTTAGCAAACTTATAATAGGTACCTATACATATATATTCCGGAAATGAGGATTTTCGATCCGTGGTTTACTGGAAAAAACATTGAAAATGAGCTCTAGAATAACCCCTTTCAAGAAATAGGTCGAATTACCCAGTCACCTTATAGGTATGCGTGGCATAAATGTGTTATCATGTAGAACTTGACTCCTTCAACTTTTAGAATCGGGATATCTCGGGAATGGTAATTCTGAGAAAAAAAGTATGAAGATCATTTTTGTAGATAATTTTAAGATCTATAATTTTGGTCTCGGCTACTTTTTGAACAAACTTACCGTTTTCGAAAAACAAAAAAAAAACCTCAAATTTTGAACTTTGATCCCCAATGACTTTTTGCACTCATGGGATCAATGGAGACTTTTGACACTTTATTTCTAATGGTGTACCCAAGGTCTCCACCAAAATTGGGGTTTGTCGGATTTATGGAAATTGAAATATCTATATTGAGCGGAGTAGAGGTTGCTCACATAATCTCGTATGTCAAGGTGTTTCGGCAGGAATAGCCCTGGCAGACTTATATATTCCGGTAATGAGGATTTATACCTACCGTCTGGAATTAGTTTCATGCTGGTATCAGATGGGTATATTTAGGGGTCCTGATGGGCACCTTTGAGAGCGTCTGCCGAGCACTTCCGGCAAGAAAAATGATGACATATTTCGCTTTTCTGTATCTACCAGTAAATTCCTAACTGATGCCATGACTATTATTTCGGTATCAGATGGGTAAAATGACACCCCTTTTTTCGCACCGGAAGTGACCATTTTTTTGGTACTTTCGGCAAGTTCCGCCGTGGCAGACTATTACATTCGGACTTAGCATCAGTTTTATGGGAAACCATTGTACATTTCATCGCGGTATCAAGTAGGTCCGAAATTTTGCAGTCCGCTCTCCAACTAGTACCCTGCGGCACGCCCTTTGATCTCGGCATACACAAACCGAGATCCGCTTTCAGATTACGTACGATAGCGACCATATTCATCTCACGCCTAATGATACGCTTGTTTGAAATTGAAACTGAACTGCAAATTCAACCTTATAACTTGGTGTATAACATTTCAAATTTACAGTATCGAAAGCTTTCTACGGGTCCGAATCTGAGGTTGCTTCCGTTGTTTGTTTACTACAGACCGCTACTGTTGGTTAATGTATGAAGCGTGCGCCAGTGTTAGATGCATATTAATAGCAACTTTAGTCCCCGGGGTAAACATGTGTTACATGTGTCGTGAAGGCAGGTGGTATATTTTAAACTACTGTTTTGACAATTATTACGCAATAAATCTTTGACAACAGGGTTTTGGTTTAATCGGGGGTCATTAAATAAATTTCGGGTTAAGCGACTTATTCTTGAAATTCTGAGATCATAATGGACTCAATGGTGACAGACATCGTAAACTACGCCATGCCATTATGCCACAGGCCACTACGAAGATTTCAATAATCATAAATTAACAATCGTGGCATTAAATTACACCGACTTAAGTAGCTCAGTTTCAACCACAACCATCAATTCGTCTGCAGTTATTCCCGCTGCTAAAGAACATAAACAATATGTTTCGTATGAAACCCATTTCGCTAATAAGTGCTGTCAGTAGAATCCATTAGTGAACGTATCATTTAAGCATGTCAATCAGAACATGATAGGTTATACATTATTATAATACGCACTTGTCAATGTACTGATTATTTAATAATGTTTTATCTTGACATTTATGCTAACAAAGTAACGGATAAAATTAACTTTTTTAATCATTCCGGCCTCGATCGACGACATCTAGCCATCGAGATCGATATCTAGCCAGTTTTTTAAAAACCACAATAGATACATGCGGTGGCAAACGAAAGAAGTTCCTTCCAAATCAATATAAAACTTTTAAGTACTTGACACACTTCGCACCAAGAAGTGACATCTAGCGGTCTCGATTGAGTCCAATTGGCAGATAATTTTACCTCTCAATAGTACCCAGTGATGAGTAGGTAATAAATGACACAAATGCTTGCGTAGGCGCTCGCCGGTCGCCGCCCACAGCTTCCGTCGTGGAGGCGGCTCAACACCTGATCGATATGAGGCAATCTCTGGCAGAGATCAGCCAGGTGAGCGAAATGAGCATTATGGCACCGAAGATTACGACAGAGGAAAAAAAATCGTCATAAAATCATAAATTTCTTGTAACAATGAAGGATAAAGAAAAACTCTAAGTACTCTACGCGCCAGTCCAACTCGCACTTGGCTATTTTTAACGGTGCGCCGTGAAACTTTGACTAACGAAAAATCTGGCATTAAAACCAAAAGGTTGAAAACGCCTTATGTAATGGATAGTCATAAGAATTGAATAAAACGTAGCGTTTTCACCGGACAGTGCGCATCCTGCATTTTTTAAAGAAAATGTAATCAATACAGTCGGAAGAAAGGTGGTGATGGATTGACGAAACAAACGCTGTGGGTGTTTACACAGAGCGAGTTAAACTTTAATGCGTTCCGTTTTCCTATTCCCAATGCGTTGTTACGACATCCACTGTAACAGTTCTTGAGAAATGAGAATGCAAGTCCAATCGATCAGCCTTACCAATGGTTTTATTTTTGAAATCTGCTTTCGAATAGAAAAAATACAATTATGGAAGAAAATGTATTAAAATACAACATGGTTTGGTAACAAAACAAGACACGACAGGAAGATAAGTACATATTTAGATTTGTGGCCAGTCTAACTGTGCCACATAAGGGCTATTCAATGTGGCGACTTTAAAATAAATTAAGCCCTTAATTTAATTTATATACGTAAACATTATTTCAAGAAAATCCTTTGCAATATGAACTTTGGACAATATTTTAGCAAAAATTACTTACTATTGACACTTAAAGACATCGTTTAACTGTATCGGATTTCAAAATATTTCCATTTGCAAATTGTAATTCAAAATAGCCTTCAATATTGATAAATTACTCTGAAAGCTATCAATAGAATATGTTAAGTCTAGTTCGTTAATAAATCAAAGATAAGTGACATTACTTAAAACAAAACATATAAGTCTCTCTCGGTATCAAAGCTTTTAGATGAACTAGTCGACATTGCCAATCTGTAACCAGACACCATTTTTTGTCAGTGGCATTTGACAAAGACTATGCCAGCGATAGAGCTGATTTATAACGTCTAGTACTACTTAGGGCATACTGAAAGTTTCTGGAACTGGCCACTTATAAAAAGAAAATTGAAAAACCAATAATAGGATTTGAAAAAATAACTCTCGGGCAGTATTTTACTTTTTAATTTGCGAGACTGTCATTTGTTTTTTCATCGTGGCGTGGGATTGAAATTTGGGTGTCGCTGTTGCAATGAATTTAAGTCGTGAAAATTTTCGATTCATGATTTTTTACGATTTGCGATGTGGCTTAAGTCAGCAAGAGAGTTGTCAAGGACTTCTATTTGCATTTGGCGATGAAGCCCCATGTCGTAGCTCTGTCTATTCGTGGTTTAGTGAGTTTAGACGAGGACATGACCATCTCCATGACGATGAACGTGAAGGCCGGCCAGCGACTGCGGTTACCGATATTAATATTGATACTGTACGACAACTAATTGAAACTGACAAAAAAAATACATGTCAGAAAATTCGTACTACCTTAGGCATTAGAATGAGCCAGGTGCAAAAGATATTGCATTTGCATCTGAAGGTTCGGAAACTTTGCATTCGATGGATACCGCATGATTTATCGGAAGACCAGAAACGACTGCGTGTAGAGTGGTGCCGCAAAATGATAAAAAAAATTGACGGAGGACAATCAATGGCTGTATATAACATCGTGACAGGTGACGAAACCTGGGTATACTGCTTTGAACCGGAAAGAAAAAGTCAATCGGCTGAATAGGTCTTTCCTTTTGAAAATCTACCGACGAAAGTAAAAAAAAGTCGAAGCACAGGTAAGAAAACGGTTGCTTCGTTTTTCGGCAAATCGGGACATTACACCACTGTATCACTTGAAAACCAAAGGACAGTAACTGCAGATTGGTATGTGAACACGTGCTTGCCCAAAATGTTTGACAAAATTCGCGAAAAGCGTCCCCGTACCAAAATAGTCCTTCATCACGACAACGCGTCGGCACATTCCGCTAAAGCTACGAATGCGTATTTGGAGGCTTCAATGTAGAATTAATGACTCATCCGCCATACAGCCCTGATCTGGCACCGTGCGATTTCTTTTTGTTCCCGAAGGTTAAAGATAAACTCAGAGGTTTACGGTATACAAGCTCGGAAATGGCAGTGAATGCTTTCCACGAGGCCATCGAAGAGGTCCCTAAGGAAGACTGGACCCACTGCTTTGCACAACGGTTCCAGCGAATGCAAAAGTGTGTAAATAGGGAGGGCAGATACTTAAAAAAACAATAAATGTGTCATAACGATAATTCGTAGTCTTATTTATTAGAATCCAGAAACTTTCAGTATGGCCCACGTATTACGTATTGTGCATTCATAAGTGTTATTCTAATTAGAGTTACTTAACTCAGCAACTCGGGCCGCGTCAATCATCCTCATTATAATTTATAATAACTTAACTAATCACGTGGCACCAACGTATATAGTTGCAGCATTAATATTACTCATTGTTACTTTTAGATAAGCCAGACCTTAGTTAGTCATAGCCAGCTTCCATGATCCATTATGTCGTCAACGATGTTTTAAATTTGCAGTCTATTTCCATAAATGGTTATCCGCAGCCGTTTCCGTCATTAGAGCTACAACTTGTTTATTTTTATACGTTAACGCAGCATCTTGTGCTTCATCATTAAGGAAATATATGAACCTATCATCAAATGATTCAATCGAGATTCCATTGGCGGCAGCTGGAGCTAACGTCTACAAATAATTCGAGATCAAAGACAGGGAATCCGGGCCACGTTGATATGCGACATTCATAAGCCAATTCGTAGAAACGGGACTATTCGATAGCAAATTCGAATCAAATTATACCATTTGGTGCCGTGTTTCATTTGGTTAGTGGCAATGGCAAGCAATCTTTATGATACTCGAGAATTCGGAAATAAAGGCCGTGGGTTTAGCGGTATTTATCACGTGGGCGATATAGCTATAACACTACTAGAAATATGCAGTCCAGGTGACAAGTTTGATAGCACACTGGCCTGGTAACCAGTACGATAGATGGCCCACACTAGCAGCAAACCGAGATAAACACGATATTACTAGAGAGCACTAAATGACAAATCGAAAACCGACAGCAATAAAACGCAATACAATCGAACGGTAATCATGCTACAAATAAATTTAACTTATCTCTGAATACATCGCACAGGCCTACAAATGAAAATATATTCTATTCAGTTGCAGTTTGGGTTTAAAATTTTTCGCCGTACGATGCTGATACAATCGCACTACTTACTCGAGACGGCATATAAATATGGAGTTTTATGGCTGTGACTTCAAGACCGAATGTCCGGTGTGTTCTAAATGCCGTTTCCACCTAAGGTTGCGCTTGACGACGTGGACACCGGTCTGCAGATTGGCTACAACTCTATATAGTAACTGTGAGATCAGAATCGTTCAGTATCGTTCCATCGGTACCACGTTGGCCTATTTCGACTACAGGTTACGCGATCCGGTTCAGCCCACGATCAGTCCAATTACGCACTCATGCCAAATTGATCGATAAATTGGACGGCAAAGACACATAGTTGGAAATTTAAAAGTAAACGGAATTCGAAAGTGTAATTGATACGAAGACGGAAATGTAGGCTTAAATAGTTTAGTTTCCCATATCAGCAAAACGATTACGAAACTAAACAATCATTAGAATGATTACAGCGAAACAATAGAACACGTGGGGAATGTTGAAACGGTAGGAATTATTTTCGAACCCGTCGCACTAATAGCGAGTGTTGTCATCTGAAATAACAGGAAGAATGTCATTATGAAAGCTTTGCATGACAAAGTTATACCTTTGAACAATCAAAACGACCCTCAGACTAAAATTACGTAACACTAATATGGAACGCAAACACGAAAAGTAAATATTAAATCTAACGATGGTAGGACATGATACGTGTATGTTTGCATGGTATTAAATATACGCTATTAGTCTGCGCGGACAACTGTTTAAATGCCAAACCGACTTTTTTATTTAATACGTAACTAGTTTTGAAATAAAATTATCAATGGATGGTTAATTTTTTATCACAAATATGTAGAACCCAGAAGATGCAATGTTTTACTTTAAAATAAAATGAGTAAATCCGCAGATAAGAAAAAAAAATAACGATCAAGTAAAACTTCAAAAAGCAAAAATCAATAAATTAAAAACCTACGTAAATCAGTACAAAGGGCTACACGGCATTGGCAACAATGGTCATTCATTGTAAAGATTCATTGACATCCAGCTGTTAGTAGTAGGCGTCACCCGATCAACAGAGACCGATTAGATAATCTCTTACTACTCGTATAGGCTAGGCGCGATTTGTACGCCTTCTACTAAATAAAGATTTTCTACGTATCACATTCAGGTGCATGCCTCTCCTTGACTTTATTCATTAAATGGGTTAAGGTTTGTTATTTTTTCCTCTTTTGAGTAAGCTACATACGCATTTTCAATGACTAACAAAAACATTTCAATGACTAAGGTTAAACACCGTAAATTCATACCTTGCTCATAACCATACTCTAACAAAGTCACAATTAAACATATAAACATATTTTTTGCTGGCCGCCCGCCATTATCAATTATTCCAAGACGATTTTATCTGCGTCTACCTTAATTCGTTTGGAGACTGCTCACCTTTACCTATAAAAAGAAGAAAAAAAGTATTAGAAAAACATAAGTACATACACCTTAATTTACTATACATAAAACCTTATAAAGCTAATCTAATATGGTCAAAGAGATAACTTTTCAAGACGATATCAGTTTCCAGTGTCATCCAGATAGATGGATCAGCATAATGGTTTCCCTTCCGCCCACTTCCGAAGATGCAGTGGGCGATAGTGAAAGTGATAGTGTGGACACAGCAAATAATTTTAATGCCATGTCATCCATGTAAACTCAGTATAGCATAGCGGATCTGCCGACAAGTACAGAACTGGCATAAGAATTTGATTCTCGAAATGAAGTCTAAAAACTGTAAGAAAAACATAATAATAAGCTTTGAATGAAAGTACCTACTGCTGTGTGTACTGTAGTGATATTTAATGTTCTAGATTCGTAAGGTGTAACAATGAAATGAATTAAGGGTTGGCTACAGTGGCGATGATTGAAAGTATAAATAAAACCTCGTCTAGACTTGTCCGCGGCACGAATTAGATACGAACTGTGCAACCGAGCAATTAACAATTTGTAGAACAATAACGAAGGCGCGATATTCCAGCTCATCCATTAGCAGGCAATGGCTAAATAATTATAAGTGTAAGAATTCAAAATGCCCCAAATACAGCAACGTTGAAACTGTTAGACACCTGATTACCCGTACAAAAACGTTTTGACTGAAAGTTTAGGACAAACTAAGATTTTGAGTAGAAATAGAGAATATTATGCATTTACGACACCGCTCTATAGTGAAAATTTGCCCCGTTCGATGTCGGAACCCTCGGTCCGTGGGGTTCTAGCGCTTTGAGGCTTCATAGTGAAATAGACGGTTAAAATTAGCGTCACAGGCAAAGGGGATCGAAGAACAGGCAGCTTCCTCGGGCTAAGAAGTAACTTGACAATTCAAATAGAGAACGTTGCCTGCATATTCTTTAATCGCTTACTTTGTACGTTGTACTGGAGTCTCCTACAATAAAGAACATACTCTCGTGTAATACAACGCGATAGTTAATAAGAAATCTCTGCTAAGCAAATGTTTGACAGGCGATAAAATACTGAGCACATCGTAGCTAGAAAGTAGCGCAGCGAATAACAACGTTCAGATAAAACTATCTTATCTCGTCTTCATATTACATGTTGACAACATTCTTTCTCACGACGCCATGTGACTTGTTTCAAGGGACATTATGTTGCACTTAAACGCTTACGGGTCATACTTACTGTAAAACAAGTTGTATTGTTTGGATATTGTTATTTGTTTGTTTATCTATCATTACTTCTAAGGAAAGCGATAGGGAAACTAACATTGTATTCTGAGAACAGTAAATCAAATAATTTCAGTGATAAGTGCGCATTACATCATGTCGTCAAGTTGAATAATGTAATAAATGTTTCAATGGATTGTAATTCTACGTAGGTGTATTCTAGGAAGTTCGAAATTGGCAAGAGTTAAGTCTGTAGGGTCATCATCCACTTAGCACATTTGCAATACGCCATCTTTGCCAATCAAGTCGTTAACCTATGACGTCCAGCTACATTGTAGTGTAAAAACTTGCCCAACTAAATTCAGTCTTCGATTTTGCCAGGAAATCTTGTCTTCAACATAACTTTTTTGAATTGAGACTGAAATAATGTCATCCGCCACATGCGTCCAGTTGCGTACTTCTTAATGGTTGTAAAATACGTCATTTGTACATATACGTGCTGTATAAATTGCATTAAGTATGGTGCGGACATCTGCCATTGTGATTGTGCTACTTGCGCAAGTTAATTAGGCGTGTGAAGTCAGTGCCAGGAAATCAAGGGTCTTTAGCTTATTATACTGAAGTGATGCATATTTGGTTCATATACATTTCCTTCTTTCATAAGATTGTTGGATATCATCTAGACTAGTACCTATCTCAGGTGAGAAATCGTCAATATACTGCTCACTCATAAGCTTGTTTAAATTTAATTATAAATTCAATACAGCTGATAATACGTTTGGAAATAGTTTCGCTTGACGCTAGTTTCCAGATCGTTTCTAGCACTTAAAATGAAATATGGCAGCCTCCAAGTCACATCGCTTACATAAATACTAGTAATTAACATGTCAGGCGACTATTGGCGTCTCAACTCTCTCCACAATAATTGATATTTTCTAGTTAACATAATTGTGCAGCACTATATTAACCAAACTGACACAACTAGCAATTTCTAACCTGGGGTGTGCCCACAATAAACGCCAGTAAATGTAAAATCAATTTATACTCGGAAATGAAATGTTAAATTTGTAGTAGGTGTAAAAGTCGTCGATCACGACAAAGAAATTTCCTTAAGTGTCATCTCCTTATAGAATACTGTGGGAAAATAGATGCAACACGCTCCTGTAATTTACCTTTTACTACGCCTTGAACGATTGCTGGTAAGTCACGAAGACGGGTTAAAGAAAAAGCTGCTAAAAGGTTTTAACAACACAACGTAAGCACGTACGCGGGATTCAACGTATTTGCATTATTCGTAAATAAGCATAAGCTCATACAGTATATTAAGGTTTAGTCGATTCTGTGTATTTTTCTGATCAAGACCGAATTTCCTGATCACTTTCTTGGAATATTCAATGATTATCATATCTGTTTACGGAGCTGTTCGCAAGGTTCGAAATGACGGTGGGATTCACGACAGACCATGACCCAGATTACGTTTATTTGTAGCCTCAAATCACGTCGTCATACAACGGCGCATATACACAATGTTTTCAACGAAAACAAACAAAACAATCTACACATTGCTTACCCACAGATTGAAATTAATTGATACTGAAACTAAAGTAAAAATCTTAATTGTTTGGTAATTCAACTTCTGAACCTGTAAGTCGATCTATCATGACATATTTAAGTATTATGAAACTCGAAACCTTCTGCACAATTAGTGTTAACAGTCCATTAATGTCAATGCCATCAAATTAAAACAGTACGGGTTTTTTAAACAGCATTATAAATAGTTACAAAAGATAGCGTCACCAGTTACATCACTGCGCCTGGGCGAGTCTTGTTTCTGTTTATTTTGCCATAAGAGTGGGGTCTACGTAAAGGCTCATGATCGTCACCTTGAGGATCAAGATCTCGATTACGATCATCATTTGAATAAAAATTTTATAAACGTGCAACTTGAATACATCTCCTTCCTAAGCACTGGAGACAAATACTTCCGACAGTTTATATATGTATAACTATCATAAATATTAGATGTCCGGAACTTTCAGGTGTTCAGGATATTAGACGTCAAGCTAAAGCGCCGGTAACGAGTTAAAAGGGAAAAGGGAGGCACTGCAGATAATAATAGTTTGGTCGTCATCGTGTTTCTAGTTCAACCATGATTGATGACTTTTCACTGGTAACTCTAAAAGCCTCTCTATTGATCCATCTAATATAACATAATAGATATCCGATATTCAAATAGGTATACATTTCTGACTTTGCAGTATTAATATTTTTTTTTTTTATCTATATTGATGATTTTTCACTCTAGAACGGAACCACAGATTGTTATGTTTTGTAGCTATCAACTTTTTTATGATAACTATTTTCTTCATTCGTGCGCCTGTATGAAGCCGGAGCGGGCAGCTAGTAAATAAATTCTGACATTAATTCAGAAGATGGATACTTATAACGAACCCTTACGAAAAGCAATTTCATTGATCACAATGACAAATGCGACCCGAATTTATTCAATTGACAGTTGCGTGCGCTCGATTGACTTTTGAATTTCAAATGCGCTGAGAATTACGAATCTGGCGCCATATTTACGCGTTTCCGAACTTGCGGGCGGCGCATGCGCAGGGCGGATACGCGGCCCGTATAAATAGCCAGCCGTCTATTTTGGTCTGGACACAGCACCCGGCGCCCGCCATGTGCCGTTGACGCCGACGGCTGGAATTCGACTCCTTGTACAAATTCATAAAATTCTTTACAGACTGGAGTTTCTTACTTCCCGACCCGAAGTGCCTGAACATAAGTATCTGGTAGCCGTTAAGTAACTTTCTTTGTGGATGTAAAAGAGCAAGGTAAAGAGTTGTAGCTTGTAGCCAATGATATGGACCTACTCAAAGTACTGCCTGAATCGATCGATTAGGTAACTTTTCATCAGTCAGTACCGCACAGTTCCTTCTTTTAAGTCTGTACTATTATGTACACGATTTTTTCTTTGTAGAGGAGTCTCTTGATACTAATAACTTCAGACGTGCCTTCAACATGTTTTCTGTGATGTCTAAAATTTAAAGCAAGGTCAGGGTCTCACACTAGAGCAGTTTACAAATATTTATCTCCCCACTTACCACCAACACGAGTAGTTTTCGCGTGGGAACTGCTGCGACTGCCGCATTCTGAATAGAAATAATAACTTAGGGAGTCAAACTTTAGAGTATAAACTCGAGTTACTATTGCCTCGAGAGCAACTTTTCGGGTGGCGAGACCAGCAGGAAGGAAACACGTAAGTGTACGTTCCCAGAGAATTTTTAGCATGTCTGCGAGATACTAGTCGGACAACTTTCGTTTTCGAAGAAGTCTAGTGTATGTGCATAACTTATTCGGTTGTTAACAAACTGACAACTTGTAAGTCAACTGTTTTCCGTTGAATAAAAGTACATAAGCAACATTGATGTAGAAAGAATTCCATACAATCGGCATAGTAGCAATGCTCGTGAAGAAGTCAAGCAAGGGATTTATCCAATGTCATAGGTTAATTTTCTAACAAGCATTAATGGATTTAGTCTGGCTTATACGGGTGGTCTGGAAGTGGAAGTAAGGGTTAATCTGATTCATTTTAAGTATGAAGCCCTATCTCATTTGGTGATTACCAACGTGACTCGCAGTTTACAGGTTTTATTTGCTAGAGTGCAATTAGCTTGAATAAAAGCGTCGAACTAATTCGGGGAAGAGCGAGACTAAAGTAATATTAATGGTTTACGGGGTATTCAAAAGTCGTTACTTTGGTTAAAGGGAGTAAGCGATGTTTTTAAAGTGATTTATAACGAGGCTAAGCATGTTAACATTCTAAAACGCACTCAGTGCGTTGACCTCCGCCCTGAGACGACCCCTCGCAGACGTCTGAGGGCATTCTCGGGGATTGCAAAATAAAAACATATCAAAACAGGGATAAGGCGGTTTTGAGTCGGGAATTTCTGAGTCATTTAAATTCAGCAGACAGTAAAAGTATGCTCCAGCCTGTTTGGATTAAAAATAAAAAGACAGGGATGACTGCATGCATGTTTGTGCGTTGAATGATACCAAACAGTTTTTAAGCCATGAATAACGCAGAATACAATGATAAAATTATATTTAATGGTTAAATTAAATTTTCACGTATCTCTATACTGACCTATATCAACACGGAATTGTATTTGGAAAGAAACAATTGATTTCAAATCCACAAACAATAAATAATCACAAAAAAACATCTTCGTTGCATGCAGCTTTATTACGCAATCATCGCCTCCTATCATGCCATATAGATAAGTCAATGAATATCTACGTATACTTGTTCAATTCAGTTTATTTATACCTTATCTTTAGGAATTTAGCTATGGGGATAACCGTTTAAAGTGGCCTTTATATCGTGACGTTAATATTTCAGAAGCTCGTATTCGTGCCCTGAATCGCTTCTATCTGGTATAGTTCGACGCTTGTGTAACTCCAGTTATACAGTCATAATTCCTTCAACTGTGAATCCATAAAAACCGGCCAAGAGCGTGTCGGACACGCCCGAAATAGGGTTCCGTAGCCATAACCAAAAAATTAAGTCATATTTTTCTAACGGCTAAACATATCTATTACAGCACCCGGGACTTACCACGTTTAACAAAACGAGTAATAGTTACCGTTTCAGCCACACTACACTGCAGTGGCCGTGGCCACGAGTAGACTCAATGTGGCTGAAACATCGAGGTAACCATTACTCGTTATGTAAGCTTAGCCGTGATATGTCCCAGGTGCTACAATAGTGTCAATAGTTATGATATGAAGTAACAATAATCTATGATATGATTGAAAGTGTATACTTACTTAATTAAGACAAAATTTGAGACAATAAAGTCTGAAAGATAAACATAGAACACGTGTAGAATTAAATTTAAATGGTTAAACATGTTTGAAGTATAGCAAAGGCTTCGCCGCAATGGGCTAAAAGGAGGGCATTTAGTAACGTATCTTTTCAAACGTCAAAGGCTGTATGAAACTCATAACTCTTGGACTGTTTACGTTAAAATGCCAGGCTTATAACGAGCAACAAACGGTTCCTTGTAAAAAAAGTAATACTACTTAAACATATCCATCGTCTTGAAAGGGAATAAACAAAACAAGAGTTATATTGTAGACGCAACATTTATTAGAACTGGACTGTTAACTATGTATAGCAAAAAAAAGTAAATAAGTAAAAAAAAAAATACTGACTTTCTTAACTAATAAGAGAGAAATAAATTTTTCATCTTTTGAAAAATCGAAAACATGCCAAATTCAAGTACAGTTCAGTTTCAGCCGGTGAAATTACTGGCACTTGAGGTATTCCAACTTAGGCCTCTAGGTTGGCAACGCATCTGCAATGCCCCTGGTGTTGCAGATGTTTATGGGCGGTGGCGATTTCTTACCACCAGGAGACCCACTTGCTCGTTTGCCTTCCAGTCGAATAAAAAAAAAAAAAAAAAAGTTAGTTAGTTATCTTACCCGCGGTGCTTACCCGTGTAATTCGTTTGAACCAAGGCTGGCACCGATCTCGAATTAATTAATAATTGGCATACTTATTTACTTTTTTTTTAAACATAAAACTTTTATTCTCCATTTCTAATTACAATTATGAGGTATTTTAATTTTTTTAATCACTTTTTTTTTTTACTTCACTTTTAATTGAAACTGATTTCTTATCGAGTACCTTTACTGAATTATTTCTTTGTCTTTTACGTGATTGCTTTGTTTTAGAATGATGATGTTTGTTAATCCAAACGGCACGTTCTCTGAGTGACCGATAGACATACACAAATGAAGCTTGGCATACTGTTTAGAGGCTGGTATGGACTAACATATCCAAAAACTGTGCAATCCTGACAAATACACATATATTGTCATGCTACGGGTCAAATTGACAACTTGTTGAAGTCGGTTAAAAATGATTAGTCAATTCGTTAATGACTACAATACAATATTACAGGAAAATACGTCAAGCGTGCGTAAGACCGCCACAACTACTCAATATCGTCATTGACTAAGTCAAAAAGAATTTACGTGACAAAACAATTTACACAATACCAGCAG
The DNA here is from genome assembly GCA_037349165.1 of Choristoneura rosaceana. Classification (NCBI taxonomy): domain Eukaryota; kingdom Metazoa; phylum Arthropoda; class Insecta; order Lepidoptera; family Tortricidae; genus Choristoneura; species Choristoneura rosaceana. The sequence continues at coordinate 1,405,229 of JAZBNJ010000033.1, forward strand.
GAATCCTGATTAATGTTACGAAAAGAACAAAACGTAACGAACTTACACTATCTGATAAGGTTCAGATAAGAACGATAAACAGTCTGGCAACAGAGAAGTAGAGAAAAATAAATAGCGAAGAGGTTATGGGTAACAAAACGGTTGTGTTTAATGGGTCGGTAAATAAAAGGAGTGGCGACGACGCACCCGTGAGACCTTGACCCGATAGGTATTTTACAGGATTAATAAAGGACGGCAATGTTAACAACATTACACGCAAACTTGATACAGTAGCTAACAAAGCTCACCTAATTAATGGGAGTTGTAAATTTTACGTAGTGACTATACGTAGAATTCCTATCGTTTAAACTACAGTTGAGTCAATAGCAAATCGATTTCTATTTGGCAATCCGTCAACAGTACCCAGTTGGTGCGTCTACGCGTTGAAAACAGTGCGTGTTATGTTTCTAGCGGCCAGCGGGTACCCCGAACGTATGAAGTCAGAGGATTATAAATAGAAACTTGAATTGGAACGAGTAGGTATAGTAGTTTGAATTTTCACGCCACGGTACAGATTTATGACTGTGACTCTAAAATAAACAAAGGGAGCGAATAAATTGCATCGAACGACAGGAATAAAACAAAAGGCTAATCGAAAACCGCTGGCGTCTTGGTATAAATTTAATGAACCGCTTAGCGAACAGCATACGAGTAGCTGTAGTGCAGAATGCTTCGATGTAGAATACTTTGGCATTGGTAAATTCAAGAAACGTCTTATCTCTTAACCTTAGTAAGTAAACGCAAAAATTGCCTTGGACTTACCCATTGAACCGTATATTGTGCCATTCTGCTTATCAATTAGTTATAGGTACAACTTTTTTGCTTGTTAACAAAACCAAGATTAGGCATTGCATTTGAGTATAAAAAAATAAACCGGGCCAGACAACGGTATCGAGAGTTTTTGCCATACTGCCATGTAAGAAGAATTATAATACCGACATTATTACCTTGTAGGGTTCAGTTGTTGCTTTGGTTTCACAACTTGACGTCACGTGAGTCTTGGCGGCAGAAAAACCGGTCATAATCATACATGACCGCTAATATGGAGTCATCCGCGATCCTGAATCACTGACAGATACAATGTCTCCGTTTCTGTGTTGTATTGTAGAAAACGTATACCTATTTGCGTGCTGGGCTAACAGTCTAACGATCGTTTGGACAAGGCAATTAAGCAATGGAGGACTTGAATGTGTGTAAAGTAAAGATACATAAATACGTTTAAAATTTACAAGGTTGGAAAGAGTGCTGTTGTAAACTGCCGGGGTCAATAAGATGTGTGGGGATCACTAACTGTATGTATATTATGTACATATCGCAAAGACGACGAAATAGTCCCAGTGCGTGATAGTTTTGCATAACAAAAGGAAACAATTGAGAGTCGTGTTCTACTGTGTGTGGCACTGTGTAGCGCTTGCTAAAAAACCTTTAAATTAAATAAAACAACTAACGTTTTAGCTGTCATGTCAGGTATATTGTGATTGTGATGATGTAATAAGTCTGACCAAATAACGGTACTTAGTCCTATGAGCAAGCTGTCATTAATAGTTGTAAGACTACTATGTAGGACTAATGGAACATTTCGACGCATATTACGTGACGTCTACTTGATGATAGTTGATTGATCGAATTTGGACGGTCATTGCTCGAAAAAGTGTGACAGCAGACAAAGAATAAGCATTTTTGAACATTAAGGTGGACTTGCGAAGACCAGAGTTAACTTTGAATTCGAATTAAATGCTAACCCAGGGTCTGACTGCTAGTGTCAAAATGTATAAAACTGTCAAACTTAACCCTGGTTAAACAATTGATTTTTTTAACTCTGGATCGTGCAAGCGGTTCTTATCACTTTAAAACGACCGGCGTGTAAATGTAAGTAACAATTACAGTAGAGCCAGGCAGCGTACGTGTGGTGCAACATTTAGGACAAAACCTTATAAGGTGCTGATTGCCATACAGTGGCCTCTCAGGAGCCACATGCATTGACACCATGATCTTTTACGGCGACAAGTAAAACATCAGCGAAGCAAATGCCACAAGACTAGGACACGTCGAGGCGTGGAGAATAAGCGTGAAGCAGAATTTAGGACTGCATTACGGAATCCGAGAGAAAGCTCAAGGAAAGCAAGCATTAACATAGAGACAGTGAGACATTCGCGCGTAAGACTGAGCAATTAGTCGGTTGACTATAGAGGGGCGGAATGCGCGCGACCGTTAGTGTCCGGCTGGCTCGAGCCTTAGTGGGAGGAAGGTGGCACTCCTTAGAAGCTGAATCTTGATACTAAATAGAAGTGAGCTTTAAAGGCATCGATGGCAGGTATTAAGATCACTTGTATTGGCTTGACAGGGGAAAAAGGTACCGAAAGAAATTTGCTCCCAACCGCTACAGGCTATCAATAACATTATCTGTTTCGAGTAAACAGCTGGTGTCGTGTTTTAAACTGTATAAAGAGTTCTGTGTCTGATTCGATAAAGCGAAACAAAAACCTCCATTATTAAGGCTAGAATGTCGCGTCAAGCATTATCGGTACAAGTTTATAGATAGCTCGCGTCCCCTCTTCCCTGACATATCCTGATAACATTTAACGCGTCAGTGTCCACTTTGCGTAGCGCTAAAGTATCTATTTTGTGGAATTTACCCACCTCTAGAATAGGTATTTAGGTCCGATTTGGGTATTTCTAGATAAGGGTTAATTTAATGGCATTTACCTTAAACGAATTAACACAATAGCCTTAGCTTTTCCTTATTTGTTAGCTACTGAATATAATGAGAACTTACCTATTTCGATTTATTGCGCGAGCCAAATGAAGAATGCGTTATTCTATTAAAGGACGGCTTTAGGGAGTTATTTTTTATTTCCTTGAGCAAAAACCGTTCAGGTAACTTAACTAATTTTTAGAAGGATTTACCAATACCAACTTTGCTTTGATACAAGTCTAGAAGATTGTATTGGACAGAACAATACCTAATCAATGGTGATTCCGTTGACGTGCGAAAAAAAATCAACAGTCACAACGGGGTGTGTTATAAATTTTATCAGGTCATCACCCTCGGTGCATAGCAGTGATTGGCGCCGTACCTCATCTACATAGAGAAACAATGAGCGGATGATAACGCCTATCTAACCGGGCGTGAGTCGCCGGAAGAACGAATACACACATGCCTATATGGCGGTTTCTCAGAACACGAGCTTCCTCTCAAGCCTAAGGAATTTCCAAAAAAGAATATTTATATTGATGCTCAATACCAATACAAGAAATATAATACATTTATAGTCTCGATACGTGAAATTAACACGAAAAGATTAACATATCCAACTTCAGGCAGGTATCACTTGATTCACTTGCCGTCAATCTTGGTTTATTTAACAAGATGATTTATATCCAAAAAGGGAATTTATCTCGTTCGATAGGTAGTTGTACTGTATCTACAGCAGTATAGTGTCTTAGAATTCTGTTAAGCTGAATCAGGGATACTTTCATTAACTCTCAGGGTTAATATTTACGTATCTAGTCGTTATGTAAACGGATTTCATTATTATCTTATCTCTTTGCAACGTACAGCAAAAGCAGTGTTTCGTAATAGCACTTCGTTATCTACAATTTTATATATTATTTTGGTAGCATTGCAAAAAATCGTATCCTGAAGGTTGATCGCGACACGACCGCCACTGGCATTGAATTTCTTTTTAAGGTGAGATCCGAAACCATTCAAGGCTGGGTTGCTTATTCAGTTAACATAAAATAATCCGAAGACAGTTAATGGAGGGTCACATACATAACATAGGTACATAAATAAGAAAGCTTTTGAGTATCAAATAACTCGCTAGTCCAGCAGAGTTGGTAAGTGCATGACGTATTGATTTACAAGCTAAGTATGGCACTCGAGACTCCCAAATCGGTACTTGAAGAGGCTAGCTTCCTTTTGTCAAATCTGAATGAACCCGTGTACTAATACGTTGTATAGTTGGTTAAACTTGTCTTATGAAACTAAAACGAAGCTTTTGCTGAAATAAAGACGTATTGTTAATAATTGAAGTGAATCAACTAAAGAATAATTTAAGTTGAAAGGTAAAAATTTAATGATTCTGCTGCGATGAAATAGATAAAAAATCATAATCGTGAAATGTTCAGACAAGAAAAAATGCATCCCTATCTCATCAGTCCTTCATGATTCCTATTTTTGATACTTCAGGCAATGTTAATAAATTGTATCGTATTGTAATATTTCCGCATACACGGTCATTACTGTGATATACGTCTCATAACTGCGTACCTACAATTTTCCAGAACGATACGGATATTAATTATCGATGTTTTATCTTGGGACATAGCTGCTGACCCTGACGGAAGTCTTTCCGCTCCTTAATGAAGTACAAATGAGAACATGTTTAACAGAAACTAAACCTTCAGTTTAGTTCCTGAGAGGAGAATAGAGACATTTAACGATTTAAGTAACTGTTACTCGGAGATAACTTGCACAAAATTAATGTCATCCGGAAAAACTTCATGTTTCATCATCACCTATTTCATACTTCATGCAACAACCATTTTGTCGACACTCATATCATTAACAACTTTTCCCAGTTGTCAAATAGTAGGTATACCATTTTGGCGACGAGGATTCCTTGATTGGCAGACAATGCGTCTATTTCTGTTTAGGGCCATTTTCTTGATCATAATGATAATGCATTTGATAAGGCGTAAAAACTCGCGTCTGCGCTCGTGTTCATTGTGCGTGGGATGAATAAAAGATCTTCACGATTAGGATTTACTGCCACGGCTTAAGCCTCTATAAGGATGGTTTTAGATTAGATTTTCTATTTAGCTACATGGTTAATGGCGATAAAGCTTTTGTACTGGCCAGAGGTAATAAAAACTTGCGGCTTCATCACATGCTATATTAACGTATTCTATGCAGTGCAGCAACCTGCATTAATACAAGCCACGGTTATTAGGACTTCTAGCTGTATCCCGTTGCTTCGCTCTCGCGAAAGAACCACAGCAAGAAGAATTGTTGTTCCTTCTCGAGAGTGCTCCTCTATGGTCTCAAGGCATGTGTTATGTGTGCCAAATGGTTATCTATCCTTTGCCCGAATTTCATATGTAAAATGTATCTTTTCCATAATTTTCATTTGCCATAAAGACATTTATTTATGAAATAGTATTTTCTTCAGAGTTATATTAAACCAACCTAACCTACGAATTCTAAAAGATATCATTAAAAAAAATACCGCGTGCCAAATATCACGAGCTTGACTGATTTCGGCTGACCGGTGTTTGTCATTCAGTCAGTCGGTTTTTTTAGATATATGTAGAAATCTATAATGTAATTTAATCTATGTAATGGATTTGAATTTGAATTAACGGAATGGGTAAGAGTAACAGGATATTATTGTTATTATCCGCGTACCGAATACGTTGCAATTATAAAAACAAGTTTATTTTCAATTTCATCACATTTGCCTACAGCTACAATGTTTCGAATAATAACATCTACTTTGGATCGAAGTGGGCGAATATCAGCCTCTATTTCAACTTTATCGGTATTGCGTAGGCTAGAAAATTTTATTTGTTTACGAGACCTTTTTCTAGGTGTTGCGTGGGGTGAAAACAGACAACAAAATACACAATCGCTGTTTTAATCTTCTCCGACGGTGATGTGATTGTGTATCTCCAAAGAACTTGAAAAGTCTGGGCTTATTAACAAATTAACACTCGATCTTCAATTTACTTTTCATCGTCGTAATCTTTATGATCAGTGGATACTGGATGCCTTTGAATGAATATCGGAAATTTTTGCTTAATTTTATTTGTATAGTTTCCATTTTCGTATTCTTAATTATCATCATATTCATAATTCATCGCATATTTCATCATCATCATCATGATATCAACCGTAGGACTTCCACTCTGTTGTACATAAGCCTCCCCCATAGACCTCCAGTTGCCTCGTTTGGAAGCGGCTTGCATCCATCGTGAACCCGCGACTCCAGGTCGTCCGTCCATTTTATATCATTAGTGGACATCTCATATTTATTCACCAGATAATGAAATCTAATGATCCCCTATTTAAAGGTCAAACTCAAGAGTTTAATTCCCCAGTTTTTTTTTGTCTCGCAGACCCGTAGTGTTTTTGCGAAGTAATCCACTGCAAATGCAGTAAAATTTTTGTTTATGTAGACCCGTCAAAAAAGGGTCCCTTTCTTCATCGAACCCTAGGGGTCATTATCGCTTTAGGTGCCATAGTCTTAGTTAGAGCATTGCTGGTTTGCAAGAGGATAACAAATTTAAGCCAGCTCGAACAATGTTGCAAAATTCGCAACGTTTGGCTTCACCCTATAAATTTTTACAAAAAAGATAAGATATCCCTAAATATAGCTATTACCGGTTAATACACGATCTGTTTGTGATGCAAAAGTGATAGCCCACGCATAACTGATTGAGTTCACCTGCGCGAGAGTGGGCAAAAAACTAGCCCCACCACGACATATCGGCCGCGAAGGACGCGTGCCTGCGTGTGCGTACGCGCATCTCCTCTCTCACTCGCCCGTCCTAGCCGTCCCTTTCGGTTTGCTGTTTTAAATCAGGCACTTTTATAGCTATCAAAACCAGTTAGCTGGAGTTGGCTTCCGACGAATGATGAATATTATGAATATTGATAAAATGTTGCAAGCACTGAAACCAGTCTAGTTGTACGCCAGAGGAATATTTAAGTGGTGTGTGGATGTCGATTAAGATTGCAATTATTGCCAAAGATGCCCTTTTGGAGTTAGTTGTGCTGTTGAATTTGAAATTATTGATCTTAGTGATTAAGTTCTTTACATACATTCCCTTGACGAAACCTGCACTGTGAATGTGGTTAATGTAGATAAATATTAAGATGTGATTCTTCTTTTTGGCGATTTCAGTATCCTCTATTAATATTCAAATCTCGACAGTAAAACATCATTTTATATCCCTTTCCAATTTCCAGATGTTTTGAAAACTCGATTTTTAATTCGTCAATGATTCAAAATCCTGTAAGATCATTAGTAAAACAGACTTTTTGTTCATTTTAAGATTTAGTTGAAGACTGAGATAACGCCGACATAGCTCCGCCTCGCGGAGCTCCTATTTCATGTAGATAAAATAATAATTAAGTACAAAACATAATTTGAGTTTTTCATTTACTGGCAATTGGCAAAGAATATTGTAAAACATAATATGAATTAAAAAAAAAAATAAAGAAAAAACTTCAATAAAATAATTATTATTGAACATTAGGTATAATGTTAAGTATTGGAATTTTACCTCCATCAATAAAGTATTGCGTTGATATAATACAATAGGTACAAGGGTTCTTTATTATACGCCACACAGAAAACAATACAAAAAACCAGTATAATTATGAAGAAAATAAATAAGATAAACAATAGCCTACTAATATGATTGAAAGGAGTAAGAATTTCTCATTTGAACCTTACATAGAGATTAATGATTTCAATATCCTGGTATAATTTATCCACTATTCAAAACACAACACATACAATTATACCTTTGGCTCAATAATCCAAACATCAAAACTTATTTCAGGAAGATATAAAGTTTTTAAACTTTATTTATGTATTTGGTTGGAATAAATTTTATTTAAAATGAATCTGTAATTTCATACTGAAATACTTAGAAGTAACAGAAGCCAGAACCACCAAATTAATACATGTAAATACAATACTGCAAAACAAAATTTGTGCTCTTTGGGATACTCTTTCACTCCTTCGGAATATTTTTACCAAAAGAAATAGTAATAATTTTTTTTTACAAATTATTTTTATTATTTTTATTTTTGTCCAATGCTTTTAGGCGAAGACAAAATTTTAGAGACATTCATCAAAAGTTATTCAAATAATGGCTGCTGATAAGAAGTCTTAATGACTTTAATGGAGCCTTGTTGACAAAATAATGTATTGCTGACGATTCACTGATATTCCAAAGAAATCATTGGTTAATGTTTTGCAGATAGAAACATCTAGGTGTTTATAATAAAAGTGAATTACCAATTTTATTCCGAAATAATAAATATCTATGAACAATAACAATAACATCATGGGACACTTGACACCAATTGACCTAGTCCCAAACTAAGCAAAGCTTGTACTATGGATACTAGGCAATGGATAAACATACTTATATAGATAAATACATACTTTAATACATATTAAACATTCAGGACCTGAGAGACAACAAACATTTGTGTTATTCATACAAATATATGCCCTGGCCGGGAATCGAACCCAGGACCTTAGGCTTCATAGTCGGGTTGGGTGACACTATTTACCGAACGTACAATACAGACATGATATTTCGTGTACACACCCATAGAAACTCTTGTCACTAGTTTAACACTAGTTTGTATGGGCGTGTACACGAAATATTGGGTCGGTATTTCCATGTTGGTATAATCTGTGCCCGTAAATAGTGTCACTTGTCACATTCTCTAACCACTAGGCCATCTGATTCTTAAACAGAAATCTACTAGGAGAGTCTGAATCTGTAGTATTCTATTTCCATCAAAAGAGTTACTAACTGATGGAGAACACAGCCTGCGTGCAGACCAGGATCTGAAGGGAGGGGGGTTCTAAGCAGTTACAGTGGAGAGTATTTTTTTTTAAATGGCTTTCACTCATGCTGTTTTTAGCAAGACATATTTTGCTAATGTCGATGTTTGAGGAGAATGTTTGGTTTATGAAAGTAGAGAGTATGTATTAAGTGACATTATTTAATTGATTTTTTAGTGTATTGATCATGTATTTCATTGTGAATTTAAGTAAGGGAGTCCTAATTCAGGTTTACCAGATGTTTTAAATTGAAGAGGATCATCCATGAGTCTGGAGCCACAGTAAGCTAGTTTAAAATAAATGAGGATTGCCAAGAGGTTAAGATTTGTCTTGTAACTTCCCTCTTATATAAAAAAAAAAAACTTGATGGTAATTATTAAGCAAATTCATATAAAAATACTTTTGTTCAATCATACTAAACAAAAGTTACTTCACAACCAATTCGGAGAAAAAAAACTGACAAATGTTCATAAAAACAAGATCATTGCTAGATCTGTTAGTAAACATGTATGATGTTCTCAATGACACAGCAGCTGTAGGACGTAACAAGATACTTGCGCATTCTACCTACAACTCATCTCGCGTCCATGACTCAATAGTAGAAAATAAATCAAGGACTTTGGCTAAAGGTTATAAAAACTACATCTTACCGAAGCTCTCGGTTAATTTCAGCATCACTCCTCCAATGTGCATGTCACCTTTAACAACCATAGTGCGTTTTTCGCTCAGATCGGTCACATAAACTGTGAGGTTCCACGACCCATCGCCGACGATTTCTCCGTCAGCCAACATTTTGAAATAGTTTTTGATCACTAAGCACTGAAAATGTCACTACCGAAGCATCGCGAATCAGGGAACAATACGTTCAACTTCTACGGCGGGTCAAGCGAGACTGAATTGGGCGGCTCGCTTCGCTCGGCCCGAGGCCCGCAGCCCCGCGGCTGCCTGACGTTGACAGAAAATTACGCGGGGAGTCGAGGGACGAGGCTCTCGTCTCGAGTAGTATACGGTGGTACGAGCGTATGAGACTATGAGTAAGGCAAGGAAAGAGTAACTGCGCTGCGAGCGAAGTTCTGTTTGTTAAACTAAAATACTAAATTGATGAAAATAGCTTGGTCTTGGTCAACTTTAACAGGAATAGGATATGCATTGCACATTGCACTATTACAACCTTATTATTAAAAAGTTATCTGTTCATATTTTATCAGAGGGAGAGGGACGCTTCCTCCGTAGCCAACTAGTGTTTTTTGGTAAATATGATTATGATTTATTTATGATACAAAGTCAAATTTTAGAATGACTGTTTGTGTTGTTCTACTCCGAAAATTCGAACTTCAGTAATTAACTTCGAATTTCAGTAGGGCTACTACGAAAATCGAAGTTCGTGTTGTGCGGTCACTCAAACACTTATACTATTTAATATGAGTGCGAAAGGGACCGCATAATACGAACTTCGAGTTGCGTAGTAGCCCGGTCCGGCTAATACCGACATGGAAATACAGACCATGTTTTTCGTGTACACACCCATAGAAGCTCCTGTCAGTTTCTATGGATGAGTACACAAAAAACAAGGCCGGTATTTCCATGTCGGTGTTATCCGGGCCAGGAAAGACTGTCACCCGATTTGCTGATAACTTCACTTGCTTGCTATATCTGTCAATTTAAGAGATGCCAGCTTGCATCATTAAAAAATATGAGAGAATGTTATCATTATATTACGGGAAAATGCTTTCTATTTAGATTGTCTTTAATCAACTTATAAAAGCAAAGAGGTGCTGTGATTAGTTTATATTAGTGTCCAACCGAAACATGTTTCGTATGTGCAGAATTTTTGCCTATACACAAATACACAATATACAATACATTTGCTTACTTACATACATTTTTAATTTATCTGAAACTGCGTATTTTTTTCAAAGCGCTGATAAGCTTTTTTACAAAATAAATTTACACGAAAATAAGGTCAGTACAAAAATTGAGCAAAGTTATACAAATGTGAATAAACTGGCAACATTTGACATGTAGCGAGTGAAGTTATCAGCAAATTCATTTGACATGACATATTGACATTGCACGCACGCTCCGGCCGGACCGCATCAGAGGGGCTACTATGAAATACCAAGTTCATATAGTACCGTCTTCTTCACTCTCTTCTTAAATACCATAAGCGTCAACGGGACGGCAAGATACGAAGTTCGAATTTTGTACTTAGTAGTATAGATAGGGCCAATAGGGCCTTAGGGCCAAAGAGAATATGACCACTACACTATGTCTTAGCTTAGCATGTCTTAGGGCCTGTAGATAGATGTAAAATAGAATTTTAGTTTTCTTAGTCTGTGAAGGGAACTGAACATTTGGCAACATTTTTGCCTTACGATAACCTCAAAAACTGTTTGTCAATATTATAGATGTCAAATGCCAAAAACAAGAATGACATCGCTGCTGAGAATAATTAGTCAGTTAAAAATGTAAAAAAACCTGCATTATTGCGCCTTATAGTTGCCTACAATCGAATCTAAAATGGATGTGGATTTGCTGCGGCCGGGCACGGCGCCCATACCGCCTGAAACTATTCTGTGGTTTGAGTTCCTGTTAGACCAAAATCTTCTAAAGAAACACCTTAGCGACCCATATCCAGGTATTTTTTTTTCTTTTTTTTTACTTAAGTGCTCCTGTGTGACAATGCCAGCCTTATTGAAAGACTCACCGCATGTAGCCATGTCCAGACTATCTGGCTGCAAGGAGTGCTTGATGAACCTGCACTTTCGATACTGGACAACTCAAAACACTGTAATACCTCTCACGGCTATCCTTAGTCAATACACTCTTATTACAATCCTAGGTAAACAGACCCCTCTTCCCCACTGGGCACACTGGGCACATTCGCGGGGCCCCATGATGGAATGGTGCCCCTATAGTCCCTACTCCATTCCCAAATGATAATCAATAACTAAATAGTGCTTTGTTATGATCATAGCGGCCACATTATGCTAAGTAATATAAATAAATAAGTGCCCAGGGCCTCTTCATCAGGGGTACATCTTCAGTAAGTCCACAAAGTTGTTTAACTGCTTTATCTTTTTAACACCCAACAAAAAAAAAGGGGTGTTATAAGTTTGACCGCTATGTGTGTCTGTCTGTCTCTCTGTGGCACCGTAGCTCTTAAATGGGTGGACTGATTTGGATGCGGTTTTTTTGTGTGTTACCAAAATCAACTATACCTACTTTATGAATGAAAATTTTATTTCACAGGTTGGTTAACAGGAGCTAATCCGAATAATCTCAAACAACTGGTGGATGCATGTTTGGAGTTCTTGTTTATTGTAGCATTCTAAGTGGGAAGCCCTTGTTCAACAGTGCATGTTCCGGCTACTGACGAATCAATTTCTTTGGTATCCAATAACTTCCTCTGTTCCAGAACCAACGGGGACAGATTTAATTCTTCAATTCCTATCAGTTGACACAAATGGTGTTTGGAAAGGGGGCAATGACCGGGTTATGGATGTTGATGCGCCGCCGACGCCGCCTTCCTCAAGCCCTGGCTCGGTATCGTTGACTCCACTGACACGGAAACAGCTTGCCCTGAAAATCCTGGCTCTGAAAATTGCTGCTACTCTGAACTGGAATTTGGGTAAATACGCCTCTTTTACAATGCAATACAATACAAATATTCTTTATTGATCACCAAAAACAGTACATACATCACAAAAATAAAAAAAATAAAAATTCAGGTAGACAATAGGCGGTCTTATTGCTAAAAAGCTGTAACTCTTTTACCTCCTTGTATGTGAAGACTCGGAACCGGATTATAAAATAACGTTAAATACTGGTTTATTTCAGTTTAACTCCGAACTTTCTAAGAACGCGAACATTTTTAAGAACTTAACTATAACCTAAATAAACTGGTTTATTCGACGATGCATCAGTAGGGCAGCAGTTTAGTTCTAGAATTTTAATTGATATTGAATTGATTTTAATTACTATTGATGACTATCAAAGACTACAATAGGTGGCAGGATAAATGAAGGAACTAATAAGGGACTATATTAAGCTGCACGTAAAAAAAAACTAAATTATCTGATGAGCTAACGGACAGACAACAGAATATTGGAAAACACCCAACTACAATTGTTGTTCCTGTGATGATTTCTTTTTGAAATAAATTTTGATGTAATCGAAACCTTATTTCATGTAAATCTCATAGATAAATGTAAATTTTTTCAGATACCTTAGAATCAAAATTACCACCTCTAATACAGCAACAATTGGTGCAAGATTTTGTTTACATGGCAACTGATGGTGCTTTTTCTGAACCTACAAAGGTAAATTGAATAGAATTACTATTTTTTTAAGTCACCAATATTAACTGTTTAATTACTTCCTTCCTTTAAAGTTTCTGACCCTAATAATTTTTGAACATGAAACTACAGTGAGATTCATTCACTTTTGGTGAAATAATCCGATAACTCACGTCTTTAGCTGAGTTTACCTCGACATGTTTCGGACTAATTCATAGCCCTTCCTCTCCGAACGGAGCACACGCCACGGCGGCTAATGCGAATGGCGCACTGCTCGTCAGCACTCTGCTCGCGCGATTGTTCGACGACCGACACTAGCATTAGTGTAAAAATGTGGGTATACAACAACTACCCACATTTTTGTTGTTATTTTTGTCAAATGTAGATTAGCACACAGCACTAACAACATCACTGTGTAATAAAGACACGCTCACAATGACTGTTGACGTAAACTCGATTAAAGACTTGAGTTATCGGTTTATTTCACTACCTTAATCATTTGTATTCATTTTTGTTACCATCATGTTATGCAGGACATCCCATCAGATTTATTGCAAAAGCCACAGGTGGAATTTGCGTTGGTTCTGTACCACCGGTGGATTCTAAGATTCCCTGTGAAAGCAGCTCTTCAAGCTAAATCGGCAAAACTACCATTCATGTATGTATGATACAGTTAAGTTTTTTTTTTTTATAAAGATAGTTTTTTTTATTATTTACTTTTTTTTTTTTTTTCAGCTCTGGGATACCCCTTGAAAATGGATTCACCCAAATGAATTCCAATTTTGATAAGATTTTAAGAATGTGCGAATCAAGCCGTGCACAGAGCACAAAATTCTTGGAGGAAGTACTGATAAACTTAGAACCTGCTGGCAGAAAGGAACCTAAAGATATCAGAGTCCCTGTTATGGAGGCCTTTGTTCATCTCACTGAGGACATGGATGAAATGAACCACAACTGGGATGCCGGCAATGTTTTTATTAGCCAACACGAACTAGCAATGCAAATACATTTTGATCTTTGCTACAACTATTTCTTCTATGGGCAACATGATTTGGCAAAGAAACACATTTTAGGTTGTAGAGAAAACTACAACTGTTTAGAAAATGAAGTGTCTAAACATGGTTATGGCGAATATAATAAAGTACCATGGGGAAAATTTAACTATGCAAGCATGCCTAAAGAAGATATAATAGGGTATATAAGGGCTCTAAATTTAGGTTATGAGTTACTTGATGAAAAACCTTCGTTGATGCAAAGGCTGCAGGAATCTATTACAAATCATTACACAGGCATTATAGCTGTTTTACAAGCAGATAATTTGGCGAGGGAAATCCCAATGATCCACAGACAAGTTTTGGAATTGGACATTCACGGGTCAGCGTCAAGCGGCGCTTTTACAGTGGCAAAAGATCTCTTGATTCGCGTTTCTGTGTTGAACGCTGTGAGATACGCTCTAGAGGGTGGTCTACCTTCCACTCATCCTGATTTTTTGAACAAGTTCAAAACTGTGGGCATAAAGTTTTTCGATCTACTTTTTTGGGCGATGGCTCCAATTTTGACGTCGGATTTATCAGAGCTAGACTGGTCACGGTTGAGGATGTTTTTCCTACATCTAGCGACTTCGTGTCAATGCAGATTGCCAATAGATAGGATAGACGAGTATCTGAGGAAGCACGTGGGTGAATCGGCCGCTTCGATTAGACAGAAATTGATCAGCGACGAACATTTGCAGATAATTTTGACGGACCAATTGAACGCTGACGATGAGAACATGGATATACCAGGCGAGCTGTTAACTGACGGTTGGGAGGTTCAGGAATCTGAAAGCAAGACAGTGCCGGAGCTTGAAATGGGGCGTTTGAAGAAGCGTTTGATAGAGGCATCGACTGCTGACGACGTACGCATGTGTTTAGTCAAGCTAGCGGTAATGTCGCCAGCTTCACCTCTTTGGAAGCTGAGTGCGTATTGGAAGCCGGTGGGGAATTTAGGCGGGGTCCTAGCGTCGCTGCCTCGTGGGTTCTTGCAAGATTTTGGGTATGTGGTGGCGGGAGCGGCTAGGGCGCGAGCTGAAGCGGGGAATGCTCGTGTTGCGTTGACACTGCTTACCGTATTGGAAGGTGAAACCCTGGGACAGTTAGGTGGTCGAGGTGACCCCGTGCTTTATCGACTCTCCCGCTTGGTTTCCTGGGAGGTTGTGTTGCTCCAAGTGAACCTTATGCTGGCGGAGTGGCCACATCACCGCGTTAATGTCACCGCGCTCGTCAATAAGTGCAAGGCTTGCATAACCGCTGCTAAGTCTGGCGAAGGGATCGCTCCGCGGCCTCAGGTGAGTTTTCTGTCTTACATTATCCAAAACTACACCGCTGAACACCATGTTGATGAAAAAGTTATCGAAAGGTTGTCGTAGAAACTTGAAATTTGGTATGAAAGTAGTACAGCGCAACTAATAAGAAGTGGGCGAATTAAAATTTTTCGTGTTTGTCTGTAACAGTAAATTAATCTGGTTTACTACTGTTTCGGCGAATAACGTTTGGTAACCTGTTTCATTTCCCAACTGCTTAATATTTCATAAACTATAAATATTTCAGGATTTTTATAAAACTAACCTAACCTAACCTAAAAGGTACTATGTGTTGGTCCTAAAATAAATCCTAAAATATTAACAGTTTAAGAGTTTGCAAAATGAAACAGGTTGCCAAACGTTACGTTGCGAAAAAGCAGTACTCGATTAATCTAAATTGACGTGACACTCCATAAATTTTGCTTAGTAGGGTTGGACATTTATAGAGACTTAAAATTTATACAGAACCGTCGGTGCACGGGTCCGACTCTCACTTGGTCGATTTTTTTAGTAAACACTATGTTCCCATAGGTGGTCCACGCGGCGTGGGTCGGTCTACTAAACATGTGTGAATGGGAGAACGCGGGCAGCGACCATCTAGTTGCCGCTTTGTGCGTCGCCTGCGCAGAGCTGCAGCGAGGCAAAGCTGGCAGGAAGTTCCCGAGGACGCTGTGGGATTACGGTCAGTACCATGTGACCACTATCTTTTTTTAAAATTTTATTAATGGCTTTCACTCTTGCCGGTTTAGCAAGACGTTTTGCCAGTGTCGACGCAGAGACATTTGATTTTTGGAGAGGAACAGACAAGTGATTTAAATATGCCACCTTCTTGTCAAGAGTGACACTTACTGCCACTGTCAGTGTCATATGTCAGATTACGGGTCCAAATCG
Organism: Choristoneura rosaceana; assembly: GCA_037349165.1. NCBI lineage: Eukaryota > Metazoa > Arthropoda > Insecta > Lepidoptera > Tortricidae > Choristoneura > Choristoneura rosaceana. The sequence continues at coordinate 1,421,392 of JAZBNJ010000033.1, forward strand.
AACTTCGCATATAATCCACGTGTAAAGTGTGATCATCACTGAAATAAAGTACGACTTGGACCTTCTACGTCATAGTTTTCAAAGTCAAATGAATGTAATTGCTTATTTTTTATGTAGTAAATTCATTACATTATTTTAAAACGAAATAACTATAGGAAAAGTTTTTAAAAGAACCATTTTACGAGTTTACGAAACAGATTACGAGTGACATCGTTTCTGAGTCAATTTACGTCGTTGGACAATGAACATTTTGAATTTTCCTACATAGAAAATTACTAACCCATTCAATAACTGTTACGTTAATTCTGTTTCCAGTGCTCTCATCCCTCAATAGTGGCGCAAACCCCGCAAAGCGCTCAACGCACGGCCACCACAGTCACCACAGCCACATAAACTTCTCGAACCACCACGGCCAAATAGAAGGCCGGAGCGAATACCATGCCTTACTACACTCTCTTCGGGAACCCTTGGCCATTAGTGTCATGCTGTCAGTCCTGGCGAAGATCCATAATGTCCTCGTCGATGATACTTCGCTGGAACTGGTAGTTGATTACACGAACCTCTGGCCTGGCATTATTACTAATGGGAATGCATACAACGTTAAGCACATATTGGAGTCGCTAACTGAGTTATTGGAGAGGAGCCTGAAGATGTATCCGTACAATGTTTCCTGGTGAGTTGTTTTTTGATGTATAGCTTTATCCTGCAGCTTTGCCTATGTCGAAGCTTAAAGAATAGGTCAGTCCCCTTTCCGGTCATAATTTCGAAAAATCTTTTCAAGAGCAGCTCAACTTTCATTTTTTATTCAAGTTTGTGTGATTTGAAAATCACCGCGTGGTATGCCCTGATTTGAAAACGGGCACGCACGGAATTCTCGCTATGTGCATTTTTTCTACATTTAGAATTTTGTGTTTTTTCTTTGAAATATGTGAAATTATCTTTTTTATCAACCTGTTTTTTTCATTTCATCTGGTTAAATTGCTAAATACTTCCCAAATAATAATATATTAAAAATTCAGTGAAAAAAATTTAAAACTGTTTTTTGTCGATACTGAATCATATACTAAAATTTGAATGGTGGAAATAGGTCACGTTATAAAGACAGAAGAAAGATTAAATGAAGGGTCCACGGAAAAAATATGTCTAGACACATATTTTTTTAAATTTAGATTTTAATTTCAAAATGTAGAGCTTGCAAAGTACTACGACTACCATTGAATTAAATAATCTGAAAACAATGTAACATACTTATTTTTTAACTTATAAAGAAATGGTAACCATAGTAAATGTTTGTGATGACTAACTTTATAACTCAAAAAGTTGCTTAGGTGCCTAAACATGTTCTTTCCGTGGACCCTTCAAATGTGAGGGTTAAGGATTTCATTCTCGATCTCTGTTTCAAATGTGAGGTGCTACCTTCAGGTTACGTTTATACGGCGACGTGGAGATGGCAGCGGGTCGGCATAGCGCGGCGCTGCGGCGCTACCTGTGCGCCCTGGCCGTTGGCTCGTGGCACTTCGGGAAGCGTGCCCCAGGCGAGGACAGCATCGCGAGACGAGCAGCCAGGTGTTGCCAGGTACATGAACAGACGGAGCAGCTCCGCGGAGCTCCTATTTCAGTATAGATACCTTTGGCTCTTCAGGCTGGCGCAAAAAAATATTGTTTGTTTTTTATGCGTATTTGTGTACTGCCTACTGTATCGGTGTGCAATAAAGAGCTATTGTATTGTTTTGTATTGTATTGTGCCAGTAATAAGTTGTATCTGTTGTTTCAGGCGCTGGGTGCGCCGACGCAAGCTGCCGCGCTGTGCCAATTGCCCGACGAGCCGGATTACACTGCCGCCTTCAAATGTCTCGCTGAAAAGGTAACGCTTGTTTACTTAACTTTTTTGTCTTTGTCAATACAGTATTTTCAATAGGTGCTTTGTTTTTTGTTTTATGGCAATTAACGCTCATAATATGGATGCTCTAAAATTAACAGGTTCTTAAATAAAGACTTGGCTTAAAGGTCTCGTTACCAAGCCATCATCATCATCATGTCAGCCGAAAGACGTCCAACCCATACCTATATATAGACAACCAAGCAATAAACTAAAAAAAATGACATGACGGGTAATGAGCGAAGTTGCTAGCAAATCCAAACCTAATCTTAGGCGTTGTTGTCGTTCATCCACAATTAGTTCTCAGCAGGGCTACTATGAAACTCGAAGTTCGTATCGTACCGTCTCTCTCGCTCTTGTATTAAGTAATATAAGTGTCACAAGGGCTACTCCGAAACACAACGTTCGAAGTTCGTGTCGTGCGATCCCTCTCGCTCTCGTATTAAATAGTATATGTGTGAGAGGGACCGCACGACACGAACTTCGAACGTTGTGTTTCGGAGTAGCCCTTCAGAGGGACCGCATGATACGAACTTCGAGTTTCGTAGTAAGTAGTCTGGCTAATTTCATTCTCATTTTTTCAGACTGGCAACGCGGTTGACTCGATGGACGCTTACTATAGCTGCATATGGGACGGTACGCTTTTGGAAGTGGCAGTGGCTTTGCATGCCCGACGCGGGGAGGGCGGGCGCCGTGCACGAGCCGTGACGGCCATTGGAGCCCTAGAACTGAATGCCAACAATAGTGAGGATATACAACGGGAGGCGGCTGCGATCCGGCGCGCGCGTCTCCTCAGAGCTCTTACTAACCAATATGTCTGTTAGGTTGCTCTGTATCAGGGCTATTACGGGAGTGGCTTTATTGAAAGCAACTTTTAAATTTGATTTGTTGGAATCAGAATCAGAGGCGAGAGAGGATAGGTTTAAGTAAATAAAATATTTTTACTGATTATTAGTTTTATTTCACCTAAATAAATGCAATATTCAAGGTTTACATTCCGCTTATTTTTAAGATTCCGTGCCGGAAGAATCCAAACAACGGAGCAAGCGGATATACTTTTTTGTTTTAAAATATTACAAAACAGGAAAAGCGAGGCAACCAAAATCAGCTTTTTTCACCAAAATCCTGGTTCCGATTTTTTTTTACTTCGCGTCGACCAATGAATTTGTAATTTGGAGATAATTTCGTTATCTCGTTATTACTCACAGAGGTACTACAATATAACACTAATACTCTTTGTTACTCACTAACAAATGGCAATATAATTTATCTATTGTGTGATTTCGCTTAGAAAAAGGATTCCGCTCGTTGTCGGCCGTTTAAAGCGAACGATATTTTGACATACTACCTAAAAATATATACGGAACACTCGGGTGCGCGAATCTGATTCACAGTTGGCTATTTGATTTTTTTCCGCTAAGAAAGAAGCAATAGTTTCGTACGATAGCTTTAAGTCTTTTATTAATTATTTATTACTTTCGATGGTCTGTTGCCTCTGTTGGTTAGCGCCGTTTTAGCGCAGGAGTAGTTGTATGGGTAACGTTACCTTCGGCTATTCCTAGAAAGATGTTTAAAAAAAATGTGCGTGACTGACTGACAATTGCATGACAGCTGTTGCTTGCTTGCTTTGCAATGTTGTCAATTTTGGAGTCGATTCGATTTGTGGCATTCGAAGATGGCGGATGTGGGCCATGTCCTATTTTGGTATTTCTGCTTCTTTGGCTAGTTGAAGTATAATTTTGATAGTGTTTTATGCGGCGATTAACCTTAACAGTGAACAGTGATTACAAAATTCGATATTGCTCTCGTGTCTGACATTTTTTAATGCGCAAGTTGTTTCCGCGTGGTTTTTGGAATTTTGCTATCAAGTTGCAAAAACTACAATCACCGTACTACGTGAAGAAGAATATATTTATCTTTTTTTAACTGACATTGGCCCAAGCCTTAAAGGCCGCCATTAAGGAGAATAATAACAATTTTGGAGTCTTCATTAAATAGCGATAATTTGCAATGTTTTCTTACTTGTTTGTTTTGATAACTCATCGCTAAAGACCTCGTTTAAAAAGCAAAATATAAAAATTATAGTAGTGTTTTTTTATTTTATTTCTACGGTGTATAAGAAGCAAACTTGAAAGGAATCAACACAAGATTCCTTGAATGAAGTTTTTACCAGAAATTACAGACTCCCATATGAGTAAGGGAAGCTTATCGACGAAAAGTATGGTAGCCGCTAAGCCCAAAAGTAAAGGTATACATGGTCACCTCCACGTTTTTATTTCAGTTAGCAGTTTGTTGTTCTTTTAATGACTTGTTTTGTATAACCTTGTTGTTTAAAGCAATCACAAAATTGGTAAAAATTTGAAAAATTTTAGGGCAAATCTAGTATACCTACTCTACATTTATCTAAATTACTGGTCAGAAAAGTCAGGGTTAGTAAATTATTATTATTACACCAATTACAGTGGTTTCCTGCTCTACGCCAGAGCTTCAAGCGGATTCGCCTTCAAGAGACAGCGACTCAGTATGTGATTCGGAGGCTGCTAGCCCGATTCCATTTCTTTGCACACAAGATGGTGCCGAGGGTGAAACCGACGTTGTCTGGAACTACTATACGCCAAAAGCAGAACATACTGGTACCTCTCGCATTAAAAACTCAACACCTCTCACTAGAAAGAGAAAGGCATCAAAACCAAAACTAATCAACCGCCCTATGCCAAAAAGAAAATTAGTCCATAAAGTCTCACATAAAAAGGCTGAATTGTTCCAAGAACTTGTAGAGTTGAACCAAAACTTAGATGAGTTGATCAGTAAGAAAAAGACAAACGAAGTAGAGGATAAACAGTCAGGAAGTGAAGAGGATCTTTTTTGTGATTTATCTGGCCAGTCACCAAAGAGCTGTTTTAAAACAAATTCCCGGTGTCTAAGAAAGAATCTGTTGAGTTCAAAATTTGCGAAACCTGAAGTTGACACGGCTCTAGAATCTGACGATTCTATGAATGAATGCCTTATTAAAGCAAGTCAAGTTATAGAGGAAAACATATTGAAAACGACACCAGCTAAGAAATCTCGATTTGAGCCACCAAGTAGATCTAAAGGTCATAAGAAAAGTGTAAATTTTGAAATGGATCAAGACTCCATGGATGCTATACTCAATAGTATCAAGCTGGAATCACCACTCGTAACTCGTACAAAGAAATCTGATTCACCATGCCTTAATAATGACTCTTTTGACAATCTCGTTGGAAATTTAAATGACAGTGCATTGGATAGACTAACGCAGGCACCGGTGAAAGATAATAAAAGTAAATTAAATAATTCAAAGGGGATGGATTGGCTGGTAGATGACATTGTTTTGCATGAGGATAGCATGGCAAAATCTTTCTTTGGAAGGCATAATTCTATGCCAGAGTCTCCATCAGTCAGCCATAACAAGCCTTCTACAAGTGGCATGGTCATAACAAGATACAGCTCTATGCCATACGACAAAAATACAGGTATAAAATAAACTACAAGGAGTATAGATACTATTTTGACATCTCAGCCTATATACGTCCCACTGCAGGTCACAGGCTTCCATTTGAAACGAGACAGAAAGTACCCAAGTTCCTATGCAGACCCAGTGCATATTGGGGAAGTTGTGTAGGTTTCCTTACAATGTTTTCCTTCGCCATAAAGATTGTAGTAAATTTCAAATGTAATTTTGCATGTGAATTCCTAAAATCTCAGCAAAGTAAACCCATAGCCATAGCTCAAATGACTAAATACCATTTAAAAATTTATCATTATTTAAATAACTATTAGTACCTGGGATCCATTAGACACTTTTTGTATAAAGAAACTATCTCTGTGCTTGGGAGAGTTTAATATATTTATCTGTGGCATCATCAGGCTGACATAGTTAAATTTGGCATACCTCTTCAAAATATTAAAATAAAAAAAGGGTAGTCTCCTAATCAGCTATTTATTTATTTTCAGAACTCAGCGACTCCCCAATAAGATGTACACCTGATGAGATCAAGCGAAAGCATCAACAGGCAAGAGAAAAACTTCTTGCCAAGAGACAATTGCCATTTACTACTTCACAACTAAGCCAAGTGGCAACAAAGGTGCAACCAGTATTGCAAAAAAAAAGAACCCCGATTAGCCAGATGGCAACACAGCCTCAACCTGCATTGGAACAAAAAAAGACCCAATTTCAGCCAAGGGTTGCCAGTACTGCTAAAATAACCTCAAACTTACAAAACAATGTTACAAACTCAGTTATCAAAAACCCACCTAAAGTTACAAATAATGTTCCTAGCTCTTTAAATAAGACAAACAATGCTCCAAATGTAAGCATTCAACAAAACTCGAATATTGTGTCTCTAGTTAATGACAAGTCTAAAGATTTAAAACTACTCATAGAAAAGAAGAGACAAGAAGCATTAATGAAATTAAGGCGTCGACAGCCGCAAAAATAATATAAGTTTGGAAAATCATGGTTTTAAAATTGGTTTTATGATGATTATGTTTGTTAATTTAATTAAAGTAAAGATGATCAAAAGCTATGTTATTATTAATCTAAGCCATATTAGTCATTATTGTACATGGAGTGAGGATCATTGTGATAAATAATGTTTTTAAATATCGAATAAAACATGAGACTGGTACTTCTGTTAAAGTGATGAATATTATCCATGTTATAATGTAATGAAGTTATCCATGCTCTATTTATCTGTATGTTCACTATTATATTTTGTAATTTGCATTAGGTTGTTTTATTTGCATGATGGCAAAAGAAACACGCTACAATCTATATATAATATAATCTGAGTTGTTATTTATTTTGTCTCTTTTAAATTAATGTCTATCTATAATTTCGTTTGATGTTTCCATTTTATTTGTGGATCAAGTATAATAAAAATTGACAATTCGAGTCTGTGAGACATGAGTAGGTATTCGATAGTTGGATTATAAATATTTACAATAAAATGCATTTGCTTCTTTATAATTTGCACGAATTTTGATGTAAATTTTTTTTAAAATATTAGTATCAGTTTTCATTAAGAGTACAACTTCTAAGTGAAGAAATAGTAATGCAATGAAAACTTTCCACTATTCTATTGATTTTTTTTTGTAAGTAATGTTAAAAATAGGTTTCTCACTTCTCATGCTCGTAAAGTTGGTATTTATGCTGGATATAGGCGACGTAAAATTACTTTTTATGCTCTAGTCTAAAAATCAACCACTTCAATCAAAATAAATGAATAAAACTAAAAATTGATAATTATATAGCAATGCATGAAGAATAAATGATATCTAGTAAGTGGACAATTGTTTCCTCTATTGCTATTTATTTTCCTCTCAATGGAAATGAAAAGCAGAGTGTAAAACTCGAACATTAAACCGGTTTTCCCCTCGACGTGTCTATCCGAATAATTATGAACGTCTCGGGTAAAATGGCTTATTTTATGCTCTCGTTGTACAATCTACTATCCCTACTAATATTATAAATGCGAAAGTAACTCTGTCTGTCTGTCTGTCTGTCTGTCTGTCACGCTTTCACGTCGAAACCGCTGAACCGATTTTGATGAAATTTGGTATATGGATAGTTTAAGCCCCAAGGATCAACATAGGATACTTTTCCGATAGACTCCGTCTAGGTCCGCGCAGACGAAGTCGCGGGCATATATCATGACAGGAATGTCTAAATAAGGTGCGGCCACATGCATACATACATACATACAGCAATAAATTTGGTGACGTGACTCCATTTTGAATGTTATTTTTAATTTCCCGCAACTCAAAAAAGTAGCGACAAGTCGCCGCGTCGAGCAGCAGCGTCAAGGTGGCTGCTTATAGGAATGATCTTGATCTTGGAAGCTAATTTTCTTAATCTCATTTAGAAGCAGACGTGGCAGTGGTACAAGTAAAAGAAATTGCAGTGAATGAAAAAAAATAATAGTGATTTTGCCGAAATTGAAGAGGTTTTTTTTTTATCAGCGATAAAGCTCAACATTTTCAACTTTATCGCTATATGTCACGTGACCAGATTTGACGCTGGAGACGAGCGTCGAGCGACTTGCATGTGGCCGCGCCTTTACTGAGCCACAACAGCTGTCAGCTGTCAAAAACGTATACACGAAACGAAAAACAAATGTCACCCTAAAAAAATCTAAAAACTTTTAATGTATTCAATCAAAAAATCCGTAAAAATAACTTATGACTTCTAAAAAATAACCAGGAATTATACTGTTTATTCTCATTCAGGTAACGGAACTGAACAATTGTAACCTGCAATCAGAACATCTTTTTTTACATCACAGAATAGTCGCAAGTTGTAAGCAAAAATGGCTTTGAATTACACTCGTCAGCTCGTAAAAGCAGCTCTCACAGTAGGTGCTAACCGATCAAATACAATTATCCATCGGAATTTAGCTACTAGTGAACCTACGAGACTTGGCATGATACCTATAGTTGTAGAGCAAACCGGTAGAGGCGAGCGTGCATACGATATTTACTCAAGACTTCTCCGAGAGCGAATCATATGCCTCATGGGACCGATCAACGATGATATCAGCTCATTAGTTGTAGCCCAACTCCTGTTCCTCCAATCAGAATCTAGTAAGAAACCAGTGCACTTGTACATCAATTCGCCTGGTGGTAATGTGACAGCTGGGCTTGGAATTTACGATACGATGCAGTATATAACACCTCCGGTTGCCACTTGGTGTGTTGGGCAAGCCTGCAGCATGGCGTCATTACTTTTGTCCGCTGGTGCACCAGGAATGAGACATGCGCTGCCTAATTCTAGAATAATGATCCATCAACCTTCAGGAGGAGTTAGAGGGCAGGCCACGGATATACAGATCCAGGCAGAAGAAATTTTAAAACTGAAGGCACAGATTAATGGTCTTTATGTAAGGCATACTGGTTTACCGATTGAAAAAGTGCAGATGTCAATGGAACGTGATCATTTCATGTCACCGACTGAAGCGAAACTCTTTGGTCTGATTGATAATGTTTTGGAGCACCCTCCGTCACATGCAATGGAGAAGGAATGTTCTGCAGCTGCTGGCAATACTTCGAACAACAATGTTTGAATTGTTATATTTTTATGTAGAGATGTTAAAATGTTTGAGATAAATAAAATAAATTGTTTAATTCTGTAATTATGTTTTCTATTATTTCATCTGTAAAATAAAACTGATTTTATGAATAGAATTTATTTGTTTAATTAATATGTATACAATACTACTATTCTTAAACAAAGGTTAAATTAAAAGGTCAACTTTGTTGACACATATTGATTGGAGTTATGAGATTTTTTCAAAGTTGTGTGACATTCAATTATTATTCTTATATCAGAGGTGGCAGCATTGTTAAGGGCACTGGGCGCGGCACTTTGTAAGTCATCATCCTAGTCTTACATCCCACTGCTGGGCACAGGCCTCCTCTCAGAATGAGAGGGCTTGGGCCATAGTTCCCACGCAGGCCCAGTGCGGATTGGAAACTTCACACACACCATTGAATTGCTTCTCAGGATTGTGCAGGTTTCCTCACGATGTTTTCCTTCACCGCAAAGGTCGTGGTAATTTATAAATGTAATTCTGCACATGAATTTCGAAAAACTCAGAGGCGCGCGAGCCGGGGTTTGAGTCCACGACCCTCTGCTTGAGAGGCGATAGGTCAAACCACTAGGCCACCACGGTTTAGTGTAGGATTTGTAAGTACTTATTCTTTTTTGACTGCGCGCTTTAGACCCGTCCAGACGGAGCCTTTTGCGCGTGAGGCCACTCGCGCGTTCCCGAGGTACTAGAACTATGTACATGCCTATGTACATAGTAGCTACCTAGGTACAACCCATCTATATGCTCTCGCGCGCTTCCGTAGTGAGAGCATCTGGACGGGGTGTATGTAGCTCTAGTACCTCGGGAACGCGCCAGTGCCCTCGCACGCAAAACGCTCCGTTTGAACAGCAGGGCTAGCACGAAACTCGAAGTTCGTGTCATGCGGTCCCTCTCGCTCTCGTATTAAATAATATAAGCGTCAGAGGGACCGCACGACACGAACTTCGAGTTTCGAGTTTTGTAGTAACCCTGTAGGGACTTAGCAGGCGCTAAAGTATGACTGCACACGGGTGCTACATGGGATAGAGACGCCTTTGTTTACTATTTTGAGTAATAGTGAAGTAACTTAAATGAATAAAATTATGTTTATTCCATTAATTAACTTAACCATTGCAATAAAGACGTTTTGCGTTGCTCCTGATCCATTGGTAGTAATAAGTAACATTGGTGTACACGATAATATCAGGTTTTTTCTCAGTTCTAAAGGACACTAATCCGACTTGGGTTCCGTCACTTGTCATCAAAGCACTACCGGAGTCGCCGCTGTAAAAAAAATAATCCTGAAAATACTGACTGAAAATCAAAACAAAATATTTTTTTTCAGTTTTTAATTTAAAACTAGATAACGACGTTTGAAAGGAGAAATTGACTATTAGTGATAAGTATATATTTATACTAGCTTATGCCCGCGACTTCGTCTGCGCGGACCTAGGTTATCGCGCGGTGGCGCCCTCTACCGGAATGAAAAGTATCCTATGTTGATCTTTGGGGCTTAAACTATCTCTATACCAAGTTTTATCAAAATCGGTTCAGCGGTTTCGACGTGAAAGCGTAACAGACAGACAAACAGACAGAGTTACTTTCGCATTTATAATATTAGTAGGGATTTCGAATCGGTAAAATTTACTGATTCCAAAGATGTATATAACTCAGTATACCTATCTTAAAAAAATTTCGCTTACTCAATTTCTCCTTTCAAGCGTCGATAAGTACTTACCTGAATGTTTCCTATAATTTTCGTCGATGCTTATGTAGGTATAATATGTGTATAATAAGTTACTCTGGGCCGGATTTAGAGGTGTAGAGGCCTTGGGGCAACAAAGGAGTGGAGGAAAAACTATTTTCCAAATAAAATGAGGGTCATGAGATTTTGATATTTTACTGATTGCCTGACTGAAGATAGATGAATAAAAATAGTTGTTTGCTAGTATTTACTCGTCGGAATTTAAAAAAAAATCGCAAGTCTATTGTGTGGGCTCCTCTGCTGTGGAGGCCCTGAGGCTGTAGCCCTGGATACCCTCCCCTAAATCCGGCCCAGAGATACTAACCCTTTTTAAGTGTATTTACTAATATCAAATTATTATGGTGCCTTTGTTACATGATTTGCAGGTGGTAGGACCTTGTGCAAGGTCCGCCCGGATTGCTACCACCATCTTGCTCGCTAATCCTGCCGTGAAGTAGCAGTGCTTGCACTGTTGTGTTTCGGCGCGGAGAGTAAGACAGCCGGTGAAATTACTGGCACTTGAGGTATTCCAACTTCTAGGTTGGCAACGCATCTGCAATACCCTGATGTTGCAGATGTTTATGGGCGGTGGTGATCTCTTACCACCAGATGATCCACTTGCTCGTTTGCCTTCCAGTCGAATAAAAAGAAAGATTTTAATGAGGGCTTTCACAGAGGCGAAATATTGCTAGATGGCGTTAGTATCGTGAGGTCCATTTGACGTCTGACGTTTGCTTGCGGTTGGCTCAGTTAGTTTTTTAACTTAGGTAATCAAATTAATCATTTATTTAATTAATTATTTTCTTGCTCCTGTCAAACTGTTGGCGTTCTGCAGAATCAACCGCAACCCTGTCATCGTAACTGACATTGGCCCAAGCTTAAGGCCGCCATCAAGGGGAATAATAATAATAATAGTTTTTTAACCAATCACGAGCAAACGTCAAACGGACCTCACGATGCTAACGCCATCTAGCGATATTTCGCCTCTGTGAAGACCCTATTGAATCATCTTTTTAACCGACTTCAAAAAAAGGAGGAGGTTCTATGTTCCGATGTTTGTATTTTACTTAGTGCACAGCAGTGTGGTGTTTCATAAAATAAAGGCAAGCATTGGCGTACCTAGGGTTATTTTTCAGGGGGGCCAGGCTTGGATTTTTGTGTGAAGATATCTATATATATAAAAGGCAAACCTGACTCACTGGGTTATATATCAACGCACAGCCCAAACCGCTGGGCCTAGAAACTTGAAATTTGGTACAGGGGTTCCTTTTATGATGTAAGTGAGCACTAAGAAAGGATTTTTGGAAATTCATCCCCTAAGGTGGTGAAATGGGGGGGTGAAATTTATATGCAATTTTCTCATTTATGGACTTAGAAGTATGAAAATTGCTGTATAAGTTCTCGATTATAATTAAAAATTATCTGTCTAGGTAAAATGGATGAAATTCCCCCCTAAAGGGGTAAAATGGGGAGGTAAAGTCTGTATGGAAATTTTCTTATTTCTGGACTTAGGAGTATGAAAATAGGTATATAAGTTCTCGATTACAATTAAAAATTATTTGTGTAGGTGAAATTAATAAAATTCCCCTCTAAAGGGGTAAAATGGGGGGGGTAAAGTTATATGCCCTGATAACTAAAGTAACGCGGACGAAGTCGCGGGCAAAAGCTATATATTATAGAATTTCGAATCAATAGCCCAACATCCTGGGGTGGGCACTGCCCCCCCTATACCGGGTGTGTCCTGTAATACGAGCAAAAAATAAAACATAGATCATCCTCGTCAAAGTAAACAACATTAGTTCAGTGATTTTTAAAAATAATGGAGTCTTTGAATTTTCCTTTTTTCATACAAATTAAATATGTACTGCTATCAATGAACGCCATGCTAGAACTCACCTGACGTCGCCCGTTACGCTATAAACATCGAACATTTCGCTTTACATTGCTTCTTCGTATAAACTTAAAAGTGTTAATAAATGAAGAAAACCAACTATTTTTAAAAGTCACTGAACTAATGTTGTTCAGTTTAACGATGAAGATCTATGTTTAGGTACATTTTTTGCTCATATTACAGGCCACACCAGAAGGGCTACTCCGAAACACAACGTTCGAAGTTCGTGTCGTGCGGTCCCTCTCACACTTATACTATTTAATACGAGAGCGAGAGGGATCGCACGACACGAACTTCGAACGTTGTGTTTCGGAGTAGCCCCTCTGGTATACGCCTATGAAGGCAAGTATATTTCTTACTGCGAGGGTCTGTTTTCCATGTTGTACTTAGCGCACAGCATCCCGTTGATTGGACCTTCTTCGATCGCATCTTGGCACACCATCCTGCAGTCTTTCTTGGACAACAACTTCTGTTTAACAGCCTTTAGTCGTGTTGCTCTAACTGTCTCTGGGTTTTCCTGTATCATGTATTAAAATGGTATTAATCCTACTAATTCCTACTTAATCCATATACTATATTAATATTATAAACGCGAAAGTGTGTGTGTTTGTATGTTTGTGTGTATGTTTGTCCGTCTTTCACGCCGTAACGGAGCGACGGATCGACGTGATTTTTGCCATAGAGATAGTTTATGGGCTCGAGAGTGACATAGTCTACTCAATCCTGCAATAACGGCTGAACGGATTTACATGAAATTTGGTATTATACTTGCTATTATTACTTTGGTATTATATTATCTACAGGTTAACGGTTATCAGTATGCCGCAGGAACTATGAAATTTTCCGGGATAACACATAACAACACACACACACACATTTAGGTACATACATATATTGTGTTCTTGGCTGTTGGTTCTCCTTAAATAAAAACTATCCTATTGTCCTTAGATTCAAACTATCTTTACACCGAATTTCATCAAAATCAGCTCAGCGGTTTAGACGTGATGAAGTAAAAACAAACTTTCGTATTTATAATATTACTGGGATAGTCTTCTAGGTCCCAACTTTTCTATTGTAATTTACCTCAGTATACATTTATACAGTGGACAGAGAGCAGGGTAAGTATTGGGGTGGGGGGGGGGGGGGAGGGTTTTGCTCAGCTGTTGGACAGAGAGGCTAACAATAATAATAATAATAATAATCGGGCTTGTCGTGAATATAACAAAAGTCTTATGAACTTAGATATATTTTCATCATCGCTGCAGAGATACAGGGATTCACTACGGAATCCGCTCTTTGATTCCTCATCCATTGTTTAAAGTTAAAGTAACAGATTGTTTTCTTTTTGTCTACTTTAGATAGCTGGTTTTTCTTAGATACTTAAGATTGCTGCTGTGCCTTGTTGGTTGTAGGTAATAAATATGTAAGTACCTAATTAAATATTGTAGGTTAAACTGTTTTGTTTTGCGCTTGCATTGCTTATAGTTTATTTTATAATTAATGGAACTATTGGTTCTTAAGTATATATTACGTACGTTGCTGCACTGAAATGTAACCGTTTGTTTCCTATATAAATAAAAAAAATATATATGTAATATCTTGGACTATAAATACCTATATAGTTCGTGCAGAGTAGCGGTAAACGAATTTTATGCAGACGGAGCCGCAGGCAACAGCGAGTTGAATAATATATGAATCTTACCTTGATAGTTCCCCAGCCAGCTATTGTCAAATCCTTGTCCTTTGGAAAACGATTTTTTATCATAACCCTCTTAATTTTGGCCCCAAAAGGCAAATGCTTCGACATGTGCAGCAAGGCAATGTCATGAGTAAAACTAGTTCTTTCGTACTTCGGATGAATTATGTATCTAGAAATTTTCCTGTATAATTTCATCTGAAAAACGTTTTTTTTTTATATAAAGCAAAAGAGTTTCGGATCGCTGGACGGGAATTGAATCCTGAACCTCCTGTGGTTATAGGGCAGAGGTGTAATACTCGTACCAACTGACTACCTACAGGAGATCGGTCTAGCCAACGATGGGGGTCACCTGATAGGAAACAATGACCGCCCGGCCATTGGCAACGCAAGTTGGAGAGGGTTTAGTTGGTTCAGTTGTATCGATGGTTACTGACATAGCCCGAAGAATTGCGAAACTGAAGTGGCAGTGGGCGGGGCACATTGCTCGCAGGACTGATGGCCGATGGGGTCAAAAGGTTCTCGAATGGCGTCCGCTAACCGGGAGACGAGCTGTCGGCCTGGTTAAGATCGCGGGATCACGGTGGATGCGAAAAGCACAAGACCGGTCTGAGTGGAGAGCCTTGGGGGAGGTCTATGTACAGCAAGTGGACGTCTTTCGGCTGACATGATGATGATGATGATGAGTTGTATCGCTGAGATATGAAACAGGTCTTGTTCGCGATCCATGACATTGTAAGCTATATTGGAGCTATAGGTAATGTTTGTCATAATGATCATTTACCATAACTCTTTTTTCTTTAATTTTTCAGGAACTCTGAAACCACCACGCTGTAGAACTTATAGTTTAGGTTAGGTTTATTTTATAACAATCAGAGTTATTTATAGTTTTCAAGAAAAAACAGTTTCGGCAAATGATTATTATATGTATGTTAGTCCGTAATACATTTATTGTTTGGGCCAAGTTGCCCGAAATAAATGAATTTATTATTATTATTAAATATGGCAACATTACATTCTAACTGAATAGGTATGTATGGATCCATATGAAACTCTAAAAATTATACAAATGTGGACCAATATACGGCTTCAAACCAGCAATCGACAAACTAATTTACTTCTTCGATGACTTCGTTCCCAGCAAACGCGCTTATGGCCCAATCCTCGTCACAACCCATGACACAGTGAGCGGCAGTGAGAAGTATTTTTTGATTCAAAATAGATGACCCACAGTGCCATTCGCCGCCATCACAAACCGCGTCCAAATAGACCGAGTGTGGATAATGCTTAATTTTAGCCGTTTCTCCTCCTACAATACGGCCTTCCATGAAAGAATGGGTCGATGGACAGTTCACAAGCACCAAGATACCACTGGCCGTGATTATTTTGTACAAAATGGCGGCTGACATGGCGGCGTTTTAATTTTGAATGCAACGGATTTACTTTTCCAGTCTCATTATCAGTTTTATTGGTTCGGAATACGAGCGAAACGTATTGTGATTATGTTTGATTTTTAATTAGGTACCTAGTTGATTGATATGAGACTAAAATAGGAAACAAGATTTTCAGGGTGGAATTTGATTAAAGGTATGGTACTTATGGTAGAATAAGTTATTCATTGTAGAGTCATTTTATGATGTTCCCTGTACTTAGTACTCTATGAACCTTTATAAATAAACCATTATCGACTTATATTTATCAGAACGTGTATTCAACGAAATCTAGGATTTTTAAAAGAAAAAAATTGTGTTTTGAGTGTCCGTCCTAGCCGGGATTTGGACTCTTATCTCTTGGCTTACCGAGCTGAGTGTGCTGTACTTTTAGCGTGCTCGACCAACCCGCTCGAACAACTTGGTCGCTTGCACTCGAGGGTATAGGTACCTACTATATTTATTAACCTATTTTTCGTTTTTTATAAAAAATATTACTCGGCTCCGCACGAGTACAAATTAATAAATAAAAAAGGATGATGAAGGCGAAGGACTTCACGTACTTTTTTGTCAGCTGCTTTTCTCTAATAGGTAGGTACCTACTATACCCGTGCGAAGCAGGGCGTGTTTTCAAATTCGTAATACATTGTGAGTAAAAATAATAATTCAAAAAGTAATTTACAAGTATTCAAACAGTCTTAAATATATTTATTCGATAACACGTATGGATAACATGGTCTGATTTTGGTTGATGATGATTCCATAATGTTCCTGAGCAGCGTTAAGTCCTGTCATTTGGAATGGAACCTATTTAGGAAATCTCTTCTCAACCGCCAGGTCCCACTTAGCTTGAGGTTGTTCTGGCTTCTTACCACCAGAAGCTTGGTACTTCTTGTTTGAAGAGATAAGAAGTGGGTCTTTCCGAAGATCTCACTGTTGTGTTGTAGCGACTCCTAGCGCCATCTAGTGAGCAAATGTAGAAACACCAACCAAAACCTATATCATATAAAAGGACCATGTCCATGTCTTGTCTATAATGATGGACATCATTTCTACACTAATCCTATTATTGGTCCACAAATTTTATTTTTTATTTGACTGGAAGGCAAACGAGCAAGTGGGTCTCCTGGTGGTATGATATCACCACCGAACATAAACAACTGCAACACCAGGGGTATTGCAGATGCGCTCCCAACCTAGACCATAAATAAAGTTATGTTTCATTTTAAGATGTTTCACTTTGAATATGATTGTATCGCGAACTCCAGGGCCCCAAGATACAGGCTCAGCCTAGTTTGGAGTCTGCCAGGCATCTCTTTTATGTATACGTGAATCATTTTTTAAAGGAAATAAATTATTATTAAGTATTTTTTTTTTTTTTTTCAGAGTGTACCTACCTACCTAACACACCTGTAAATATACCATAGTTCTCGCAAATAAATATTTTTTGACTTTTGACTCCCCTCCCCATGGTGTTGTCCCTCCTTTTCAAATATTATTAAGGCAAACGAGCAAGTGGGTCTCCTGGTGGTAAGAGATCACCACCGCCCATAAACATCCGCAACACCAGGGGTATTGCAGATGCGTTGCCAACCTAGAGGCCTAAGCTGGAATACCTCAAGTGCCAGTAATTTCACCGCTGTCTTACTCTCCGCGCCGAAACACAACAGTGTAAGCACTGCTGCTTCACGGCAGGATTAGACATACTTAATGTCCAATCAGATGTCAATTTTTGTTGTTTAAAGTTCTTGACGCCGGGTCTCAGGAGGTAATGGATGAAGGCGGCCCTTACAAAACTATAGATAAGTAATTTTTAAATTTTATTTTCTATTACAGTTCAAATTGTAAGAATTAACTGTAATCCATTTCTTGTACGACGGGATGTTGGTGTACACAACTAATTCCGGCATTGTTGAATATCTGAAAGACACAAGGCCTATCTGTTCTCCATTAGTCGTCACCAATGCGCTGCCAGAATCACCTCTGTAAACAAAAAAAAAATTTTAATGATCAACAGCGGAAGTAAATCAACGGTTTTGGTAGTGGGTAACACTCTTTCACGTCCCGGATAATATTGACATGGAAATACCGACCGTGTTTTTCGTGTACAAGCTCATAGAAGCTCTTGTCAGTTTCTATGGGCGTGTACACAAAAAACAGGGCCGGTATTTCCATGTCGGTTTATCCGGGCCGGGAAAGAGTGCCACCAAAAAAAAACATCTATAATATTTATGTAAAGGTCAACAGCGGAAGTAGATTAACGGTTTTGGACTGCAGCTGTTGTCCCTACATCCAGACATTTCGACCGTTTTTTGACTACAATTCGTGCCTATGTGTAGGTATATATCGAGTTTCATCTAAATCGGTTCAGCGGTTTCAACTTGAATAGGTAACAAATGAACAGACTTAAGAAGAAGATATCGGTTCATTTCGAAACTTTTCATTTCGCAAACTCTAAAATAGTAAATATTTCAGGATTTATTTCAGGGTCATCGTGTAGACCCTTTAAGTTAGGTTAGTTTTATAAAAATCCTGAAATACATATTTACAGTTTCAGAAACATTAAACAGTTGCGAAATGAAGCAGGTTACCAAACGATAGTTGCGATACATTAGTGAACCCCTCACAAAGTTCCCATGAGCATTGAGCAGTAGATTACCGCGAAGGGTGTTGAGTAGCAGAATTTTTGGCGCACAACGCGTCTTTTCTCGCTGTCAATTCTTCGCAATATTGCTTAGATTGCAGTGTCTGTTTTACGCATTTTAATTTGACCGCTAACTCTTCTGTTTCTTCCTGTGGGATGCAAAACAATACAAAGATTATAAATTATTTATAGAAAACCACATGATAACAATTAGGGAATAAGTTTAAGTAAGAATTTCATGTTTGTTGGATCTATTAGGTATGCTTTGATTAAATTAGTGACCTGCTGCCGTATTGCCTAATGTTTCTGACAGTCGCGATCGCAATCAAATGACATATTTCGCATACAAAAGCTGTCATTCTATTGCGATGGCGAGTGTCAGAAGCGTTAGGCAATAAGGCCTCTGGTTTAGGTATTATTCGTTTTATCCATACTAATATTATGAATGCGGAAGTGTGTGTTTGTCCGTTTTTCAAGTTCAAACTGAGCGACGGATCGACGTTATTTTGACATAGAGATAGTTTATATGGGCCAGAGAGTGACATAGGCTAAATGTATCCCGGAAAAATGCACAGTCCCGAGGGAACAGCGCGCCATAATGAGGGTTTTCAAAAAGGTGAAATATCGCTAGATGGCGTTATTATCGTGAGGTTCATTTAACATTTGACGTTTGCTCGTGTTTGGTTAGTAACTAAATGAGCCAATCGCAAGCAAACGTCAAACAGACCTCGCGATGCTAATGCCATCTAGCGATATTTCACCTCTGTGAAGACCCTCATTCCACGTGGGCGAAGCCGCGGGAAAAAGACTGTATACAAATTAATAAAAAATTGTGAGAGAGCGGACGCGAACTTCCAAGATTTGACAAGATAGACGGTGGAAGATAGACGGCACCAGTCAGGGACAAGAATTAATAATGGGTTTTAGTCCGTTAACCGAAATTTTAAGAAACAATACCCTGTGTAAGTTTTCGGTTACAAAATAAGTCTCGATCGCGTTCGAGTTAAAATCTCAATTTGTATGGGAACACGAACATCTCAAACGTTCCGCTAGAGGCGCTGTTCTTGTTTCCATACAAATTGAGATCGAGATCGATCGATTGAGATGCGATCGAGACGTATTTTGTAACTGAAAATTTACACTAAAGGGTACATATCCAATTTTTTTTAACTAAACACTAATCTTCTAATGATGAGCTATTAGGAATATGACTCCTTGTTGTCCATTAGGTACGAATACTACGGTGCCTTGACATGTCCATGATTGGTGCCGTTACCCGAAGATAGTCGTGCTCTAATGTAAACTCACGTCTACGGTGCCCCAACCGGCGACTTGGACGTCCTTTACATCCGGCAGCTTATTACTCACGATAACCCTTTTAACGTTCGCTCCTAGAGTCAGTTGTTTTGACAGTAAAACCAAAGAAATGTCGTTTTCGAACGTTCTCGGGTTATATTTACGATGGATTGTGTACTTCTTTACAGTTCTCATAGTAGGCATCTAAAAAAATAGGTAAGTGTGAATCGAATTCACCCTACTTATGGTGTAACACTCATCGTGGAATGAAGACGAATTGGGTTTGATTCAGTTCCCCAGCTTTGCTTTCCAATGATTCCCAACGTACCGACACCGTCAGACAAAGTAGTTTTTTTCGACATTTAAGTACCTAGGTATAGGTCTTGTTACACTATGACCTAAATTAAATAAAAATATATTTATTTTGACTTTAATTGACTGATAATGGCCCACGCAGGCTGACGCAGTTTTTACGAAGCAGGTAGATGCCTGTTGAAATAACTCTAACCATAAAAAAAAACATTGTTGCTGACTGAACTTGCATTGTCACCCAAAATACATTTGCATACCAAATTTCAAGTCGATGCCTTCCTAACGACATCTATACTCCGAAATAAATCATAGCCATACCTTTTCTAAATGTTCATTTCCAGCATATGCTTGCACGGCCCATTTTCCCTTGCAATCGTACATGCAATGTCCAGCAGTTAGCAATATCATTTGATTCAACACAGAAGCTCCGCATACTGACTCCCCTTCGTCGCATAAACAGTCGAGAAAAACCGAATGAGGAAACTTCTTTATGCTAACAAAATCTCCACCAACTACGCGACTCTCCAATGCGGAGCTAACCGCTAGTAAAAGGAGAAGTACGACGACCACTTTCATGGCAAAAGTAATCTTCGTCACTAATTTATTACGTGCCATTTTTATCGTAACTCGACCGCCGTGAAATGACGTTGCTATTATCAATAATGAATATGGAGTTCGAGCGTGAATTAGTGTGATTGTGCTATGATCGTTCGTAGGTTGATGGGATAATGAGCCAGGCTATAAAGAGTGGAAGTAAACCATTATCATGTACACTCGAACCATTTGGTTTCTAACCTAGAATGTTCTCACAGTAAGTGTCATGAGAAATTCGCTTGTTAACCAATGTGATGTCACTTTGACTTTTTCTACGAAAAGGTTCCACAGTAGGTCACGATCAAGTTGGTTCGAGTATACAGCCATACCTAAATAATAATGAATCATCATCATCATCATCATGTCAGCCGAAAGACGTCCACTGCTGGACATAGGCCTCCCCCAAGGCTCTCCACTCAGACCGGTCTTGTGCTTTTCGCATTCACCGCGATCCCGCGATCTTAGCCAGGTCGTCGCTCCATCTTGTTGGAGGCCTAACGAAAGCTCGTCTCCCCATCTCGCCATTCGAGAACCTTCTGACCCCATCGGTCATCAGTTCCGCGTGCAATGTGCCCCGCCCACTGCCACTTCAGTTTCGCAATTCTTCGGGCTATGACAGTAACCTTAGTTCTACTGCGGATATTATCATAATAATGAATATCATGGGACAATTGTCACTGATTGACCTAGTCTCAAAAATAGCAAAGCTTGCACTACGAATAGTGGGCAACTGATAAACATGCATATTTAGAATTATTTAGGACCTTTCTAATTCAACAATTAAATAAAGTTAATAATCTCTCATTAATAAACTTCAGGAGTTTTCGTAATAAAAGAAGCTTTTAATTCTATCCAATATATTATTCATAATATCATAATGGTTGCCTAAATATCTACAGCTGTTATCCTTTCTTCTTCGGGCACAACAACATCCTGGAACTGCGTTGTATCCAGTCATAGTAGTAGGACACATTGGTGTAGATGACCAGCTCAGGAGCGTGAGGGTGTCGGAAGGAGACCAGGCCGATTTGCTGCCCGTCTGAGGTGATCAATGCACTGCCGGAGTCACCTCTAATGACAGAAGAACAGTGTAAATAAAGTCATAGTAGTACCCACAAAATGAAGTTGGTTTGCTTAGGGGCTATTTCACCATCCACTGATTAGTTTTATGTGACGGATAAATGTTGTGTCGCCTCCGTATATTCGAACAAAACAAACAAAGACGGCATCACATTTATCTTTCAAATAAATTTAATCAATGGAAGATGAAATAGGAGGTTAGCGTCCTAAAAAAATTCTACCTAATTGGCTAGCCAGTTAGCTTATCAGAAAATATTGGACACATGATTTCTTCGGATCGGCTCAGCGTAGGACGTCCATCAACGAGATGGACGGATGACCTGGTTAAAGCCGCGGGTTCACGGTGGATGCAAGCCGCTACCAACCGAAGCGACTGGAGGTCTATGAGGGAGACCTATGTCTACGGCTGAGATGATGATGATTTCTTTGTCAATTAAAAAAAAAATATATATAGATAATATGGCCAGTTAAAGTTCCTGTGTGACGTCACGTCGTGCGACACTTTTTAGCAGGGCGTGACATTACACAGAGTTTTATTTCTTTACTCCTCTCTGTAGTGTAAACTTCTGGACGGTTTTCAACATATGAGGTATCATTAGATTCATCAAAACAGGTGTCGGAGTGACTTCGGGTAAGTACATGATATTTCAAAATGGCGTGCGCGAAAAATATGGATTATTAATTTGAAACGCATAGGTAATTTCTGGGGTACATATCTAAATATCGAATGTTAAAATATCGAATGTATTAAAATATCGAATAGGTCATAATATCGAAAAGGTATTTTTCTTAAGACTTATTTTTTTTAGATTGTTATAGTTAAATCTAATCTGACCTAACTTAAGGGGTTCTATACGATGCCGATTTAATGAATCCTGAGAAGTTTACGGTTCCCGAAAATAAACCTTTCGATATTATGACCCATTCGATATTTTAATATACTTATTTGATATTTTAACATTCGATATTCAGATGCGTTTCCAATTTCTGGTATGAGAAGAGGCCTATGTCCAACAGTGGACAAGTCAGTATAGCTAATAATTCCTAGACCGACGACTGATGGACAATTCTTACTTTGAAGGCCGATTCTTCTTGTTATTCGTGGCACACATCATGCCTTTAAAAAGTTCCCCGGCTTCCTTACAACTCGACTTGGACTGCAGTTTTTGCGTCACTGCTTTCAGCTGCTCGGTATCTTCCTCTGTCTGGTCCTGTGGTAGAGTAGAAAATAGGTCAAGCGCGAATTGGACTTGTACATGAAGAGTTCCGTACCTCCATACAATGTATAATGCCGAAATTTCGAGGTAAATATTAGGTACTCGTGTGTTTAGGAGGACTGACGTCCTATTATTATTTTATTACTTATTATTATTTTTGTCACATATTTAATTTTTACTACTGATTAATGTGCTATTACATTGTCCAAGAATATGTTTGTTTAAGACATTAATTTCGGACGAACTAGAGCCCCTAAGGCACAGGTTTAAACCTAGTTTAGGGGTCGAAAGCTCGACCACTTACTTAAGATCTTTATGTACAAACTTAAGTTTATTTATGTTACTTGTAACACTTGTTTTTGAGTACAATAAACATTATTATTATAATGATATCTCACATGACTTAATTTATAGGGCAGGTAGAACCTGTCAGATATTTTTTTTACGTCACGCCGTGGCAGATATTAATGCAACAAATCTCACTTACATTGACCAGTCCCCACCCCGCTACCTTAGCATTCTTCACCCCCTTAAAGTTCCGTTTCAGTATCACTCTTTGGATGGTGCGTCCAAACGGCAATGGTTTCTTAATATTCGCCAAAGCGATGTCGTTTAAACTCTTCCTAGTGTCGTAGTGCACGTGGATTATGTACTTGGAAACCAATCTCACAGCCTTCATCTGAAAATAAGACACAGGTGTGGATTGCTTAGGGTATCAAATCGACGGGTGAAAGGCTATTTGTATTAAGCGACAACGTATTCCTATGTCGCTTAATACAAATAGCCTTTCACCCGTCGAAATAGTCTTGGTCCGGCACTGGTTACAACCAGTGAGATACACCTTTGACGTCATCTGCACTTTTCATCAGGTGAGATAGAGGTCAATAAAAAAAATCATGGCTATAAAATTAATTATGTCTAACCTAATAAATTTGTTTTTATATTTTTAAAGTCACACAATACATTAGTTTTCTAGTTTACAATTTATCTATTTATTTATGTAGTCTTATGTAATTGATGGTGTATAGATAAAGTATTTATAACTTTTTAAAGACGTCCGGATGGCACAATGGCTAGAGAACCTGACTACGAAGCTTGAGGTCCCGGGTTCGAATCCCGGCCGGGGAAGATATTTCTATGAAAAATACGAATGTTTGTTCTCGGGTCTTGGATGTTTAATATGTATAAATATGTATTTATCTACATAAGTATGTTAATCCGTTGCCTAGTGTCCATAATACAAGCTTTGCTTAGTTTGGGACAAAGTCAATTGGTGTCAAGTGTCCCATGATATTTATTTATTTATATTGTTTATTTATTAAAACGGTTCGAGGGCTGCCGACGGTACTGGCTGAAAATCAGCGCTGGGATGTATTTAAAGCTTCAGCATTATGCTGAGCCAGTGTCGAATTCACAACTGCAATGACACATACCTTTGTGTTGTTTATTTGTTGTACCTTATAATATTGTTGTATTGTGTTGTGAATAAATGAATTTTCTTTCTTTCTTTCTTTCAATGACGGGTTAGTTTTATACATAAAAACTCCTCATTCTAATAAATACCACCACATAGGGATTTTGTTCAAATCTGATTCGTCATACAAACTTATTCGGGTAAACACCAAGTAGTAAAATATAATTTAGAAATCATGTAATCAATCATTTGACTTACTTCGGTCACGTGCGCAGATCCAGCATACGCTTTGACGGACCAATCACTCAGACAGCCTTCTAAGCAATGGGCAGCGGTCAGCAGCAACAATTGGTTCACAATGGACGCCCCACAAATCCACGCTTCTCCATTATTCTCCACATAAAGAAACACGGAATGTGGATACTGGTCTATCTTCGCATAATCTCCTCCAACAACATAAGGCTCCATTTCTCCACTGCATTTCGATAAAAATAAGTAGAAAACAGCGACTAGTTTCGTAGAAAACGTAGCCATGTTTTTCCTAACTGGTCGGAATTGTTCAAATTTAGTTTTAATGGCTTCGGAAATGACCGTATCGTATGCTGATTGTGGGGTATAAAACTTGATGATTGTAGTTAATTTTGACCAGTGATATCAAGTGGGGATCATAGAGACTTAGCTTAACATTTTCCGGTTAAATATTTCACGATGTGGGTGTTTTTAAGTATTTTAATGGCTACGAAGCTGGAGAACCTGGATGCGATACCCGGTCGGGGTTGACATTATGTATGA
The DNA here is from genome assembly GCA_037349165.1 of Choristoneura rosaceana. Taxonomy (NCBI): domain Eukaryota; kingdom Metazoa; phylum Arthropoda; class Insecta; order Lepidoptera; family Tortricidae; genus Choristoneura; species Choristoneura rosaceana. The sequence goes on from JAZBNJ010000033.1 coordinate 1,446,469, forward strand.
AAAATAAAAAAAATCTCGAATTCTCGTTTTTCTCGAGTTTGTTCTCGAATCTTAGGTATTTGATTTATATTTAAGTATCCATGTATATTTTACTCTAATAGCCTTGCGATATAAAACTTTAACTACGCCTTAGACATGGCCAAAAATATCAGTTTTCTACAAACTAGCATGTGCTAAAAAAAAGTTTTTATTGTAGCGCAATAAATGTCCTTACTTCAGAATAATATTAAACCAGGTATTTTTCAATTTAATTTTTAATGGAAAAATTAATAATAAAAGTAGAATTATTCCAGATCTATACCAATTTCTCAACAAAAACAAAGCAAAAATGAACACAATATGGTTTTTTTTTTTTTTTATTTTATAAATTAAAACTTTATCCTGTTATCGAAAAGAGAAACAATTTTTAAGCTACCTTCACAAAAATAACGAAAGTTATAAAGGTTTGAAAGTCAAGGTTACACAGAGAAAGAGACAAGTGCATGAGACGTCACACGCAAGTAGCGCCATATTTTCTCCATAGAGAAAAGCGTTTGAAACAGGTATAATATAGACTTTTCAAAAAATCGTCATAAACCGATGTCAACCGATTTAAGTTTTACTCTTCGCTAAACACTGTCTGTACATATATTTTCATAATAATACATAAGACATGGCAAATTCAAGAGTTGTCAAATACCGTATTATATGAAATATCTCGCAACAATCTCTTATTAATTATAACATATAAATTGTGTACTTTTGTAATAGATAAATTGGTCAATTTTCGTTTAATTTAATGTTTATTTACTTCTATAATAGAGCATGTTTTTTTTTCACTTACAAGTCAATGTGATCCTGACAATCAGCTTTATTGTTTTTATTCTGATGTAAAAGATGTCATAAAAAATGGGAGCTAAAGCATTTACTTAGTCGACTATAAAACAAAAACCCAAAAAAATTGTTATTTATTTAACACACATTATAACTGTACGTTACATTGGGCAGATATAATTAGTAATATGTGCATTAAAACCTCCTGCACATATCAAAAACATACTGGCTGAATGAACATTCCGCTTTCTCCCGCACGGCGGCGCCACCAGTCAGTTGCGCAAAATTGACAGCTCGAAATGAATGCCGGCCGGCGCGCGCTCTTTTAAATTATTCATAAAAAACTCTGAAAGTGCTGTGATTGTGTCTTAAATGTGTCCCTGGGACTGAGGAATAGAGCCAGAACAAACTGTAAGTGAAACCTATATCTTGCCCAATTCGGTTTTGCTAATTATTTTCAATATTCAAATGTCGTAGTTCAAACATTTTGGTCAATCGAACCGCATCCTCAGTTTGCAAACTAAATACACATTCATACACATAAAACACACATTTCACGCAGTTTTAAGGTAACAGGCTTATTTCTAATCTAAGTTATTTACCTAGAATAATACGTATAAAATAAACGTTTTCAATTTTCGTTCTTTGCAACGCGTCGCGCGCGTCTTTTGTTTTTTAATTCGAAATGGACGAAAAAGAATTCGATGTCGAACAACTTATCAACAAAAAAGAACTGCTTTTTATACGATGTCAAACGTTATTTGAACTATCCAAATCAACTCCACCAGAGCGTTTAACCGAATTTAATTTGCGACTTAAAGAACTTCATTCGACTCGGGAATGTTTCGAACAATGCATATTCGAGTTAAATTCTTATAATAAGAAACAAAACCCGAAATTTAAACCAAATTATCAAGAAATTCAAACCTTTGACGACATGTATTTCCGTATTCTGAGTGTAGCGGAGGCTAATAGCGACACTTGGCAATCGTGTGACGGCAGCGGTAGCGGACCTTCGTCGCGCTCCGCGGGCCGCGGCCCGGGCGCTGCCGGGCCAGACTCGCGGTCGGCTAAGCCGCGGCTGCCTAAACTAGAATTGTTCCATTTCGATAGCAAATTAGAAAACTGGCAAACATTCTATGACACGTTTACGAGTTTAATTCATAACAACAATGATATTACGAACATTGAGAAGTTTTATTACCTGCTCTCCGCAGTCAGCGGTTCGGCATTGACTGTGGTCAAAGGGATGCCAGTGACGGCCGATAATTATCCAATAGTATGGGCTTTGCTAGTCAAAAAATTTGAGAACACGCGTGCCTTAGCTACAAGCTATTTAGATCGGCTGTTTCAATTTAAGCCTTTGTCAACAGAGTCGGCTACTGGTCTAAATACATTTTTACAAACGTATCAAGAGTGTGTCAAAGCATTGAAACTTTTGAAAATCAGTAACCTATCGAGTTTCATACTGTTTTATATGGGATTGCAAAATTTAGACCCCGTCACTAGGCGCGAATTCGAACAATCAGTAGATCAAACCGATATACCTACTTACGAACAGCTGATTAATTTCGTGGAGAAACAGGCGCGTGTTTTGGAAATGTCTGAGGTTAAAATTAGTACATCAAAAATTCAGTTTACGCCTAAGAGTGTTCCTAACACCTCTGCAAAGCCGAATTTTGTTCGAAAAAATAATAATAATGCTGCTAATTACAGTAGTGCACCGAAGCAGTTCCAAAAGCCGTGCTTGTCAGCTGTGAGTAAGAATAATAACAAACGATCAAATAGATGTCTATTTTGCGACAAGCCACATTCAACTTATCGATGTTTCGAGTTTTTTGATTTAACACCGTTGCAGCGTCTTGACAAAGTGAAACAGCTTCAATTATGCGAAAATTGCTTTCGTCAGCATTCGTTGTCCGAGTGTACGTCAAAAGTGCGTTGTGTGCTGTGTAAACAACCGCACCATCACAGTATTCACTTAGATGCAGTTCCAACTGTTCAAAATTCATCAATTAATCAAAACAATTCAAATAGTCAAAACATTTCAAGTGGTCAAAACATTTCAAGTATTCAAAACGTTTCAAATGGTCAAAATCAAAGTCAAAAGTCAATGCCAAACGTCGGCTTGACTTGTTCGTCAAATTCAACCGTGTTGTTAGGCACTGCCATGGTGCACGTCGCAGATCGATGGGGAACTTACCACGCCGTACGTGCAGTCATTGACAGCGGTGCCATGTCCGGTTATATGACAAAAGAGTGTGCCCAGCGCCTGGGTTTGTCTCGACGCAAGTGTCAGTTTGAACCCATGGGTCTGGGAGGTGCGCCAGTGCAAGATTTCGGTCTGGTTACATGTTCAATTAAACCACGAAACTCATCTGGTCCGGTGCTTAGCACTGATACTGTTGTCGTAAGTAATATAACTAGCAACTTACCTACAGTAACCTTGTCAAACAAAGTTATCAATAATTTCAAAAATCTCGAGTTAGCTGACCCGAACTACTTTTCGGCGGCTCCAGTTGACTTGTTGATCGCAGGTGACTTATTTCCCTACATTTATGACGGTCAAAATATACTACCACGTGACCCGGGTTTGCCCGTCGCGATGCATTCCATATTCGGATATGTCATTACTGGTCAGACAGTACTGAGTGACGATTGTGAGTCAAATACAGCCTCGCTCAACTTGTTCTCTGCTAATAAAACTAGTAGTATCGATAAAATCATGAACTCTTTCTGGGAGACTGAAAACGTGCCGTATGACGTCACTAAAAAACCAGAAGATTTGTATGTCGAACAATTGTTCCAAAACGAACACAGTCGCGATACTACGGGACGTTATACAGTGAAGTACCCGTTCAAACCCAGTTTTGATCTCGGCGATTCGACTCCACAAGCGTTACGTCGTTTCAACAATTTAGAAACAAAGCTGAATCGTCTTCCGGAACTTAAGGAAGAATATAATAAATTCATGTCCGAATATGAAAGCCTTGGTCACATGACTTGCGTAGGTGATTTTGGTACTGTGGATTCTAAGTACATAATTCCTCACTTTTGTATTCTCCGACCGTCAAGTACCACGACAAAACTCCGAGTAGTTTTTGACGCCTCATGCAAAACGACAAATAATAATTCTTTAAATTCAGTCGTTTACGCCGGTCCTAAGCTTCAAGCAGATATTAATGAGATTTTAATAAATTTTCGTATACATGAAATTTGCTTGTCAAGTGACATTTGTAAAATGTTTCGAATGACCTTGATCGAAAAATCTCAACGCAATTACCAACACATCTTGTGGAGGTTTCAACCTGATCAACCTTTAAAGGTGTATGAGTTAAACACGATCACATACGGCGTTGCTAGCAGTCCGTACCTAGCGATCCGAGTCCTGCATCAACTGGCTGACGACGACTGCGAGAAGTATCCTTTAGCGAGCAAGGTTCTAAAAAAGGGTTTCTTCGTCGATGACCTTCTGTGGTCAGTGAGCAGCTATGATGAAGCAGCTAGGCTACAGGATGAACTGTTAGAGTTGCTGAGTGGAGGAGGATTTCTGCTTCGTAAGTGGGCCAGCAACTGTCCCCAGGTACTGGCTCGGGTTCCAGCTGATCACCGCGAAACGCCCATTGCATTCGAGGATGACAAGGACCTATCCATAAAAGTTTTAGGTCTGCAGTGGCGACCCGCCGAAGATGTGTTTTCCTTCGTATTCCATCCACTTCCAGCTTCACAGGCGATCACCAAGCGTAGTGTTTTGTCACAGATTGGTCGTCAGTATGATCCCTTAGGTTTCGTGGCTCCTTGCATATTCTACGCGAAATGCTTCATGCAGAAACTCTGGCTCCAACAGCTGGGTTGGGATGAGCGGCTGCCTCCGGAACTGGAAAAGGAGTGGCTCACCTACATGTCAGAGCTCCCGCTGTTGTCGAATTTTAGCCACGAGCGCCAGGTTACTGTCAAACAGCACAGCTACTACCAGATACTAGGATTCTGCGATGCTTCAGTTCAAGGAATAGCTGCGGTCATCTATTTGCGTAGTTTTAACAATCAAGGTAATTCGAAGGTCAGTCTAGTCATTGCAAATCCAAGGTTGCACCCTTGAAGGCAGTGACCATTCCACGTCTCGAGCTAATGGCTGCGCATTTGTTAGTCAAGTTAGTCAAATATACGAAGTCAATATTGTCTGAACGAATTCCTGTTCATGAAATACTCTTGTTTACCGATTCCTCTGTGGTGCTGAGTTGGTTGAATACACCCAGTTACAACCTCAAAACCTTTGTGGCTTCGCGTGTCTCCAAAATCTTAGAGACCGTGCAAAGCGATTGTTGGTTTCACGTGAGCGGCGCGTCCAACCCCGCTGACGTGTGCTCGCGCGGAGCGCTACCTTCCGTGCTGTTATCGACAGCGGAGTGGCTCGGAGGACCGAGCTGGCTAGACGCACCAAGAGAGAATTGGCCAGTAAAATCAATTGATCAATTTAAATCGGCAAATGTGCCAGAACTCAAAATTCCATGCGCGACTTTGGCTCAAACTAGCGTGCAAAACACAACACGTGACTCAAATCTTGTTTATGATTTAACTGAAAAATATTCGAGTTTTAGCAAACTTCAAAAGGTCTTAGCTCGTTGTTTTCAGTTTATCAACAATTGTAGATCGACGAAGTCTAATAGGAACACGGGTCCTTCGTCTCTATCAGATTTAAAGAACGCACACGATGTGCTCATCAAATCAGTTCAGCGAGAGCATTTTGCAGCTGATATCCAAGCAATTTCCAATGGTTACAGCTGTAGTTCTTCACTTAAAAGGTTAGCACCTTATGTCGACCCCCTCGGTTTTCTCAGGGTGGGGGGTAGGTTGTCTTTCGCCGAACTACCGTATCAAAAGAAGTATCCATTATTGCTTCCTAAAAAGTGCAACTTTACAAAATTCTTATCGACTATTTCCATAAAATTTATTTACATATCGGTCCGCGTACATTGCAATTAAACGATTATTTGCACACGCTGCAGCAGCGACAAAAATGGCATAGGAATTGTCGTAATATTCAAGTTGATGAACTCGTTCTTATGCATGCTGACGCTCCTCCGCTTCAATGGCCTCTCGGTCGTGTGACGGAACTTTATCCAGGAGCTGATGGAGTTGTACGGGTGGTAAAAGTAAAAATCCAGAATGGCGAATACACGCGACCCGTTGTAAAGCTTAGTCCACTTCCAATGGAATTGGATTCAGCATAATTTTTATTTTCCTTTGTTTCTTTGCATGAATTTGACGCAAGAAGGTGTCAAATTTATGACAATTTTAGGTTCGAAATAAGTCATTTATTTTACTCAATTTACAGCTACACGTGTTTAGTTCACTAAGTCAACAAATACTTACACTATACAGTCCACTTACCTTATTCAATACCATCCCTGGTTTTGTTTGTAAACTGGGGAATCTGGGGTAGATTCCCGGTGGGGGGTTTATGTACGTTACATTGGGCAGATATAATTAGTAATATGTGCATTAAAACCTCCTGCACATATCAAAAACATACTGGCTGAATGAACATTCCGCTTTCTCCCGCACGGCGGCGCCACCAGTCAGTTGCGCAAAATTGACAGCTCGAAATGAATGCCGGCCGGCGCGCGCTCTTTTAAATTATTCATAAAAAACTCTGAAAGTGCTGTGATTGTGTCTTAAATGTGTCCCTGGGACTGAGGAATAGAGCCAGAACAAACTGTAAGTGAAACCTATATCTTGCCCAATTCGGTTTTGCTAATTATTTTCAATATTCAAATGTCGTAGTTCAAACAATAACAATAAAAAAAATATATAAAAAAATAATGAAAATTAAATAAGTTTATTTATTTAATTCAAGACATGCAAGTTTACAGTTATCTACGACTAAAACATCAATTTTACAGATAAATCTAAAACTAAAAAAAATTAATATTACGCAATCAACTATAATTTAGTTTGAACTTATTTAACCGCAATTCAACTTTTTCGCGTATTCTTGTATCCAGTTGTAGTAGTATGAGACATTGGTGTAGCCTATCAGTTGTGGTATCGACGCCTCCTTGAAGGATACCAGTCCGATCTGGACTGGAAGGTTGCTTAGTACCAAAGCGCTGCCAGAATCGCCGCTGAGGAAATAATTAAGAGAGTATAAAATGAGATGTCTCAATTTTAATCGATTTCAAAAAATCCACGAAAACAACTTTAACTGATCTTTTTGAAGTTGGTGCCAAAAGGTGGTAGGACCTTGTGCAAGGTCCGCCCGGATTGCTGCAACCATCTTGCTCGCTAATCCTGCCGTGAAGTGAAGCACTGCACTGTTGTGTTTCGGCATGGAGAGTAAGACAGCCGGTGAAATTACTGCCACTTGAGGTATCCCATCTTAGGCCTCTAGGTTGGCAACGCATCTGCAATACCCCTGGTGTTGCAAATGTTTATGGGCGGTGGTGATCTCTTATCACCAGGGGACCCACTTGCTCGTTTGCCTTCCAGTCGAATAAAAAAAAAATTAAGAGAGTATTGATAAAGTGAGATGTCTCAATTTGAATCAATTTTAAAAAATCCACGAAAACAACTTTAACTGATCTTTTTGAAGTTGGTGCCAAAAGGTGGTAGGACCTTGTGCAAGGTCCGCCCGGATTGCTACAACCATCTTGCTCGCTAATCCTGCCGTGAAGTAAAGCACTGCTCTGCTGTGTTTCGGCATGGAGAGTAAGACAGCCGGTGAAATTACTGCCACTTGAGGTATCCCTTCTTAGGCCTCTAGGTTGGCAACGCATCTGCAAACCACCAGGAGACCCACTTGCTCGTTTACCATCCAGTGGAATAAATAAAAAAAAGGTACCTAAACACCTGGGCCGAGTTTCTCAGAGCATATTTGTGTAATAATCTATTGGTGTTTTGTTTAATTTTTTTGTACAATTTACGAGACAAAAACACTAAACATTAGACTAATACGAGTACGCTCTGAGAAGGTGGATCCAGTCAGTAGGAGTAATATTAGCCCAACAGATAATATACAATAGGTAAGGTAGATGACTAGATCCACTCCTGCTAGCTCGTGCTGAGTTACCGACCGATTTCAAACAGATCAGTAGAAAGTTTTTTTTTACCTTTTTTGGTATCGATTTTTTTTTTATATAAGTAGGTACATTACTTTTTCTTTTACTCAGTTCTGAGGTAAAAATCTGCATTAACTGATTGCGTTTACTATTTGAAGCTACCACGGACCAGGGTTTAGTTTATAAAAATGCTCTTACTGAGAAGGGTAGGTATCAAAGGCGTTGGTAGCACACATCATGCCTTTGCTTAGCTTGCCCAACGGTTTGCAGTTCTTCTTCGATAGTAACCTTTGAGTCACCCATTTCAGCTGGTTTGAGTTGAAATTAGTCTCGTCCTGCATAAAAAAAAAGTTATAGAACGAGTTATAGAGCCTATGACAGTCGAACCTCCGCTATTTCAGAAAGGCTGAAAGTGTCTTTGTGTATGCTCTCAAGACAGGTAAGAACGATCCCCGTCGTTGTGGTTGCTTTGGCAGTAGACACGTACGAGTAGTAAAGGTTATAAGATTGCAACTTAAATTTCATATAGTAATAAACCTTAGTTTTTATAAAAGTTAATTAAAATCCTTACTTCCTTACTATTATAAAGGGGAAAGTGGGTTTGTTTGTTACGCTTTCACGCCGTAACAGAGCGACAAATTGTCGCGATTTTTGGCATTGAGATAGTTTAGGGTCCCGAGAGTGACATAGGCTACTTTTTTATCCCGGAAAAATGCACAGTTCCCGAGGGAACAGCGTGCGATATCCGAATACCACGCGGGCGGAGTCGCAGGCAAAAGCTAGTTGTAAATATTGCTACATTGAGTCTTCCTATGAGGCTGGCATAGTCATACTGGTACGCTTAAGACTCGAAAAATAAATAAAAATATTGATAATATTAGAAACTACGTCGCCTATTATCAGACACTTAGTACGGTAGCAACCCCCGCCAGACACCCTTAAATTACGTAGAGACGTATCATAAAAATATTAGCAAAGTTTATTAGATAATAACTACTACTACTAGAAGTTATATTTATGGTAAAGCAACCACTACGCAAGTTTTTGTCGGCTTTCGTTTGGGCATACTTAAAGAAACTTTCATCCTTTCTTTTTAAAATAACGAAGGTATGACATATCCTAATATGAATAAGAAATAATAACAAAGAGGTTAGTAGTCTTCACAGGGCACTAAAGAGCTGGCAGCTTCCTCGGTCAAAAGATTAGCTTAGCTATTCAGAGATGAAACGGTGCCAGCATCTTCAGAATCATTTGGTCAGTAAGGTGAACCTTGCATAAATATGACCCAGCCCTCCAAAAATCTCCTAGAAATATTATTTTCTTTTATCTTCTCTAGACATATGTATCTTGAATTCTCACCATACCCCATCCAGCAACTTTAGCCTCTGCGTCTTCCGGGAAACTTCTCATTATGATAACCCTTTGAACGAGTTTCTCCAAAAGCAAATCTGGTGCCACAAATCCTAATGCAATGTCGTTCTTACATTTTACTGGCTCGTATTCTCGATGCACCAAATATTTGGAAACTTTTCTTATGATTCTCATCTGGAATTTCTTAGTTCTAAATGGGACAAATGCTTGCCACTGTACATTTGGGCGTTAAGGTGATTTTCCACAAGCGAGACGAGACGAGGTGGGGCGAGACGAGAATTGAAATTTGTATTTTTTTTTATTCGACTGGATGGAAAACGAGCAAGTGGGTCTCCTGATGGTGAGAGATCACCACCGCCCATAGACACCTGCAACACCAGGGGGATTTCAGATGCGTTGCCAACCTAGAGGTCTAAGATGGGATACCTCAAGTGCCAGTAATTTCACCGGCTGTCTTACTCTCCACGCCAAAACACAACAGTGCAAGCACTGCTGCTTCACGGCAGGATTAGCGAGCAAGATGGTGGTAGCAATACGGGCGGACCTTGCACGAGGTTCTACCACCTGCTTGTATGCATTCTCGCGCGCCCCCGCAGGCCGTTGTCCGCCGCCGCCGCCGCGGGCGCTCCCATACAAATTTCAATTCTCGTCTCGCCTCGCCAGTGGAAAATCACCTTTAGACCCTGTTTATAATAATCCAGTAAATCTTTGCAGTAGGTAGTGATACATTGCGATACTTCTGATGAATTAGATCGAATCGGTCGAGCGCTTCAAGCCCAATTTACATCGCGAGAGGAGCAGGCTCATTAACGACTTAGTTTAACTTACATCGACTAACTTCATAGAGGTCTGGTGTAAGTATTTTCACGCAGCCGATCGTTGTACATTAAATTAAGTCCCCTCCACTCGAGGTGGGAAACAGGCTTCTGTGTCACGCTACTGGAACTACTTTTATTATATTGTACCCTTCTGCGTCGAGACTTCGTCTGTAGAGCCAGTGGCGTGGCTATCGTATGACCAGGTGGTGCAGAGCACCAGGGCCCCGGACCTCAGGGAGCCCTCTAACCTAAGCTTTGAAAAGAGAGGAGCATAAAAGAAAAAGAGAAAAAAAATGCTGTGAGCAGGCTCTAACCATTTTTTAAAAATGTTTTTGAAGGCCAATAAAAGTTAAAGCTATTTTATGTGGAAAGAGGGGTGATGGCCCGATTATTTTTTTATGCACCGGGGCTCTTGTCCACCTAGCTACGCCACTGCGTAGAGCCCTGGCGCTGAGTCTCTTGAAAGGCCAAAGAGACTCAGAGATACCACAGAAGACCGAAGAGCAGTGCCGGTTTTAGCACTACTAGCGCCCTGGGCGAGAATTCTTCGGCGCCCCCTAACTGCAATTCAATTACATACGAAAAAAGGCAATGTGTACAATGAAATAACTATCTATTTAAAAAAAACATTTATTTAAAAAACTAATAAAATTTCACTTTTCTAGCCTTTACATCGGCGAACTCTTTTATTAGACATTCAAAGTCCATGTTTTCTGCAATTTCGTTTTCGATTGATAAAGTTGCTAAGTTTGTTAATCTAGATTGAGAGATTGTCGATCGTAGATATGTTTTAATCAGCTTTAGCTTGGAAAAACTTCTTTCTCCACTAGCAACCGTTACAGGTATAGTCAGTAATATTCGAAATGCTATCCATACATTTGGATACAGTTCCTGTAAGTTGCGATCTTTAATAAAATTTAAAACATAAGCAGGGGTAGCCACATTCTGATCAGGCAAAAAAGATTTCAGGCTTATGAGTTCATCACACAACATACAACCATCTATATCTGATTTAGAATTCACAGTTAATTTCAATTGGAGATCACTACAGAGTTTGACAAGGTCGGGTTTTTCAGGAATCTGTTTTATATTGTACAAAAAAGACCAGCAATCCGAGTACTCATTGAACTGTTCAAATCTTTCATTAACTGAAATTAATGTAGCGTCCAAGAGAGAGTTGAAAAATTCTACCTCAAATTTCTTTTCAGGAGAAACAATAGGCTCGTCGCGGGCAGTTTCATCAGCTTGACGCTTAACAAATCGAATTCTTTTTGTGGCCTTAAACACAGGTTCAACTTCCAGTTCTTCAGCCAATTCTTTTGCAGTTGAAATGGCGCTTTTAAAGCCTGTATTTCTATATTCTTCCAAGAAAGTGCAGCATTTTTTCAACATTTCTGTGCATTTACTGAGATCTATATCTGGTGATTGTAGAGATTTACTAACGACGTTAATTTGAAAAAGTATGTCATACCAAACAACCAATGAAACTATGAAACTGAAATCTTTTAACTGTTCAGCTAGAGTAGTAGCCTCATGAGAGACTTGAACATCAGTTTTCTGAGTTTCAATTGCCAAAGTAATTAAAGCGTCATGGATGGCACTAATTTGATAACGAACTGCTTTGACACTGCTTATTCTTGCTTCCCAACGTGTGTCACTGAGCTTTTTTAGAGTATATAATCCCAGGCTATCGGTTAGAATTTTCCATCGATGAACAGAAGCTGAAAACAATGTGAACAACCTCTGAAGTACCCCAAACAAAGTCACTGATTTTACGGAAGACTTAGCGGCATCGCATAGTACGAGATTGTAGCTATGACAGCCACAAGGTACATAAACAGCTAAGGGATTTATGTCTAGAATTCTCCTTTGAACACCAACATTTTTCCCTTTCATATTCGCCCCGTTGTCATAACCCTGACCCCTGCAGTCGTTCAATTCAAGTCCGTGTTTATTTAAAATATCAATAATAACTTCAGTTAGTTTTTCACCAGTCGACTGATTTACAGGCAAAAATTCTACAAAATGCTCTTTTACTGATATTTTATCGTCATTTGATGATATATCAACAAATCGTATTGTCAGTGAAAGTTGTTCTACGTGACTAATGTCCGGTGTACAGTCAGCTATAATAGAATAATATTTTGATTTCTTTGCGCGTGATATGATTTCTGACTTCACTTTTTTACCCATCAGCTCTATTAATTCATTTTGAATGTCTTTTCCGCAGTAGTGGTCTGCAATATCACCCTTCATAGCTAATCGCAAGTGCTCCTGCATAACTGGATCAAATTTAGCTAGTAATTGTACTAAGCCCAAAAACTTTCCGTTATTTGGCGTATATAATTTGTCAGAATTACCTCTGAACGCCATATTGTTTTCAGCTAAATAAAGTGTAATATGCATCAATCTAGATAAAACATTATTCCATCTTGTAGTTTCCTTTTTAATCAAATATTGCTCTTGGCAATCTATTGTTTTGCCTATTTTTAAACGTAGTTCAGTTTCAATCCATGAAAGGTAAAACTTCTTATGTGAAGTGCTATTCTCGTGAGTTTTTAACATTTCAGACAAGTGTTTCCAGTCGTTATATCCTTCAGATACTAAACTCGACGTTGAGCTACTATCAAACAGCCGGCAACAAAAACAATAAACTCGATCCTTGGAAATGGAGTATACTAACCAACGACGCTGAATTGTCTCACTGTTTGCTAGTTTTTTTATGAAATGAGAATTAGAAAAATGTCGCCCTGTATCATTTTTCGGATAATCATCACAGTGAGTTTGCAGTGGGCCGGTATTTATAATATAATCAATTATTTTGCTATTTCGAATAGGTGGCCAAGTAGCTGGATCCGCTATATTCGGGACAACAGTATCAACATCATCTAATACATGTATTTGTTGTACATCAATAACAGATTCTTGAGCAGCATCTGTAATCGTAGCACAACTTGCTCCCTCACTTCGGGATTTTTCATCCACAATCTCTTGAGTAGCTATTCCATCGGACTTGCCAGACAGAGGCTCCACTGCCGATGCATTCGTTTGTATTGCAGATGTAGATGCCACATTCAACTCTTGATTTTTTGTTCTGATATATTTATCTATATTCATAAACTTCTTTGTTTTTTGAAATTCCTTTTCTTTTTCCGCTTTCCGTTTCCTATATTCTGACCCAGATGGTTTTCTTTTGATAAAATCACCCTGTTCAGACATTTTGTACCTTCTAGTTGTAATAAATAAAATCTGCAACAAATTAAATCTGTATCAATCGAAACATTTATAAAAATGAATTGATTGCAATAAAACTTCGTTACAACGCTATTGACGTTCCAGAGATTATGCTGCCCAAACGTATAAACATATAAACAAATTTTATAAATATTAATAGATAGCAGAGACCGAAAAACATAGTATTTATTTATTTACATTGCACGTCTCAAAGTTACAACAATTACACAAAGTTATATAAAACAATTATGTGACACCCTGTTAGGGTGTTACAAAGATAGAGAGCCTGGAGCCAATTTCAATAATTAACCTGTTATTTTAACATCTTATATACTTTAAGTATTAGGGAGTGTGTAGTATAGATAGTAAAAATAAATTTGTACTTACTTATTGATGTGATCCGTCAAAAATTAAACACCTACTTATACACTATTTATTTGTCTACTTTTTAAATAGGCAAAACTAATGTCACTCTGTAGTTGGAACAAGAGCATCGTAACGTAGTGTTAAACGTTTGATTACTGTGTTTGTTTGTTTTAAAACAATCGAATAATTATTTTAAGAGCGTCCACTTATGTCAAGCAAGAAGATGATTGTGTTCTGTTTCGTCAAAAATTAAAAACAGATAGATCCCGGGGAATCCCCGACCATAGAAAAACACATTGTTTCTGTATGTTTGGGAAGTCGGGGATTCCCGAGAAATTAAACCGATTGAACACAACGTTCTAGTGCTGCCAACTTACAATTTTTACCTAAATTTTGGGAAAATTACAAGTAAGTAGGCTGGGTCGGCGAAAAAAGACAAGAAACTATATAATATTTTTTGTCGTTAAGTTAAATGACTGTTACCATGTATTAAAAAAAAATAACTCTAATAGTAAACCTCTGCTTTAATATGGGAAATTATCGATAGGTGTAGTTAAATACGGAAAAACTCGAATTATTGTTATGCTATAAAATAATATGCTGTTCTGTTTTACCATAATATTTTTCATGTTGAGTTTCCTTTCAATTCATGCTGACAGTGAGGCAACTTGAAAACAAAAAAAATCCCTCACGGTTCTTGTCTTTTTTTGACCTAGTGGGCCTTGCTCAATGAGCGAGGGAACAATAAGGGGGTGCCTGTGGAAAATTATAAAGAATCAGATAGAGGCGCCGGACGAAAATGGGCGCCGCGGCCTGCGGCGCCCCTTTTGATCCGGCGCCCCTGGGCGGTCGCCCAACCGCGCCCTACCCTAACGCCGGTACTGCCGAAGAGCTAGCAGCTTCCACGCTCAACACATCAAGCCTTACAATCTAGCGAGAAAATGCTGCCAAGCATCTATGGTGCCATAATGCATGGGGCAGGGGGATTCAATTGAATCAAAACTATAATAATTACAAAAATGGCCCCTGGGGCATGGTACCATAGATTAAAAAATAGATTAAAATTAATTAATTTTAATCTAATTTTAGTTCAGTGGACAAAGTGTATTATATTGATTTGAATACAAATATTATTGAAAATTATTATTTACAAAAGTTCATGTTTTAAAACAAAATGGATGAAATTAATGCGTTTCTTGCGAAGCAGTTCGGTTAAGTTTTGCAAGAGCCGCACCTGCATTGAATATTTCTATCATGAAATTGACAAAATTCCCGTTACGTGGGTGGGTAAAAACCAGTTTTTATAATAATACCTCTCCTATGACGTCATGTCCCATGTAGGCACGTATAGAATACTTTCCAACACATTCTTTGACGCAATGGCCTGCCGTCAACAATATCCTCTGATTCAAGATGGAAGCTCCGCAAATCCAAGCTTTCTGATTACACTCCGCGGTCATATACACAGAATGAGGGAATTTCTCAATACTTGCCACGTTCCCTCCATAGACCCTCGGTTCTAAGCGACTAGCGCGTACATAGAAGTGCAAAAACAAAAGAACGACGGCTTTGATTGAACGATTAGCCATTACCATAATGCGATTGAAACCAATATTCTCTCGTGCGATTGAAAGAACGTTAATGTGCCTATTTGAATGCCGGTAAATTAATTACTTACCGGTTTGCATCAGTTTTAATATGCGTGTAGACAGTTTCGACAGGCTTGATTTTAATTTAGTCTAGGTAGAAGCCTTCTCATAAAATTGACTAGACATTTTGACATATAACTTCGCGCATTGAATTAATATTTAAAATTTTTCCACTATAATAGGTATATCATATTACCCTAGTATTAACCTAGTTTTGCTGATTTTTAATTTATTTAAGTACTCACAATTAGTTTTAAATGAAGCCGTGGTGGCCTAGTGGTTTGACCTATCGCCTCTCAAGCTGAGGGTCGTGGGTTCAAATCCCGGCTCGCACCTCTGAGTTTTTCGAAATTCATGTGCACCACGAGCTTTGCGGTGAAGGAAAACATCGTGAGGAAACCTGCACAAACCTGCGAAGCAATTCATTGGTGCGTGTGAAGTTCCCAATCTGCACTGGGCCCGCGTGGGAACTATGGCCCAAGCCCTCTCATTCCGAGAGGAGGCCTGTGCCCAGCAGTGGGACGTATATAGGCTGAGATGATGATGATGATGATGATGATGATTAGTTTTAAATAACTTTTATTAGGTACCTATGAATATTTATGAACCTCGAGGTCTTTATATTGTTTTTGGTTTACCTGTATACTCATTACCTAATGTATGACTGTTTGTGTTCTTAAAATAAATAAATTACATAATATTTCTAAGAAATAAAGCCAATTTATTTATTTATTGGAGTGCAATATTTTTCCAGGACGCAATCTTAGTTGCTACACTAGCTAGCTTTAAAAAGTTTAGTTTAATTTAGTTTTTTTAAGTACCTAATCTCAGTTTGCTGTTGTTTGTTTGTTTTGTATATATTCTTAAATACAAATAAAAACTGCTGCTCCCATGTATAAGGCTCCGTTTCCATCAGAGATGTGTGAGGATGTGTTGCGAGGAATGAGTTTTTCATGAACCAATAGGTATGGTTTATGCCTTTGTTTATAAGAAGTGTAAACAAACTGATTTTATCAAAATCCGTGTATAAACACTCACTGGATCGAGTCAATAATACATTTTTCTATATCGTGTCTTTTAACTAGACTTCTAATCACTTTTTTCACCAAAATTCACTCGATTTCAATATTTAATTTTCGTTTGAAAAATCTTCGTCATAATCTGGCGTTATTTTTTGAATGAAACATGGGTATAATCTGTAGCAGCATAGAGCCATAGACTAGCGTAGAGATGATGGAAAATTTGACATTTTAAAAATCGATTAATGCTCGATTTAATAAGCGATTTTATTTACTTCATCATGTCAGCCGAAAGACGTCCACTGCTGGACATAGGCCTCCCCCAAGGCTCTCCACTCAGACCGGTCTTGTGCTCTTCGCATCCACCGCGATCCCGCGATCTTAGCCAGGTCGTCGCTCCATCTTGTTGGAGGCCTACCGACAGCTCGTCTCCCGGTCCGCGGACGCCATTCGAGAACCTTCTGACCCCATCGGCCATCAGTCCTGCGTGCAATGTGCCCCGCCCACTGCCACTTCAGTTTCGCAATTCTTCGGGCTATGTCAGTAACCTTAGTTCTACTGTGGATATCATCATTTCTGATTCTATCCCGCAGAGAAACCCCGAGCATAGCCCTCTCCATAGCCCTTTGAGTGACTTTGAGCTTCCTTATGAGGCCCATCGTTAGCGCCCACATTTTATTTACTTACTTTAAAATTAAAAATAGTTACTGCTTTTATAATTAAACAAACAGTTTCTGGAATTAAATCAAGTATTGTAAATAATAAAATAGACAAAAATACTTTGATCTATTCAATTAATTAATTTGATTGATTTACTGAACAGATTAATTATTTTGCTACAGGTTCTAGGTTTTCACATCATTGAATGTCTGTGGTCGGGTAAATGGCGTCTTTGTTTACACTTTTCATAAATTGGATCGAAATATACCTCGCCTCGCTCCATTCAGTAGCAGAGCTGCGACGAAACTCGAAACTCAAAGTTCGTATCGTACCGTCCCTCTCACTCTCGTATTAAATAGTATAAGTTTCAGAGGGACCGCACCACACGAACTTCGAGTTTGGAGTTTCGTAGTAGCCCTCCTGTTTCCACCTACTAGAGAGTTCTGTGCGAGGATAGGTAAGTAAAAGGAAGCGTTCCTGTTGATGGTTCATGAAAAACATATTCCTCGCAACACATCTTCCCACATCTTTGGTTGAAACGCAGCCTACACCCTTGTCCAGGGCACAATAGCTCTCACCAGGCGCATTTTATGCCCATAATTTTTGTTATTGTTTTAATTTATCCAGTACAGTTAACGCAGGACCCGTGGGAAAGTAACATTAACAATTTATAGCTTAAATGTACTTCTTTCTAACGATAAAAGTAATAAATAAAACAGCACGACTAAGCGTGAAATATTGCACGCAATATTTATGATTTAATGGATACATTCTGAATAAGCTTCAGAGTTATTTGAACCCATAAAACAGTGTTTATACAGGATTTTATTAAATATGATAAAAAGTCTGGTATGCATATTTTTACGCACTTCTCTCAGTGTGTAACAGTAGTTTTCTTTAATGGTACAGTCGAGGTCAAAATAATTTTTACGCTATACTATCTTGTTACTGTCACAAGCTTACGGTTACAGTGGCAAGGTACTAAATTGTAAAGATATTTTTGACCTCTACTGTACCTACTTATCGAATCACTTTGACCCCAGTAATACTACCTTACTACTATCACTAACATTGGAACTCGCGTTTACGTAATTTATTAATTACGTACCAATTAGAGGCAAGTGACGGTAACCCCATTTCTCTACAATTATAAAATTATCTACAATACTTTATTTGGTTAATTTTAAAAGAATGATTTATTAGTCCAAGAGCAAAACGGATTTCTAGAGAATAGTACATCGATAAATAAATCTATTTTTGAGCTAATGACATGATAGCAATGAATACTGAATATGTGCTAGAAGATTGACAAAATTTATATTGTCCCATAACATTATCGAGCATACGTAGGCGATCTTTACGTGATAAACAAACGTCAGAGACTTCGCAACGTATCGCTTCTTAACAGCGAATGTCTACTTCTTATTCAATGATTTTGACATAAGACCTACGCCTTCTCTAATAATTATACCTTAGGGCGTCATAACACCCACCCAAATCATCTTGATCGATGGCAGAATGAGGTTATCGGTGTTACTGCGCAAAGCAAAATGAATGACGATATGAAGTGACAAGGGTACAGTCACCTGTATTAATATCTGCCACACCGGAGCGCGCAAAAATATCGGACACGTCCAACCAATGAGCTTCTACATACATACACACGACATATAACATCATTGCGTCCAACCGTCCCTAGAAATAGAGTCGTATGATATTTATGCACGCTTTGTTGTGTCATGATATAGGTGTTGGTGACGCTACAGCAGGGCTACTATGAAACTCGAAGTTCGTATCGTACCGTAGTATTGAATAGTATAAGTGTCAGAGGGACCGCACGACACGAGTTTCGAGTTTGAAATTTTGGTAGTAGCCCTGCAGGTAATAATGAACGAATGAATTGTAACGGTAGTTGACGTGACCTGGCGTTTGCTCTTTTTAGGGCTCCGGAGTCAAAATTGCAAAAACAGAAAATTTATAGTTTCGCCGTCTGTCTGTCTGTCTGTCCGTCTGCGGCTTTGCTTTACAGGGACTATCAATGCTAGAAAGCTGTAATTTTGCATGGATAAATATGTAAACTATGCCTGCAAAATGGTACAATAAAAAATTCTAAAATTTTTATTTTTAAGGTAGGTACCTCCCATAGACGTAAAGTGGGGGTGATTTTTTTTATTCTCAGCCAACCCTATAAGTATCGGGTATCGTTGGATAGGTCTTTTACCATTAGGTTTGATAAGACGATTTTTGGAATTAGTCATTTGTTTGCGAAATATTCAACTTTAAAGTGCAAATTTTCATGAAAAACCAGCGTCCCCCCCCCCTCAAAATCTAAATCAGTGGGAATCTGAAAAAATTCAGGATGGTAGTAAGTGTATCAAACTTACAAGGAAAATTATAACGGCTAAGTTTGCTTGAGTTTCAGAAAATATACCTAAACTTGGAAGATTGAGTACAAAATACGAAATCCTTAGAAAAATATTACTTAATTTTTTCGTAATGGCTACGGAACCCTATTTCGGGTGTGACCGACACGCTCTTGGCCGGTTTTTTTTCATAAAGAAAAGTGTAAAGGATAGTTGTAGCCTATGCCTATTTATACTTGGTTTCTATGTATAGGTATCTAACTAAATGTAAACAACGTCAATTGGTGTCTTTAATATTAAAAGAAGTTTGTTTACGTTTACTTAAATACCTCCAAACCAAGTATAGGTAAGTAGGTAACTCATATTTTATAATTTTTAAGGTATAGGTCTTTTAAAACCATCGGGGGACTGCTAAGTAAGACGATTTTTCGATTCACGGATTCAGTGATCTGTTTGAAAAAAGTACAAATTTTCATTAAAGTCGAGCGTCCACCCCTCTAAAATCTAAACTGTTGAGTGGAAAAATTCGGGAAAATTCAGGATGGTAGTAAGTATATCAAATTTACAAGGAAAATTATAACGGCTAAGATTGCTTGAGAGTTATTAGTAGTTTAAGAGTAAATCGCGAGTCGCGAGAGTCGCGGGTTCACGGCGAATGCAAGCCGCTTCCAACCGAGGCAACTGGAGGTCTATGGGGGAGGCCTATGTCCAACAGTGGACGTCTTATGGTTGATATGATGATGACGATGAAGAGTAAATAGCAGTCTAAGGTATGAAATAAACCTAAACTTGGATGGCTCCGTACACAATATGAAATCCTTCGAAAAATATTACTTGATTTTTTCGTAATGGCTACGGAACCCTATCTTGGGCGTGTTCGACATGCTCTTGGCCATTTTTTTTAAAAACTCTATTCAGGTATCTGTGTAAAAAAATTTCAATTAAGAAGCCAATATGTGCCATAGACAATACCAAAATGAGCGCCTTTTCCATTTTCTTAGATTTTCTTAAATAATTACTACAATTCGCGGAATATAATAAGTAGAGTAACACGAGTATAAAAAGACTTTACAAACTGATATTGGCAGACACAGTTGTAAATATACAAAACACATACAAAAATGGTACAAAACATCGAGTCGAAACAGTCGGTTTCAGTTTTATTTTCAGATCGCTTTTAAATGGAGTACGGACCATTTAGCGCTCACTGCACGAAATTGATAGCTTAAAACGAGCTAAACGCACGCGGGCACGTGAGCTAAAGTTACGTTACATCAATATTCAATTAGCCGGTAAATAAACGCCATCGGGAATTCAAACGGTGAACTTTTTACCCTCTTTTTCAGCCAACTTATTGAAGGCTCCAGACAATATAAAGCTTTTAGGTGGCACTTAGCGCAAGCTGTGCCGCTGAGTAACGGCCCTGCCCATAACCCTGGCCAAGGTCGGAACTTGCATATTAGCGGCGAATCTGGATTGTATTATTCAAAACAACGGTGATGTAGCGACGTCGGCTCATAATCTGAGGCTCGGTTGGAGCGAGATTGGTTGAATGGAGGATGCGGGACACGCATGCGCGGAGTTCTGGTCGATAGTTGGTGACGTCAGCGGTAGACAATCCTCAGTCAGCCTCCGCCGGCCACAGCGCTAACATGTGGTTGCAATGCTTGGCTGTGACGGTCCTGATCGCCGCGACATCGTCCTCCGAGGTTTTCACCAACTCATTCCTCGTGCGGTTCAAGCGATCCGTGGACCACGAGGAGGCGAAGCAGGTCGCCCTGCACCATGGCTTCGACAGCTTGGGCCCGGTAAGTGCAGCCACGTGATAACACGTAAACATAGCGGACACGTATATTTTTGTCCGCCTAAGTTGATTTATGTCGGGGAGCTTCCTTGGACGAACACTTTTCGGCCTCGGCTCGGGTATCCGTAAGCCGACACTGAAGATTCGAAGGCTGGGGATTAGCAGGGCAAACCGCCGGCCGTGAAAATATATGTACCCTTTCATCCGTGTTGTAAGTAAATATAACTTTATAATCCATATGAGGTAGTTTGTGTGTTTTTTTCGTTGCTCTACTACAGTTTAAAAGCAGTTCGTGTCAAGCTGTTTAAGAATACAATATTCATGGAATGATGAGTTGAAAACTGAACGGAAATTAGCTGGAAAAGACTGCTTGTCATTTGTTTAACAGAAATGGGAAACCGTGAAGTAATAGAGTTTAAAATCGAGTTTTTTAACTTCTCGGAAGTAGTCTGAAAAAAGCGCAGTGAAAAAGTCTAAATAGGTACACTCCAATTCTTAATATCTAATGGCGGGAGTTTAACGCTACTCTTTAGCGCACGCTAACACTGGGCCACGTAAATTAGTTGTTAGATTACACTGACTAGCAAAACGGGTACACTACACTTCGTATGGATTTATGATCATTAATTTTGGTGATTGATTGATTTAGGCGTTACTTTGCAGAAGCCCATATCAATGTGCCACTTTAAGTCGCTAACTCGCTACTAAACTAAACGTATGTACCTACAGTAACCCGCTATTTCAATTTCCACATTCAAAGATTGTTTAGCTTTCACAATGAACTTTTAGATTCCGAAATGCGGTAGCATTTTGTGTTGTGCTTGTTATAGTTGGGTCTGTGTGACATATATTACACACGATACTCAATACCTTTCTTAACTCAAAACAAATATTCTTTTTGTAAATACATCTTTGAATTGAATATTTTTTATACTCACGCCAAACGTTTTCGGTAATATGTATTATAACCATAATTGAAAATTACCACACTCGGGACTTATCAAACCACGCGAGAAATATTTAATTACCTCGATGTATCCGCCACATTGCAGGGGACATAGTCATAGTAGATACAAGTACTCCACTCACTCTACGGGTGCCAGTGGCGCGTCGTGCCACGGGTAGGTACCTAATGTGGCCGAACGTTGAGGTAATAATCTCTCGTTTATTAACGTGATAAGTCCCGAGTGTTGATAAATTATAAGTGAAAATCACGAAAGCTTAAAGCATTACATAATTGAAAAGTTACATGACATAATATGGATCCGAGTCGTGGTGCTTTACTATAGGCCTTAATGAATAGGCTTTGAGTTGCTTAGCGAGCTATGAAGAGGCCTATGTTTCGGGATTTTCTACGGGATCGAATAAGGATGAGGAAGTATGTAGAAGTAATTTATTGAATCAGGCGTTACTTTGGACCTCCCATATTAATGAACTAAATAAAAGATTCTTCAAAAAAATCTTCTACTTCAGAAAGGGTGAGCAAATAAATTCTTTTAGTTCATTGGTATGTAAAAGCACCGTCGCCGACATAGCCATGGGGATTGGCTCCTTGAAGTGGTAATGGGCAGGCCATATAGCACGAAGAAAGATGGCCATTGGGGCCGAAAAGTTGTTGAATGGAGACCGCGGATCGGCAAGCGCAGCGTAGGACGTCCACCAACGAAACGGACAGACCTGGTGAAAGCCACATGCTTAGGGTGGATGCAGACCGCTTCCAATCGAAACAACTGCAGATCTACGGCTGATATGATGATGATGAATTGAAGTCCCGAAAAACATTTACAGGGGTCAAAAGAACCTTGGAACCACCTGTTGACAATATTTCCGAAGAATTTTAAAGCAAAAAAGAAAAAAAAGAAAATGCTTATTCGGCATATAAATAAAGCAACAACGCACAATAACGTTATATATTTAGTACTATACTGTAGAGGCCGGGAAGTAGGGGGTTGCTGGCCAAGCAGATATAGGGATAGGGATGCGAGGCCAGCAACCCCACGTTCCAGCCGAGGCTTGTACAGTGCTTTTCTCAAACATGCCATGACATAAAACTAAAAAAAAAAAAAGCTGGCGGGACGCTATTCTGGTCACCGTGTTGTGTGGCTTCTGGCGCGGCGGCTGCGGGGCGGGGCGGGTGGTGGGTGCAGGCCGTGTCGCAGAGCGCGCGTTGAAATAAAAGACGGTCGCATTGCCGGCCAGCGGCCTGCAAAGTTGTATGAAATCTCTTTGCAGGCCGCTAGAGTGACTGCGCGCAGGTAGGAGAGCCGCAGCGCCTGCATCGCGATACTTCTCAGTCTACTATTTGTAACACACGTAAATATTTCTTGTCATAGATAGGGGTCAATCACGGTCAGTTTGAGGTAAAAAAAAATCAGATACCGCGAAAATATGAAAAAGATAAGGAAAAAAAAACATTTATGAAGACACATTGTATATGTGCCTTATTTAAAACCCTTTTTTCATAAAAAAATATGGTTCTACCCTTTTTTTACTAATTTTGAATATTTTTGTTTTAGAACTGTCATTGTTTTTTGATTTCTTCCAGTCTTATTAAGATGCGAATGAGTTAACACGTGTTATCAATCTAGTAGACTCGTAGACCCTTAAGCTTTTGTTCTAGCCCTTTAGAGACCCAGCCGATTACATTGTATATCCAATCCCTACTAATATTATAAATGCGAAAGTAACTCTGTCTGTCTGTCTGTCTGTCTGTTACGCTTTCACGTCGAAACCACTAAACCGATTTTGATGAAATTTGGTATGTAGGTAGTTTGGATCCCAAGGATCAACATAGGATACCTTTTATTCCGGTAGAGGGCGCCACCGCGCGATAGCCTAGGTCTGCGCAGACAAAATCGCGGGCATAAGCTAGTAGATGATATATTCCATCCAAGTAATGTTGGGTAAGTAAGTATATTTTAGGTGCGATCAAGATATTTATCCCATAGAGACTGCGTGGGTGGACAGGCTTACATTTGTTTCTTTCCAGTAATATTCTAGATAATTACATTACGGTTATATTAAGGGAACACTTTTTGAAGAAATAAATTATGCGTCACACAAAAAATCTAATAATTAGACATTTTTGGAAGTCGTCATCTTCGTGATGTCTACTCTAATAATTATTCGTGACTTTTATATTCCTTAAAAACGAATTCATGTTTATGACCGGTTTTTAAAGAAAATAAACGTCTATAACGAATAATTATTGGAGTAGACACATTAACTTATATATTAAGAAGTGTCCTATCAGAGAACATTATCAATTTTCATTCAATTTTTATGGAATAATCGAGAAAAACTAACAAAAATGCAACGTTGCCAGGTCAGCAGGTATAAACGCTCTTAACACGATTACCCAAAAAAAGAGTATTGTTTTATAGATGCCAGCGTAAGTTGACCTACAGCACGACTTTTTCACAATAAATACCTCTGCCAATTCCTTGACAATTACTCTGATGGCTTATTGTGACAAGGTTGTGATGCGGGTCGAGCTTACGGCGGTTTGCCCGCAACGGTCACAGTCAGTATCGGGATGCGGGTAGTTCAATGTACTGTTTTGTTTCTAGGTGTTAACAAACGGTTATTACAATGTGGATAAGCGTATCCTAGACGGTGAAGATTTGGTTGTCAAGCAGTAAATTTGACAGTTTAGAAATAAGCTTGTACTTGACAAACAAGCTTCTAGTAAAATAGAAAAAGGAAATATTTTTATTCGCAATTTTGAACATGAAACTACGTCACGGTAGCTACAAACTCGGATCGGATCTCACGTCTAAAATCCGTGACGTGAATATCATTTAATATTTTTATTCGCACTTCGCAAATTACAGAGAACACAATTAAAATGAAAACTTAATAATAAGTACAGAAGATAGAGCATAGAGTCACAGTAAAAGTAATCTTCTATTGTGATAGAGTAGTGTAGTATTTAGTATTAGGTATTAAGTTAGTGTATTGCGAGAAGGGATATGCTGTGTAGAGCATGAGGCCTTACTTTTTTGAATGTTAGTGTTTTCCAAACCACTTTCTCATCTCTTATAAGCTCTTGTAAATTTGTACACGGATTTTTAGATTTTATAGGCTCTGTAGAATCGTCATTTTAATTTTTTGCTCATGTAAAAGTCCCCGTAAGTATATGATATTAAATATACTCAGCGGCACGAGATTTGGCCCAGTCTACGTACAAAATTAATGGACTTAGAAACTAGAAAGGCCAGATTTATTGCCGCTCAGTATATAAATTTCCTTTAAAAAACTACATTTTTAATATTAGTCTTCTTGCTGACTGTATTTATATTGTCACTCAAAACTTTTGAAATCCTGAGAGTATAACTATTTTTTCATCTTTTTCTCTTCTACAGGGTGTTTTTGTACATTTGCTTTAACTTCGACACAGAGCGAGCTAAGAAAAAGGAAATCAAATGATCTTATTAATTAAAACTCTTTTGACACAGCGATGGAATATTGAAGACTCTTTACTTAATAACGAGAAGAAAACAATTTTTGGTTACGTCATGAATTAAGGAGATTTTACACTGGTTTAACTTAGATTAGTGATTAAATTTCGGTTTAAAATATTTTGAAAACGGTGCGAGTTAGGACATAAGTTTCTTCGAGAAATTAACTATATAAGGCATAAAGAATCTACCCTTAAAGTTAAAGCAAATGTAAAAAAACACCCTGTATAAAATAAACATGTTTAAATGGGCATCTCGTAACAAGGTTTGATCGACATCGAGAGTGTCATCCCTTTTCAGAAATATCGGCCACCGCAATCATGGGCTCGAAGCGCGTGTTTGCAATATTATAATACAGACGAAAAAGAACCGAGCAAAATGAATTTATCGTAGCGCTGTATTGTGAATTTACGGTACAAATATTTCCAAACGCGACGATTTAATTTATGAAGTTTAACGTGTTTTGATTGGTATTTACATATTGTTTTCGTTTTAACTGTCCCTATATAATTGGCTGTGTGATTGGCTCAAGGTCAATTGCTGTCAATTTGTTTGTCTGAATCGATTAGGCTTATCTTATTTAGTTTCGTTATGTCCGTTTGGTGTTCATTTGTTTGTAAATTTGTATGTTATGTGGATGACGCATGTACAAAGTTTATAAGATTGCACACCAACACTGTTTAGCAACTAGCCATCAATAAAATTAGAAAAAAGAAGCGCGAAATGGAAACAAAAGAACAACGTAAGTCCAGTCATACCTGTCCGGGCTGCGTGTTGATTTTACGTTATTAAAAGAATGTTATTTCAATGGGTGACACTATTTCCCGGCCCGGTTAATACCAACATGGAAATACCGACCCTGTTTTTCGTGTACATGCCCATAGAAGCTCCTGTCAGTTTCTATGGGCGTATACACAAAAAAGGGCCGGTATTTCCATGTCGGTGTTATTCGGGTCGGGAAAGAGTGTCACCCGCGGCGAAGTCATCTATTGCAAGTTTTTTTTCATAAATGACTTTATCGTCATAAACCTAACGACATTTATCCTCATCATCGCCATTTAACATATTTATAAGTAATACTTACAAATTATGGATCCTAGTTATCTAAATATATAAATTTCATTATTATTATTATTAATGGGGCGGCAAAACTAACCTGGACTGCCAAATCTTTAAATACGCCTCTGGTGCTGTATACATTTCGCTGTGACTATTTGCATCAAATATTAAATTAGTTACTGCCAATTTTAGAAGAGTACTCGAGTTACAGAAATACTAGTATTTTCTTCCATTTTCCCTTTTAATAAAACTTTTGAGTCGTTTCTACGAACAATGAATACTTTGTTCCTTTGGAAAACTTATTCTGTTCAATAGCGAAGAACCAGAAGGTACTATGGTTACACAAATATATTGTTTTCGTAGCTCGCTCGTAGCACTCTTGCCGTAGAGTTTGCTACGACGCTAAAGTTCTAATCTAAGGGGATAATCCAATAAGTACTACGTCTTTTTCTTTTCCACGTGCTGTCCATTAGTATTACTAACATTATATTTGATCTGTGAACGTTTGTGTATTGTTTATTTGTTTGTTGATTACTTAATGAAATGAAAGATTATCGCCTTTCGACCGGTAGTTTGCTGATTTCGATCAATTTCGTGACATGTGTATTTATATTATATCTTTTCCCATGGTGTCATGAATAAATGTTTTCTTTCTTTCTAAAATTACAGAAAAATTGCTTCTAGATCTTGAATGAAAAACCAACTGCAAGCTAGGTCGATTACTTACCTCCGAAAATCATATATTATATAGCGAATCACGAAAACGACGAAACTACAAGGGTTTCTCGTCATTTTGAACCCTAAAAACGGATTTTATTCCGATGTATAACCATCATTTCTCTCTCCCACTCTCTCTTCCCCTGTGTGTGTAGAGTCGAATGTAAAAGACACTTTAGATCGAACTAAAAAAATGAGGTTATCAATTCGACAGAATTTTTTATTGTCAAAGCGAAAGCTTGTTAGATTACACCTAAAAAAAAACCAAAAGAACATTGAACCTCGGGTAATCCATCAACCGATACCATCTCACCAGTTTTGCAATGTAAAATCTCTTCGAAAACGGAATTCGCCTTTTAAATACAAAGGTCAACGAGATAACGTAACGAGATTAGGCCTGCCGGGGCTTCTTCGGGACGTTGCTAAATATTAATCGCCCGAATGCTACGGAAATTGTGGTTTGTTCGGGTGAAAATGAGAACACGAATGAGCGTTTGTGGGCAAGCGAGCTCGTGATTTGCTTGCGCTTCACTTTCTTACTGAGCTGTGCAATGTCTGAGCATGTGTTACGAGGAACAAGTTTGTCATGAACCATGATACATGATAGGTCAATGAAGCGTTTCTATTGGTTCATATCATGCATGACGAATAAATATATTCCTCGTAACTTATCCTCGCTAATTTCTGGTGGAAACGTAGCCTTAAACAGACTTTCTACACTAAAGAACATACTAAGTAGAAAACGATTAATATCTATTCCCATCAGATGAGATAGAAATCATTGCTGAATAAATGCAAACATACATAGACTGCTAAAACCATTACTCTTCCTTTGGCTTTGCCGTAGTCGAGTAAAAAAAGATAGAAGACAGAAGGCAAGAATTGAAACACAGAAAGTCAGAATTGAAACATTTTACGAGTAGGTATAATACCGAAAAATATTAAGTCTTACCTTACCGGTCATTATCCTATCCTACTTAATATTATATTTATAAATCTGAAAGTTTGTGAAGATAAATATTTACAAAACAAAGTTAAGTGAACAAAACACCAACACAAATATAAAGTCAAAAAAACAATCTAAGAAGTAAACAGAACACTTAGTGAACTAAAAAGCCATATATAATAATATGGGTACACTAACTCCGCCACCGTCCCATCTAATGCAAGAGGGCTATAAGTAAGTCTGTCCATTTACAAATGAACATGTTATGTACCAGTTAAGTGTATCGGGGTTAAGAGGGCATTCTGCAGTGCTCATGTGTCTATACCATTTGCTTGGTAAATATGTAGCGTAAGAGCAAAGCTGTGAAACGCTATTTCCGAAGCGATGTAAAGATTGTTTTTATATATATCTCTGATTCCATTTCCTTCCGGATTTGGAAGATCAAATGTACCTTATTAGGATATTGATATTGACAGATTTGAATCGGTATGTTTAAAAAAAATACGCTTAACTCGATCGTATATCTTTCGTATTTAACGCTAAAAGTCACCTGTTAAAATTATTTTCCGACCGAAAGTAGGTAGGAACTTTGTTTACCTATAAACGCACTGTAAACTGATGTATTCATTCAACAACGAATAACGCTTTTTTGATTTATTTTTAATTGACTTACGACGTCGATATCGTTGTTTCATTTTCAGTTCCAGGGAAAGCAACAGTGTGTGTGAAGAGTAGCACTAGATATTCGGCGATGAATTTTTCGCCTGATACATTTGTAGCCTCTTGTATCTTTTGTATATTTGAAGCTTTTAATTGTCCGTTTTAAAAAAGCAGAGCACATAGAACTTTAATCTTAATTACTATTATTTGGAGTAACTGAAAGCTGAAGCTGAAAAGGTTTCTTATTTTATTTTATAAGCTTTTATTTTCTTGCAATTAGGTTGGCTTCAAATTTGTTTATTGTTTATTGTTTATCCCATGGCATTCCAATAATTATTTAGGTGCTTTTAATATAGAGAGCTAATTTAAACAATTCAGTTTTTGATGAAATAGCGCTCCCTTGCGCCATCTAGTCATAATTTTTTTTTCAACCAAATGTAACTTTACATTCTACATCGCGCTTTCAAAGTTTCTCAACTCGTATGTATAAATTCAATTTTCAACTTTTTCTCCGGACTTCGTTCCCCAGGGATAACATCTGCCTGGAGAGAGATCAAGTATTCCGAGGTATTCCAGTGAATATTTTCACTGTGATATTTGTGGATTTGATGTTCCAGTTAACATCGGGGTTAGGAGGCCACGCTTGCGGCGAGTGGTTAAGTAGTTAAGTTATCCTGTAATCGGACTTAGTTATTGTATAAGCTATAATGTTATTGTAATCATCTCAGTCATCCTAAGTAATGTAGATATGGTTGAAACTTACTTTGACCCTGCTTTATTTAGTCACACAGATACTTTTAACACAATTATTTCACTCTACGTTCTCTATGTAATTTGATCGTGTGGGTTATAAGTTATAACCCGATTATAACTTACTAGTTTTTGCCCGCGGCTTTGCTCGCGCAGAATTGGTATGAAGCTTAAGCCTTTTTTGATTCTGCAGGAACCATACATTATTTCGGGATAAAAAGTAACCTATATCCTCTAGAGCTTCTTAATAGTTCACCACTCCAAGATGTCACTCAGGGTGAAACCTCTGTGCAACTGATGTCATGTTGACATTCCATACATTTGCCAAAGAAATCATAGTGAAATTGATTAAGAAAAGGTTCCAACCTGGTGCGCGATTGAGTTTCCTCGACTGTAGTCTCGTCCAGAAGCTATCTTCCTCACATGACGGTAATTGCTCAGGAATCTCCCGCGGGAAATACCGGAGACGAAATCCAAGTGAAATTTTAACGAAACATCTCGCCATTTTGTGGAGATAAGGGATGTGTGGGAAGAAATATTGTAGTTAACAGGGTAAAAAAGGCTTCCTATGGGAAGGATACGGCGAAACCGGAAGGGATATAATGTAGTCTAATTGAATTTAAAAATTCAGGAAGATCATGTCCTTCCCCTAGGACATTATATAAAGTAAAAAAAATCTGAGTTTATTTGTAACACCTTCACGTTTAAGCGATATGACAAATTTGGATGCATTTTGGTATCTAAATAGGTGGACATCTGGAATAACACAATAGGTTACTTTTTATTGATATTATTTATTGATATTGATATTCTCACGGTATCCGGATAAAGTCTCAATAATGCAAACACTAGGATTCATCATCGTCATCATCATCATCCCAGCCTATATACGTCCCACTGCGGGGCTCAGGCCTCCTCTCAGAACGAGAGGGCTTGGGCCGTAGTCCGTAGACAGTGCGGACACTAGGTTCTTAAAGAGACATGAAAGGCGCGAGTGTTTTATACAGGGTGTTTAGCAAATGGGGACATGCGTGTATGAGGATAGATGGGGCCTATGCAACGTGGTCGAGCATAAAAAAATCACTTGGGCCCAAAGATTTTTTTTAAATACACTTTTTTCATGATTAAAAACCTCAAAAACTTAAAAAAGCTGCGGGTATAATATAAATATACTAGCTTTTGCCCGCGGCTTCGCCCGCGTGGAATTTAGTTATCGCGCGGTGTTCCCTCGGGTACTGTGCATTTTTCCGGGACAAACAGTACCCTATGTCAATCTCTTGGCCATAAACTATCTCCATGCTAAAAATGACGTCGATCCGTCGCTTCGTTTCGACTTGAAAGACGGACAAACTTGTATACAAACACACACACACACACTTTCGCATTTATAATATTAGTAAGTATGGATATGGATTCCCATATGGGAAAGTATAGTAGTATGAGTAAGTATATACTTACTCATATTGAGATATTATTCATGAAATAAGCTTATATTAGGCAGCAGTAAATCCAACTCGGAGTTGAAAATTTATTTATTTATTTATTTATTATTCAATTAGTTTACACGGTATTACAGCGAACCAATACACCGAGAAACCAGGTTACTTAATAAACTACTATACTACTTATCAACTAATAACAATTATAATATAAATTACAATATAACAGCAGAAACAAAATAATAACGCTTACAAATAACAATTATAAATAGGTACCAAACTTATACGCGTACGGTGGTCTGCCTATTGTCCATCGCCTCACAAAACCTCAGACATTCTCGGCAGACAGCTACCCATTTCCACTTAAAAAGGTCACACTCAGGTACAGACGCCAGGAGAGCATTGAGAAGAGTGAGTGCGCGTGGTATTGGCGCGTTTCGGCGCGACACCGTGCGCGCCGCCGGCGGCACCGCGAGCAGCGCGCGCTCCCGGGGCCGGAGCTGCACGCGGGAAAATATAATTTCAAGTAGGCACGCGATACTCAAGATTATTCAGATGTAATTTTCGACTAAGCTCTGAAAGGTATTTCAAATGTTTTGTAAGTTCAATTATTGAAAATTATGACAATTAAGAATAATAAAATAGATAACGCATTAAATTAAAAAAAAAAACTGCACTAGACATAAAAAAACTCACTTATAGTAAGAATCAAAACCTAAAACTAAAACAAATAAATTAACGAGTAAGTACCCCTTAGGCAAGGTCTCGAAGATGCTGGCGGCGTTTCCTCTTTGAACAGGTAGCTAAGCTAATTCTTTGTCCGAATAATATGACAAACCAATATCCGATATTAGAACTTTATTGAGACAGAATGAATAATTTTAGGTATTATATTTTATAGGAAAAAGGACAAAGATAACGTAATATATTGTGGGCTTTGAATTTGTCCTTTGCTTCACTAAAACTTTTAAAAAGTGTACTCAATCGCGAAAATAAACTGCGAAAGTCGTGGAATCAAGTTACTTCGTACCACAAAAATAACAAGAGCCATTCAAGAAATCCTATATCTTACTTATTTTCGTTTCCCTTAATATCTTTTCCAAGAATATTCTTAGTATTCCTTCAAAAAAATAGTTAGGTCGTATTGAAGAACTTTGTATACATTTAGCGACAGTCGGGTTTTCTGTAGGCAGTTTTCGCAATAAAGCGAAAAAACATACATAGCATAGCGATATAATATCGCGAATCCCAGTAATATAATAAATAGTGTAGGGTGTCCTGCGAGGCACGGTGGACAGACGATCTTAAGGGGGTCCCAGGCGGCGGATGGGTGCGAGGGGCTGAAGAGGCCTATGTCCAGCAGTGGACTGCTGTGGGCTGATCATGATGATGATAATAAATGCAAAAGTTTGTTTGTTTGTTTGTCGCTTCATCACGGCTAAACCGCTGAATCAAATTAGATGAAATTTGGTGTACAGAGAGTTTGAGTCCCGGGGAAGGATATAGGATAGTTTTAATCCCGGAAAATTGCTTAGTTCCCGTGGGATAGCAATAAATGGATACTACGCGGATGGAGTCTAGTATTATAATAATATGAGGTTACTAGCTGAGGACAACAGCCGTTTGCGTAGAAATTGTTTAATTTCATCCAAATCCGTTCAGCGGTTTAGACGTGATGAGGTCATAAACAAACCAACAAACAGACTTACAAACTTTCGTATTTATGATATTAGTGAGGTGGATCAGATTTAATAATGAAGGAAATTTATTTGCATACGTTTTAGGATTCATTGAACTGTTTAAAGAACGTCCAATTATGGTTAAATGAGGTGCTCTCCAATTAATCATTACAGCAGCTTTAAATAATAATTTTAATTATGTTGTACATACTTTATGTTATGAGACAGTGAAACAGTTTAAGTTATTATTTTTATACTAGCTTTTGCCCGCGGCTTCGCGGCGTCGAATGCGGTTATCGCGCACTCTCCCTCGGGAACTGTGCATTTTTCCGGGATAAAAAGTAGCCTATGTTACTCTCTGGCCAAAAAATCACGTCGATCCGTCGCTCCATTTCAACGTGAAGGACGGACAATCATACACAAACAGTCACACTTTCGCATTTATAATATTAGTATGGATTATGATTATTTTATTTTAATTTCAAAAATATGTTTAATTTTTAATTAAAGCAACAATATTTTCACTCAATTAAGTATTTGAATAAAGCATTACGAAAATAACAATTAAGTCAAATAACGTGTCCCTTGCCATTCCCGGATGAAAAGTACCCATAAGCTCTCGGTATTTCCGCATTTGGAAAGATAAATATGAACAGTGTTTGCACCAGAAATAAGTCGAAGCGGGGGTTATATATTACGTTAATACTAAGAAAAAGATTTTTGCTGTAGTTGACATAGCTTATTAATATATCTTAGAGCAGCATATCTATTATTAATACGTCGCTACATGGTTTTGGGTTCGTTAAGAAAAGGTACTTAATCTAGGTAATAAACACAGATATAGATTTCACTAGATTACGCAAATGCATCTAGTTCCCGTGTCCGAACCCTGACCGAACGTCGGGGTTGGCCATGGGGCCATGGGGCCATTTGTATGGACAAAGACTGAGCGCTAACTGACTAATCATGACTAGTGACTGACTCGAGCTCCACGGCGCAGGCGGGCGGCGCATTTGAATCTATTTTGCGCGCACATCGGGGAATCCACATCGCTAATTTGCTCTTTAGAAGTCACAGTAGATATAAAAAATACACGGTTGGTTTTCATACAGATTGAGGTGTTTGCGTTATCTAGTGTAATCTATATCTTTGGTAATAAATATGTAAACTTCGTGATTCATAATATTGCGTACTAGAATCAGATTTCACAGAATTATTCGTCCAGGTTTTTATCTGCCGTCGTCTTCGTTTAGCATACAAAATACTTAGTTATAAACGAGAACAGGGTCCAATTACGTATTTTTGTATGCCGAGTTCTGTTCTTTCAAAGAGAGTAACATTTTCAAAAATAACATTAATTAACGAGTGGATCAGTCTGCCTGGAGAGAGATCTCGTTATAGCCTCTCCCCACAAAAAGTAGCTCCAGTTGTATTTAGTACCTCAGTAGGTAACAAACAAAAAATACAACCTAGGTCCTATTCCTTTTTTTGAAGCCGGTTAAAAATATGGAACCGATGGTGTAAATCGCATCAAAATCAATCTGACGTTAACTTTAAAAGGAGTTAACAGCTACATAAAGACGAGAAAAGCGACTCTATTTTATATGGAGCGAAGCACTTCTATGCGCTTTTGGGTGAATCGCAACAAGCTTACTTTTTTGCCAATTTTGGTGGTAATTTTGAAATTAAGACTTTTGAATAAAGTTAAGTTCTCAAATGAAACTAATACGTATATTAAACAAGTTTACTAAATGGTCCAGTATTACACCAAGTAATTTAGGAGAAATTTAAATTTAAAATTTTTACATTACACCAAAATTTGCAAATGTCCACCATAATTTGAAAAAGCGTCACCGAAATTAGGTACTGGCCACCATAATTAAGAAACAGTGTCACTCATGGCATTTTAAATTGAAAATGACAAGATAAGGGTAAAAATATGTATAAAAATGATTATTACAAAAATCTTATTCAAATAAAAGCGCCAATTAAATAGTAGGTACGTACTTTCAATACCTGGTATTAAAATGAAAGATCACAATGAAGGAATTAGCCCTTCAATACAATTTCATCATCTTTTTGGTTTATCATAACATATGTATATGTTTTTTTTTGCTTATTGAGAGGTTTTTACTTATCCTTCGGCTTTTTCAATTCTTCGCCTTAAATTAGATTGTTTTAATTTTATTGTTTCTTTTCCTTTCAGCTATCTGTTCTTTTTTTCTAGACTTTCTTTTTGAGACATTATTTTACTTTGTTCGCTAGATAAAAAACGAGGACTGTTTATAATAATATTTGTCAAGCGTTGGAAATTCAAACTAACGAAAAAAAAACATCCTTGTGTGTGCCAGACATAACCAAACGGTAGGGTTTTGGAACCGTTAAAACAATTCAAAATTAATTGACCTACAGGGGCCGTTATATTTTTTATTAAAAGTATTCGTTAACAGGTATATTGTAGATCTGTTTCGAATTTTTAACAGTGATAGTTTAAAAGTTAAGGGGGTGGGCACTGGGCTCTTCAAAAATGACTTTGACAGTTAATATCTAGCGGCTGGGGCTCTGAAGGTATATAGTTTATATGACATTTTTTGCTGCATTTTAATAGCTCTATCAAATGATACCTCATTCAATAGAATATGGCAAAAATAAAATCTTTATATTTCCTGGTATGGGAGGGGTTGCAAAAAAAATTTTTTTTTATTATTTTACTACATTTTTGTATGCGGGTAACAAGTATATGTCTTCACACAAAATTCCGTTAAAAGCGATCCATAAATGAGCGAGAAAAGGGCTGCAAAATGCCAAACACAACCACCAAAAACACCAAAATTTGACCACCAAAACTGAAACCAGGAAGAAAATAAATCCTAAGAAAAATTCGGTTACATTTATAACCAAATACGATCAATTCAGTTAAAAAGAAACTCAAAACACTCAAAATGCTTTTAAAAGACATGTTATAATCATACTCCTTACTATTTTTTGAAAAGCCACCATTATTAGATTTTTTTTGACGCCCGTTGCACCAAAATTGGGTATTTACGTGATTGGCGGGAAACGAAACGAGGAATGACACCAACGTTACCATTGGCTGCAGCAGCGTAACCGGCAGGTACGCGGAGGCGCTATCTGATACTTTAGGTATCGTTTAGAAACGAGTAAGATCGAACTAAACTTTGACCACCAAAGTTTGGTTGCGCGCTCGGACGTTTGTTTATGGGATGATTCGGGGCACAATAATTGTACTTACAACGATGATATTTGGTTTTTGCACGCATTAACTTATTAAGAACATGCCTTGACTAAAATTAACCAGAGTTAACAAATGGTTTTTTTACAATTTGAGGATTTCAAAGTAATAACGGATTCCGGACAGCCCACCAAGTATTGGAAAATGAGTTTTAAAATTTTGCTTCTGCCAGAGGAAGAGGAATATCAATAAATTATTAGGTGCTACAAATGGAGAATTATATAAACTATAGTATAAAAAATATAACAATGCTTAAAAACAAGTTATCAGTGGCATTATCCTATCCGCCGCGTCAAAATCGAGCCTGGAATATTCACCCTTTTATGTTAGAAGACAATGTTCTGGCATTTCATTGTGAATGACACATATATCTGGACCAGTCATTACAATGGAGATGAACTTGACGAGAGAGAGACGGCATGTGCATACGCAACGATGGCTTCTGTGACAGGCTAGTTGCGGGAGAAGCTTGATGTGAGGTCCACTAATATGATGGGACAATAGGGATGTTGACACCACCAATCAACTGACGTACTTTTTGTGAGCTGTCAAAACACAATTCTCCCGTAGAGTTTCAATGGCAATAGCGACTTATGACGTCATTATCCGGCAACTCAATCAACTAACTATTTATTTGTTTTAAAGCAGCAAAAAATATAATTTTATTGTAAATCGAAAATTAATCTGGTTTTCAGGGTTAAAATAAAGCGTTTTTTACTGGAGTTGTGCTTTCGAATTATTTTTTAATGGCCTCAACATCCCTATTGACACCGTTTTTTATGCAAGAGGGGTCCAACGACCATGAGTGTTACGTGCTGGGAAGCAGTCACCGCCGCCCATTGACACTGCAACACGAGGTGCGTTGCCGGCTTTAAAAGTTTGATAGGCTAAGTTGTACCGCTCCGGGAATGCGATTCTATAGAAAACTGGTTCCACAGTTTACTAGAGCGCGGGAAAAAGTTCCGCTTAAAGGTGCGACCAAACCGCTGCCTAAAAAACGGTGACGGCACGGAATCGCAGTGACGCACCGTATGCGCACCGTTTTTATCGCATGCCTTCCACACCGCTGCTTAAAATACGGAATCGCAGTGACGTGTCGTAAACTTCAGGTCTTTTCCGAATAAAAGTCGTGACGTTTACGGCACGTCACTGTGATTCTGCACCGTTTGCGTATTTTCAGCAGCGGCGTGGAAAGCATGCAAAAAAACGGTGCACATACGATGCCTCACTGCGATTCCGTATTTTAAGCAGCGGTGTGGAGAGCATGCGATAAAAACGGTGCGCATACGGTGCGTCAATGCGATTCCGTATCGTCACCGTTTTTCAAGCAGCGGTTTGGTGCGGCGCTCCATTAACCATTACAAACTCGTTGGCTTTACGGCCTTGTAATGCACTTGCACGATTTTTCTTGCAAGTCTGAACTCGGCTTTACATTTTTCGCACTCAAAGGAGTAAAAAGAAAATCCGGTAAGGTGAATTACGGCGATTTATTGCAAACTGACTCAGCCTAAGAGACCTTTAAAATTTTGCAGAGTATATTCCTTGAGGATCAAAGAGTTGTTTAATATAATCTTGGATAAAGATATCACACAGTCTGGTGCTTCGCCTTTCGTGATATTGAATCAGAGTTTGCTCTCCCACGTGCTTAATAAATCCGGAGTGTATAGACAAGTACCTACTTACTGTGTGCCAGATGGCATTCTTTAGAAAAGACTGAATAAAACGGGTCCATATTGGCTCATATACAATTTTTTGTTCGATTAATTTTAATAATACCGCTTTGTAATCATAATCATCATTTCTCCGAAAGTTGCTTGTTATATATTTTTAAAATAATTATTTTTACTACTACCTACATTGTTCATAATGATACCTATTCCGATTGTTTTTTACTCATAATGTCAACACTGAGATTTCATGTATACCTATAATGTTATTTGGAAGAATTTCTTTATTTATAAACTTATTTCATATAATCATCGCAGTTCTAACCTAACCTAACCCACTTCTCAGGCAGGATTTCGGTTCTGTTAGGGTCGCAGTTCTAACCTAATCTAACCAATTTTTCTGGCAGAATTTCGGTTCTGTGAGGGTTGCAGTTCTAACCTAACCTAACCCACTTTTCTGGTAGGATTTCGGTTCCATGAGGGTCGCAGTTCTAACCTAACCTAACCAATTTTTGGCAGTATTTAGATCACAATTCTGACTTAACTGACTTTTTAGTTGTTTTTTTAGTTTCTTATTTGAAATTTACTTGCATTTATGCATGGGTAAATCAGCAATAAACAAATGTATATTTTAAATTATGTATAACACCAAATGTTATTGCCTGAAATCGATATGTTGAATAATGATATATACATTAATTGTAGGAATAGCAGTATTTATGTTGAATCATGTTATGAATATAATAAATTCGAAGTTCCAATGATTATTATCTAAAATAAAAATGTATAGTGATCATTAGGATGTAAAATTGTATGAGATACATTTTCGAAGTTTCAATAATCGAATTTGCAATTTTATATGAGCATTTTTAAACGCATTCTGAGAAAGCTCTGAAAGACTTACTTAACTCAACTGACCTTACCAAATAACGATTTATCTACGGTTTTTATACATATTTATATACCTCCCACGTAGTAGGAGAGCTGGCACCAATTTTTTGAAGGTATTTGAGGCAAGTTGAAAACTTGTCCTATACCTCTCCTATTATACCCCAAGACGGACTGCAGACCTGGCTGGTGGGTGAGTATCGGGGCTAAATCAATCCCTAAATTAAAAACAAAAAAACAAAAATATGTTTAAGGGAATATGCAACTTTTATATGTTGTAGTTGCATATTTAAAAATAATTAAGCTCGACGATTTAATCAGGACACATAAAAAATATATTTGAGGCAACTTGAAAATTGATTAGGGTGTTTTTTTTTTTAAATAAGAGCTGCTTGAGGCCTTAGGTCAAACCAGTGGACAAATACGTCTTCTTAAATCCTGCCCAGTAACAGGAGTTACTTCATTAAGAGTAATGAACTAGTAATAAACAATTACTCATCCGCGATCTTACCAAACGTATGTCTATGTAGATGTGCTTTCAAGCAATTCCTCCGCCTCCACGCTGTAAAACACACAAATCACATAAAGCCAACTATCACCATCAGCACACTACACCGTCGCGTTTCGAACTCAACCGGAGTTCATCCTCAGAGTTACACAAACGTTAGTCATGCTATCATGTTATAAGGTGATAGTTGGGTGTATGTTCTTATAGTGTGGAGGTACAATAGCTTGCATAGACCTATGGTAAGGTCGCGGGGGAATAGTTCATTGACATGGGTGTTCGCAAAGTAATACCTGGTTCAATGAATCATTAAGTAAATGTTCTTTATTCTATACGTGTTAAACTTGGAATGGCTCACTCAACCCTTAGTAATTTGAATATTTCCGAAACAGATTCGTCACAAACAACAGTCCCTTTCGTATTGTGTTTGATACGATCTCGCATGGTAACTCAAAGGGAATTAATTCGACCTTCTGCTCGACTTGCCATATAGTACAAGTACGTACGAGTTACATCTATTCTGTTACTTTGATGTTACAATTTCTATTTCTACCATATCGGCTTACTACGTCGTTTTATCTCATTTCCACCAATGTTTTAAATGCGTAGAAGTTGTTTTTCACCTTCCAATTTGGTTTTATTTACACTACCTAATAGTCCTTCTGAGAATACGCTTGTTATCTTGTTTTGTCTAGTATAAATAAACATTTTGTCGATATCCTTTGTATTCTTTTTTTCGATCTTAATTAAGAAACTCTGCTATGGCTGACGTCTTTGGAATCATGTCGACGGGGATTGTTTTATGAAATAATATGAAACGTTTTAGTTACTTGTAATTTCAGGGTATATAAGCTGTGGAAGCCTAATGGATTGATCTATGGTCTCTCAGGCACAGGATCGTATGTTTAAATCCAGGATTGCACCTCTGTATTTTTCGAAATCCATAATGCGAAATTGCCTTTGAAATTTATCACGAGTTTACCATGAAGCAAAACATTATTGCAGTCGAAAATCTAACCCATGATTCTTGCAGTTTATAGAAGGTGTTACTTAAATAATTGAAAACTAGAAATTAGTTTGCTCGGAATGCAGAGTAGAATTGATTATATTATGTTTCAAATTAGGTGGTGTTTGTGTTTTTAAATCTCTTCGCCCAGTGTAAAAGTTACGACTGCAATAGGCGCCAATTAAATATTTTAGCGAAGTTGTATACTATTTCGATAATTTAATGCTGGCCGTTTTGCTGTCAATGTGTGATTTACATTTACTAAAAACGTCAAAGTGCAACTGACACATCTGACAAATACAAATCATGAGTTAGAAATGAAGTAGAATTACTGACTTATCAACAAAACACACGAATACGCTGAAAAAAGGGATAGCTGAACTAGTTTGGCTACTTGACGTTTGTTTACGTTTATCCATAGTTAACTAATTAGGAACCAAAATTATGCTAATATTACAAAAAAATTTTGTAAGACATCACCTAACTTTTAGCTACACTAGTAGGCCTTAGTTTTGTAGACACTCAAGTAATGTTACAAGCAACATTTTTTTGTTACTGTTAGCAAATCTTTTTTTTTCAGTGTATCTTTTAAAATAATGAAGGCATTTAAAAATAAATGCAATCAACTAACACAAAAAGAAAAAATATTTTTGGGGTGTGAGGTTTTCAGTTATTTATTAACACCTTGTATAAAGCAAAACTTTCTATTGTATTTTCGAAACAGCAACACAATTCTTAAACAAACAAATGAAACTTTATACCTTCCACCTTTCCGCTCAATAAGTCCTTTGTTTCAAGTCATAGAGGTTCTCGGTCTGAAGGAAATTTTCCACTTAGGCATCTTCCCATTAATTAATATATATTGTAAGAGCAATTAATGGCTTTATCACGGCTATTACTTGCACTTGAAGAAACAGTTTCAAGTGAGATATTAAGTTGCGAGTTTGTAGTAAACCTTAAAGTAGTTTACAGCTTGGATACGAATGGTTGCACAACTAGTAATTTAAATGGAAGGAGTTATTAACTTTTAATCGAGATTTTACAGTTTATAGTTTGTTTATTTACTTACTGACTTATTATTTATTCGTACAGTGTATTTGTGTATATTCGCCTTATGTTCGCGTCAAAAAGGCTTTCTTTTTGTTTTTCGGTGTTTTTTTTTAAGTGTTCCCTTTATTTTTTTAATTTTGGAAAAAATATAGAATCAAGAGCACAATCAATTTCGATAGTTTAAAAAAAAGTCCCCAATAAAGAACGTCAGTTTTGCGAGGTTTTATTTTTATACACTAAGTACAAACTGACTTTGCATGAAATTTTGTATGAACATTTTTTTTAAACCATCGGATTCGATTGTGCTCGCGATACTGAGTAGGAAAAACCATATTTTTCCAAAAATAAAAAAACCGAAAGGGTACTTGCACTTTTTTTTGAAAACGCCCTTTTTATTTAAATTAATAAAAATATTTAAACAGATGAGACGAGGATGCAGTACTTTTTTAGTTTCCGCATACGAAGGGTAAGTCCGTGACTTCTTCTCCTTTTTAGGTTTCCGCGCTCATTTTAAGGGTGAAAAAAAACCCTATTACTGTCACTTCTTCTTCTTCTTTTTTAAAATATGGCTTCTGTCCAAATTAATAAGACAATTTCGCCAGTGTCTATGTAGTCTCTTTCGAGAGGCAACGTTGTACGGTGATTGTAGTTTTTGTAACTTGATAGTAAAATTCCAGAAACCACGTGGAAACAACTTGCGCATTAAAAATGTCAAACACGAGAGCAGTATTGTATTTTGTGATCACTGTTCACTGTTAAGGTTAATCGCCGCATGAAACACTTTCAAAATTATACTTCAACTAGCCAAAGAAACAGAAATAGCAAAATTATATATTGTCTACATCCGCCATGTTCGAATGCCACAAAATAATCGAATCTACTGTCACTTCATTGGCCGTCTGTCTGTCACAGGGCTGTATTTCAAGAACCTTAATAGATAGGCAGCTGAAATTTACACGTACTCGTACTACAGTTTTATCCGGGTATTAACCGCATGTTTCACCATCCTTTTAATAAATTTATCTGACGGATAAATGTGATGCTATATTTGTTTGTTAGCTATTTCACGGCAGGATTAGCGAGCAACATGGTGATAGCAATCCAGGCGGACTTTGCACAAGGTCCTCCACCTTCCTGCCCTGCCTGCCTGTCTCACAGCAGTTCTATTTATTAAAAGAAGAAAACTTGTATTTTTTCCGTATTAAACATTAATTAAGGGCCGATTTTTCAATCCTCAGTTAAACAGTCAGTTAGTATTTATTCCACAGATAGCAAAGAATTGAATTTTTCCATCGTCAGTTAGGGTTTATTCGACAAATAAGTCGACTACCTGAGGAATAACTTTAACTGTCCCTTCGAGGGCCAGATAACCCTCTATTCGTCCGATAGTTACATTTGAAAACAGATGGTGAACAGATGTACATCTGTTTACATTATTTTTATTTACACTATTTACATACATTACAGTACGTTTGCATTTTGGTCAGTTCTTTGTTCATATTTCGTATATTATAAAGTAATAGTGTAATTATTATGGATATTATTAGCTATTGACAAAGAGGCTATAAAATATAAAATATACCATCAGGAGACCCACTTGCTCGTTTTCCATCCAGTCGAATAAAAAAAATGAATTTATAAATCCATCTAGAAAAACAAGAATTGTCAGATTCAGGCCTGATTACTGACCATGTGTGTGGGTTTCATTTTGTCACGGCATTGCTTGTTTTCAGCTATTAATTTACATTTGCCGACTAAACTCAGGAGCAATCAAATTTCAGAAATGTTAAAATTAGCTCCACGTTATATTTTTTTAATCCATTGTTAATTAAAAATCATAATACACATAGTATTACGAAACTATAGTTTTGCGTAAAAATCCCACAAGCTTGTAACTAACAGTCATAAGTATCACGAAACACCAAGCACCAATAATCTCAAATTTTAACTGACCGTAACATTTTTACCTACCTGACAGACAATGAAATAGTCTATCCTGCTCTAACATTTGCTTATGCCATATGTTTGTCTCACCTCCCTGAAGTTAGCGTCGAATAAACAGTCGAATAGTTATTCTTGAGATAAATGGCGATTGAAAAATCGACAGCCAGTTAACAGACTGATTAACTATGGAATAACTTTATTGGTCTGTTAACTATTCGACCGTT
Source organism: Choristoneura rosaceana (assembly GCA_037349165.1). Classification (NCBI taxonomy): domain Eukaryota; kingdom Metazoa; phylum Arthropoda; class Insecta; order Lepidoptera; family Tortricidae; genus Choristoneura; species Choristoneura rosaceana. The sequence continues at coordinate 1,489,871 of JAZBNJ010000033.1, forward strand.
TATCTGAGCATTGAAAAATCGGCCCTAACAGTCATAAGTATCACAAAACACCAAGCACCAATAACCTCAAATTTTAACTCACCGTAACATTTTTACCTACCTGAGAGACAATGAAATAGTCTATCCTGCTCTAACATTTGCTTATGCCATATGTTTGTCTCACCTCCCTGAAGTTAGCGTCGAATAAACAGTCGAATAGTTATTCGTGAGATAAATGGCGATTGAAAAATCGACAGCCAGTTAACAGACTGATTAACTATGGAATAACTTTATTGGTCTGTTAACTATTCGACCGTTTATCTGAGCATTGAAAAATCGGCCCTAAGCCGTGGTGGCCTAGTGGTTTGACCTATCACCTCTCAAGCAGAAGGTCGTGGGTTCAAATTCCGGCTCGCACCTCTGAGTTTTTCGAAATTCATGTGCGGAATTAATTTGAAAGTTACCACGAGCTTTGCGGTCAAGGAAAACATCGTGAGGAAACCTGCACAAACTTGAGAAGCAATTCAATGGTGCGTGTGAAGTTCCCAATCCGCACTGGGCCCGCGTGGGAACTATGGCCCAAGCCCTCTCATTCTGAGAGGAGGCCTGTACCCAGCAGTGGGACGTATATAGGCTGGCTGGCCTAAACTGTTTACTATAATCACTGAAATCGAGTCGAATAAGCCCTAGAATGTTAACGGTCGTATTAAGCAAATTTGCCCGAAAATATAACTGAGACTTAAAACGCTAAAACATGAATAGGCTTTTAGAAGAATTTGTTTTCCGCAAAACGACACTTTAGCCTTTTTAAGGCTTTTGATCCACTTATCTGAAATTACGGGGCGTTCGTCTACGTCAAACGTTTCAGTCTTTAGCATAAAAAAAAAGTCTTTAAGTGATAAAATGTCTGCAATATTTAACAATTGTTTTGTAAAAATATTATTCTACTATGTATTATACCGGGTGTAGCCTGTAATACGAGTACGAGATAGATAGATTAAAACATATATAGTACTCGTCAAACTGAACAACATTAGTTCAGTGTCTTTTAAAAATACCTAATTAAACTCTATTTTAACAGAACCTGATAATCCCGTGCACACTTCCAGTGAACCAATATGAACATCGTCTTGCCTAGGTTTTGGTGATTTGACATTTTTTTCTTTTTTAATTCCTTTTAGATTATAATGACATTAATAGGGACATATATACCTAATGAAATGGTGCCCACGTAAGGGTGTATTAAATGTTTACAAAATTGACAGATTTTATTGAAATGTAGTATAGTCTTTTTCCAGAAGTTAAAAAATGGAAATTATAACTACCTACCTGCTAACGCAGCTTTAACGGTGTGCAACTTTTTGGTCTTCACCCTTTGCTCATATATTCTCTAAGTCTTCACCCATCTATGTTTTAATTATTTACTCGTGTTACAGGCCACATTCATTTATTATGTAAGCGTATTCCATTAAATAGGTACGGCAGTCGAATTTAAATTTCGGGATTTTAATAAATTCTCATGAGAATTTTCAACAATTGCTTCATGAATTTTATAAACACCTTAGAGTTACTATGTGATAGTTCTACATGCGCAGTTGTTTCGTGCAAAAAAAGGTCAGCAATGACTAGCGTTATAAAAGACGGTGTACTACCGGAACGTTAATATAACAGGTTTAATTTATATTATAACAATAAATGACAGAATAATAACAAAACGTTATAGGGACGACGGTGGTTGACCCAAATGAACTGAACGAATAACGAACGAAGTGAATGAACTTTATTCTGCGGTTTATTTTAACTTTAATTTACAGTCTTTTGTGGTGTTTTTTGTTGCAGATAAGCCACTCACTCAGCTTATATAGCCACTAGTAATATTAGGAGGTTAGGCACTTGTTATGTGAAGAAGAAATTATGTTTTGTCTTTATCTAGCGAGGGCAAATAAATGTAAAAGTGTCAAGAAAATACAAAGGAATGGTAACAGAACCTTAGCAAGAGTTTATGAGTAAGGTGTTATTCTACGAGGAGGCGATTTTATAGTAAGTTGAATTTCTAAAAATACTTGTTTTCTCATTGTTCATTTTCCTTCAGTGTAGACGTGAACGTACGATCTAAATTTAAGTTATTATATTAGAAGTACGTAAACAATCTGTCAGAATGTATTATCATTACCATATTGTTTTAAATAGCCGTGACGTCATCTGTATTATGTGTGACGCAGAACAAATAATATAATGTGATAAAATTGTATCTCATTCACTTCCCACTTGTCTGCGTCAGTTATTTTTAGGGTGTCGCAATTCGACAGCAAAAACCCAAACAAATGCAAAAGGTTTTTTTTCCACGTTCGTTAAGAGTTCCCAGTATGCTCGCGTCCCGATATAAACGTAGTTTCGTTCCAATTTACAAGCAGCACTACTACTACTACTATTACTACTACTACTGTACAGATCAAAACGCAACTTTGCAACTATAATGGGAGCAGTCATTACGATGCTTATAATTAGGTTTGGTTAAAATAAAATGTAACGGAAAAAACAATAACGAACTTCCATTTCTCCTACAAAACTTAAAATTAATGTGATTTTATTTTGTTACATTGAATGAACGAAAACTAATTATAAGCATCAAAATAGCGCTCCCATTTTAGTCGAAAAGTTTTATTTTGTTTCAGTGTGTTTGTAAATTAGAACGAAACTACTTTTGTATGGAAATGCGATCAGCGGCGAGCGTCGCGACTCTTATGATGCCACTTTGATATTTGCCTTTGCATGATGCAGACAAATTATAACTTGAGTAACTTTTCAGAATATAGGAATAGACGATGCACCGGTATATTATATATATTTTAACATGTTGGTCAATTGCAATAAACACATGTAACCTGTCACTTTGTCGTCTAAAATTTTACTCCGATATTGTCGACCGCGACCAGATTGCGCGACCCACTGCATAGTATGAACTTAGTAGCGTGACGCGGTCCCTTGCGTCCGTCAGTGCTTCATACTGGTATTAACACATTTAGGGGCTTTTTCACCATCCATTGATTAGTGTTAACTGATGGTTAAATGTGATGCCGTTTCTATTTGTTTTGTTCGAATAGACGGAGATGGCATCACGTTTAACCGTCAGTTTACACTAATCAATGGATGGTGAAACAGCCCCTTAGTCGCAGAATAGATAATAGTGCCATGAGCCCGACAGTCGAGTTCTCTGTTCGTAGCATCGAAATCTATATACCGAGCACTAAGCGAGCGCATCTATCATCAATTTACTTTTACATAACCCTTGTCACGGACGTCAACAAACTAGAGTGAAAGGGTCACAAATCCGCGCTGTGAACAAATTTTGTGCGCAGTTTTGATGTAAGAAACATGGAGTCTATAGGTACATAAATGTCAATGGTTCGTGCACTTTTTGGCAACAAAGCGGAAAGAGGCTGCTACTAATATAGGTATATCGCTACGCGCTACGCGCTACGCTCGTAGCGATATACATTATGGTCGCTAATGTGATTCAATGAGTCATGCGACATAGTTGCGGTCGTAAGTCGCGGTCGCAGGTCGCGATCGCCACTACTACTACTACTTTTACCCTTAAATAACACATAATAATGATATAAAAAAAGGAAAAAGAATGATATAGTAAATACACTTAAAAAGGGGTTGTTACTAACCGTTAGTAACTTATACACATAAATACTTAATGATATTTATAACCAAAGAAATGACCAATAAAAATAAGTAATAAATAAAAGTTACAGGCTGTTTGGTCTATGCATTCCAAAGGTAATTCAAGGTGACATCAAACGTACTTTGTAAAGGTTAAACTCGAATATAAATGCTGTTCATCTGAACTGAAATCACAGTATCTAATTTTAGCGTATATCCTTGTAATAACATTATATATAGAAATTCAGTTCACACAATAGCCGACCGGATCCGCAACATTATAAACGTGTAATTTGAAGCTATTGTACAGAGAACTTACCCTCACTGAGGGCCTAAACTACCCCCGACAATTATTGTTTGGTGTTCAATTGTACCCTTACACACAAAAGTTGAAGCGTTTAAAATGAATTGAAATTATCCAAAATCACAGGAACTTGCTAAGCAATGTTTAAGCGCATTTGTTCTTTTATCAAGAAAAACTTAAACTTCTAAGCCAACGCAATCAAAAGATAGCAGCCGTTTATGCTGCAAATTTTCAACACTCGCAAGGGAATCAAAACCTACAGGGTACTTCCCGTGAACACAGAATCTTGAAACTTGGTACGAAGCAACGTCTTATAGCACAGATAAAGGGAAAATTGCGAAAAGCATACATTTTTAGTTAGATAATTATGACAAAAATATTTTTCATTTTTTTCATAATTTCTACGGAACCCTCGGTGCGCGAGTGCGACTCGCACTTGGCTGTTTTTTTATCTCGCTCACCGCTGTTGCCTCGCTGTACGGCAGTGTCCAGTGGACAGGCAGCCTAGGGTTTTTATATTACATTAATAAGGCTTAGGTACCTAATCATCAGAGTCCGGAATTATCGTAGCCATTTTGAGCTGTCATAGGGACTTCTCATTTATCGACTACCGATTATGTACATTTTATCAATGCCATTATAGAATATTCGTGAATGTTCTGAGATGTTGGAAGAAGTATGTATTGACGATGAAAATTTAATAAACTACTTTAAATACGCACCTCTCACCTCCCCCGACACATTTATTTTATCGTGAAACTAATGATGAAACACTTGTTAGCACTAAAACAGACTTTGAACATGAAATTGACAAATGTTATACACTAAACTGAAGCGATTTAATGTGAAATTGTTACCTTATATTTTTTCATTTTATTCATTGCAAATCTCTATTTAATATTTTCAACTACTCAGGGGTTTTTATTAAAAAGATCGCTCTTTAGCGATAACGCCGCCTGTTTGATTTTTAATCTTCTTTAATATGTTGGTTCTATAATGCATCGATAAAATGTACATAATCGGTAGTCGATAAATAAGAAGTCCCTATGACAGCTGAAAATGGCTACGAGAATTTCGGACTATGGTAATCATCGTTTACAGCATATTCCCCCATACCAAAAAGCCGTACGCACTAACTCGATGCAATCAAAATTTATCTTACGCGCGGCGCGTGACTCATTCCAGCGGTCGCCAAACGATCATTAATTAAAGTAACCAATTAGAGCCGAGCGTGGCGTAGGCCGCCAACCGTTTGACTAATGGAAAAGTTATACAATTTATTAAAATTTAAATTAAATCGTTAAGAATAAAATTCAGACACCGCAGCGGAGTTTTCGTGTGATCATCTTTTTTATAACAAACTAGCTCTTGCCCGCGGCTCTGCCCGCGTGGCATTCGGTTATCGTGCGCTGTTACCTTGGGAACTGTGCATTTTTCCGTGATAAAAAGTAGCCTATGTCACTCTCGGGCCCATAAACTATATTGAAAATACAAACCGAAACATAGATGCACAGAAAAACCAGAAAAATAAGACCAACACTGGGAATCGAACCCAGGTCCTCGGCATTCCGTGCCGCGTGCTATACCGCTACACCACTGCTGGTCAACGGCACAAACACGAATTTTCCCTATGCATCACATATCTCAGCTTGTTTATACTTTACTTTGTAACTTAAGCAGTTACCTAGCGCCATCTATATTGTTTTAACTCTCAACGAGAAGCCTTCAATATCTCCTTCGGAACTAACCGTTCACCCGGACAAGAGATGTCGCTACTAAGCAAAATCGCAAAATCTATGTTTCGGTTTGTATTTTCAATTTAGGTTTCACGGGATGACCGTAAAAGTAAAAATTTGGAATTGAAATAAAAAATACAAAAAGATTCCAAAAAACCAATCATAATTTGATTGCTTAGTAGCGACATCTCTTGTCCGGGTGAACGGTTAGTTCCGAAGGAGATATTGAAGGCTTCTCGTTGAGAGTTAAAACAATATAGATGGCGCTAGGTAACTGCTTAAGTTACAAAGTAAAGTATAAACAAGCTGAGATATGTGATGCATAGGGAAAATTCGTGTTTGTGCCGTTGACCAGCAGTGGTGTAGCGGTATAGCACGCGGCACGGAATGCCGAGGACCTGGGTTCGATTCCCAGTGTTGGTCTTATTTTTCTGGTTTTTCTGTGCATCTATGTTTCGGTTTGTATTTTCAATTTAGGTTTCACGGGATGACCGTAAAAGTAAAAATTTGGAATTGAAATAAAAAATACAAAAAGATTCCAAAAAACCAATCCCATAAACTATCTCTATGCCAAAACTCACGTCGATCTGACGCTCCGTTATGGCGTGAAAGACGGACAAACATATAAACACATAAACATAAACACACTTTCGCATTTATAATATTAGTATAGTATTACTTTACTACCTTATGTCGTGTCAAATCCAAAAACCGCGTATCTTCTAAAAGATATAAAATAAAAGATACTATTCAAAGAGGTCTTTCCTCCAGAGGTGAAACTAATTAAACTTGTAACATACATCAACTCAGAAAAAGCGGAAAAATCTTTGAGATTCGATTCCTGTAATAGACGAACTAGTTTCCATAGGTACAATAGGTCCATAGGTACAAATTTGTACGGAACCCTAAGTGCGCGAATCCTACTCGCTTTGGCCAGTTTTTTCTATTTGTAAGCATTTCAGGTAACGATAATAATTATCCACTTGTAGATTCCAAGCTACATGAAACGCGTATATGATATGAGTGACGTATCTTGAGTGATGATTATTTGCTATTTCAGTAATACAATTTCGTATAGTTCATCTTTTTGAGGTTTGATATTTTATTTTTAAACAAACCTACGGAGTTTTTAAGTTATTCACATCCATTTATTTGGATTTAAATAAGAAATCATATTGCTTTTAACATTTTCGGACACAAAATTTTGTGGTTTCTGGAATGAGGGTTTTTACAAAGGTGAAATATGAAAGAAAGACACAACAATGGCATTAAGTACAAATAGACAACACATAGGAAATTATGCGTCATTGCGGTTGTGAATCGGACACTGGCTCAGCATAATGCTGAAGCGTTAAATAATAAACACCTCAGCGCTGATTTTCAGCCAGCATGCACCGTTGGTAATATCGCTAGATGGTGTCAGTATCGTAAGGTCCGTTTGACGTTTGCTTGCGATTGGCTCATTTAGTTACCTATTTGACCAATCGTGAGCAAACGTCAAACGGACCTCTGTGAAAACCCTCATTGATTAAAGACCTGAATTTACAGTAAACAAGCAACCGAACTGAGTAATATAGTTAGTAGTTGGTAGTGGTAGTTACATATAATAGTTCTCAAACGAATTCGAATTTCGTACGAATAAAATGATTACATAAAAATTGACTACATTTTTTTAACCTAAAATAGTCAAATGAGCACTAAGCTTTACAATATTCCAGTGCGTTATTGTGTTACAGTGTGTTATATCTTCCAGTGTGTTATTTTACAATTATTTGCGACGTTACCCTAATAATTTGGTCAGAAAACACTTTTCGCTCTCAAGTTCCTTTTTACGGACAAATTTAATTTATCAACCAGCACTACGCATTAAGTTCCTCGCTACTACCTGCAGGGCTACTACGAAACTCGAAACTCAAAGTTCTTATCGTACCGTCCCTCTCGCTCTCGTATTAAATACTTAGTATAAGTGTGAGAGGGACCGCACGACACGAACTTCGAGTTTCCTAGTTGCCCTGCTGTTACAAGAAATGGACTACTACTTGTTTTTGTTTCGCCGACTAATCGGTTTCGGCAACACCGCCTATTCAGATAATTACGGCCTACGTGTTCGTTAGTTCTTCCATTTCAGGTTGGGTTGACAACTTTTAGGAAAATAGGTAATCGAAGTTCGGTAATTCGGTTTAATATTGCTGGTGGCCGATCGAAGTTTCGGTTTCGACGAGTTTCAGCGTTAATTTGGAAATGAAATAGTTTATTTTGTTTCGGACACAGTAAAATAGGTTTAGTTTCGAAATTGTGCCGAAAATGGATTCATTGGATTGTGTGGCGTTCGGAAGTAATTCAGACGTGTAGTAGTTTCTATCCGCGCATCTGCTAATTTGTTGTGTTTACGTTATTTATTTTATGTAAGTGATAAGTTTTTACGTTTTTACTATATGTGTCATTTATATCTATTTCAAATTAAGTTTAAAATTAGAACAAATTAAAAAATCGCTTAAAGCCTCAAGTCCGGACATATTATGTGAAAAGATCCGAACGTACCTATGCAAACCCTACACATATCAGGAAAGCAATCACCTCTGCCCATGGGCACCCATAAGCACAGAGTTTATAGTATAAGGATGGAGAACCTTTTTTTAGCGAATATAGCATTTTTTATGAAAACAATAATCTAGCTATGACGTGCTAGGTTCTTAACTTAATTACATGGACAAAAATGAAACTTTTAATATAGAAATTATATCCGATGATAGCATCATCATGATGGTCTTCTGGTAGTCTAATCTTGCATGTAGGCCTCTTCCCTCTTCTTCCACTCTTGCCAATCTTGTGTGTACCTGTCTCATCCAGCCGCGGTGCCGACAAATATCATGGTCTGCCGCGCCTCTAAGTATCCACTTAACGACTCTCTTGTAGTTATACTTTATTGCAGGTAGGTATAGATGAAGTGGATCTTACTTTATAAGTTGGTATCTTTATTGTAGGTATAGATGAAGTGGATCTTACTTTATAAGTTGGTACACAACTTGTCTCTATGGTTGTAAACTGCTATATAAATTCATTTATGCATAGGTATAACATTCGCAAAGTTGCGCTCGTGACTATCATTAAAGCACTCTCGCTTCACAAGTAAAAGCAATTTAGATTTACTTGTACACTCACCTTTAGGTCTTACAAATTACCACACTTGCTGCGGATAGTCAACGTGGAAGGTTTTATTTGATCACGGATACAAACTTTTGCTTTGTGGAATTTGCGTAAAGGGGATAGTTATCTCGATTGTCGCTCAGTATCACGTTTTCAGTGTTCCGTACCTACTTAGGACGTTTGTGGCCACTGTACCGTTTAGCCATTAATTGTTTAAATTAATATTCGTTTGGAATAATTTTATGTTAATAAAACAATAACAACTAAACATATCGTTTTAAATAATACTACAACTTTTTTTAAACTTATTAAATACTTCAAATGCCAACTGGCCCAAATCGGTGCTAAAGTGCCCAAAAACGGTACTTCTACCCTAATGATTTGCATAACAAAAATTTTGCTAATTTAAATTTTGCACATTAACAAAAAGCATAATTTAAATACATGTTCAGTTCAATCAACATAGAAAAGCAATTGCATTTCGAAGGTAATTTTGCTTCGTGCTCAATTCACAATTTCCTGCCAGCAAATTGTGATTAATGAGAGAGTTTCAGGCATCGCAAATTTATATATTAAATCATGCTCCCATACCGGATTTTAGGGGATTATTCGCCTTGTTTGCCCGCAAATCCTTGTGATACCTAGTATCACCGTTTATTGTTCCCTTATTTTCGGGCAGCAGGCACGTAAGTATGCTTGTTCAGTGACCATTAATGGCTTTTGTTTGTACGATTAATCCTCGGGCGCTTACCTCAGAGTTGAAAACGTGCTCGTTGAAACCAACATGGCGGATCGAAACCGGCAGGTTTTTCATTTTGAATTTCGAATGGTAAAAATATTAATATGTGTAGGATTAGTACTGCACTTGGTTTGTGTTTGTTTGTGACTGTAAAACAATCCTAAAAAAATATTTTACTCGTACGGGGTGCATACCTAGATACTTACCTACTTGTATATGTAGAGGAACTAATTGTAAGTTATATCTCACTACCTAGATAAAAACAAAGTAGGTATTGTAGAAATTTCCTACATAACCATGGGAGACCCAAGTTTGGCGGTAGGTACTAGTAACGAGTTACCACTATCTTAAAAAAAAATTTAGAATCATACACCTAGGTACTTATTTTTGTATGTCATACTTATCTCGGACAATCTTTTTACTTATCTGTTACGATTTCGACGATATTTGATAGGTATGTAGAGTTTTCGGGCACGAAGAATCGATCTAACCTGGAATTATATCTTTAGGAAAACGATTTTTTCAGGAAAATTTTGTACTTTTTTTATAATAAAATTTTGATGGCCGTGATCTTTCAGTGATATAGTGTTAGACTAGGAAGTTGGAGGAGATATTGTTAAAATCCCGGACAAGAGTGACAAAGTTTTTTAATATTTTCTTTGTATTTATTTATATTTATTTGTTTACGTTTTCTTTTTAAAGCTTATTCAAATATATATTTTCTCCAAAAAACACAAAAAAGAACCCTTTGCTTGGCTCAGTGGCCCACTATTAATTTATCACTGAATAATTAACAGCATGTTTATATTTCAAACTCAAACTCACAATATTTATTGACAACAAAAACACACTACATCACAGCAAAAACAGTAAAAACATACTGCACACATACACATACATACATGCTGTAGTATGATATTGCCTTCAATAGATTAATCAGGCGTAGTTACCATAATTTTGGTTGAAATATAGTCTAACAGTTTATGGAAATGGAATACCTAGTGTGTTAATTCAACTGTTATTTCAGTATTGAAATGGTGAACAATATCAATACAATCAAAATGTCGGTTGGTGATTAATTTAGACTCAGCTCATTGGGATAACTGAACGTGTATTGAACTAAACTTGGAATTGTATTTTCTATAATAAAAGCAAATTCTATTTAACTAACTTTATAAGGTATTTGAAGTTCGACTTCTTAGAATATCCTACTAAGTCCGCCAATTGTGACGGTCGGGAACCACGGAACCCTACACTGAGTATGGCCCGACATGCTCTTGTTTCTGTATTACAAAATATTTACCTGTCTATCCACGCTCAGGTCATCTTTAGAGGAAATGGCTCGACGAAGTGAGGATATAACTAAGTAAATAAAGCTTCTATTTAATTCATGACAAGACAAAATAATTCCTCGCAGCGCATCCTCGCACATATCTGGTGGGAAAGCAGCCTTAAGCAAAGCAGTTTTATGAGGCTGTACTTAAAATACCTACTTGGTGCTCTTTGCAATAAAAGCTAACCATTAGTCAGATTTGAATCGCGAAAGGTCGTTAGCATAAAAGCTGGAGTATCAGGTGAGATAAAATGTGTTTTACTGCACGGCACTAGATAAAATTAATCACTAGGGTTCTCTACCTGCTCTTGAATTTGGTCGCGAGATTGTATATGTCGGCGGCCGATCGTAAAATCCGTCAGATCACGAAATTCCTGCATAACGTGAAATGGCGCCATTTCATGATTAGTATATGAATTGTGGCCACAACACACGAGCCGAGCGAGCGTGCCGCGGCAGCTCCCGGCGAAGTGCCAAAACCGATATGGCGGCGTTTCATGATATGCCTAAACATCACTAGGCAAATTGTTAAACAGTGAGTTTTGAACGATATATGGCAGATGTCCCTTAACCAATTCATGAAATGGTGCCATTTCACGATATAGGTAGGAATTTCGTGATCTGGCGGATTTTACCTACGATCGGCCGCCGACATATACACCGCTCTGTGCCTCTCAAAAGGCGCCGTCAAAATTTTGAAAATGACGCCCTTTGCTATCAGGCGCTTGGAGTGTCCCCTCTTTTGAGAGGGCCGGCGCTGCCTTCCCCCAAAAAAATACCTACTATCTGTTATGTATGTTACTTTTTGGATGGGTAGATTTATATAAAAGTACCGACACGTTTCGTAAATAAACGACCTTCAGTCCAACTCGGTGTTTCATTGTGCTCGTACACAACAACTGGCGACGGGATCGGGATTTTTTATTTAATAATCACAATCGGACTTTATTGCATTTGTGGGGTCATACCTATTTATAATGCCGCTCGGAAGTGTTGAATGTTTCCGAATCGGGTCCGACTGGGACGCATACGTGCGCCGTGTGAAACAATTTATCGCGTTAAACGGCATCGCGCCGGAGTTGCACGTGGCTTCGCTGGTTACGTTAATAGGCGCGGAGTGTTATGAACTTATGTGTGATCTGTGCGCACCAGCGAAGCCAGAAGATAAAAACTTCGACGAATTAGTGAAATTAGTGAAGGAGCACTTGGAACCCGAGAGATCGGAGATAGCGGAGCGACACATTTATCGCCAGAGAAAGCAGCAGCAGGGAGAAAGCATACGCTCATATCTACAAACTTTGAAGCATTTGGCGAAAACCTGCAATTTTGGCACGAATCTCGAGGTCAATCTACGTGACCAATTCGTGTCGGGACTGCTCAGTGAAGAGATGCGGTCGCGGCTATTTGCCGAAAGGAACATCGATTACAAGCGCGCCGTGGAACTGGCGCTAGCGCTGGAGGCGGCGGAGCGGCACGCGGCGACGGCGAGCGCTCCGGCTAGCGCGGCGCTGGCGGCCGGCGGCGCAGCGCCCGACGACGGCCTGCACCGCTTCGGCGCGGCGCGGCGGCGCGGCGCGGGGCCGCCGGCCGCGCGGCCTCCGTGCGCCAGGTGCGGCAGGACCGGCCATGCGGAGGGCAGGTGTAAATACAAGCAGTTTACGTGTGATTCGTGTGGTGAAAAAGGACACTTAAAAGCGGTTTGTAAACAGGATCACAGTGCGTCTAAGCGGTCTTCGAAAGGTCAGTACTTTTTAAATGATTCGGACTCGGAAAATAGTGACTGTCATTTTTATAAAATCGTAAGCAGTGATGGGGACGGTCCCTACTATGTAACGCTAAAAGTTCAGAATGAATTATGTAAATTTGAAGTCGATACCGGCAGTAAGATATCTGCCATCTCTAAAGATTTTTATGATAAACATTTTTCACAGTTGCCTATACACAATAAAATGTTATGTTTAAAATCTTATACCGGTGATGTCATCGAGACTTTAGGTTATGTGAACGTCAAAGTGTCGCACTGTGCGAGTGCGGCCAACCTTAAATTGTATGTGATCGAAAACGGCGGGCCGCCGCTGATGGGGCGGACGTGGATCAAGCAATTAAAGTTGGCCGTAGTCGACTGTTTTAATATCGGTGAGGCGATTTCAATGTCTGAAAATCTCCGACGGGAATTTCCCGAAGTGTTTGCCGAAGGCTTAGGCACGTTCAGATCGCGGCTGCAGCTGCACCTGTCGGACGCCACGCCGGTGTTCGTGAAGGCGCGCGCGCTGCCGCTGGCGCTGCGCGGGCGCGTGGAGCGCGAGCTGGCGCGGCTGCAGCGGGAGGGCGTCATTTATAAGGTAGAACGGTCTGATTATGGGACGCCGATAGTTCCCGTTGTAAAGGCGAGTGGGGCCATACGTATATGTGGCGACTACAAAATTACAATTAACCCCCGCCTTAAAGATTTCCATTACCCTCTACCGCGTATTTCAGATTTATTCGCGTCAATAGGAGGGGGCGAACAATATACGAAGCTGGACCTGTCTAATGCCTTCCAACAGTGCGTGCTCGACGAGGCGTCACAGCCGATGACGGCCATCACCACTCACGTCGGGACGTTTGTTTATAGGCGCGTGCCTTTCGGTATCAAATGTATTCCAGAAAATTTTCAGAAGATCATGGAGGAGACGTTGAGTGGTCTGCCGTCCACGGCCGTGTTCGCCGACGATATCTGTGTGACGGGGAAAGACAAAGCGACACATATGAAAAATTTAAGAGCCGTTTTACAAAGATTAAAAGAAAACGGTCTGCGTATTAATTTTTCCAAATGTAAATTTTTCCAAGATAGCGTAAATTACCTCGGTTATAAAATTGATAAATATGGGTTACATACCGACGATAGTAAAATAGCAGCTATAGTGAAAGCCCCGTCACCCAAGAACGTCACGCAATTGAAAAGTTTCATGGGGTTAGTTAACTTCTATGCAAAATTTTGTAAAAACATGAGTGACATTCTAAAACCTTTATACAACCTATTAAAGAAAAATGTAAAATGGTATTGGGACAAAACTTGTGAGGAAGCGTTTAATAAAATTAAAAAAGTGTTAAGTAGCTCTCCGGTGTTAGCTCATTATGATCCGTCACTGCCGCTGATCCTATCGGTGGATAGTAGTCCGTACGGCGTGGGCGCCGTGCTGACGCAGCGCGGCGCGGACGGCGCCGAGCACACGCTGTGCTGCGCCTCGCGCACGCTCAGCGCCGCCGAGTGCAACTACTCGCAGCTCGACAAAGAGGCGCTAGCGATAGTGTTCGGCGTCTCCAAGCACCACCAGTACGTGTACGGCCGCCGCTTCATATTGCGCACCGACCACAGGGCTCTCAGCTATATATTCGGGAAAAACAAGGGTATACCGGTTACAGCGGCGAGCCGCCTGCAGCGGTACGCGGTCAAGTTGGCCGCGTACGACTTCGACATTGAGTTTATAAGGTCGGCGCGCAACTGCCATGCGGACGCTCTTTCTCGTCTCCCGTTGGAGGTACCTAAGGGGAAACTAAAAAGTGAAGAGGAAGAATGTAGCTACTTAAACTTTGTGGAGGAAAATTTTCCTCTCAGTTTTAAAGAGGTTAAAACGGAGTTAGCAAAAGACGTATTGCTGAATAAAATTTACGGATACGTCATGTTCGGATGGCCACAGGCTTCAAAAATGGAAGCTGAAAAGCCTTATCTGAATCGAAAAGAAAATATCCATATCGACCAAGGTTGTCTGGTTTGGGGTTACAGAATTATAATACCGAAATCGTTGCGTGATACCGTCCTGAAGGAGATACATAGTGGCCATCCTGGCATAGTAAAAATGAAGCAGATCGCGCGTAATTACGTCTGGTGGGAGACACTGGACGGGGACATCGAACGCGTCGCGGAGCAGTGTGCCGCGTGCCGTGCGCAGCGAGCCGCGCCGGCGCCCGCGCCGCTACACTCGTGGCCGTGGCCTGCAGAGCCGTGGACGAGATTAAATATGGACTTCTTAGGGCCATTTAATAATTTTTATTACCTAGTTATAATAGACGCTCATTCTAAATGGATCGAGGTCGAAAAGGTGAAAACCACTTCCGCTCCAGTGATAATAGAACGCCTTCGAGCAATTTTTGCGCGTTTCGGTTTACCAAAACAGATCGTGAGCGACAACGGTCCGCCCTTTGCTTCCGCGGAATTCGGCTTATATCTCAAACGAAACGGAATAAAACAAACATTAGTGGCACCATATCACGCGGCGAGTAACGGGGCTGCAGAAAATGCGGTACGTACTATCAAGAGGGTGCTCAAAAAAGCTGTGTGCGAAAACGAAAATGATAGCACGGCCCTCAGTAGATTTTTGTTCACGTACAGAAACACCGAGCACAGCACGACGAAGCGAGAGCCAGCGGTGGCGCTATTGGGGCGGCGGCTGCGCGGGCGACTCGACCTGTTGCGGCCCGACGCGGCCGCCGTAGTACAGGCCGCGCAGGGGGCCGCCGAGCGCCGCGCCGCCGGCCCGCTGCGCGAGGCGGCGCGCGGCGACAGGGTGCTGGTGCGGGACTACGCGCGCGGCGCCCACAAGTGGGCCGAAGGCGAGGTGCTAGAGCGCAAAGGGCCGGTGACGTACACGGTCCGGACTGATGACGGCCGTGTACAAAAACGTCATGTAGACCAATTACATATAAAAAAATCACCACGATTGTCTTTGTCCGGCCTTAATCAGGATAAAATCTACGAAGCACCACCTGAGGCCGATGCCGTAGTCGATTCTGGTACAGTAGATGTTGGATCTAGTACCAACCAAAAAGATAATGAAGGCGAAGGTGAGGACGAATATGGGACGCCCCCGGCCTCACCTGCGCAGTCAGGGGAGCGCTTGCGCCGTAGAGCTGCCGTGCGTTGTCTAGACAGATTAAAGCGCACCTAAGTTTACCCATTACCATTAACCTATTATGACTTACATACTTGTGGTTGGTAACTGTTATTAGCATTAGTACCTACCGCCTAGAAAGAACAATGGTAAAAAAAAAAAATTGTTATTGTTATTGTTTTTGTTGATATTGTTTATATTGTTGCTTAGTTATGTGATGTAACAACATAAATAAAAGCTGTGTGTTTAATATAAAAGGGGACAGTGTTATGTATGTTACTTTTTGGATGGGTAGATTTATATTAAAGTACCGACACGTTTCGTAAATAAACGACCTTCAGTCCAACTCGGTGTTTCATTGTGCTCGTACACAACACTATCGATATCCTGAAAAAACATGTGAGGTCACTTTAAAAGAGGACACAAACACATTTCGACAGATCTCTGGTTCAACCCCGTATGTGTTTTTTTTATTTGAATATCTTTTCAGGATATTATGTATCTAAGATGGTTAATCGAATTTCTTAAAATTCGTCTATGAAATCTTAAGAAAGGTTGAGTCAGAGACCCGTCGACTTGAGAAAAGAAATGACTGAATACCAATTCAATTATACAGAACCCTACGTGTGCGCGTCTGATTGAACTTAGCCGGTTATTTTACAATACTGAGTAATGCTGGGAAACCACGTTGTTGATATAATCCACTCATACATTCAGCAATATGAACTTAGTCGAGTATTTTACAGAAAGGTTGGATAAACTTAAAATTCCACTTATATCTTTGCATTACTACAGCTTTCGTGATTTTAGCTTTTAGGGGTATTAAAGAAAGAAAAGAATCAAATCATTTATTGCCACAAAAAAAAATATATTTAAACATTTCGAAAAGAAAAGAACATACCTACATTAAACCTAATCACAAGGCAGTTTTTTGTGGCAAAAGGAGCGGACTCAGCATTTGCTGCGAGTGCAAGCGTACTGCATTGCGCAGCGCTGATTTTCAGTCCGCCCCCCTCTATTAGAGGTAAGACAGACGTTCGAGGGCTTGTCACTGTACCAGTAGTGGTCAGCATTCGTAATAACCATTTATTGGGCATTAAGCACGGTTTCCACCCAATTGAGCGGACTCATTAAGAGCGTTTACTATACCTACTGAGATTACATTTTTGTTAGTTTTTCTCGATTATTCCATAAAAAATTGAATGAAAGTTAAATAAGTTCTCTCCGCTTACGGTGTATCTGGGACTTTATATGTATGTATGTAAAAAATTGAGGTACCCTATAGGTTTTTAAGTGGCGACCGCGTACCTTCCGGAAAGTGGAAGCACAATGCGATAAAGTTACGCAAGATACAAAGATAAGATAAGATAGATGAGTAAGACGGTGTCCGATTCGTAACCGCAATGACACCCTCTATCGTTTGTTTTATCTATTTGTAATAAATAATATTGTTGTGTCTTTTGTTGTTGTGAATTAATATATTTTCGTGGATGGTCTGTGTATCGCAGTAAATAACGTCAGGACTTGCTGGATATTTTTGATATTGCATAGATTGCCACGGGATAGCGAAAAACGAATTTTTCGCAGACGGAGTGCCGACAAAAGTTAGTATAAAATATTTTAGAGGTTCTCTGAGTTAAAGTTTTTCATTCAATTTTAGATTTAGGTTGCCCCAGAATACTTTGCGGACTAAAGTTACGATCGAGATTCAATTTTAGTTTTGCGTTGGAGCTATAAAAGCTTAGGAGCGACGAAATGGGTCACAAAATTATATAATTAAATTAAAGTTTTTTTTTCAAATTTGTTTATACAGAGCGTGATAAATCTTAAAGCGTCATCAAATTAACTATATGTAAGTATTACATAAAAGCTATTGATTATAATAACAAAAAAGTTAGCAGGAACGGAGTTGATGGTGCCCCATTCGGACTCACACTTGACCAATTTTCGCTTGAAAGTTACCTTAAGCATGACTGAATATTGAAGATTAAAATGAAAGAAACTGTCGTCGCCCAAAATCGTAAAAATTGAAAATTGAAAAAATCATACAATGTATAGTATTAACTACACAAATGAGTTAGTTAGGAAAACTGATAATCAATCTAAGTACGTATGCTTATATTACTTATACGTACTTATATTTTCTTTTATTTTTGGTTAGTTATGTTTTTATTTACATATTATTAAGAAAAACAAAATCTACACATTATTATATACTATGTTATTGATTATGTAGGTATCCATTATGAATGTTTCATGTTTCATCCTAAAAGGTTTTTTAGTTCCTAAAAACTTAAGCATAAGATTACTCCAAATGGTAGCTAGGTAGATACCTAAGTAATTCCGTAATTATCATCGCACAAAGGTTTTCTGCTCTGAGAGATGTCAAACGATGTCTTACTTAGAAAAAGCTAAAAACGGTAAAGATAAGAACATAAAAGGTCTCATTTTTCAAGACCAAGGAATAAGCTTGGTTTTCGGGCTCGTGAATTTAGTATTATTGTACGACTGATATCAAAGCTTGAAGAAGTTTCTGAGCTCTTATAAAGTAAGTAAGTTGTTGCTACAAACTACTAAAGTCTCAAGCGCGTTTGAGATTAGTGTTAGAAAGAATTTGTTCTTATTGTTTGATAGCGTCGCTAGAGGTAGGTAGGTACATATTTAGCGACAAGGATCTCGAGGACGTTATATTTTAACAAGCTTTTTCTTTAGCTTGTTTTATATTTGAAAAGTAAAGTTTTGCGGTAGCGTTAGTTCCACTTCTTAGTTTTGTTTTTATACTCCTATTTTGAACACAATAAAATGCGAGTATTATGAATGGTACAATAATGACATCTTGTGTACTTACTATAGCTTTTTAAACCTAAACAAGAGGGTGGCAAAATTTTCTTCGGCCCCGGACAGCTGATACTGATACCCACGCGAACATAATATCGGATTAATTTCAAGCCACCTTGTACAAGGTTACATAAAGCCCACCCCGGTACTAAACGTTATTTGAGAATAAAATCAGTTTTAATATACCCTAGGGAACGCTACAGACCGTTGTTGTAGACTCTTTTACATAATTCCCCAGTAAACGTTTCGAAGTTCGCTCATTGATTATTTATTCACATAGCCAGTCCGCCATCTTTGTTGCTTAATTTCGTGTCCATTTTTAGGGCAATCTTTTTTGAGATAAAAAATCCAAGAATTTCTTTTAGGCGTAACGAAGTTGTGTCCAAATTGGACGAAATTACGTCAAGTTAATGATGCGTTTTGGTTGCGTGGGGCGAATACTTTGTTCCTTGTTTGTAAGTAGGTACTTATTTGTACTTAAATCTTAAAAATACTTATGGGTGAATCATTATCAGACTGATGTACCTACAGTTTAGAATGTTGGTCGTGTTGTCTGAACGTGCCATTATCAAACTCGGAAAATTTGTTTCCCGATTTTTTATATAAATTTCCGGTTGGCAATTATTTTACCCATACCACATTTAGAATTTTTATACACACAAATTTCATTTGACACACATCAGTAGGTACTTGCCGTAAAGAATTTGCGTAAATTCCGCTTTGCACAAGCAAACGGAAAAATAGTATACCGCACAAATGGCTTTAGGATGCCATAAAATTTTTGCGCCAATTTTTAACCCCCAAAGTGAAAAGAGGTGTGTGTGTATATAATATGTTTGACCGCTGAAATGTGTGTCTGTGTCTGTGTGTATGTCTGTGGCACCGTAGCTGGTTAGGTTATTGCACAAGCTGTTTGCACATGCAAGTCTCTACGTGTAGCCGGGGCTTGAAGTAAATTGTTTGCTAGTGTCTTTAATTTCTGTATTCACAGGCTCCTGTATTCTTTAAACCAACAAATACAAATCCGGTAAGTATTTAAATACCTAATTATTTTATCGGCAATTCTATCTATATGCCATTAAATAGGATTCATCTCGTCGCTTGCAAAAAAGCCACCCCTGCAGGGAAATTCGACCCGTATCGCTATTTGCTCCAATTAGGGAAATTCAAAGAGCAGAGCCAAAATTATTAATCATGATTCGAAGGCATTAAAGCATTAGCTAGCGCTGATTGGGGTCTCTTTGAACAAGAAAAGTCAACGACAGGCGCAACTGTCATCAACCGTCGCTGGAGGGCTCTGACGGTTTTTTTTATTCCACTGGATGTAGATGGCAAACGAGCAAGTGGGTCTCCTGATGGTAAGAGATTACTACTGCCCATAGACACTTGCAACACCAGGCAGGGGGATTGCAGATGCGTTGCCAACCTAGAGGCCTAAGATAGGATACCTCAAGTGCCAGTAATTTCACCGGTTGTCTTACTCTCCACGCCGAAACACAACAGATCAAGCACTGCTGCTTCACGGCAGGATTCCAAGATGCAAGATGGTGGTAGCAATCCGGGCGGCAATTAAAAAAAAAGAGTTCGCATAACACCCCTTTCACTCTCGTATAAATAATAAAAGGCAAACAGACGTGCATATGTAAAACAGTTTGTACTTATTATTTGTTTTAGCTATAGTCCTCTCATTCTGAGAGGAGGCCTGTGCCCAACGTTGATAATAGGTTAGGATGACGATGATGATGATAGGTTATGTATTGGGAGTTTTAGTCAATTGTCACGATTTAAAAACTCAAAGAACTTATCTCAAAGCCGATTAGGAATTTTGGAAAGAAATGGGACCCTTAAAGCATGTTTTGGTGTTTTTATGAAATTGTTGTGCTTTAATTCTTAGAATAGAGTCGCGTGACATGAGTCCTACAAGCCCTACCCTTAGGCAGTTAGACTCTGTTTGCAATGCCAACACTCCAAACGTCCATTCTATAGCTGTAGCTACATATACAACTATATACCGCTTGCAAAGCCACTTAGGCTTTTGATTAAAGATTTATTGTGGCACGATGTTGCGCAGTACAAAGAGGCCTTTAAATTTTAGACCAATTACTCACTTCAGTCTACTTCGCCTCCTCATTTGTTGTTATTCCGCCTATTCAGAATAAAGAGAACAGAGGACGCCTTTGAATATGAAATACAGCTTGCAATACTTTCGAGAACTTGGGAAAATATCAACGTTCGTAAAAAACCATTGTGCGATCGTGAGGTCGTTTGAAATGACTTTTTGTTGTTGCTGAAATGCTTTTGATGTGACAAAGGTTCGGTATGGGAGTTGAAGTCAATCATATTTTATTAAAAAAAAAAAAAAATTGGCGCTGTCCATTGGAGGACGATTTTGCCAGATTCTAGTAGTTTTTGCCGTTGTACGGTAAAAAAATTCTAGAAAACGAAATATAAGAGGTAATGGTGGATGAACGCGAATCCATATTTTACTTGGAACGTACGTATTTTTTTTTTACCTACCTTAGTTTTGGTGTCAGTAAATACAATAATCGGTCTGTCTTCGCAGGAGGATACTCTTTACCTTATATTATTTTTCGAATAATCTACTAAATAAAAAAAATTTGGACGTCACGTCACGTCACCCCAAATCCATTAAGGAAATTTTTAATAATCGTGTTTAAAGCTCCCAATTCCCTAAAATACCTTAAAATAAAAAATAACATACTTATTACAGTTTTATTCATATACTTTTTCCCCTACTTGGCTCACAATATGGAAAGTCAAAAGTCAAATGCCTCGCCATTTTGTTTATTTTAGTAAGTAATGTAACTAACCCCCCCCTAACGCTTTCTTGCCCCGTCTAAAAAAAAACTTTAACTAATTCTACTCTACCTACTAAAAGCTACTTAACCTACTTAAAGCTAATTAAACTTAACTTAAAAGCTAACTTAAAGCTAATTAAGCTCTTAGGAAAGCTCAAAGCTCCTAAAATCAAAACTGTGATCTACCTATATGCAACCTACCTATGTAACTTGATACTTGAGCTTATTAATCCTACTAAGATGTATGAAACCTACTATATGATAGCGTGATGATGTGATTTGGCCATGTGATCGTCTAGTGGTTGCCTAGTCTAGTGCCTATATAAGATGAGTGACCCTTCGTTGTGTCCGTCCTTAGTAACCCAAACGGTACTTTTTGTGAAGCGTAAAGATTGGTTGATCCGAATTTAAACTACAATTAATTATCTACCTACCTATAAAGCAGCTAGGAACATTTTACTTACTAGAAAATAACCAATTTTGACTATGAATATCTATAGAATGCTATAGGATGTTATGAGATGCTGCGGGGAACAAAGGTAAGTTGTATCATGATTACTTGGAGGAGCGAGTAAGCCTATAGTGTATGACATTCTCAATAAAACAAATTAATAAATATCATGGCAGAGTATTGTGAGATATCTAAGATTTAAGAAGATTATTGAAAACATAGGTCTGTGAAGTCTATTAAAATCATGAGATTTAAAACACCTAAATATAATAGCGAACCCAGGTTTCTGAAATGCTAAGAAGGGAAGAACACAAGATTAGTAAAAACACAGTATATATAGAACAGTAAAATAAGACAAATGAAAACACAGTTTAATAAAACAAACAAAATGAGAATAAAATAAGTTTTCTATTTGCTATAGTAGGTATAATGGGAACATGTAGAATAATAGGTACCCACATTATAAGGATATTATGTGAGCGATGGATATAACAGAAATGGTATTATAAGGCTCCCATTTTACTACAGCATTTAGAAACAAACACACAGAATTAAATGAATTAGTTAAGTAAACCGAGATAGCATTCTAGGTTCAAGCGCAGGGCAGTAATATTGTATTTAGGTAAGTAATATACTTATGCAGCCATCAGGTGATAAAACCCATGAAATCAGTATAACCAAGTCAATTAGAAAATAGAATTTGGGTTTTCCTTTCTATAATAATAATGGTATGGTAAAATTTACTTGCACTATAGATTTTTCTATAGATTTCTATTTAGTAATAAATGCTCACAACAACATTACAGCGATTAGTTATCAAACTTAAAATAAGAAGGTGATTATATATAATACCCCCCCTGTCCTCCGACCGTTTATAGACCGGTTGATAGATATCAAGTTGGGTATTCTTACCAACAAAAAGCAATTCATTAGTTTGCAAGTTAAGAAGTATCCATTTACTACTTAAGGAATGTCTCATAATTAGGTATCCCAGAATATCAGAATACCAACCAATTTAATATCTATTGGATGGAGGTAATGGTCTCCCCGTCTACTTAGTCAAGTACAATATAAGTTACCCGCTTTAAAATATTACAAATAACTTTGATACTGTTATTGTATGAATCTGACGACAGCAGATAGCTTTCACAATTATGATTTATTTAGTCTGGCTCTCAGTACACGAATAGCGTTCCCCTGTCAAGAATAGAACTTTGCTACATGCCTAGCTTTGACCAAATATAACACATAAATGTTTTAAATAAATGAAATTGTTAGAAGCAGGTAACCCATGATTGTATCAACTACAGACAATGAATTTTTAATTTCTTTCTTTTATATTTTCAATCAAACGTCCCTAAGCACACATGTATTATATATATATCACAACAGGTATATTTAACAAGAGCGTACTTACATGACACGTTGCACATAATAAATAAAGAAACACACTTACGTGACTCGACGCACAAAATAAATAAATACTTAAACACATATCTGACCTCGCAGTACCTGATGCCTGGGCAGCTGGGTAATGGTAAAAGCGGAGATTCTAAATGGGGGTCTTCGTTAACACCGCAAGGTTTCCAACCCCTAGGTTTTAATCAGATCTTATTGAATAAAGAAACTGCAAGATTAACAGCGAAATAACCGAAACAAAACGCGTGAATATACCCTAGCGACATCGGAACTTTCCTACCAAACCGCCAGGTCTATCATCAATTAAATTAAATTTAATCGCGTAAATTACCCAGCAGCGCAACTACCCTCCATTACAAAATTCTAGAACAGGCCGACCGTCTGCTCGCGTCCAAGCCTAAAAATGGAATCCCCCCCTGTCCTCCGATTCCACTCCTATTTATAGTCTCTCCGCTCTTACAGCTTCAATGTCTTCAAACTCTCGAGTCGCACCAAAAATTAATCAATACTTTTAACAATATAACTATCTTTTTTTTTTATAATTTAAATAGTTAAATAGTTTTCTCGATATTTATAAAACCAAATCTAAATATATTTCCGAAATTGACAACACAAACTCTATTTCTTGAATTAATTAATGAGTATTTAAGAAATTCTTTCACTCTCAAAAAATGTCCGCTACCCGTATACTAAATAATTTCATAACTTTAAAGTTTAATTGTGACTTAATTACTGATCAGATCAAAACGAAACTTGGACAAAAGAAAGCTCATTTCCTATACAATCTTATTTAATAAGAATTTTCCTTGCATTTTGGATATATTTCATGTAATCATGACAAACTTAATAATTTCTGTTTCATGCATTTTCACCTAATGTACCTAGAATGTTTTTATACTTAATCAATGTTTTGCTAAATTCAAATTCAAATCATTTATTCAGCAAATAGGCCGCAATGGGCACCTCCACACGTCATCCTTTCAAACCACCAGCGCCTTCGGAAAGACCATCATTGCCAAGACGAATGCGCCGCAAGAACCTCATACAATAATCATTAGGTACATTCAATTTGAATGTTTGTTTCCTCTCAATTTTCATGAAATACCTTATAATTTAATGTTAATTAGTTTCCCATACATAACAGCGCCTTTATCTGTGTCTTAATCCACCGTCTTTACTTTGAAGTACTGAACGAAGAAATCTTAGGTTAAACCCAATTTTAAATAGTGCATAGAACATTGATAACGAAGACTTTTATTGTTTTATCATCAAGCATATCATATTCCGTGTGCATCCAAGTATTTCTATGTAGGTAATTAAACAAAGGGAACCTGTCTATCAACACGTATATACACGTATATATTATTTAAGTAAATAAACAGTTTACAGAATAATAAGGACTGAGTTTGGTCGTAGTAAATCTCCAAAGGATTATTTCATACATTGTGAATATTATAGTAGCTATTTAATTTTATGATTATATGCCGAAGGCCTAAAAAAATATAATTTTACATATATTTGTGAATGAAACGGTAGAGGTCTGTCCTAAACCGTTACAATCACCCCCCAATGTTTACGCAAGTGAGAAAATGTTAAACTGGAGTAAACATTTAAATAATAATTCAAATAATAATTCACAAATATATGAATCTAAATTAACACTTTTAATTTATAAGCGCTTTTCCCATGATTGAAAGTTGTGGCGTGGTGAGTATTTATGCCAAAAGGTATTGTCCAGAACCAGAGAAATCTTCAAGCTTTTTGACCGTTTGATTATGGAATATTCATCACATCACGAGAGAGCGTCGGACAGAGGAACTGTTTGTGAGGCAGTCAGCTCTAGTAGCATTACATCAGCTCCTCCACCCCAGTCTTGCATCCGCCTGTCGACCGAAAATGGAGCCGCCAATGTAACCTCCTCCAAGGCTGGATGGTTGAGCGCGAGGCATCAGTGTACATAAAGTACGGTATCCTGTCATCGAGAGTCATAAACATCCGTTAACCAACAGTCTAACCCAAAATATCCCTCCAACACTAGAGACATTAGTCTTTTGGTGAATGTATAGTGTAGTGACGATTTAGCATCAGCACCCTAGCATCCGCTTGGGTGGAAATCGTATAGTAATGAATTTCTAGCGCCAGCCTCAATATGCTGATGTCAATTCTGACTTAACCTATCACCTTCTGCACGAGAAATCCATTTGTTGAGTGCTGTATCAAAGGTTGAGCGCCGATAAACCATCGTTGCCATCGACAGAACCATTGAATTGCCATAACCCCTCAAACTAGGTAATGTCAAATCTTTTTTTTTTTATAGTTCGGTCACGTCATATGATCAGGAATTCAATATACATTCACATTCATGCTCCTCCAATCTCTTTTTCACACGTGTTACAACAATCCACCAATTCCTTTTAGGTGGCTCCGATGTAAGCAATAATTTTTAAATTCTAAATTACTTATTTATTATCACATTTCTCACTTGCAACCTAACTAAGAATTTAGTTACACATAACTGTCCCCCCCTAACACTATATGCTATACCTATCTCGTGACTAAAACCATAACCTACACGGTACGTCAATATTATATCGATAATATCGAACAGATCTAAACCTTCAATTTACATTTACATGTTTGATTAGTATAAGGACACGGACTATTTAAAAAGTGAATAAGAAAGCCGTATCTATTGTTACCTAATGAAGCGTAAATAACCTGGAGAAAGCATCGAAATAATTATTTATAAGTATATTCGAGTATAATTATTACTCGCAATTTATTAGCACTTTTCTCGTGAGTGAGATTTGTAGTGTGATGAGTACATATGCCAAAAGGTAGTGACTAAAATAAATAGAAGAATATTCGAGCCCCTTGACTGATTAGTTATGAACATCTATCACACCACAAGGGAGCGTTAGATAAAGGAACTGTTTGTGAGACAGTCAGCTCTAATAGCACTATATCGGCTCCTCCACCCCAGTCTTGCATCCGCCTGTCGACCGAAAATGGAACCGCCAATATAACCTCTTCCAAGGCCGGATGTGTACAAAAAGTACGGTATCCCGTCATCATGGGTTATAGACATCCGTTAACCAACAGTCCAGCCCAAACACTCCTCCAATACAATAGACACCAGTCTTTTGGGGAATGTGGAGTGTAGTGACGATTTAGCATCAGCACCCTAGCATCTGCTTGGGCGCACTGGTGCAGTGATGAATTTTCTGGTGCCAGCGTCAACGCTGATGTCACATTTGACTTAACCTATCACCTTTCGCACAAGAAAAGTCATTGATTGAGTGCTGTGCCAGGAGTCAAGTGCCAATAAACCATCCTTATCATCCATAGGACTGCCGAGTTGTTATAGCCCCTCATACTAGAGTAAACTCAAGTCGTAAGTTTTTCCAGTTTCGTCTAGTCAAATTGCCACTAAACATTCACATTCTTCCTTCCCCGATCTTTTTTCTCATACGTGCCACAACATCTCAACAATCCCTAAGAATAACTCAGATGTAAGTAATAATTTTCATCTAAACATTAACATCAAAATTAAAATTCCATAAAATAGGTAGTTTCTTACTTTCTCCAATCACTAGTGACTACCTAACATCATTCTGTATTTTTTGTTCTCTATTATTATTTTTTTTATCCCAAAATAATATTTACCTAGCTGAAATTGCTCATTTAGCTTATATGTAATCGCAATAATTCTTATTTATAAGATTTTCCAAGCCTTCAACTTATGTTTGATATAAAGGTACCGATTTTTTTTCCCATATAACCGCAAATTAATAAAATAGTTTTGGAGACAAGTTTTTAAAATACCGAGAAGTCACTACGTTTACTAACGTTGCCAGTACCTATTTACTCGAGGCATAAAGTAGTAAGTACAATGAGAATGATGTATTACATGCGTTATATTTAAACTACCTATGCTTGTTTATATAAAACGTGGTTAAACACTAAACCTGATTTCGCTATCACTCAAGAATAAAACTGAATTAGAAGTAATAATTAAAAATTAGGTTAGATATTTTCAAATGTTTTAACTGAGGTATATTGTATATTATTAATTAATTGCACTATTACGACGGAAAAACTCCTCGCACAAGTCTTGACTTTAGAATAATCAATGATTTTATTAAATATATCTGTACTGTAAGTGGATAACTCAAATGTCAAACAAACGCAGAGTGGGTAAATAATGGGAAGATTAGACATCTATAATAATCTATAGTATATCTCCATCTGGTTGCGGGAGCCAAAACCTCCTCTATATTTGAAGCAATAAATAAACACAAAATCCATCGTGAGGAAATCTACACAAGCATGAAACGAGCTACCTAGTTCATTCTGATACTACACACCTTAGGAGAAGCTTGTGCCCACAATGAGCGGCTCCGCCGATTCTCAAACCCTTTTTGATGATAGAATCCTATTTTAGTATTAATAGTAGTTGAGGATAAAGAAAACATACCTACTGATGTGAATACAATAACTTACAGCAATAAATAATTCTAGTAAAAGTAACTGTAAAACTGTAATAGTGCATTGTTAATTGCAATGATAGAAATAACGACGTTCAAAACCTTATAGGCAGTTGACCCTAATCCTATGTCGCATTTGAAATACCTACGCACGGTAACTTAAGAAAAGCGGAAACATAATTGCACTTAACCATACAACCACACTCTGCGATGTTATCTTCGCCATTGATAACTAACGCTTGAAACTCAATTGTCAACTAAGAAATGCAGAGTCAACGACCACCTAATTAACTATTATTTAAATCCTTTTGTCAAAATGCTGAATTAATTCCGATGAGTTTCGGAGTAAGATAGAGGAAAAGGTAGGAAGATATAAAATATACGGATAGCTTTAACAATGCCTAAACTTAATACGGACAGGGCCCCTAGCTACATCAATAACTGATTTCTCTCGAAAAGAAAATCATTGAGGTATAATACAATACAAATATTCCCCATCACACACCATAAATCAGTACAAAACTTATAATATAGATCACTTGGATTCAGGGCAGGCAATAGGCGGTCCTATCAACCAAAAACGATCTCTTCCAGACAAACATACCACAACTCTGGCCTAAACTATTTATACAACTTGCTGTTCTAATCACTCCGGTTTTCTAATCAATCACTCCGGTTTCTACTTATAAATGTACTATTAATTGTCCCTAAGTGTATCTATGAAGTTACCACCTTCGTATATTACATTTAACATAACGATTTTCTTTTCACACCCATACCTTATGTATGCCTAAACTTAAAGATAGGTACCTTATCCATTATGAAGCGTAATAATAAAATGAAACATAAATAATTGAAATTGTCTGGTTGCAATTTTACGCACTAAACTAAAGTCTTATTTTCAAACATCACCACAAATGATTGACAGACAGACAAATATAATGCTCAAGCTCACGTATGTAGTTTAATTGAAATTCTAGTTTTGAAATTTGGCAAACAGCTTGAGTAGGTACCAAGGAGGAACTTCACTATAAGTAATAGATACGCTATTTTGGAAACAAAGCCGGAAAATAAACTAGCCTTATATATATTTTTTCCTTTCACAGTAATCGAAACCGTGGCATTGGAAAATTGATGCCTAAGTAACGTCCCGCTAACTGTGAGATACTACACCTATGTAATAAAAAATATATTTATATCCTAAAAACCTTTAAATTCTGTTTTCATCAACTTATTTAAGTACCTACGTTTTACCCATGGTTTTATAATAATAATAATAATAATAATAATACATGCTAAAACTTCAATCAAATATACCTATAACTTTTTCATATACCTACATAATTATGTGTCCCCTTCGCTTACCATACTCGCATTGCGATGTACTCATACTACATCTCTGTACCAAACTTCAAGTCAACCCGATCAACTCAACTTAAGAGACCCGAGCTGCACATACATACACACCTGCAGACATACATGTATGCGTACCCTACTCTTACCACGCTTAACTGTTTTCTATTTAGAACTACAAGTAGTGGTAATAAATACAAAGCTTCAATTGCACCCACATCTACTGATAATCAAGCTACCTACGTAAATAAAAACCTTCGTCTACATAGTTGTAATAATTAAATTGGCACTAATTAGTAACTACTTAAACTCTGGAAAAGCAATTGTAAAGCAATCCTGT
The DNA here is from genome assembly GCA_037349165.1 of Choristoneura rosaceana. Lineage (NCBI taxonomy): Eukaryota > Metazoa > Arthropoda > Insecta > Lepidoptera > Tortricidae > Choristoneura > Choristoneura rosaceana. Next base: position 1,519,359 of record JAZBNJ010000033.1, read on the forward strand.
TGAAGACAACTATACTTTATGCCACTTATTTGCAGTCAAGCAACCTGTACTATTATCTATTCTGTGGTACCTAGTGGGAGACATCTGTTTTACACGATTTGTTCTAATTAGGCATTCCAACAAACAACCTTTCTTACCAAGTAAATAAATTAATTTTGTAATATTAGCCCGATACTTGACTGGACCTACCGACTTCAGTTTTTGAGAACAAACATCAATCTATATACCTACATACGTACATACTTGTAAATTGTCATAATATCGGTTGAGACACCTAAGCATAAAATAAAGGTAGCAAAAGTAAAGAACCGCAAGTTTTGCTTAACTACACTAGCTGTTTTCCGCGACCCTGACCGTGCTGATTTAGCTTTCCGCTATCCCATGGTAACCATTCAACTTCTCCGGGACAAAAATCATCCTATGCTATGTCCTTCTCCGAGTGTCAAACTATCCACATACTAAATTTCATCCAAATCGGTTCAGCAATTCAGATGTTAAAAGGTAACAAACAAACGACCCAATAGGTTTACACTCGTTGAGACCCATAATATTAGTGGGACTACTATTACCTATCTTCTTCAGAATCGAGCTATAACTAATTAATAGCAATTTACCTATCTAATACAAATTAGATACCTACAGTTAATTATGATACTAAGGTAATAAACCTAGAGCTGAAAAAGCCCAACCTTGACCATCGTCCATACCGTCGTCCAGCCATCGTCTAGCAGCTTTTTGTAATAAATAAACATGTAACTTAGTCAATTCATTCAAATAGTTACGAGCTACTCGTACCTTTAACTTTACAGAGGTTATTAATACAACACAATTTGAAGCTTTGGGTACCCGTGGTCTACACGCCGTCTAACAATGAATGAACTAACCCGGTAAGGTTGTAAATGTAACTAACGCCGATCACACATGAATATAATAACTTTAGGTATACATCCACGAAACAATAAAAGAAATTATTTAAAAACAGAAGCTATAGCCTTATGTACTATCGGTAGAAATTAAAAAAAAATAGTCGCAACTATCGCAAGCTTCACACATACATACAACCCCATCTCTAACGGTATCTTAAATCGGAAACTCAAATTTACGGAACCCTTTACAATGAACCATACTCCGTGGAACCCTATTCCTGGAGCCCTATTTGACCCTATTGTGATAATTCTTAATAAGGTGAACCTTTATGGCACAATAACACAAATAAACTTACACGTGAAATTTACAGTTACCTACTCCAGGAACCCTACTTTAAAGAACCCTATTTTTACGGAACCCTATTGTGAGGAATCCTATATAGAAAAATCCCTATCAAGCCTCAAGGAACTTTAATTTGGAACTCCATTTCGAGGAACCCTATTTTGGAGCCCTAAGTAATTAATTGAATCCTAATTTGAAAATTCGCGGTCGAGGAACCTCCATGTGATGAAGATGTGAAACCCTAAATTGTGGAACCTTGTCGTATGGACCTACAGGAAAGTAGTCCTATTCACAGATCCCTAATAATATCATGAAGTGGTAATAACCTCAACTCGTCAATAATGTATACTCCGACGATTCGTAATCTGAGAGTCTAGGAATCACAATTTAACTATGAGTTCAAATAAAAAACCCGCATTCAAATCGGTCAATCCGTTCAAGAGCTACGGTGCCACGGACAGACAGACAGATAGACAGACACACAAACATACAGACACACATAGCGGTCAAACCCACAACACATTTTCGCGTCGGTTGTTAAAAATACAGCTGAATAATCCTACTCACGTACTCGGTTAGAACCCTTTCACCCCAAATGCCATAGTGATACATATTCACCTGCCAAAGAAATTCCTGCGTAACTAATTGAGGAAAGGTTCCTCCCGTACGCTAATACCTACTCGCCCTGTTAAATAAATAAATACTCAAATAAAATAGGTAAGCTAAAAGTTTAGGTTTAAAGTACACCCCCCCCCGACTGTATAACTATAATATTGTAAACTATTACACCCCCCCGACCTTTCAACTTTATGAACCTTATAAACCATACCTAATAATAACGGTACTAATTAGGTAAATGCACTAGCCTACGCGGAAATCACACCAAAGCCCTCCCTGTCTGAGTGGAGGCCTGCGCCCAACAGCGGAACGCATACCTACGCAGCTAGTATGATGATGATGATGACTAATTTTAAAGTCTAGTCCTAAGTCAGAGTGAATTAACCTCATACACCACTCTCTGAGCCAATAAAACTGTATAATAACACAACAATACAACAACACTACCTAATTTATCTATCGATACCTAACGATTCGATTCAACTTAATTGTACCTCTAATCATTCAAACCGTAAAATTACATCTCGAGTACACCTACCTACCACTCGTACCAGACTGTATTTAATTCACGGCCTACATGGAACCCTATCGTAGTATATAATTTCATATTTCTAAGTTATGTGTATCGAATGACGTTAAATGTTATTGTGACACGGTTCCGTGCCAGTCTAAGGACTAAACCGGTTTTACGGTACCTACCTATCCTTTTTGTTTTGAGATATTTATTTATATAACCAGATTAAATTTTATTTAGTAAATAAAATAGACATGAACTAAACGTAGCAGACTATGAATATAATTATTACCTTTGGTACTAAACGCGACACTTTCGTGATAAAAATCAAGTTATCCAACATCACCATATCACCAAGCAATAAAATATTTTGCTAAACTAAGTTCGATTTGACTATGATGAACAACAAAATGTACCTGTATTACTTAAATAATAAAAAGAAAATTAAGTTTCAACTTTTACGCTAAAAACATACAAAATAATGACAAGAAAACTATCCTTTAAGTACTACAACTTGGCTGTATGGTTTCATGCCCTTTACTTTTTCGCTTCCTTCCCTAGTCTATGGATTATTAAAAACAAACAAATGTCTTCATACGACCGCGGGCCTACTCCGAATCCTAACTTCGTAAATCGAAGCAGCTCCGTCTCTTTCGCTCTCGCATTAACCAGTATAAGTGTCAGAAGAATCGAACGATACGAACCCCGACACATGAATCTCATAGTAGTAGCCCTGCGGGTTATATTCGCGGCTTTTTGACTTGACTTGACTGACCTAGATTATTGACCTAATTGTTATGTTTTAAACGATTCCAAAGATGAGAAGCAGTGCAATGTGAAATTTAAGTAATTCAACTAATATTAAGTGCAAAATGACCTAGCGACTGTTATAGTTACATCTCAGATGATGCCTATCTACTTCAAAGTTTACCACATAAGGTGATAAAAGACGTAATAACGAAGTGCAAAATTAGTGTAATGAAACTATGAACTGTGAGTGAACACCGGATATTCAGTGATTAAAGCAGATAGAATTGGAAAACACAGTGATGGAACTTATTCAGTAAGCAGATAAAATTGGAAAACACTGTGACGAAACTTAGTCAATGGACAAAAACCGTAGTCTGTGAAAAGTTTTAGTTCTAAGCAATTATGTAAAAATCGAGTAAAAATCTACTTTACGGTTGTGTTTTATGTTATTTCTTTTAGCAATAGTAATATACCTGCCCTATAAATTATATTTTCAAACGATAAAACTACAAATAAAACCAATCTTTACTCTTCACATCCATTCCACGACAACACTGTGCCCGCTATTGTTTTACTAGGAAAACGATAGCTGGGCATTCCCTGCCTATTTAGAAGACCTGCCTGAATATCTAATATCCTATAAAAAAATTGAATAAATTAATAAATTCTAGAAATAAGTTCTTAAATTGTCTAAATAACTATTACCAGATTTTAACAATACACCTAATAGTAAACTATATTAAACCTACAATTAAATACACGTAATAGTAAACTACAATAAACCTAAAATTAAATATACCTAATAGTGAATTAAGTACAATAAACCTAAAAGTAAATACACCTAATAGTAAACTACAATAATTTTAAAGTAAACCTAGTGCTATGTAACTTAGACTAAAGTGAATTAATATTAAGCCTTGATCCTGGTCATGGTTTATCACTGTAACTAACCCCCCCCTAACGCTTTCTTGCCCCGTCTAAAAAAAAACTTTAACTAATTCTACTCTACCTACTAAAAGCTACTTAACCTACTTAAAGCTAATTAAACTTAACTTAAAAGCTAACTTAAAGCTAATTAAGCTCTTAGGAAAGCTCAAAGCTCCTAAAATCAAAACTGTGATCTACCTATATGCAACCTACCTATGTAACTTGATACTTGAGCTTATTAATCCTACTAAGATGTATGAAACCTACTATATGATAGCGTGATGATGTGATTTGGCCATGTGATCGTCTAGTGGTTGCCTAGTCTAGTGCCTATATAAGATGAGTGACCCTTCGTTGTGTCCGTCCTTAGTAACCCAAACGGTACTTTTTGTGAAGCGTAAAGATTGGTTGATCCGAATTTAAACTACAATTAATTATCTACCTACCTATAAAGCAGCTAGGAACATTTTACTTACTAGAAAATAACCAATTTTGACTATGAATATCTATAGAATGCTATAGGATGTTATGAGATGCTGCGGGGAACAAAGGTAAGTTGTATCATGATTACTTGGAGGAGCGAGTAAGCCTATAGTGTATGACATTCTCAATAAAACAAATTAATAAATATCATGGCAGAGTATTGTGAGATATCTAAGATTTAAGAAGATTATTGAAAACATAGGTCTGTGAAGTCTATTAAAATCATGAGATTTAAAACACCTAAATATAATAGCGAACCCAGGTTTCTGAAATGCTAAGAAGGGAAGAACACAAGATTAGTAAAAACACAGTATATATAGAACAGTAAAATAAGACAAATGAAAACACAGTTTAATAAAACAAACAAAATGAGAATAAAATAAGTTTTCTATTTGCTATAGTAGGTATAATGGGAACATGTAGAATAATAGGTACCCACATTATAAGGATATTATGTGAGCGATGGATATAACAGAAATGGTATTATAAGGCTCCCATTTTACTACAGCATTTAGAAACAAACACACAGAATTAAATGAATTAGTTAAGTAAACCGAGATAGCATTCTAGGTTCAAGCGCAGGGCAGTAATATTGTATTTAGGTAAGTAATATACTTATGCAGCCATCAGGTGATAAAACCCATGAAATCAGTATAACCAAGTCAATTAGAAAATAGAATTTGGGTTTTCCTTTCTATAATAATAATGGTATGGTAAAATTTACTTGCACTATAGATTTTTCTATAGATTTCTATTTAGTAATAAATGCTCACAACAACATTACAGCGATTAGTTATCAAACTTAAAATAAGAAGGTGATTATATATAATACCCCCCCTGTCCTCCGACCGTTTATAGACCGGTTGATAGATATCAAGTTGGGTATTCTTACCAACAAAAAGCAATTCATTAGTTTGCAAGTTAAGAAGTATCCATTTACTACTTAAGGAATGTCTCATAATTAGGTATCCCAGAATATCAGAATACCAACCAATTTAATATCTATTGGATGGAGGTAATGGTCTCCCCGTCTACTTAGTCAAGTACAATATAAGTTACCCGCTTTAAAATATTACAAATAACTTTGATACTGTTATTGTATGAATCTGACGACAGCAGATAGCTTTCACAATTATGATTTATTTAGTCTGGCTCTCAGTACACGAATAGCGTTCCCCTGTCAAGAATAGAACTTTGCTACATGCCTAGCTTTGACCAAATATAACACATAAATGTTTTAAATAAATGAAATTGTTAGAAGCAGGTAACCCATGATTGTATCAACTACAGACAATGAATTTTTAATTTCTTTCTTTTATATTTTCAATCAAACGTCCCTAAGCACACATGTATTATATATATATCACAACAGGTATATTTAACAAGAGCGTACTTACATGACACGTTGCACATAATAAATAAAGAAACACACTTACGTGACTCGACGCACAAAATAAATAAATACTTAAACACATATCTGACCTCGCAGTACCTGATGCCTGGGCAGCTGGGTAATGGTAAAAGCGGAGATTCTAAATGGGGGTCTTCGTTAACACCGCAAGGTTTCCAACCCCTAGGTTTTAATCAGATCTTATTGAATAAAGAAACTGCAAGATTAACAGCGAAATAACCGAAACAAAACGCGTGAATATACCCTAGCGACATCGGAACTTTCCTACCAAACCGCCAGGTCTATCATCAATTAAATTAAATTTAATCGCGTAAATTACCCAGCAGCGCAACTACCCTCCATTACAAAATTCTAGAACAGGCCGACCGTCTGCTCGCGTCCAAGCCTAAAAATGGAATCCCCCCCTGTCCTCCGATTCCACTCCTATTTATAGTCTCTCCGCTCTTACAGCTTCAATGTCTTCAAACTCTCGAGTCGCACCAAAAATTAATCAATACTTTTAACAATATAACTATCTTTTTTTTTTATAATTTAAATAGTTAAATAGTTTTCTCGATATTTATAAAACCAAATCTAAATATATTTCCGAAATTGACAACACAAACTCTATTTCTTGAATTAATTAATGAGTATTTAAGAAATTCTTTCACTCTCAAAAAATGTCCGCTACCCGTATACTAAATAATTTCATAACTTTAAAGTTTAATTGTGACTTAATTACTGATCAGATCAAAACGAAACTTGGACAAAAGAAAGCTCATTTCCTATACAATCTTATTTAATAAGAATTTTCCTTGCATTTTGGATATATTTCATGTAATCATGACAAACTTAATAATTTCTGTTTCATGCATTTTCACCTAATGTAGAATGTTTTTATACTTAGATGAATGATTGGTCTCGCGCGCTCGCTCGAGCGCGAGACTAATCATTCATCTAAGGTTTTTATACTTAATCAATGTTTTGCTAAATTCAAATTCAAATCATTTATTCAGCAAATAGGCCGCAATGGGCACCTCCACACGTCATCCTTTCAAACCACCAGCGCCTTCGGAAAGACCATCATTGCCAAGACGAATGCGCCGCAAGAACCTCATACAATAATCATTAGGTACATTCAATTTGAATGTTTGTTTCCTGAGCGCGAGACTAATCATTCTGTCGCCAAATGCGAATTGTAATTTATATAAAAAATATTATCTGATTAATTTACATTAATATTTCTATTTTTTTTGAGATAATAAAAGATGTTATTGATATATGTAGTACTTTGATTTCTGAACGAATGGTAAGGAGAAGGATGGCAACACGGGGGTAAGGTGGCAACACTGGCGTGTGAAAGAACTTGGTTGATGTGATGTGAGAATTTAAATGCGAAGTTATAATCAATTCATGTAAGTTGTTGTTATTATTTTAGAATAACTTCATTACTAAGCTGACGAAAGCGGGGTTCTTTCTGTTGTTATAAAGGACTATAGCTATGCGAGGCATGGGGCGGCTATTGGGGAGAAGGGAGGCCGCTAAACCCCATTATTTTTTCGTCACCTTGGGAATTAATAAATAGCTGGCTGCGCGTGATCATCATTAGGATCTAAGGAAGAAGCAGTCAGCCTGGACGAGCGTCGAGCCATCGTGCGAAGCAGACATGTGGCTATACATATGCGACTGATTCCAGTTTCCTATCTGTAAGTATGGTAAGGTACATAGAGTTTATCTTTGTGGCTCAAAAGTTATTAAACCAAGGTTGACGACATGGTGGAGATGCGACGGATTTGAAATCCTGTTTATAAGTATTTAGATCCAGCTAGGCTGGAGTGAATTAGCAAGTACCTATTAAACAAAGGGTGAAAAATACATCATTATTATTATATTTCTACATTTTTAATACACACTCAATAGTTTGTTAATTAATATTATGTACATAAAATTAACAATTGAGAATGCAGAGCAAGTTGAAGAATTCCTTAAATAGGAACATTATGATCTATGAGGTCTTCTAAGTATTTGAAGCACCGATGCTAATATTTCTGTAGCCTGAAATCTATGAGGTCTTCTATTTGAAGCACCGATGATTATATTTCTGTAGTCTAAAATGACTGAGGTCTTCTAAGTATTTGAAGCACCGATGATAATATTTCTGTAGTCTGACAAGTATGAGGTCTTCTAAGTATTTGAAGTACCGATGATTATATTTCTGTAGTCTAAAATGACTGAGGTCTTCTAAGTATTTGAAGCACCGATGATAATATTTCTGTAGTCTGACAAGTATGAGGTCTTCTAAGTATTTGAAGTACCGATGATAATATTTCTGTAGCCTGAAATGTATGAGGTCTTATATTTGAAGTACCGATGATAATATTTCTGTAGCCTGAAATGTATGAGGTCTTGTATTTGAAGTACCGATGATAATAATTCTGTAGTCTGAAATGTATGAGGTCTTATGTTTCAAGTACCGATGATAAGCTTCCTTAACCAGGAATGTGAGGCCTCCAATTTGAAGTGCCGATGATAATGTGTTATATTATATGTTTTTTAACCTTCTGGTTAGGAGGTGAAGTACCGATGTTAACAGTTGCTTAACCAAGAATACAGAAGGTCTTGTATACATGTAAAATACAGATGATAAACATTCCTTAACCAGGAATTCAGGAGGTCTTCAATGTGAAGTGCCGATGATAACAAGTCCTCAATCAGAAATCCTATAAGATCTTGTTTGAAGTACTTAAGAGAACAGTTCCATAACTTGGAATATTTTTTAATATTATTTCATTGCAAATTGTACTCAAATGCAATTAAATTAAATAAAAGACAAACGAGGTGTCTCTTTGAAACACCGATGAGTAGAAGTAAATAGTAACAGAGATCTAATGGAAGTTTCCAACTTGAAATGTTAATTAATATTACATCCTTAATAAAAAGGAAAAGAAATGCTGTAGATATAGTATGTGGTGTAGTAGTGTAGATGTAGTCTTCACTAAGTAAAAGTAAGATGAGGTCTTACAAAAAGTTTACCAATTATAATAGTTATAGTCCAGTCAGCAAGACTTGAGAGTAGTCATTTAACCAGTGACGCAGTTATGTTGGGACACATGAACTACAAACAGTGCTTATTGATAGTTCTTTCTTAGCATTTTTATGAGCATTAATTTCTTGGGCCAGTATCCCAAGGATAAAGGTATTTGAGATTAACAGAACTAACATCAAATGCTTTGTTTGAATTGATTGATCCTTACCCGCCTACGCAGTATTCCTCTTTTAAGTGTTTACAGCTTGTAAAATATAATAAAGCTTAAAAATAAGGGGCTTATGTTTGATTTTGGAGTTGCCATCCTTTCCTTCCATGATAAATAATGATAATATATGTAATTTAGAAGCAAGAATCATTTATTTACTAAAGTATTCTTAAATTTGCCCCGCTTAAGAAGTAAAGGCGGGGGCCTGAGTTCTATAAACGGTAGCATAGTCGTGTAAGCAATTTTATCGTTTTTCACGGTGTGAAGATACCTTTATATACGATACGTTCCGAAACGCATGTAACACACTGATCGCAAGATGAAAATTAGGCTCGGTTTAAGCAAATAAAGATTAAGTTCTTTTTTTTATTGTTTAGAATTTCCGTAATGTTTTATTTAATCGATCGATTTATATATTTATTTTTCTTCGTAAAATACACATGCTATCTGCCAACTGTCTGTGGTAAGTTTGTGTTCTGTGCCAATGACAATGAAGATTATATGACGTTTGTGTATGGGTCTTTCGAGTCAAAACGTACGTAAAATTGTTTGATGTTGTTTGTTTCGAACAAATTATCTTTTGTTTACCTGAGTGAAATCCTGATAAATACGTTATAATTCTGTAGATTCGAGAAATCGGTAAGTTGTAATACATTTCACGCTTATTGTGAGAAATTATTTTGTGTGTGTGACTTATCGTAGTAAAACGTATTTTATCAAAACGAATCGGGATAGTCGTTGCAATTAAATAAATGTTTTACGGAATTACAGATCTACCAGGATGGAAGAGGCAATAAGATCCCGCCTAAGATTAGTTAGCGCCTCTGTCGATACGCTCATGACATCTGCGAAGGATTTGTTAAATAATTTAGGCCAAAATAATGTGCCTATAGACGAGGCTAGAGTTTTATGCTCGAAGCTCAAATCCATGAATGACAGATTTATACCGGAAACATATAATTATTTCCAAATGGTAAATGACCCATGTGCCGATGAAGTGTCATCATATACACAAACACAAATTCAGGCAAAAGAAATGATTGCTGAAATAGCCACATACAACACAGGGCAACAATACAGGACAACATACTATAAACAGAAAGCCACTGCTTTGGAAACCCCACGAACTAGCAAGCTGCCGACCATGGAGTTGCCAAAGTTTAACGGAGATATCTTGAAATGGCATCCATTTTGGGACCAATTTGTGTAATTTGTGGCCTCGCTCATGTAATTTGTGACCTCGCTCATGTAATTTGTGTATGTAAACAATAGGAATATTTCAGATGTTGACAAGTTATTATATTTACAATCAGCTTTGGAAGGCGAGGCCAGAGACGTGATTCAGATTTGGACACAACCAACACAAATTACAATATTGCTATAGAGATATTAAAGGAAAGATATGGCAAACAAAGTCTCATAATTGATGCCCACTATATGGCTCTCTATAGAATCAAAAGGTCAGACAAAACTGTCAAAGATTGCCGAAATACATTAAATGAAGTAGCTACTTAAGAGTTTTGAAATCACTTGGTGAAAATGTGGAACACAATCATCTTCAAGTGATGATACTAGAAAAGTTCCCAGAAGAACTTGTGTATGAAGCGCGCATAAAAATTGGCACCAAAGAAACCATCGAAAATATTAGAAAAAGCTCTTCATACTATCATTTCAGCCAGAGAGTCATCAGGCCGGCTTAATGAAAATGAAGAGAAATTTACCACCGAAACATTATGTAATGTGTCACATAAAAGGAAAGAACCATTTCATAAATATAATCATACAAACAAGTCAAAAAAAAAAAAATATTTTTCTTCAAAATAAAAGGAAGGAAGATAAGTTGCATTTTTTGCAAACAAACCCCATTATAATGAAGATTGTGCAATGTCATATAAGAAGAAAAAGGTGCTACATTTGTTTTCATGAAGGACATTTGGCAAAACATTATCAACTAAAGAAAAAAATGTGTGCACTGTTTGAAGATCCACAACAGAGCTTTGTGCCCAACTTACAAAAGTGGTTTCCATGGAGAACACTAGCCCACACCCAGCTGGTGCTTCCATATCTACAGCAAATACATCCTCAGTGACGGTGAGTTCAATTACACAGCCAATAGTAGTATTGCAGACAGCCATAGCTAGAGTCCGTGCAAAGGAAAATGATTATGCAGTATGCCATTTGTAGAACCCTATTAGACGGTGGAAGTCAAAGAAGTTATGTCTCAAGTAGAATTGCAAAATTATTAAAATTAAAAAACATTGAAGATAATTATTTGATTGTCTACACATTTGGTAACGATGCCCCAAAATAATTTTATAGCCCAGTGGTTAATTTACATATTGAAACCAAAACTAATAATAACAGATATATCCAAGCTAACATAATTGATATTATTACAGAAAAATTGAGGAAATACAACAACCCATTCTGCAGCTGATTCCGGAGGGCAAGCACATAATTATGGCAGAAGATAATAGCGAAGGAAATAGAATATATCTACTTATCAGTAATGATTATTATTATTCCTTTGTACACAATGAAAAGGTACAACTACATGATAATTTTTGTACATAGTAAATTCCGATTTTGGTTGGATAATTGCTGGAAGATATGAAACATCAAAGTTGAGTAGCGAGACAGTCAGTTTCATTACTTATGCTGAAGAATTGACACAGTCACCAATGAGTAACTATGATGTACCTGACCCACCATTGAGGGATGATAATATCAGAAAGCTGTGGGAATTGGAAGCAATAGCCATAACCGATTCACCGAAATCCAAGAGGGATGAAGAAGCGATTAACAATTTTAATGACACAATAATAGTTCAAAACAAAAATACTATGTGAAGTGGCCCTGGGTCGAATATCCTCCAACTTTGCCTGATAATTTGGGCCTTGCTCATGGAAGACTACGAAGCCTCAACAGAACCAACAAATAAATATTAAAATTATATGACAGCACAATCAGCAGCAGGAGCAGATTAATCTTGGCATTGTTAAAGAAGTTTCACCACCCAATGTTAACAGTAACCATCCAGTGCATTACTTGTCTCACCACTTTGTGCTTCAAGAGGATAAAAGTACAAAACTAAGAATTGTATATGATGCTTCAGCACGCCTGAAGGATAACAACAGTTTAAATCAATGTCTATATAAAGGACCTTTAATGCTTGAAGACTTATCAGGAATCTTATTGAGATTTAGATGTTATAAGTATGGAATAACCGCAGACATTGAAAAGGCCTTTCTGCAAGTAGGCTTACAAGATGATGTCACAAGATTTATCTGGGTAGAAGACATTGATAAAGATATTACAGATCAAAATATCAAACACCTGAGATTTTGTAGAGTGCCATTTGGTGTGATCTCAAGCCCATTTATTCTGGCGGCGACAATTAATTACATCTGAATAAAAATGGCACAGAAATAGCAAGCATTATTGCAAAAAACATTTATGTGGACAACCTACTTGTAAGCGTCAGTAAGCCAGAAGAAGCTATAGAAATGTACAATAAAGCAAAAAGTATTTTTAACGAAATCTCAATGAATATTAGAGACTGGTGTTCCAATTGCGAAAATTTAATGAATCAACTTCAGATGAAAATCCCCACTGAAAATAAAACCGTATTGGGTATGAAGTGGAATCCTGACAGTGATACATTATTCATCAAGACAGATGTAAAAAAGTTACTGAGGAAAGGTGTAGAAACAAAAAAGGATGTTCTAAGAATAATAGCTCCAGTGTATGATGCTTGTGGATTTGTCGCACCTGTTATTGTCCACAAAGCTATTTCTACAAGATTTGGGGCGATTGAAAATAAAATTGAAGGATACCAGGCCCCACGTTCCTAAAAGAGCCTGAAATCGCACAGTTCTCTAACGAAATAAACACTAACCTTTCTAGTGGGGAGGGTCTTCTGAGTGACAATAATGATCAATTAAAGCAAGTTGAAATTGATCTGCCACAGGAAACAGGGGACTCAGAAGATAATGTAAACAAGAATAAGGAACGTGAAACATAGAGAATGAAGCAAATATGGGAAGAAAAGAAAGTGAAATAACAGAGAGAGAGCCTAATGATGTAAATAATATTATACAGCTGCAGAAAGACCACTTCCCAACAGAATATCAAGGTAAAAGTACCAGCTTATCTCGATCATTAGAACTATATAAAGACGATAATGGAATCTTGAGATGTAAAGGCCGATTCCAAAATACCAACTGGTAAGTAGAGAAAAAATTACCAATACTCCTTCCAAGAGATACAGACTTCACATTTGATCTAATTGGTAAAATAAGTTGTGAAAACTACCATATAAACTACCACATTAGCATTGCTAAGAGAAAAGTATTGGGTACCAAGAGGGCGGTCACAGGTTCAAAAAGTTTAAGTATGGAGGTGGCCCTTATAAACTCCCACCAATGCCATCATTACCCGAAGAGTGTTGCAACTATAGTGCAGCTTTTACATACACAGGCATAGATTACATGGGACCTCTCTTGGTAACCAATGGAGAGAAGAGATGGATCTGTGTGTTTACTTGCCTATCCGTAAGGGCAGTGCATTTGGAAGTGGTATGCAGTCTAAGCACTGGATAATGTTTATTGGCGCTGAGAAGATTCATATCAGTCAGGGGAGTACCCGTTCAAATGACATCAGATAATGCTCTTTATTTCAAGCTACTGGCTGAGGTTATGCAAAGCAATTACTGCATAGACAATGCAATAAAGTGGAAGTTTATTCCCGAATTAGCGATATGGTTCGGAGGATTTTATGAGAGACTTATGGGTCTTATTAAACACTGCATGAAAAGAACATTAGTAAAACATTTATTGAATGATCAGCACCTCATCACAGTAGCAAAAGAAATTGAAGGAGTGCTGAACTCAAGACCATTGACCTATGTAGACATATATTAACACCTGGAGATTTTCTCCACATTGGCGGGCCGTTAATCATAACACCTGCGGATGCTGAAATTCAGGAGCCCGTTACAGAAACGAAAAGAAAACTAATAGAATGTTGAAAAAGAGGGCAGAAAATATTAAAAGAGTTTGTAAAAATGTTTACAGGACAGTACCTTGATACCTTCCGAGTCTGAGAGAAAGGCGTTCTACACTCAGAGAACCTAGAGTAAAATGTGAAAGAGTTCCGAAACCAGGAGATCTAGTTCAGATTAAATCGGATGGGAATCGAGCAGTCTGGAAAGTTGGCAAAATTAAACATTTGGTAAAGAGCTCAGATGGTTACATTAGAGTAGCAAGAGATGAGATTCGGCCTGGAAAAATATCTCATCTGTATCCATTAGATCTAAAAGACGCTGGTGTTCGTGACTTATCAGAGATAGTAGAATCTGATCAAACACCAGAGCAGGTTAACCAACCATCAATTGAGACAGACAATGTCGATGTTATTATGACTCCTGTGGACTGAACAGGTACAGGTGAGGAGCTTAGTCACAGACCTAGAAGGCATTCTGCTGAAAAGGCTAGACAGTTATTAAAAGTGTGGACTGCTCAGCTCATCGCCTGACAATACTGAAGTAACAGCAGTTCTGTGTTGGGAGTGTCGCCAAATGCGAATTGTAATTTATATAAAAAATATTATCTGATTAATTTACATTAATATTTCTATTTTTTTTGAGATAATAAAAGATGTTATTGATATATGTAGTACTTTGATTTCTGAACGAATGGTAAGGAGAAGGATGGCAACACGGGGGTAAGGTGGCAACACTGGCGTGTGAAAGAACTTGGTTGATGTGATGTGAGAATTTAAATGCGAAGTTATAATCAATTCATGTAAGTTGTTGTTATTATTTTAGAATAACTTCATTACTAAGCTGACGAAAGCGGGGTTCTTTCTGTTGTTATAAAGGACTATAGCTATGCGAGGCATGGGGCGGCTATTGGGGAGAAGGGAGGCCGCTAAACCCCATTATTTTTTCGTCACCTTGGGAATTAATAAATAGCTGGCTGCGCGTGATCATCATTAGGATCTAAGGAAGAAGCAGTCAGCCTGGACGAGCGTCGAGCCATCGTGCGAAGCAGACATGTGGCTATACATATGCGACTGATTCCAGTTTCCTATCTGTAAGTATGGTAAGGTACATAGAGTTTATCTTTGTGGCTCAAAAGTTATTAAACCAAGGTTGACGACACATTCATCTAAGGTTTTTATACTTAATCAATGTTTTGCTAAATTCAAATTCAAATCATTTATTCAGCAAATAGGCCGCAATGGGCACCTCCACACGTCATCCTTTCAAACCACCAGCGCCTTCGGAAAGACCATCATTGCCAAGACGAATGCGCCGCAAGAACCTCATACAATAATCATTAGGTACATTCAATTTGAATGTTTGTTTCCTCTCAATTTTCATGAAATACCTTATAATTTAATGTTAATTAGTTTCCCATACATAACAGCGCCTTTATCTGTGTCTTAATCCACCGTCTTTACTTTGAAGTACTGAACGAAGAAATCTTAGGTTAAACCCAATTTTAAATAGTGCATAGAACATTGATAACGAAGACTTTTATTGTTTTATCATCAAGCATATCATATTCCGTGTGCATCCAAGTATTTCTATGTAGGTAATTAAACAAAGGGAACCTGTCTATCAACACGTATATACACGTATATATTATTTAAGAAAATAAACAGTTTACAGAATAATAAGGACTGAGTTTGGTCGTAGTAAATCTCCAAAGGATTATTTCATACATTGTGAATATTATAGTAGCTATTTAATTTTATGATTATATGCCGAAGGCCTAAAAAAATATAATTTTACATATATTTGTGAATGAAACGGTAGAGGTCTGTCCTAAACCGTTACAGTAACTTATGCCCGTAATACAAACATAAAAAAACTGCGGTACATTTTTATCAGAAAATAGCCTTTTTATTCCTATTTTGACCAGTTTATTTCTACAATGCAATAAAGATCTTAATGAACGTGTAGAAAAAACCGAATAATCCGGATATCTTGCAAAAAATCACTTTCTATAGTCCGCTATGATAGTTACTGTTTGTATCTTTTGTTCGCGATTTCTACATAAATATCTGATACAAATCCATTTCTAGGGACGGTAGGACGTGTCAGATATTCTTACACGCTCCGTTGTGGCAGATATTAAATGCAGGTGACTGTACACTGACGAGCGCACGGAAAGTCAACACTAGCGAAATAGTGTTGTCGTTCAATCCGAACAGCTATTTCTGTAACCTGATTATCTCTGACCAGAAGGCAGTACAAAAATACTCTTGGGATGTCAAGTGCAGATGCTTTCTAAACGCGACGCAATTCGTCGACCAAGCTGAAGCGTTATTATGTTTATGTAAATGTCACATTAACATAATATTAATAGGGCTCCCGATGATACGGGTACGTTTTGGTATTTGCTTAGGATATGGAACGCTTCACGCGTATGATTGCTCGTATATTTGATGATATAAGCGACGCTTTGCTGATATTCAATTTCTGATGTGCTGATTACATTTGACGTAATATTTGAATTGGGCATTTTGAGCACGGCTTTGATTTAAGATACTTATCAATTTCATTAGTCCGAACTTAGCGTTTGGTCACAATAATTTAAAATGTCATACAGGGTGTTGTTAGGCTATGGACAATTTAATTCTCCCACAATAGGCCTATTGTGACCATATGGCCAACTATCATATGGACGAAACGTCGAGGAAATTTTAACAGTATAAAAGGCATGAAGACCTAAGTATATTAGGAATTACAAACGAAAATTATGAAAGTTTTAAACATGAATTGCACTTTGTGTAGGTAGGTAACAAAGTTACCAAGTCAAATAACGTGAAACGTAACACAACAATATGTAATATTGCTATCGCAATATTTCCTTAGAATAAATCCTCATATACACAACAAACAACTCACGATAAAAATAAGCAGTTAATACGTCATCATAGAATAAGTCTTCTTTTTCATTTCGCTCCTGTTTTCCTTCCTTCCTGATATACGTGCAGCCTTGGCCGAAAGTATTGGGCGTATTTCTATTAAGCTTAGCTCGCAAAGGCCCTGTTTGCGAAGGCAATGTAACAGATTTAAAAGATTTAGTGTTTTGGATGTGTGAAAATATAAATATTAACAATAAAGCCGAATTGAGTGAAATAAAAACCCCTTGTTCCTTACAGATAACCATGGCCAGATAACTGGTTATCTGTGAAGAATTTTTTTCTTCCATTATAACTAGTTATCTCCAAGGATTTTATTTTCCCCGCAGATAACTGTTTTTTTTAACGGTTATCTGCAAGGAAAATCCAATCCTTCCAGGTAACTAGTTATCTCCGGAGATTTTTTTTTCCTCACAGATAACTGTTCTTGTTTAACGGTTGACTCTAAGGACTTTCACGTTTATAGTATTAGTAAGAAATGCGTTTATTAGTTATTATAATTGACTTTTATTGTACAGTAATGAAATAGGGCAAATAAAGAGTCCTTAGAGTCAACCGTTAAAAAAAACCAGTTATCTGTGGGGAAAAAAAATCCCCGGAGGTAGCTAGTTACCTGGAAGGAATGGATTTTCCTTGCAGATAACCGTTGAAAAAAACAGTTATCTGTGGGGAAAATAAAATCTTTTGAGATAACTAGTTATACTGGAAGAAAAAAATTCTTCACAGATTACCAGTTATCTGGCCATGGTTATCTGTAAGGAACAAGGGATAAAAACATGTTAAGAGGGTTTTACACTCACTGCTCAGACCAATATTGGTGACCGGGGTGACCGAACCCAATAGAAATCGGCGCAAAACATTTGTGTATAAAATACATCTAATCCGATAACGATCTCAAAGGCAGTGCAGTACAAGCGTGGAGTCAATATTTTCGTTAGGGAGGTAACCATGAGAGACACATACGTGTAAGTTAGGCATTTTTTGATAAAATAAAAGTTCAGTAGGCATAATTACAGCACTACACAAGTAAAAGCAGCTACATCATACTAACCACAGCGATATGATTATAATTTGTAACACTATGGATTTTTTTGGCGCCGATATCGGAGCAGCGTCCAATATCGATATTGGATCCTATATTTAACGGCCGAAGTGCTCTGATATTAACATTTTGGAAACAATAACACTTTTACGTACATTCTTTGCATTTTAATAATTATTTTTTTGAAACAAAAATGTGACAACATACTAATGAATGGGTAGTAAATATATAGTACTTATGCATACTAATGTGGTTCAGTTTCCTCGACGGTATCGACTGATATGAAAGTAATAGGTAAATAGATGAGTACTTATCAATATTCAACGACAAAAATGTTCACTTATGAAACTTGTTGCATCAAAACATTTTCCTATGTTGTCTACCTGAAAAACAGGCAATTCTACCCTCTTTACTTACATTTTGTGTTCGTTATTTTGACGCCCGTGGCGTTACGTTTACGACCCAGCCATGACTATGGGTAACTTGCGATGCTACAAGCAAGTTCTGTGTTCATTGCGCTGCAGAAATGCTCGCCGTCCAGTTAATTGATCGTAACAAACGCAATGTATTAGAAAATGACTCGGGCGTCGCTGGCTGTGCAAAATTGCGGCAGTGGGCTGTTAATGGCACCCGTGATTGGGTGAAGCGATACGAATATTGCAATAAAGTCAGCAAAGTTAAAAACCTTTTTGTACCGGAAGCCCATTGTGATCGTCTCCGCCATTTTATGGGTTCTCGCGGTATTCAAAAGTTGCAGGCCGGAGAGAAATACGGCGCATTAAAAAGTTTTTCTATAACGAAAGAAATATATTTATTAGAAGATATAATGACATTAGATACAGATGTAACAATAAGAATCGTAATATTCGTAAGTAGTAGGTAATAACTAGTTCAAGCCCGAAGTTTCGCTCCTGTAGATGTATCTACAAAAGATGGACTACGAGTAGTTCCTCATTGGAGGTGCGAAGAGTCGTCAGGACATCATTATATTGACCAAAGACATAATTGATCCTGATGACGTTCATGATTTTGTAGCGAAGCTACTGCATAAGTTTCCTATCGTCACATTTGACCACGTCGATGTTAAAAAGCTGATTAAGAACATGACGTTTCTTAAGGCAAGTTTGGCAGAAATGCAGTCTAAATTAGAAGTGTCTAGTAACATAATTAGTGAAACGCGTACCGATACTATGTTGTGACATGAAATAGCGCTGAGCGCTGTGTCTGCTAGTAGGTCAAGTTAGGTTTGTTACGTAAACTCGTTAAAAATCAAATTTTTTCTCTTTATAATATACCTAATATTGGTACCGGACACCGGAGCAAAGGCAGACCTAGGAGGAGATGGCGGGACGATTTGGACCGATTCCAGTCAGATTGGCAAGAGCTGGCCACGAGTAGAGACGAGTGGAATAAGAAAGGGGAGCCTTTTGCCTTGCAGTGGGACACATTATAAAAAGCTCTTAAAAAATATAATATTGGTAGAAAAATTGGTTTTAAAAATATTCCAATTGTTTATGTCGATAAAACTTATTAAACAACAACCTGCCTAACTTGTTACTACTCGGGGGTTATGATTTTCCAAAACACCACGTAATAAATGGACCGCGAGGTAGTTACACCGTTTTACATGAAGATTATGTAAATAGGATACAAGGTATACCTATGCAAATGTAACCTTTACCTTTTTCTGAGCGTGTAAACATTCGACCTTGCGGGAAATGAGCATTGCAAATGCTTTGATTTTATTACGTTAGTAATTAAGTAAGTAAGTTTCAAAAGTATGTAATAATATGTAATAATAATAATAAAATCATTTATAGCCATAGAAAATAAAACAGGACTACATAAATAAAAAAATACACGTAAGCAGGTAAGGCAGGTGTATAGGTGCGTTATTCATATTTATGTTCATGATAAAGTTAAAAATCTACTTACTTTTTACTTAAAACCAAAAACCACTACAAAAAATAAGGGCATAAAACTTAACCAATTAAAATCTTAATTAATAAATTGCTTTACCCTCAAATTGTCGTTACAAGATTCGACTAAAGAAACAAAATTAAAGCTCTCGAAGCGTAACGAAGGTCGACTTAAATTAAATTGACTGGAAGTTCTTGATCAGTTAATCTAACTAATCAGTGCGGAGGATGTTTCATAACCTTGGTGGTTTAGGTCCCTAGTTGTTCTTCGAATCGGCAATCAAGATATCAAAATTATGCACGTTGATAATGAGGGGTAAAATGAAAAATGTTAGCTTATCAAAATAAATGTAGAGTATGCTTAAATTCCGACTACTTAAATTTTAAATTGGACCTCTATTGTTTTCCCGAATTTCATATTCCATAATGTGTCATTTTCCATAATTGTCATTTGCTATGAAGTAATTTATTTCTGAAATACTCGTAGTATTTTCTTCAGAGTTGATATACTTAAACTAACCTGACCTAACCATAGACCTATACCTATGGACTGGAAATACCTACAAAATACGCGTGCATACCTAAACATGTCACATAAAATGGCGCTCAAGGGTTGTGCTATCGATTTCGAAACCAAAATATTCGATATCGATATTCGAATTATTGGCGGCTACTAATTTGAGTATCAATATTATGTGTTTCTTTTTCGAAAAATCAGTTTGAAATTCACTTATATTCGTTCATAATTACTTTGATTGCATGTAGGTACAAGGAGATTGGTAATGTAGGCTGCTGATAGATACTAATACGATCATCATCATCATCATCATGTCAGCCGAAAGACGTCCACTGCTGGACATAGGCCTCCCCCAAGGCTCTCCACTCAGACCGGTCTTGTGCTTTTCGCATCCACCGCGATCCCGCGATCTTAGTCAGGTCGTCGCTCCATCTTGTTGGAGGCCTACCGACAGCTCGTCTCCCGGTCCGCGGACGCCATTCAAGAACCTTCTGACCCCACTAATACTAATACGATATAAGTGAAAAAATATGTAACAGCACGTGCAAAAGAGCTATGCTTGTTTCAGGAACTTGCACGAATTAAGTGGTATGTGATTACCTTGTGCTGAGTAAATGAAACAACAACAACGTATAAAATGCCCTTTATTTTCAAAACAACGAAAATAATACAACTTATTTATATTTATACATAAATCGACAATTAACTCATGTTAACAATCTAATGACAGCTTTATAAAAAAACTATGGGCTAATGATATTAACCACTTTTGATTTATTAAACACAAAAAAATATTGATATAAATTTTACCATATCATGAGCCGGAGCTAGAAGTTCTCTTTTCTAACGCATCAAAAGAACCGCTGTAACCTGAAAATTATTTTGCTTGTTTTATTTTGCTCTATTCATTTCAGACAGTATGTGAAACTAATTATCTAGTTATGTAGTACCATTTCGTATGACACATCCCGATTTTATTTTGCTGGTGTGATTGGTGTTTCTCTTGATTTTGATAGCTAAAAAAAAAAGAGTATAAATTAGTGGCACCAAATTAAAGTATTATATCGCTTGTCCGAGATAGAGTTGGGCACTTTTGCGCCCCAGTCAATTTGCGGGCAAGGGGCTTTTTGACTCCTCAAAGGCCTCACAAAACAGCTAATTCAATTTGATTGTTTTCAGAGCAATATTTACCGTAATAAACAACGAGGGTACGGTGTTATCCCGTCCGTTATATCCTCTTCAAAATGCAACGAACAGATGAACATTTCCTTAATGCCGTGGATCAATATTATCTACGCCTATGGCGTCCAACCACTTCCGCGGTAACACATCATTTCTAGGGAACCTGTAAAATATAACAGCCATCAGTCAAAAACCATGGACGATAATTACATTTATTTCAGTTCTACTTATGTCGATATTCAGCACAACACTAAATAAGATTGTCAATATTACTAAATTAAATGGAACCAAAAATACAATGATAAATGGCGAAAAATCTGTATATCTTTGATGGTAACGATAAAAGCATACGAAAATTATTATCAGTGATTAAATATTACCATGAAATGGCACTATTTCAAGAAAAAACGGGTACTAACCTATGATGAGTCAAATTCGTTTGATTTCTCGTTTTCCGAAAAGAACACCGTTTTATGGAACACAAAGGCATGTTGCGTTTGTATCTCTTAATGTCCACAACACAAAACCGAATGTAAAAATATTTTTATTTTGCTAAAAATCGCCAAAAACTCCGTAGTATTCGTTCACTTGACAGATCACGTACCACAAATACGCTGTGGGCTAAAATGTCGGATGGCAGCCGGAAATGTCATCTGCTCGTAGTGACAAGCCATTGCCGAGTGTAGAACAAACAAATGTCATGCCGTCTTTGTTCTCATATGCCAAACCACCTTAGAAAGAAAGAGATAATACGTGTTTTCTTATTTTTATATCGATTTCACATGTATTTGTATAACAAATGTATGTATAGTAGAATAGGCCATCTCTATGTTATTTATTTCCTCTAAGGACCTAACCTATTGCATTCTATAAGATAACATTTAAAAAAATCCTGAAAACAGCATGGTTGATATTTTATGGCAAACGATAGTATATATACATGATGAAACTTACACCCAAGATACCATACCATTATATTACACTTTTCTTCACGTAGGCCAATAATATTGTCTCTAAATTCACAAGGAACATCCTAAAGCTTGGAATTGCAAGGCAAAAAACCAGCTAAATGGAATTTAGTAAACTTCCGCTGTGTGGGATTAACTCGAAGCCAAATAAACCTCCATGTTTCAGGATTAAGTATTGAGAAAACCTTGCGCATAAAGGATAAAAGAGAGTAGGGTTTTCTTAAGACCTTAGCCATTGCAGAACCAGGACGTCCTTTCCACATGCTTATTTATATCCCAAACAAAAAGGAAAAGGTCAACAGGCAGAATCAAATTACGAATTACGACGAATTTAAGGACGTATAAATACGTATGAAAATCCTCTTTTATTAGCGAGTGATATAATGACGAAAAACGAGACCGAAATTGTGTGCCATTACCATTATCTTTCGTTACAATACTCCTTTAACGAACCTTTCCTTGAGATCGAATTGGAAGTCCTACTTGAAATCCGATGAACGTGCTCAAAACTCTTTGATATTCGAGTCCTTTGAGTTCCTTTATAAAATCTTTACACGGAATATTCTCTTACTCAATCGCTTGGTAAGACGTTTAAGGCACGCTATCTCGGATATGTTTGTTTTACGGTTCTTCCTGTATATAAAACCTTTCAGTAAAGTTGAATCGTTTTGCTACGAGTAACGGTGTATTTTATCCCTAAGAATAAAACGTTTATGGACTTTAAAGAACGTTTATGTAACTTTATACTACCGTATTTAAGTAGCACAGATGCACACGTATTTTTATGTACCTAGCGTAGTTTCTTTTACTGCAGTTGACGAGAGATCGTAGTTATTGACAAGGCCAACGCGCGGACTTTTACAATCGCGTACGTTCGATCTTTCCTACCAAAAATTTCTTTAAAAAAAGTTAAATAAAATTGTTTAACTTCAGATCACGAATATCTATATCCAGACGCTACTTGATAATTTTATAAAGTAATTTGAAGTATACTCTTAAAGAGTTCAATCATGGCGAGACGTTCTTATAGAAGCAGTGCACTAAATAAACTCAGTGTAAGTTTTCGGTTACAAAATACGTCTCGATCGCGTTCGCGTTAAAATCTCAATTTATATGGAAACACGAACATTGCAAACGTTCCGCTAGATGCGCTGTTCGTGTTTCCAAAAACTTACATTAAGTGTACAGTTGTCACTAAGTGTATGACGTAAACAACGTTTGCGAAGCAGGCAGTTATTCGCTGGAACTATGTAATTTTTCGGGATCATAAAACTATTCTCTGTATCCTTTCCTAGACGTGACCCAGAGATTAGTTTGATGGTTTACATGTGGGTACGATGAGTAAAATTTCAGGATAATCCATACAGCAATACGGGTATACCTATAAAACCAAACAAACTAATTATATTTGTTAAATCTTCACATTTACAATATTAGTTACAAGGAAAGTAGTAGGAGAAAAATAATAAGTTTAATATAGATAAATGTATCCAGTTAAATATCAGTTTCTTTTGTTGCCATCTGTATCCTTATCGGATCCCCTTTTCTTTTGTATCCATTGTTGAATGGCAACTATTCAAGAAAACATACAAAGAAATAACAAAATGATTGGTAAAGTTTGAGACATCTTTGCAAACTGCGTAATTGTGATGCTTGTTATTAATACAAGATTCCATTGAGCTAGTTTGTTGGTTTGTTTTTTCAATCGCGTCTTAATTATTTCGAATGGTTCCAACCCGTGCTTCCAACTCATTCCCAACTATTTGGCATTAGATTGAAATGTCTGGAGGTACTCCATAGGTACTCGTATAAAACAAAGGTAAACTCAACCAACAAAAAGAATAGTCTACAAAAAAGAAAAATTCAAACAATGTAGGTCAGTCTTTTTAAAACTGTTACTAAGAAAATTCAATGGATATAAATGACTTATTTATTTAAGGAGTTTTCGATAAATAAGCAGAAATAAGCAGGTCAAGATTGTTTACCTATTTGTTTTGTTTCTAATGCCGAAAAAACGAAATAGAGAGGTAGTTACATGCCTGTTTTTGCGTTGATGTTAATAAATATTTCATTTTGACACTGAAGAAAGTAATCTTCAAAGGAAAAGCGGGCTACGGAAAAGTTAAGTAGGTATTAACTTTTCCACAAGAACGATTATGAATGAATTGGTATCTTTCTTCGTGATTTCGTTACTTTTTGCTGATGGAAGATAAAAACAGGTAAACAATCTTTAGAAGCCGAAGAAGATCAAATCAAATAAAAATATTCTTGAAATAGTAACACGCTGGTTATTTGTATAGGTACACTTGCCTTTAAATTTTTCCTACAAGCTGCCTGAAGTAAGTGTGTTTTTATCAAAAGTTAAAATCAAACCAGAGACTAACGGATGTAGTTAATATTGTGAGTTTTGTGACGTTTTATTCCTAACTATAGAGAAAATCATCACAAAACTAACCACTTTTAACTTTATGCTGTTACAACTTTTAACTAGGTAAGTACATGCTTTAATAAAAATGACCATTAAACACCATAGTATACGAGTAGTAAGCACCGGTAATATAGTATAGTAAAAACCGGCCAAGAGCGTGTTGGACACGCCCAAGGTAGGGTTCCGTAGCCATTACGAAAAAAAAAACAATGAAATCAATTACTACAGTGTTAAAATCTATTACCAAAAAAGATCGTATCTTCACGGCTCTTACGTCCTATTGTTGAGAAGCGCAGTTTTTCGGCAATAGGTAACTCGAAAACGGTATATCCGATCATGTTGAAACCAATTTACGTTGAAAGTACTTATTGTACTTACTTTTAAAATCCTCTTACAAAATTGACAGCGGAGCTCACTCTAATAAAGATTGTTACTAGCGATTTAATGTTTCGATAAAATAAATTTTTGACGTAAGATTAAAATAAAATTTGCAACCAGTAAATTGAACGGCATCGGCTAGCAATAACGATAAACGTTATTGGTACTTGGGTTTTAGTGGCTGGTGATAAAGTTCGTTTTCATTTGGGCCTCTCTCGTGATGAGTTAAGGCATGGGGCTATAAATCGGAACAAATTGATAGTATATTAACACCAGCTGTCGTTTCTGTGACGCTGTTTGGGATTTACTTTTATTCTTATGTACCTACTTTTTAGGGCTTCGTAGACCCACAAGGGATCTTTAAGTTTCACCGCCCGTCCGCAGCTTAGCTTGTAGAATCTTTAGTGCTAGAAATCTGTAATTTTGCATGGCTATAATTAATTATACAGTTAATTACCCCGATAAATCGGAAAATAAAGTATTGAAAAAAAAAACCAGTAGGTACCTCCCCTACACGTAAAATGGATATGATTTTTTTCGTCTAAGCCCATAGTTAGATCGATTGTTCGCCCCGAATTTCGTCGAAATCATTAAAACCGTTTCCGAGATCCTTGATATACCTATATAAATATACAAGAATAGCTCGTTTTAAGATAGATAAAATGTTATACTTCGTGTAAGACAACACCCACTATCTTAAAATTACCATAAAGATCCCGGCGCTAGGCGCTCAGTTCTCGAAACGTACCTAAATTTATCGTCACTATATACTGCCTATTACCACAAAATAGATAGGTACAGGGTACAGAATTGAATCTACATACAAAGTGCACTCGAGCAACGCACACATAGACACTTCTCACGGACACTGCACGGATTCTGCATCAGATGGTATAAATAATTTAAGAGTTTTTTTTTCAGATATCGCCTTTTGTCTTGAGATGACGGTAAAGCTTCGATATTTCTCGAAACCTCCAATCCAATGCTTTTACTTTTTTCAAAGACGTATTTGGGGTTTAGTCACGCGAAAAAATTCCAAGCGTCCTCCTAATGTCGTAAACTAGGGTAAAATCTTTACACAACCCGAGCCCGAGCATTCAAGTCGTTTCTAGGCTAACGGTAAACTACTTCAGAAAATTACACAGTAAATAGACTTTTTATAGAGGCAGAGTCGTTAGAGGTAAGTGCCTGTATTTTTTACCTACGGCCACACAAACTCATTTATTTTCGCACAGTAGGGGTATGTTTTCAGTTACCTAGCAGCGTTATGTTTTATTAGGCATGGGTTTTGTGTAGGCCCTGAGCCTTTTTACTGGTATGAAAAGGTATCCTTTTTTATTTGCGTGAGGCAACAAAAACAAAGTTATCCTAATTACATATTTTATAAAGAATGATGAAACCACTGCTACTGGACTATTGTTTTAGGTGTACAATAAAGAGTCATTGTATTGTATTGTAGCATCATATTAATAGTATAAGTTTTTATTTTCAATTTTGTGAACTATTTGGTTTTATTAGCATGTAAGTTTGATAAAAAAAAAAGATTTTTAAAAACGAAAAATATTTTCTGATCGCCGGATGGTAGGTCAGGTACTTGGACCCGCAGCACGCGCACTTTAAGCGCCACAAAATGAAGTGTGCTACAGCTTCTTATTTTGATAGATCTGTGCGATTGTGCCTAACGGTCGGATAATATATATATGCGACTTTTTTATCAAAAAAATTGGTCAAATTTATACAGGCCCACATAGTGTAAGTAGGTATGTAACGAATCTGTGAGTGGAGACGAAAGAATGAAATAAAGTGAAACAGAATGTGTACTTTCCAAGTACTGCCAGGAGCAATGAGAACAAGTTAGATTCTGTACAAATCTGTAAGACATTTAATTCCGTTTTCATTGTACCTACCTACTAGCACTCTAAGCAATGTTTAAAAGTGTAACGTTTAAAATAAAACGATAAGAAATCTATTTCTTAAAAAAAAAGCTTACAAGGATATTGCTATAAAGCCTAAATTGAATAAATATATTTTAACTTCGAGATTGACTTCACTGTGGTCCTTGCATAGTATCTTAGGTACTTGAGCTTTTTCTACTTACCTTTTGTAAATGATGAAATATTGCCATAACATTAAAGTTCAAGTAACGGAGATAAGTTACAAAGTGTAGACATGGCCGGAACGCGTGAAAGTTACGTGGCAACTTTTAATTAAATACCTACCTACCTGTTACAGTTTTCTCAGCGTTCCTGGCACGGAATTTCGTTATCTGTTTTGGTATTTTGTGGAAGGAATTACTTCGAGAAATGTATTATGGAATACTGTAATACTGGACTTAGCTTTGATTTCGCTTTCATAATAATATTTATCTAATAAGTTTTTGTCAAATATATTATTTTTAATATAAAGCTTTTTTGCTGTCTGTGTTTTTTGTTGACTGTACTTGCATCATCATCCAAAATAGGTACATTTGCGTACCAAATTTCAAGTCAATGCCATTAAACGTTGAAGAGTTCTATCCTGCGGAGACGATCCTGGCTGGACCAGCAGGATGTCTGTCACTCCTAGATTATTGTACCTGTTATAAATTCACTACCAGATTTATATAAGTACTTATGCCAAATATTCAAATTCAAATTCAAATTCCAAATCTTTATTGCTTTCACGTATTTTCACGTATTTTTCTAGTCAAAACTACCACTGGAAGTAGTTGATAGTAAATGCAAAGTAATGTTAAATAAACAACTTTGTACACAAAATTACGAGTAGGCAAGATTATCTGACAGACATTTCACAACAAAATTCATTCATACTGATATTAGAGCGAAATCATTATTTCCGTTCATCTAGAGGATAAAAAAAGGTTTCATTTTAATTTCACACGCTGTTGAGAAGCTTTCATAATTTCCCAAGAGAATAAAAAAAAACAGATAAAACCTCAGCAAAGGCTTCCCCTCTCCGATCACCCTCATTAATTATTATTAAATTTCCTCAGAGAAAACATTACGGCTCTTTTTTGTTGTTAATTTTTTAATAGCTATGCTAAGGTTCTTTAGTCTAGACTAGTCAAATGCGAGTCGGAAAAAATTGTAATATACGATTTAAAAGACCGGATTCTCTCAGAGTGTTATAAACGTAGGCACGTTATTAGAAGATTTAACAAGTTTAATATATATTTTTGTAATTATATTAAATTAGCTTTTGTCCGCGACTCCGCCCGCATGGTTTTCGGTTATGTGCATAACTGTGTATTTTTCCGGGATAAAAAGTAGCTTATGTCACTCTCGGGTCCATAAACTATCCATATGCCAAAAATCACGTCGATCCGTCGCTCCATTACGGCGTGAAAGACGGACAGACACACAAACATACAAACACACTTTCGCATTTGTAATATTAGTATGGATTTATTTTATTGATGCATTTATTATTTATAAGAGTTATTTTTGAGGTACGTAACTTTAAAAAAAAAATAGGAGATCCTTCCATGAAAAAATCAGTACCTGTTTTATTTTACTGCGTATAAATTTATAAGCGCCTTTTCTGTTCAATTCTAATGCGAACATTCCATCCTGAATCCCAACAGTTAGTTGTTTGTTACGGAACGTGTCAAAATAATAAATTCGAGTTTCACGAGTTTAGGACAAAGCGAGGCCTCCAAAGATTTCGCGGTTTTATTTCAGCCAGCGAATTTCGGACGATTTTATATAATTTGAGAGAAGTAATATATGTTTCGTTTCATAAAAATTCAGGATGTTGGCACAGATTATGGGCGGTAGGTTTTTTAAGTAAGCTACTTTGAAGCAGTGTCTATTAAATTTAAAAGTGAGTTCGTTAAAAAGTTTTCATTCTGGAATGGGTTTCGAGTGTCTCGGTGTTGTTTTGTCTTTTATTTGGTTTACAACAACTTCCAGTAGTTGATGTATATTTATTGTTTAACTTGAAATACAAGAATTTAAGAAAAAATAACCATATAAAACTTAACTATAAACTATCTTTGTCTTTTAATTAGTAATTATTTAAAATTATACTCAGCGGCACAAAATGTAATAGTTTCCAATAGACTACAACACCACCGCTGGACAACGGTACAAACACGAATTTCTCCTATGCACCACATAATCTCAGCTTGTTTGTTTCTTTAACTCTTCAACTTTTTGTACTTAGTTTGTATGATTAAAATATTGTGTGCTGGACCCTGGCAAATTGTGACGTACTAAATGTAACAATAAGAACCTATGTACCTAGGTATACTAACTCACAACCTATCAATAAATATTTGAATTTTGAATTTTTTATTTAGCCACTTTAGCAGCGACACTAGCGACATCTATGCCGTAGCCCTCATCGAGAAAATTTTTACGGCACTCCATCGGAACTAACCGCTTACCCGCACAAGAGATATCGCTATTAAGCAATCAAAAAGATTTTACGGGATGACCGTAAAAGTAACAAAAATTTGTAATTGAAATAAAAAATACAAAAAGATTCCAAAAAACCAACCTTATTCAACGCGAAACGCGAAACGCGTCAGTGTGATGTGGTGGTGGTGATAGATGGGTTTGTGTAATTTGTGTGTGTTCTTACAGTGTGGAGGTGGAGGAACTGCATGAACACGCATATTTTGCATAAGCTTAGCTATTGTAAGGTCGCGGTTGAGCAAGGAAATTCTTTTAGTTCATTGATATGGACCTCCGCAAAGTAAGGCCTGATTCAATAAATTATCAATCTTATTGTCTTATTGCCTACAGGTACTGGGCTCAGACACCGAGTGGCACTTCGCGCATCGCGGTCTGCCGCACGCGCGCCCGCGCCGCTCCATATCACACACGAGGCTGCTAAAGCAACATCCACTTGTAAGTATCATCATCATCATCATCAGCCCGTCCACTGTTGGACATAGGCCACCCCCATGTAGTTACCTATTTATGATTTAAATTCGAGTTTTGTTCCGCGTACCTTGATTTTAGAGAAGCTCGATATTTCAGCACAACGAACCCGGATTCAAATCATAAAATTGGTAATGAACGCGATAGTCTAAACGTAGTCTCTTCTCGCCTCGCCGGTGGAAAGTCACCATAAGACATTGTCCCCGTGTACTTGTAAGTATCAGGCTCTTTATTTCAATCCACTTTAGCAAGTAGTCTAAAGTCTGCGAGCTATGGATCGAGCTGTGCTGAGGTTTCTCTGAAGGATATAATTTACAACGAGACTTTCCGGCACAGAACTAAGGACCTCTCTCTGAGAATTGCTTAGTCGAAACGCTAGTAGACTGGTCAAATGACGAATTTTTTCATTTAAAAGTAGTACTGTCTGTTAACTATTCACGACTTGTCTTTTTCTTTTTTTTGTATTTTTTTTCTTAATAAATGTTCTTACTGGATTAAAATAAATATCACGACGGTTGTCGGCAGCTGCCGAAGAACAGATAACCGTCGTAGTAAACGGGTTATTAATCTTATTAATAGCAGTTTTCTTCGTTTCGAGTCCGAACTGCACTCATCCGGTTTTATTATCGATTATTCCTACACGCTTTATTCGATATTGACCTTCGCTGCCCAGCAGCGAGCATGACATTGAATCGGTAGGTACTCGTTCAGTCTCTAAACCCACGGCAAATAAAAGATATTCGTAATATCAAATAAGAATAAGAGAATAAGAAGTTTATTTGTTTTCTCCACCACCAAGTACAATGAAATAAACTTAGCTGAATCATTTTGTGAAGTACCTGACTTATACTATACCTACTCCTTTAGAGAAACAGACTTTCATAAAATGATATGTATACTTAATGCATAAATATTGAAACTTTTGGCAGTAGTGGTTGCTAACCTAAAGCAAACGGTTGCCAAAAACAAAAAAGTTGAAGTTGACTTTTGGGTAGATAAGGATCATTATTTGGGCGTTTATTCCATATGATTTTCGTGGGTACATTGTAATGTTCAAAATCAAATTTTAAGGCTGATTTATAAAAATGTGACAAAAAATGAGGCGGTTGAAACGCTATTGAATAATGACCCCATAACCAACTGAAAACTAAACAAATTTGACATGAAAACATTAAATACATTTCTAAAAGTTCTAATTGGTTCTGTCGGAGTGACTAAAATGGACTTCGTAAATTGCCAGTGACTAATTGGAATAAATATATTACCTAAGAATAATTGGTATTGACTTTGGCTTTTCTGACCTTTACTCAGTTGGCAAGCGCTTTAATGGAAAGAGGTCAAACGCTTTGGAAAAATTTGATTAAAATGCTCCATTTTCATAATTGCGTTGGCTACTGGAGAATGCATTAAGCCTTTTTTATTAAATACTAGTTTTTGCCCGCGGCTCCGCCCGCGTGGTATTCCGTTATCACGCGCTGTTCCCTCGGGAACTGTGCATTTTTTCGGGATAAAAAGTAGCCTATGTCACTCTCAGGACCATAAACTTTCTCTATGCCAAAAATCACGACGATCCGTCGCTCCGTTACGGTGTGATAACCTAACAAACAAACAAACTGACTTTTCCCTTTATAATAGTAAGGATAATGAGCTAATTCCTAAAATTATACATTTTAGTTGGTATTCATAGAATCTGTTGCATACAATACGTGTGTATAGTTAACGTCTGATATGAAGTAAATACTGAAACATTGAACAACTAAATTGATAATGAAGTTTCTGAGAATTATTGACGAACTACTTTGACCATTAGATACAAATGATATATAGGTACATGTAGGTAAATGCTATTTGGTTGCACGCAACCAGTAGGTAAGTAAGGCATTACATTTTTGTCTATGATTATTTATAGGTGTAGGCTAACCAGGAATATAGAAAACCTGGCGCGAGTGCAGCACTTCTACGTTTTATATTGCAACATTCTTTACACGTACTACACACGGTACCTACCATTCATATTGACAACGGTGTCGATGATGTTATTTAAAGGAATATTTTTTAATCCTTCACACTTTTTCTATGAAAAATATTTTTACACATTGTGAATTATTTTCCCTCGAAGGCTATGGATAATCTTCGGCATTTTAACGCACAAAAACATAAAATAACACTTTAAAATATGACGCGCAAACAACGCTAAACTTTGACAGCAATAGACACATGACATTTAAATGTATGTTACCAGTGCAAGAAATTAGTTCTATGGGTTTTCCGCAATTTGGCGAGATTTTGGTTTTGGGAGGAATTTGGTTTGTTTTTTATTATAATTCTGGTCAGCCTTTAAAGATATTCAGAAACTTGTAAGTAATTAGTATTTTAAGTTTTAACTTAAGCATTGCAGTTTGACGTTTATTGAAATACCAAGCCCACTGGCTTGATCTAGCTTTAAATTTTAGTCGAAATATCGAAACCAGTTGTTTAAGCTGATACTGAAACCAACAATTACATGGATCACCATTAGTTCAACCCTAGCATGATTTTAATTGGAATTGGTCGTTAACCTTGCCCGTAGGCAATAACATTGCACCAGCAGAGTACAGGGCTGCCAGAAGTATTTCGAATTTATTGTATTTTGTTTAAACATGTGTAGTTACATGTCTGAGATATTTGATTTGATATTCAGTACGTACATAGATTTACACCTTGTAGAATGCCGGCCAAAATATCAAGTTTTACCTCCGGTATTTCAGCAGGGCTACTACGAAACTCGAGTTCGTATCGTACCGTCCCTCTCGCTCTCGTATTAAATAGTATAAGTGTCAGAGTGCTCAGATAAACAAGCGCTGCAAATACTCAGCTTTAACAAACTATTATGAGTTTTCGGCGCTTGCTTTCGAGACAATGGGACCGTGGTCGGAAGACACCAAACTTTTTATCAAGGACTTATCTACTCGTCTGGTTTTGGCCTCAGGCCACCCCAGGGCTGGCACTTACCTCTCGCAAAGATTAACAATAACAGTTCAGAGAGGTAATGCTGCCAGTGTGTCCCAGGGGTCAATGCCTGAGGCAGAAAATTTGGATGACATTTTTATTTTATAATTATTAGTTTAGTTTATATATAGTCTTAGTTTTAGTGACGAAGTGTCAGAGGGACCGCGCGACACGAACTTCGAGTTTGGTAGTAGCCTTGCAGAGTGGTCATTAAATTGCTTACAAAAAATGTGCCGCCCAAGTAAACAAACTAAATACAGTCCGCTACAGGGTGTGACGCTTTAATCAGGTCCGCCGCCCACAACTCCCGTAATACTTTCGGACATGCTCGTAATATTAAGCCTCGTTGCTCTGCGGCTTATCATTCGACGCCCTTTTCCCTTTGTGGCTGTCAGGATTTTTCTTCTTTGACAAGGTATTAAACATGCTTTTTAATTAAGTGTCAGCCTTTTGCAGTATATTCAATACTTAAGCGTTTTCCTCATGGTAACTTAAGTATTCCTAGACAGTGATTCCACAAGTTTTTATTTCACACAGATTTGTATTATTATTATTTAGTAGCTTTTGCCCGTGACTCCGCCCGCGTGTTATTCGGTTATCGCGCGCTGTTCCCCCGAGAACTGCATTTTTCCGGGATAAAAAGTAGCCTATGTCACTCTTGGGCCCATAAACTATCTCTATGCCAAAAATCACGTCAGTCCGTCGCTCCGTTACGGCGTAAAAGACGGAAAAACACACAAACGCACAAACACACTTTAGCATTTATAATATTAGTATGGATTAAACACGTGTAAAAGTGACAACAAATTAAGATAGATTAAGTACTTTATTTTCCGGGAAAGTTCGTAATTCCCACGAGAAGCCGACGTAGTAGCGAGCAACAGCTAGTGATTCAATATGACATCAAGTTTCGAACGTTAGTCTCACTCCTAATTCCATTTAATAACAAGCTGTGTGGCATGATTAGTGAATGAACCGCAATTAGCAAACTCGAGCCGTGTAATTACAGAATTAGTTTATTTGTTGATATTGCTAATACGAGGGCTTAAATTTATTTAACGATTCACATGAATAGTGGCTTACTTGAGGCCTTCAAGCTGATCTTTATTTTTATTACTAGCTTTTGCCTGCGGCTTCGTCCGTGTGGAATTCGATTATCGCGTGATGTTCCCTCGGAAATTCTGCATTTTCCGAGATAAAAAGTAGCATAATATGTCACTCTCTGGCCTATAAACTATCTCTATGTCAAAAATTAAGTTGATCAGTCGCTCCATTTCGACGTGAAAGACGGTCAAACACACAAACATACACACTTTCGCATTCATAATATTAGTATGGTCTTTCTGGAGTCAGTTTTTGCGACATCCGCGGGAAAAGCTGGACCCCGTCTTAATCTAAAACCTTGCATGGCACGGATGTACGAGTATAATATATGTATAAGTGGGGGCTTATTTTTTATGTCTATTAAATTGTGCGGAAAACGAGGAAGTAATTCACCCAATGGTAAATAGTACTACTGCCTACGGACATGGAGACATTTACCAATTTATTTACATGTCGAATTGGCGGCTTTTGTGCCCTACTGAGGAAAAATCCCCTTTGCTCAGCGAAAGTGTTCATATCATTGCGTCACCTCATCATTTTCCTGATACGGCATACGTCAAGTGATAATGTAATCAGGGGGCGTATCTAATATTAAGATTGATGACCCATGCGTGGTGTATATGTTTCAATATGACAACAACCTATTTCTGTCTTGCCAAGGATTGTATGGTGCTCAGAATAGGTTGACGCACCGTAAATGCATTACGTGTCACGTTTTTAACCGTATCGTGCAGAAAGCTGTCCCCTTTTAATATTAAGTTTTCGGTTACAAAATACGTCTCGATCGCGTTCGGGTTCGAATCTCGATTTGTATGGAAACACGAACATCGCAAATGTTCCGCTAGAGGCGCTGTTCGTGTTTCCATACAAATTGAGATTTTAACGCGAACGCGGTCGAGACATATTTTGTAACCGAAAACTTACAGTAAGGGTAAGTACTGTTTAAAAAACTTTCTCGCGCCGTAAATACAGTGACGCTGACGAGAGTGAAAGCTTTTAAAGAAAGAAAGAAATACATTTATTCACAACACAACAAGACAATACACTACACGATTCGATTTGCGGCATTCAAACATGGCGGATGTAGACAATATCTAATTTTGCTATCTCTGTTTCTTTGGCTAGTTGAAGTATAATTTTGATAGTCTTTTATGCGGCGATTAACCTTAACAGTTAATAGTGATCACAAAATTCTATATTGCTCTCGTGTCTGACTTTTTTACGCGCAAGTTGTCTCCACGTGGTTTCTGGAATTTTACTATCAAGTTACAAAAACTACAATCACCGTACAACGTTGCCTCTCAATGAGAATACTTAGACACTGGCGAAATTGTCCTATTAATTAGGACAGAAAAGCCATATTTTAAAAGAGAAGAAGAAGAAGAAGAAGAATACACTACACAAGACACATAAATATTATTAAGTACGATAGTATAGACAGTAAGATAGTATGGTGTCATTGCGGCTGTGAATCGGACACTGGCTCTGCATAGTCGGTATAATGCTGACATGTTAAAAAAAAAAATTTTATAACAAAAAATTGAACCGACTACAAAAAAACATGAAAATAATTTTCTACCAGTCTGAAGAGGGAACTATGGCCCAAGCCCTCTCATTCTGAGTGGAGGCCTGTGCCCAGCAGTGGGACGTATATAGGCTGGGACGAAACTGAAGTCGGTGCCTCAGCACGAGCCAGCAGGAGTGGACCTATAGTCGTCTTCTTCACCTACATACCTTATACATGCCCATATACATACCCATACATAAAGTATGGGTATATTAGACTTCAATCACTCCTGCTGTCTCGTACTGAGGCACCGACTTCAGTTTCGTCCCAGCCTATATACGTCCCACTGCTGGGCACAGGCCTCCACTCAGAATGAGAGGGCTTGGGCCATAGTTCCCTCTTCAGACTGGTAGAAAATTATTTTCATGTTTTTTTGTAGTCGGTTCAATTTTTTGTTATAAAATTTTTTTTTCACGCTTTTTAGTGTTAATAATCTAAAATACAATAGCTTAATGTCAACTGCTTGACACCTTTTACGAAAGATTGCTTTTTCTGATGCAGAGACGTTCATTATTGAGGAGTCCTGGTGCTTCACCACCCATTCCATTTTACCATATGCATTACGACGAGCATAAATTGCTTATCAACTGTGTTAAAGTAATTGAAATTCAACCCGTGAAGTACTTGTTATTGAGTAGTAGCTCTGTTGGTCAAATGTGGTCTTCATCATCAGTTCCACTTCACCAAATTATGATTTTCAAGAGCAAATGCATGAGTTACTGCAAAATATATCCAAATTACCACAGGTGTCCCTACAACATTTGAAGAGTTCCCTCGATTTCCTTAGGATCCAATCATCAGATCCTGATTTGGTGCTTATGGGACCTAATTGAAAGCATTCCTAGACGATCGCAAAAAAAAAATTTGAAATCGGTTCACAAACGACGGAGTTCTGAGGTAACAAACATAAAAAAAAATAAAAAAAAAAAAAAAAAAAAAAAAAAAAACATACAACCGAATTGATAACCTCCTCCTTTTTTTGAAGTCGGTTAATAAAAACACCCCAGCACTGATTTTCAGCCAGCACCGTCGGTGACCCTATGACCGCTATAAATATAATAATTATACTATAGGTACACTATTAACTATGTAAAACTATGTGTACATGAATAGATATTTTGTAAACTACAAAACATTTATTTTGTGACTTTAAAAATATTAAATTAGTACGTAAACATAATTATCACAACATTTAACCACACATTGCCAAGTATACATCCTTGCGCGAGCTTAAACGAATATTATAAGCTTTTATTAAAAATAAAAAAAATATATTTAGGCCTTTAGATCCATAACACGTTCATGGTAATCCTTGACTTAAGACTATTGAAATTAGTAAATTTTATCGGCGTCAAACTTACAAGATCCCTTTTCGAGTCGAGGGTGAAAAAGCAGAAACTGAAGTCGCGTCAAAAATTACCACATGCGTCAACTACTTAAACAAAGTTCATTGATCCTATCAGAACTTTATGAACTCCAAAAACGGATATATCTAAAAAGTAACGCGCACAAATATTGTGATAGATGGGCGTAGCTTTCTCGGGCGTCTATCAATTTATTTGTCGCAATAATCCAGCACGGATTGGAACATCCATCAAGTGTTAATGTCGGTGGACGTATTGTGCCCTGCCGCCATTTTGAAATAGCTTTTGCTGTTGTTTCTAAGCAATCTTTTGTAGAAGTGAGAGTATTCATTTGATATAAGTAAGAGTAGAATAGGTTATTTTATGTTATTTTGTTATTTTTGCTACTAACGAAAATGAGACAAGGGCATATTTCAACACTTATTGATAAGTTTTGTGTGACAGATAAATGTGAGGTCGTTTTTCTATATATTCGGACCAAACAAATAGAGACGGCATTTAATTGAAGCTTGTAAAATATAGTTATAAATAGTTGAAGTAAAAAATAAATTTGCGGATCAAACTATATCATCATCGTTTTTATAAAACCGCGGCTGTTTATTATTTTATTCGAGCACAATTTCACAAGTAAATAAAGTGTAATTGTATTGTAAACACATATATCCAATATTTACTTACTCATACCGAATGGAGCAGCAATTTTATTTGTTCCGTGTAACTGAAAAGATAATGGAGAAGAGATTTACTAGATATGCTTATAAATGAGTTTGTCTTAAAAATATATTCTCAATGTATTTTTTTGCTGACTGTACCTTTTATGGTGCCGTAGAAAAAATGACAATAACGGAACCCTTAGTTTCGTCATGTCCGTCTGCATGTCACAGGAATTTATTCAAAAACTATAATACTCATACTTGTATGTCGTATCGATGAAATTTATTGGAGTTAGTATAGGTGTTTTGTGATGGCCGTTATTTCCTGTGAGTGTTAAAATAAATAGCAAAATGCTTATTTTGGGGGGGGGGGGGGCGGAGGTATGTATGGAACATTAGCAGGAACTGAAAAAGAAAATTCAGTCAAATTATCAAAAAAAAACAAACCGTATGTTAAAAAAAATGAAAACGTAATTGGATTATCCTATATATATGCCGTTTATCAGTTATAGGTAGGTACTTTTTGTTGAAAGGAAAAACAGTCAAATATATTACTTCTATAAATTATCCCTGAAATATATTTTTTTAAAGTGCCGACTGGTATTAAGACTTTGTAATGTCACACTGATAAACATGTACTTTTCACGTGTATGTCCAGAGGCTTGGAATGGGTTGTACATATCGACGGGTGAAAGGCTATTTGTATTAAGCGACAACGTATTCCTATGTCGCTTAAAACAAATAGCCCGGAAACCGTCGATATACTTGTTGTTGGTTGTATTTGGATTCAAGTCTGCTAGCGAGTTGTAACCCGACTAAAGCTGGGTTAAAGGCTTTTTCGCGGCAAACATGTAACTTTACACTTCAGGTATTGTTTTCTCAATCTCCTTACATAAATTGTTCACTTAATGGCAGAGGTAAGGCAAGGGTATTCTTAAATGTCAGATTCAGATATTGTCCCTTTTATCTTGAAGAGTTAAGCTTTAAAGTGGTGTGCCTATAACTATTACTACTTACTACTTTAAAGACAAGAGACTCTTTTAGTAGTAAGTACTGACTTATGTTATTTTTTAACGCATTCTCAGCCACCTGACTTCCACAGGTGCCACCGACGCATATCGCGTTCAAAATGTATGAATAACTATGACAGCGGTGTACTGGGCGAAGTTCCGAAAGCGCATATGTGCGTCGGTGGCAGTGAATGCGTTAAACCCCGACGCAAAAGGGTGTTATAAGTTTGACGCCAATATCTGTTTGTCTGAGAGATTGTAGCTCTCAAACGAATGGACCGATTTCGGTGTGTTTTTTTTATGTGAAAGCGAGTTTTCATGCGGTGGTTTTAGCTAGGTTTTATTATATAATCGGAGGAGCCGTTTTTGATAATTATATTGAATTTTAAAATTACAGTGTCAGGCAGGGGTTATTACAAATGTTTTAAGTTGGTTAGGTTATTAAAGGAGTTTAAAGTATCTACGTTGCAGTGTATTTAAAAATAGGTTTGACGCGTGACCTATATTCATTGCAGTGTGGCAGTTAAATTAAAATTTCGGTATTTTACTTCATTCCCGTGAGACTTCACAAAACAGGATATTATGATTTAAGGGCGGCAAATTAGGAATTACGAACGAGAGTCTATTAAAAGCCCGA
The DNA here is from genome assembly GCA_037349165.1 of Choristoneura rosaceana. NCBI lineage: Eukaryota > Metazoa > Arthropoda > Insecta > Lepidoptera > Tortricidae > Choristoneura > Choristoneura rosaceana. The sequence continues at coordinate 1,559,082 of JAZBNJ010000033.1, forward strand.
AATCGAATACTGAGGGTTTTGATGAGACGATGTTTGTAATTAACTACCTATACGAATCCCTAAGTGTTTTCGATTTCTTTTGAGACAACATAGATACCTGTTTATTTGAATTGAAATGAAATAGTTTATTTTGCTTTAGAGATAGTAAAATTGGTGTTATAAGTAACGCTAATCATGTCTAACCAGATTGCATTGGCATGCAAACATTATCTTATATTGTACAAGGATTTTTTTAACCGACTTCAAAAAAAGGAGGAGGTTATCAATTCGGTTGTATGTTTTTTTTTTTTTTTTTTTTTTTTTTTTTTTTTTTTTTTTTTTTTATGTTTGTTACCTCAGAACTCCGTCATTTATGAACCGATTTGAAAAATTTTTTTTGTGTTCGTCTAGGAATGCTTTCAATTAGGTCCCATAAGCACCAAATCAGGATCTGATGATTGGATCCTAAGGAAATCGAGGGAACTCTTCAAATGTTGTAGGGACACCTATGGTAATTTTGATATATTTAGTAGTAACTCGTGCATTTGCTCTTGAAAATCATCATTTGGTAAAGTGGAACTGATGATGAAGACCACAGTTGACCATCGGAGTTACTACTCAATAACAAGTATTTCATGGGTTGAATTTCAATTGCTTTAACACAGTTGCTAAGCAATTTATGCTCCTCGGAACACATATGGTGAAATGGAATGGGTGGTGAAGCACCAGGACTCCTCAATAATCAACATCTCTGCATCGGAAATAGCAATTTTTCGTAAAAGGTGATAAGCAGTTGACATTAAACTATTGTATCTTAGATATTGACACTAAAAAGCGTCAAAAAAAAATTTTATAACAAAAAATAGAACCGACTACAAAAAACCATGAAAATAATTTTCTACCAGTCTGAAGTCGGTGCCTCAGCACGAGCCAGCAGGAGTGGACCTATAATCGTCTACCTCACCTACAACTATACGAGTAAATGGCTTCAATCACTCCTGCTGGCTCGTGCTGAGGCACCGACTTCAGACTGGTAGAAAATTATTTTCATGGTTTTTTGTAGTCGGTTCTATTTTTTGTTATAAAATTTTTTTTTTACATCTCTGATGCACCAATTCTTTTGTCAACAGATCCACACAGCAGTCCAACAGCCGGGGTTCAAGCGGGTAAAGCGGGGATTTAGACCCCTGCGTCTCCCCGAGGTGGCGCCCGCCGCGGAGCCTAGAGACCCCTACTTCCCCTTGCAATGGTACCTGAAGAATACGGGGCAGAATGGGGGAAAACCCAAGTTGGACCTTAACGTGGAGGCAGCGTGGACGCAGGGATACACTGGCGTTAATGTCACCACTGCTATTATGGATGATGGTAAATATTCATAAATATGTTTTATTTTTATTATAGAACTAGCTTTTGCCCGCGGCTTCGCCCCCGTTTCTTTTTTCTATATTTTCTGCCATAAAAGCCTTCTTCTGATAATAGGAACACAATAAAAAAAGAATTAGCGAAATCGGTCCAGCCCTTCCCAAGTTTTGCGCTTAGCAACACATTTTACAGTTCAGTTTTATTTATATAGGTAGATATAGATAGTAGGATAGTTTTTATCTCGGGAAATTGCATAGTGACCGCGGGATAGCGATAAACGAATTCTACGCAGACGGAATCACGAGCAACAGCTAGTTATTAATAAAAAGAAGATATTCTTCTCATTCAATTTATATCTACCATCTACCCAAGGGACGGATGGGGAACGTCGTGTGGAAGATTCTATAAGATGTTTTTTTTGCGCTCGTTTGTATCGATACAAACGCAAGTCGAACGCTAAGCTTGCGCTCAGCAAGCCTAAACGGTTTTCACTTTACACACGATTCTAGCTAGGGATGTCGGAAATGCAATAAAGTATCGATATATCGATATTTTCAAAAATGATGATATCAAATTCAAATTAAAATCATTTATTTCGTGTAACAAAAGACACATAACATATTAGTAAATACACTTAAGAAGGGGTTAGTAACTTATACACATAGATACTTATAACTAAAGAAAAGACAATTCTAGCTACCACTGTATTGAGCTGGCAGGGGAATGTAGTCCCGCACAGTGTAGCATTATATCGATATTGATATTTTTATTAAAAATATAGATATATCGGCATGATTTGACAGAGAATATTCCTGCTCTAAAAATTAATTTATTTGGCTTAATCTCCTTCAATCATCTTACATGGTAGTATAAAAAACGTATTCCTTTTTAGGATTTTTTAATCTTACAACTTATAAATGTTTATTGGTCTGAAAAAAATCGATTTGTTTACCTTTTCGGTACTTGCAATTTTATATCGATACATCGCGCTTACAGCGCGTTTCATTAGCGATAAAAAGACATGGAAAATTTACCAAAACGCGATAAGAACGCGCAGAGGACGCGAACGTCGTCAGCCCGTTAAAAACAACGTAGTGTGGAAGGTTCCTAACTTAAGTGTGATAATTGGATTGGGGGTATGATGTCGATGCACACGGCGCTCATTTTCAGTCCAACCCCATTTCATGCACAAGCGACGAAATGCCGCAGAATCTGCATATTAGACGCCTCTGCTTAACTCGTGTAAAAAAGGGCATAAATGGCATAATTTACCATTTAAATTAGCATATTATACAGGATACTTTTCTTTTGCCGAGAAACGCTTTGACGAGGCCCTTTGTTCGCGACAGTTCAGACGTGTTGACCTAATTTACTCTTTAGCACTCCACTCGGAGCCACTTTATATTTTTTTTTAATCAGAAAATACCTACTGAAACTTTAAGATACAAGTCATCAACACCCGTGTAATGTATCCATATTACTTGTACCTGTAACACACAATAAGTAAATACTTTGACTTTGATTGAAATTCTTTTGACAGTGTCATGAAAGTCAATTAAGCGAATCTATTCCCATGATGATTTTGGTGGTTTCCCCTTGACTTCCACAACGCAATACTGGAATATACTTAGTTGGTTATTGGCTCCGTTGAGAGTGTCATACCCACTTACATAGTCACCTTTTACGCCATCTACAGGAAGAGAGCGAATTAGCTCGTCAAAGTGGCAATAGGCAGGCCATATAGCACGGAGAACAGATTTATTTATTAAAATTACATTTGTACCCTAACAGCTAAAGCCAAACCGGCGCAAGCTTTCAATAACTTAAGATAATATCTAGGTGAGTTACGCTATAGAGCTAGCAGGCATCTGATCTTCTGCCACTCTCTTGCACTCTGTCATCAGGCGCCCTACAGTAGGTACCACTACCATGCGCTTACAGTGACCGTACCTACTCAATAGCGACGGCGTAAATTATTTGTATGGAGAATTGTACAGCACCTCTACAAATAATTCACGCCGTCGCTATCGAGTACGGTCACTGTAAGTAAAACAAACTCAAGGTAGTGGTACAGTGCTCGCAAACAAGTCGACGTGCGGCGCCGCCGCACGGAGCCGTCGATGACCGTTAGGGCCGAAAAGAGTCTCGAATGGAGACTGCGGGTTGGCAAGCATAGCGTAGGATGTCTACCAATGAGACAAAGTGATGAATGAACTGGTTAAAGCCGGTTCACGGTGGATGCAGACCGCTTCCAACCGAAGCAACTGGAGATCTATGGGGTGATAATGAACAGTAAATAATGATGTAACGTCTGTGTCTCTTTGTGGTGTAAAGAAAACTAATTAGCCGTTTCCGTGAAAATAAAATGAAGCATCATTTAACGAAGTAAATTACCATAGAAAACTTTTACTTTGTAAACAAACTTAGCTAAAGTTCTTCCGACTTGAGTGAACTCAATTAACATTTAATTTGAGTTGCCTTACGCTCGACATTCAACTTTTAAAAGTGGCTCATTCCAGTTGGTTGTTTCAGGTGTGGATTACATGCATCCAGACCTGAAGTTTAATTACGTAAGTATTATCTTATTCAAACGTTGTACGCTTTTTGTTAAATTACAGTACCTATTGTCAGTTGAAAATAGGGATGATGACACCACCAATCTGACGTACTTTTTATGAGCTCTCAAAACACAATTTCCCATAAAGTTTCAATGGCAATAGTGAATTATGACGTCACTATCCGGCAACTCAAACAACTAACAATTTATTTGTTTTAAAGCAACAAAAAATCTAATTTTACAGTAAATCGAAAATTAATCTGGTTTTCAGGGCTAAAATAGAGCGTTTTTTTACTGGAATTATTTTTTAATATGGTCATCATCCCTATTACGGTAGAAATTTTTTTTTAAGTTTCCTTGCTATTAAAGTGTAAGCCCCTTCGCGCTTTAAATTTGCAAATTATACACCCAAGATAATGTGAAAAAAAACTCACCAAAATGACTCATCAACTAAAGTTCAAATTTATTTAAAAGGTTGTTTTTGCAAATTGTACTTGTTGTTGTTGTTGCATTACGTGTAGTGTATCGGCTCTTACATAAAAGCACGATACGATATCGCATCGTGCTGCGATGCCGCATTCTTAATTTTTCACGATGCATGTCGAAGGATTGCATCGCGATTTTCCACAAAACGACGTCGCATCGTGAAACGTTGCCGCTTTGTAGCACTACGCGATATCGATTCGTGTTTATGTGTAAGAGCCCTATGAACACCTCACTTCAAGCTATTGCCAAGCAAAGCCACTGAAACTAAATAAAAATTTACTTATCGTCGGTGATTCTGCAATACCACGTAACTAGCTTTTTTCATAAGCTGTAATTTTCACTGCACTAACAGTACTATTAACATTGTACTGATCTGACAATGATAATTATACCTTATGGAAAATCCTATTGCGTTATTACAGTATCACCGACATTATATCATACAATGAACCCAATAGGTACATGCTAACTAACAAGACAAAGATAAGTAAATCAATGCTGCAAAAATGTTACTAATGTAATGTAAAACATATTACATGTCCCACATGTTACATGTCTCTAATTGATCGAAGACTTGTTCTCATCGTTCACTTAGTAAATTTTAAAACTCAATGGCATTTTATCACGAGTATATAAACTGCGCAAAACGGACCATTAAAACCATTTTATTTGTATATGTAAGTACAAATAGAATCCATCTAAATCCTTTTTTATGTGTGTCGATTGCCAAATAATCTGCCGCATATATTTATAAATCTTTTTGTGTATTCTGTTCATAAATTTTATATCATTCTCACTTGTAGGCCCGGATTTTATATAGCCAAAGCTCAGTAGTCATGAATAAAACACCTTCGTTTTATTTTTACGCAAAAGATCTCAGTTTACTAGAAAAAAATGGCAAAAACAAAACAATTTTTAAAATTTAGATAATATTGTTGTAATTTTATTCTGGAAGATAATTTTGATTGTTTATACTTTCTGGTTAAAGTCTTCAAAGTTACGGTTAACCTTTTAACCTTTTTGCTTCAATGAGGCAATAACGAGTCTCTTTTAGAGTAATTTTATATAATGATCACTGCGACTTCGACAATTTTCGTAATAACTGTTGTAGAGGAACGTCAACAAGAAAATTATCTTTTTGGTATGAAATCAATATAAGGTGGTACGAGTGCTCGTCACTGTTCCAATAGTTGGCATCCGTTTTTTTTTCGGTTATTAAAATACATTGAATATGATACCGAAATTTCAATTTGACAGACTAATAAGTATAATTAAACCCCCGACGCAAAAAGAGGGGTGTAATAGGTTTGACCGATATGTTTGTATGTCTGTGGCATCGTTGCCACACGACGTGTTGTTAAACGGGTAGACCAATTTGAATGCCTTTTTTTATTTGAAAGCAGGTTTTCTAACAATAGTTTTAGACATGTTCCGTCTAAATCGGTTCGGCCGTTTTTGAGATATTAAGCTTTCGATTAATGCGAGCTAAACCGTGGGTGAAGTCTAGTAAGTAATAAATATATATTATAAAAATTAGGCTTACGTTTGGCCTCAATCTCGCTTGATGGAAGGCGAAGATGAGGCCTAAGATGGTACACGTTTGCCTAGAAGGTGTCTGTTCACTTCACTTATATACTATAGCCGAAATTCGCGACGCCATTTTGTTTCAAGATAGCAACATCAACATACATACACATCTATACTACTGAAAAGCTCTACTATAGCAACCACTTAGCAACAGATAAATACGTAATAGGTCCTTTTTTAGTAGGCTAGACATAGTCGACGAAGGTCAAAGTTGAGTGATAGTATAGGCGTGCTCGTGAGTAATGTTTTTACACATTCGTAGCACGTCTACGGCGTAGCATAAGCCGTAGCGCTGCATTGCGACGAGTATTGAAAACTATGCTACCGTGCTCGAACTAAAAGACGGCTAAGTGACATTTGGCCAAAATTGAGATGGCTTAGACTCATCGATGCGGCTTTTTTTCTCTCTTTCGATCTGTATGAAAAAGTCAATTTTGGCCAAATGTCACTTAGCCGTCTTTTAGTTCGAGCATGGCAGTATGATGATTAATACAAAAGATGATATGGATGTTCAAGTTTTTACGGCAAATAACGCATCACTGTGAATCACTTGTTTTTGTAAAATTGTCATGGCATGTTTGTGAATAAAGTTTTTTATATATCTATCTATCTGTGTGTGTGCGTGCGTGCTCATATATGCCACATTCGTAGCACATCAGCTATGTAATGCTGGTATAAGCCGTAGCGCAGCATTATGATTATGTATTAGTGTGTATCTATATCTATGTAATATTATGTAATTTAATATTTCGGTTTTTTTTCTTCTTATCATTGTATGTACTTTGTATAGTGGACCCCGGGTGTCATATATTTTAGATCAATCACATAAAATCTCTTGTTGTAACTATTTACTATGTAATTTTGCCAATAAACATTTTTATTTTTATTATTTTAATTATACCCAATGAGGAACTCAATGACTGATTGACTTACACCGTACAGACATCAGCACCGATATATGTCACAAAATAGCGTGTATAAATACTTGACATCAGAGCCAATAGGTCGCATAGGTCGGACGTGCATTTTTGATACTTTAAAAGTCAAAAAATCATAGTTAAACATCAGTTATTTTTCTTCTAAAGTATTTTTTTTATTCGACTGGATGGAAAACGAGCAAGTGGGTATGATGGTAAGAGATCAGCGCCTCCCATAAACAACTGCAACACCAGGGGTATTTCAGATGCGTTGCCAACTTAGAGGCCTAAGATGGGATACCTCAAGTGCCACTAATTTCACCGGCTGTCTTACTCTCCACGCCGAAACACAGCAGTGCAAACACTGCTGCTTCACGGCAGGATTAGCGAGCAAGGTGGTGGTAGCAATCCGGGCGGACCTTGCACAAGGTCCTACCACCTGGAAATTCCTGATTTACAGGCATTAGGTACGATACGTAGTTGAAACATAGACTTGCGTTTCACCACAATACATATACAAAAGTTCATTTTCAAATACAGAGAGAGATAGAAAGACATTTATTTACTTATTTTTTTACTTATATTCGATACACAGGATAAAAATACATCGACAAGGAAAACATTTTGAAGCAACATCGAAGTATAAATTGGATCCCGCTTAGCATAGCGTTGTGGAAAATAAATAGGAGGTAAACCAAATATAACGACGCACGTCGTTTGTTTTGTATTTTTTTAACCTATGGAATTCTTATTATTATGTTTTTATGAAATGGACATTAATATCACTTTTGACATTTTAATAGGTTTTTGTTTTGTAGATTCAGGGTAGTATTATTGTATGGAATTATTTTATTTTTAATTTGCATTTGCACTTTTACTCTAATAAACAATTTGTACGCCGCAAGGTAAAACATGTAGGACTTCTTTTCTTTTTTTAACCGACTTCAAAAAAAGGAGGAGGTTATCAATTCGGTTGTATGTTTTTTTTTTTTTTTTTTTTAATGTTTGTTACTTCAGAACTCCGTCATTTATGAACCGATTTGAAAAATTTTTTTTGCGTTCGTCTAGGAATGCTTTCAATTAGGTCCCATAAGCACCAAATCAGGATCTGATGATTGGATCCTAAGGAAATCGAGAGAACTCTTCAAATGTTGTAGGGACACCTATGGTAATTTTGATATATTTAGTAGTAACTCGTGTATTTGCTCTTGAAAATCATCATTTGGTATAGTGGAACTGATGATGAAGACCACAGATGACCATCGGAGTTACTACTCAATAACAAGTATTTCGTGGGTTGAATTTCAATTGCTTTAACAAAGTTGCTAAGCAATTTATGCTCCTTGGAACGCATATGGTGAAATGGAATGGGTGGTGAAGCACCAGGACTCCTCAATAATGAACATCTCTGCATCGGAAAAAGCAATTTTTCGTAAAAGATGACGAGCAGTTGACATTAAACTATATTGTATCTTAGATGTTTTACACTAAAAAGCGTGAAAAAAAAATTTTATAACAAAAACTAGAACCGACTACAAAAAACCATGAAAATAATTTTCTACCAGTCTGAAGTCGGTGCCTCAGCACGAGCCAGCAGGAGCGATTGAAGTCATTTACTCGTATAGTTGTAGGTGAGGTAGACGACTATAGGTCCACTCCTGCTGGCTCGTGCTGAGGCACCGACTTCAGACTGGTAGAAAATTATTTTCATGGTTTTTTGTAGTCGGTTCTAGTTTTTGTTATAAAATTTTATGTGTACCGACTGTATTTAAGTATTAATCATGTTTAAGCAAATAAAATATTTTTTATCTTTTACCTACCTGCAAATAGAATAGGTCGAAACGTTTACTCATAAAAAAAATACATATATTTTAGACTAGCTTTTCCTGCGGCTCCGCCCACCCGGTATTCGGTTATCGCGCGCTGTTCTCTCGGGAACTGTGCTTTTTTCCGGGATAAAAAGTAGCCTATGTCGCTCTCGGGCCCCTAAACTATCTCTATGCTAAAAATCACGTCGATCCGTCGCTCCGTTACGGCGTAAAAGACGGACAAACATACAAACACACTTTCGTATTTATAATATTAGTATGGATAATAATTGCTCTACATTTAAACACCAAAAATATATGTAAAATTCTCTGTCGCTCTGTTTGCCATCTTGTTCCTTGCTTGTAAGTGTATTTGTAACTTTGTACTTGTAATTGTATTTAAGTAGGTAGGTAGAGCAACCACGGCAACGTGCAAGCTATGTAATCAAAGTATAGTAAAACAGGGGGTTATACTTAAGAATTTTTAATTAAATGTTAATCAAGGGATACTGAATAAACATTGTAACGTTTGGGGCAAACAACAAGTTTGTGCAAACTTTCAGAAGCCGTGGGCTGTTAACGATAACAATTTAGACAGCGCGCCAAACGCGCAGGTTATTGGAGAACTTGTTATTGCAGGTTATTGGAATACCTGGGTCCTGGCAACCCTATCATCTACTGGCGTAAATAATTTGTTTGAGCCGGACGTTACTTTAGATCGGTCCATATTCATGTAGGTAATCGATTTTTTTATTCTCATTTTACTGACGCAACACAACACTGAAAAAAACCGACCAAGAGCGTGTCGGACACGCCCAAAATAGGATTCCGTAGCCATTACGAAAAAATTAAGTAATATTTTTCTAAGGATTTCGAATTTTATATGGAATCTTTCAAGTAAAGGTATATTTTATACCTTAGGCTGCTAGTTATTTACTCTTAAACTATTAATAATTATCCCTTTAAGGGATAAGTTCGCCTTTGTATTATTATCCTGTGTTCTGTTAGTTATTTTCATGTGTTTTATGTACAATAAAGAGTTTTACAATACAATACAATTATCAAGCAAACTTAACCGTTATAGCTTTCCTTGTAAGTGTATGATATACTTACTACCATACTGAATTTTTCCAAATTTTTCCACCCACCGGTTTACGTCATCATAAAAAGCCCATTCTTAAAAAAATGTGACCACGAAAATGAGGTGATTGAAACGCTTGAATAATGACCCAGTAAACACCATCCCACTAATAAATGCGAAAGTTTGTAAGTCTTGTATGTTTTTTTGTTTGTTACTTCATCATGTCGAAACGCTGACCCGATTTAGAAGAAATTTGGTTTACATATACTTAGTTCAAATCCCGGGGAAGGACATAGGCACGGATATGTATTACACTAGATTACGCAAATGCATCTACTTCGCGCGTCCGAACCCCGACCAAAGGCCCCATACAAAGACTGACCGCTAACCGCTAACTGACTAATCACGACTAGTGACTGACTCAAGCCCCAAGGCGCGGGCGGGCGGCGCATTTGAATCGATTTTGCGCGGCCATCGGGGAATTCACATCGCTAATTCGCTCTTGAGACGTCACAGTAGATATAAAAAAGAGACACGGTTAGTTTTCATACAGATTGAGGTGTTTGCGTTATCTAGTGTAATCTGTATCTGTGGACATAGGATAGTTTTTATACCGGAAAATTGCATAATTCCTGCAGGATAGTGAAATCCAAAATTTACGCGGACAGAGTAACGGCTAGTTGTACAATAATTCTAAGGGGCTACTCAAACAAAAATACCTTATATTAGTTTCCTGGAAACCAGATTAATACCAAGCGGCGAAATATAATTAAAGAATAATAAAAATAATCATATTTATTAATATTTTCATTCAACTAGTACGCCTTTGTACATATACAGCGTGTATTTTTAATACTACCTCAAACTTTAAGGGCAGTTAGTGAAGGCCCTAATAATCACATTTTATTATGTTTTAGTAAAAAAATTAGACTTATTATTTTCCTTACAAAATTAATTAGGACGCAATGTATCGTTACGCGATACTACTTTGTTTTTATTCAAAACGTCGCACTTGTTGACGTGACAGCTGTCACAGAACGCTTTCTCTTTTCTTGTATTGCTGCTCGAAATATTTCAAAAATTAATTACGCTGTTTTATTTTAAATTAACAATTTGTTTTGATATCGGTTCACATCACTTAAATCTTCGTCTGGTTACAGTTTGAGGTAATATTAAAAATTAACGCTGTATTTCATTTTTTGGCAATTGTGTTTGTTTTACTTATTTTGATACAATAAAGAGTTTACATACTTACATACTAGTGAAACTGACGTAGCCTCCATTTTCTTTTGAGTAGGTATATCACCTTTAGAACGAAACCGACACAATTCAAAATGTTCTCATTTTAAAACTCAATCACGTTTTGTGTTAAACAAAGTTCATTTTAGTAATGTGAATATTTCGAATTGTGTCAGTTTTATTCTAAAGGTGCGATTATTGTCACCGTAAAAAGTACGTCAACAGATTGATGGTGCCATCTATTTAAGTAAGACACCTTAAGCTAAAGTATACAAATCTTAAGTAAAGTTCACGCCATTATCAACCCGCTTACGCTTTGCAAATTTCCTGCAACATTTCCTTGTCGTTGGCGGAAGCGGCGAGACAACCGGTGAACAGATAAACTGACACCTTGACACTTGTCGAAGGACGCCTTATCAATCTGTCAAACATCGTATTGAATCACGGAAAAGGACAGAAGCAGGGCAGTCTTAGGTTATGCGGGGGCCCTGGGCCACACAAGGACTTCGAGCCCTTTTGGAAATTAAAGAGAGTGATTGATGTTTTTTTTTCTGCGTGAATATGCTATTTTCTGTATTTATTACACACAAAATCAAATATATGTACACACTAGCTTTTGCCCGCGGCTTCGCCCGCGTGGAATTCGGTTATTGTACGCTATTCCCTCGGGAACTGTGCATTTTTCTGGGATAAAAAGTAGGCTATGTCACTCTCTGTGTCTATGTTTCGACGTGAAAGACGGACAAACATACAAACACACATAGCTTGCTCGTTCCACAGGTGACCATAGTAGGGCTGGCTCTTTCCTCGGTCAACCAACGTATTGGAATTGCGATATTTAACGAGGAAACACAGACAGCCTTATGGGCACCCTGCCCAATACCAGCGAATTGGGTGATATTGATATTTGCGAATATAGATTTTTAGGATTACAGTCAGCTTTAATTCTATTTGTTAATTATTATATATATTGGGTACTATTTATTAAATAAACATTGTTTAATATTTCCTTCTAATCTTTTCTTAAAACTTTTTTGTTACGTTAGTTAATCTTTTTTGAGAAATTCATAGACCACGCGACGAAGCAAATACTTAAAAGTATCAGAGACAGGATTTTAAGATGATTTCCCTAGCGTTTCAACCACTCGGCAAAAATCTCATTAGTTATCCCAGTATTTCATCAATATTGATGGGACGCGTAATAATTTTTGACAGCCTCTTATAAAACCTACTAGCATTTCTAAATTACGAATCTACGACGTAGATGAGATATTTTTTCTGCCTGAAAATTTTCCTATTTATAAAATCTATTACGTCAAGCGCAGCTACAAAAAATTCGGGCCACTAATTTTAGAAGGAATTTGTGTCATAACTTTTTTTAATTTTCTAAATGCTTTTGTTTCTCTTTAATTTAGAGTGCTTCGTTGTACATTTTACAATTGTGTCGCAATTAAGATGTCAGTTCGTTTTCTTTATAAATTACATGGCCACGGATGATTGATGATTATATTTGTCATCTTTAATAAAATAAGGCCCCTCATTGAAGGTACACGTTGTTACGTGTACATCCCGTAACAAATAAATTTCATGTAAACTATATATTATTATTGTAACTGTTATTATTTCTTCTTTTTCTCATTGCCAGCAATTCATTGAATACGGATGTTCCCAAAGGGCGTTTTTGGTTACCAATTTAATAAACACCTCAAAGTCCCTACGTAGCAGTGTATCATATAACCCATTCCCCAATTATAAAACAAACATTTCATATCCAAGTTAAACGTTGCGATTCGTTATTATATCAAAGTTCTATTATCATAACTTACCACTGTTTGCAGTTTGTGAAGCTGAACAGAGCTTCTCAAACTTTGGGCACATGACGCCATTATAAGTTTTTGTTCGCAGAATGCGGAGGCGTCGTATGACTTTAGCAGCAACGACCCATACCCGTATCCTAGGTATACGGACGATTGGTTTAACAGGTGAGCTCTAATAAGGCCATAAGTGTTAATAAGGCCATGTATATTAATAAGGCCAATAGTACATATAACAAGGCCAATTTGTATCCAAAATGTTTGTACCTATATACCTTTCTATAGCAGTATTCAGATACTATTAGTCAATTCTGGCTTTTCACAGGATTTAAAAATATTACATATTTTAAATCTTAAGGTGTTGCTATTTAAACCACTTTACTTTGCTGCTCATCGTGGTAGACTAGTGGTTTGAGCTTTGGCCTTTCAAACTGCGGGTCGTGGGTTCAAGTCAATTTTTCGGAATTAATGTGCAAAATTACATTTGAAAATCATCATGACCTTTCCGATCACGGAAAACATGGTAAGGTCCTAACGGTGCGGAAAGAATTTTAATCTAATTTCTTCAAGAAATTCGGAGGTGTGTGTGAAATCTGCACTGGGTCCGGGAGGGAATAACGGCTCAAGCCTTTTCATTCTTACAGGGGCCTGTGCTCTTTATTGGGGCAATTATAGGTAGGCCGAGATGGTGATGACTTTGCTTTTATTATTATTAATGGGGTTATTTATTATAATAACTGGGGTATTACAGACGCGTAATAAAGAAAAATTGATGAGTTTATAACAATATTAAATATTATGTATTTTTTTAAACCCGTGTGAAAAGAAAGTTAAATGGGCCATTTTTATTTTGCTATCTTTTTTTTTAATTTCAAGATCCTCATTTTGTACTAAATTTTAGTATAAATTCCGAAATTTCAAAAAGTGGGTCTCTTGATGGTAAGATCACCACCGCCCTGCCAGGGGGATTGCGGATGCGTTGTCAACCTAGAGGCTTAAGATTGGATACCTCAAGTACCAGTAATTTCACCGGCTGTTTTAGTCTCCATGCCGAAACGCAACAGTGCAAACAATGCTGCTTCACGGCAGGATTAGCGAGTAAGATTTTGTGTAACCGTAACTAAATTAAATTGGGCTTACCATGATCAAAATTTAACTACCAACTCACCAAATTTTATTGAAATAGTCTGAGAAAAAAAAGAAATTGAGAAAGAAATTAAAATTGGCTCAAATTTTAATATCGTTCAAATTATAGCCACCTATAAAAGAAAATTATAACTTCAAAATTCAATTATTCCTCAACTTTAGGAATTGACGAAGCCGACTCTTTGAAAATTTCTATCGAATCTCCAACAATTGAAGTTATTAAGGCACAAAGTTCCTTGTTTTACTTGGCCTACAAATTTACTTTGACACTTCAAAGATGAAAACATTTTTCGCACATAGTATTGTGATTTTAAAGTTAGCACATCTTCTTTATTTACTTTCCAGAGCTCCGCAGCAATATCATACAAATTACTTATATTGTTACTTTATCTTTCTTATTATCCAAAATGTAGTAAACCCAAAACAAACTTCTTGTTTTAAAATTCCAAATTTAATTTGACAAATTGTGGTGCTAAATCGTTTCCCAAGGAAAAACACTTTACATCTTTAGTTATTTGTCTAATTCCTGATTAAAACTTTAAAGTAAGTTTACTGTATACATCTCTTCTTTTAATGAAAGAGAGGGTAGATATTTGACAAATAGATAATCATACTTTCCATTCTACTCACCTCAAACTAACTTTCCTTCGTAAGACTTGCCTATGCTTATTAAAAACATTATTTTAACACAAAAATCAAAACGCTTAAAATTTTTGTATGTTTTAGTATAAGTAAGTCTTTTCTTGCCATTATCGAAATGTAGGTGCCATTTAGATTGAAAGTAGAAGAGTAATTAACTATACAAATTAGTTGTTCTATGTTTCATTTTGATAAATCTAATCTTACATTTCAACGTCACTCACTCAAAAGTCAAGTTGCAAATTTAAACATAAACTATGGATGACTAATTACATTTCTCTAAATTCTGACTGTTTAATCTTTTCCTGACACGTCAAAACTTTGTACTGTTCATTACCACTTCGGTAACTTTGTACAAGTTTGAGTAGGTACCACAGGGACTTCGGCAGTTAAGTAATCGAACTTAGTAATGGCAAGTTTTCCTCTTCGCCGGTACTTTAAAAGCTAAAATGTTTAAGTTTAGAAATTTTGATATTGTATATTTTCTAAGAATAGCTCTTGCCATTTATGCTTAAATCTCTTTTCGTCCAGTGTTGAACAAAGTCAAAGTTAAAGTCAAAATATTATTTAGACATTATTTATTTAGTATTTATAATAAGTTATGAAAGTCAATAAATCTCAAAACTTAAAACTCTTTGTTGGAAATAAACCGACAAGATACTAAACGGAACTCAACTCTACAAAGAGCTCTTTCAAAACTTCCACTTCTACCTATTGGTCCAAGTTTTTTCTTTCTCAACCAGTGACTTGAAATGAACTTGTTAGTTTATCTTACAGAGAGCCGGTCATTTTTTAAGGCCGAGTTTAGACTTGCAAGAAAATCATGCAAGTTGCATTACATTGCGAGGCCGTAAAGCCACCGATTTTGTAGTGGTCAATCGAACGCCACAATGTAATGCAACTTACACGATTGTTCTTGCAAGTCTACACTCGGCTTAATGATATGTTATATTTAATTGTATTGTTATTTAACAGCCATGGCACGAGATGCGCGGGTGAGGTGGCCGCAGCACGTGACAATGGAGTCTGCGGTGTAGGAGTTGCTTACCACTCCAAAGTGGCTGGTAAGTCTTGGCGTATTGACAATAATACGTAAGTTCGAGAGGTGCCTCGAACACTAAACACACAATTTCACAACTTCTTTCTGTCAAATGGCATAAGACAAGGGTAGAAAGAGACGGTGAACGTCAACACGTTAGATAATACGGGCTCGTCTCGCGTCATACAACGTAAGTAAAGACCATGAATTATTGAGAATTTACTAAATACCGGTATTGAAATGCGATTGCCAGATCTAAAAATAAATTAAATAAAAAAATACATATCTTGGGACCATTTACACCAATCGACCTAGTCCCAAACTAAGCAAAGCTTGTTCTATGGGTAATAGGCAACGAAACCATCCAAGCCAAGAAAAAACATTCGTATTATTTAAATTAATATTTTACGGTTATCGCGAGCGAAGTCACGGGTAAAGGTTAGTCGCTAATAAAAGCAAAAGAAGCAGGCGTATTTAGTGAAAGAAAGTTTAATCCTGTGGCTGTGGCTGCGTACAAAGTTTAAATACAATTTACTTGATTAGTAACAATTTTCCTCGCCCGCACCGTCCGTTGATTACGAGAAGAATTTCTTTTCAATAATCCATCCCAGCAAAAAGGTGGAAGTGAATTAATGAAATTGAAAAAGGGTTTCATTTGATGGAAACTGAAGCCTTTCATATTGCTTATTCTTTGGAGTAGGTACGGGGGTTTTTATTGGCCTTGTTCATGTTGATATTATTTTTGGTAATTTGAAGGATATTATTATTTCGTGCACGTTTCAATGAATCATTTTGGAATGCGTCAGCAAAGTTTAATGTATAGGAAAAACCAAAGCCGAAGTTTATTTTTATACGCCACTTTGACATTTGCCTTTTCCAAAAAAATCAATATAAAAACATAACATCCTGGTAAAGTTGCATTGAAGAGATTGCTCTGAAGCGATAAGGCCGCCTTTTGCATACTTTGTATTTTTTTTTCTCTGTGTATCTGTTTTCTATATCGCTTACTATTTCTGGTGTACAATAAAGAGTCTTTGTATTGTATTGTATTGTATTCTGCATCATCACACTATTGATATTCCTCAACTTGGACAAATATCTGCATCTCTCCATTTATTATGGCCTTTTCTCACAAGTTTACTACTGTAAAAACATGTTCAAAAATACCTAACAAAATAACGTGTAGTATCTAGCCATAATGCACGGCATTCTCAGCATTTCCCGTACAATTACCATTACGCTGTGGGCCTTATTCTCCCATGATTAAGGTCCACGTTAGGCGCGCTCCACTGGGCCGCGTAATTGGTACATTTTGGACTGGACCCGTTGTCACGTTTGCCACGTTCATCCGTGAGATTCGCCTATGTTTTTAGATGAGATTCAGGTTTATGACCGGTCCGAGCAAGTTATTCGCATGAAGGTCTTGAAGAAGATTCGTTTTTTGCCAATGAATGAAATTACAGATTTATTTCGTCCAAAAACCTGTTTTATGCGTAATCAACCCTTTTTTAACCTTTGATTTTAACCTTGTAAGACCCACGTCAAATTTCGATTTTTCAATTTGAAACTTAGGGGCTGTTTCACCATCTATTGATTAATGTTATTTTGGCTATACATTGGCTGTATGTCAATATTTTCCTAATAATATATAGAATACGGCAAATTCTGGAGTTGTGAAATACCCTATTGCCCATTTATTCGCAAATACGCAATAAAAATGCTTCAGCAATGAGACCGACGCAATTATTAAAAAGGATTCCCGTCATCTTGCGAAGATAATTCTTCCGACGTCCAATATAATTATCAGGACAATTAATCTTACGTGCAACGTTGGAGACAGATGAGGTCTTCAACCCTAGCTATAACTCTCTCCATAACTATCTAAAACCTACCCCAAGATACGGACCATTTATCTTCTTAACACAGTCGTCCAGCCTCATAAATCAAGGGCGTCTTTGACTGGTCATTCAGAAGGTTTCTATGAACTATTCCTGTCCAGATCTCTGAGGTTACGAAATCAACTGACAGGATTACGGTATGTTGGCTTTTGCTGTTAGTCGGTATAGGAAGATACAATAGTTTAGGGTTTATTAGAGTATTCGACAACTGCTAAAAATGCTATATTTTACATATAACATAAAATAAAGCATGAAACTATTATTAAGTAGGTACATTGAATTAAATATGCGTGTTGATTTTAATGAGTTCTTTTTTGCTGAAATCTTTAGGTTCGAGTATAACAAGTAGTAATATTTTGACTCTACTTTTTTTAACGAACTGTTAATTTAATACCTCTTATTCATAAACGGTTATTAACGTTGTCCTATGTTTTGTCGGCTTCTGGCAAAATAGTACACGTATAAAAAGCGACAGATATAGACAAGTGAATGTTTATGTTAGAAGCTTACAAGGCACTATTTCGTTCCTCTTTGCTGTGAATTTGTTGGTGGAAACTCTGTCTATATATTCGTTCACAACTTATTTTTTGAACGGCCTTTATCTATTCCTATATGTAAAGGTAGGAAATAAACAATATGCAATAGATCGTGTCGATTTATAGATAGATAAGCTCGATTAGTCACGATAACGATTGACAGCGTTCATTCAGCCCTTTTGTTTTACTAATCACTTACTACGTGTTACTTTTACGCTAGTTTTACGTTGACAGTAATCGCTGGGTGCTAAGTACTATGTGGGGGTAATGAAATCTATCGCAGCTCTCATAGTGGCCAAAAGTAAAAATAATGTAAAAGCGTATTGGCAGCTTTTGACGCTCCGTGCATGGCACGCGACGGTGACGGTTAAGAAACGTGCTAGTGGGCATAGTCTCATACTTTTTAATAGGAACAAAGAATATTTGTTTTGCCTGACACGTTCCCATTACGGTCATGAAATGATATGAAATAATGAGTAGAGACTTTTTGCATCTTTCTTTAGGGACGTACAGTCGACTTCATAAACTTGAGAGCAACAATTTGATCAAAAATATCTGAACAGGGCTCTATTGTAAACGGCGTAGAAGCGTGTTCAGATATTTTTGATCAAATTTTTGCTCAGAAGTTTATAAACTCGACTGTAGGTACGCTAAACGCTTGCGTGGGCTCATGACATTACGGGATATCAGTACGTGTCCGATCTACCCGCTGTCAAATTATTTCTTGCCCTTACCCTGTCGAATATAATAGCATAAGCTGTTTATTTTATGAAGGTCTGTTGCCACGCGCAAACCCGTATTCATGTCCATAATATAATCAGTCGCTGCAAAGGGCAACATAAGCAAACATATAATCTTAAGCTGTTCTATACTAAATGGTTCAAAATACTTAGGTAGAACAATACCTACAGAAAAAAGACTTATCTTACTCGTACCAATATTTTAAACGTGAAAGTTTGTATAGATAGATGGATGGGTACCAAAAACGTTTGGCAAACTGTTTCATTTCGCAACTTTTCATTTCCCAACCGTTAAAAATATTTCTGAAACTGTAAATATTTCAGGATTTTTATAAAAGTAACCTAACCTAACCTAAAAGGTTCTACACGATGGCAATGAAATGAATCCGGAAATATTTACAGTTTTAGAGTTTGCGAAATGAAAAGTTGCGAATTGAAACAGTTTGCCAAACGTTACGTTGCGAAAAGGCAGTACTCGAGATGGATGATTTGTTTCTTTTACGCCAAAACTGCTGAACAGATTTGCATGGAACTTGGTATACAGGTATGTAATTATATACCCTGGGTTATCATATAGTCTACTTTTTATCCCGAAACAATGTAACTACCTGTAAAAAGGAAAAGTTTATATGCATGTCGCCAACCTCTAGAGGCGTATTCAGTTACCCCAGAATCTTGTATGCGCTCCCAAGTGTTCGCCGTGTATATACACGTACATAAAACTGTTTGCCAGGCGCCTCAATTCGCACACAATACGGGAGCGGCAAAGCCTTCGATCACGGCAAAGCCTCAAATTACCAATTCAATTTCCCGCCGACAGTGTGACGTTTGCTCAAGGGTGACAAGCACATGGAAAACGAGTAATGTTGGTTAAAGGGCATACATAGGTATAGGTAAAAGAATATAGGAGCGACATTTACCTCCTTTGTCTGTCTCAGATCTGGTTTTGATATTTGCAGTGAATAGTAAAATTTAGCATCTCTTGGATTGCTGTGCCGAGCGTGCCAATCCAACTATAGTTAAAATGAGAAAAGTTTTTTCATGGCTAATCTTTATGACATTGACGAATCTAAGATTGATATTCCTTCGTTGACATCTATTATTATTATTATTCCTCTTGATGGCGGTTTTAAGGCATTGAGATCGATCTAGACTGCATGTTTCTTACATCAAAACGGCGCACAAAATTCGTTTACAGCGCGGTTTTGTGAACAGTTCACTACAGTTTGTTGACGTCCGTGACAGGGGTTATGTCAAAGTAAAATTGGTGATTGATACACCGCGCATTTTGTTCTAAACAGTTAGTCTAGTGCCGTAAGGTCGAAATGTCGATGTATTCTTTGTACTTTTTGATCTCGGGTCTTGGACATTACATAATACATAATGTGTGCCTATTGCTTACCTTGTAATTTTATCTGTGTACCTGTTTTTCTGTATCGCTTATTATTTCTTATTAGTATTTGTATTGTATTGTATTGTGTGTATGTGTATTTAAGTTTAGTGGTTTAATGGCCACTTGCTGGAAACACATAAATAAATTAGTTTAGTAGTGTCAAAATCTATGGAACTGTCAAGCTTAAGCCAGGCTTAACAACCAAATCTAGATTTATTTTTACCTGCAAGTGGGTCTAATTCTGTATTTATCAATGTTTATCCGTTGCCTAGTACCCATAGTACAAGCTGTTTAGGACTGGTCAATTGGTGTCAATGAATTGTCCAATCCAATCCCGGGATTTGAACCCGCACCTCTTGGTAGAGCGTGACATATCCAACTAGACTATTCACCACTAATTCATTCTTTAATACGTTGCTAATTCTTTGCGGTTTGGTCAACAAATATAGCACATTACACAATTATGTAGTCTTGCTAATTAGTTTTCTCGATTCTGTGTAATTAGGCTCCAGTGTTAATTATTAATAATTAACTTGCCATAAACAGAGCTATAATTATGTCTTAAGTAAATAGACACATACCTAGTACTCCTAACAGCACCTTTTTTAAGCTGAAAAAATGCAAAGTTTTACGGGAATTTATTTAGTGTTCCTTAAGGTCTCTACCCAATGCATCGTATTATGCCATGACCGTAATAGGAACGTGTTAGGAACGGAATTTCTAACCCGCATTGGACCAGAGTGGGAACTATCGCCATACACTCTCATTTTGTAAGGTGCCCAGTATCTATAATGAACTAATGCAAAATGTTTCCTCAAAATTTAAAGAAGTTTTCATGAATAGGGAATAATTACTGCAATTTTCTGGCGTCATATAGCAAAAAACCGTATATTACTGCAATTTTCTGCCGTCATATAGCAAAAAACCGTAGATTACTGCAATTTTCTGCCGTCATAAAGCAAAAAACCGTAGATTACTGCAATTTTCTGCCGTCATAAAACAAAAAACCGTAGATTACTGCAATTTTCTGGCGTCATAAAGCAAAAAACCGTAGATTACTGCAATTTTATGCCGTCATATAGCATAAAACCGTAGATTACTGCAATTTTCTGCCGTCATAAAGCAAAAAACCGTAGATTACTGCAATTTTCTGGCGTCATATAGCATAAAACCGTATACTGCAATTTTCTGCCGTCATACAGCATAAAACCGTTTATTACTGTAATTTTAGCATAAAACCCTATACAGTTTCTTGAGTATCTTAAATGCCGTAATATCTATTATTTTAATAAAAAATTTGGAAATATAACTCTATCGTTACTATCGATGCAAACATCACGTTATTTTGTTGCTAACAAATATATCGCGTTCGCGCAAGATTTCTATAGGTTTAGATACTAATACTCTTTGGTCACGATCTGTCGTGGAGACAAATTTATAAAGAGAACTGACGTTGTCATGGAGGTTTGCGCTAGAGTCGCCCCCTGTGCAAAATTTTGCCTAATATGCCCTATAGGTACTGTTGATTTGACCCTTACATAATGACGTTATTGCATCGAACGTCTGAAAGCCTGACCTGTACAACATAGGAGTAATAGCCTAGATCTAGGTATCAAACTAGGGCATCTCGTATACCAGTGACGTGACTCCCTTACTATTATTATATAAGTTTGTGCTGTAGAATTAAATAATTTATTGAATCAGACGTTACTCAAATTCAAATTCAAATTCAAATCATTTATTCAGTAAATAGGCCGCAATGGGCACTTTTACACGTCATTTTTTTTAAACTACCAGCGCTTTCGGAAAGACCATCATTGCCAAGAAGAATGCGCCGCAAGAAACTTGGCAGAAAGTCATTTTTTCAAAATAAAATAATTACAAATAAAATACTTAAAAACTACAGTAAACAATTAAACAAAAAATCACAAAAAAAATAATTAAATAATAATACAGGGATGTATGGGGTCCCTTAGTTACAAAATTAAACACTAACTATATCTACGTTAAGCGGAAGTGTAGAATGCTTCCACCGTCATAAATGAAAAAAAAAAAAATTAATAATAATAATAAAAAAAAAAACTGAAATATGCATTTCAGGTCAAGTAACCATTAAGCTTTTGGATTTCGATGGCAAGCTCACGTCTGCCGCCCCCAAAGTTAGCTCACACGCACTCATGTCATGCTCTGAAAGCAGAGCGGTACCGAGGGCATGGTATTGCTTCCGTTCCCATAAGCTCTATGGGATCGTCTTGGGAACTTCGACGTAGCGAGCCTGTGACTAGAATTATTAAACTAAAAATATACAAGTTTAAAATCCATAAGCTTAACAATATACAATATAACTATAGCAAGGGGATGTATAAAGTCCCTGAGTTAATAATATAAATCCTAATCTAAATAATTCAGAGATGTATATAGTCTCTAAATGTCAAAGTAAACTACTTAATTAAACTAATTAAATTATACAATCATCAGAGGTGTAAAAAGCCTCCAAGGTCAAAAATCAATAATAATAATTAAAATAAAGAGATGGAGATGTATAAGGTCTCCAAATGTCAAACTAATGCATGTTTTTAAATTAAATTCTGCAATGCGGACAACGGCAACAGAACCAGAAACTAGACACGAAATGCGCCGGGACACTGCCAAGTCACACTTCACAACACTACACAATACAAATACACCGACATAAACACACACTCACACACACACACACACACACACACACAAACACGAGTACATCACACATCAACACCCTCATCGCACATCAATCTTCATCGGCTTTCAGTTTTGGCCATGTCGCATTATCACATAAGTACTCCTCAACTTTATAGTAAGCTTTCTTCAGGAGTGCACTCTTTATGTATTCCTTAAAAGAGTTGTGTGGCAATTTCCATGCTTCTACGGGAACTTTATTGTAAAATCTCACGCAATACTTTGCGGAGGTCCATATCAATGAACTAAAACAATTACTATGCTCACCCGCGACCTTACGTTTATGCAAGAATTGTGTGTAAAGTTGTAAGAACACACACTAACCCATCTATCACCAAAAACATACTACACTGATGCGTTTCGAACTCAACCAGAATTCATCTTCAGAGCAACACAACCGTTCATCATGCTACCAGATTTTAGGTAGATTAAATTAGAAAAAAATACACAAAATCTGAATGTAAATTTTATTTGAGTCACGTCACGCTGTGCTAAAAAGTGTCGCACGTCGTGACGTCACAATAGAACTTTAACTGGTTATAATCTGCATCATTTTTTGTTTAATAGACGAAAGTAAAAATAGAAGTGTGAAATATTTTTGGATAATCTTACAGACTACCTAATTAGATTTGTTTAGTACAGCCAAGGGCATAAATATAACGTTACTAAGACGTCAAAAATATTTATACACCTTAACGCCACTACCATGGTCGATGATATATTTTACGCTATATCTATACAGATATTTACGCCGTCGACTGTACAGCGTGTTATTTATGTCATGTTAGCTTGCACTCTCAATCTCTATAGTGACCGTTCCCTACATCAAACATCTGTTCTATTTTGATCGTGTGTGCGTCACCATTCCTTGTGTAGCGAGCACTTACATGGACACTGTTCGTTATTCACGTTCCATGTTATTATGTTCTCTGTGTAGATATTATTTAGTACTTGTGTAATGTGTAACAAGATTGCCATAGTTTCTCCGCCGGAACACCTGGTGCTAATGCTAACTTATCTGGGGCTTCCTCTTCCTTACTTGGCCCTAGTTCCGCATCTGCGACTAGTTTATCTGCTCGATTAGCCTTCCTGAAATCGCACGTCAAAGTGCCCAAGAGATTACCAAAGGGAGCACGTGTGGCGGTAGCTCGAAGTTTGTCTGAGTGTATTGCCAAGGTAGTTTCAAAAAACGATTTTGCTGCGTGGGAAGCTTTACTCACTTTTGTATACAAAAATTGCCATATCCCACGTGATAAATCGAACCGCTCTCTATCAGCAATTATAAAAGAAAATCTTCTTAATCCTGTTATACCTCCTAATCCCGAGCCATTCGCGATTAGATGTAATTCTAACTCAAATCATAAGATAAGGGCGATCGAAAATAAAATTTCTGATGGCAATGTCAGAAGCGCAACCAAGCTGCTTTTTTCAAGCGACACCTTGGCTTTTCACTCTGCAGACGTACTGTCGGCCCTCAAAAATAAACATCCGACTTCATCCACGTCATTACAATATTCTGCACTCTCCTCATCAGTACAACAGCCTCTACAGGTCACTGAATCAGCTACTTTAGAAGCGATCCGCTCTTTTCCCAACGGCTCTGCCGGAGGCCTGGACGGGCTAAGTCCACAGCACTTAAAGGACCTAACCAGCCCTTTAATGGGTGATGTGGGGGACACTTTACTTAAAGAGCTGACTGCTCTTATGAACTTAATGCTGTCGGGGAAAATTTGCAGCGAAATCGCACCAACCCTTTATGGTGCCAATTTAATCGCTTTAAAGAAAAAAGACGGCGGAATCCGGCCCATAGCTGTTGGTAGCTCATTGCGCCGTTTGGCTTCAAAGCTTTGCTGCCGTGAGTTTCACTTCCGCCTTACTGACAAATTCAAGCCAAAACAACTTGGTTTCGGTGTCAGGGGCGGATGTGAGGCTGCTGTGCACGCAACTCGCTCATTTCTCGAGAAAAATGAATTTGACGTTCTCCTGAAATTGGATGTAAAAAATGCGTTTAACTCGATCGACAGGGGTACCCTTTTGCAAGAGATTGGAAAAGAACTTCCTGAGATTTTTGACTATCTCTGGCAGTGTTATGGTACTCCATCAAAACTAATGTTCGGTAACAATGAAATCGCTTCTGCCGTTGGCTGCCAGCAAGGGGACCCCCTCGGCCCTGTTATTTTCAGTCTCGCAATCAACCCCATTATCACACAGCTCACTTCAGAACTCAATCTTTGGTATCTTGATGACGGCACTATTGGTGGAAAAGCATCTTCAGTATTAAGCGATCTAAACCTCATCATCAGGCGTTTCTCTGAGATAGGCCTCTCGTTAAATTACGACAAGTGTGAAGCTTTTATCTCAGAGAAACTTTCTGCCGATATTCAGGCTGACATAGTTAATAGCCTTAACAATGTCACGCCTAATATCTCTATACTCACTCGCGAATCTCTTACTTTACTTGGCGCCCCAATTTTTGAGGATGCTATTCCCTCAATTATAAATTCGAAATTAATCAATTTCCATAACACTTCTGACCTACTTTTCAAAATTAGCCCTCATATAGCAATTTACATTCTGCGGTTGTGCCTGTTTTCACCAAAATTTTTATACATTTTACGTTGCTGCTCCGTTTGGAAATTTCCCGACCTGACCTCATCTATCGATATTGTTTTAAAAGAAACTACCAGCAAAATCCTTAATATTTCATATACTCCAACAAGTTGGACCCAGGCGACTTTACCGATCAAATATGGTGGACTAGGGATTCGTACGACAAGCGACCTGGCTCTCCCCGCCTTCCTCTCATCCGTTCACAGCACTGTCACCCTCATCAGTGGTATCCTTAACATTACCAATCCCGCTGATGTTGTGGTGTCAGGTCTGGCGGACGCAGAGTTGGCATGGACAACCAGTAACCTTGGGGAAAGTTTGCCCATCGAAAAAAATAGTCAAGCCGCCTGGGACCTCTTGAAAGTTAAAGCTATTCATAAAAATTTAATTGAGAATTGCAGTAACCACTTCGAGAGGGCCCGATTATTGGCAGTTTCGGAAGCTGAGTCGGGACACTGGCTTCACGCTCTCCCTTCTCGCAACATAGGTTCCCTACTAGACCCGGGTTCGTTACGTGTCGCGGTGTGCCTTCGCCTGGGCCTCAGGACCTGCGAACCCCATCTTTGCTGTCGCTGCGGTGGCTCAGCTGACGCTCTCGGCCGCCACGGCCTACATTGCCATCTTAGTGCCGGCCGTTCCTACAGACACGCGACACTCAACGATCTCGTCCGTCGAGCTCTTGGCTCTGCGTCTATCCCCGCGACCCTAGAGCCTACGGGTCTTTCTGCTGCGGACGGGAAAAGGCCCGACGGGTGTACGTTAGTGCCGTGGCGTCTGGGGAT
Organism: Choristoneura rosaceana; assembly: GCA_037349165.1. Taxonomy (NCBI): domain Eukaryota; kingdom Metazoa; phylum Arthropoda; class Insecta; order Lepidoptera; family Tortricidae; genus Choristoneura; species Choristoneura rosaceana. The sequence continues at coordinate 1,585,413 of JAZBNJ010000033.1, forward strand.
GCCGTTGGCGTGGGATGTTACGTGCGTGGATACGTTAGCCCCGTCCCACGTCCAACGGTCTGCGCGGAAGCCAGGGACAGCTGCCGATGATGCCCAAACCGTTAAGTGCCGCAAATATGCCTTTCTTAAGGACAACTACTTTTTTGCGGCACTTGCGGTCGAAACCTTTGGGCCTTGGTCGTCCGACACAAAATTTTTTATAAAAGAAGTGTCGGATAAACTAATCGGCGTCTCTGGCGACCAAAGAGCAGGCTTTTTCTTTGCCCAAAGACTGAGTCTCGCAGTGCAGCGGGGCAACGCGGCCAGCGTCTTGGGTACAATGCCCCGCGCTGCGCTGCCTTTGGAAGAGGAAGCCCGTTTTAGTTAATTTATGTTGTGTTTTTATTTTTATTTATGAATTGTTATGTGAAATTTTTGTTCTAATGAACAAGATTGCTTGTTTACAATATAATCTTCCACTATAATCTGTAATTTTCTATTGGACGGTTGTAACGTCATAATTAATATACTTGCTTAGAAATATGTAGTTAGTTATTTTTTAGTGGATTACATACTAGGTCTTACATGACATAACTATGTTAATTTTATGGTTTTTTTTTTAACATCAATTAATTATTTTATTATTGATTGATAAAAATTGAGTTGATAAAAATATACAAATGAACCTTTCATACTAGAACCAAATAAGTATAATGTTTAGAATGGTATACCTTTACTTGCCCGAATTTCATTTGCCCGAATTTCATGTGCTATAATATACAACCGTCATAATGTTGTTTTCTATAAATTCATTTTCACTACTCATTTTTACCATATTAATCAAATGACAGAATCTTTGTTTCCCATAACATTAATTTCAATAATTTCATTTTTCATGATCATTGTAAGCCATAAGTATCACATGCCATAATATCATTTGGACGTCACGAGGATATACTGATAAATACCATACTTAGATACCATACGTCAAACAAGCCTTTGAATCAGGTAAATTTTAATCAAATAGATTAGGTTAGGTTAGAATTGCGACATTTGATTTGTGCGAGCGAGCAAAGCGAGCGAGCAAGACGGTTCGGAGCAGAAGCGACTCGGATAGGTTAGTTTCAGAAGGCTAGGGCGGGAGCTACGCTGCGCTTCGCTCCCGCCTTAGCCTTCGATGTTAGTAATTTTTTTATAGCGGCCCGGATAATAAAGATAGATAACTAATAGAAAAAAGCAATTGTAATCAATCATAATCAAAATAAACACTATTTACTATGGCGTCTGAATATTATCTAACTGTAATGCTGTAAATTTTTCTTGGAATAAATAAATAAATAATAAATAAATAAATAAATAAATAAATTATATTAAATAATATTATTGCAATTAATAATATGGAAAACAATACGTATTGCATTCGTATCATTATGGCATTAAAGTTTCGGGAAAATAAGAATATATCAAATAAATTTTCTAGTAAACGAAACATTCGAGCAAATGAAGTTTCGGGTATGTGAAGTTCGGGATAATGAAATTATGGCATATAACTTTCGGTCAAACAATAGACAACCGTTTAGAATATAACCATTTAAAAGTTTCATAACATGATAACAATGTTCAACATTTATCACAATTTGTTATAAAACAAATGTTTTATAACGTTATATCCTCGTGGGCCCTCGCATACTTTATAAAGGACCAATTGACACTAAGAATAACGGCCGAATGTACCTTATAAAGTACATATTATCATTGATAATTGAAAAATAATCTTAAGAATTTTGAAATAATATCCAAAATAACAAAGCTGTGAACCAAGCCTAGAGTGCGTAATTAAAAAAAGTCTGTTGAAAAAGTAAAGGAGGATAAAATACTTATATCAGCCAATGTGGAAGCACCATAAACCTTTTCTTTCTATTACAACTAACCTACCCATATCTCTTCCCCAGGAATCAGGATGTTAGACCAGCCTTACATGACCGATCTTATCGAAGCCAATTCTATGGGGCACGAGCCCCATAAGATCCACATCTACAGCGCTTCGTGGGGACCCACGGATGACGGAAGGACCGTGGACGGACCAAGGAACGCAACCATGAGAGCCATCGTCAGGGGAGTTAATGAAGTACGTTCCATTCGTTTCATAAGTTAGGTATTTCTCAGTTCTACGTTACGAGCTCGATGGAAACAAATTCAGTGGGTCATGAACCCTATGAGATCCAAATTTGCAGTGCGTTAAGGGGTCCCATAGAGCAGAGGGGAATAATCAGTGGGTCTAGGAACGCCAGAGGCGTTAATGAGGTCAGTTCTCTTCATTTAATATTCTAAGACACAAGGAGGAAAGAATATTATAATAAAATTGTTTATTTCAGATCACAAATAATCCATAGTTTTGTTAGCATACAATGTCATCCTATAACTATGTCAGTAATGAACTAATGAATTTAAATAATAATAATAATAATGTTAAGTTAATATTGTAACACACATAAATTTTCAATGTTGCCAGTACCAATGAAGCGGAAATGTAAGCGAAAAAAGTTCTGCCAACCTAAAATAGGTACCTATACCTATATACATTTTTGTTGCCAGCAAAATAATTTACTTTAACATGAATCGCGTGAACTTGCGACCCAACTTTGCCAATATAATTAACGCGTATCAAGATTGAAAATTAGTTTCGGCGCTGCTTTGATAATTACGAGTAAAAGGAAACTGGGCAGCAACATATTCTGTAAGGCCGATAATTTAGCAACTGACATACATACTGAATTTTATCTTATCTATCTTAAAAGTATCAGATACTTGGGCCGCTTGCACAGTTCATGGTTTGAAAAATGAAACCTAAACCTTAGTTAACTTTAACCTTAACCCTGGTCTGCAAAAGTCTGCTAAACGAGCAAATTTTATATTTATTTATTTCGGGGCTCATGATGACATGATGATAATTAGTCTTCCGTGACTCTGTGACAACGGGATAGAAGAAAAGAGAGAGAAACTTGCTTACGTCTGGTCTTACGTACTTATTTTCTCAATCACCGACGCCGTTACGCTATGCCCACACCTTTGATTCTGAGGGAGCTTTGTCCCTCGTGCCCTTCACTTCCGAGGCCGCTGTCCAGATTAAGGGCATTTAAGGCATCAGTTGTGACCTTTCCTCGTAGGTTGATGGCATATAATTAATTCAAGCCAATGCTAGGTCACATGTAAGATCAGCTTACTGCGCCGTCACGTTGCGTTGCGTAAATTCTACAAGCAGTTGATTTATCACTTGTCAGAGATCATCCTGGCAACGTAGAGAATATTTTATGTGTATATATTATAGAGATTATAATAAAACTCTTACCACTCATCGTCATCATATCAGCTGTAGGACGTCCACTGTTAGACATGCGTCCCTTATAGACCTCCAATGACTTCGGTGGGAAACGGCCTGCATCCACCTTGAACCTGTGGCTTTATCCAGGTCATCCGTCCATATATGTAGATGGAAGTCCTACGCCGCGTTTGCCTATCCGCTGTCTCCATTCGGAAACTTTTCGGCTCCGACAGTCATGTTCTTCGTGCTATAAATGTATGTATGTATGTAAATACTTTATTGTACATAAAACACAAAGTAATACAAAAAGAAAACAACAAACCAAAAGAGTACAAAGGCGGACTTATCCCTAAAAGGGATCTTTTCAAGCTAACCTAAACTAGAAAGGAAAACTCAAAGATAGGCGAACAGTATTTATGCACAGTGAGAAGAAATAAATATATACCTAACATAAATAACTACCTATACTAAATAAACAACAATAAATATGCTGTTTATTGTCAGTTCAACGAGCTAATTCACTACCACCACCATTTGCCACTATATGATGCAGATTTGCTTCTCTACCCGGCAGGTTACCTGGAAAGTTTTCTGGAAGATTTTAAATATGCAATAAACATGGAGTTTAATGTAATTAGTTATGACAACATTATAAAAAAATACTAAAACGTGTTATTAAAAAAAAAACAGGGACCTTTCTAGGGCAGATATTTAAGTTTGTGGATTAAAAAGAAATGGCTTTGCATCGCGATAGAAAAAATATTAGAATGTAAAAAAAACCGAACGAAATTATCCTCAAGAAATTTATTAATTAATCAAATTGACCCGTATTTGGTAAATTCCTAATCCTTAATTATGATTTCGGGTACTTTGTTGAATATATTTAGAAGAATTTAAAGAATTCGCCTCTAACATTCACTAGTCAAGGGACTTCATTACAGAGGCTGTAATCTTAAGTACATTTTACGATGTTAAAGACGCCTTTGAATTTGAAGTTTGGAGTGGATATTATAACGCCCACAGGGTGTTCGTTAGCAACAGGCAATTATGTAGCATAATCACAATGATCCTCTTCAATAATTTTAATAAGCAATTTTAAAACAATTAGTTTACTAAACTAATAATCAACATAAAAATTATATAGAATAGAACAGAATAGAATTGATTTATTTGGTGTTAAAAAAGATATGTTCCCGTTTTAAATGTAATCAGAAACCTATAATAATTACCTAGAAGTAAATTTAGTTTACTCCGTAAATTACGCAGAATATTTCAGATATTTTGCTGGAATTCTTTGTTTAGCCAAAATATTTCTTTTTAAAGTTATAATAATAATAAGATATTTATTCAATAGTTTGCTTACAATTTCTATATACATAGGTACATAACAAATAATAAGTAGGTACAATCAAACTATCAAAAGGGAAAGCGACTCAGCTTATGCCTGCGCCTTGCAGAACAAAGTCTTTTGGCTAACAGACGCTGTTTTTCAGTCGCCCCCATAAGTTCGTGCTTAAAACTTATAACTTTTTTATTTTCCGAATATTTGGATAATGCTTTTTTAAAGGAATTTTCTTAAGTAAAGTAATAAAGTAATAAAATGGTACATACCAGAACAAAGATTTAGGGGCTGTTTCACCAGCCATTGATTAGTGTTAACTGGCGGTTAATTTTGATGCCGTCTCTATTTGTTTTGTTCGAATAGATAGAGAGGGCATCACAATTAACCGCCAGTTAACACTAATCAATGGATGGTGAAACAGCCGCTAAACGTAATTAATTTTATTACGTGATCTATAAATAATCTTTCTGAAATAACCAATGATAGCTAACCATCTTTATCTATTAACCCACAGTAGGTGGTCATAAAAATAAACGAGCCATAACATAACTATATTATTGCTGTAAAGGTCTATAAAATATATTTAAACGCCTCTGAATGTTTGCAGAACAGATTTGAATAGAGGAGGAAGAGGGGCGTTATAAATTTGACGCCAGTGGTCTATCTATCTGTCTGTCTTTGGCAACATAGCTCTCAAGCTGATGAAGTGATTTCGATGCGGTTTCTTTATGTGAAAGCGATGTTTCTTGCAATGGTTCTTATGTTTCATAGAAACCAATATCTGTTTGTGAGATATTGAACAACTGGGATTTTTGCACTTTTCTAGAACTTGGTTTGGTTATGTTTTAAATGCGCAAGAATCAGCCAGGCAATTTACTACGAGGTGCAAAATTCGAACGTCGTATGTTGCCGTCCCACTGACGCTTATATTATTTAAAACGAGAGCGCAAGGGACGGTACTATACAAACTTCAATTTTAGGATTTCGTAGTAGTCCCCCAGTTAGACCTTGTACTTGTATACCTTGTACGTTATCCGGTCATTGATCTCTTCCATATTTCTGTCTCTGACGGCTTTCTTATGTGTTTACAAAAGGGTTACAATGGAAACTGTTCCCTTCATGTAAGGAAGAAGGGTCAATGGGTTGCCGCAAGGGATGAGACATTCAATATTTTTATAAACCACTAATGGAAACGTAATAAACATACTTGGAATGTCATTTTATTTCTCTGGATTGAGTTATGTAATAAATAATTGTCCATTAGACTATACTACTTTTTATGATAAATGCAAAAATCAGAAAGTAAAATTACTTTTAGTAAATTTATGAGTCGCCAGTAGGTACGCTCGCCGCTGATCGCATTTTCATACAAAAGTAGTTTCGTTCTAATTTACAAACAATACACTGAAACAAAATATGACTTAGCGACTATAATAGGAGCGCTATTTTGATGCTTATAATTAATATCTGTTCATATTCAATATAACAAAATAAAATCACATTAAATTTAAGTTTTGTATGAGAAATGGAAATTCGTCATTGTTTTTTTCCGTTACATTTTATTTTAACCAAACCTAATTACAAGCATCGTGATGGCTGCTTCCATTATAGTTACAAAATTGCGTTTTGATCAGTACCCCTAGTGTAAATTTTCGATTACAAAATACGTCTCGATCGTGTTCGCGTTAAAATCTCAATTTGTATGGAAACACGAACAGCGCCTCTAGCGGAACGCTATCATGTTCGTGTTTTCATACAAATTGAGATTTTAACGCGAGATTTTATCGAGACATGATCGAGGCGTATTTTGTAACCGAAAACTTAAACTTTAGAACGAAACTACGATTGTATGGGGACGCGAACGTTGGTACTGGGGACTCTTATCTGTTCGATATTTGTATTTCATTACTTTCGTGCTTATATTTTTACTTAAAATGTCCTATATTTAAAACACATTGCAAATAAAAACAAAAAAAAATACTGGAGTCGGGAATCGAATATGACGATTACTATTATTTTACCTACGCATATAATTTTAATCACTTAATTTTTCCTCTACTCCACTGGCTCCCAACCTTTTTAATACCTGCTGCGAAACTTTTTAAATGTTGTAATTTTTTTTTCAACTCCTCAATCTAAGAACTTGCTTACCTACTATCACTAGATACCTACGTACACAGGTTACCGAAGCCGAAGTGTATCGTATCGCGACGCCGACACATAGGGGCGTCGCGACGCATAATTTGAGAACTCCTGAGAGTAAATACTCTATTATATTGTACTAACGTATTATAGCCAAATCGTTCCGAATACGCCCTGCTGCGTAACCTTGTCGGAGAGAGCTATCGCTGTACTTTATTAAGAAAATCTATTTGGTGCCTACTGAGAAAGGGTTCTACTGACTTGGCGTTGAATCATCTGTCGACGGCGTAAGTAGGTATGATCTTGTTATGTAGATGTAAAAATGATCTTGGGTTCAGATCCCGCTAGAATATATCGATACGGTCAAAGTTATAAAAAAAAAAAAAAAAAATATCATGGGTCACCTGACACCAATTTGACCTAGTCTCAAACTAAGCAAAACTTGTACTATGGAAATTATGTAATGGATAAACAAACTTATATGGATAAATAACATAATATAAACATCCAAGACCCGAGAACAAACATTCGTATTATTCATACAAATATCTGCTCCGGCCGGGAATCGAACCCGGGACCTCAAGCTTCTTAGTCAGGTTCTCTAACCACTCGGCCATCCGGTCGTCAAGACAGATGATAATGACACTAATCATATTTCGTAACAGTATATACCCATAAATATTTCAGTAAATGCCTACTCATTTTAATGAGGATGACAAATTATTTCTGACGAAACGACCCGTGACGGGTGTCTTAGCGTATAATGTGTTTCTCTCGGAACAAAGTAATGTTATTAGTATTTATGTTTTCTGAGATAATTATCTTGACATTAAGGCTATAGCTATAGACCTACCGATTCTGTTCTGTTCAAGACCAGAACAGAATTCGGGTTCATCGACATGCACATGCCGGTTGCTGAAATGCTGTGAATAGCTTGCTTACTAATTAATTTTTTATTGCCTTCTACGTAAATGTTTATTTTTTAATTCTAGGCACCTAAATCTATTCAGATTCTTTCTTGGTATTAAAGGACAACATAGAAACTAGGTTTAGATACCTGAGCTTTATCACAGTCACCCACTATAGCATAACTATTATTTTGTTACAGGGTCGCAACGGTTTGGGCAATATTTACGTCTGGGCGAGCGGCGATGGCGGAGAGGATGACGACTGCAACTGTGACGGTTACGCTGCCTCCATGTGGACTGTCTCCATCAACAGGTCAACCATCATCATCATCATATCAGCCTTAGGATGTCCACTGTTGGACATAGGCCTCTCCTATATTGCGCCAGTAGCTTCAGTTGTAAGCGGCCTGCATCCAGCACGAACCCGCGGCTTTATCCAAGTTATCCGTCCATCTTGTTGGTGGTACTGCGCTTTCCGATCCGCAACAGGTCAATATTCAATTTCAAATCTTCATATCGTGATTAGTTGGACGACGTCCACTGTTGAACAAGAAGCAAGGAGGAGGGAGCCCTTACAACGGAACAAAGAAAGACATCTTATGGCCTCCAAGTGGTCTGGTCCGCAAGTGGTGGTGTCGGATGTGGTAGATCTGCCAACGTTGTGTTTTCTCCTCCAACGATTAGATGTTTTCGAGCAATTGCGGAAAGTAATGAGGACCTGGATTAATTCTTCTCATCTCCATTTCCTGACTCCACGTCTGACAATGTATTTCCAACTGCATCCATGTCATCCGTTGTTGCGAGGTACTTCTTTGTCTTCAATAAAATTTTATTATTATTCCAGCGCTATAAACGACGGTCAGAACGCCCACTACGACGAGTCGTGCTCTTCGACGCTGGCCAGCACTTTCAGCAACGGCGCCCGCGACCCGAGCACCGGCGTGGCCACGACTGACCTCTACGGCAAGTGCACGGCGACCCACTCCGGCACGTCCGCGGCTGCGCCTGAAGCTGCTGGCGTGTTCGCGCTAGCACTTCATGCCAAGTAAGTATTGGAGTCATCATTATCATCAACATCTCAGCTGTAGGACGTCCACTGTTGGACATAGGCCTCTCCCATAGACCTCCAGTTGCTTCGGTTGGCAGCGGCCTGCATCCACCGTAAACCCGCGGCTTTAACCAGGTCATCCGTCCATTCGTCAGGTATTGGAGTAACAAACGTTAACGATTGGACGATTATTAGGGATTCCAGGGATTCTAGGGACAACACAGAGAGACCATAGAAATCGAAACCCAAATAGGTACTAGTGAACTATTGTTCTGGGTTTGTTATTGGTAGTCTATTTTCTAGTTGATTTTAGTATGTAGCTACCAAATTGCTCTGCTTCACAGTTCAGCACATGATAATCAGAAGTCACCAATTGGGTTAAGATTGGTTTTTGGAATCTTTTTGTATTTTTTATTTCAATTCCAAATTTTTACTTTTACGGTCATCCCGTAAAACCTAAATTGAAAATACGCACGCGTACGGTCGCGGCACGGAATGCCGAGGACCTGGGTTCGATTCCCAGTGCTGGTCTTATTTTTCTGGTTTTTGTGTGCATCTATAGTTCAGTTTGTATTTTCAATTCACCTGTTGGGCTCATATATATTAAGCTAGGTATAGGCGAAGCCGCATTGGTTGCCAGTATCACTGGTGGGATTAGAGCGCTGGCCTATTTTTCAAGCCACCGGCCACCGCCCGCATAGCCCGCAACCTCTACATGCGCACACCGTAAGAATAGTAGAGGAATTAAATAAATCTAGTTGGTCTCATCAAAACAACACGGACCAGCCTAGCGTTGCAGGGCTACTACGAAACTCGAAGTTCGTGTCATGCGGTCCCTTTGACACTTATACTATTTAATACAAGAGCGAGAGTGACGGTACGATACGAACTTCGAGTTTCGAGTTTCGTAGTAGCCCTGCTGGCTTGTCTGGGAGCTGGCGCCAGCCTTATTGACTTCGTCTAAGCCTTGCCACTTCAGATGCTAATTGTCTGCACTACGTATGCAAATCACGTTGTTTTAATGCAACTTTTTGATATTCCAGTCCCAGTCTGACCTGGCGGGACATCCAACATTTGACCGTTTTGACTTCGAAGAGAAACTCACTTTATGATGCAAAGGTATGTTTATTACGTAAATGTCTTATCCATCGAGATTCATTCGAAGTCTTTCAAGTATGTTGTGGAGAAGTTTAAAATTTTCATAGGAAAAGTAATTTTATTATTATTGTTACATAGGTAAATGCCTTTTCGATCGAGATTCACTCGAATTCTTTCAAATATGTTGTGGAGAAATTGAAAATTTTCATAGGAAAAGTAATTTTTGCGACAAAACTTCGTCTCCACAGCACGGAACTCCTTAACGGCTATTGGCTTCGACTTGAAATTTTATATGAAAAGCATAGTTTAGAATCTAAACTATAATTTAGATGATAATGCAAGTACAACAGTCGGCAAAAAAGCTTACTCTGTAATAATAAATAATAAATAAATATCACGGGACAATTCACACCAATTGACCTAGTCCCAAAGTAAGCTTAGCAAAGCTTGTGTTATGGGTACCAAGCAACGGATAAACATAATTATATAGATAGATACATACTTAAATACATATTAAACACCCAAGACCCGAGAACAAACATTCGTATTTTTCATACAAATATCTGCCCCGACACGGGAATCAAACCCGGGACCTCAAGCTTCGTAGTCCGGGTCTCTAACCACTAGGCCATCTGGTCGTCTGCCGTGTGGTCGTTATTTTTAACAAAATAAAAATACTCTGGGAACATTGTGAAAGGAAGGCCTAGACGAACGTGCTACCATCAAATCGGGGATATTCTGAAGAAAGGTCGGGTCAGGAGTACTCTAAACCGACGTGTATGCATTAAAAGATTGATGAATGTAGAGGAAGCGAGAGTTGTATGCCAGAATCATAGCAAGTGTAGTCTCTGCCTACCCCGTTGGGGAAGAAGCGTGATTTTAAAGTACAATTCAATAGAATCTGTCAATTTTCTACACATTCAACACACCCTAACGTGGGCACGCTTGATTATATGTCCCTGTTGTTGCAATTTATCATCTAAAAGGAATCAAAAAAGAATAATAGTTACATCACAAAGCCTTAGGCAGCCCGTTGTTCATATTAGTAGGCTAGAAGTGTCTACAGGATTGTCAGATTCGATTGAATTGGATATGTACCATTCAGTGTCGAGACCCTTGGTCCGTGGGGTCCTAGTGCTTTAAAGCTTTTTAAGGAAATTTCTAAAAGGTTAGTAGACGTCACAGGTGACCGAAGAGCTGGCAGCTTCCTCGGACAAAGAATTAGCCTAGCTATTCAAAGAGGAAACGCTGCCAGCATCTTCGGGACCTTGTCTAAGGGGTACTCTTTGGACAATTTGTTTTAGTTTTAGGTTAATTTATTATTTTATTTTAAGTTATTGTTAATTTTAGTATCAATAAAGTACGTTTAGATTGGATATGTGTGTATGTAATGACTCCAGGGCCGTTTCCATTGGACGATGAACGGCGTGGGCCTGGAGTTCAACCACCTGTTTGGCTTCGGGGTGCTCGACGCGGGCGCCATGACGGCGCTGGCAGCCAACTGGCGCTCCGTACCGCCGCGCTATCACTGCGAAGCTGGTTCCGTTAATACACACACGTGAGTGATCGCTTCATCAATCAACGAATCATTTATTTGATTTGCTTTTGCCCGCGGTTCCGCCCGCGTGGTATTCGGTTATCACGCGCTGTTTCCTCGGGAACTGTGCATTTTTCCGGGATAAAAAGTAACCTATGTCACTCTCGAGACCATAAACTATCTCTATGCCAAAAATCACGTCGATCCGTCGCTCCGTCACGGCGTGAAAGCGTAATAAACAAACAAATTCACTTTTTCTTTATTAATAATAGTAAGAACTAAGTAGTGTTTACTCCCGGGTTTGCACACGTAAGCCGTTATAAAACCAATAGTTGAATCGAAGTTCCGGGATTTGACTAAATAGTTACCAGGTAGAGCTTAACTAAGTTGTAGTACTCATTATCATCATTATCATCATCCCAGTCTATATACGTCCCACCGCTGAGCACAGGCCTCCTCTCAGAATGAGAGGGCTTGGGCCATAGTTCCCACGCGGGCCCAGTGCGGATTGGGAACTTCACACGCACCATTGAATTGCTTCGCAGGTTTGTGCAGGTTTCCTCACGATGTTTTCGGCTTTCTTGTTGCAGCAGCTAGTCCAAACATTTTATCAGGTGGCACTGAACAAGTGAAGCGCCCACGGGATGAGAAGGGGAAACAAAAGGATAACATTCTAACGCCGGCACCCCACAATTTAGTTTCATAAAAAACTGTATTTTTGTAGTGAGATCCCGTCAGAGGGCAGCATCACGCTACGCATAGAGACGACAGCATGCGGCGGCTCGGGCAGCGAGGTTCGATACCTGGAGCACGTGCAAGCCGTCGTCAGCGCCAACGCCACACGCCGCGGCGACCTCGAGCTGTTCCTCACCAGCCCCATGGGCACCAAGTAAGTAATCATCATCATCATTTCAGCCGAAAGACGTCCACTGCTGGACATAGGCCTCCCCCAAGGCTCTCCACTCAGACAGTGTTTGCACTGTTGTATTTCGGCGTGGAGAGTAAGACAGCCGGCGAAATTACTGACACTTGAGGTACCCCATCTTAGGCCTCTAGGTTGGCAACGCATCTGCAATACCCCTTGTGTTGCAGATATTTATGGGCGATAGCGATCTCTTACCATCAGGAGACCCAGTTGCTCGTTTGCCATCCAGTCAAATAAAAAAAGAACCAGGGTAGACTATCTGAGTCCGAGTAAATTGCTAGGCCAGACTTATAAAAGTACTGTCAAAATGCATGGAACTGTCACCAATCCAAGGCTAGCGATAGGTTTTTGTAAACTTACCCCCTTATTCATAAAACTTAACAAGCCTATGTTAACTAACAAATGCTTTGTCCCTTTCTAACAAATACAAATGTCGAAGTGACAGATAAGGACAAACTAATTTTAGCGGCATTTTAACTAAAATAGGTTTGATTGTCGTTTATGAATAAGGGGGTTAAACTGGAGCAAAACATCCTATGGCGACGTCCTACGACCCTTACTCAGTGCCGCCTTAATTTCGACTGTTAATTTCAAATTAGTGACAGCTGTCAAATGCAATAAAACAATTACTTTCTTATACTGCCAGTGTTACCAATACACACAATATCAATTACAGTTTAAGGTTAGCTCACCTTCAGGTATAATTCGCGCTTAGCCGCGACACTCCCAACGGCGAGAGTTTTGCTGATAGACATTTACAAGAGAATAAACAATTGACGCGTCCATTCAGCAATCTTTTCCTTTGCCTTTATTGCTGCGTCTCTCTTCTTTCTGGTTGGTTCACCTTCAACACCATCATCACCGCAAGGTGATGCGTTCATTAGCTCCTCTCCATTATGAGCAACTTCGTCTACTATAGCAGTGTCACCGGTATCATCAACGGCTTCCTCCACTGCCACAGGCACATCACCAACATTAGAACCGTCCCGTGCTTCAGGTTGTTCAGGAATCAAAGACTCAGGTTCAATTGGTTCCACATCAAGATGTTCTGTGGTGTCTTGATTATCAGTGGCATCTTGGTCGACTTTTGAGCCTGTAACTTCCGGCTGTTGTGTCACTATCCTACTGATCACTTCTCGAGCTGGGGCAGCATCAGTTTCCAGTGGGTATAGATGGCCGATTGAACGAGTGAAATCAGTGCTGCCAACCCTGACTATCGCTGATCGGCATTCTCCGTCATTTCCTCGAACCAGGGAACCAATTTTCCCAACCTTCCAACTACATCTTTTACGGGAGTCATCTTTTATTTGTACAATATCGCCAAGGCGAGGTTCTCGATGCGATTTGACTCTTGGTTGTTGGTAAGAATTGTTGTACCTTTCTCGCAAACTAGGTAGATATTGATCTTCGAACATCCTTTTAAATTCATTAAGAATAGTCTGTCATCTTCTCCAACCCTGTACAAGATCAATTTTCGTACCTGTGCCGGTACTTGTTGCCTCTAGATTAAACTCTAAACATTTTCCCAATGATAAAAAGTCGGAAGGTTTCAGCACATGCTCGAGTTCAGTACCGACTCGAACTAACGGGCGTGAGTTCACTACTGACTCGACTTCCTTTATGACTGTCAGTAGCTGAGTGTCCTGTAACAAATGCTTATCTATCGTGCGCTTAAGACAATGTTTCACGATAGCTATAAGACGCTCGTAAAAAGCACCATGCCAGGGCGCTAGCTGTGGTATAAACTTCCACAGGATCTCGTTCTCTTTGCAGTAGGGTTCAGATAGTACCTGGCTAGTTAACTTGAACTGAAGCGCATTGTCTGATACAATCTTTAGCGGCACGCCTCTCGTCGCTGTAAACCTTCTTAAAGCTAACAGGCATTCGTCAGCTGTTAAGTTATTCACTACTTCCAAGTGAATCGCGCGTATAGCTAAGCATGTGAACAAGCAGATCCATCTTTTTTCTTTTCCATTTTGAGTATTGACAAACATGGGTCCAAAATAGTCCATTCCTGTATATGTAAAAGGTTTGCTATAATTTACCCTTTCTGCTGGTAATGCTGGGGTAGGTGGCAACTGATATGGACCTCCTCCATACTTCACGCACTGAGAACATTTCCTGATTACACGCTCTACTTCTGCTCTTCCCTGTGGTATCCAGTATTTTTGTCTAATGACACTTAATGTATGCGATACTCCCACATGGTAGTTAGATTCGTGTGTACTACGTATAATCTCGTTCGTGAAGGCACATCTCCTTGGTATTAGTATCGGATGTTTTTTGTCATATGTCCAGTTGGCGTTAGACATGCGTCCTTTACACCTTAATATACCGTCCACGTCGAGAAACAAACCTAGGTTGCGTGTTAAATGAGTCGTTTTGCCTGCTACTTCATCAGGAAAGTATTCCTTTTGCAGCTTCCTAATCTCATCGCTGCTTTGCGTTTGCGTGGTTTTTCCTGTTACCGCACTAGTAGTAGGTAAATCTACGTCCATAGGTTGACGCGTTTCGGGTGTCTGTAGTTCCATCATGTCTACATCTGTTTGTTCATGACCGTCTTCGTAACCCTTGTCTACCATTTCTGGTCCGTCAACAGTATCCCAGCACCTCCACCAAAATATATGGCGACGTCCTACGACCCTTACTCAGTCCCGCCTTAATTTCGACTGTTAATTTCAAATTAGTGACAGCTGTCAAATGCAATAAAACAATTACTTTCTTATACTGCCAGTGTTACCAATACACACAATATCAATTACAGTTTAAGGTTAGCTCACCTTCAGGTATAATTCGCGCTTAGCCGCGACACATCCCTCTTCAAAGTTAGGTTTGTTTGCAGATCTATGATCCTCAGTAGGCGAGCCAACGACGATGACTCCCGAGACGGCTTCGCCAAGTGGCCGTTCATGACCACTCACACCTGGGGAGAGTACCCGCAGGGTACTTGGACCTTAGAGGTAAGCCTGACTTGTACATCAATACTATCGGTTTACGAGAATTCCTGTGACACTTCTTTGCGGCTATCTGTCATGTATTCTCAAATTGTGGGGTGTGTGGTGTACCTAGTATTCCTGGAAATGGGTACATTGGCACAGTTAGCATAATTACGATTCATCTCAAATGGGCGCCAGCGGCTCACATATATTTATACCTACAGCTTCTTATAGTTTCGCTCTAATGGCAATGGGGGCGTAAATGACTAATTGACGTTTAGATAAAATAATTCTAAAAAAAATAAGGTAGAAGTACCGTTTGTGGCCAAACTCCGCCGTTTATGGCCATTTATTGTTTAAATATATGTTTGAAATAAATTTATAGTAATAAAACATTACAAACTTTATTCGTGTCAGTAAAAACTTTTGAAAATTCACTAAACATTAATATTGTTTTAATACTAAGTTTAACTTTTTACATATTAGGTACTTCAAATATGTCAACTGGCTATGAACGGTTGTAAAGTGGCCAATAACGGTACTTCTACCCTATAGTTTAATCAACGATGAATAAAAAACAGCTAGCATAGTGAATCACGAATCGAAACCATTTCGATCATTCTCTAGATTTGTGCACTCCGTAGTTTCAATAGGTTACTTACCCAATTATTGTTATTGTATAACTGTCGTCGCAGGCGCGGTTCAACTCGGACAGCGGCGCGCCCGCGTCGGGCTGGCTGCGCGGCTGGTCGCTCGTGCTGCACGGCTCGCGCGCCCCGCCGTACGCGCAGCTCCAGCCCCAAGACCCGCACTCCAAGCTCGCCGTCGTCAAGAAAGCACACGAAGACGCCGGCATCAAGTAAACTGAGGCTCATGCTGTTCCTATCACCAGTGGGGTACAATGTGGAGTACAAGATCGAGCGTTTCAACCGCCTCAATTTCCGTGATCACATTTTTTATGAATCGGTAGAATTTTATGATATTTTCGATTATTTTCTAGACATCCTGTACAGTCAAGCATAAATACATGTACGTTACCAAGACGCCAAAATATTTATATACACCTTTATGCCACAAACCATAAGGTTGATGTTTACATATATTTGACGCTATGGCTGTATAGATATTTATGCCCTCGACTGTGCTTTTTTATTACTTACATTAGATAAAATGGAAAGTGTAACAGAATCTTCTACCGTGTCAACAAAAATGTGCTCACGTAAATAAATAAAATAAATGCTCAAATAATCACCCCAATACGGTATTCGACTATTTTTTATTTATTTTATTAATCAAAGCTTGACATGCATCTTATCAAACCGAAAAACAATTCTTAAGCTACTTTAAGATATAAAAGAGTTATTAAGATATTAAAGAGATATGTAAGAGTTATACGTTTCAAATTCAAGATTAAACATTATATTGCTGCGTAGAGCAAAGCGTTTTAGAAAGAGACAGATATATAGATTTCAAAAAATTCATTATAAATCCAATTTACAACCCAAATATTTTTTCTTTTCGTTAAACACTGTGTATGTATCTATTTTTATTTTTATAATAAAATATAAATATGGCAAATTCAAGAGCTGCAGGTCGAATACCGTATTGGGAAGTACTCAGACTTGTACCCCATGGGGAAAGTAGGAATAGCTCTCTTACACGGGCTATTTTTAGTGCCGGTGTCAGCGAGTGGAGAAATTTCTTTGGTACTCGTATATTTTAATAACTTTACTATTAGGCAATCAAAAAATTAAAGTGTCGAGACATACAAAGTTCCAGAGCATGTCGACTAAAAGTCATCTTTAATTAATTACGTGAGAGGCAAAGATCTGTTTTAATTTAAGAGTGCTCATTATGGCTATTCTTCATGCCTTTTATATGATGATTTACTCCACGTCGCGAATAAAATCTGCATCTGCCGGCAAGTCAACAGTTATAATCGCCTGTGTAAGAGCTGTAAATGTACCGTCGTAGCGATATATCACGAAATTCAAGAAACAGTCTTTCCTTTTTCCGCGTCACATATACCCAGTCAATGTGACTTACTTAATACCTTTGTATACTGATAAAATGCGTATAAATTTGACCAAGTAAGACCTACGGAAACTATAATTGTACAACTATAATAAATGTGAACATAGGTTTCTACGATTCAGTCACTTTTTACATTGACGTCGAAAACGATAAGACACTGACTATGCTATTACGAGGATGAATTGCAATTGAATTAAAAATTTCAATTTGGGATTAATTTAATTATGCGACTGTTTGAGTTAATAATGTTGAAATTTGAATTGAAGAATATACCCACCTATATTTTTAGGCAACGATCAAAGACGGCTGACGTAATATTGCTACGACGGTAAAGGATTTTGCTTTTGTGTGTGACCAAAATCTATACTGACAAGCAAAAATAAAGGGCCATTTTGTATATTGCTCCCGATACACATTGATCCTTTATTTTATTATTGCTTTTCAGTGTACATGAATGAAGAAAAAAAACGTTATCAAATAATATAAAGAACTAGAAAAAATACGTCAAAATGATAACGTGGTCCTGAACTATTTTCGGCTGAAGCAAGTTTATTGAAAGTTTTTAAAAATGCAAGCGTCTAATGAATATGATTGACTTTCCAATCAATTCACTAGTTGTTTGTAAACGAGCCATAATAACGTCGATATGTTTATGTAGGCACCTTACGTATACGCGACGAAAGATGCTAATCGAGAGGTTTGAAACATTTAGAATGAAATTATTATATTAAAACAACAATGACTATACTAGACACATTCCTAAATTAAATATCTTGGTAACTGATGAAGACATTTAAAACCTGTATACGATGGTTGTCAGTTGCTTAAAACCAACTTGGTTGCATTTTTCGTTAGTCTAAAACCTGTATTTTATTTCACATTTAGTTTAACTGAAAATGTATGGGAGGAGAATTATTGGTGGTTGGAATAATTCATTCCCTCATTCATTCATTTCTCATTCCTATTTTTGTTCTTTTGCTATGAAGTCCTCGCCGAAGTCTCTTGTATGAAAACACTGTCTCTATTGTATCTCCCTTTAAGTATTGATGTTTTGGATAATAGTATATTTTCCGAGTATTTGTTTCGTTGATAATGTCGTATCTATCCTATACTATGATTTTAGATAGCATGTTTCTTTAAATACACGTTGTTTATATATTTTAAACATTTTTAACAAAAAATATGAAATTTCATGATATAACAACATATCAGATGTTACGTTTGATGAAAATCAGACAGATTGTAGTTTACGGAACCAATATAAAAATAGAGCTGAACAATATAAATTATTGATATTTTACTTTACCTTTTTTTCAATTTCGAAACATGATGATTTGATTTTTAATTTACTACGCTTATTATTTTTAATTGTGGAAAATAAAAGAAGAAACTTTGCCACTTAGCGTTCCTTTTTAATATTTTCCTATTATTTATCTAAGGATCTACGATTTTTAGAATTTATTCCTATGTCATTTATTTATTTGGAGAATCAAATGGACTTAATTTGTCCCAGCCAAATGGAGTTCATTTGATGATTTCCGATTTTCGTAGCGCATACTATATGTCACCCAGTATGCGCCGGGAAGACCGAATAATGTATATTAGAGAATTATTGTTAATGACATAAGATATAATAAAGATATTTATAAACATAGTGTTAATAACACGATCAGAGAACTTCCTTTCGGGCCCAGTAAGCATGAATACCATAATTTATTATTATCTCTGATTCTTTAAATATATTTTCTTAAAATAATATTTTTATTATTAAATACAAATAAAAACAATATAACGTGTTTTTCAATTCGTATTACCAATTGAAATAAACTGTGTACGCACCTAAGTAATAAACGAGAATAGGTTTGTTACCAAGTGGTTAAACGGGTAGTCGTTAGAGCATAAAATTATATAAAGAAATCTATTATGTACTAAGAAATATATAGAAAATATAATGTGATTTGGTGTTGTATATGAATTAAACGATGTTTTTGTAATTGCTACTCCTTTCCCTTTCATAATGTTCGTATAAATTTCCCGAGATAAGAACTCAAATAAAATCAGACACACAAAGTTATAGTGTGTAGTTTAGATTGTAATCTTTTCAATAGCTTATGAACGGAGCCACAAAATCCCAAACCCGCTTCGTCTACAACCCTTATGGCTATAATTATTTGCATAAAGATATTAATACATAATACATACATAAGGTAAACGTCCGTGTACTCCTCACTGCCCCAGTAGTTGCCATCTTTAATGTTATGCCATTGGCAATGATAGATGTGACTGCAGGATGTCACCTATTGGGCATTAGCATGCCGAACAGTGGGACGTTTACCTTATCCTCTCAACATAAGAGAGCAAAGTCAACTCCGGTAATAATCAGTACCTACTTTTAGATATCTATAGATATAATAACGTCAAATGCACATCAGCTAATTTAATATGAAGGAGTAAATGAAACCATGACAGTGTATTACGTAAGTTTATATATTTTATAAACCGTAATTAGGTTAGACTATAACAAACAGAAAATATTGGTACCACAGCATACGTTACTCTTAAACCTTTAACTATTCTATTAACACTATATACAAACAAAATTCAATTTATCAAAATGTTGGTCAATTAAAGGCACACATTTAGACATTCTTACGTCGATTTAGATTCGTTGTAATCTCTTGTTTCATAAATAAACTAATACAACTACGAGAACATGGCAAAATTATGTACAATATTTTTCACCTCGTAGGATTAAGTACAATACTAATACATATGTACCTACATCTATACATATAACAGGAAAAGTCCTGACTTATTGTCTGACTCACTCACTGACTGGCTGACTGATGAGCCCAGCCTAAACCATGAACCCTCGAAAGCTAAATTTTTTGCTCAGAGTAGGTGTACCTTTATGACAAAGGCAAGGAAAAGACCGATTTTTGATAATTTGCACGGGATAAGGGAAAAAAAGGATTTATGTTTTCAATTCAGAATGACCTTAATCTTCGTGACTTTGATTGCGTGAGATAAGGAATAGAAACCACGGGATAAAGAAGAAAATGGGATTTATATGTTCCATTTAGAGGGACTCTATCTTCATAATATGATTATATACCTACTAGACTTTGCAAAATTAAAATTTGACAAGCAAGTAGGTGATTATAATAATAAAAAAACTTATTTCATAATTTTTGGAAACTGACGGGATAAGGAATAGGTTAATGGATCTGTTTTAACCAATCAGATGTCAGCCAGCCAAGTACGTGCGGAATCGTCGTTTACTTTTCTTGTCATCAATTTCAATATCAAACTGTTAAAGATGGCGACTGAAATTGGTTCTGAACATAGACATAGACTAATTATGAAGTCATTTTGCACTCTCTTTTAAGAAATTAATCATAATTTTTCAAATTGAAGACTTTGAGAACATGATCAATGATTACTTAGGTACATTCTTTATACGAGGAGTCTCTGCCCATGGGGTTTTAAATCCACTCTCTCTCTACTTGCATAACTACTACTACTTTTGTTCTGCTATTTTTTTTAAATATGACCTCTGTTATTTTCATTTTTTTCATACAAATTACTAATTATTTTAGATACAATACTAAATTGACGGCACATTGATAAATGTTTGTCTTGGAGATTTCAAATAAATGTCAAAAATATTTCAAGCCCCCCGTACCAAGACACAGCAATAACACCGTTATGTCCGATAGACTGATTTACTTATAGTAGATCGATAAACGAGGGTTGTAATTGATCATTTACACTCAAATTGAAGACTACTTTTCATCACAAATGCGAGGAAATAAAAAAAAAATATATGGTACGCAATTTGTAACAGAGCGGAAGAAAATTTATCGCGCCAAACCGTCTTTTGTTTTTTTTTAATGTCTTCGCGCTCTTTGCTTTGGCACATTCCGCCAGCACTGGCCAGCAGCATTATGCCGGCATGGAGGTTTGGAGGTAAGTATTAAGCATTACAATCTCTTTGTTCACCAATTCGTTAATATACAAAGGAGCACTATTCGATTTTTAAATTTACATACATCCTTAAAGATTTAAATCCAATTCACAACATGGATTTCAAGTTAAATGCAACTACTTTCAGAGCTTAAGTGATTAAAACAATAAAACTTTGAGGATCGATAAAAAAAATATCTAAATTTAAGTTTTTGATAATTTTGCAAAACAAAAGTAGTAGGAGGTAGTAGTAGGAGTTGTGAGTTGAGCGGAATCTTGAATTTAAAGCCCCATGGTGAGAGACATTCTGTAATAAGTACAGTCAGCGTCGGATACATGGGAGTAGTCGGGATGTTCAAATACCTACACTGCAACACACTAAGGACATTGATAATAGAGGCTTATTTCGATCTTATATTACACCTCGCCTGCTTTTTGATGCTGACTATACAGCAAATGTTTTGAACAAAATGGGATGAGATTTAAAGCTAGATAATAAATATTGTAATGTTACCTAATTAACTGAAAATGGTAAGTACAAAGTTTTACTTATCTACTAACATTTAATTTGTAATAACGAAAAAATTGCGAGTATATCAAATAACATTGTTTTTTGAAGTATTGAGGAGGTAAAATAATAACTTTACGGGCATAGAACAATAAATAATTCAAGTTAAATATGGAAGGAATTAAGTATTGTTATGTATCTTCTCACAAAAAGATTGTGCCGTAGTCAAGCATGGTGAGATAAAAATATGCCAGTTATTACGATAAACTGTTGCCCTATTTTGATTTATATTCTTTATAGTTGGGTTTTAAACTGAACACGATAGTACTGTCAACTACAAATCAAAGTTACAGAATTATGAATAGATACACGATCTTAATACCTATTAAGTTAATGATGCCTTGTATACATATTTTTGTAGTTAACTTTACCTCTCAGAGCTTATTTTAAGTGTAAGCATTATAGCTCTAAGTAGTTTTGAGCGTGTATTTGAAATTCTACTAGAACGGGCAACACTATTTCTCCCATTCTAACAATGGTGGCTTTAAGGTTTGAAACTCCAATGTTCTGCAAAACTAATACATAGCTGTATAAAAGTGGATTCTGCAATTGTAACTAACATAATAAAACAAGAGGTTAATTAGGTACACAGTAAAAGTATCCATATTCCTTACTCTAAAAAAGTTTTGGCTAACACTTTGCACTTAATCATTGTCACTTTAGCTAACTGCTTAGCACTTTGCCATAACGTTAACACTATTCCCGTATATATCCATCCGATTATTCACTAGTGTTTTAAAACACTAACACTGCTATAAAGGCACGTAAAACAAATGACAGTGGTATTTTGGTCCATTCACTCCTGTCAGTGTGGGTTTAGACGCCCATTTCGTTGTAAGGTCGGCCATTTTGGATGTCGACGTTGCGTTCAGATATCCCGTTGAGGCCGTTTGTGTGGCCACGGGAGCTTAATTGTCAGAGATCTGTAGTAAATAAAGAACAGTGTAACAAATTATTTGTAGGGCGCTGCATAATGTTTCACTATGAAATTAAATAGGTAGATAAAAACCCCTTCGGCCACTTTGTAAACCAAAGCTTCGAAACCGGTTGCTGAAGAAAACTTTTTCGGTCTTGTTCGAAACTGGTTGCGAACGAATACTATTTTGTTCTAATACGAAACCAGTTACGAACGAACACTTTTTGTTCTTGCACGAAACTAGGATCAGTGATCGACTTCTGGTTTTTACTGAAGCTTATTTTTACAGTAGCTTTTTTTTTCAATCAGAATCGACACAGACACACAGTGTTGACGAAGCTCCGCCAGCGGAGCTCCTACTTTTGT
Source organism: Choristoneura rosaceana (assembly GCA_037349165.1). Lineage (NCBI taxonomy): Eukaryota > Metazoa > Arthropoda > Insecta > Lepidoptera > Tortricidae > Choristoneura > Choristoneura rosaceana. The sequence continues at coordinate 1,608,500 of JAZBNJ010000033.1, forward strand.
GTAGTTTTGGCCCTTCGGGCCGACGTATAGTTAACATAACCTAAACCTATTCCTATTTCTTTCTGTGTCAATTATAATTGGGAAAAACGCGATTGTGAAAATAAGATTGTATTCATACTTACTTACATATTGAAATTTGTGAATGAATTTTAAAATTCTCTATTGCAAACCAGTTTAGAAAACAAAACTATTTTTCTTCATTCGAAACCAGGTTTCCGAAAAAGAAAAATAATTCTGTTTCCTAAACTGGTTTCGAACCTTTGGTTTCCAAAGTGGCCGAAGGGATAAAAACATACACACACACACACACACACACACACTGTGACGAGACGAAAGCCAGTGGAAAGTACTTCGTAAAGGAGCTGGTAATGCCCATGAGGTAATTTAAAACCACCTCAATCAATACGATAGCGTTTATCGGTAATTCCGCGACACAATTAGCAAAGATAATTTTTATTCGAAGAGTTGGCAGTGAGTAGGTAATTGGGATACGTACCCATAGTTTCTTGTTGTAACTCTAGTTTGTAAGCAGGGTTGTCGTAAGGTGGAAGAGAAGACTCACGAGGAGCTGTTGGCACCGCTGTGAATGAAATATAACATTACTATAGAGTTTACCCGTGGCCTCGCCCGCGTAAACTATTTGATCTGGTAGTTACAATACAATTAAGTGATTTTACAAATTTTCCCTGGTAAATCCCATATATCGTGATCTTAATTGAAGTTATCTTAAGAACAACTGTACAAAATTTCTTGACTCTAAACCCAGCGGTTGAAATTTCAAGATTTTATCCATATCCCGTGGGAATATCAGAATAAAAAGTAGCCTATGTGTAGGGCCTCCGGGACTCCCACTCTCCGTACGTAACACTGTAGCAAAACTTCCATTTCACGTCGGTATTCTGTGGGAGTACTAACCCGGTCGAGCCGCGGCCCATTCGTACTGCAGCCAACAAATGATTACAGTAGGCTCTACCACATAAAAAAATTATCATACCTATCATTTATAATATTACCAAGGAGCAAGTCAAATAAGCCATATAAAAACTGCTGACAACGCGTGTGGGAGGAGGCTCTAATAGAAACATCTCTTCCAGGCAGGTGTTATGCCTAGGGACCGAAGTCTGAAGGAAGAGCGTCGGAGGAGCATTTACTAGGCAAGCGTGCTCTATCGTAGGCCTCATCCTCGCTTTCCATCAGGCGTGATTGTGGCTAAACGCAAGCCTATATTATAAAAAAAATGCATAATTATGCGTTCGAGTTGAGAAACTTCGATAGCGCTAGGCTTCGGTCGGAGTTTCTATATTTGCCCACTAGATGGCGCTATCGCTACATGCGTACGTGGGTTTACTAATATTTCGGCGAAAAACGTTTGGCAACCTGTTTCATTTCGCAACTTTTGATTTCCCAACTGTTAAATACTTCTTAAACTGTAAATATTTCAGGATTTTTATAAAAGTAACCTAACCTAACCTAAAGCTGTGCCTAAAGAGTTCTACACGATGGAACTGAAATAAATCCTGAAATATTTACAGTTTTACCCCCTTATTCATAAAACTTAACAAGCCTATGTTAACTAACAAATGCTTTGTCCCTTTCTAACAAATACAAATGTCGAAGTGACAGATAAGGACAAATGAATTTTAGCGGCATTTTAACTAAAATAGGTTTGATTGTCGTTTATGAATAAGGGGGTTAGAGTTTGCGAAATGAAAAGTTGCAAAATGAAACAGGTTGCCATTGTTCCCTTTGATGAATTATACCTATAGATTCACAATCGCGCGCCCAAATATGTCCGAGCCAAATGAGCGCCACTTTGGTAATCACTGGCCTAAAATCACTGGTTCATCGCCGGGATAGGTTAGGTCGATAGGTTGGTCGATAGGTCGATCGGTAGGTCGATAGTAGGTATATAGGTTGGTAGAATGCTCGCCTGCCACTTTGGTAAAACTGGCCTTCTTTTTTCTCAGTACGTTGTTGTCAAGTGTCAAGCGTTGGTGTCAAGCGAAATTCGCCCGTAATAGAGTAAAGACTAGGTTCAAATTTCGTCTCGTATTATTTTATTTATTTTGTGTGAGATGATTTTATTTGTCACGCAAACAAATCAATAGTTCTGACATTCTTTGAAGGGGATTTTGTTCGGCAATGTGCGTCCTGGTTTAAATGTCATTGGGAACTCCTAAATTAGAGGGTACTTACGCGTGATGGGCACGGAGCGAGGTCGGTGGCGGCGAACCACGACCAGAAGCAGCAGCAGCGACGTGAGCGCGCCGAGAGCCGCCACCACTCCCACCACCACCAGCGCGCCGTAGTAGTCCCCGCGGGGCGCTGTTCCGCGTCCACCCACAGACGATGCTTCTATTGCATCTGTAAGTGACATCAAGTTGAGCTGTGGATACCTGGTAGTGAGGTGGCAAGTTGTGGTCATTGGGGTGTTCTAAGGGGTCTCTTTTTTTCAACAATGAACATCTTCTGACTGCTCATAATGACCGAGGATCTGTTTTACTGCTCTCAAAGTCAAAGTCTCTTTATTCAATTTAGGCTATGACAAGCACTTATGAACGTTAAAAAATCTACCACCGGTTCGGAAAAAACCTCTGTTGAGAAGAATCCGGCACGAAACTCAACGAGGTATTTAAAAAAAAAAACAGATTCACAATATTTATAAATGATATCTATATACTATACATTACAAGTATTTAAGTATTCTCTAATAAGTTTCTCATATTTATGGTGACATTGAGCTGTGTCTTTTTATACAAAAAACAAACATCAGTGCACTACTTACAGATATCTATCATATATATAATACATGGGTAAGTAATGGTTAGTAATGTAATGGGTAGTAATGTAATGGGTAGTAATGTAATGACATTGGTATAGTGCCGGCCCTGGGGTAGAGCTGGGGAGAGGAGAGGTCGCCCTAGATGCCAGATGGCCCAGATGGCATGAGCGCCGTTTTATAATTTCTAGTGCAAAATAAAATTATGACGGCCCCTTTTGAGAGGCGCGGAAGTGGTAAGACAATCTCGCTCTACCTTGATCAAGGGCTAGAGTGGGTACTGAATTGACACACATTACAATAACAATAGGATCAATTCTTAAAAATATTACAGTGGTTACTTTTTTTTATTCGACTGGATGGCAAACAAATAAGTGGGTCTCCTGATGGTAAGAGATCACCATCGCCCACAGACACCTGCCAGTAATTTCACCGGTTGTCTTACTCTCCACGCCGAAACACAACAGAGCAAGCACTCTTGCTTTATGCCAGGATTAGCGAACAAAATGGTGGTAGCAATCCGGGCGGACTTTGCATAAGGTCCTACCACCTGCAAACTGCAAACTTACTGTCAATTTGTTCTGGAGAGTCGAGCGACTTCGTGTTAATCTCCAGCACATTACTAGTCTTCACTTTTCCATTCGTGAGGAACAACTCGAGCCATACGCGACATCTGTAAAAGGTAACACGAGATGTTTGATAAAATTATGCCTCTTCTGTAGACGGACAGGTTTTGGTGTTGTGCTTTGAGGTAACAGAGCTTTCATTCTCCTCTTTATAACGACGCTCGCAATGGCTTAGTTTGGTTACGTATCTGAATTTCGAATGTTAAAATACCGAATGTATTAAAATATCGAATGGGTCACAATATCGAAAAGGTATTTCTGTTAAGACTGTATTTTTATAGATTGTTATAAAACCTAACCTAACGGGTTCTATACGATGCCGTTTTAATCAATCCTGAAAAGTTTTCGGTTTCAAAAAATAAATCTTTCGATATTATGATTCATTCGATATTTTAATATACTTATTCCAATGGTTCCAACGGAAGACCAGCGTCGTCCGCAAGGTTGACATCATGCTGAGTTGGGACCATTTCGTGACAAAATTTGTATTGTATTGTATTGTAACTCTTTATTGTTGTAATGATCTCCTTTTTCTTGTCTTCCTCTTTAATTTGAAAAATGTCACGAATAAATGTTTTCTTTCTTTCTTTCTTTTATTCGAAATTTTAACATTCGATATTCTGATGCGTACCCTTTAGTTTACTTACCTAGTATCAGGCTCAAGACCAGTAAGCGTGATTGAAGGCGGTAGATCCCTTGCAGCGAGCCGGAACGCGTCGTGCTCCCTCCTCGCGCCCCCGCAGGCGTGGGAGGCTCGGTACACTCGCACCCAGCGCTCAGCTGGTGAGGGGATGCCTCGCCACGTCAGTTCTGCTGCCTCTGAGCCCACTGTGCGAGCTTCTATGCTCACGGACCAGTTGTAAGGATCTGGGGATACAATTATAGTTTAGTAAATGGGCCAATCAACTATTTTACCGACACTTTGGGCGTTTCCCGCGTTACCAAAACTGTCTCTGGCGTTACCAAAAAATCGTACTTCCAACAAGATATTTCACGGTTTAATAGGTTGAACTTACGTAAGATGGCATGTATTCTCGTACACCATATATTAAATTACAGAAAAAACATGTTTAGTTACAAAAATCTGCAATCGTTTGAAAAATGTCGCGGACAGATTAGTGTCGGTAAAAAAGTTGATTGGCCCAAGTACGTTGAACACGACGGGAGAATGTAGTCGGAGGGATGAAGTGATGTATCGAGTATTGCGCTTAGATTTGCTGTAGGTGCAGTATAAACATTTATAGCGTAGCGTAGCGGGGAGTATTGTGGCACTGACCGACATAGGGCGCGGTGGTAAACTCCAGCACAGCGGGGTCGACGAGCTCGGTGGCGGCGCGCGGCGGCGGCACCAGCACCAGGGAAGCCTCGTAGCGGCTGCCGGCGCGCAACTCGCGCAGCGTCGCCGCGGCCCGGCTGTGGTGGAGCAGCTCAGTCATGCTGTAGATCGGCGTGCCGACGGGCCGGTAGCTGCGGAGGAAAGTGTTTAAAAGGATGTGAAGCGAAGTACATAATTCACTAGAATTAACATATTTAATCGTTTATCTACTCTCATATCGAAATATTCGATTTATAAAATACAAAACGAGTTTATATTTACATACTTTTTTAAACACAATACCGAAATATTAAAAAAAAAACTCATTACAACACTTTTCTTCTAACAAAATAATGTTATAATATAATTTTTTAAACCATTACGATACAGGGCAAATCCAAAAAGTTTATATCAAAAAGTTTTGATTCTAATTTTCACTTGTCTGTGGCAGTGCCCGCTTTAGCGCATGCGTGCACATGCCTGACATGCGCAGTGACGTATTGGGTTTTAGCGGCTTTAGCGCCATTTTCGATTCATTAGTGTCGTTTTGTTTTACAAATTTTCGTTCGTGGGAAAAAATCGCTTTTGCTTAAAGGCGATATCAGTGAATGCGAAGAAAATTTGACTCTGCCCGATATTTTAGATGCGGGGAAGGAAATGACTCATAATTTACCAGCAAAGTGAAGGTCCTAGTATAAGTTGTGGTTGCAATGCAGGTAACACTCAATGGTTCTTGAACACATGATAGAGGATTTAATATATGAACGTAGATAAAATATTGTATGCAACTGTACGTAATTAGGCCTTAAAACACTCATGTGACCCTTTTATGAAACTCGGCTACGCCTCGTTTCATGACACCACACTCGTGTTTTAAGGGATATTACGTTACAGTTGCATAAATAGCTATTTTAATGATCACTTTTTAAAGTTCTCGAGTGGAGGCCGCGGATCGGCAAGAGCAGCGTAGGACGTCCACCAACGAGATTTTAAAATAAATATCATGGGACACTCAACACCAATTGACCTAATACCAAACTAAGCAAAGCTTGTACTATGGACACTAGGCAACGGATAAACATAGTTATATAGATAAATACATATTAAACATCCAAGACCCGAGAACAAAGATTCTTCATACAAATACCTGCCCCGGCCGGAATTCGAACCCGGGACCTCAAGCTTCGTAGTCAGGTTCTCTAACCACTTAGTCATCCGGTCGTCAAAAGAGATGAACGGATGACCTGGTTAAAGCCGCGGGTTCACGGTGGATGCAGGCTGCTGCCAACCGAAGCGACTAGAGGTCTATGGGGGAGGCCTATGCCCAACAGTGGACGTCCTACGGCTGAGATGATGAATGATAATTATGTTGTGAACTATCCTAGTACAGTACAGTCATCAGCACTAATATTTGACAAAATAAAGCGTGCACAAATATCTGATACGACTCTATCTCGGGCCGGAAGATTTTTTACACACCCAACTGTGCATGACGTGTTCAACCTAAAAGGCCGATAAGTGACAAAAAAATCAAGTTTTTAGATGGAGTCAAAAACGCGGTATTTTTTTTAAATCGATGCTAGTTAACATTGTAAATTATAGATCCTAGTTGATAGCAAGGCAGTATGACAGATATTAATGCAGGTGCCTGTACAGAAGAAGAAACGGAACCACGTTTTAGGAAGCACCTTTACTCAACTAATTTCACGATGATTTCTTTGGCAGATAAAATAGAAAGTCGACGTGACATTTGGAGCAAATGGGTTCACAATGATATTTAAATTTCACACGAAAACACAAGCCGAAACATGGATGCACAGAAAAACCAGAAAAATAGACCAGCGCTGGGAATCGAACCCAGGTCCTCAGCATTCCGTGCTGCGTGCTATTCCCCTACACCACCGCTGGACAAAGAAACAAAAATTTGGAGTTGAAATAAAAAATACAAAAAGACTCCAAATAGTAATCTTGGTTCACATTGGTACACAATTCGGTTTCTTCGACTCTACATTTATCTTTTTATGATCGATATTCCTATTTATCACGCCAGTCTTTAATCTTGTGCCACGAAGCACTAACTTAGGCTTAGATTATAGGTTCTGTTGTTTTTATGTCTATGTGATGAATAGTATATAAGCTCACCGAATTTGGATTCCGTCGATGAACTGCAGTTCCTCCTCCGTGAACCGCCTCCAGCTAACATGGGCCACGGTATCGTTCACATCCAGGACTGTTAGTCGGCTGTTTATCTCTCTTCGCTTTTCTTCCACTGCCGTTACCTGTCATCAAATATCAGTTGAAAACATGATCTTAATTAGTCCTGTCAATGAATTTAAATAATAATTTATGCACCGTATATAAATCCATGCCATTTTATTGTAAGGCTAGATTAGGTTTAGTGATGGTTCGTGTGAATATTCTCGCATCGAGAATACCTATTCTGCATTGTTTTTCTCGTTACAAGAATATACTCTGATGACCGAGAATTTAAAGGGCATTTTTACTTTAAATGACGCAAGCTAATTTTTTTTTTCAGAATTAGTCAATCCTGTATTCTACGCATTCAGAATCACGAACACTATTGGTTTTGACGAAGAAAAATTATTAATTTCCATAAAAAACTTATGTGCCCGTTTCGTAGGTACCCATATAAACTAAATGAAAAAAAAGTCACAAAACTGACAAAAAAATTAGGGACACTTTTTTTCTTCGTTTAAATAAATATAAAAAGTTATGTTGCATCATTTAAAGTAAAAATGCCCCAAAATAAAAAACGGAACAATTGAAATTGACAGAAAAAATATTAAAGTTCTTTATCAAGGTCCGGATAGATTATAGGAATCAGTTTGGTGTTTAAATAGGTATACCTAAAGTTAAATTGTAAGCCGGATGAAGTCAATTAAGGCAATAATTAATTGGCGAAAGTTAGTTTTCCAGCAGATGCCAGTACTGTCTATCTATAGTGCCTACCTGTACCTGTATCTATAGTGCCTACCTTTACCTGTACCTGCTCCTGTGGCTTACGGAATCTTTTTATTTTGTCTTTACTTGGAAGATTTGCCTCACGTCTGACCGAAGCGATTGAAAAACTTAAGCTTTGTCAAAACTATACTTACCACGGGCACATCGTGGGTGCGAATAGTGTAGATCTCGCTCTCTGGTTCCAGAGGTAAGTTGTGGAGGTAAAGTTTCCCTCGCAGCCGGTACAGGGTGCCAGGAGTCAGGCCAGTCAGACGGAACTCAAGACGGGAGGTCGTGAGGACCTCGTCTGCTGGCGCGAACACTTGCGATTGCCAGTGCGTGATGTCGTCGTCGCTGGATGATGTAGATAAGTAATTAATTAACACTATTTTGTAATAATCATCATATTTTAAGAGTTGGATTCTTGTCGGTGGGCTATTCCTTACTCTGGTTCTGGGTGACAATCAAGTTCCTACCTAAATTTTGTGGATATGCTAAATTGTGTATTGATAAAATTTGGCATGTGCTGGGGGTTTTTGGGGATGAAAAATGGTTGTCTATTGTTTGACCGAAAGTTATATGCCATAATTTCATTATCCCGAACTCCACATGCCCGAAACTTCATTTGCTCGAATGTTTCGTTTACCAGAAAATTTATTTGATATATTCTTATTTTCCCGAAACATTGATGCCATAACGATACGAATGCAATAAGTATTGTTTTCCATATTATTAAGTGCAATAATATCATTTAATGGAATATTTAAACGCCATACCAAATATTGTTTCTTTCTGAATTCATCGTGGCTACGTACGTGCGCGGAGCTCCTATTCCGCGTAGTTGAGATGTTGGTTTCTATTACTAATCTATCTATTATCTTTATTATCCGGGCTGTTATAAAAAAAAACCTAACATCGAAGGCTAAGGCGGGAGCTACGCTGCGCTTCGCTCCCGCCTTAGCCTTCTGAACCTAACCTATCCGAGTCGCTTCTGCTCCGAACCGTCTAGCTCGCTCGCTTCGCTCGCTCGCACAAATCAAATGTCGCAATTCTAACCTAACCTAATCTATGTGCTTAAAATTTACCTGATTCAAAGGCTTGTTTGACGTATGGGATTTATCAGTATATCCTCTTGACCTCCAAATGATATTATGGCATGTGATACTTATGGATTACAATGATTATGAAAAATGAAATTATTGAAAGTAACTTTATAGGAAACAAAGATTCTGCCATTTGATTAATATGGTAAAAATGAGTAGTGATAATGAATTTATAGGAAACAAAATTATGACGTTTGTATATTATAGCACATGAAATTCGTGCAAATGAAGTTCGGTCAAGTAAAGGGATACCATGAAAAATCAATCGAGCTTGGTCTTATCCTTATCTCTGGAAAAACGCTTATTTTCGTGTTTTAGTATGAGCAAAGCTCAGTCAGGTACTACATAGACTACATAGATATAGGCGCACTTAATTATTTCCCGAAATTTCCAATAAGACATACAGTGTTCCCAATGCGACATTTATAGCCCATTTTTTCGATGGGACCGATGCCGCAGGATATAGCTAGTAGTAGGTAGGTTTATAAGGAGGTATATAAAAATAACTCACTGCGTGTCAGTGTATCTCAGATCTACGCTGCCCCGAAGCCCAACGAGCACAGCGGGAAGACCGAACAGCATTTTGATGCTGGTCGGGGAATCAGACTCCAGGGTTATCACAGTCAGTTTCTTGTTCTCATCTCCTAAGTTCAACGGTACTGTCAAGCCAGGCGGCAACCCTGAGGGTTAAAATAGAAAGCATTAATGAGTGCTGTGTGAGGCATGTGACTTTATCTTTAACTGATTTCTTTTTAACTAATGTTGGTGTAAGGAGGTTAGGTTGGTATCTTTGATGCATTACCTGGTATTCCAGTAACCAGTGGATTCATAGGGCGATGTATATTATTCTGTTCGTAATCTGACTCGTCGTCTTGTGGGAAGTGAATCTCTGGAGGTATGGTCGGGAGGAATGGCGGATGAGTAGGCGTGGAGTTTGCCATCTCCGGAGTCGGCGTACCTAGAATTTGTAAAGCTTTAATATCTGTTTGCAGTCTTTATGTTGAACCTAAACGAGAAATACACAAATATCAGGCTTTGAGATATATTACGAGGAGATAGACATATATTAGCAAATAAGGTTAAGATAATCATGAAAAAAGGTATTGGAAATGTTAAACATGATTTGTATGAAGTAGCTCTGTAGACTGTAGAGTGCTGGCAAGGAAATTTAGCAACTACACCTTTTGAATGGGATGACTAAGTACACATTTGTTATCATAAGCTTAAGCAATAGTTATTACAAAAACTACTATGTTAACATCGCAAATAATATTTTTGTGTTTAATATAAGCGTCAAAGGTACAAGTTTTAGGAAATAATGTATCCTTGTAAAATTAACTACTGCGAGTTAAACTAAAACTAAGAAATTGAGTTAGTTCGTCATGAAAGTAGGGTCAGTCGGTTTGGAGAGTCAGTCAGGACACCCTCTACACACATACTAGAAGGATCTTAACCATGGTCAGGTCACTGACCTGCCGCAGTATCTTGGTTTTTGTCTGCCGACCGTCCGAGGTTCCGATTTACTTCGGATTCCACTTCCATCTGACTCAGAAGATGCTCTAAGTCTAACGTCGAGTAAGGTTTTCCAGAAACTGCCGGACTTTTTAGATGACGTTCATAAGACGAAGCCGTTTCAAGTTTTGGATTCGGTATAGCTCTCATCAAAACTGTCTCGTAAGGACTAGGTTGTTTAGTCAGTACGTGCATGTTGGTGCTGCTTTGGCCCCAACGGTTCTGGAGGTCAGTCGGTCGTTTTTGCGTCAAGTCTTTTGTCCGTAGAACTGTGACGTGTTTTCCAAGCAAGTTGTGCTTGGCATCCGAATTTGTTGATATTGGAAATGCTTCGGTGTCTGATAGAGGAAAAGCTTTGTTGTCGGGTATAGGGATCGCGACGTGTTCCGGTTGGTGTAATAGTGAATGATTCTGAATAACTAAAGGCTTGAAATATGGTATAGGCATTGGGGTTATTACGTTGACGTTCGGCTGAACGTAATTATCAGAATCATCTGATTCGCTTTTCACATAAGTTGGTGCAAAATAATGTGATTTTTCGAAAGTCTGCACTGGGATCTTTGTCGCAGTTTCGTAGTATTTATTTAAAAGATTTATACTGTTTTGGTTTTTAGGTGTGACCGGTGGTTGGCGGATGATTTCGTGCATTTTATGGTCGGACATTGTGTACTTTTCCATTATTTCGTCTCTTTTTATGGTAGTATCAGGTTTTTGAGGGAAAAAGTATCCAGAGCGGTTCTTTAAAGAGTTTGTGTAGGGTTTGAAGTGATAGGCATCATTAGGTGTCGCTTCAGTTTTGTATTCGTCGTTGGGCAAGTCAAAACCCATTGTCAAGTTTTCGCGGGGTTCATCTTCTGGTATGTCCTGTTCGAATTTTTTAAAGGTAGGTTTAAATGATTTCAGGACAGGTTTGGCTGGGATAAGGTTTCTGTAAAAGGTGAGCATAGAGTCGGTTGGGTCTTCTGGGGCCGAAAGTACTTCTGTGACGGGGATCACTGGTACCATCGGCGTCACATAGTATACGTCTGTCATCGGCATAGACAATGAACGAGATGTGTTCCCCGCTGTAAGTAAAAATGAATTATGAATGACCATGCAGTGTCAGTTTGATACATGCAGTAAGTTATGATATGATGAGCCTCGCCAGTGAATTTTGCTATAAAAATGTAGTTTTTTCTTATTACTTAGCTACCTTACCTACTCGTATCATCAAGAATACTAATAATTTCAAGCTTCGTGCGCTCGAGCAGTTTTTTTTTCAAAACTACGTTGCACGCTTGATGAAGATACATGGCATGATTTTTCTTAAATATTTGTACGGTATATGTAAGAAATGCAATAGACTTTCTGACCCGATGCCTGGTGGTATAATGAACTTTTATCTAAATGAATGGATGTTGTATGTAATACGCAATAAATGAAATAAAAAATAATCTTTTAGGTGACTATATAGTGCTTAAGCTTTCGTGAGACTTTATTTATAAACTTATAATTAAAACGGTTCAAATCGTGTATTTATAAGTCATACCACTTGCGGATACTCCAACAACAGCAACAAAACAGTGTCCCACTCCCCCTGTTGTTTTCGTGGGTATTGTGTAGCGTGGGTATTGTGTGTTGAACCCCCCGCGCCATATTCTAATTTGTAAAGACGTGAGTTGAACTGCTTTAATTATTAACTTCAGGTAACTACTTTAGTTTAAGTACTTTTACCGAAACCATTTTTGATACACTGGTCGAAATCCTGTAGGCTTACCGTTAGGCACACAGCCCCACTGCTTACAACAGTCCTCATCAGAAATGTTGACAGGGCCAGGACGATGAAGTGGCGGACAGCGAAGGCTCTGGGGCGGGAGAGGCGAAAGAGGCGTGCAAACCTCCTGGCAATCTAGCTCTCCGTTCTCGCAGAAACAACGTTGCTCGCATCCTGTCAGGGAGATGGGCACCTCAGTCCAGTTGGGTATCCTGGAAAAAGTAGAATATAATAGCTTACGTGTGTTTTCTAAGGCGACCTGTTGCAGATGTTTATGGGCGGTGGTGATCTCTTACCACCAGGAGACCCACTTACTCGTTTGCCTTCCAGTCGAATAAAAAAAAAAAAAACCTGAAGTTGGTACGAAATATCTTAAGGGGAACCGCTCGACCTGCAGTAGGTAGAAACTTCACAATAAAAGTCCCAGTGAGTTCCTTGATGAAAACAATGGTGGCTTATAGAGACAAGGATGTCGTGCTTACCAAGGTTTACCAACCTATGACATTGTTTTCTTTCTGTTCCAAAATCCTTTGGGGAAGTAGGTATAGGATTATTATCCTCCTTTTTCACTTGATTTTTTTTTTCATTTCATCATCGTCAGTAAAGTATCATTTATTGTTGAACAAGACAGCGCCCAGCGACTGTTTATTGCAGGATTCTTTAAGAGAAGTCTAAATAGCTTTCTAAGTGATTTCGTCAATTTTACACACTTACGCAACTTCCTTGTAATGGCAAGTGCCATCGCTTAAACAGCGAGCCGCGCGAGGGCAGCAGTTGGGCGGCCGCGGCGGCGGTGTCGGCGCCCACCGCACGCAGCCCTGGGAACAAACAATCATAAGATTGACAAACTATTGAGTAGTAGCCGCATTTTGTAATAATAAGGTTAACACTATACCGCTTGATGCGATTTTTGGAGCTCCGTAGTCTCATATGAATCGTTTTGTTGTACCGTTCTATACGCCCGTTGATGAATGGATGAATGAAATGATACATGCAATTTTCACAACAACCTTTGTAGGTTTCCTCGTAATGGAAACGAAAACACGATAAGAAATCAGCTACCTTGGACACCAGTTCCAATCCCACATGCGCTGGACACTCCAGAGCAGCACACTCGCGTCTTTCCGGGCCCGTGCATTCGCACAGTTCCGTGCAGCCGATGTGGAACTCTTCGCCTGAAAGGAATGCAAAACGGTGTGCAATAAAGAATATTGTATTGTATTGAATATGAATGGTTTGAGTCAAACATAGTTACTTAGCAATAAGCTACTAGGAAAAGTATTTTGTTTTCTTTTTACTCTCTTGTTTTGGCTCCCGGCAGCAATTCTAGCCATTTTTTATTTAGCATCTACTTTCAGCAAAACGTGCATTTATCTAGATACATGTTGATTTCACCGACAGCTGTATGTATGATACTGAACAGAAGAAGATGTTGAATGAAAATTCCAACTAAAACCCAAAGGCTACTTACCAACTTCATAAAACTTCCCATCTTCATGGCACCCAATCTTCTCCGTCACATGTATCAACTCTTCCTTCACTTCTTTACTGCTAGGATCTGATGCAGTTATCGTGAAATTAAACTTGGTCCCAGTCTCTCTCGTCTTCAAAATATAGTCCTTCCCACTGTCCAGATTTAAGATCATGTTATCGTATTTCAGTTCTACTTCTTTGAATGACCTCCCACCGTCGTTGCTGAGGAGCAAGTTGATGGGATCCTTGCTACTATTCATGTGCATGAGGTTAACTTGCACACTATTGTTTTGCAAAACTTTGACAGATCCGATTGGTTCAGAGAGGACCAGAGGACGCATTGATCTTGGAATCTCCTGGCTCATATTTGATGTAAGCTGAAAACGATTTCTGAATTAGTTGTTTCATCAATCGCATTATAAATGTACTTATGTGTCGTAAATGCACAAAGTGTCTTCGAACTCTTTCGGATTATTTCAGTAGATGGTTGGGTTAGTCTAGCTGAACACCCTAGGCTTGTTTTTTGGGATCTTTAATTATATCATGTCAAAAGCGTGACTAGACTGGATAAAAAATTTGAGAAAAACCCTCTGTAGTTCAGACAAATTAACCCAATAATCTCTTAAAATGATAGGGAGGAATTTGGGAAACCTTGTATATACCTTGTATTTATTGTTGTGGTAGTGGTTGGCTATTGGCTATTGGTTTTCCGCAATGTGGCGAGATTTTTATCATTTTTATGTATTACTTTCAAACACTGAATATGTGTCGTGTCTAGAGTACTTAATCGAAATTATGACCCACTGAACATCTCGCAATAAGTGCATAACAGTTAGTTACATTTAAAAATGAAAAACTAGCTAACATTTAGGTGATGGTTCACATATAGCTAGCACAATGCAATCGATTTCACAGTTAGTGTTAACAACCGTAACATATCGTCAACATACATTCATAAGACCGCCTGTAGATGCAAAATGTTAGTTTTTTTTAAGGAAATCTTTCAGCAACAATCAGAGGTAAGTATAGTAAGTCTGAACAGAACTGAACGGACTATGTAGTAGGAGCGGTAGCAACTTATTAGTCAGATGTGTTGACAAAAACCTTTCGTTTAACATAAAGTGTCTATGACTCTCTTGTAGAGAACTAGCGTGGTTATCAGCAAGAATGAAAGAAGAGGAATGCAAATCAGTCCTATTCATTCGAAGAAGATTTTTTCTCTTGGATAAGTGTCTCCCACCGAGTGTCCAAAACATTGTGAAATAGGAAAAAAAATCTGTGTTGGTGCCCATAATCACTGTCGTGTATTGCTTATAGTTAAAAGATCTCTTTCTAAGTGCCCTGTGGTACCCGTGATGTACATCAAATGGCATACCGCATCCAGTCTAGTGGGGCGATTGTTTGTATGTCGATCGGTGGCAACCAGGGTGGTAATGTTCTTATACTCTGTTGCTTCTGTCGTAGTCTACAGACGGTAAGCCAAAAACTATTATTATAAATAAAAATATCAGAGGCAACTGTCTCATACTCGGATTCGCCATTTCTTTCGGTCTAAGGTTATTGGACGAGAATAGAAGAAGGATTTCTTTCTGTGTATCATTATGGCATGAGGGCAGAAAGAGATGGTGGTTGCTATCTCGAGCGCCTGTGTATTAGACTAGCCTTTTCTCGCGGTTTCGCTCGCGTAAACCATTGGTCTGGTAGGTAGTCAAATGAAAATTCTGAAGTTTTACTGAATTCCCAAAAATTACACAGTGGTCTTCATTTACGTTGTTTGATAAACACCTGCGCAAAGTTTCGTGACTCTAGACTTAGAATCTAGGATTTTGGAATGATCGGAATAACAAATACAATACAGTCGAACATAGAACTTGCTCTGTTTTGAGGCCGGTTCAAAAGTAGTAGCTTAAAGCTGCGCGTCCACTGAATCGGAACACACATATACACACACACACACAAACTTTCACACTTAAAATATTAGTAGGATTCATTTTATAACATCTTGTGAATCCTCGGTAACATGTTGTAAAACACTCTTTGCTGTTGTACATACCGGTGCTTCCGTGGTACTAAAACTGGTGCTGGTAGTGGTGGTTGTAGTACTAGTACTAGTAGTGGTAGTGGTACTAGTGGTACTGGTTGTGTTCTCCACAGGTTCTTCATGCACGTCCTGTGACACATCGCAGACTTGAACTTCGCAGCAGGCGTCTTTAGGGTCCTGCACGTTGATACATTTGTCGGATTGGGGTAAAGGATTGCATCTGCGGAGAGGAATAAAGCTTAGAAGAAGAAAATGAACATAAAGTGTAGTTTATAAATAACTCTTTTTATCAGTAAAATCTTAACGACAATGAGATTATTATAGTTTTCTAACAGCTAATTTTTCACGGTTTCTAAATTCACCTCAACTTCCAATCTCACTAATATATATAGTTTTTTACTTTTATCTTATATATTTATATATTCTATCTATTTATATATATTAATCGCTGAACCGATTTAAACAAAATAATTACCTACATATGAAGACAATTTAAGACCCTAATAATAAAGCATAGTTTTATTCCGGCAAATTGTGAAGTTCCCTCCAATTCTACGTACCTAGGTTTGCACGTCACAACGGAATCGGGTTCACAGGAGCACCTCTGCTCACATCCAACATTCCACTTGGACCCCACAGGGTATGTGTCGTTCCCGTAACGGCACACCTCCAGTTTTATCACCTTTGAGTCTGTAAACAAGTTAAATCCATCTTTACGAATACTTATACACAAAAGAGCCACCCATCACTGAAAAAACACTTTGCCGTAAAGCGTATCATGATCTAACTATAATTCTGAGGCCGTATTCATCATCTCTTTTTACCCTTGCCTTATACTGTGTGACAGAAAAAAATTCTACTTAAAACGGTCGATATTGGAGAGTATGATCTCCCCATACTTATCGATGTAGAAACGACTTTAGCCGATCAAAAAACGAATTATGCCTATGCAATAAAATGGACTCGGCGTTTACCGACGGAAAAACGTCTTTTTCGCTCTTATTACGTCGATAGGTGTGGTATCCTTAAGATAGCCGTAGAAATAACTAAGCAAGAATGTCATCTTATCCTTCTATTCTACTTCAATAATACTGTAATAAGAATACATTAAAAGCAGAAATTAAATGCTGGGAGCCGGGAAACGATATCGAGTGTTCGTCAGTCTGGAGCGTATGCTGTACCCTTATGGGGAAATTTCACGAGTTTATTATTTTTATAATTTGCGAATTGGTTGTCATCAAGTCTACACTTGCATGGTATTCTACAATCCCGCTGGAGTCTAAGCGCAGTATTGATTTATTTGCCGTAATTGTTGCATAAAAACATGCTTTGATTAGGTAGTCGTTAATTTGTAAGTTCGTTGCTGTATCGAGAGACCGGATTAATTATATTTTTTTCTGGGCAGGATAGATAATTATTAAACACCAGAAACAATAAGATTCCAGTGGATGTGGAATGGTTTTTTAACTTATAAAAACTTATCGAGTACCTTATTGAAGGCACCATTTTAACTTACCGAACATTTACAGCAAAGGTACTTACCTACCACATTATTAAGGTCTACACGAATGAAAAATATTAAATATCTAATTATGAATTTACTGTCGATATCTTATTTTGTACCCATGTAATTAATACTTAAACTAATAAGACTAGATTTTTGTGTGTAACGTTTAGCAGTATTCACACAATTAATCCTATAATATGATATGTAGACGATGTCATTGCGCCTGATTATTTCACGGTTAACGGTTAAACACGAGCTACGGTTACCTCCATTACCAGTAGCGCAGGCGATGATGCTGCAGCACTGATCGACGGGCGACTCGAAGCAAAGCGGGTCGTTGATGCGCCGCCCGCGCCGAATGTAGGGGTGCTTGCAGCGAGGAGAACAGTCGAAGATACCGCCAGCGATGCATTCACAGGTTTCCTCGCAAGCCCGGTCGATGCGCTCCCCAATCTGAAGAAAAATACAGAGTAGAAATGTCACAGGTTAACGCAGTAAACAATGGAACTAATTAAGATTAAGCATGGTAATATAAAAATGGAATTGTTAATAAGTATAAAGAGTTCGCCAGTATAAATACATATATTGCCAACCACGTAAAAATAATTATGAAGAGTATCAATAGATAAAGGAGAACGCTATTATACAATCTTAGTACCTACTTCAGGTGAGTGAGTAAGAATGAATAAGAATTAAAAAAATTAAAAAGCATCTCTACGTTGTTTCATATTTATTTAAATTTTTCAAAGTTAAAGTATTTATAGCCTGTTTCTAATAATGCGCAGATTGTCAACATCACTTTGTTCCTGTACTTTCTCAACCTAGCCACATTAAATTGCTTTAGTTAGAATCATCTTCATATTAAGAATGATAGTATTGATTTTCTTGATATAATTCGGGTAGATACGAGGTTGAGAAAGTACATGAACAAATTATCAGATCAAACGTAGAGATATAAACTATTTACTTAAAGATATTACGATACAAATGATTAAGTACTAACCTTATATGAAACTTCATTTTCTCTGCAAAGATCAGCCTCTTCTCTTACTTCGTCAGACCTGTCAACCGTCAGTATCGGATGGAATGGCGCTTGTAAATTTGTGTAAAATTTATCAGGTATGTCTTTCTCGAGCTTAGGCATCTCTACTTTCGGAGGTTCATACTCGTCTTCCCCATCTAGAGTCACATCGCTGAGATCAGTCAGTTTCTTAGTATTAACTGTAGTCTGATTGTGCAAGGCAAAAGCGAAATTTTTGAGATCATCTACACTTAAATTTAGCAGTCTTGGTCTCGGTTTCAGGGTTTCTGTTACCGTTTCTTCTGTGGTGGTATCTTCAGTTCTGTTTTCGGTTGTAGACGGGGGCTCTGCTGATGTTGTTCGTGTTGGGAGAGTGGATGATGTTGTTAGTTGAAAACTTGGCATTTCAGTTGCTTTTTCATTTAAAGGTACTGCAATTCGTGGAGCCGTTAGTGCTGGTGAGTCTTCCTCTTCACCTGGTAATTTACCTGAAAGGAAGAAACAACTCTAATGAGAATCAAATTGAGAATGCTTTGATGATATAAAAATTTAAGGAGAATCGAAACAATGCTAGTAAAATAAGACATAAATAAAAATAACACCAAATATAACAAAATTTTGCATAGTACTGCATGCAAAAAAGAGCTTCAATAGATTACTCTTAGCATGAATATAAATACAAACTAGAGCAAGGTCAGTAGGCGAGATTGTAACCTGCACATCGAGAAAGATACGGTTCCTCTGTTATACCTTCTATAATTTTAAACTTTGTCTGGAAATAAATAAAGGCTATGTTGTTATAAAGTCAGTGATCGGAAATTACTCGATCGTTTCCGTTAACGGATTCCAATGTAACTGTTTACAAAGTTCGATTGGAACTCGAAGGAAATGTACAAAAATACATTTGCTGTTGTTGAATCGTAAACTTGTCAAGTTTGGTCTACAATTCTTCGTATAATGTCGTATTGTGATATTTTGAAGCGAAGCATACGATGGTTTTCGGGTATCGATGTCGAGATGTATCGAGAGGGCACGTAGACAATACAATGAGTTTTGAGCGTGAGAACCGCATTTCGTGATTGAATTTAATTGGAATAATACTAAATGAAAGAGTAAAAAAATGTGTGTGGTCAGTAGACGGTACGAAAATGTTGCCATTTTAGAGTTATTAACCGACTTCAAAAAAGGAGGAGGTTCTGCGTTCCACTGTTTGTAGGTATTTTTTTAAACCTGGACATAGTAAGGTAAGCAGTTGGAATAATGAAAATAGTGTTATTAATATAGGAATAAACACTTAATGTCAGTGAAATATGAACGATTTTTTTATGTTGCACTCTACGTTTTTTCACATTAACTATATTATCACATTAATGCCTATGTTTATGTGACTGTTAAGTGAACTTGGTTCTCAAGATAATATAATAATAGTGAGTGAACCTTATAATGATGATATCCGCAGTAGAACTAAGGTTACCGACATAGCCCGAAGAATTGCGAAACTGAAGTGGCAGTGGGCGGGGCACATTGCTCACAGGAGTGATGGCCGATGGGGTCAAAAGGTACTCGAATGGCGTTCGCGGACCTGGAGACGAGCAGTCGGTAGGCTCCAACAAGATGGAGCGAAGACCTGGTTAAGATCGCGGGATGGCGGTGGATGAGAAAAGCACAAGACTGGTCTGAGTGGAGAGCCTTGGGGAGGCCTATTTCCAGGTGGACGTCTTTCGGCTGACATGATGATGATGATGAAACTTATAAGCTAAACCTGACGACTATAAGTCATCTTGTTTTCAAGCAATGAATGTCAAATAGGTCATTATTTAGTAACTTTCAAAACCAGTTGAATACATACAGTTTGATATAACAGATGTGTTTTGTTTTTATACTACAAAATTAATCATATTCACAGCGATTGGCTGGCTCAAATTTCCGTTTTAAATAAGCTAAAATTATAATAACATAGTTTTCCACTTCTCATAATCAGCATGGGAGTTCCAATTCATATTTATGCTGGATATAGGCTGTATAGGCGAGGCGTTGGCAGGCCTGGCCAGGCGTGGCCAGGTGGTCTGACGACATCGTGAGAGTTGCGGGAAACCGGTGGACGGAACTGGCGAGTTGTCGTTCATTGTGGCGGTCTAAGGTGGAGGCCTTTGTTCAGCATTGATGATGATGATGATAGGCTATATAAAATAAATATTTAAAGCTCGAGTGCTGTTCTAGTGGTGGTGGAGTAGAGTGGTGGTGATGGTCGTTTGAGACCATGGGTTCTCAGCAGCTATAGTACACATACTGTATGTGTTAAAACAAAGCCGTGACAGTGCACCTGCATACATTTGCATAATGGTTGCTTGCTGGCACGAAGCAGGCGTCCCTAAAGCGTAGAAGTATCATTTGATGTCAATCATTTACATGCGCATTGCGCACGCGCCGAGTGCAAAGTTGCATTTAAACGGAATCCGTGCCACGTACGATTTTGTGATTTACGAACCGTGATAAATCTGGCTGAGTCTGAGAAAATTTTTTGAATGTAGGATTTATTTTCGGAAAAGTAAAATTAGATTTATCAAATAAAAACGAGAGAGGTAATGCTGCCAGCCTCTTAGGAACGGCCCCCCAAAGCAGCAGCCTCGATGAAGTTTTTTATTTAGTTTAAGTTTTGTAAATAGTTTAGTTTTCGTTTTATACAATAAATAGCAGCGTAAGGTATAAAATATACCTAAACTTGGAAGATTCCGTATAAAATACGAAATCCTTAGAAAAATATTACTTAATTTTTTCGTAATGGCTACGGAACCCTATTTTGTGCGTGTCCGACACGCTCTTGGCCGGTTATTTTATTTGTAAAGTTGTAAAATGTCACAAATAAAATGATTTTCTATAAATAAAAACGCGGCATATGTTTAACACTCTTATATTATTTGCCACAGCGGAGCGTGCAAAAGTATCTGACACGTCCTTCTCACTTATGCACGTTTTATTCTGACAGATATTGGTACTTGTAACTGTACCTACTAAGAACTCCTATGGCAATCCATTATCAAGTAACGTAAACAAAAACGCTGTTTAAATAAAATCAAAACCTCTCCTTAAATATATTGACCCGGATAACTCATGTCTTAAATCGAGTTTAGCTCGTCATGTTTCGGGCTAATCCGTAGCCCTTCCTCCTCAGAGCAACGCGACTCGGCGGCTGCTGCGGGCCGCCGCTCTGCTCGCGCGTTGCTCCAAGGAGGAAGGGTTGTTACATGTCGAGCTAAACTCGATTTAAGACATGAGTTATCCGGGTCAATATATTTATTTCTCACGGTAGTTTTATGTTCTAAACTTCTCCTTGTTATTACGTTCCAGTCAAGACAAGATGCGTCGTCAAGAGATAGTTGTGATGAATCAAAACAAATGACAGTAGCATTTGCTGCAGCGAGGTGTTGAAATTAAACGGTTAAATTTTCGGTTGTTTTTTTGTAAATACGAGTAAACTTCGGAAGGCAGCTAGTAACTCTAGATTCAAGATGCCCAAAACAAAATTTAAACAAAATTTCTAACGCTCTAAAAGCAAAAGTCGTAACGCTTGATTGTCATCAACTTTGATCTTGAATTCCGTATATCTGAGTACGAACAGCTATTTACACTTTAAAGGTGATAATTTACGACTGCAATACGATTATTTACGATCTGTAATCGCGTAATCGCAGGTACTACTGCGCCCTGAGGTGACCTCAAACCGTACGTGTGTGTATGTAGGTTAGGCAGGCCCGAACACTCGTCCCGAGTGACCGGTTTCCGTAAGGTCCGGCGTAGACTATCGTAAGTTTTTACTCGACTGTAGCGAGAAAAGGCGTTGTGTTAGTTTATCAACATTGACTCAAGTCACATAGCTCTTTATTACTTGTATTATTTAGGACTGAAAAAGTATATGGCGTCCATCGTACACCTTTAGGAATAGACAATCCTAATCACTTGTATATGTCATTAGTACACTCTGGTGGAAACTCAGCTTTAATTTTTTTTTTAACTGAGTTGTTAAATGTTAAAACGAGATCAAATACTTCTAAATTATATATCTCTTTATTTGCCCTGTGTTTGCTACTATTCGCTGCGGCAGAGTAAGTGGTTTACCTAATTCAATTTTAGACTCCAAGCTTGACAAATCGACTACAAAAATATCATTAGATCAAATCGGGCGTAGTCACGAAATACAACAGTGCAAACCGCATTGTGAAACCGACAAGCTTAGTTGGAAGTATTAAGAACTATTCTTGCACGTTGTTAGTTTGTCAGACCAGATTAAAAGGCCTCATTAGTGGTTAAAGCACAGAACTAATAAGAGAAACAGAAATTTCACGTGAACTAAAAGCACAATGGCTAAAATGACATTACTACCGAACTTTAGAAAATATAAATTTTTAATTTTTGTATTTAATTTAACGGCTGTAACCAGTAAACATAGAAAAATAAATGCTGGAAAAAGACCTCTCCTACCCTCCAGCAATTCTTTCCAGTTTTTACGTATTTTCTGTTTAGTAAGAAAGGCAAATGTCCGAGTGCTGGACACGCTAATGCTGTCATCTCTATTACTAATGATTTAAGATTAAAGATGCCAACCATTGGGACAGTCACGAGCACTCGTACGTTTACCTCATATTGAAATAAAAATACATATTCTACTAAAATTATGAATGAGAAATTTGTTGAAAAGTTTGTTTTCAATCATAAAATAACGTCTCAATAATTGATTTAGTGTCATCTGTACTAGGTACGCATAGTTGCCAAGTTACACATAGTTAATGCAACAAAAAAAAACTATAAGTGTTGACTGCGGAATTAAAAAAAAATTCAAGTTGTAGATTCCATCTCATACTTATATAGTTACAAGTGAAGCGAAGAACCGAGACCCTTAATTTGGCAGTGTACAGTATATTTGACAACTTTTAAAGCTTGCTTTTTTTATGCATATAATTTTTAGGACTCCAAAATTACGACGAGGTTTGAATCACGAATTTTTTTTTATTTTTGTCAAATGAAGTAAGGGTTAAAAAGTTAGGTAGGTATAATATCAACAATGATAGCACGAAAAAACATGTTTAAAAAAGTAGAGACATGTGTGAAGAAATACACGCGATAACATTTCTAATCGTCTTATTTATTAGCTCTGTGGTAAAGGTACCATGTGCCCATCGCTTTATTCTAGCGAATAAAATACGTGTCTAATGGGAGTAATGGGCCATTTAATGGTCCATTTGTACGAACTGATGACGAGGAATGCGGCCCTTAGATTGGTCGTCGTGTTTTGGAGGCGTCGGGGTATTTTGAGGTGTTTTGAAGTGTCTTGCTGACTTTTGTGGGAGTCGAGAGCGGGTTTCTAAACTATGCGATAGATATTAAAGTTGGCACTTGCGTCTAAAGAGGCATCTATAATACATGCCTTTTCTAGCAGTCTATAGGTAGATAGGTAAACTTGAAAAAATAATATTATAATTTAATAACTCTAATTTTAATATTTTTTCCTTTGCTTTTAATTTTATCGAAACTTCAAATTTACGCCAAAACTCGCCGAAGCCAAAACCGAAACTTCGGTTGAACACTAAAATGTAGGTACCTACAGTCAAGGGCAAAAATATGTATAGGTACACTTTAGTACCTTGTCTATTTTCGTCATATTTAAACAGCTATTATATGAACTGTCACAGTGGTATACATATTTTTGCCCTTGACTGTACCCAAACGTTGTCTATTATGTGGTACCTATACCCAATTCATAGGAAAATATTTTTAAGACCTTCATAAAGTAATACCCGATTTAATGAGGTACTTTATGCACTAGACCCAACACAATAAAAAATCTCTGATTGCGCAAACTAAAAAGCCAATGCACCGAATCCAATGACGAAGGCTTCGCAAGGGGCAAAGCGCTCGCGCACGCTCTATTGCGTTATATTTGTATCCGTTTGCGCCCGATCTTCACATCTGGTCCTCGACAGTGCACAGAGTTAAAATAGTACGCTAATTCGTGATCGTAGTAAATATAAAGAAAGGTATTCAAGGTAAATAGGAAATATTAGTGCAATGTTCTACCGTCAGAATGAAGTACTAGCACAAACCGTGACCATTTTTTGAGTGTCTTAACTGTCTTTTAAAATATCCTTAGCATGCCATTTTACTATATCATTTCAATTAAAATTTTGGAAATATAGCTCTACCGTTACTATCGATGTAAATATCATGTTGTATTGTTACTAATAAATATGTCGGTTTGTTTGCGGGTTGTGTGTGCCAATATTTTGACGTATGTGCCAATATTTGCGTAATATTCCCTATTAGTGTAGTCCAGTGATATGAAGTTATGGGCAAAGTAACGCCTGAAATATAATTATTTAGAAAATTCTCCACCGACCGATTTTCTTATCGCGGTGGATTTGGCTTACTTAGGTCATGTTCTATCTAAGTAAGTCATATTCTAAGTAGGTCATGACATAGATCTGACTTGGAAAGTGACTTACCTAGAACGACCTACTTAGAAAATGGCTTCCCTAGAACAGGACCTGCTTAGAAAACCCTACCTAGAACGTGACCTAAGTCAGCCAAAGGTGTCTATGGGCGCTCTTAATAGGCTAGTGTCCTTAAAAACTTTAATTAGCCAGTCAGCTAGAGTTAGATTATAACAAAATATTTGACATAATATTTATCCAACAATTCGATAGACAACGCATTATAATTGCGGGTACTAGAAATATCTGTGTACCGTGACAGTTCAGTATCGTGACCGTGACAGATTTTTACCGCTCTGGATAATCTGACCAGGACATCCGGAAACCCGACAGAATCCGGATTGCGGCATCAGATTACGCGATCGCTTATTGAACAGGAAAATGAAGGCTGTTCGAAAAACTTGAAATGATTCACACTAAGTTTACTACTTTGTTGTGCAAATTTGCCGCTAGGGGCGCTGTTTTGTTTATCTTTCTATTTTTACCTTGTTTTCTGCTACTAGCCATACATATAGCTACGCCTGTGAAATACATTATAATGTTATAACTTATTATAATGCAGAATCCGCTCTCCTATTATTTCGCATAATACAACACAGCTATCACAAACAACACATGAAATAATTGATGATGAAAAATAAGATTAAATTAGGTACCTAATGTAATCGTAAGGTTATCTCAGAGAGGTAATTATTATTCATGATTTAATTACCCTTTTTATGTCGTATATATTGTCAATGTTTTCCTACATAAAAAAAATTATATGCTAGTATTTAAAAGCGTAAGTAATTACTAAACAAGATTCCTTTTGCAGCTTGTCGTAATCGAGGTTAACTGGGTCACATAGCTGCACATGTATAGACCAAAATAATTACTAAACCGCCATAACTGTTGGAAAATTTAACGGTTTAGTCATGCATTTCGGAACACTCCAAGAAAGGGGTACAACAAAATAAACTTTCAATTATAGAACGTTTAACATTACTGTGAACATTACGCATCGAAAAAATACTGGCAAGTAAAATGAAAATCAGTCGTGCAAAGCCACTTGTGTCAAAAAAATTAAAAAGAAATCACTTATAATTGTTTTTTTAAAGCTATGATACCTGTATTTATAATTATTTATAGCTTGTAAGCTATAAATAATTATAAATTGCCAGTACCATTATTGAATAAGTGATAGCATACAATCCAGTTGGAACGTAAAAAAAAAGTTGAATGGGGCGTTTATTTACGCCAGACTTAACGCATGGTTGAGCATCGAATGTTGTCTTCATTTCCGTAAAAAACAAATGATAAGAGCTAGTCACAGATTAGAAAACTTGTCTACAATTTGAAATTGGAGCTAGTAATTGACAGTGATAAGATTCATGTTACAATAATAATATGATCGTCGTAGATTTGCTTTTTATTGAGTCGTTATTCGATCCTGTTACTGGATTTAATTATGCAAGAAGTAAATAATTATATGACTCGGAGTTATATTAATAGAGTTTGACCGTGTTTTTATATAGTTTTCAGAGACTACTTCCTCAAACTTGGTTACCTTTTAAAAAATTAATAAATAATGATTTGCATAAAATAAAATCTCTCAAGTATTGATTTAAGTTGCTAAGTCTTTCAACAAAATCGTGACGTTATTATATTATAGATTTTCTTTATAATATGTATATGTCTATAAATGTAATAAATGTAAACCTAAGATGTGTGAATGTGTTACATACGAGTAGATATGTATAATATAGAAATTATGTTTAAAACATTAATATAAATGTGCGGTCCATGCTTGTACTGGCCAGAATAAGAATGTTTTTTAAATATTTTAAATACCATTGTTGCAATAGGTAAATAAAAAAATATGGATATTACACGCATGCATAACTGGTTTGTTTAAAAAAAAAATTGGAAACCCAAGAAAGGGTTTCCGGCTGGGTCAACGCCAAGTAATACGAACTAAATAAGTAACAATAGTTTTGTGATGCATAACTTGTAAACAAACTATTGAATAAATTAATTTTATTTTGAGTACCTATTAGCGATTTTGACCGAGGCTGTATTAGAGTAACTATTTGGGGTATAAGTTGATGCTATGGAGTTACCTATCGTGATTAAGGAGAACAATCTCTGTGTAAGTGAAAATGTCAGTCGAAAGTCGAAAAAGACGTTTCCTCACAGCATAGCAGTCATATTTTAGATTTTTTTTCCGACACTTGCTACACTAGCAGCGCCACTCCGGGGGAATTGGTACTGTTTATTTACCGTTTAAAGCTGGACATTTTTGCAACTTCTCTTCGTATCAGATTGCTCTTTTAACCTTTACACTGCAAACCTTCAAAACCTTGACCTTCAGCATTGCTAAGACTTGACCCAACCATAACGTAAATATCGTGACATCACATTTAAGGCTCCGATTTGGTGCGTTAATGCCTCACGAATTCCCGCAAGGCTGAACAAGAAAAGAGCCTGTTTAATGACTGTCACTTAGCCCAAATCATCATTAAGTCAATGTGTAAAAATAACAGGGAATAAAGCGTTTCAAATGACATTAGGATTGGATTTGCTGGCAACTTCGCTCGCCTGTCAATTTTAGAGTTGCCAGAATTGCCAAATCATTCACATTTTACTAGCTTTTATTTATCATGCAATATTCGTATGTACTCGTATCAAAGTAAGTTTAAGTACGAGTAGGTACCATGTAAATATGTTTTGGTTTCAAACCGTCATTTGAACACTGGAATCGAATTGAGCTGAAATTTGGCAAATTTATGCAAGTTTGGTGACAATTTATATACTCGTAACATTTTTTTTTTTATTCCACTGGAAGGCAAACGAGCAAGTGGGTCTCCTGGTGGTAAGAGATCACCACCGCCCATAAAAATCTGCAACACCAGGGGTATTGCAGATGCGTTGCCAACCTAGAGGCCTGAGATGGAATGCCTCAAGTGCCAGTAATTTCATCGGCTGTCTTACTCTCCACGCCGAAACACAACAGTGCAAGCACTGCTGCTCATAAAGTTCACATGGTCATAAAGTTCTGTTAGTTTGTTCAGGATTGTCATTGCCCGGACACGATCTGCTGAAAGGTCATAGGTCAAACCACTAAAACATAGCAAAATATAAACAAAACGCATAGTTTATTATAATATAAGTCGATCACTTATCCAATTATTCTATCGTATATTTTTCAGCAAGATCATTTATAATTAGGTAAATGTCCTCATTTAAATAATTCCGCGTGCCATTTCACTCCATGACAAATGCTCCTCACATTTGGTCGTGCACAATTAAAATTAAACGAGCAATTATGAGACGACAAGCAATGTCAGTAACGTAATGAGGCTCCTTAATCACTTAATTTATTTCTTATAAGGAGCTCCGTATCAGATTGAGTCGTCACCACTGTTCATGTTATTCATAAATACCTATTTCATTTTTAAGACAAGCCTTTTTGCTGACTGTACTTCTCCCAAACTATATAGGTATATCCTCACCAAGTTTCAAGTCAGTGCCATTAATTGTTGTAGTACAATTATTGTTGTTGTTGTTGTTGTTGTTGTTGTTGTTGTAGTACAGAGAACAGCCAGCAAAAAAATTAGTATCAAAACAGCAGACAGCCCTATAGGAACTGTTTCATACACTCGTACCTACATGCTAATATAATTTACAAATGACGACAAAAATAAATTCCCGTGGGAATATCCGCAAACTGCAAGCAAATCACAGTGCGGAAAATTGTCTAGTCAGTGAAAGTGCATTACAATGCAATGAAGTTTTTGCGTGATTGAGTCACAACAAACAAACGAATTGGTTCGTTGTTTATTACCTTTCTGCAGTCACAGTGGAAAATGATGAGTACTAAAAACAAATGAATTGGGTTAGTATCATTTCGTCTATGAAGCGATTGGTCTAAATAGCAAAAGGTCTAAGAAGCAACAAGTCTAAGTAGCAAGTGGCTCCCTGAATATCTAGTCGGTCTCCATTCATCGTTAATTCTACGACTGGAAGTCGACAGAGCTCCGCGCGGAGCTCCTATTCCGCGTGGCTGAGGCGCTTCATACCTTGACGCAACTCTAACCTAACCTGTTTTTTCAAGTCTGGCACGAACAGTTTAGGACCAATTTCTTTTTAGACCATTTACACATGCAATAATTCACTGACTACGAAACACCTACATGGTTTTATTGTAATTTTAAACCAAGTATTTTTAAACCTAAAAAACAACAATGCAAAACTCAAGGACAAAGTATCTCGAAGTCCAAATCCATGTACCGGATAAAGATAAACAAGATACGTGACACAAGTATCAAGAAAAGTACTTAACAGGCAGGATGAAATACACACACATCTTCTCGTAGGTATAATGCTATGTATACATGGTGTTAAAAAGATCCTGTACAATAATTTAACCCACAATAAGGCTAAGTTAATATTTATATGATACAAGTGGAAAAACATAACAAGCTTTTTTAAGACCATGTATAAAGCGTTTTAGGTACTATAATAACTATTGGCGAATTTACTAGTAGAGTGGTAATATGAGCTATAAAATACTGTATATGCAGGTTGTCCGGTAAATAAGGGGTAAAAAAGGGATGTGACTACCGTAAAATATGAGGCTAAGTAAAATTAAAGTACTTATTGTCGCAAACTCTATCGACCTGTTTGTTTAAATTTAGAATTTAACTTTTTTTATATATTTTATTCTATTGACAATGTCAGGATAAATATATTTAACTTACCTACCTATTAGGTACGTACATATTTAGTTTTCTTGTGCCAGGGTTACAATTTCAAGAGGTTAAAAGTTTCAATAGCAGAAATAACCAACTTAGAAAAGCTAAAAAAAATCCGAAATTGTCATTAAGTACAAAGTTCGATATCTCAAAAACGATAAAATCGATTTTTATCACACGTAGCTAAGAACCACTACCGCAAGGTACGAGTACCTCACTTTAAAAAAAAAAACAGTATCTCCGTTTGAAAGCTACGATGCCACAAATAGACGGACGGATAGACAGATATTGGCGTTAAACTTACCCCTCTTTTTGCGTCGGGGGTTAAAAAGGATCTACCCGAAAAACTAAACGACAGTGTAAACCTACTAAATTTACTATACCAACTATTCTAATATCCCGCTTCATTTGTCTCCAAGTGTACCGTAGCTTTACAAAAGCAATCAGACATGCGCAGGCCTTATACCTACTACGAACTGCAAAATTCGAGCTTCGTATCATGCCGTCCCGCTCACACTAATATCATTTAACACGAGAGTGAGAGGGACGGTACGATACAAACTTCGATTTTCTAATTTCGTAGTAGCCCCCCAGACATGCGCAGGAGTCGATAACCGCAGGAAGCGTGCGCGTTGACATAACCGGCTGTCAAGCGCGACGCATGCGCAACGCAATACGTCATTTCTGACGGAGACATCATTGCGTCTCTTTTCCAATGTGCTGGTTAGAAAGGGAGGAAGGAATGTAGCAACCAGTGTTACTCGTTCACGTAAGCGGGAGTTGATTGGTATAGCAATAAAAGGCTGAAGTACGTAAATAATAGGAAGGAAGTTTAAAGTTTTGTATGTAACTTGCTTAGCTGATACTAGGCTGATACTAATATAATAAATAATCAGGTGTGCATCAAATAAATGTTATTCGTTTTTAACTAAATAAAAATATCCTAAACTAAATCCCTATCCTAAACAATTCATTTAATGCATTACATTACCCAGCATCTAAGCTGGAAACACTAACTTTGCATCTTGTAAAAAAAACTTTGTGTAGGTACATTGTTTTTGTTTGATACTCAAGTTGTTCTTCCATCCGACAATTTATGAGGAAGTAAAATAGATAATAATTTTAGTGCAAATTGCAACTAATTTATATTTTACTAGCTTTAGCGTGGTATTCGGTTATCGCGCGCTGTTCCCACGGGAACTGTGCATTTTTTTAGGATAAAAAGTAGCCTATGTCACTCTCGGGCTCTTAAACTATCTCTATGCCAAAAATCACGTTGATCCGTCGTTCCGTTACGGCATGAAAGACGGACAAACACACAAACAAACAAACAAACAAACATACAAACACACTTTCGCATTTATAATATTAGTATGGATTCAGGTTTCATAACATACATTAATATATTATTCAAGTGACAGTTAAACAAACAATTGCAATCTGATCTTTTCAACTCATGACATGTCAAAATCTTAACCACATATTGCATCATATGACCATAGAGCATAGCTATCGGCAAATCGGTCCACTTCGTATTGTCGATGCGCGGCCTTGTGCCATAAAGATGTGATCTCTATGGTTAGTGAAAGTACTTCGCCTTGAGGACACATTGATGTGCGCTTGTCCTTTATAAGGCGTCAAAATGCAATGATATTGAGCGATAGCGTTAACGAAATATATCGAATCGAATGTAGGTACGAAGCTGTCAATCAACAGCTGCTGTCAAATTTCAATGAATTTTTGCGAACTGATTATTATCTCCGTATGTCATCGTTGACCGGGAGACGAGCTGTCGGTAGGCCTCCAACAAGATGGAGCGACAACCTGGTTAAGATCGCGGGATCGCGGTGGATGCGAAAAGCACAAGACCGGTCTGAGTGGAGAGCCTTGGGGGAGGCCTATGTCCAGCAGTGGACGTCTTTCTGCTGACATGATGATGATGATGATTATTATTATTATC
The DNA here is from genome assembly GCA_037349165.1 of Choristoneura rosaceana. Lineage (NCBI taxonomy): Eukaryota > Metazoa > Arthropoda > Insecta > Lepidoptera > Tortricidae > Choristoneura > Choristoneura rosaceana. Next base: position 1,639,769 of record JAZBNJ010000033.1, read on the forward strand.
TCTGCCTATATATATCCCACTGCTGGGCATAGGCTTCCTGCCATAAGTGAGCTTGGTATGTAGTTCCTACGCGGGCTCAGCCTGGATCGGGAACTTCACATATTGCATACGCACCTACTTAATTAAAGACCTTCACGACATGCAGAAATATTATTGATGTGCTTGTACCTGTACCATATTTATTATGTAAATATTTCAAATTTGTTTTGTAGTAATTTGTTTTTTGTTTGTTTATCCACATTAACATATGGTTAAGCTTATCTAAAACGTTAGGTATCTCGTTGCAACTTATCAAATCCAATCCTTTCCATTGCTACTATCTCCATTTTTACAATGGCATTTTCATACAAATCACAGTTATTGCGACACAATCCTAATTAGGAATAAGTTAGTTTTTTAATTGTTAATTTAAAACACTTTGTTTTAATTAATATATTGCTTTGGATGGAACATTTTGTTGCAATAAGTATAACATGACGCCACGTCTATCATAATCATAAAATTAAGCAACAATACAAAAATGTAACATCCTGTAGACTGTGTAGACGATCCCCAAGGGTGCATGTAATAATAATGATAATATCCGAAATTACCAAATACTCAGCGGAAAAAATCTGACCATAAAAATTTATGCAGTAATAGGTAATTTGGTATATAGAGTCGGCCAAATTTTGTGCCGTTAAGTATATTCATTTTGAAATGAAATGAAATGAATTTATTTGCTAAGAATACAGTATTCAAATGGATGTTATTATTGTTTGTACTCAGTCATGTATTCAGCCCACATACACGCGTGCAAATATTTAGATTAAAATTGAAAATTACACAAAATATAAATTAACTGGTCAAAAATAATTAAAATAATATTAAATTTTACAAATTATCTAATTTTACATGTCTCGAGAAAATATTTCACGCTATAAAAACATTCGTCAAGCATTTTGCTTCTGAGATAGCTGTATTCCATCTTTGTCTGTGGTCAAAAACGTAACTGTTGAGCTTCATGGAAAATAAAAATTAACGTGTAACTTTCTATAAGAAGTTATCATTAGTGAAAGATACCCTTTGTTTTTGACCGTCGGTATATTCAGTCATGGCGGCCTAGTGGTTTGCCTAAGGTCACAGGCCTTAAAATCCTTAAGGGCTTCTTAAATTATTAATAAATTGAATAAACTGACGATAAATATAACGAGGCTTGTTGAAAATTGTCATTCGTGTTATTTGCGTAGTTCTTTTTAATTTGACGATCGTGGCTGATTATTTTTATATTTTAAACTCTTCTTCTTTTTTATTAAATTGAATATAAATATTTCCCAGTTATTAAATACTGACATTTTAGGACCCTGGCAATTCACGCATTTCGTTGAGACAATAACAACAAGAATATTAATGGCAAGTTTAATAATGAATGTGACTGGGTTTTTTGTTTACTATGTCTTTAGAACAATAGCAATTGAAGCGATCTATTGAATAGAGACAATAGGGCACAAAATAATTTGCCGCAAGTATGTACAGTAATTGTCTCTACTCTTAATTAATTGTTTATTGACCTAAACTTCAGCGTGTATTTTTAATATTACCTCAAACTGTAGCCAGACGAAGATTTAAGTGCTGTGAACCGATATCAAAACAAATTTTTAATTTAGAATTAATTAATAGAGCGTAATTAATTTTTGAAATATTTTTGAGCAGCAATGTAATGCGTACAATAATTTGGTACGAGAGAGAAGCGTTCTGTGACAGCTGTCACGTCAACAAGTGCGACGTTTTGAATAAAAACAAAGTAGTATCGCGTAATGATCCATTGCGTGCTAATTAATTTTGTAAGGAAAATAATAAGTCTAAATTTTTTGGCAGTGGGCGGGGCACATTGCACGCAGGACTGATGGCCGATGGGGTGAGAAGGTTCTCGAATGGCGTCCGCGGACCGGGAGACGAGCTGTCGGTAGGCCTCCAACAAGATGGAGCGACGACCTGGCTAAGATCGCGGGATCGCGGTGGATGCGAAAAGCACAAGACCGGTCTGAGTGGAGAGCCTTGGGGGAGGCCTATGTCCAGCAGTGGACGTCTTTCGGCTGACATGATGATGATGAAATTTTTTACTAAAACATAATAAAATGTGATTATTAGAGTCTTCACTAACTGCCCTTAAAGTTTGAGGTAGTATTAAAAATACACGCTGTATACTAAAACTACCTGTTTTAAACTGAGAAGTAAGATAAAATATTGTAGTCGGTACAGGTGAAAAAAATTGAGTAAATATTTTGTTTTATAGTCAAGGAAACTGTATCACGTCCCATAGTGGAACCTATTCATTTTTTTTTCAAGTTTCAATTTCTTTGGCACGTGTAAAGGATGTCAACATGACATTAGTAGTACAAAGGTTCCAACCCTGGTGACGCAGTTTCTTCGACTGTTCATACATTAGTCATATCGTAGCAGGCTACGTACCCAAATATTTCGGAGCAGCATTACATTTCAACAAATTCGGAACACATAATGAGCTAAAATTATTATAAAACACTGAGGGTCAAATGTATTCTATGCCTTCAGAGTGATCAAAATGTTGGAAAATATAACTTACGTCTGGATTGGGAATTTCCCACACACCATTGAATTGAAAATGAAAATGAAAAATAGTTTATTCAGTATCTTACTCAATTCAGCAGATTACAGGTTGGTATCTCCTTTTAAGTATTAAGATACCTGTGTCAGGAGACACAGACACAGCTCGTGCAAATTTCTTCATAATTTATTCCTTCACCGTTGACTATAGGTACAATCAAAAGCACCAATAGCTAACACAACAAGCGTGCATAAATATCTAATACAACTCTATTTCTATGGCCGGTAGGACGTGTCAGATATATTTGCAAGCCCCGCTGTGGCATAAATTACTGCAGGTTACTGTACATATATTAATATCACATAATTGATTAACAAAGGCACTTCACGTAGACAAGCAGGGAAGCAAGGAAAATATTATTGTTTACATTATTTAAACTTTTATTTTCATTTAAATTAGCATAGACGTCTGATCCATCGGCACGGCCTCTACAACGTTGCCCTTTTTACTTTTAGACTGCATTAAAGAGGTGATGAAACCATCATTCCGAATGACGAAACGGACCCATTACCATCGATATTGTGGAACGCTCCGAAACAACACGCCTTTAAATTCGATCTTAATTGGAACACGAAACATGGATTCACGTTTTGGTAGTTTCTATTAGTTCACGTTTATTATTAACAATAGCAAATTGAACATAACAAAGTAAAATACAGAGTGCCTCTGACCAGTGGGGGCTTTAAATACAAGGTTCGTTTCTATTTGCATGACTAAGCTATTTTTGTTTTGTAACATTTTCAAATATACTGAATTTAGATAAATTAGTGATCCTCAAAGTTTAATCGATAAATCAATGTATCGGACACGGTGTTATTGCTGTCTCATGGTACAAGGGCAATATTTCTTTGTTACGGCCTTTAAATAATTTGATATTTTACATCTTTGTACCTGGGCGACCGAGTTTGCTCGGATTAAAACACGAGGATAAACGTTTTCCCAGACATAAGACCAAGCCAGATCTATTTGTCATCTCCGAAAACCCGCACATACCAAATTTCATCGAAATTATTGGAGCAGTTTCCGTTTCCGTTTCCGAATCTAGGAAACGGAAACTGCTCCAATAATTTGAATTAGAATTGCTCGTTTAAAGATATTAGATATACTAGCTTTTGCCCACGGCTTCGCCCGCGTGGAATTCGGTTATCGCGCGCTGTTCCCTCGGGAACTGTGCATTTTCCGGGATGAAAAGTAGCCTATGTCACTCTCTGGCCCATAAACTATATCTATGCCTAAAATCACGTCGGTTTGTTGCTCCGTTTCGTCGTGAAAGACGGACAAACATACACACAAACACACACACTTTCGCATTTATAATATTAGTATGGATAGGATGACCAATGTGCTATCAATTTAGTATTTTATTGCATACATTGTAAACTACATTTAATCTGTATGAAATCATAAAAATAACACTGGTTGTATTTTTAAAAGGTTGCAGAACAAAAGTACTTAACTCAGTAATACGAGTAAAATCGAACCTTGCATTTAGAGACACCCTGTATTGTATAGGTACGTACTATATTAATGGAACAAAAAAATCGAAGGTTGTTTAGATGTTCGTTTTGAACTTTGTTTAGTACATTCCGTACTTTTTTAGCTTTGGTTTGTAAAAAATCACGTAAAAACAAAATATGAGGATAATAATGTTAGTTAAATACGGAAAAAAACTTATAATTTCGTGTTTTGTCCGTAAACAAACTTTTAATTATTAATGATCAAATGAATGCAACTTAGTTCCGCCTGACGATATAATTTTTTTTTCATCTCTCCTGTTCGGAAAGTTTAATTTTCATGGGTAGATAGCCGGGTGGAAAATTGCGTTGTCTCCTCTAGGGTGGAAAGTATTTTTATTTTTTATTTTTCGGCTAGCCACGGCATCGAAGATAATTGAGTTACGTCAATGACATTTTTTTTTCACATTTCGGCATGGCCATCTAGATGCACGTCGTAACCAACTCGATTTTTTTTTATAGTCGGCCATGGCAAGTGGCCAGTCGAAAAGGTACCGTTGGATGTTGGATAGGTATAAGTAAATTAAATTTATTATTATTCTCGTTTTTTGTTGTATTTTAGTTTCCTCACAGTCGAAATGAAAAGTAGAGTGTCTAACTCGGGTGAAATAACCCATTTCCCCTCGAACTATTGGCGCTCTCACTTCGTTCGAGCGCCAGAAATATCTCGGGTAAAATGGGTCACTTTCCACCCTTGGTTATCAATCTACTATTTTTGCTTTTCATCAGACATTGATGAGAAAGAGACAGAGCCGTTTTTGAAGCCCTAAAAGGGATCCTTATAGTTTCACCATGTCCGTTCGTCCATTTGCAGCTTAATTTGAGACTTTTTGTGCTAAAAAGCTGTAATTTTGCATGAGTATACCGTGCCGGTGGATATTAACTACGTAAACAAAAAATAAATAAATTGAAAAAAAAAGTGCGAGTACATTCATACAACACGTAAAGAGACGATGATTTTTCTCTCGTTTTAATTCTTAGTGTGGGCTACCTTTGGATAGATCTTTTAAAAACAATGTAGGTTTGCTAATATATTAAGTCCTTATCAGTTACTTTTTAATTTAGCAAGTTTTTTAGAAAACATTAAGTTTTAAAGTGCCAATTTTTGTGAGAGTCAAGCACATCTCTCCCTCTAAAAGCTACACCGTTGGCTTGAAAAATGCGGAAAAAAAAACATACCTAATATAATATATCTTACAAATTCGGAAGGTAAACTATTACAGCTAAGTAAGCATCACAAGTTAACGACTATTAGTCGACCAACACATAATATTTTCTTCCTTTCTTCAACCAGTGAATCATCATCATCATCATCTCAGCCGTAGGACGTTCACTGTTAGACATAGGCCTCCCCATAGACCTCCAGTTGCTTCGGTTGGCAGCGGCTTGCATCCACCGTGAACCCGCGGCTTTAACCAGGTGATCCGTTTATCTCGAACCAGTGAAACCAGTGAATATTTGCCGCATATTAGGTACTTAGTACGGAACCTTACACTACGCGTGTCGGAACACACAATTGGCCAAAAAATTCAAATTAAAAAGTTGAAACACTAACATAAGTTATGACGCAATTAACGTAAAAATAGTAAGTTCCCATGCTTAGCGGTCGGTTGAGAAAAAGTTAATGTTGCCTTTGTTCTAGTTGAGAATTAGATAATTTTGTCAAAGAAGCATGACAATTTTAGCTATGATTAAAATATGGTGTTGTAATGTAGTCAACTGTATTTCAAAATGTAGTAACAATAAGAAATGGATGTGACATGCCTCGGGAGCAATTGGACAGCTAGCATGAGAGAGCGAAACGATGGACTTTGGTCACTTATAAACTGTGCTTTCTGCATTATTCCAGAAAATTTTACAAAATATTCTGCGTCAGGAATTTACAAATGAAAACTTAAATAGTTTACAAGACAAATGGACATTATCTCGGGAAAGTTTTCTACAAATTAAGCATGGAATTGGCAAAAAACTGAATACTCTATTATGTGGCGAAGACTTTTCATTTCGTTGCACATCGTAATATTAAAAAAAAAACTTGCAAATCAAGAATCAGTGAAACTCCAGCGGTCAGATGCGCTGGTTTCTTCAAAACCAACCTCCATGGATAATTAACATCCACCGATGGAGCGATGACTGGCCACAAAGAATAAAACAGTAATAAAAACTAGAAAAATAAAACGAACTAGAACAAGGAATGCGTGGAAGCGTCCGAAAAAGGCGTTGTGGAGTCACGACTGTTCCGCCATATTTTAGACCTTTTTTTTGAACTGGTGATTTGTCAGATTTCTGGGTATTCTGTGGGGTACCTTAATTATATCTTAGGTAATAGGCACAGATAACAGATCTAGTAGATGTGTGATCTGTGTTAATAGGAATGTTAGGATAGGAAATGAATAGCATGAGTTTAGAAAAATCAATAATCAGTTTCGTTTAAATATGTTTTAGGGCAAAAATGTCGTATTATCGAACAATCCCATTCCTGACCCAGCATAGTTTTCATAGTCTCTCAAGTTTCAGTATTTATTTTCTCGACAGATAATTTGATGTCATTATGACTTTTTCTTTGAAAAGGTTCCACAGTGGATCACAATGCAGTTATTTTGATAGTATGTACTTTTAAATTACACAAGTATATGGCTATAATGATCTTGCAAGAATTGAAATTCATTCATCCATTTTGGGACACGGAAGAAAAAATTTAAAGACAGCAAAAAGTAGATATTTTCATTTTACATATTTATTACCTTGTAGTAAGTGTTTTGGTTTCCACGTTGTTTTAACACGTACTATTTTTATGGTACTTTTAAGTTCATGATAATGATAACGATAAGGTTATTCGTAGCTAACTGTTACTCTAACACGCCATTCAGATTTCGCTTCTCAGTGAATGCATGCTTACTTATCCAAATAGATGTGCGTGAAAGGGACGAAAGATATAAATATTTTAAGTCACATTTGTGAGCCAGCGCATCTGTTATCTTACCTAATCCGGTTTGGAATTCTCATTCAAAAACTCATTTTGGTAGGCCCACGTTTAAGCTTTGGCTAAATCATTGTGTGGGTACACCGTTGGACAATTTCGGAACATCAAAAGCTGTTACTGACAGTGCGGCTCGAGAAATGTATTGAGTACTTCGTGTGAATGTACGAGGTTTTGTTGCTTAGTAAATAAAGGCAAGATGGTTCACATTAGAGATGGTAAAGATGAGGGAACTATATCACATCAGTGGGAAACCTTTTCATAATCGATTTTGATATGATTTCTTTGGCAGAGTTCCACATAACAGGGACCTACGCGATTCGGTTTTTTAGACTGACATTTCGTCGCTATTTTGAAGGAACTTCAGGAAAATTGACAAGAATAAGTGTAAATTCGCTTATCAACTATAGGTATGTAAATACCGCGCATCTATACTACGTTTAAAACAGGGGATGGGTTTTAACTTCATATTTATTTTGTTTCAATTACTTTGAACGAAATATAGTAAAATTGGCTAAATATGTCAGATACGCGGAATTACGGAACTAATCAATGATTTTCTTATATGTATGAATAAAACTTGAAATTTTAACTATTTTGATCATACATATATCTTTTATTAAATTCCTTTTGTTTTTGATATTATGTGAGTTTTAAAAGCACTTTTAAAATTTTAGTGTCTGATCCAATGCTTCTTACCTACGTCCCACAAATAAATCATTATTCCATAAATTTACTACATAAACTTGCACATTTCGAACGAGACGTGAAAAAATGTACAAATGTCCAATTGATTGTGATTAGTGTGTACTTATAGCTAATTTCGATAGGTATGCAAGCGTTTTTCGAACTAGTGACGATATCAATAAGATTTCTCCAACCGTTACCGTATTTCCAAGCACCCACTGATTAATTCTTTTACGATTTAAATTTAATGATCAAACAAAAGTCAAAGTCAAATCGAAATGGCAAACCCGTTCCCCGAAATTTTCGCACGGCCTTTACGGCCGTCAAATTAGAAACACTGACCGGTTTTGAATCAATAAATATACAATACGCTACTAAACTCATCGATGAGTCATATGCGTAAACTTTTATTTTTGTTTCGCAGGATATACAATTCTGTTTCTTTGAAGGTGTATATTTTTTTGTCTAAAACATAAAAAAAATTACGTGTCCGATTTTCATTAGCCCGAATTTCACTTGCCATACCAACGTTTGCCATAAAACATATAGAACCGTGCTGTTTTCGGGATTTTTTTAAATGACATTTTATAGAAAGCAGTAGGTTAGGTTAGGTTAGTTTAATACCAACTCTGAAGAAAATACTATTTCAGAAATTAATTACTCTATTTCAAAATTAAAATTATGGAAAATCCGGGCAAACGATAGAGAATCAAAAATGGCATAAGAGTGAGCGACCCTCTACCGACAATTCTTGGTTTCCTAGTTTTGGTGGATTTTGAGCTTTGTAATGCAAAACGTTTATCGTATAAAAATAAAGAAAACGCACAATTACTAACCGTTGAAATACGACATATCCGAAACGAAATTTATCCGTTTAATGGGTTACTACCCTTTAACCTATGTTTTGATTAAAAATATGAAAAGTTTTTCTCATAATTAAAAAGTATAGTTTTTATTAAGTTTTCTTGAGAATGGTAATCAGTCATGTCCATATTATGACCGACAGATGCTCTAACCGCAAATTAACAGCAGTAACAGAATTATCTTCCGCGCCAACTGACAAAAAAAAACATTAGGCCTCTTTATAAGTGCCTATTGCGAATCTTTGCTCTACCCACAAAGCTGTAAGGATGATTGTATTGACTTTAGCTTTATTATTACATACTCTTCATCTTCAAGGACACAATCATGCCTCTGTCATCACTATTAGGTATAGAACTTAAGTTGTAATTCCAGTATTTTATTAAAACAATTTAAAGTTCTGCGAAAAGTTTGAAAATCAGTGATCCTCAAAAACGATTTAGTTTTCTACATAAAAAAATCAACTTTTTATGCTTGATTTTGAATTTATACGAAACCTCCAGTGACTGAGCTTTACTCAAACTTAACCAGGTTTTTTAAACACAGTATGAATCACAGCTTGATTTTGACTTATCCATACCTCTTTATGTGACCAAAGCCTTACATCTCTATGAGTAATGCGCCCATTTATATTCAAAGCAGCTCAAATTAGTCGTCACATTATAACCGCTAGCAATCCTCAGTTAATTTATAAAACAAAAGGTTATTTTTATTTGAACAAAAAATTATGTCTGTTTTATTCTAGTTTTGTATCACGCGCGCGTTGCTGTCTTTTGGTTGAACAATGCTTAGCATTTGAATTTCGACTTTATAATATGTGTTGAAAGGTATCTTTTTAAATGCTACAGAATGAATGAAGAAATGAATCCATTGAAATGGGTCACTCATTAAGAGGATCTTTGAAACTATAAAACAACTAGCTTTTGCCCGCGGATGCGCCCGCGTGGTATTCAGTTGTCGCGCGCTGTTCCCTCGGGAACTGTGCATTTTTCCGGGATAAAAAGTAGCCTATGTCACTCTCGGGCCCATAAACTATCTCTATGCCAAAAATCACGTCGATCTGTCGTTCCGTTACGGCGTGAAAGACGGACAAACACACAAACACACTTTCGCATTTATAATATTAGTATGGATATAAGAATTTGCATTGAAATTTATTTCAATAAACTAAGTATCTGTATCCTACTTTTAAAAATTAGGAAAATTATTAGAACTCTATGGAACTAACTGCACTTAGCGCGAAAGAAAATGAGGTGGTGAGAAGAAAACACCTATATAATCAGAGCCGATTTACTCCGATGAAAATACCATTTTTAAATAATTTAGAATAAATACAAATTGGAAATCACTATCAAAAAAAAAAACCGTCCCTAAAAGGCCGGTTCTGGTGTGGCAGGTGTCCGTGGGCGATGGTAATCGTTTACCATCAGACAATCTGTTTTCTCGTTTTCCCCCTATACCATAAAAAAAATTAAAGCTATAATTTTTACTAGGTGCTTCACTCGTTTTTGAGTTTTGAGCTTATTTTTTTTTGTTTCACGAACACTGTGACGCGAGAATTTTATATATTATATTTAATTTTATAATTATTACTAAATGATCGGCCAATTCTGCACTAAGTAGCATTAATTATTCAAAACTTAAAAAAACGTTTGCTTTTAGTAACATCATGTAACATTCACGTAAAAAAAACGTATATAGTAGAAGTAGTAGAAGTAGAAGACGAGGCAGAAGAAAACCAAGATTGACCTATTTTGACATGGTGAAGGAAAAAGTGGATGTCCTGTCGTATCAGGTACCTAGTCAAACAGCTAGCAAAAAACCGTGCGGAGTGGCGATTACTCCACCGACAAGAGCGCAGTTGTTAAGAGAAGTTTCCCTGCCGGCCGCGCGTTTCATCGTCCTCATATCATACGAAAAGTATAGCACAGAAATCAATGGTATTTTACAATCAAAATCTTCATTATATTTTCTATGCCTGTGGTTTTTTCGATTTTTGTAAAAATGCTTTAATAGTCTGTAATTATCGTGCAAAGTTGACATTTTTTTTTGTCGACTTTTGAGCGCCTGTTATTCTGATATTACAAATTTATATGAATATCTGAAAAACCACAGGCATAAATAATTACGTCTAGTCCATACTTACAAAAATTCATCTACTTCTGTTGCCTAGTTTTCAAATGAGACCGGGACTACGTTTGTATGGAGAATGGAACGAAGAGACTTCTCTTAAATTTAAGAAGAAGAGAAGAACGTTCATGTAATAATCACAAAATATTCCATGTTCCAATTTCCTAGCAAAAAAACGAGTGGCCATATTTTTTGCCGCCGGCCTTATTATGGTCAGCGCCAAAACGAAAGTACAATTCGAATTGAGCCTAACTGTCGCTTGGGGTCGACGACCCGATCAATCAAACTACACGATTCTGTTTACTGTTCTCAAATACTCTTTAAAAAAAGCCGTAACTAGTGGCCCACAGATATAGATTACATTAGATTACGCAAATGCATCTACCTCGCGTGTCCGAACCCCGACCAAACGTCAGGTTTGACCCCACACAAAGACTGACCGCTTACTGACTAATCATGACTAGTGACTGACTCGAGTCCCACGGCGCGGGCGGGCGGCGCATTTGAATCGATTTTGCGCAGACATTGGGGAATATACCTCGCTAATTCGCTCTTGAGAAGTCACAGTAGTAATAAAAAAGTGACATGGATGGTTTTCATATAGATTGATATGTTTGCGTTATGTACTCGTAGTGTAATCTATATCTGTGGTTCTAGCCGTAACTAGTGGCCTCTCAAGCAGAGGATCGTGGATTCGAACCCTGGCTGCCATCTCTGGCTTTTCATTTGAACATTACCACGAGTTTTAGTGAGGGAAAACGTCGTGCGGAAATTTTGGAGAAGCCTGAGAAGCAATACAATAGTGTATAGGTATGAAGTTTCCAATCCGCACTGGGCTCGCGTGAGAACTAAAGCCCAAGCCCGGGTGCCCCTTGAATTGTCGACAAATCATTTATCGAATTTCATTTCATCGAATTAAAATTCATAGAATATTTAATACTAATATTTTCTCTTGGAATAATTTCACTTCATCGATTATTAATTAGGTACATATTAAAACAAATATTAGGACAATAGTAAAATAATAATTAGTTGCTTAAAAATATATTTCATCAACTATTCATGAGACGACAGCTAAATATCGCTGTTTATTTAAAAATACGAGAGTTGTGGAGGTCAAGAGGGGAGGCCTTTGCCCAGCAGTGGGACACTATACAGGCTACCTAAAAAAAATAAAATTTAAAAATATATAAAATAAACCGTTACCAGAAAAAATAGGTTAGGTTAGGCTAGATCCGCGACCCCAACAAAAATAAATTGCTGCCAGAAAAGTAGGTTAGGTTAGAACTGCGACCCCAACAAAAACAAATCGCTACCAAAAAAGTAGGTTAGGTTAAGCTAGAACTGCGACCCCAACAAAAATAAATCGCTACTATGAAAGTAGGTTATGTTGGGTTGGAACTGCGACCCCAACAAAAATAAATCACTGACAAGAAACTAGGTTAAGTTAGGTGAATGTTTTTCATTCATTCAAAAAAGTAAGAAATAATAAGATTTTAAATTAAGTTCCGCCAAATAAACTTTCTATTAACTAATATTTGCAGAAATTGAAAATCGTTGATTTAAAAATACTTCTTTAACTCATTCGAGATGAAACGAAAAAATAGGAAAAGTTGACTTAATTGATATTCGATTTTCGACGTTTTAAGGGTAAACCGCCCAAACCCTCTCATTCTGAGAGGAGGTCTGTGCCCAGCAGTGTAGCCGGGGTGTAGGCTAAGATGATGAAGATTACACACTTACTAACTTACTATCTAATGAGGCGTAATTAATATCTATTGGCAACTGGAAATGACGCCGGAATGCTGCTTGACAAGAAGCGAGATTATAAAAAATTGTTCTAACCAGTGCTGGTTAAACTCACGTGGGATGGTTCCGCACTTTCTTAAACATTACGGAAATTTTCTATGCTTATTACTGACTGTACTTCTGTATACTGCTCGAAACAACAACCGCTGGGCTTAAGAGTCATGAAATTTGAAATGATTGTTTAGTGTAACGTCATTGAAAGCCATGATTTAATTTTAGGGAAGTCTCGCCACGCCGGTGGAAAATCACCTTGACTCTCTTTCCCGGCCCGGATTATACCGACATGGAAATACCGACCCCGTTTTTCGTATGCACGCCCTTAGGAGCTCATGTCAGTTTCTATGGGCGTGTTCACAAAAAATATAGTCGGTATTTCCATATCGGTATTATCCGGGCCGGGAAAGAGTATCGCCCCACGCGCGCCAGCTAGCGTGGGCCCTTGAAGCCAGAACGGTGTATGATGATGAGGGTTTTGTAAACTCACCGAGCTCAGTGTCGCAGTCGGTGTACTCGTGGTTGCAGTCGACCGTGTACGCGGCTGCGCCGGCGGCCAGCGCCAGCGCGCACCACAGCGCCACTGCGCGTACGCACATCGCGATCACCGCCACATCTGAAACAACAAAAACGTCACTTTTAATTTTAACAATAACTAATTATTTAACGAAAATACAAACAGAAAAGAGACCAGCACTGAGCTGCCGTGCTGCGTGCCATACTCCTACACCACTGGACAGGAGTCTAGACGCAAATTTCTCCCATGCACCACACATTTCAGCCTGTTTTATTTCGTAACAACAAATTTTTTAAATAAAACTAAAATGGTTAAGGGTAAAAGACTTCGAGGCCAAAGTCCCAGACGATGCTCAGACCAGACAGACACCAGATATCGGAACAGCTGGACTTAACGGTCAGCGCTGCACTTCATCAAGTGACTCATGATCCTCAGCAGTGAGGGAGCGATGAAGAGCAAGACATATTTTAAACATTACTTCAATTAAAATAGCAGAAGGTAGAATTAGAAGTTACGGTAGATAACGAGGGTCACCGACATAGCCAAATGATTTAGATTTTCAAAAGTTGTAAAAATAAATTAGCTCAAGATTAAGAGTGGAAGCTGTGGTTTAATTTTTTGCTCATGTTACAAGGCCCACCTTGTATAGTATTTCGTTACACATAGTACAAGTTGTTTATCTGTTACGGTTTAAAACAATTTAGATAAAAGCGATAGTGATCTAAAAACTTGGATTGAGAACGGGTTTCAGTCTGCCTAGATTTCAAATGTAGTTCCATTAGCAAACCAGTTCGATGACTTTGAACATCAAGGAGATAATACCCTGATTACCATAATATAAGGTTCATCGTAAATAACGGATACATTAAATATTAAAAACTTAATATTCTGAACTAACTCTTTAAGCCGCGGCTTTGTTCACGTTTTTCTCTTATTCACATTTCTGAACGATTATTGGATTCAGAAAAAAAACCGGCCAAGAGCGTGTCAGACACGGCCGAAATAGGGTTCCGTAGCCATTACGAAAAAATTAAGTCATATTTTTTAAGGACTTCGTATTTTCTAAGGTTAGGTATATTTTATACCTTAGGCTGCTATTTACCCTTAAACTACTAATAATTCTTAAGAAAACTTAACCAGTATAGTTTCTCTTGTAAGTTTGATACACTTACTATCATCCTGAATTTTTTCAAGTTTTTCCACCCACCGGTATTAGATTTTAGAGGGGGGGGCGCTCGATTTTAATAAAAATTTGCCCCAAAAAATCACCCCAACTTTACGTCTATGGGAGGTACTCTAAAAAAATTGTTTTTGAATTTTTTATTGCACCATTTTGTCGGCATAGTTTACATATATATTCGTGCAAAATTACAGCTTTCTAGCATTGATGGTTCCTGAGCGAAGCCGCGGACGGACTGACAGACAGACATGGCGAAATTATAAGGGTTCCGTTTTTGTCATTTTGGCTACGGAACACTAAAAATTCAGCAAGTGGTCATCAGTTTAGTATTATCGAAATGTATTAGTAATTGTATTAGTTACTATAGGTACCTACCTACGTGATTGATTTATGACTAATTAGACATTATTTGTCGTACTAAATGTAATGTAATATCAGTGATCATTATTTGACCTGTTAGTAGGTAATAGGACACGTTTAGCGCAATTCGTGGTTGTAGTAAGGACAATGTGGTTTGTTTTATTGAGCAAGTTTAAGTTACTAACCACTGGTGTCAATGGTTTGACACGGTTGATGTTAGGTTGTTAATTTGGTAATTAAGTTACAAAAGTAACCAAATATCATCGGCTATATTGCAGCAGTTTAAAACCAGTCCCTCGCCCAGCGATTTTTCGGTAATTTTGTTTAAGTACCTACCCTAGGCTAGGATGTGAACAAAACTAGTAAAATATATTGACAAAGGAACATGTACACTGAGTACTATCGAACCAACGGAATCGTGACCCACTGTAGAACCCTTTCGTAAAAAACTCGACTACGGAAAAAGAGCGAAATATGAAATAAGAATATGTTGAAGAACTAAACGCAATTTATTTGCTCCTTCGTGAATACAAATATGAACCTCCGGAAAGTAACGCCGGATTCAATCAAGCAAGAAAATATTCTTATCTGAAATTCTTATACGCATACTTCAGGAGGAGAGCCCTGAACGCATGCCACCTTGTCTTAAGGCTTGCTTGCACAATTAATTTTATTGTGGCATGCGACAACGCACTCCTCCTGAAGTCTGTGTATAAGAATTTCCCTTGGCGTTGCCGTAGTCGAGTAAAAACAGTCATAGTGATATAGCATTTGGTTGACATGTAAATTCATTATCTTTATGACTTATGACCTCTTATGACACTTACCGTGAGACCGTTCTACGGAGGGTAAAGAATCAAATGGTTCATAGCACGTGAGACGTGCCTCGAGTTCCTATCCGCTATGAGTATCTTATTATTAAATGTACATTTTCCTTCCTGATTATTTTTTGTCAAGTAATTTGGAGCAATATTGATTTAGTTTGTTATTTTTGGCAAATCCGTTACCGTGTATTTATCAGTGTCAAATTAAAGTATATTCATATTATTTACTTTGTAACAGTCACTTAACGGGTTGTTATTCGGGCGTTTCAACCGTTTCATTTTCGTGATTACAATTTTTATGAATGGGCTATAAAATTTGATGACATTTTCGATAATATTGTAGACGTCCTATACTTCTACTAGATAACCTGGAAACTGTAATCTTCTGCCATGTCAACAAACATATGGCCGCGAAAAACAAACGGAATAAAAATGCTCGAAATAAAAACCATGACCTCGTAAAAACTATCTTTGCAGATTTTTACATAAAGCGGAAACCCAAATGATATATTACACTGTTAAAAATTTCTGTAGTAATTTTACAAAGAAAGTGTTGGAAGTTTTTACGCACAACAATAAAGTAAAAATATAATTCCGTTTTGTAAATTTACAATACAATTGATTTCAACTCAATTTCGAAAAATTACAAAACATTTGTTGAAATTTACCAAACGACTATCGGAAATTCGTTTAGCAAAATTACAATACAAACAATGTAATTTTGCCAAACAAATTCTGTTGAACATGGTTTGCAATTTTAAAATGATGTGTTGTAAATTTTCTACTCATTATTGAAAAATTACAAAACATTTGTTGAAATTTACCAAACGACTATCGGAAATTCGTTTAGCAAAATTACAATACAAATAATGTAATTTTGCCAAACAAATTCTTTTGAAAATGGTTTGCAATTTCAAAATGATGTGTTGTAAATTTACAACTAGAACGGGGTTGACGATGCGACGGAAACGACAAATATAATTATACGGTTTATTAGGCAAACTTCACTTACAACTGAGTGTTTTTATAGTATTCACTCGGAGAACAGCAGGCGTTTCGAGCGAGACACCGTACTGCAATCAGAATCGTACTATGTTCAGAATTATATTGGAAGGTGTTCAATAACTTGAATGCAGCCAACCAAGTATAATGCTGTCCCTAACAAAAGACAACAAACGTTAAGTAAGCCGCGGTAGTCACAATTCTAAGGTTACACATCGTTAGCGAGTTTATTTAGGGAGCAGCGCCATCTATCGGTGCACTCCCGTACTACACAACGTAATTAATTTCAACTCATTATCGAAAAATTACAAAACATTTGTTGAATGGTAGCAAACTTTGGGTAGAATTACAATACGTAATGCAATTTTCAAATTTGTGTTACAAAAATGATAAAATAGTTTGCAGATTCTTAATAATTTCATTCTAATTTGAGTTTCAACATATTTTCAAATTTTTATAAAAATAGTATAGTAAATCAAATTACAAACAATTTTTGTAAATTTTAAATCTTTTTGCCCGAAATTAATCAAAAGTTTAACAAAATTACAATACGTGTCAGAAAAATAAAAACTTATGGTAGAATTATAATACGTATTGTAATTTTCAAATTTAAGTTACAAAAATAATAAAATTATTTGTAAATTCTTAATAATCCAGTAACTTTGTCGCCTGAAAGTATGGGACCAGTATGCGTCAAATCCGGTAGTTCTGAAATGTTGCAGACTTGTTTATGATGTTTGCCTAATGAATAATCCAAGTTTGTGACCTCGAGCACCGAACGCAACTTTGTCAAAAATCGAAAAAACCGTGAAAAAATCGATATTTTTTTCAAATTTTGGCGATTATAACTCTAAAGGACCAGTGTTTAAAAAAAACTTTCTTAGAACGTTTTAAAGAAGACTAAATTTGCTACAACATGATACTAGAATTGTCTCTGTGGACCCAATACTTTCTAAGATTAAGCCTTTCAAAGTTTATAATTTTTTCGAACTTCGCAATTTAGGCAACCACAACACCTATAACCTTGACGAGCTGCGGTATCGACTATTCGCTAGGGCTGCGACGAAAACCAGCTTCAATCTAGCCAGGTTACCTCCCACAAGAGACTCTGCTCGATTTCACTCCTTGCGGACATACCATCAGGTAAAAATTTGTCCTTGCATCAGTAATTCACATAACATATCATTCATCATTTTCTATTCTCATGTACAATCTTCTTACAGGTACAGGCGTGGTTGGGAGTCACACTTAACCCTGGGGGTGGCTATATACACACCACAAAGCCTCAATCCCAAAACGATGACCAGAGATGCAGCCCCACAACACCTCTTGCAGATGATTACTTGCGGCTGCACGAAGGGTTGTGGGATCGCGTGCAGCTGCAGGAAGACAGGATTAAAATACTCATCAGTCTGTAGGCACTGCAGCGAGGCCTCTTGTGACAATATACCTGATGTTGCAGTAGTAAAATCCTAGAAGGCGACGATCTGTCCGATGTCGAAATGGAGGATGACTTGACGGCACAAAACGTCGACGATTCATTACCATCCCCTGATGGGGATATGCCACCCCAATACGTCGATCCAGATACAGACGAACCTCAACCGGGACCTTCCAAAAGGGCCAAATTAATTTGATTTTTTGATTTTGAATATTACTCAATTTCCTAACAAATAAACTTATTAACTTCTGTTGTACTTTTCTTTTTTATTTACTTCATTATTCGTAGCTTAGCTTTAACATCATCGTTCACACTCCTCATTATCTTTTTTAACATCCTATCATAAAAGTACAGGGCTTCGATATAATCAGGGTCAAAATTCATTCAGAACGACAGAATCGCAAAAAATTGCGAAGTTCGTAAAAATGATAAACTTTGAAAGGCTTAATCTTGGAAACTATTAAATCCACAGAGACAATTCTTGTATAATATTGTAGAAAATTTAGTCTTCTTTAAAACGTTTTAAGAAAGTTTTTTCAAACACTAGTTCTTTAGTGTTATAATCGCCAAAATTTGAAAAAAATAAGTTTTTTCGCGGTTTTTTCGATTTTTGACAAAGTTGCGTTCGGCGCTCGAGGTCACAAACTTGGATTATTCATTAAGACAACATCATAAACAAGTGTGCAAAAATTCAGAACTACCGGATTTGACGCATACTGCCGATGTATAAAGTTACTGGACTATAATGATTTCATACTAATTTGTGTTTCAACTTTTTTTGCAATTTCATAAAAAAAGTATTGTAAATCAAAATACAAAGAGTTATTCTTATTTTCAAATCATTTTGTTCAGAATTAATCAACAGTTTTAGAAAATAACAATACGTGTTAGAAAAATAAAAACTTTCGATAGAATTATAATACGTATTGTAATTTTCAAATTTGTGTTACAAAAATAATAAAATTATTTGTAAATTCTTAATGACTTCATAGTAATTTGAGTTTCAACATTTTATTCGTAATATCACAAAAAAGTATTGTAAATCGGATTACAAAGAATTTTGGTAAATTTACAACCTTTCATTAGAAATTCACCAACAGTTAGGAAAAATTACAATACGTGTAGGGTTATTGCATAAAGCTTCCAAAATTACAACTCATTATAGTAAGTTCCTTCACATGTTTTGTAATTTTACTCAAATTGTGTTATGTTTTGTATTAGTATACGTTGATTTGGAATTTTGCTGATATTTGTTTTGTAAAACAATTGTAATTTTACAAAAATTTTTAACAGTGTACGCATTTGTAAGATACAAGAATAATAAGGAAATTAACGGTCTCTGGCCATTTGGAATAACCGGAAGAAAAAAAGAATTGTCGCTACATAATGATGGCAGTCTGGTCTATTCTATTACGTCATAGACTATTGCGTGTCCCGCGAATTGTATTGAAATTAGTTGTCACTTTCGCACAAGGTCGGTGGGTGATGGATCGGTACAAGATCAATGAAAACGAAATCTAGAGTATGTACTTCCTAAGTACGAAAAGATGGCTTGGATAAGTTTCATAGGTAGAGAAAAAAATCTTATTTAGAAAAGTTAAAAAAAAAACCCCGACATGAACATTCTAAATTTCAATATCACAAAAGCGGCTGAAAATTTCATAGAAAATTAGCTGAGAATTGTCTCTTCTAAACTACCATTTAATTCAAATAATCACATCGAAATCTACCCTCCTTACTTTTGAGAGACATGATGCCACAAAGAGACACAGACATACCCATACATAGCGATAAAACATATACCTAACACCGTTCTTTTTGCGTCGGGAGTTTAAAAACGAACCATAATCCTCTTTAAAAATGACAATTGAAACAAAAGATGATAAAAATTTTGCCTACATTGGTCAGCTTTGAAAAGTACTCATGAAACTAATATTAAGACGAAGAAAGCAACTATATAGTCACACAATGAGCTCGTTGTGTAGTCTTAGCTGTATAGTCTGAACATTTTCACGAGCTATTCACAACGAATTTCATGGATATTTAAGCCCGTGGCTTATTAAATGGGTAACTGTGCCATGTTCTTGGTACGCATTCGTTTCAGTGATGTGTAATTTTATAAATAAGAACGTTAGGGACGATTGACAAAAGACATGCCGTCACAGTAACGCTTCCGTGTCTATATTTCTCTTGGTGTCTGTTGTTGTTTTAGTTTTTAAGGCCTTTGTTACAAGAAGGAAGACAATATTGTCTTAAGACGTAGGTCAGTGGTAGCATCAATATATTTCAATTAGTTGGCAGTGTTCGGTGTCATTTGCCTACAACATGCACTGAAATATTTTGATCACTTTACTTTTAAAGGTTCCGAAAATCTAGGAAAACGTATGGTGAAGGGCAAAGTGTAGAATATAAGACCCAGAGATCCCCGGAAAGATGGTTTTACCAACTCTAAAATCTAAGGATCATTGTTGTAGCGATTCACCACGCAGAAGATCGGAATGTGTAGAAAAAAAGACTAAAATATGTAATTGGTCAAAGTCACAATCCATTGAGGGTCCAACTAAGGAGGAGAAGGGCACTCAATACCCACCACGATGTGACTGTGACTAAGACACAACAAAACCTATATTTGACATTCGTTACACCTTTTAAGACTATTATTTTGGCACACTAAACGTAAATGAAATCGTCTATAAACACTTCAGCTTCAACTAAGCATGCCAGCTGCGAAAAACGGGGCCGATTTCTTAAGGCTTCGCATAGTAAGCTACACGATACCATTGTCTCCGGCACTCGACTTTTGTATGGCAATTCAACAGAGATATTCATTTGAAACTTGGCAAGCTTATTCATGGAAACATGCTGTCAACATCAACATTCGTGGAACTATTTATTGAATTAGGTAGACGAAGAGTAATGTTTATTTACAGAAGGTGAGATTTGGTGTAAAATAACAATAATTCGTAGAAGAAAGTTGTGATTACTATATTCTCCAGTTCTAAATTTTATGGAACGTAACATTTTGTGCTTGTTTATGGTTTTTTTATTTTATTTTATGTAAGTAGTTTACGTTTAGGATAGTTTAATTAATTTAATGCTTATTTTATAATTATGTAATTACTCGTATCTCTTCTTTATTATTTTATATTTTTTTGAATCGCTAAAATATATTGTCATTAGCTTAAATTTTCACGTTCAATAAGCGTATTTTCTTGCGTAATCAGCTTTGTTATCAGCATTGTTTAATAATTTTGACACTTGAAGTGCATAACACCACATTAGCTGGACTTATCGAGGTCTCGTGCAATCACTTCGATTGTAAAGAGTTCATAATTAAATGTCAACAATTAAAGACAATAATTTAAAGCAGTTTATAATATAGTCTCTTATTATGTTAAAAAATTGCTGAAGCGACAACGGTAAACTATGAAAATTAATAACGGTCTCCTTGTTGGTTCGTTTGCCTCCTCCCCATAATAAAAAAAAATGAAAGCGGTAGAAAATTAGCAAGAAATATTTCAAGATCTGGCACCGATGGACATAAGCATCAAATTCAGCATACTTAAAAATAATTATGTGACATGTTATTAAAGAGCTACGGTCACATCCGTAAACTTTCTCACAAACATCGATTATCCTGTTTTGTTCTTAAATATCTTAAACGGAACCGAAGCACTGTAAGTACACAATATTTTATCTCTTTGAAAGCCAGTGCTAATGAGCGCACCGTCTCTCACACATTACACAACATCTTTTTAAATACGTAGACCAAAAGAAACTCGCGTAAATAAGCTTTTTCCTTGTAAATTAATTGCTCGTAACATGAAATTTCTTGTCTTTATAAAATTTCACTCCACATTGTCGATAGTAAGCGATGGGAACCAGTGATTAGCGTGAATCGGGCAGAAAAAAGATTACCGACGGACATCTTTGAAAAATATGTATTTATTCGTAACACTCTATAATATGTCGCGGGATCGCGGTGGATGCGAAAAGCACAAGACCGGTCTGAGTGGAGAGCCTTGGGAGAGGCCTATGTCCAGCAGTGGACATCTTTCAGCTGGCATGATGATGAATAATGTTACCAAGGCCTTATTACACCGGAATAAAAGTACCTATGTAGTACATATCTACTGTAGGTATATTTTTGAAGGGTTAGGTTAGGTTAAGTCCATGTTTTTGCACTCGACTGTAGGTAATCAGTTTACAATTTTTAATCCGCTTATTCTTGGGTAAGGAGTGTTTAGAAACATCGAAAAGTCATTAAAGACCAGTGAGTCGTAGCATAAGTATTCGTATCAATTTAGTCCTATTTTTATAATTTGTTATCAGATATTCGAGTTCTGTACCCACAGGGTGCCAACAAATACGTAGGTATTACTAAGGCTTCTCTGTTGATCTGTCTGTTCGTGGCTATACCTACCTATCTGTTGATTCGTAAGAGGTACCATTAGCCAAATATGTGCTGTACCCTTAAGGTGCCAATAGACGTATCTGTCAACTTGAAAGCTTGATAAGGGACATATTCATTTGATAGTTGGTTGATTATAATTATAACCTATTTTGATAAGAATTTGTTCAAAAATTGATACTGCATTTATTTGGCTGATGGTACCTGAACTTAAAAACAAAATTAGAATGTGTAATTTATGGTAAAATGGGTTATGGTGCTGTTATTTTGGATGTGGAGTGGCACGTTGGTAAGGAATTGACGACTTTAACTTACCAGTTTTTTCTAGATTTTTCGTGACTTTAAAATTTATTGTGCTTTATTAACAAAAGGATTGTTTGATTGCGAACGTGTTAGATCTGCATTGTATTTGCTTATTATGTCATACGAATACTTGAGAAACTTTATAGTCATGTTTTAGAAACAGAAACAACAGAGGTGAACTTTGTCGTATCATAACAACATTCATAACATTAGCTTACCTTACTTAAAACGCTCTCACGAACGTGATTCAAAACAAAAGTAACGTGGTTACAGCTATGAGCGACCGGCAGCGATTTTCTATTACATTGCGTGTGTTATTAATCAACCGTTCTGTGGTGAGCTTATCGACAGCGCAATGAAAAGAATGCGCTCGCCGCCACGTCAGTCGCACGTACATAGTTATAGCCAGGTAAATAAGTAGTAGTAAGATTGAGTACCTACTTGTATAGCTATGGGCTAGTGGACAATGCTATGCTCGGAGTCCAACAAAATGGACAAATGACCTGGTTACCTCAGGTTCACGGTGGATGCTGGCCGTTTCCAACCGAAGTAACTGGAGGTCTATGGGCCTATGTCCAACTGTGGATGTCCTACGGCGGATATAATGATAATACTCGTAGTATTCCTGCGGGATTGAATTGGGATTGGGATTGAATTGAGGGAATCCGTAGAAGAATTAATAGAACATGGCTCAGCAAAACTGCACACCTTCGAATAACAGTAGGTAGGTATATTGCACGATGGCTGTTAGGGTTCAAAGTTTCTAGAATGACGACCATGACAGGAATGTGAAATGTTTCCAGCCCTTCTGCAAGATGGGGAACGACGAATATGTAAAGATCGCGATAAGGCACTGGCTACGGGTAGCATAAAACCGATCGTCACGAAGACCCTTGTAGAAGGCTATGTCTAACAGTAGTTTTCCGCGGCAGAGAAAAACTACGTCATTCCACAAATTAAAATATTAATCATCAACAAACATACGCGAATACGTTCGGTACGTTTATTACATCAGAAAAACTTACGGCCTCCTCTATGCTTTCCTCTATTCATAGAACGTGCTGTTCCTACTTCTTTAAAGTGATTAAGGCGTTAATGTGAACGCTTTTGAGAAAATAATACTATTATATCCCTTAAGCGGTGTCGAACAGTGTTTAGTTTAAGCTAATTACGCACTCACGCTGCATTTACTTGCTGTCGGCCTAATCTTTCCCACACTCGGCTTTTTCTCTGCTCAATCGTAGTTTCGTAACGTATTGTGTCGGAGCATTGTTTGGGAGACGTAATCAATTTGAGCGCCGTTACTTGCCTAGTTAGCATTGGTTTGCATATTTGAGCTATGACTTATGACGATGGTCTACTTCGCGACTCCATTAGTAATCTGGGCGGGTTTGAGTTCTAAATATGACCTAGTATTCAGCGGAACACCAAATAGTCATAAAATTTATGTCAAAGAATAATGACGGTATTTAATTTCCTTACTCCTCTTCGTTTATCAAGGTTGCTGGAAGAGATGGCTCTAAAACGATGAGGCTAACCCTCTCTGACTTGCTTATTATGGTATATTCAATAAAGAGTCATTTCCTACAATTTATTATGTTTATTATTATGTAATAGATAATGATATTGATAACCAAATCAGTAAAGTTTATGAGACTGAGTCGAGTGAAGTTCCAGTTCTGTATAATTCAGGAGTTTCCCTACCTTGAAGCAGTTCTAACCTAACCCATCTAAATAGGATCTCACTCAACATAAGCAACGCATTTTGCTCGCTGAGATTTTGATGATCACTGAAGAACATTTTGAAGAAAAGAGACAAAAATAGAGCAAAATGGAGGAATATTTATGAAGAGGTCTGGACCCATGAAAAGTACTGTAGGGTAAGTAAGTTTTACTATAAGTGATATAGAATCTGACTCATCATCATCATCATCAGCCTGTAGCAGTCCACTGGTGGACAAAGGTCTTCCCCAAAGAGCGCCATTGCGCCCTGTCCTCCGCTAGACGCATCCAGCTTCTACCAGCAGCTTTCTACAGACCGTCACTCCACCTGGTCGGAGGGTGTCCTACACTACGTGTGCCGAAACGCGGTCTCCACTCAAGAACTCGTACACTCCAGCGGTTGCCGGTTCTTCGACAGATATGACCCGCCCACTGCCACTTCAACATGCTAATTCTCTGAGCTATGTCGATGACCTTAGTTCTGACTAATCTAGAATATTACTTGATCATCATAATCATCACAATATAAGGCATAGGATCACACTCACACAGGCATCTCCAGTTGTTTCGGTTGAAAGCGCCGGCCTGCATCCAGCATGAACCCGTGGCTTTAACCAGCAGGGCTCCTACGAAACTCGAACCTCGAAGTTCGTGTCATACGGTCCCTCTGATACTAATACTGTTTAATACGAGAGCGAGAGGGATGGTGCGATACGAACTTCGAGTTTCGTAGTAGCCCTGCAGGTCATCCGTTCATCTTGTTGGTGGAGGTCCTACGTTACGCTTGCCGATACGCGGTCTTTATTAGAGATACCTACCTCCCTAGTTACCTAGAGCTTGCCTAATACAGCAATATTGTGCGTAGTAGCCATATACGGATCTGGTACGTCACGTTATATCGCTAAGTGTCAAAATCGTCAAGATCCGTATCATCAACCATTGAGGAGCGCAAGCGGAGCGCAACAAGCTAGCCGACTTTTGCGAAATCATCTCATTGTCTCCACGTTGCTATACCTACACTTCAAAATAACCATAATAACTATACTTAAAGGTTCACAATACGATGAACATGTCGGAATTGCGTACTATCAAAAATTTGCCAACTGTACTGCAATATGTTTACTCGTAGACTTACACACACAACCACACATATTTTTCTACGGATTCCGTTATATACACACATTTTTCCTACAGAATTTGCAATAAAATATGTAGGAAAAGCATGTGTATAATTGTATAGAGTAAGTGTAAATAAATAATTTATGCAAATAAATGTATACCTATTGCAATGGCACAAGTTGAAAACATAAACATATTTTTTTCTGCAACTGTATGCGGGAGTAATTTCGATGTTACGGTTATGGTTTTTATTGGTTTTAGGTACTCGTATCTATACGAAACTGAAAGTTCAACAGTTTGAAAATAAAACAGTTTGGATATATGGATGAACATAATACTACTAGGTGAATAAGTTTAAAAACTTGAATAGCAAGTAAAGATCAAATTGACCATGAAACTCATTCACACGTAGCTAACGCAAAAGCTAAAAACCTGCTACTAACAATAAAATTAAGTTCAATTCTAAGTTCATTATGTATGCTCGAGTGCGGTTCCCATCTCATTGCGTAAGGCGGCCTTGGTAACCAGGGGTCAATAGGGTCGGACGAGCCGAAGCTTTTGGACATTCATGAGCGTTAGATATTATTATAAGCTTATTTAAATAACTAGCAACACCGAATTAAAGAACTTTAGGGACCACCTATGAGTAGGCACAGTCAGAATCTTTTATAGCGACATCGAAGGGACACATTTGAATGTTAACCGTCAATTGATAGAATTGAAAAAAAAAAACATGATTCAAACTAAGGGTTACGATGTAACGAGTTACATAGAAAGAAAGAAAGAGAAGACAATTATTCAATAATACGAAAGACATAGGTACAAATACAATAAAATATGCACAAATAAACCAAAAGAAATATATGGAAGCACACATGAAAAAGCAACGTAATACATAATTTCGTGTGTCCCCGTAAAAGCGAAACGGTCGCTGACTCACCATTATGCTGAGGCTTTAAAAGCCAGCAGCGCTGATTTTCCACCAGAACCGTCTGTGACTCGCGGAACGATGCACAAATATATAAAGAAATAAATAAACCACTTACCTTCACGTAAATAAAAACAGATTAAATTAAATTATAAGTGATCAAGAAATAAATAGATAAATGACCACTAAAAAAAGGAAAAAGCAGGGATGAATAAATTGTACATCGATACCTTTTAGAGCAAAAAAAAACTACATTAAAAAAAAGGTACTTAGTCTTGAATCATGTGCATTTTGGTGCACACTGTCAATTTAAGGGTAACACGGTTGATCGTTATAACCAGTGTGTGGTAAGATCGTGTGGGGACTTTCTTCTTGGTTGTTACATCGGATAGGTCGTTATAACTGGTGTAGCTATAAACGGTTTGGCTGTACATGTAATAACGGACGTATTCGTTTATAGCCCTTGAGGGCTCTTCAAATCAAACAGGTTAGAATTGGAATTCGTTACCATAGTAAATTGCATTTTAATAAAAGTCCGCCATAAATGGAAAGAAATTAGTAAATTCCCTACGCCTATCACTTACTTAAAAATAAAATGTGATAAAAAAGTAGAAAAAAGTCCGGTTTCGGAACTCTACTAAATGAAAATACTGAGAACCTTGGTTTTATCGAGAGACTTTAAGTATGAAGAAGCTTCGAGGAAGAAAGGCTACGGATTAGCCCGAAAAATGTCAAGCTAAACTCGATTTAAGACGTGAGTTATCCGGGTCAATATATTTAATACTTTAAGTATGCTGTGAGTACGCTGGCAACCCCAGCCAAAATAACATTTACTCGTAGAGATTACCATACTCTCACAAATAAATAAATAATTGATTGATAAAGATAAAATGTCCGCAGTTTTACAACAGTTGAAGCATCTAAAAGCGGTAATTTATAAAAGCAGATACTACTTTTTTATTTACGTGTTTAAATAAATTATACTTCAAGATTCCACCCATACTTTCTCGAACGACCGGTTAAAATTATAATACCCATCTCGATTAGTTACAATGTAAAGCCTTTAATTTAAAGATAAACAGTTCACAGCCTGCCCCCGTAAAACCGTTCAGCTTTTCATTTTACACGTAATGATTTACATTATATCGACCACCAACAAAGACCAGAGACCTTATATTGTCTAAGGCACCACGATCGTTTTGACCACGTATTTCTGTCACACGGTATAAGACGAGGGTAGAAAGAGATGGCAAATGAGATCGCGAACATCAGTGCGTTAGAGTTAGACAAGGTACAGCCTGTGCTTGAAGTTGGTATGTACTTGCGTTCCATTTACAAGAATAAGTTAATTAAGATAATAGTTATTAAGACCTATATTTGTGTCAGTCAATCAATTATTGCCTTACATACCTATATGTATATAATTATATGGGGAAACACTTATTAAACTTTGCTAATTCAGGTAGAATGAGCACAAAGATCTAATATAAGGCACAAAGTAAACACTTGTTACTACCAGTTGACTACAACACTAGCGTTAAACGAAGAGGCAACCTGGTGTTCAATATAACTTGCTTGTAACCGGTAGATGCAAGTGGTGAGCTGTCGTTCATTGTGGCGTTCTAATGGGAAGGCCTTTGTTCAGCAGTGGTCGTCTTCCGGCTGATGATGATGATGAAACGAATTGGCAGACGGAGTCGCGGACAACAACTAGTTTACGAAATGTATAAGGCATGAGTGCATGAGGTAGAACACGTTCTATCACGTAGCATTTAGGATGCGTTTCCATCCCTTATTAACGATGTGTGAAGAAGTGCTGCGAGGAAAGTGGTTTTGGTGAACCGATAGAAACGCTTCATTTACCTATCCTTGCTCAGGGCAGCTCAGGTGAAAACAGCTCAGCGAATCGAGGATGGGTCCTCATTGTAATCAATATGCGAGTGTAAGTCCTCGCTCCACTAAGCTGTTTCCACCTGAACTGTGCTGAGCGAGGATAGGTCAAAGCGTTTCTATTGGTTCACAAAAAACACATTCTTCCCACCGCATCCTCGCACACCTCTGGTGGAAACGCAGCATTACTGTCAGAACTCATTTAATTTGCCGATTGTACAAAAATATCCGGTCTCTTAACCATAATCAAACGCTTGCAAAAAGTTACTTTATTAGTAAAATGACGAAATCTACCCACGATTTGTAAGTTGAACTAAGGGGTTATTGTTTGGGTACGGTGGCTATGGGAACGCGTCGGCACAAATTGCCGTGGGTTTGTCATGCGATGCAATACCTTTGAATATTTAAATACCGTTATCCATTGCGTGATTCGTTTATGCGTATGGTTCTTTATTTTTAAGTAAATAAGAAAGTTTTCTATTACGAAGTTCGGGAAGGGTGGTATGGTTTGGAGGACATGTCGTGTCACTCTTGGCTTGAGTTTTAAGTGATACATCGTGTTGTTGTTATATTGTTTTTATATGCTAAGGCCTGTTAGAACTTACATGTTCATTCATTGATCAAAGTTCCATAATAAATGAAGATTTAAAAAAACGATATCTGATACAATATCGGCGTTTTTGGCTGTACTAAAAAGCATCTTTTTCGCAAAAAGTTGATTGGTTAATGACGGTAGAACGTAACAAAACGTAAAGAAGGTAACGACATTTTTAAATTATAGGGAAGGTTATATGTGATGATAAGACATGATACAGATTTTTCGAAGGCTTGCCCCACCGCGTATTGATTAAAGCATTAATAAGTTCAATTTCTTTCTATAAGAAGAGGGCAGAATCAGAAATGATGATATCCTTAATAGTTCGAAGAATTGCGAAACTGAAGTGGCAGGGGTGGGCACATCGTTTGCAGGACTGACGGCCGATGGGGTCAGAAGGTTCTCGAATGGCGTTCGCAAACCGGGATACCAGCTGTCGTTAGGCCCCCAACAAGATGGAGCGACGACCTGGTTAAGGTCGTGGGACCGCGACGGATGCGGAAAGCACAAGACGTCTGAGTGGAAAGCCTTGAGGGAGGTCTATGTCCAGCAGTGAACGTCTTACGGCTGACATGATGATCTTCCATCTTCTGAAGTGCTTAGAACACTCACTTGAACCTTTACTCTACACCACAAACACGTTCAAGATAGCAACATCTCTTACCTTCATACAGTACGCTCTACCAACAGCTCTCACGTAAATCAACAAATGTTTCAGACCAAACTATCACCAGCACTCAAACCACTGACGCGTTTCGAACTCTAATAGGAGTTAATTGTGTTGCATTATCATGAACTAAGCCCTGGGAAACAATAGTAATGTTTACAATTTGTATTGATTGTAAATTGAAGCGTCTGTTTTGTATTTCGGTTAGAAAGAATGTAGGTGCTAACAAAACTAGTTAGTTTTCGTACGGATAACTTCACACTTTTGGCACCCGGCTATTAATATCGGTTACTAACACTTGAAATAAATTCAAAAATAAGCTAGTTAAGTCAATGACCTTAGGTTAAGGTCCTTAAGGTTTTTTTTCCTTATGGATGTTCCTTTTTCACCGACTTCAAAAAAAGGGAGGAGGTTATCAATCAGTTGCATTTTTTTTTTCTATTAATATAAATGGGATCAAACGGGAAGTGAGCCTTCCCAAAAAAAAACCTTAAAAAGATTATACTTTTGTTAGTAATTGTATAGTTATCCAAATAATGTACGTACATCATCTACATGATCAATATTTTAAATTTAATCTTCAAATGTAATCTTCGATTGTTATATGAATCAATAATAAGCTTTGAAATATAAATACTATTAGAATTTATACAACTACATTGTATGATTTCTTGATAGCAGATCCTAAATATCCGTTTAAAAAATTTCACAAAAACAAAACAAAACTTCACAAAATATCACCTATTTTTTTATGTTAAAGAGGCCAGACAAACGAACTAGTGGGTCACCTGATGTATTTTCGCAACGTTAATACTTTACGCCCATATTCAATACAATACGATGATACCTGAACTCCATGTAAAAATTCAGAAAAATAGTATTTCTGAGAACATTCACGAGGACATTGGGGACTGTGTTTTTGGCTATAGTGATATAGTCCAGATGTGCACTAGCAGCTGGCCAGAGGGGTCCCGTTATCAGAGATGGCGATAACATCGACTCTACAGAACCCTTTATGCTCGCCCCACCCGCCCACTTGAACCCACAAAGACCATGTTGAACCAAAAACAGCGTCTAATGGTAGCAGTGATGAAAAATACTTTGAAGTCTTGCACGAAGCGTATGTACAGTCAACTACGAGGAGATCGATACGGTCAAAGTTCCAAATATATGTATATGCGACTTTATTGAGTTAAGTTTTGTACTTGACTGTACGCTGTCAGGGTTGCCACGTCCAAAAATACAAAAACCGGACTTGGTGCTTAATTTGGCCGCACACTTTACCCTAAAAATCGGAAAACATTTCTTAATAAAAATTAAACAATTACATTTTTCTGAATTTCTTGCTTGACGCACGACTTTCGACTCGCGTGACAGTCAGACAAGAAGCCATACAAAAGCCGAACGGGCCGAATGAACGAGTAAATATTTGGCCGGACGATTCCGCAAAAAGTCAAACATGTCAGACTAAAGCCAGACATCTGGCAATTGTTACTCTACCAATAGATTTCGACAGGAATTTAGTCAATTCACGCGACCCGATGCAACTGATAGATTATTGGTTCGCGCGAATACTGAGGGCAAAGACTTGTTAATAAATAAACAATCTACTTAATGGTACTTAAACCACTTGGATTCCAAACAAGGCCATTAATTACATCATCAGGTCCCTGACCGTGACATCACTGTAAGCCGAAGTGCGCCAGTGAACAGGTTTCTTGTTACACGTATTTTTGTGAAGCCCTAAACTTACTGCTTAAGTTTAACGAATTTAGAGAGATTACCATTAAATTGATCCTCTACCTTTATTCCATTTATAGTCGATTCACAAGAGCTGGCACAAATGGATTGACTGAGTGAATGAAATATGAAAATGACATGCATCTGTCACTTACCTACAAAAAAATCTAAGTGACATTACTTTCGTTCAATTCATTCGTGCTAGCTCTTGTGAATTGACCTGTACGTAAAATTATTTTTTTTTACAATGTAGCGAAACCTTTATGGCGTTCAGCTGGCCGAAAAAGAACAAAATTTAAAAAGAAGAACAAAATTCAAAATTATCGGTTCGCTTTTTTTTTCAGTAACTCGTTCTACTTTGTAGGGCGTGTGCCGAAATTTGATTTAATTCTAAATATAAATAAAATGTACTGTGTAAAACTACTATTTCACTGAGCTCTTTGTGTTAATAAGGGTTGTCTAACGCAGCCCTTTCTTTCCAGAACATCTTTTCTTTTATTTAACTACTGCTCGTCAAGTATTGCTCCGTGCTGCTGCCTCCTTAGATGCTGCCTCATAAAAAGTAACTATAATATCTACGAGTAAATTATCCAAGGATGCATGCTTGTGACAAATATTACATATAAAGTTAGCGTGACATTGGTTAACATACTTTTTTATGAATTGGGACAATGTAAGACTCTACCACGTATTAAACTAGTAGATCCTTTCTTATAAACGTGTACGAAACTGTTACAAGAAAGCCTGGTTTGAATTTGCCTTAAATAGACAAATGATGAAGTGATAGATATAAATAAATGAAGTGTAGAGGAAAAACAACAATCACTCATACAAAAGTGTCCGTCGAAGAGTGGTAAATACACGCGCGTAAATTTTAAAGGAAACTTTATAACGATAAACAGGAAAAATCCTTTTAACAAATTTTGACAATCCAGTTATCGTCCATGTTTTCTCACAGCAGCTATTTTAGCATATATTTAGTCTATTATTTGAGCCACTCTTGCTGTTCCAGTGCCATTCTGGAGGGATTTGGAACAACTCATTTATCGCTTAAAGCTCTCTCTTGTAACTTTTACTTCATAATGAGATAATGTTTGCCCTCTCACTCCATACAAACTGAATATTAATTTAACAGAAGCTGAATACACGTTTATTTATTTACTAGCTTTTGCCCGCGGCTTCTCCCGCGTGGTATTCGGTTATCGCGCGCTGTTCTCTCGGGAACTGTGCGTTTTTCCGGGATAAACAGTAGCCTATTGTCACTTCCGGGCCCAAAAACTATCTCTATGCCAAAAATCACGTCGATCCGTCGCTCTGTTACGGCGTGAAAGACGGACAAACACACAAACACGCTTTCGCATTTATAATATTAGTATGGATTACATTCCAATATTTTAAATATGTATTAGTAGG
This sequence comes from Choristoneura rosaceana, assembly GCA_037349165.1. NCBI lineage: Eukaryota > Metazoa > Arthropoda > Insecta > Lepidoptera > Tortricidae > Choristoneura > Choristoneura rosaceana. Next base: position 1,672,482 of record JAZBNJ010000033.1, read on the forward strand.
TAGGTGGGTCAATCACCTTTTTTACCGACACTTTGGGCGTCTCCTGCATTACCAAAATTGTCTCTGGCGTTACAAAAAAATCGTAGTTCCAACAAGATATTTACCACATATTTACGGTTTAATAGGTTTAACTTACGTAGGATGGCATGTATTCATGTACACCATCTAATAAATTACAGAAAAACATGTTTACTTACAAAAATCTGCAATTGTTTGAAAAATTTCGCGGACAGATTAGTGGCGGTAAAAAAGTTGATTGGCCCAAGGTATGTGCATTCCAATATCAAGAATCAATAATTTAGATACGAGTTATACCAGAGCAGTTCAAAATACCGTATATTCGGAGAAATCTAGCAAACTGGAGCGCAGTTAATGCGGCCGTGTACTTTAAATTGTTGTTACAGATGCGAGCAAGTTCGTTGCAAGAGTAAATACAGACATTAAGTATAACAATTAGCGAGGTTCAGGCCGCTGTTATTGGGCGATGCAATTAAAAAATAAAATACTTATTTCGTTTGGGAATGATGATTGGTGTACGTGTTAGCACGTGATAAGTGCAGCAATTTGGTGTTAGTTGGCGTATAAATGAGCAATCCATACTAATATTATAAATGCGAAAGTGTGTGTTTGTATGTTTGTGTGTATGTTTGTCCGTCTTTCATGTTAAAACGGAGACGTGATGATCATGATCGACGTGATTTTTGGCATAGATATAGTTTATGGACCAGAGAGTGACTTATACTACTTTTTATAACGGAAAAATGCACAGGCCCGAGGAAACAGCGCGTGATAACCGAATTCCACGAGGGCGTAGCCGCGGGCAAAAGCTAGTTACTAGATAATATACTTAATTTTTTTTTTACTCTGATATTATAAATTTTATTACAACAATATAATAGGAAACAAGATAAATAAAAAACTACATAAACATACCTAACTATAAAAAGAAAACACCATCTAAAAGGTCCTTTTGCGGCATAGACCCCAACACACTGGCGGCATTACCTCTCTGTACAGTCAGAGAAATTCGCTGGGAGAGGTAAGCGCCAGCTCTGGGGTCTCCTGAGGTAATATACTTAATTGTTAAGCCCGTTATTTTACTCAATCTAGTGAAATTACAATTCAATCTAATCTCTCACAGTTTACAATCTCGCGAGAACGATTAGACTAGACAACAAACAAACTGAATCATGACCCAGGGTGGAACCTTTGTGCTACTGTACTAATGTCGTGTCATGTTGATATCCCATACTTTTGTCAAAAAAATCATAATGAAATTAATTATTAAAAGGTTCTACCCACATACATGAACCAGATTGACGGCTGTACGGTGACATAACATAACAGTTAGTTAGTGAAGAATTAACAGGATAAACAATAAAAAAAAAAATATTATATCAAAGAAGCTAAGAATATAATGTTTTTTACGAAATAGTAATATCGCTAACCACAATATATGCGCATTTCATATTAAATTACAAGTAGGTATGACTGCATAATATACTTTAGTGTATGTTGTTGTTGACTACACCTACATGAAACGCTCTTCCTCAATGTATTTATAAAAGCTGTAGACCTTTCGCATCGTAATGTAATACAATAAAAAACAATACTTTAAAGTCTATGGTGTCGGTTTGACTTCAGATATTCTACCTGCAAAGCAGCCTTACAAGGGTCTCGCCTTATAAGTATTTTCTAGCTGACAGAAACATGAGGACAATGTGAGGTAGTGAATTGTTACTGCAGGCCGTTCTAAGGAGACTATTTTGAAGCTTTATACTTTTTTGTCAGATCGCATAAACTGAGGTAGAACCAAGGTAGGATAGGGTGGAAGATTTGCGCTACTAATAGCATGTTGACATTACATACTTTTGTCAAGGAAATCGTAGCTAAATTGGTTATCTAGCAAACTGGATTTAGGTTTAGAGTAAGTTAGTTCCAGTCCTATTTTCTAAAAATTAAATAGATATTTATTTGGTTATTTAAATTGCATGAGTTTAAAATTGTATTCTTAAATTATTCAATAATAGTAAGTTCTAATACGTATTGTATTTCTGACTGCAGCCATTAGATTTTTGAAAAGGAAAAGGCATGATTATGACCGTTGAAATTTTTAACATTGATTAAGTACCTACTTATTCCTAATATTTTTTATTCTTATTATTATTTCTCTACTATCGGTATGCTTACAGATAATCCTACTCTGTATTTGAAACGCCAATAATTAACATGTTACAACAGCCGCAGGCGGCGTATCGTAAAGACGAAGCGTACCTCAGCTATAAATAAAATAACTTTTCGCAACTACATGAAAGCGATCTTATGCAAAGGAGCTTGTTTTTATGAAGAAGATACGTAAGTAAGTACTATAGCTGATAGCTAATTATCCCACACGGGATTTAAGTAGGTACCTATAGCAAAAATCCCTAAGTAGTTGCAACAAAAGTACCTACCTAATTGTAATAATTACGTTTTTTTTCGATTAAAAGATTCAAAGAATTTATTTGCTCAGAATACAGTTGTCTTTTTTGGATGTTTAATTGAATTTTACAACATTGGGTTTACTACTGTGATGCTGGAATTATTTTTGAAAATATGTAAATAACGCCTTGGCCTTTCGTACAGGTTATTTTCATACTGATACATCTACTGACATCAATCTCTTTGCCACCATAAAAGAAAAACTTTTTCGCTGATTGTGCTTTTTGCTAACTATAGATACCTACTTACATTGTCATCGAAAAATTTTAAGCCACGTACAAAATTTTCAAACAACACCAATTTCTAAATAAATTCGATCACTAGAAATGGATGAAATTCGATTTGGAAGTTTAATAAAGTTTATAAAAAAATCTGCAGTTTTACTGCTCTGGCTGATTATAAACAGTCTCTAATCGTAGTTCTAGTGAAGCTAATATCCGCAACACGGCATTTGCATGTGAATCCTGTCGCTATGTTGACGATCTTTGGTGCACGAGACGCATACTGATTTTGCAGTTACCGGTTCTTATGTAATATAAATACGGTTTTTTACCTGCCGTGAACCAGGATACAGGTTCGAGCTAATCTTGTTGATTAGTTCACGGAAAATTTAACATTTATTATAATATTAAAAGTACCAATCATAAAAAAGTAAGTAGAGTTTTTTTTACGAAAAGTATCCGGAATTAATTTCAGCCAACTGCATGACACTCTCTTTATCCTACGTGTTGTCTATGTATTTATAACAATGTTGTTATATCTTATGTGGTTGTGAATAAAATGTACTTTACCAATGAGCCATTTTAGAGAATTTTCAAGTATTAAGTAGGTAGGCATCTAAGTATATAATGGGGGCAGGGGATCTTTGCTTATTTTTGATAATATGAGGGACGGAGTATAAAAGTGTAATGCGAATAATATACTTATATTATAGTAGGTATATAAATTCATTATTTATTAGACTTGAAAACTGGTTCTTGTGAATAACACCAAAGAAAAGTACCTACCTATTAACCACTGTTTTTGTAAGTAGGTACGGCCTGGGGTTAGAAACATGCTTATTTTTGCTGACGAAGTGGTGAGCCGAAATCATCAACTAAAAATACTTGAGTGACCCTTACATTTAGTTGTTTTCGAACTACATACTTAATATAATGTGTCTAAAACGTAACGCCATTTTTATTGAAAAATCCGGATTCATTTGGACTTGCTCAACCACTGAACTAAATATTCTGGGTGTATTTTTATAATACTTTTGCATGTCTGTTTTTTTTTTCAATGGTTTCTTCAACTAAACTATAACATAATCCTCACTAATATATTTTATGAATACGAGATATGATACTATGTTTGCTTATTTGTTACGTTTTCTCACTGAAAGTAGGTACTGAATTAATCGTGAAGAAATTTGGTATGAAGACTTACCTACATAAGGCAGTTTTTTTTTCTATAAAATTGTATAATTTCTCAGGAGCGCATTATTTGCAGACGAAGTCGCCGGCAGCATCTAATTAAAATACCAATTCATTTCCATAATTAATTTCGCTATAATTTCTTTGGCAAAACCCCGATTCATTTTCCTCGACTAAGTATATGTCAATGTGGTCAACAGTGTCGAGTTCATCACAAACAATACCTAACGATTTTTAAAAATAACCCAGTAATACTGCAATATTTATTTACGACAGTAGTTATCAGTCGCAGACGCAGCGTCTGAGTAGGTAGTACCTACTTGCAAATATGCAATAATAATAATATGCAATAGTATTATATTGATATATGAGTTTAATTATTTGGAACGATGCTTGATTTTACTATACCTTAATCTTTATCCTTAATTTTACTATACCTATAGCCATTTGAGCTTCATTACTCTATAAAATTAAACAAATCGTGTTGGTCAAAGAACCTGCTATGAAAAACCCCAATTCAATTAAAAATAATTCAAAGATATACATACTCGTATATGTACTTAAACACGTTGTTTTGACATGACTGAATCACATTTTTAAAATTTGTGAACCGATTAAAATGTTACGGAATCTCATTTAATTTTATGAGTAAGTACTATCTCGCGAAGCAGAGACTGGAGTGGCGCAGCTCTGTATATAAGTCTGTTGTCAATTTTTAGGCTCATCGTTGGAATACCTGGATGCCAAAAACGTCTTATTATAAAGACCCGCCCGAGACCTTCCTACTATTACCTACACATATTATAATGATAGTCGTAAATTACATTGCGCGCCCTGTTAACAAAGTTTGGCTTTGCCAGCCATACTCGGGCACATAACATAAAAAACAAGCCTAAGATTACTTGTGTTGTGCTAAAGGTTCGACTTTATCGGACACGACATTACAGACATCATCATTCATAAAATATTTTTTTATAAGTAAGTATAAAAGTTTGTGAATATGTGTGTGTTTTTTTTTCCTTCACGCTAAAAGTTCTTGACTGGATTTGTATGAAATTTAGTATGTAGATAACTGGACATGTGGACATGGGGTAATTTTTATCCTGATATTCCAAGGGAATCGGGATTAAGTCGAAATCTCAACCGCTGTGTGTGTGTGTGTGTGTGTGTGTGTGTGTGTATAAAGCCGCATTCACATTTATCTGTCGCGTTGTGTTGTGATGCGCTCTATCTCTCTATCTCTAGCTTTGACTTTACAACACAAGCCGTCACAACACACTGCATCAGATAAATGTAAACGCAACCATATAAATGTATGTCGGAAACCGATACCGTTCTGATACGTGACGACACAACACGACAGATAATGTGATTGCGGCTTTAGGACTAAAAAACCAATCTCAACAGTGTTGAGAAACTTGGCACGGCCCTATTTCTCCTTAGTTCTAAGCTAGAGCTTCAATTCTCACGCCTGCCAGTAGACCTAGCTTGTGAAATACCAATCAATTCACCCAGATTTTAACCATACAAATAGAGGAATATGGTCTAAAATTGTTTGAGTGGAAAACAGAAGCGGTTATGGCAGTCGGCACGAATCTAACAGTTTTTTTGCGGATGTTTATGAAGTCATGGCTGATTAACCACTGTTTTCATTTCTAGGAAATCGAATATATTTCATTCGAACTGTAGTTAACCGCTGCAATTAGATAAAAGTTTTTTTTGGTATTATTGTTTTGTTTTAAGTTTAGTTTTCCGTGTATAAGTTATTTATGATTGTTTAAAACACTAACAAGCTAACACGTAGCTGAAGAATACTGAATAGGTACTCACCATTTTTATGGGATTTCAAATGTCCCGTAATAAAGACAATTTGATTTTTTTTTAATGAATTAGGAAATACTTAAAACAAAAGTTATGAAAAAAAATCTAACTTTTTGTAGATATTAATATCAATTTTCTATTCTTATTATTCTAGTGCTATATAATTACGAGAAAGTTTGTGAAAACGTTTATTACTCAATCATGCAATACTTATACAATACAATAAAATAAAAATAATCTTTATAGCATACCGCAAATCAGTACACAAATTTAATCTTGACGCAAAATTCAGGGTAAACAACAGGCGGTCTTATCGATTAAAAGCGATCTCTTCCAGACAACCATTTAGAGCAGTTTTTAAAGGAATTCTTCGTGGACGTTGTCACGGACCCTAGTTAATATTAGGTTTAAATTAGCTGTTACTCACGTCTTTGCCTTGAACCTATATTTTTTACGGAATGAGTGTACACTTAAGTCCATGGAGGCTGCTACGAAATTCGAAAATCGAAGTTCGTATCGTACTGTCTCTTTCACTCGTATTAAATAATATTAGCGTCAGTGGGATGGTAAGACATAAAGTTCGAATTTTGTACTTCGTAGTAAGTATAGGGCCAGAGGGCCTACTCCGAAGTTCGAAAATCGAAGTTCGTATCGTATCATCCCTCTCGCTCTCGTATTAAATAGAATAAGTGTCAGAGGGACCGAACGACACGAACTTATATTTTCGTATTTCGTAGTAGCCCTGCAGGTATGACAGACTCACAGTTATTCGCATACCTATATACCAGTAAATGAGTTAAGATTCTCCGTTTCATATCTTGTATCTAATTAAAAAGATCATCCAGCAATATTTAACTATTAGATAATTTACGAGTGCACTTAACGACCGGCGTACGTTAATTAAAAACTAGTCTATTTTCTTATGACCATACGGTGCAGAGAAAAAGTGGTATGTGTTACAGCGGAAAGTGTCAGAATAACTTATCTGTGAGTTGGTAACGGAACTCGTGTGTCGCAGAATCATCGCTACGGCGGCTTTTACTTTTGTCTATTTCAGAGAAGTCTCTTCGTTCCATTCTCCATACAAACGTAGTCCTGGTCTTATTTGAAAACTAGGCAACAGAAGTGGATGAAATTTTGTAAGTATGGGCTAGACGTAATTATCTATGCCTGTGGTTTTCAGATTTTCAGATAAATGTGTAATATTAGAATTACAGGAGCTCAAAAGTCGACAAAAAAAAGATGTCAACTTTGCATGACAATTACAGACTATTACAGCATTTTTACAAAAATCGAAAAACCACAGGCAGATATATTGAAGATCTTGATTATACCTCTAAATAAAATATCATTGATTTCTATACTATACTTTTCGTATAATATGAGGACAACGAAACCCAAAATTCAACTTTATATTAAATGCATTTAGAAGCTAAACTAAACATGAACAATATAATTTGTTGTAGTTAGGTTAGTTCTAAATAACTTAGGTCATATCGAAGCACTAAGTATGTCAAGCAAGGCCGAATGGCGAAAAAATTATTAGACTTCGCCCTCGATTTCAGCTCTGACCATATATATATGTAGATTGTCAATAGCCTTAATATATATTGCAAATTTTATAAACAGGGTCAAGATAGAGCAGGGTTTATTATTTATTTTTTACACTTACTTACATTCGTAAGATATTTACGTAGGTATTTTATAGTTCTAATATTACGATACAATAGATACAATACAGCTTAGTGAATCTTTATTTAATACCACCATAATATACATAGTAAGCACTACAGAAAACATAGGTACATAGAGAAAGTTTTCCAAGGTAAGCAATAAGCATCTTTAACGCATCAGAGCAATCTCTTCCAGGCGACTTTTACAATGTAAAGAAGTAAGAATTATCCATTTATAGAGATTTACTACCTACGGTTTTTAGATTTATTATGTCTAGTAATAAGCCTAAATATAGACTTAAGATTTTGGGAGTTGGCATCAAACGGTAGAGCATTAATTACCTGCTTATGAAATGGAGCTAAGTTAGCGCGAAGAAGGAATTTAAAAGGTGTGCAAAATAAATATGCATGGTGTGATAAATATTTGGCAATTTTAAGACAATGATAACGTAGGAGGTTAGGATATATGTATGTAGTGATGCAATTCGAGAGAAAACTTTTGTGACTCATTCAGCAGAACATCCCAAGGCAATCGAGCGTTCTTTTGAGGCTATCCGGTTCAGTTTTCGACCGTTCTTATGTTGTTAGTAAAGAAAGTCTATATTACTTATGAATCAATTCAAAAGGTGTCACATTTGACGATAATTCGATAAGAGTGGATTTTATTTCACGATTGAAGTTGTTATTGATGTTAGTCTAGAAAGTTTAGCGTGTTTTGTGTGAAGAATTCGTCTATCGCTATTTCGCAGGAACTATGCAAATATACGGGATAAAAAGTATCCTATCTGTAAATTAAGATTATATACTAACTGTTTGCCAAATTTCACCAAAATCCGTGACGCCATTATTGCGCGATTGAGCAATAAACAGGCAAAAATTCAAATATCTTCACAAACTTTCTCATTTATAATATTAGTAGGATAGAATAGGATATCTTACTAAATGTATAAATAATCTTAATAGATAAATATTATTATTATTAGTATAGAGTCCAAGCGTGAGTATTTACCTATGTAGAGATCACAGTTTTCAATAAAAAAAAATTAAAACAGCTAGCGAAATAATTTCAGATAAATGTTCTGTGATTTTGTCGTTTTCTTTTGTATTATTTTTGTATTTTATGTACAATAAAGTATTTACATACGTACATACATGTATACCAGAGTGATAGATGTTCTACGTATATACGAGTAGGTATTTTTCTATATTAGTATGTTTATCCGTTGCCGAGTATCCACAGTGCAAGCTTAGCTCAGTTTGGGACTAAATAGGTCAATTAGTGTTAATTATCCCATGTTATTTAGGTATTATTGCGTAATTGGGCCCACGGTGTCAATTAAAAAGTTCGTTCATCAAGAGACGCAATCGCAAAGTGTAAAAGTACGTGGGTGCATTATCTAAAGGTGTTAACTAAGATGGATTAATTTTGAATGGCGCCTTGGCCCCACTCTTATGCATACGTAAGTACGTGGGTTTGATTAATTTGAACATTAGATATGCACACTAATAAATAGGCATTCGTGCAATCACCTTGTGCAAGGTCCGCCCGGATTGCTACCATCATCTTGCTTGCTAATCCTGCTGTGAAGCAGTAGTGCTTGCACTGTTGTATTTCGGCGTGAAGAGGTGAAATTACTGGCACTTGAGGTATTCCATCTTAGGCCTAGGTTGGCAACGCATCTGCAATACCCCTGTTGTTGCAGATGTTTATGGGCAGTGGTAATCTCTTACCACCGGGAGACCCACTTGCTGTTTACATTCCAGTCGAAATAAAAAAAAAACAATATTTGAACTGTTCAAAACAAAATGAATCCATTGATCTATCATAAGCTGCTGCGATATCTATAGGTATATAGGCAGTGGTTAGAGAAAATTAAGCTCGAGTTCCCGGGTTCAATCTCCGGCCGGCGCAGATATTTTTATTGTATGAAAAATAAGAATGTTTGTTCTCTCTCTCTTGGGTGTTTGTTATGTATTAAAGTATTTATGTATCTACATATTTAAGTACCTATGTTTATCCGTTGCTTAGTACCCATAACACAAACTTTGCTTGTTTTGGGACTGGGTCAATTGATGTGAATTGTCCCGTATTTTTTTATTTTATTCGTACAATCAAACTTGAAATTTAAGTTCAAAAGAAATGAACCCCTTGCTCTATCATAAGCAGCTGCGATATACTTAATTAAGAACAACGTATATTGTTAAATTATTCACCTTAAGTGAATACATATAGCACTATTAGTAAAGATCATAAAAGTTCGTTTACTAAATATTTTTAATTTTTTCTTTAGTTGCTGACTTTACCTACTATTTATTACCTGTGACTAAGCTATTGTTTATGGTTTATGGTACCCTACTTTCAAAAAAAAACTCTCAATGTTCCCATCCTATAATGACAATTCCGCTCAAGGAATGTTTTTAAAGACCACGTGCTGTTTAATGTTTACATTTAATTGTGTCAACGGAGTTACTTTTCACTAGGTTAATTTTGGGAAATACCTAGTTCAACTATGTTACGAAAACGTTACACCCCAATATTGTACCTTGGGGTAAAACCACCGCTTCGAACGTTCAAGACGATGGAGCGAGTCAGAATACAACGAGAAGTGATTCGTTGAACTCTATTGTAGGCCGCGGTTTGTCCGTATCTTCCGTTTTTTGCCGAAACTCGCTTTTAAACTAACGGTCTTCATAGCAAAAGTTCTTGCAGCCCAATTTCGTGAATTACTTGAAAGCTGATTGAAGTTCTGCATTCAATGTTGTTGCTAATTACCAATTAGTAGGAATGGATTGATAGTCACAGAAAGCCACGGTAAACTAGAAAAAAAACATGATGCATGTCAATTAAAAACAGCTTAAGTTGCTAACGCCAAACACAAGGCATGGTACATCATAGACGAAGATGGCAGTGAGAGGCATCTAACAGCCTAAATGGCGGCAACGCGTCCAAACGCTAAAAACAAACATACCCGATCTAATCAACACTGGCACAATCCTCGCACTGGCACTCACAAAAACACTCGCGTTAGCAAAGTTCGTTTCTACGGTAAATGTTTTGTACGTAATCAAGTCACGATATAAGTACGTCGTGCGTCGACGGCGCCGCGCGCTAGACTGGCGGGACCGGTCCTTCTTGACGCCGAGATTTCTCCCCGTAACATCGAAAGCGAACCTTTCTTCGACTCGTGGCGAAACGCAGGTGTGAGTGCTACTGCAGGTACTCGACGAGGCGTCGGGCGAGTTAGCGTCGACTACGCAATACACGGTTGGGTGAACTCATTCAATGCAGGTACAAAAAACAGTTCGGGAGTGAATTTTTATTCGCCCCTTCCGGTTTGCGTCGCACCTGGAGACGAAAAAAAGGCCCACAATCAAATAAATGAGGGAACAGTATAAGATACAATGTAAGAGCATATGAACGGCACGGCATTCAAGTGATAATGGGGTACATTTCATTAGTACAAACGTCGCTGTACTATGGCTTACTACGATAAGGTGTTTACTCGAATGTATAAGCAAAATATTAGCCAGCATCAGTTGTAAGTTATTATATTACATAATATCAAGTACCTTACCTACTTACATAGACCCAATATATATTTCTATGGTAAGTATTCTGGCATAGCATGTAAGTAACTAGAATCCCTAATAGTTGTTTATTTTTGATCAAAAACTATCGTGAGACTCAGGACATTAAGTATGTACCTATTACTAAATTTGAATACCAAGAGTCACTCACTGACTGGTAGAGACGAAGATGAGGTGTAAACCAATCTATGGGCAAGAACATGACCAACTTTTGTCAAGATGCACTCAAATGAATATAACTATTGCTTCCAGACTATACCCGTTCCACTGATAAGCATAAATTATCTTCATAACATAACTCTCCTTCGGGAAGTTAAATACAAATCGGCACAGATTGGTCCGAACAATGAACACACCTCAACTCTACAACTGTACCCGTGAGCTCAATTTTGGATGCATGCCAGTGAGTTACCGTAGTAGGGTTGTTTGGGGCTTTCGTTTGACTCACATAGCGTTCGATGACGCGAGCCAGGATGCTCGGATTCGGTCAAGGTAGACTTTTAAAGGGTTGATGTCGCAAACATCGACGCGTGACGCGTGACAGCGCGGATTCTTAACACCTTGATTCTATACCTTGGTTTTTTTAAGTTCGAAATGACGCCATTGACCATCACATCATAGACAGTTGTAGGTGGTAGGACCTTGTGCAAGGTCCGCCCGGATTACTACCACCATCTTGCTCGCTAATCCGGCCGTGAAGCAGCAGTGCTTGCACTGTTATGTTTCGGCGTGGAGAGTAAGACAGCCGGTGAAATTACTGTCACATGAGGTATCCCATCTTAGGCCTCTAGGTTGGCAACGCATCTGCAATCACCCTGGTATTGTAGGTGTCTATGGGCGGTGGTGATCTCTTACCATCAGGAGACCCACTTGCTCGTTTGCCATCCAGTCGAATAAAAAAATAAAATAAAAAAATAAACAGTCGAAAGACGTCCACTGCTGAACAAAGAGCTCTCCCAAAGAACGCTACTATGGTCCATACGCCGCCCGTATACATCGTTTTCCTGCCACCAAAAAGTCCACAAAAGTCGACATTGTGAGGGGACCTACCCATGCTGTGCAACGCCCTGACCAAATATTCTCATATTATGATAAAAAAAATTTTGATAAGCATTTCATTTTTAACACAAGCTTTTTTTCTGACTGTACTTTTTGTTGGCTGTACTTGTATTGTCACCCAAACTACATTTCGTGGCTTTAATTTGATAGTGACACAATCCAAAATAAAGGGAGCCAGAGCCAGACTACTAGGAATGTCACTAACAAATTGTCACGTATTTTACACACGTAATTAAGTAAAAATAGTTTTTTAAGAGCTTTATTGAAATAGCTAGCCAATCAGACACGCCACACGCAGAAGATAATTCGCACATCTACATTGAAAGAGCATCAACTTAAAAACAACCAAAATATAGTAGGTACTCTCCTCACTAGCATCCTTTGCGTGTAGACCCTAAAAGCGTCTAAATGTTTTATAGCTCTGTATATAAGCGTCAAAAATCCCAAGATCGCGACACTGTTCGAGTGCAGAGGCCACACAATGAATACCCTAACAATGTTTATTTGTCTAACTTTGGTTGCAAACCTAAATATTATTCTTAAATCAATACGCCGATGTCTAACAATGATAACGAAACGTAAACAAAGTTTGTAGTTCATCTGATAATCGCATGGCCACAATTCAATTTTGGAAATTTATGTGCCTATTTATAGGTACTGTAAATGTTTTTTGCAGGTGATAGGACCTTGTTCAGGTCCGCCCGGATTGCTACCACCGTCTTGCTCGCTAATCCTGCCGTGAAGCAGCAGTGCTTGCACTATTGTGTTTCGGCGTGGACAGTAAGACAGCCGGTGAAATTACTGGCACTTGAGGTATCCCATCTTAGGCCTCTAGGTTGGCAACGCGTCTGCAATCCCCCTGGTTTTACAGGTGCCTATGGGCGGTGGTGATCTCTTACCATCAGGAGATCACTTGCTCGTTTGCCATCCAGTCGAATAAAAAAATAATAACAATTAAATTCTATATACATATTTACTATACATATAAATTTATACTTAACTTAAAATACATACTTACATATATACCTACAGGCGCGAATCCAGCCCTCAAAAAAGATTGTGGTCACAAATCGGCTAAGTGCGATGAACAACAACTATAGGCTTTGATTTTTACTTTTTTCCGCGTTCAGACATTAACCAGCCTATCTATCTCAATAGACCGTGAAAGTGTGTCGTCACAAGTCTATTAGGGTTGTGGGTCCATCATGCCCACAACGGTGAATCCGCCTTTTAGTAAAAAAAAAGAAAACAAATTATTTAAAACATCCTCTTAGACAAGGTTCCGAAAATGCTGGCAGCCATCCTTGTCCAACTACGAAGTGCAAAATTCGAAATTCACATCTTCCCATCCCGCTGACTCCTTATTTTATTCAACACGACAGTTGGGCCCTCTCAACTACGATACAAACTTCGATTTTCGAATTACGTACCTAGTAGTCCCCTTCTTTGAACAGCGTATTTAATTCTTTCTCCGAGGAAGCTATCAACTCTTCTAAACTTCATTAGTAGGTAAGCAATTAAATTGTTGTTAGAATTTAGACTTTCTACGAAATCATTTACAAACACAGCAATCAACGCATTATTTACATATTGACTTTTTCAATTTCTCTTTTGACGTGACAAATTCGAGTGAATATGAAAATGTGTCTCACACTTTTTGTATGGATATTGAGATCAGTTTAACGTTTGCTTGCGATTGGCTTGATAAATTTACTACTATCCTGAATTTTTTCAAATTTTTCTACCCACCGGTTTAGATTTTAAAAGATTTGGACGCTCGATTTTAACGAAAATTTGCACTTGTAAAGTTGAATATTTCACAAACAAATCACTAAATCGAAAAACCGTCTTAGCAACCCCCTAATAGTTTTGAAAAACCTATCGAATGTGGAGTACATTACAAGGTTGGATGAGAAAAAAAAATCACCCCCACTACGTCCTCGGAAAGTACTTAATTTTTTTAAAATTCTTATTGTACTATTTTGTCGGCATAGTTTACGTATATATTTGTATAAAATTACACTTTCTAGCATTGATAGCCTCTGAGCAAAAAGCTGCGGACGGACAGACAGACAGACAGACACGGCGATACTATAAGGGTTCCGTTTTTGCCAATTTGGCTACGGAACCCTAAAAAGGACAAATAACGTGAACGATTGAGTGTGTAGGTATGTGTCGCGCGTGCTGTCGTTACGTTCCAAATATGCTACATATCGTCACTTCTTTGAAAAAATCTCGTATCTAAAATCAATGTGTCAACAAAATTTAACCTTGACATAATGTCTATAAAGTTCACTCAGAAAAATTATCTATTTTGAGCTACGAGTTTTTTTTTAAAGTAGTGACGATATGTGTTACCTAATTTCAATTTGTTTTGTGATGAGAATGAGATGACGTATTCTTTACTTAAAAAAATACAAACATTGGACCATAGAACCTCCTTTTTTGAAGTCGTTTAAAAATCATGGAACGTAGGATAGATTTTATGACGAAAGCCGAGTCAACCATTCTACGTGCAGTCTCCCATTTTGGTAATAAATTTGTAAGATTCCTATAGTCGCAGTACCTACGTAGCTTTTTAACAAATAATCCAAACACCTAAAATCGTACATGTTACCACAACATACGCACATGCCAGGCCTTTTACGGCTACTGTTTGAACAATATTTAGCAACGCATTCACAGCACGTAGCGTATTCCAAATGCAACGCGAAAATGTTTTCTCAGAAAACAATGATCGGGCATTTTTGAAGCATTCCAAAACGAAAATGATTGCTTATAAACAAAATTACCGTGATCCCCTTTGTGTAAATACCTGTTTTAGTCGACATTTTATACATCCACAGTCAAATCAGTAAAGAGAAAAAAAAATAAGACGTAAAAATAAATACGACGACCGGTCATTAAAATAAAAAGATCGATAAGTCCAAAATTACTAAAATATGTAGGTAAGTATCATCATCATCATCAGCCTATGTTCGTCCACTGCTGGACATAGGCCTCTCCCATCTATGGATGGCACGCCACTGAGCACGATCCTCGGCCACTCTCATCCAGCTCTTGCCAGCCACCCTGCGTAGTTCATCGAAACACCCAGTCTGAGGGCGTCCTACGCTACGTTTGCCGATATCCGTGATCTCCACTCAAGAACTCGTTTACCCAACGGTTATCGGTTCTGCGGGTTATATGAGGTAAGTATACACGGCCTTAATATTAAGACAATAAAGTCCTGTATATTCACTATGACTATTTATATTTATATTACAAAGACGTAGTTAACTGTAGCGTTTCAAGATATTTAAAAAAAAGTTGAAGAAAACCTGCTACCAAATAAAAAAAACCGCATTCAAATCGGTCCACCTGTTTAAGAGCTACGATGCCACAGACAGACACACAGCGGTCAAACTTATAACACTCCTCTTTTTGCGTCGGGGGTTAAAAATAAAGTTTTGGATTAATAATGGATATATTTTTTTTAGAAGATAGAAAAAGTGCAAAAAGCCAACGACTCGCAGTCGTTTCCCAGGCGGTCCGGTCACCAATCATGTCGGTCATGGTTACAGGGCTACGGCACATGCTGTGCCGAGTCCTTTTGGCATCACACTTCAGCACTGCGTCTCTAATAGTTCTCTCTTCTCCTATTTATGTTTTTACTGTTCTTGCTGTGATGTGGTGTGTTTTTGTTGTCAATAAATATTGTGAGTTTGAGTTTCAATCCAAGATGTGACCGCGTCCCACGTTGCTTAACTTTGGTGATGGGACGAGAACCGGTGTTAGCAACGTTGTATGTCCGTTGGCGAAAGTGTAGTTTCAAATTTTATGATCATATTTGACAAAATTGTAATCTTTAAACACAGATTATATTCTAAAAGGGTGTCGCAAAACTATGTATGACAAAAAATATAAAGAGAGAGAGAGAGAGAGAGAGAGAGAAATAAAATTAGAAAAGCCCTGCAAAACGAAGCCGTAAAGGTGAAGAACACCAACAGCATTTCCTCCAGGTCCCAAGATACAGGTTCAGCCTAGTTTGGGATTCACTGTAGTATAATTATCCTGGTGTTATAATAAACATTTTTTCATTAAAAAAAAATTACAAATCTCCGTGTAAATAACAGTTGATTAATGATTCACGTTTAATTTTATAAGAACATCGGGAGCTCAAAGTATTAATCAATGCAAGTAGAGTTTGACTTTGACTTTTGTAATACAAAGAAGATACATTTCAACACCTAACTTTGAACTTAGAACTTATAACTAAACTGTTTTCTTATAGATACTTTTTTATTTCAGTGTTCTCTCTGTATACTTTATTTCAAACACATGTTGATCGTTCTCAACTATAAAAACATTTCAATTTTTTAAGTACTGTACCACTACCATGAGTTTACAGTGACCGTACTCGATAGCGACGGCGTAAATTATTTGTATGCAGAATTATTGTGCAGTGCCCTTAGGGTAAGTTTTCGCTTACAAAATACGTCTCAATCGCGTTCGCGTTAAAATCTCAATTTGTACGGAAACACGAACAGCGTCTCTAGCGGAACGTGTGCGATGTTCGTGTTTCCATACAAATTGAGATTTTAACGCGAACGCGATCGTGACGTATTTTGTAACCGAAAACTTACACTAAGGGCACAGCACCCCTACAAATAATTTACGCCGTCGCTATCGAGTACGGTCACTGTAAACTCATGGTAATGGTACTGATTATTTCACTTTTCTTTTATTCTTTGGAACGAAAGAGAAGCAGTGTTTCGTTATTCACTTGAGCGACAGAGATAACGACCGTATCCCAAACAAAAGTGCCACCGTAAATAAAACAAACGACTAAATAAATATGAATTTATTTTGTTATAACTTCCTAATTTCATAAGTAAAATGTCATTTAGGCCTGCTGGAGTAATTACACTCACCAGTAAATTTGTAACGACTAATAATTAATAAACACATTAGGATATTATATAATAAATACTATCCCGCAGATCCAGTCCGTTGTCCGTTTACTCAGTCTGAAAACAAAATAAGGTTGAGTTGAAATTATTTTACCTTCGTTCGAAAGCAATTTTATAGGTGCTCCCGAAGTATGAACAGAAAGTAAATTTGCAAAGGCACTTGTATTGAAAAAACATTTAAAAAAAATTACATTTTAAAACCTAAATATACCTTTATTGTCGTTAGAGAAGAAGTAACTCCTTTGCCTCTTCTTAACAAATGTTAGATTAGGGTGATTTCTGAAAGAAATTGAATAAAATCAGAAAAAAAAACGTTAAAAAACAGCTTTCTAATTTACATCTACATGAACTCAGCAGTCATAGTTCTGCACAGCAAAAGGTACTATCGTCTAAACTAAAAGCTGTTACTAAAACAACAGTACATTACTCAAATTACGGCAAACAAGAATACACTTTGCAGAACTATGCACTTACTGAGTCGTGCAAGATTTTCACGCCGTCCTTCTTTTTAAAAATGTGCCAAATCCCAGACAAGTTTTTGTAAAACGAATATTTATTCTCGTTTCTCCTTTAACAAGCAGGAAACTTGTGTTAATGCTTCGTCTGTGTACACGTAACAACTACCCATGATTTCTCAAGTAGAAATATTTGTGAAGCTAACTGCATTAGCTAATTGTTATGTTTTAACTATTTACGTTTTCAACTGCGGCCCATAAGTTGCTTTTAGATATTGGGATATATTACTTTCAGGTGTTACTTTGCAGAGGTCATATCAATGAACTACATAATAATATGCTATTTTTTAACAGTTAAGTCTGTGCGACACGCGTATGTTAACATACTAACTGTGTTGCACTGTCTGTAGTCGAGAAGAAAGGTAAAAATAGTATGTTTTATTAACTTTTATATGATCGGTCTTTAAAAGCATTAGAAATTGATGCCAGATAGAGACTTATATAGACAACTAAGTTTTGCCCGCGGTTCCGCCCGCGTGGTATTCGGTTATCGCTCGCTGTTCCCTTGGAAACATGCATTTTTCCGGGATAAAAAGTGCCTATGTCACTTTCGGGCCCATAAACTATCTCTATGCCAAAAATCACGTCGATCCGTCGCTCCGTTACGGTGTGAAAGACGGACAAACATACACACAAACATACAAACACACACACTTTCGAATTTATAATATTAGTATATGAATTGTAACTATAGCGATGCTTGGTGAAAGAAAACTAATGAAACGATGGCATGTAAGAAACACGTTCCGAAGAAGGCTAATAATAAAGTTACTGTGTACTTGGTCTATTTTTAGTGCGAATTATCTTAGTCACAAAACAGATTCAAATAAAATAAATTTGAAACTACTGAACCAATTTGAGAAATCATCTGGCTGAAGACTATATTTTATTCCACGCATAAGAAATCTAACCCTATACTATTGTAATTTAGTTGTCATGTGCACAGACGTCGCTTAACATGGATAAATATTTAAATTGCAATCAGTAAGAGCATAGTCCCCAATACTTTGTAATTGTTAAGTAACCTCCCGCATCAGTAGTTTCAATATATTCGCTATAACGTTGTATTTAGCTACGTCCATTCCGTATTGGACAATATTGTTGGCACAATATGAAGACATAGGGGCGACGCATGTATTATATAAAAGTAATGCGAACATCCATTTTTGTGTTCTGTTCTCAGTTCGTAAGCTTCTGTTTGACGACGGTCGGGCTTCTCTTTTAAGCGTGAGCTTGTCTCTGTTCGAGTCTAGACTTGATTCTTGCAGCGAGTTTGATGATAGGTTCAATCTATTGACAAAGTTTTGGTTAGGTTAGGAAGGAATCTATGAAGAAGTGTGGCGAGATACTTACTTAGAACCGAAGTAGGAGGGTGGTGTGGTGTCCAGGACACTGGTAGGCTGTAAGCAAATAAAGGATGATTAAAAAATTTGAATATTTTAAACGGCGCAGTAAACAAGCCCAAAAGAAAGGCCGCGTGGGGAAGACTACAATAGAGAACTCTCTCCAGGTAGACGTTATGCATGTGGACCGAAGTCCGAAGGAAGAGTGTCGGAAGTCGTATATATGCGTCAGAGTTGAGAAAAACTTCGATAGCGTGATGCAGGATGTTGGAGTTTCTGTATATGCTCACTAGATGGCGATAGGAGTCGCTAAAGGCATATTAGCTCATCGAGCTAGGTTCAGGGACCGGGGGTCTTTCAATTCTTATCGAAATCCGCGTGGCTGAGATTGCACCAAACAAAAGTGGGCAGAACCAGGGCCGGAGTATCACAGTGTTTATACACACGAACGAAGTTTACAAGCAAACGTTCGATCTTCGACAGTGTATCATACGCGTTCTCGCGTTCAGCGATGACCTTGAGGCCGTATTGCCCTAAAGTTTCTGACGCTCGCGATCGAAATCAAATGACAGTTTTTGTATGCGAAATCTGTCCTTTGATTACGATTGCGAGTCAGAAACTTTAGACAATACGGCTTCTGGACTGAGTCTCAACTCAGTTGAGCCAAGGGGTGACAGTCTTTACCGGCCCGGATAACACCGACATGGAAAGACCGGCCCTGTTTTTTGTGTACACGCCCATAGAAACTGACAGGAGCTTCTATGGGCGTGTACACGAAAAACAGGGCCGGTATTTTCATGTCGGTGTTATCCGGGCCGGGAAAGACTGTCACCCGAGCCAAGCGGTTAGGCATAAAGCGCGACGTGCTCGGTACATTGCAGTCACCTTGGCGTAGATAGACATATTCTGCCGTGCTCGAACTAAAAGACGGCTAAGTGACATTTGGACAAAATTTAGATGGCTTAGACTCATCGATGCGGCTTTTTTTTCTCTTTAGATCTGTATTAAAAAGTCAATTTTGGCCAAATGTCACTTAGCCGTTTTTTAGTTCGAGCACGGCAGAATGCCGTATGTAAGATACCCTTCCAACATACCGTATTCTCTTTCTCCTCGCTATCCGACGTGTTCCCCGACACGATTCTCTTGTTCTTGCAGAGCGCGGGCTGGCAGCGACAGCCGCTGCCACAGCCGTTGTCAGCCTTCACACAGCCGCACATCTTGGTGGAGCAGCTGCCGCGGCAAGTGCAGTGCGTAGTGCCGCCGCTGTCCCGTTTGATGGCGCGCGGCTCGCGCGGCTGTTCGGTCGTTGAGTCCGCCGCGGTGAAGTTCATTGTTAGACGGGAGCGGTGCGCCTGGGAATGTTTGAGATATTAGGTACGGTCAAGGGCTTTAATTTATGATGAGCTACCATGTATGGATTAGGGTCATAGCGGAGGCCTTCTTAGCGGAACTGGATGCGGAGGTGAAAGTGGATGTGGAAAAAATAACTGCAGTATACTTTATTCAATTCAAAAATCTTCTAAATTTCTAAAAAACCTGCCAAATCTCATTTGTTTTCGGCGTCATCGTGCATGTGACTTAAATAAACAATTACTTTGTATAAAATCGCGGTTCAATAAAACATATACATTACAATTTCGTACGTCCAAGCAACAAGTCAGGTTGATTGCTGTCGTGTGTTATTTGATATACGCCCGCCCCCACCCCGACCGCGTTCCCACTGCACGCCGAGATAATGAAATGAGAAATAAACCTCCGTTAAAACTCCGCAAAAAAATTGCGGAGGCGGAGGCGAAGATATGATTTCTTGCGGAACTTCCGCAGTAACGGAGCCAGAGGCAAAGTTCCGTTACAACCCTAGTATGGATGTATATATATTTTGACGCCATGGCTGTATATATATTTATGCCCTAAGTAATCTAACCTAAGAACTCTGTTCTGTACAAGGTATGGGCGGTCCGTGAAAACACGTGTTTTGAGTTTGAGCATATTTTTTAGTGCAACCTTTACGCATTATGCGATAAGATGAGTTATTTCGATAGCTCTGTCATATCATGTGCGTGGTAGTGCATCGGTATAGTGGCGGGCTGTCTGGCAGACTTGATTTTTCATTTTATTGACACTTATATTTATATGCTTCTCTACAGCTACAAACACTACTCAATTTTGACTGTATCAAAAATCTACAGTAACTACTGACCAATTTTAAATAATGATTCTCATCATACCTGAATCCGCTTACAGAGCGGCGTGGCCCTCCAGTCTGGATCGTCATCGTCATTTTCCAAGTCATCATCCTCTTCCTCAGTCAACTCCACATATTCAGTTTTCTTCTCTTTCGAAGGCTCCTTCTTGATCTTGGGTTTCTTAGTGTTGCCATTTGTCGTTGCTGTGCGGATTTCTTCCAGTTCATCAACGAGCTTTTTCTAAAAATCACAAACGGCAAAGTTAGAAGCTAAAAATTGTCTCTTGACAATTCCCTCGGGTGGCTATGGAATACTTCACTTCCTAAGCGAAAGTATTATAGAAAGAGCTAACAAATCATATGGCTACTTGGACTCAATGAAAAATTGGTTAATCGGAACGTGCTTTAATGGTTGGATAAAATATAGTTTAGCCTTCCAATTGCGTCTTCATCTTCGTAGAAGACAGCGGAATCCAAACAAGCTCCATTAAAAACGGTACTTAATTAATAAAAGGTCTTCGAATTGTAAGGTAGAGTTGAAAAACACCAAGATCAGCCAGCCAAGCAGATTTTATATCAACAATCTGATTAAAATTTGAACTACCTGTTGTCAGTCATGCGCAACTAAAATCCAGTTAAAATCGAGCAGCTTTAACATACTACCTAAGCTAAAGTAAACGTACGAGTGCTCGTCACTGTCCCAATACTTGGTATCTTTAATCTTATGTCATTAGCAATAGAGATGATAGTAGGGTGTCGTTTACTAGGCATTAGCGTGTCGAGCACTCGGACGTTTACCTTATACTATTCAAGCTCTTCCCGAAATTGTACATTAGTGGTCTCTATCCTAAATATTTTTGTGGAAAATCCTTTTTTGTTGCCATGAAATAAAAAAAGGAAGTTTCCAGATAAATTAATTAGGACATTTTGTGGGACTAAATAAAATTAGGCTGTTTCATTCACCCTAACAATGTGCAATTCTTTCTCTAATCGTCGAAAATCTCCAGTCTATTGAAATGGCAACCGTGACCATTTTTATAGATCCTAAATTATTTCAGTTGACTTTATCATTTTATCAAATCATTCTCAATTGCATATTTTCATTTTAATTCTCAGTATTCACTCAGTCAAGGTTCTCGAATGGCGTCCGCGGACCGGGAGACGAGCTCTCGGTAGGCCTCCAACAAGATGGAGCGACGACCTGATTAAGATCGCGGGATCGCGGTGAATGCGAAAAGCACAAGACCGGTCTGAGTGGAGAGCCTTGGGGGAGGCCTATGTCCAGCAGTGGACGTCTTTTGGCTGACATGATGATGGATGATGATGATTCACTCAGTTCCATATATCTCTACTAAACTACACATTACAATAAAAAATCACCAATTTACTCCACTATTTACTATCAAATCCATTCAAGACAATGCATACTAAGTATTCTACATACATTTTCTGCCTCGACTTGATCCAGTCTCTCTTGTTGGTACTGGATTACGTTCTGCAGATGTTGGCACGCCTGGCTTTTGTTGCCAACCACGCCGCGTTGAAGTGCCACTAACGCAGATACCTGTATAAAAAAAATGCATTTAGGACTCAAGTTTTTAATGATACTAATGGCAAAAACTCACTGCCCGTGATGCCATAAGTCGTCGCTAGAAGCAGTGCGTTTTTTGTATCATTCATCGATAGAAATTTAAAAATTCGTAGAAAAATTAAGAACAGTGTACGCTGGTAGTGAGCTGGTGTACAATAAAGAGTATTTGTATTGTATTGTAGTTGATTAATGAATGCGGATATGTATAAACAAATCGATCGAAACGAACACACTCACACAGACGCGCGCTCTACACGGTCTGCAGTACCGCGAGACCCCCTTAGAGGCCCTTAGAGGACTCTGTGAGTGTAGTCGATTCTATCGATTTTTCGTAGCTTCCCTACTAAGCTGTGATCAAGTCAGCAAATTACTTTGGCTTCATTTCATTCATCAGGTGACACAGTGGTGAATCCAAGGATTCACTCCATGAAAATATTTTAAAAAAATCCTCGCTCTCTCACCTTCTGTTCACTCTGCAGCTTGAAGGTAGCCAGTTTCTGTTCAAATTCAGCTTTGCTATTCTCAAAGTCCATGACCAGCCGATCGTGCGCCTCTTTCACCTCTTCGTAGCGAGCCTGGTAGCCCTTCTCGCTTTGATTCTGGAGTTCCTTCTTTGCGTCAACAAGGAGGTCGAACAAGCATTTGAGAGCGACTTTCGCTTCAAGCATGGATTGGATGTTATCCCATTGCGTTCGAGATTTGTTCTCTGGTGGAAAATTACAAAAAATAAGTAAAATAAATGTTGTGTTTTTACGACACCACGTAAGAAGAAAAAACGACGGTTACTTATATTTATTATATCCCAGAAAGGGCAATATTACCAAGCTAAAGAAGTAGAAGGTTTATATAAAGCTGGCAGCAAAGATTTCGCCTGAAGAAAATGAGACCAAATCTTCCTGGATGACCTTATTTCGTATATGTATTTTTGCAAGCTTTTTCTTTTAAGGGCCTGTTGTTTGATCAGTAGTTAAAGTTAGTAATAGTCAAATTTCCATTGAAATGTGTTAACTATTGTTATTTTTGCCATACATTTTAACTATTACTTTGTTTAACTAATGATCAAACAACAGGGCCTAATATATAGCTTACCCTGACGTTAACAAACAACAAAAATAGCATAAGTCCAGCCGTTCTGAGATGATGCGATTGATTCGGCAATTGATTTTTATTTATAAATAATTATAAAATTCATAAATAGATAGATTTAATTACCTTGATCAGCAGTTAGGATCTTCTGTTGCAGATCAGATATCTGCGCCTTGCGAAGCGCCAGATTGTCTTCGAGTTCCGCCATCTTTTGCCGGCTCTCTTCGCTATCTGGGGCGTTGCGTAGGTTTTCTATTTGCTCCGTTATCCACGCTCTATAATGAAAATGTCTAGCTAATACTAAGAAGCTAAAATCATATCCAATGCCGAATTAGAATCAGATTGACCTAACCAGTGTCTTAAATTAAAATAACCTGATCATAAAAATTTCATTTTTAATACAAGCTTTTTTTGCTGACTGACTTTTTCATTAAAAAGATTAGTTCATTGAATCACCTGCAGTTCCGCCAACTCAACACTGTAAGAACATACACAAATCATACAAACCCATCTATCACCACCACCACAATACACTGAGGTGTTTCTAACTCAACCAGAGCTCATCTTCAGAGCAACACACATTCACCATGCTACCAGACCAGATGTTAGGTTCTCTAAGAAGACGTCTGAGCATCAAGCATTTAATTTGATATCTCAAGAATTTTGCTTTATTTCCTCGCATTATTGGAAAAAAACACTATTATATGCATCAGCGGAAATGGAAATTCGTGGATTCATATTTATTGACGGACTACGCTTCGTCCGTCAAACTACTCATCCACGAATTGCTTTTTCCCGGCGTCGGTAATAATGTACTATTGTTACTTTATTTTTTATATTTTTTTATTTATTCGACTGGATGGCAAACGAGCAAGTGGGTCTCCTGATGGTAAGAGATCACCACCGCCCATAAACATCTGAACACTAGGGGCATTTCAGATGCGTTGCCAACCTAGAGGCCAAAGATGGGACACCACAAGTGCCAGTAATTTCACCGGCTCTCTTACTCTCCACGCCGAAACACAACAGTGCAAGCACTGCTGCTGCTACTTGCTTTAATATCACCTCAAAGGAGATTACTTCGCGAGAGACTCAGTCAACTCACAGCTATTCGTTTTATTCGCCTAAGCACTAACCTGTACTCCATTAGCTCTTCCAGAGACTTCTCAGCCTCTACGATGCTGAGATGCACCTCTAACTCTTGCTCGATGTATTGCTGCACGGCGCCTGCTTTCACGTTGCCCTTGGCGCTTCGCTTCATCTGCGTCTGCTTCTGCCTGTCCAGAGCTTCCTGGAAAATTACGATAGCCATGTAAATTTGTCGTATTTAAAGATATTATGCTGCTTATTGTATTTTCTTAGCGTGTCAACTATTGTTTTTGATGTCTTGGTATGGATGTTGACACCACCAATCAACTGACGTACTTTTTATAAGCTGTCAAAACACAATTCTCCCATAGTTTCAATGGCAATAGCGACTTTTATATATTTTGGTATTTCAATCTCTGTAGTTGAATGTACTCATACTCATATATTGGTAATCATAATTACATGTCATGTTTTGTTAAATAATTCTAATATATAAATTACTATTACAAGCTACTTAATTTAATAATTTTCAGTAAGTAATAGCCGTTGGCTGAAATTTAAGAAACTCTTCAAAAGTGCAAAATGTGTGCTCGAAAAGCCAGAGGCCGTATTGCCTAATGTTTTTGACACTCGTGATCGCAATCAAATGACATATTTCGCATACAAAAGCTGTCATTTTATTGCGATCGCGAGTGTCAGAAACGTTAGGCTATTGCCTTATTAGGCCTCAGGTTTTTAGTTTTTTTTTTTTAAATATCTAACGACGGAGCCGACGTAATCGGCTCGGGCAACTTATTGTACACCTATTGTATAGCCTGTGGTTAGAAATTACCTTTAGCCTCTTGTTGACCGCGACAGCTTCCTCCATTTTCCGCTTGAGCACGTTCTGCTGTTTGGCGTGCAACGACTCCATCTTGGCCATGGCGGTGGCGCGTTTGCGATCCTCGTTGCGCAGACGCAGCATGGCCCGCTCGTTATCCGCCTTCCATTTGCGGAACTTCTCGCTTTCCTCGCGCATTTGACGGATTATTTTCACCTTTTGATGTAATAATATTATATTATATTAATACTAGCTTTTGCCCGCGGCTCCGCTCGCGTGGTATTCGGTAATAGCGCGCTGTTCCCTTCGGGACTGTACATTTTTCCGGGATAAAAAGTAGCCTATGTCACTCTCGGGCCCATAAACTATCTCTATGCCAAAAATCACGTCGATCCGTTGCTCCGTTACGGCGTGAAAGACGGACAAACATACAAACACTTTCGCATTTATAATATTAGTATGGATATCTTCATTTCAAATCGTTTACATAGCTATTCATAGTAATCTTAAAGGTAGGTTAGTATTTTTTGATAGAGTACAAGAAAGCGATTTTTTCTTGCAGGTCTAAACTAGGCTTTAGACTTAAACATACTAACTTAGCAATTCAAACAAAAGCTTGGAAAATTTAACGCTCTTTTTGGAATTTTAAAAATTTATACAAGTCGTACTATGAGTATTGACCCCTAGATTGTAGTTTTACGGGGCGTACCTCAGTCTACCAAACCTAGACTAACTACCTACACAAAAAATCTAGACTACATTACCTACACATACATAAAATCACGCCTCTTTCCCAACGGGGTACGCAGAGACCCAGAGAGAAGAGCAGAGCAGAGAGAAGGGTGTACCCTTCCACTTGCTACGACTCTGGCATACAACTCTCGCTTCCTTTACATTCATCAATCTTTTCATGCATGCACGTCGGTTTAGAGTACTCCTGACCCGACCTTTCTTCAGATTGTCCCCGATTTGATCTAGACTACGACTTTCGAAACCCCAGAAGTCAATTAACATTATAATCACCTTAGTAGCCTTCATAGCCTTGAGTTCGGCGTTTAGAGAAGCTATCTTAGCCTCGTTCTTTTCTTTGGTCTTGATGACGGAGGCTTGTTGCTGGCACTTTTTCTTCAGCTCGCTGATTTCTGCTTCAAGAGTCTGAACCTTGGTGCGGCGCTCTTCGTGGGATGGGTCCTTACTCTATGTTATAAAAAAAAAGTTTATAGTACTGATTTGAAAGAATATAACCTTATTTCGGATCCAGACAATTTAGACACTCACTACAAACTTAAACACAGTTTTTTTAACTTTAAAGTGTATCATATTTTTAACAAATTCATTTTGTACTTGGGCCAATCAACTTTTTTACCGACACTAATCTATCCGCGCCATTTTCCAAAAAATTGCAGACTTTTGTAAGTAGACATGGAATATGTAATTTAATAGATGGTGTATATGAATAGATGCCATACTACGTAATTTCAACCTATTAAACCGGGAAATATCTTAATGGAAGTACGATTTTTTGGTAACGCCAGAGACAATTTTGGTAATACAGGAGACGCCCAAAGTGTGGGTAAAATAGTTGATTGGCCCACTTGACTTGTAAAAGGAGAAATGTTGGATTTTTGTGTAGATTTGTGGCCGATACACGCACATGACTGAAAAAGGCAATCTCCTGGCCACGAAATCTGAAAAGATTTCTGAACTTCAGATAACTATCCAAGAAAGTGTGAAATTTACGCCATTGCGTAAATATTACTTTACGCTATATACATTGCTGCATATAACTGTCATTGGGTAAAAGCTTAACTAGAGCCGATAGCACGCGCAACATTTATCATTCTTAATATTTAATGCATTTCTTTCTCGTTTGTGTAGAAGTAGAGAGACAAAATTGTAGTCTGTTGGTATATACCCTAACTAGAGTCACAATGGAGGGACAGAGTTTCCAGATGTTATAGATCAGCTCGAAACGGCCTTACCTTATTATTCCTCAACTGCTGCATAAGCTCTTCCTTCTCTTTCTCCAAGAGCGCTATTCTCTCTTCATTCTCTCTGAGATTATTATGACTGTCCAGCATGTCTTTATTGTTGGCTAGAATGGCTTGGACCACTGAAGCTTTGATCGCCATTGCTCGGTTGAGCTCTTGTAACTCTTGGTTTAGTGCCACCTTTAAAACAAAGTTATTAATATTAGTAAAGGCGTATGAGATAAATATAGTCTTGCTCTTTTGAACAGTGATGTGAAGATATTTACTAGTGTGCATGTAGTTATCATGTCGATATGCACGCACACATTTATATTTATGAGTTAGTACATTGATAATTTTCATTACATAGATACTTAGTACCGATACATCCAACATTAATAGAGTGTGACTGACTCACTCAGCCAAAAATGTTAGGCCTACAAAGTTGGCATTATAAAGAGGTTACTTTTGTATAGAAAATAATGAATTTTTGTGAAATTCCTAAGGGATAGGGCATTCAACATAGAGGGCGAAACGAGACCATAAGGCATGATAAGTATGATTAAATTACAACATTACAAAACTGAAAACAGGATGACCGTAAAAGTAAAATTTCGAGTTGAAATAAAAAATACAAAAAGACTGCAAATAACCAATCATAATTACAAAAGTAAAGACATAATATCCTTAACCTCCTAACGTCCAGTGTCCTTTATAAAGGACTTATTGTAATTTTAAATCAAACTATCATAAATGACAAAGTTTGATGTTCATAAATAAAAAAAATTAGTTGTGCATTAGGAGGATAATGAAATTTCAGAAATTTAATAACAAAATATTACCTGTCCCATAGCCCTCTTCTCTTCTTCTAATACTGCTTGGTCTTCACTCAGCACCACATCCTCACTCTCCTCACCCTCATCTTTCACGAACGACAGCTTAATCTCGTGATCTATCAACTCTTCATTAGTCTTAAAGTTAACAGACTGTAAATCCTCCAACCTCGACTTGATCTCCTTAATATATTCAAGAACAGTTGTTTTATTAGCTGGATCATCTTTATTATCGGACACGTTTAAGTTTTCTATAGTTTGATTACACTGTTCTGTCAGTTCATTTAGTTTTTGTTCTATTTTATCCTTCGCTGCTTCTGCTAGGAGTGCCTTCTCGCATAAGTTTGTGTTTTCAATGAGCATGTTGCTTAGATGTTCAGTGACTTGCTTGTGTTTTTTGAGCAGATCCGCGTATCTGGCTTTTTCACGCTCAATTTCTTCTAGAAGCTTCTCGTTATTCTGCTCGCTATCGGTAGGGGCTTGGCCCAGCAATTGTAGCCGCAGCTCGTTAACTAAGTTATTTAATCTGTAAGAATATTATGGAGTTGAGTGTTTTGTGAATCGAACGCATTGTTATAATTTTGTAATTGTAAACACATGTTTGGGAGAACAGCCCGAAAGATATCGACACGGCCGAAAATATACTACCTATGTATATACACGACTTTATGCACTTAACATTAAGGTCGTGTAGGTTATTTTAGTAACTTTGCCCGTGTCGATATCTTTGCACTTGACAGTACGTTGGTACGTTGCACGTTGGACTCATAACCTATTATCAAATTACCCTTGCTTATGTTATTATTAGCCTACCACCGACGAACACATTTTAAAGAATCCGATAAGCGGTTATCAATAAATAAATAAAAATCTCAACATCGCACACGATCTCGCGCGCATCGATAATTTATGGCACAGGCAGCGACTCTCTAACATTCGTGCCGCCACTCGTTTGTCCCAGGAGTCATTTGGGAGGCTATAGAGTTGCCTCAGAGACTATCGGTGGTGTTACTTAAGGATCTCGGCAGCCTTAAGCGTCCTGGTTGGTCCCAAGCTTGGTGTCTTCTAAGACGTAGTCCACTGGACTGACACACATCACCGTAAGTATCAGAGAGTTTATCTATTTCACACGAAAACACACGCCGAAACACCGATGCACAGAAAAACCAGAAAAATAGAACAGCGCTGGGAATCGAACCCAGGTTCTCAGCATTCCGTGCTGCGTGCTATTCCCCTACACCACCGCTGGACATACCGCTGGGACCGCTGGGATGACCGTAAAAGAAACAAAAAATTTGGAGTTGAAATAAAAAATACAAAAAGACTCCAAATAGTAATCTTTATCAGAGAGTTGTCGCCAAGAGTGTCTTGTTACCTGACAATCTCAGCAGCCTTAGCATCCTGGTTGATGATAGGCTTGTTGCGGATGCGCCGCGCTCGGTCCGCGTACCGCAGCGTCGACACCGTCTCGTCCAAGTTGTAGTCCGCTGGACTGACGCACGCCACCATCAACGTCAGAGAGTTGCCGCCGAGACTGTCTGCAAAAGGAAAGTTGGAATGGAATAGGAAGCGAGTTTGAAAGAGCTTTCGCACTTTTTTAAAACAAGAACTTGGTTGACATCAAATGTACTTAGATGAAAAGGGCTCTGAGCGAACCTCGTAAGTGTAGGTGTAGTTTATACGAAATTTTATCAAATTGGACTAATCATTCTAAAATGATTAATAAGCCATGTGTCTAAAATGGTTATACTGATTTTGTAAATATAAGAAAGTTCTGTCAGTGCGCGTGTGTTTGTAACTCCATGACTGACGCTACAAAATGAGGACGGATTTAGAAGACATTTGGTTGCACATAACTGAAGATCTGAAATAAAACAATACTTTTTTTTTAATCCACTGGATGGCGAACGAGCATGTGGGTCTCCTGATGGTAAGAGATCACCACCGCCCATAAACATCTGCAACACCAGGGGTATTGCAGATGCGTTGCCAACCTAGAGGCCTAAGTTGGAATACCTCAAGTGCCAGTAATTTCACCGGCTGTCTTACTCTCCGCGCCGAAACACAACAGTGCAAGCACTGCTGCTTCACGGCAGGATTAGTGAGCAAGATGGTAGCAATAATAATAATAATAATTTATTTATTTTGCACAAGGTCCTACCGCCTGCCAACATTCCTAAGGGATCGGGATAAAATATCTAATTCTCAACCACGCTTTTTTATGCAATGCTAATAAAGAAAACAGCAAAATTTTTGGGAATTCCTGTTAATAAAATTGCGTTAT
The DNA here is from genome assembly GCA_037349165.1 of Choristoneura rosaceana. Classification (NCBI taxonomy): domain Eukaryota; kingdom Metazoa; phylum Arthropoda; class Insecta; order Lepidoptera; family Tortricidae; genus Choristoneura; species Choristoneura rosaceana. The sequence goes on from JAZBNJ010000033.1 coordinate 1,703,184, forward strand.
TTAAATTCAACTGCCAGATTTAATCGCTTACACGATCGAAACGGTGGCTAAAGGCTAGTATTAGATCGCGCGCCGCGCTTTAGGTGTCGTGTAGGATTTGGCCTGTAATTTATTCACTTACCCTGTAGTAGCCGCGTAAGCTTGCTGTCCCTGTAGCTAATATAGCTCCTGTTGGTTCCGTCCCCGAGGGCGGATATAACATTACCAAGAGCCAACAAGCCCTGGTTGATCTTAACGCCCTCTTTAAGTCGTTCGCCGCTAGCCTTCGTCTTCTTGATGCGTTCTGAACCAGCCAAATCGACTAGGTGAAACTTAGAGGTGGTTGCTATGTTTCTGAAAGATTACGAAAAAAATCAGAGAGAAATTACAAAAAAACAGTCAACTAAAAAAAACATTGATATGGTTAAAGTTACACAAATATGTATACACTGCTTCATTGATTTAAAACTAGGGTTGTGTAATACATATTTTTGTAGTAGCACATAAGAGGTTTAGACGTATATTCGACTAGCTTTTGCCTGCGGTTCCGCCCGCGTGCTATTCGGTTATCGCGCGCTGTTCCCTCGGGAACTGTGCATTTTTCTGGGATAAAAAGTAGCTATGTCACTCTCGGAACCATAAACTATCTCTATGCCAAAAATCACGACGATCCGTCGCTCTGTTACAGCATGAAATCGTAAGAAACAAACAAACAAACTCACTTTCCCCTTTATAATAGTAAGGATAAATGAAATAATTTTAGGCCCTTTCGCACACCGTCGTCTTATTAGCGCCCGCGCAGCATCCACGCAACGTTCGCACAACAGCGCCGCAACAAGCAACAAGTCAACGCTCACAGAGCAGCGTAACGTTTACGTAGCAATGCCGCGAAATCAATGGCGCTTTCTCTATTTATTTATTTAACACTTAACGTTCGAAACGCTACTACCGTCGCAGATCCGCTGCACTAACGTCGAGTTATGATGTGTGGAGGTTAATAAGATGCAGATGTTCGAATGACACCGCTATCGCTGCGACGCTATTGCGCAAACGGTCCAGGCTGCGTGAGCGCTGACAAATAGGCTATCAACTATTTTACCGACACTTTGGGCGTCTCCTGCGTGTCCGAAATTGTCTGTGGCGTTACCAAAAAATGGTACTTTCAACAAAATACTTCACGGTTTGACGGTTGAACTAACGTAGGATGGCATGAATTCATGTAACCATCTGTAGGTACAGAAAAAACATGTTTATTTACAAAAATTTGTAATTGTTTGAAAAATGTCGCGGACAGATTAGTGTCGGTAAAAAGTTGATTGGCCCAAATACGACATCGTTCAAAAGACGTTAGTAATATACGGCATTAAACATCACAAAAACATTATCCTTGTACAGAATACTCACTTGTCAGACCGGCTCTCTTTAGAGATGATGATGGTGAAGACAGCGTGACTCCGGCTGGAGGCCTGGTTCATCGCGGTGGAGCCGGTGACGCGGCCCGACGAGCCCTGTTCGAGCACCATCATTGTCTCCATGGTCGACGTGACAGCTAGCTCCGTGATGCCTGAAAGATAATAGGAAATATTCAAAAGTTTTTTTATAGTTTTGAATTAAAAGTATCCAAACCAAAGCCACACAAAAATAACACTGTGCTAATATTGTATTTTTTGTACAGGGCTTTCGGCAGGTCGTGTACCCAGTGCCGGCTTAGGGAGGGGTGACCAGTGGCCCATTTTATGAAGCTACAAAGTTACAATTTGTAAGCAGTAGTCTCTTTTCAATGCATACTGTTAAACAAAGACTACCTTTCATTAATTGTAACTTGTAGGTTCGTGAAATAGGGCACAGGGCGCCAGGTACTACGGCGCCGCGCGTATCGGCTCATCATCATCATCATCTCAGCTGTAAGATGTCCACTGTTGGACATAGGCCTGCCTCCCCGATCGCCCCATGGGCGTGCCAGCTCACTTAATTCGAATACCTATTTTTATTGATCTAAAATCTAAAGGAGAACTAGACGCAGTGTATTAACTTTTATAGACTCTCGTAGGAGTAAGTACGAATATTCAAACACCAACTGTCGTATCTAACAGGGCGCTAAAGAGATGACTAGCATCTAGATGGCTAAGGTCAGCACTGCGTGCGCCAAATGCTTAAGGATTATAGGTAGGACAATTGCATCAAATTTTGGGCCAACTAATATTCATCCCACCCATGGTCTTTCTTTAAGTCCTAACTGTTAAATATGTTGTCTATGTTATGTAGTAACACCACCACCCAGTCACCACCCACGGTCAGTGCACCTTCAGTGAATTCTGTTAAAAACAAACTTGATAAGTACTTTGAAGACAATTACACATGTGAACAATGATACGCACGCATCAGCTATCAGCTGCCTGTGCACTATAAATAATAATAATAAGAACTATTGTAATCAGTGATATTCTCACCTGGCAGTATAACCCCTTTGTTAATATCTTCTCGTATCTCAATGATGGAGTGTCCCCGCTCCTTCCCGGAGAGCAAGTCGTAGCACTGCTCTTGGTACAGTTCCATGAAGGACACATTCACTTTAAAGATGTACTTGTCTTCATGGGTTTCGATGAAGTCGAATATGTCCGCTACTGCTTGCGGGATTACACCTGAGGTTTGCCAAAATATTTATATACAGAATAACAATTCCATCGAAAGTAAGTATAGTAAACAACATGAAAGTAGAATCAAAATCATACTACCCCCCTCTTGCTCGCATCTGTCTTAAACTTAGTGTCCTATGATAAAAAAAAAACAAGGGAGAAGGAAAAAAGATTTTAGGTTCTAGCTAGGTACATAGAAAGTAATAAGCTAACCTAACCATCAAAAAGTTGGAAAACCCCCGATTTTGTCACTTCAAAGTTCAATAAGTTCAAAAGATGCACGCAAGCACAACGCAAGTTTAATATAACATGTTATAAATAATTAAATATTCTTACCCAATTTTGTTGAGTCACCATCAGATCCGGAATAATTTGTGCCCATGGTGTATGTCTTGCCAGAGCCTGTCTGGCCATATGCCAATATTGTAACATTGTATCCTGGAGATAAATTAAAACAAAATGATCAGAAGTGCAGAAATTAAAATTTTTTACCAAAATTTAAATTTTTCAGCTTTCTATTCCTACAAAGAAAGAGACAAAACAGAGGCACAGATTTAGATCGGTTGCAGGAGAGAGGTTTCTATTCTAGTTGAAATTCATGTCTTATTTGGTGACCTCTTTTGTAGTATGAAAGAAAATGTTTCAAAAGTTGTATTTTAGCCAACTTCTTATTATGACACAACTTGGTGTTTATGTGTAGTTCTGATAACAATATAATAATAATTATGGAGATGATTCCATAGTGATTGTTTATTGACTGGAAGACAGGATAATGTATCCTAGCAGCTTGATAGAATAGTCTTACAATGTATTTTGAGTGTGTAGTACTGTATTTTGAGATCTGATGATAATAATAAATATCATGGGGCACTTGACACCAATTGACATAGTCCCAAACTAAGCATAGCTTATACTATGGATACTAGGCAACAGATTGACATACTTATTTAGATAAATACATATTAAACATCCAAGACCTGAAAACAAACATTCATATTATTCATATAAATATCTGCCCAGCCGGGAATCAAACCCGGAACATCAAGCTTTGTAGTCAGGTTCTCTAACCACTTGGCCAGGCATTCAGACAGGTTTACCACAAAGCATATTTTTATTTTTTTAAACTATCACAATAATTAATACAAAATTTAGGATCATACCTTGAAACAGCTTTCCAATAAGACCTTTCACAGCTGTGTCATAGAACTCCTGCTGGGTTATGTGTTGTGCAAAAACATAATTGTATGTGAAAGCCAGGTCCTTAATCTGCACCTGATTCCCTCCAGATATAGCTTCAATGCACTCATCACACCCTCTGTCGATTTCCTGCTGCATCAGAGGCCTGATACGGAGCGCTACTTGAACCGTATCTATGGTTTTGCTGTTCTCGCCGTCAACCATCTTGGCTTTTGATCAGATCAACCAACTTATGACCTAAGACCGTAAAAATGGTCATACATCCGCAATGCCCTTTGTTGCGGTGTCAGTGTTTTTCTCTTGTCCCTAATGCCAGTTGACTTTTTAAAATGCCAACCAGAGACTTAAATACTGTAAAAAGGTTGGTAATTACGTACAGTATACTTCGATTTGTTTATAACTGCCAATGGAGGAGGTTTCACTTGATAAGCACTTGAACCTAACTAGACTTCATAAAATTGAGCAACGACATCCTACAAGGCATTTATAGCCAATTTGAGCGCGGCACTGTTCTACTCACCTTAACCGAGGTTATATTACGGCATTTGAGAAATAAAAACAGCAAAATAATTCAACTGAAGCGTACAAGAACATGATCTAGTTTTAAAACGACAACGGTTAGTTTTGATTTGAGATCAAACTGACGACTCGGCCGGCACGACATTCTTAAAATAAATGTTGCCATAAAAAATATTTAAAGTATTGATAAAAGCGCCATCTATTATGGAGTAGAATTTATAAGCATGTAATACCAACTTGAAGAATTAAATAATGCATGCCATTCATTAAATAATGATAATTAAAAAGCAGTGTATTGCATTGCATTGCCTTTTAGAACAAACAATGCCGTAGCAGAAGTATCAAAATTATCTAAGCTGGGCTATAATGACTTTAAGAGAATTTTGACAATCTCGAAAATGATATCGGAAGAGTCGTTAAAAATACGTGGACAGCTTTCGCTGGCCAGAGTATATTTATCAACTCGTTAGCAAAAAACTAGTAATATTTAAATATACTTCCAGAACCTACCAGATAACGCTATTGTAGTTATTTTAGTATTTAAATAACTTATAAGTTTCTTCATTAAATGTTTTATGAAACAACTGGTTTAACTAGGGCTCGAACATCACAGCACTAAATGCACTGGCAACTTCCCTTCCCTTGTTTATTTTATTTCATGTAGCGACAAGCCAGCAGAACTGTCAAAAGTTAGAAAAACGAGCGAAAACTGTAAAATTATTTACGTTCGCGTTTCATCTCATAACAATCACGTGTTTTTTTTACTAATTCCCATCGATATATTCCTTAAATCATACAATCTCATATTTACATCATTAGTTATTCGATGTAAATCAGCAAAGTGATTCATATACACCATAATGCCACCTAGAACGCGCGGAGTAAAGGCATCGAAAACATCAAATGAAAATATCAATATCATTACAAAAAACAAGGTAAAAACTGCGAAACCAATTCGAAAACCTTTAGCTGACAAAACTAACTCGGCGTCTGACGAAAATGATTCACCAGAACCAGTTAAAAAGGTTATAATATTTAAATCCCCCATCAATTTCGATAACAGTTTACTGGCAAATCGTCCTCGAAGGGTCAGACGACTACCTTCGAGATTTGACGACCACTCCGAGAGCCCTAATAAGGTTAAAATTCAACCATGCCATACAAGCACACCTTTGGTGCCAAAATCGAAAAATCTGCTTAATAATGTTCCAAGACAATCCAGTGATAAACAGAAAGTTATATTGGATAAAGAGTTATTACAAAAAGAAATGCCACAGAAAATATCACAACAGAAAGTTACTCCCCAGAAAGTAATATCACAAAAAGCTAAGCAACAGAAAGTAACGCGTCAGAAAGCACCACTAACAAAAGTTGTGCCCCAGAAAGTTATATCAAAAAATAACAAGCAAATGAATGAATCCCCACAAAACACTAAACACGCACAAACAAAACTGGGTCAAAAGAAACTCTCTGACATTGACAAAGATAATACTCATACAAACATTGATACAAAAAAAACAAGACGACTAAGAAAACCTGTTGAGTACAAAAAAGTAACATTAAGTCCCAAATTAAAAGGTCCAGAATCTACCAAACCCAGTAATAACAATGGTAAAAAAATATTGAAAGCAAGTTCTTCTTTTAGAGTCCTTGAAGATAAAAAAGAAAATAATAGAGATAACCTAGATGTCTATGAATTCACATTTGACCCAACTCAAGAGCCTCCACCACAAAAGAAAAAAAAGAAAGTAACCAACAGGAAACAAGCAAAGCCAAAAAAAAGAGTTTACAACAATAATTATGAAAAAAATTTGGCAAGAGCACTGGCAGACTTGAAGAAAACTGTTAATAAGAAAACAGAAAAAGGTGGCATTCCTTCTAGTACTGCTAATAATAATGCAGACCAAGTGGCTATTACTCAACCACCTGTGCCTAATCAATCAGGTGTTGTAATTTGTACTACTGCTGAAATACACAACAATCCTGACAATAATGATTCAGTAAAAAGCAATGTGGTAACTAAAAATCATGCTTCCATTCGTGTTGAGGATATTGCTGCTGATTTTGAGGCTACTATTGACCATCATGATGATATAAACTACTCACCTGTTAATTCACCCCATTGTAATGACATCGAACCAAACAATACAGGCAATGTGACTCCAGACAGAGAAGCTATTATTAGATTTGATGACCCTCTAAATCTGCGCAATGAGCTTAGCTTCTTTGATGAGCAACCAGTAGCAAGCAGTAGTATGAATATGTCCACAAGAAATCCCACAGCAACACCGTGGCGTGTGGAATTTGAGAACTTGCCGATTAAATGGCAGGCCAATACATATGTCAAACCAGACATGACACCTGCTTTGGAGAGCTCTTATATAAACCAATTTGATGATGGTAAGAAGAAACATGTTTACACAAACATGATTGTACAGGAAAATGATGTATTGCCAGATATTATAGAGAATGAGGCACCAAAATTAAAGCAAACAAGCATCATATCTTTTATTAAAGAAGTCTTAGAAAAAAGTGCCAGTAAAAAAAAGAAATTAACAGAAACTCCAAAAAAAGCAAATTCTTTGTTTGATGATCCTAATACTTCTGTAAATACTGTTGGCAACAAAACACCAAGTAAAGATAAATCTGACTCCTCTGAAAAAATCACACTTAAGGAAAATGAAACCAGTGTAGAATTAAACAAAGTACATAAGCGTAAAAATGATGGTGATATAAATCCAACACCAGCGAAAGTATCTCGCAAAGATAAAGAGAATACATTATTTGGTTTTGATGACAGTGAAAACCAACAAGAGAACATGTCACCAGTTAAAATTGTAAATAAAAATAGATTACGGAACTTGAGGAGTCGGTCAGGAGCTGTGCTCAAAGAACTAAATAAACAGACTGGTCCTATGAGAGTTGACTTACCTGCTGCCATGAAAACTAAAATGGCACCAAGTTCGGATGTTGTGGAAAAGATTTTTGATCAGATGAAATCTGCTACTGATGCTCCAGTGTTATTAGATGCACAAGAAGATGGAGTTGAAACTACAAATGTAGCAGATATGCCTGTTGAAAGGGCGTCCATGGATGACGACAGCCAGTCTGTACATTTGTTTGAAGACATTGAATTAGTTCATCATGTAAAGGTAATTAGGTATTCTTTTAATTTTTTAGCAAATTTTCAATGACCTTTTTTTTTAAATAAAGAGTGTGCTGAGTCTTCTGGCAACTGCAGTTTAATATTTACACATGATTTTCAAATTAAATTGGACATAAACTAATAAAAAATATCATAAGGAAATCCCAACAAATCAAAACTTTTTTTCTTAAAATATAACCATACCATTATGTTTTCCAGCCAACTCGCAAAAGCTATGGTAAATCAAAGAAGGTCACATTCCGTCAACACTCTTCAGACAGTGAGGAACGTGTGGAAGTTGCCCGTAACTTGTCAAGTGATGAAGAGGACTTGAGCTTCCATCTGCCTGAAGTCAAGGCCAAGAGAGCAACTAAAAAGAAGAAGACTACTAAGAAACAGTTGCTATCTAAGAAAGAGGTATGGGATTTTTGTTTTTAAAGGACAACATTCCAACAATTGGAACTTTTTAATAGCTTGTTGATTTTAATAAACTAACAGGAAAATATCTTGTGGTGGTATTGTCTAAAGCCGAGTTTAGACTTGCAAGAAAAATCATGGAAGTTGCATTACATTGTGGTGCTTCATTGACCACTACAAACTCGTTGACTTTATGGCCTCGAAATGTAATGCAACTTGCACGATTTTTCTTGCAAGTCTAAATTCGGTTTTACGCTCTGGCGCTCGCTCTTTTTATCCTCATCCCACAACATGTCACAGAAAGATGTGGTGAAAACAATAGTAATTCAGAGTGTGTCAATAAAGCCCTCAGTTTGTGTATTAGCCTATCTATTTCCAGAAAGTCAAAAGGCCCATGGTGGTGCTTTTAATTTATTATCAAATACAATACAATATAAATATAGTTGTACACTTGTGGAATGAAAAGGTTAACCACGTCTAACAACCGAGTATGACATATTCTGACATAATGTCATTCAAAATGGTAATGTGTGCTTGCAATGTGTAAAACAATATATTTGTAAACTGGTCAACCGTTTTATTCCGCCGTTGTACACAAATATTGAACACCGCAAATTAATACAGAGAAATGAAAAATAAATAAAAAAGTGATCAATTTGTTGAACAAGTGTTGTTTTAAGCAATAAGGCTGCCTATTGCTTACCTTGTAATTTTTTCTCTGTGTACCTGTTTTCTGTATCACTTACTATTTCTAGTGTACAATAGTCTTTGTATTGTATTGTAATGTACTGTTGAATATTGTTGTTTTGCTATTAATTATTCTTATCTATAAGCAAAGGCAAAGGCCTTTGCCCAGCAGTGGGACACCTCTACGGGCTTTTAAATAATAATAATAATATTAATCTATAAGCACAAAGCTAATCTAGTTGCATTTATTTAATTACTAGCTTTTGCCCGCGGCTCCGCCCGCGTGGTATTCGGTTATCGCGCGCTTTTCTCTTGGGAACTGTGCATTTTTCCGGGATAAAAAGTAGCCTATGTCACTCTCGGGCTCATAAACTATCTCTATGTCAAAAATCACGTCGATCCGTCGCTCCGTTACGGCGTAAAAGACGGACAAACATACAAACACACCTTCGCATTTATAATATTAAGTATGGATTATTTTGTAATTTCAGAAAGCGGAGGTAGACGCATGGGCAGCTTGCTTCAACTCAATGTGTGAGGATATTGAAGAATTCGACCTGGTGGTTGAATAACAACATAAATCAAGTTTATTTTAGTTTATGTATAATATAATTAGGTGATAATATATCACACCATCATTATTTAGGCCTTAGTTTAAACCATAATCAAGAGATTTTATTTTATGTGGCCATATTTAATATTTGCCATTCTGAGTACAAAACTCGTCACAATTTTTTTTACATGACATTTAATGGATTATGTATAATTTTATTGAATTTCTGCATTTAGAATTAAAAAAATGGTAATGGTAAGTTTAATTTAAGTCAAATATTAATATAAGTGAGTGTGAAGTGTGATTGTTTTTAATATAATTTAATTATGTTTGATGAATGCAGGATTCTCAATTTTGCAGGTTAGTTAAGCTGACATTAGATCTGTATTGATCGTTATTGTTAATATTTCGGTTATTTATCGTTAAGAAATCGCCGGCTCGACGTTAAAAATTTATTTTTACGGTATTATACATCCCAGGTAGCATTTAAGAGGAGTAAAAAATGTTGCTTTAATGTTGAACTGTTTCATCTTATTGTGGTAGTAAATGTTAAGCGCTTTGGTTAATTTATGCGTAAATAGTAAAGGCACAACTACCTCAATGATTCATCATCATCATTATATCGGCTGTAGGGCATCCACTGTTGAACAGGCCTCCCCCGCCTCAAAAATTACCTACATAAAATAAGCTTAATTATTAATTTTTTGTCATTCGTACAGCAGATGGTAGGTGATAGGACCTTGTGTAAGGCCCGCCCGGATTACTACCACCATCTTGCTCGCTAATCCTGCTGTGAAATAGCAATGCTTGCACTGTTGTGTTTCGGCGTGGAGAGTAAGACAGCCGGTGAAATTACTGGCACTTGAGGTATCCCATGTTAGGCCTCTAGGTTGGCAACGTATCTGCAATCCCCCTGGTGTTGTAGGTGTCTATGGGCGGCGGTAATCTCTTACCATCAGGAGACCCACTTGCTTGTTTGCCATCCATTCGAATAAAAAAAAAACAGTCAAGGACTCATCAGCCACCATGGAACCATTTCAAAGGAAAAGTCATTACGATTTTTTTGTCAATTAATGCGATGTCACTATAACGTTTACTGTGAAATGGTTCCATGGTGGCTCATGAATTAAAGTCCTTGGCCGTACTAACGATCCGCACCGGCTCCGCGCTGGTGCGACTTTGAAAAAGTAAAGGCAAGTCGTCAAAGACGATACCTTTACATTTTTACCTCCCTTTCTCCAAAAGTACACCCGCGCGAATCCGAGACGAGTCACTAGTTATAGTATAATTTCAGTCGAGGAAACTGAATCACATATTATGGTACTTTGTGCTACTAATGCCGTATTGACATCTCGTACATTTTCCTAAGAAATCATAGCGAAATTGTGTATGAAAAGGTTTCACCCTTGTAGGTCATTTAGTTTCTTCTACTGTATCTATTTAACATTTCGTGCGAAAATCTGTACAGTACGATTATCTCCACTTTGACACTCTGCAATTCTACAATAATTGAAATCAATTGGTCATGGCCGCGACAACGTCTAATCTGGCTTTGTTTATTGGACAAGGTAACAAAACAGCTTAAAAATGGTATGATTTTTGGAAAGTTTTTTTTTGTTTCAGATTGAATAAAGAGGAAGCCTCCAGAACACAGAACCATGGACGCTGGCGTCATCGCAATGGACAAGATGGACGATGTGTAAGTACTCATGTGAACTGCAGGGATTCTCAACCAGTAGGGCAGAAGGTTGCCTGGAAGAGATCCAGGCCCCTTGTTCCTTACAGATAACCATGGCCAGTTAACTGGTAATCTGTAAAGATTTTTTTTCTTCCAGTATAACTAGTTATCTCCAAAGATTTTACTATCCCCACAGATAAATGTTTTTTTTAACGGTTATCTGCAAGGAAAATCCATTCCTTCTAGGTAACTAACTATCTCCGGGGATTTTTTTTCCCCACAGATAACTGTTTTTTTTTAACGGTTGACGGTAGAGTGATCTAAGGGGGAGGGGGGGAGCGGGTGGTTTCAACTGTATGCTTAGTTTTTATTAACAATTATTAATTTATTTAAATTACCATCTGCTGCAATTTAGTCCTTCCTTATTTCCTTGAAAAAGGTTGCCTGGAAGAGATCGCTTTATTTTATTATATTTTAAAATTAACCACGAGTTTTACGGCAAAGGAAAACATCGTAAGGTAACCTGTACAAAAAAAAGCCGCCAAAAAACGACAACTAAAAAGTAAAAAATAATTATGCACTACCTAGCTGTTGCCCGCGACTTCATCTGCGAACAATTCGTTTATCCCTATTCCGCTGGGACTATGCTGCTTTCCCGCAAAGTTAATTTAGTATAAGTACCTAGTAATATTCTTTTTATCTAAGCGTCGTCGGTGTCGGGGGACCGCTAAGGTTAACAGAAACTAAAGTACATATGTTGTATTTTTTAAAGTATTAACCTTAGCGGTCCCCCGACATCGACGACGCTTAGATAAAAAGAATATTACTAGGTACTTATACTAAATTAACTTAGGCTAATTTTGCGGGAAAGCAGCATTAGTCCCAGCGGGATAGGGATAAACGAATTGTTCGCAGATGAAGTCACGGGCAACAGCTAGGTAGTGCATAATTATTTTTTACTTTTTAGTTGTCGTTTTTTGGCGGCTTTTTTTGTCGGGGGTTTTTAAAATTTTTAATTTCAGTTTTTTTATTTCATGTTTTTTAAACAGCTCGTCGTGTTGCTACCACTGCATTGTATGTAGAATCAATTACTGATCAAAACGAATCCAAACACGACATATGTGCTATTATTTTTTATAGTGTATTAATGTGCTGGATATCTTGGCTGCAGCATCAGCTCATCCTGTTGCCACTACTGCATTGTATGTAGAATCAAATACTGATCGAAATGAATCCAAACACGATATATCTGCTATGGATTTTATCAAGAGTGTATCTACTAGTGTTCTGGATATCCTGGCTGCAGCATCAGGCCGAGAACTGCATAATCTTACATAGTTACATAGCATACATGGGCGTTTCAAGTTTTAGGTCCCAAATATGCTTGAAAGTAAAGTAAATACCCATTATGCGTCTAAGATTCCTACCGCAGCGAACAAAAGAGCTGATGATCTTGAAACGGCTGAACCGACTTTGATGAAACATGTCTAAGAACCATCGCTAGAAAACCAGCTTTCAAATAAAAAAAACCGCATTCAAATCGGTCCACCCGCTTAAGAGCTACGGTGCCACAGACAGACAGACAGACAGACAGACACACAGACACACAGACACACATAGCGGTCAAACTTATAACACCCCTCTTTTTGCGTCGGGGGTTAAAAACAAAACAAATAGTAATTTGTCGTAATAGGCTAAAAAAACTGTTTAGTCCGTCAGGTGGATAATTTAAAAATATTATGCACTTATTTTTTCTTTTGTTTGACAAACAAAAAATGACGAGGATACAGTGCTTGGAAATTTCGAGTGACGTCATTATATGGTAGGATTTTTACCTTATAGTGACGTCACAAGCCCCCACTCCGGAAGTGAGATGAACCTTTGTCGATTTTTAATAAATAGATAAACCAAAAAATACGTGTCCCATATTTTTCCATAATCTAACTGTCGGACTAAATAGAATGATATATTGTTAACCCAGTATTCATCCCTGTTTGTTTGTAATTTATCTTTACGATTTAAACCGAGACATACTGAGTGTCAAAGTGGAAGTTTTCGTAGTGTGATTATGAAAACTGCATAAAAATCCTTTCCGTGTTTTAAAAGATCTGTCTTCATACCTCTTCATACAGACAGTGGAAAGTGACTTTGTCGTATAGAGATTCGAAAAGAGAATAGTTCGAAATAGAAATAAAATCCTGTAATATAAACAACATCTCTAAATACACAAGGAAGCAGAGATTTGCAACCTACCTTGCCGTTTCATTACTATAAGAACTATTGTATATACAGAAAAGTGAACAGTGAATAAAATTTTCGCCTTACGCTCATATGACGGTGGCGAAGCGGCCGGTACATATTTTGACTCAAAGTGTAGAGTTTGTGAAGTTAGAGCTTGTAGAGTTAGAAGCTTGGTTTATTTCTATGCGGCCAAGGTGATCGAAAACATCGAAACATGAACTCTAAAAGCCTAACCCCCTTATTCATAAACGACAATCAAACCTATTTTAGTTAAAATGCCGCTAAAATTCGTTTGTCCTTATCTGTCACTTCGACATTTGTATTTGTTAGAAAGGGACAAAGCATTTGTTAGTTAACATAGGCTTGTTAAGTTTTATGAATAAGGGGGTAATAATAGAGTGCATGTACCGATATTTTTGACAACCTTATCTATTCCGAAATGTCTGATGGCGACTGCATGAGATCAGCAGGGCTACTCCGAAACTCGAACTTCGTATCGTACCGTCCCTCTCGCTCTCGTATTAAATAGTATAAGTGTCAGAGGGACCGCACGACACGAACTTCGAGTTTCGTAGTAGCCCTGCTGATAACTTTTTGACAGTGCGGGCCATGTGGTATCGTCTTGGCAACATTTTACATTAATGAAGGTTTTCACAGAGGCAAATTATTACTAGATGGCGTTAGTATCGTGAGGTCCGTTTGACGTTTGCTGCGATTGGCTCTTAGTTATTCAACCAATCACGGGCTAACGTCAAACGGACCTCACGACACTAGGGTTTTCACAGAGGAGAAATATCGTTAGGTGGCGTTAACGATATTTCTCCTCTGTGAAAACCCTCATTGTTTTTGGTGGAATTAACAATTTACTCTAAGGTACTGTTTCGCCACTCATTGATTAATTTTATTTGACGGACAAATGTGATGCCGTCTCCGTCTATTCGAACACAACAAACAGGGACGGCATCACATTTATCCATTAGATAAATTTAATCAATGGATGGTGAAACTGGGGGTAAATCAAAGTTTCTTTCGAGATCTTAAAAGATTTCTAGCTCTACATATTGTAAAAGAAAGTTCTGAAACTATTCGCGTCTGTCTTTGTTTATCAGCTAACTCCAACCCTTTAAAGTTTACATGGAAGGTTTTTATACTAATTTATGTTAATTAGTTAAACTTACTACAGATCTGATGATTAATGTTAGAGTAGTCCGACAATTCTTTTTTTCCATCGTATTTTGTCGGATGAGTTCGTATTTATTTTGCATTCCAATTAGCTTCAGTATATTTCAGTAGGCTAGTTTACCCCAGTCACCTAACAACACCTTCGCTCTAAGTAAAATCAACATTAATTCAAATAAGTAATTTTTAATTAGGTTAGGTAATTTGCAAATATATTCTATTTAAGAAGTAAATTTACTGATAACATTTTAGCTTTAAAATATCACCTATTTTATAGGGTACAATTTTTTTTACTATCTTCCAGAACCAAATTTTGGTGGATTCGAAAATATAGGTACTTAAAATTACACGTAAAGCCGTATACAAAAAATTATGCTTATATCGAATTATTTTCAATAAAACTAGAATGATCAGGCTAGTTGGGAAAGCAAGGTAAAATGCTAACTTTTCCGACAAGATACGATGGCGAAAAATTCGTCATCTGTAACACATTTAAACTTACCTTGCATAATTTTGGGGTCTTAGTGAAAAAGGGGTTAATTCTGCAGAAGTTGAGCGGCTGATTTCGACTTAAACCCCTTTACACATAAAATAGAAAATAGCTGTGTAATTTCTGCAGACTTAACCCCTTTTTCGCTAGGGACCCAGAATTATAATGTTGTGTTATGAACAATCTACAAACAGACAAATTAATATTTCATGAGTTCAAAAGTCGACCAAAAATTTTGGTCCAACGAAATAGGTTTATAAGTATATTGAATAAGTTAACATTTTTCTAAGAAAAATATTATTAAGTATACCTACAGTTAATTTCTTTTATACTATAAACGCATTGTATGCGTTATAGACAGTAAGGGATACTAGCGATTATTTTTTAATTTAATACACTCAGACAAATAATTGTATATATTTTTTGTAGCAATAAATATTTAATAATAGGCAATGCATTTTTTTTGGTGAAACGCAATCCTACCTTGCATATTTCTGTTCCTTCTATTATTAGTATGAAATTATTATAAATTATTTCTTATCTACATATTACTAGTTGCTGTTGCCCACGACTCCGTCCGCGTAGAAGTATAAAAAATGGTTTACGTGTTTTCTCAGACCTACCGAATATATTTAAAAAAAATCGTAAAAATAAGTCTAGTCGTTTCGGAGGAGTTTATTCATAAATCGATAGCCCAAACGAATATACGAGGGGTGATCCAAAAGTAATGATAATTGATTACTTTTAGTGGCCGAGTAAAGTAAAAAGAGGTTTTATTTTTTAAAGCGGTTATTGGCTAGTAAAATAAAAAAATAATGATTAAAATATATATGTCTGTCAGTGAGTTAAATGCATTTATTCGTGACTTCTCGGATTAAATACGTGAAAATGGAGAAAACTGAAATGAGAGCCGTTATTAAGTACTTCTGTTTGAAAAAAAATTGTACTTAAGATATACACATTGAATTGGCGGGAACATTGGGGGTTTCTGCTCATCCGTATTCTATAGTTGCACGCTCGTGCAAGGAGTTTAACTTGGGTAGGACATCAACTAAAGACGAACACCGCGAGGGCCGTCTGTCCAGCGTCTGTACTGGGGATAACGTCAAGAAAATTGAAAATTTAGTTTTAACTGATGGAAAGGTGACGATCAGATATTTAAATGAAGTCACAGGGATCTCTTATGGCAGCATTCAAATAATTTTAACCGAAGAATTGCACATGAAAAAAGTATCCGCTCGCTGGGTGCCTAGAATGTTAACTGACGACCAAAAGAAGATTCGTTACGAGAAGTCATTAGGCAATCTTGAAAAATTTCAAGCTGACCCTGAAACTTTTTTGCGTTGATATGTCACCGTGGACTAGTCTTGGATTCACCATTTCGATCCGAAGACCAAGCAGCAGTCTATGACGTGGAAGCGACCGTCTTCCTCGACACCGAAGAAATTCAAGGTCACCAGTTCAGCGGGTAAAGTTATGGCGTCCGTTCTGGGATACCGAAGGAGTCATAATGATCGATTACTTGGAAATAAGAGCCACGATCACAGGCTCATACTACGCCGAACAAATAAAAAGATTGCGGGAAACCATCAAAGAGAAGCGACAGGGCAAACTACGTGCTGTTGTACTGTTCCACCAAGACAACTCATCTCCTCATAAGGCCAGAGTTGCAATGGCTGCAATCCAGGACGCAAGCTTCGAATTGCTAAAATACCCCCCGTATTCACTAGACCCATCCCCCAGCGACTGTCATCTGTTTCCACGACTGAAGAAACACCTCAGAGGCAAAAAATTTTTGAACGACAAAGAGGTCATAGCCGCTGTAGAGGCATATTTGGAGAGTCGCGAAAAATATTTTTTTTTTAATGGAATTCGCGGTCTGGAGAAGAGATGGATTAAGTGTTTAGACTTGCTTGGAGATTACGTTGAGAAATAAATTTAGTTTTCGGCTACTTGAGTTGTTTTACATATTAGTTATCATTACTTTTGGATCACCCCTCGTACGTGTAATCGTAAAACAGCAATTTTACAGGAATAATAAAACCAACTTTAACTTTGTATGGAATAATTACCAACGAATAAACAATTAAAACATTTTATCTCAAAAACGATTAATCGGATCGGTGTAAAAAAAATTGTCGACATACTTTGGGCCATATGTAAGCTAAAAAAGCAAAAAAAAAAAATTTGTGTAAAGGCCTTTGCACGTTTATTCGATTGGGCCATCGAAATATCGTGAGAATCCCTACTAATATTTTAAATGTGAAAGTAACTCTGTCTGTCTGTCTGTCTGTTAGGCTTTCATGTCGAAACCGCTGAACCGATTTTGATGAAATTTGGTATAGAGATAGTTCCGAAGCCCCAAGGATTAACATAGGATATTTTTTATTCCGGTAGAGGGCGCCACCGCGCGATAACCTAAGTTCGCGCAGACTAAATCAAGAAATTTCTTCATTTGTTTTGTTTTGTTGGAGTGTTTATGTGGCAAGGCGGCAACAAGAGCAAGGGTTTTTTGTTTGTGCTCTATTTTCGTGTTTCAATATCTAGATGGCGTTTCTCGTAGCTTATTAGCGTCGTTGGCCTTTTAAGAGTATCCGTGTTATTCGCTAGATGGCGTTGAAAGCAATTTACTAATGTGAACGACTGAGGCACTCGTTTCTTCGAGTGCTTTGATATATTATGCACTTGTAGAGATATTTTTGTGAAGTACGAGCATAACTGGAGATTCCCAGATCCTTGGAAAGATTGCAAATTCACTCAATACAGTCAACGGCATTAAAAATAAAAAATTAGAAGGGCACAGTCTAACAAAGTGATCCATGTACCTACCAGTGTGGAACCTTTTAATAATCAATTTCGCTATGACTTGATAAACGAGGCTGCTTCGCACGTGTATTCAGCTTTTCTAACGTTATTTTCTTCACAGAAAAACTCATGGTAATTTTCAAGTGTTACCTAATTCACACATTCATTCCGAGTACCTATCTCAGAGATGCAGTTTGAACCCATGACTGCTGTAAGAACACAAGTCAATGGCGAAGTTGTCGTTTATTGGTATCTCGTAGGCACTGCGATTTTTCGGGAAAAAAGTATCCACTATAATATGTGTTAACCCCCCGGTTATAAACTATCTGTGTGCCAAGCTCCACCCAAATCCGCTAAGCAGTTTTTTTGTGGTGTTCAGTGATGGAGTGATAAACATCAGACTCGCAATTTTATTTGTAAGGCGGCCCCTAGACCTACAATAACATTGTACAATACTTTTTATTGCACAATAAGATTGAAAGGCGCTCTGAATCCAAACGAGCAATTGTATTGCACAATAATACGAACTGCACAATGTTTTCGTGTTCAGTATAGTATTGAATATTGTGCAATACTAACCCTACACGATGCAATATAAAAATATGGTGCAATAAAAATTAAACTCGCTCAAACTTTTGGTCAATCATTGTGCAATTTTCAATATTAACCCTAAACGGTCAATAATATTGCACAATTCGCGATATTGCACAATATAATTGACCGTTTAGGGGCCGCCTTAGTAGAAAATTTTTACCCACGAAAATTAGGCTTACCGAATGCAGCATGTTGTGCCCAGGGCCTCTAATAGGTGAAAGACGGCCGAGTTGAGCATAACCCTCGCTATTGATCTTCGAGTAACTCTTGAACCGTAATAAAGGGCCCATAATGAACGTCCACAATACACTAGTCTTGTCTTGAGACAATTTATTGAATCAGGCGTTATTTTGCGGAGGTTCATATTAATGAACTAAAATAATTTCCTAGCTCACCCGCGACCTTACGATAGCTTAGCGATTGCTATTGTAAGGTCGCTGGTGAGCAAGGAAATTATTTTAGTTAAGTAATTGTCTTGAGACAACAAAATATTGACCGGAAGATGTCGCGTAGCATCCGGAACATCGCCCACCCTAGTCGGATTCTGCGATTGAATCGGCTATATTATTTGTATTCCGTCAGTAAAGCAGCAAGAAATACCATAGAGCAACTATTATCGCTCCCAGAACCTATCAAGCTAACAAACTGAGTAATAATCACGTTGTCGTGTCAGCCACATTCACATTGCAGTGGCAGTGGTCACGAGTAAACTGAAGTGTGGGGTATCACCGTATACTTAGCAGCGCGAGTCCCTCGAACTACCCGCACTTGATTACAATTAGTAGGCACCCGTATCACTTGGTTGCGATACGATGTGGCGACGACAAAAAATAGTTAAGAGTGAAAATCACGAAAGTTTCAAACATTATAATACCAAAGGAACCAAGAAAAAGCATCACATAATTAAAATTGAAAAATTAAAACACCCATAAAAGAATCCGACCCTAATGTGATGCCTGACGATATTAAAATGATTGCTCTTTGGCAAATATGGCGGCCGGCTGAATTATACAGCGGAAGCAAATATAACCCTCGCAAACATTCGCTCCCGAGAGAGCGAGCTAGTTCGCGCACTCAAAATTAAAAGCATACAATGAAAATACTGAACGGAGAACCCCTACTCGGATACCGTCGCGAAAAGTAAGTGTTCACTCAAGCACCTCTTACTCTTAACACTCACGCATTGTTGCCAGTGAAAACAGTTGCCGAACGGTCTAGTGTTTTTTGTTTTCGCTCGGTGTTGCCACTTGAAAATAAATAGCCGCGCCGTATAGAGCAATATGCGCTAACAAGTTGGGACAATGTTATGGTTTGACGTCAATTGTTATTGGTTGGACACAGGATGTCTTTTACGTGCTGACAAAATTTTGGTTTCCAATAGCGTTTTCAAACAAGGGTACCTACATAATTTTTATAGTTTGAGGCGGCAATGTGCATCTTCGAGGTAGAGTCATATTGAATCTCTACATTACGATTATTATATGTATAATTACAACTATCCAACATTGTCTTCTCGCGTAACTGATCATGAACCTAAATTAGAGTGGAAATGTAAGTCCGGCCACAGACCTACCGATTCTGTTCTGATTCTTTTCTGTTCTTGAAAGCGGGTTCTCATCATCCATTAACACACACCGGCGCCGGCCGGCCAGAATGTTCTGATCGATGTAGATTGCTTGCTGACCAGACATTTTTGCTGACCTGGGTCGGTATAGGAAAGTACGAGTATGTGCGACTCTACAATAAGATTTCAATTACCCCAATTAATTGAATTTTCTCCTTCTCTGTTTCAAAACTCAACCTGAATGTAGAGTTTGCAAGTTGTAGATACCTCTCGTGTATTGAAGGGCTGGTTCGCGTTTTCGCGTTCACTATTTCATCAGGTGGTTTAAATGAGAACAAAAAGTAGTAGGCGCGTGCTACTTACCCAAATGGTTCGGTGTATCTTCCAATGTTGAAGCCCGCCATAAATTTGTATAGCTAATATCCTCCCGCGTCCCAAGTTCCGACTTAATAAATTAACAGTAGGAATATTTGAGTCATTTAATTACCGGGCCGCCCAGCAGCCAGGTTGTCCGGGTCAGGAATATTAACCGCAATTCTCGGTCAACATTCACAAAATTGACACGTCAAATATTTGTAACTTCGTCCTGGGACCACGCTCACGGCAAACAGTCGCGTCTAGTCCTCCCTTAATTTCCGATGTTTCTACTCGGGCGAGCCATTGTTCACGTTAGACCCTAAAGCTGCCCAGTTAGGTCGGGTTTAGCGTGGGCTGGAGCAAAACAAAATGGCGCCGATGTTTGATTTGGGCCGTAGGTATCAGTCGCAAACGGAGATTCATTTTATCGCGTTGCTTAAGATCTTAGTAGTCTCCTACATATTGTCTCAGTACACAAGTTGAGTGTGTGCCGGCCTGTTAAGCTTGCATTTAAAGCTAGCTACAAATTTGTTGTTTCTGTACAAATACTATGATGATATTGTTTGCCGTGAGACTTTGAGTTCGATCGAGGAGTTTGTTTGGTGCCGCGTAACAAGTCAACACTTATTATAAATTGATTGAGAAGGCCGGCTGCCTCGTTTCCTTTGTTTGGCTTACAATGGCATTAACTAAGCAAATGAAGAGGCTTCATTAAAATGCATTCTTTTTTTGACGTTATGTCGCTACTCCTACAATAAACAGAACTTATACTTGAATCATACAGTACATTATGATTACGAACACACTTTCATTATTACATCACTGTACCTATAATTTACAGGAGCAACAAACTACAGATGAAATTTTTATTTTTTATTTTTTTTATTTGACTGGATGGCAAACGAGCAAGTGGGTCTCCTGAAGGTACGAGATCTCCACCACCCATAGACACCTACAACACCAGGGGGATTGCAAATGCGTTGCCAACCTAGAGGCCTAAGATGGGATACCTCAAGGATACATAAAGGAATACATAACATACTAACAGAATAGGTAAGGTAGATATTTTTTTCTAAGTACTTATGTACTAAACACCTGTTTAAGTGAATAATTATCTGTAGTATTCTGAAAGAGAGAGAAAAATAACTAAAGGTAAACATAAATACGACTCTATCTATTACGAGTACCTACCGTTCACATAAATCCCTACTATCCCTACTAATATATATATATAATATTATAAATGCGAAAGTAACTCTGTCTGCTTTCACGTCGAAACCACAGAACCGATTTTGCTGAAATTTGGTATATAGGTAGTTTGAACCCCCAGGATCAACATAGGATACCTTTTATTTCGGTAGAGGGCGCCACCCCGCGATAACCTAGATCCGTGCAGACGAAGTCGCGGGCATAAAGCTAGTAGAAAATAAATATGTTGCTACGAAGGTAGGTACTTACTTATTCGCCATTATCTCGCAGTTTGTTCAGCATGTGAACAGTGTAAGCTTTTAGGATGCTAATTAAGTAGGTGCCTGCCTATCTACATATTTAAACATACCTACTGTACGACTTTGCAGGTACTTAATAGACAACGTTTTTCTAGTGACAGAAAAATATATTATTACGTTGTTTGCTGTAATTGATACAGAAGTTTAATAAAGGTTAGTCAGACGGTCAACCCGCTGTACAATTATTTGCAAACATAAACAATTTGAACGGATTCATAGCGCTGCTCTACAAATTTGCCTTTTATTAAAAACCATATATACGCTGCAAAAACAAACTTTCAAAAGAGGAGCATCACTTTACAAATATTATATTGTAAACTTTGCATTGTGACAGCAAATATTAAATGCTGTTAAATAATACTGTCGCTAGCCGTCCGTACCTGCCAGTATTCAGTGTTGCCATTATCATAAACCAAACACGTCAATATTTACCCACACAAACAAGGGCGTAATTTTTAAATAAATTGTGGCATTTCGCGAAATTGCTTCCGCAAATAGGACGGTGGACAGCGGCAAGCGAGTGTGTACTCAACTTTTTTCGGGCATGAGCTTTGTGCTATAATGACACATTAAATAATGGGTTGTGTGTTTTGTCGAGCGTTACGACATCATTACTAGGTCACGTGTTTCAGCGTTACGAGGACTCGCACACTCAGTCGACTCGGTTGCGATGTGTTTAATATTTATCACGTCCGTAAGTCTTCCTTCAAAGCGCGGTAGATACCGTTTTTACCACGAAATACCCAAAGCATTTAGGTACCTATAGTGCGTCGTTTTACATAAGCTTGCTTATTAGATAAGGACAGTATGCCTTATGCTTCGTTCGGTACGCTATAATCTTAGACGAAATAAAAAGTAAAGACGGAGTTCTGAGAATGGCAAAGTGTGAACCGTTTAAACACGCCTCGTGTGCACACAGTTGCAGCAAGGTTGCAGCAAATCTTCGCTTTACAAAATAGTTAATTAACTCACATGCACACACATAGATAGAGAGATTAGCCCTATCTAAAAAACAACCACTCTCCTTTTTTAAAGTCGGCATTGAGAACAACTTTTGAAATTTTAATTTATATATAATAATAATTAATTTTAAAGCCCGGCAACACATCTGAATTTCTCAAATGCTGTGGGAGTCCATCGGTGACGGCAAAGTCACCGGCATTAATATCTGCCACAGCGGAGCGTGCAAAAATATCTGATACGTCCTTCCGGCCCTAGAAATAGAGTCGTATCAGATATTTATGCACGCTTGTTGTGTCAGATATTGGTGCTGGTGACCGTACCACCAGCGATTTGCCACCATATTTCATGAAAAACTCATGTACCTAAGAACCGATCTAAACGGAAAAATCACAGTTTGAATAGTATTAATCTTTGAAATTCACAAGAGATGGCGCTACATGTAGCGTTTTATGACATGAAAAAGTAATAAAGGGTAGGTATTTTTTCTCCATCCGGATTTATTACTTTCGATTAATTTAATCTTTTGCCTTATTGTAATAGTAGTGTAGTTTATATTACATAATAATTATGTATAAGGCTTTGGTTGCCAGTAGCATTCAGCCAAGTCAAGGATAGTTAGCAATTGGAATTCCCGCTTTTCATCATACTTTGTTCACACATTATGACAATGTCTGTTTTTGCAACTGAAATAGGTTTTCCCGTTCCATCTATTGTCTTATTCTAAACGGTGAAAAAGGTCGTTTCTCATCTGTAGATAATTGGGTAAGTACAGAGGGAAATAAATACACGGTGCGATACATTGTCTGTATTATTGACTAACCCAGCTTCAAACATCGAAATAATTAAAAAATTAAGTAGCAATCATTTTAAAAAGGAAGGCGTATGTGACATCAGAACGAAATAGTGAAGAAGTTTTACCGAATGGGACGACGTGGAAATAAAATTTAAGGAGGACGTTAAAATAGCCATAAATACAACTATTTACTGATGACGGCAACATGATCCAGGGACCTTAGTCTGTCCGAACGGACGAATAAAGGAAAAAAAAGAAAGACGCATTCGAATCACAACACCTTCAAAATCCCGCCCAAAAGTTTTTCTATTTTCAAAATAACGGTGTTCACTGCACAAAATTTAACACTGGCAACTTATCAAGTGTTAACTGTTAACTGGAGGGGCGTTTTTCGAAGCAGATGCGTTCAGGGAGTGTTGTTTGCTTAGGATGCGTTCTACCCGCTGCAGGCTGGGGGACTTGACAGAATAATTGAATACGGGCAAGATTTGATTCCTCGTGTTTACGGATTATTTTTAATTTAAATGTACTGGATCGAACGCGATTGGCATTGGCTTAGTTGTAAGTACCAACAACTAAAAGAATGTACTTGCGTGCCTTTAAATGTTAGATGATATCCGGTAGATATTCAAAAGCTGCGATATTTTAGAGCTATTTACAAAGGAATCATCATCATCATACCAGCCGTAGAACGTCCACTGTTGGATATGGGCCTCCCCTTTATAACCCCAGTTGCTTAGGTCGAAAGCGCCAGCATCCACCATGAACCCACGGCTTTACCGAGATCATTCGTCTATCTCATTGGTAGTTGGCGTTTGCCGATCCGCGGTCTAAATTCGAGAACTTTTCAATTCCAATTACCATCGGTTCTCCATGGTATATGGCCTGTCACTCACACGAGCTGATTCGCTTTGCTATGTCGGTGACCCTAGCTAGAGCTCTTCTTCTACGTACCGATCTCCTCGTTTCTGATTCGAACCCATAGAGAAATTCTCTCTCCATAACTTGCTGAGTAACCCTTGAAAAATCTTAGTCCCAGGGTCCAGGTTAACCGATGCTGAAGGAGCAACAAATAAGAAGAACTAAACTACCCTACATACAAAAATCATGCGCTGTCTTAATCAACCTTCATACATCACAACCCTGAGCCTAAAAGGCCTATTTATAGTGTAGCATACTTGGTAGGAGAAGTAGACCATGATATCCTCACGAGATCGAGAAAAATCTCGAAATCTCAACCGCCAGATTCAGAGACCAGAATATAGAAGTAAGTGTTTTATGTGCAAAGCAATGGGTAAAATCTAGTATTAAATAAGTTCATTGTGAGATTACTTTTTGGAGTCTTTTTGTATTTTTTATTTCAACTCCAACATTTTTGTTACTTTTACGGCCCTCCTGTGAAAGTCTATAATATGTATATTTCACACGAAAACACAAGCTAAAGCCAGCCCTGGTCTATTTTCCTGGTTTTTCTATGCATTCATGTTTCAGCTTGTGTTTTCGTGTGAAATATATAAGTTCACTGTAGTTAATGCGCATGTGTCCTTTAATTATTCCACCCGGAGAGAAAGCTGTGACTCGGCAAAGTACACCCAACTCGAGAAGTATCTAAGTAGGAGCTTAGCGAATCTACAATTTATGCGAAGCGGAGCAAATATACTATTTAATGCCTTGGAAACTTGAACCTATTCGGGAACTAATATTTCGGCCGTTATTGTACCGGACTTTAAAGTTATTGGGACATTAAAAGTGTTATCATGTTTAATAGAGTTCCAGTTTTCCTTCCATTTTATAAATAACTAATTTGCACCAGCGGCTTTGTCTCCTTTCGATAATTTTATATCTCGTCATCATCATAATCCTGTCAACCGAAAGGTCTCCACTCAGACCCAGATCCCGCAATCTTAACCAGGTCGTAGATCCATCTTGTTAAAGGCCTACCGACAGCTCGACTCCCGGTCCGCAGACGCCATTTGAGAACCTTCTGACCTTGTCGGCCATCAGTCCTGCGAACAATGTGCCCTGGTCACTGCCGCTTCAGTTTCGCAATTTTTCGGGCTTTGTCGGTAACCTTAGTTCTACTGTGGATACCATCATTTCTGATTCTATCCCGCAGGGAAAACCCCAAGCATAGCCCTCTGAGTGACTTTGAGCTTCCTCATGAGGCCCATCGTTAGCACCCACGTCCTAATTCCTTAACTAATCCCCTATTTCTTGGTCCAAGATTTCGGACAGGCTGTGGGTCAATCAGTCACGACTTTCTTTTCGTATTAAAAAAATTTAAGGTAAATATTTTAAAGTGACAAAGATTCTTAGTTATTCTAAAGTTCGTTGGTATTTTCTGTTACTTAAATACAAGTAAAAACTTATAATTAAAACAAAATCACGATCAGTACCATCACCAGATTACTCATCGCCAGATTCATGTTCTCCCTTGTTTTCATCCAAAGCCAGTAATTATTACAATTTAGGGTTTAATCATAGGTGCATACTTTCTTAATTATCGAAATACTAAAAGGAATACAATAATAATGATGGCAGGAAGCGCCAGCGCCATCGTAATGAGCACACTCACCTTTGGAGATGATCTCCAGAAAAGATCGAAACTAGTCGGACTGTTACTGACCTTATAACCGTGAGTTGAACCGGTGAATTCTTATTACAAAAATGACCCTTTAATTTCACTCAAACTTTAATAGCCTATTTTTAGCCCATTCTCTAATGGCGATTAAGAACAGGGAGGACTCGATATAAATAAAGGTTCATTGGCCGCACACAAATCATTCTTCGCGTAATTAAGCTTCAGTGCCACCTCACCTAGGTCCCTTGGACAAACAGGTTAATTCAGGCCGTAAAGTCCAGTCGTAAATAATAGACCAAACAACATAAAACACGAAATGATTGCAACGCTTCGTACGTGACCGCGTCGCCATCTTTGTCTTTCAAAAGTGTTATTTTATCAGTACCTAGGTAGAGAACGGATATGCATTTGCATGAATTTCCATATTTTGTCCATTTTCATCGGTTTCACTATATTGTTTCTGTGTAGGGTAGGACAGTTAATAGTTCATTACCAGACACAATAAGTGCTGACGCAGCACCTAAGTTATACGGCCCTGTTATCAAAGGGGATGTGAAAGTATCTTTTTCCATTTATATAAAGGAATAAACCAATTTACTGAATGAACTTTTGTATTTTAGCTCCTGCGTACTTAACTGTTTTTTATACATCATACCAATTTGCTTTGGTATTTTTTATATTATTTAAAAACTTAAAAATCTTTATTCAATGAACAATCGTGCTTTATAAAGTACACTCGGATATTATTCTTAGTGTTAATTTTTTCTTTATGTCGCTCTCGCATCGGTCTAATCAGCCACCAAAGAGGACAAATTTGTCTGGAAGCCTGAATGAATTTGTTCTTTATAAAGTACGCAAAGGCTCACAAGGTTAACAGGTTCATAGGTATAAGCACAAATCAATAGTTCTAGTATTAAAGTTTCAATGGCGATACCTATCGCGGCCGACGGGCGCTGTTTGCAAGTCGTTGACCGATTGGCGCAAACAACCAGAAGTGCATTCGATGCAGCGACTTGTACGAAATGCACTCGAATTTAGTGCTTTTTGAAGCCGAGTGATGCAGAATTTCGGTTGCATTTTCGATTAAAATTTTAGTCTTGTTACTTGAAGGTAAAGCTAATAAAAAAAGGAGTGTCACCAATTTGTGACATCGAGGTGATCATTGTAAAAATCTTCGTTGTGTGAAGATTTTCTGAAAAGGAACTCAAACTAAATTTTTTTTTAACTTTGTGGGTAAACTAGACGCCACATAAACATACATCATGTAAAACTTTATTTTTCAAAATAAAGGAACAAACAAATACAATGAAAATAAGTAATCTATTAACAGTTTTATCTTAAGATTTTATAATATGCTGTGTACGGCTGTAACATTTCTAGCCGCAGCTTTTATCTCCATAATATCTAACAATATAAACTCATCTAAAATTTATACCCGATCTAAAGATTAAGTTCTAAATATAACACTTTCCTCACATAAAGATACGTCAATACTCTATGACGTCAAGTAGTGAAATAATATTTTATAATAGTTAAGTCAATAGAATCTGTATTTGACTTCATTTGGAGTCGGAGAGACGAAAGACTAAGATTTGAAAGTCGTAATCGTCTACTGTTCTTACTATGTGTGCGTTCGTACTTTTATTTTACTCATTTAGTATGTTTTGTTTGATGAAGCTGTGTGCTAAAAATAGCACTACACTTTGAAATCCATAATAAAATCTAGAGCTGGTGAACCTACCTATTATTATTGTATCTATTAGTGATCATCTAAGTAGATAGGTATTATATGACCAGCTTGGCGGTTACAAGACTACTAGGTATTATTTTAAGGACAAATTTTCTATTCCATTTAAAAATGTATAATAGTTAAGTAACTCTATTACTATTGCTAAGAATTGTGAAATTATGATAAGTGAATTACACACACACATACATACACCCCTATCCTGTCTTATTTTTTTATATATTCCTTCTTTTGTTAAGCAATGACTTCCATTTATAGAACAGCGGGACCTCCTGACACAAGTATCCCTATGCTTACTCGGAAGTCCCAACCTTGATACCGTATATTGTAAACCAAAAAAATTTTTTTTTTTTTAATTTTCATTTTCAATGTTATCTTCAAAATCGCCTTAGTATGGGCTAGAGCCCTAAAAACATCATTACATATTTATACCAGCAAACCGCCCCACGGATTCTAATAAGTATTTTTTATTTATAGGGTTGCATCGCCGGCGGTGCTAATATGGGGTAAGACTTGGATCATCCCTTGTGAGGGTCTGCCCTGCGGGTACATCCCTGATTTGGTTCGGTAGAATCATTTGACGTTTATTACGTGCTGCCATATTGCTCGCAAATTGTTATTGCTTTGGGCTTTGGTGATGCTTGAGTGAATGAAAGATGGTTTTAGTTTAGTGTGATCAGTGATGATTAAACTTGGTATTTTTTTATGTTGCAGGATAAACATTATGGAAGTTTTTTTTTATATAATACCCTGTATATGAATTTGAAGACATCTTGTATACTTCTCTTGTATTGCATATTTATTAACTTATTTATTTACCTATTTATATATATATCGGGGATCTTGGAAACGGTTCTCACGATTTTGAGTATATTTGCTATTATACGGAGGCATTTGTTTTGGGGGCGAACAAGCTCTACATTAGTCCCATTTCGGGGAAAAATTTGCCCGAAACCATCTTGTGCCCGGAATTTAAGACTAGGTGAATAAAATAGTCAATGCGTTGTACCTATTATTTAAAATATAGACCTTAATTTAGGACCATGTAAAACAACACTCTGTATACAACTAGAGCGTCGCCAGCACCGTTCAGTGATCAAACTTGTACCTGTTAATGCGTTGTACCTGTTACTTAAAATATAGACCTTAATTTAGAACCATGTAAAATAACACTCTGTATACAACTAGAGCAACGCCAGCACCGTTCAGTGATCAAACTTGTACCTGTTAATGCGTTGTACCTGTTATTTAAAATATAGACCTTAATTTAGGACCATGTAAAACAACACTCTGTACACAACTAGAGCGACGCCAGCACCGTTCAGTGATCAAACTTGTACCTGTTAATGCGTTGTACCTGTTATTTAAAATATAGACCTTAATTTAGGACCATGTAAAACAACACTCTGTATACAACTAGAGCGACGCCAGCACCGTTCAATGATCAAACTTGTACCTGTTAATGCGTTGTACCTATTATTTAAAATAGAGACCTTAATTTAGGACCATGTATAAAAACACTGTATACAACTAGAGCGACGCCAGCACCGTTCAGTGATCTAACTTACACATCCTATTCCAAAAAAAAAACCTTGGCAGCCAGTATTTTTTACCCTTGACAGATCCCTTCGCTATCTCGTCTTCTCGGAAGTTCTCACCTCGTGAGGCGTATATGGAAATATTTTGAGATACGCCGCAGTTTGAACAGCGAGATAAGGTGTTGATGTAAAGGCGCTTTGTGGGAACGTGGTATGTAGAGCTACGTTTAAGTGTTGAATATCCTTAAGTTGGATGGTGGTTTTGAAGTTTAAGAAATGAACAAACAATCACTTTGCTCATATTAAATGATATTGTAACGGATAACTCACGTCTTAAATCGAGTTTAGCTCGACATGTTTCGGGTTATTTCGAAACCCTTCATCACTGGAGCATGCGACTCGGCGGCTGCCGCAACACGCGCACTACGCGCCACCGCTCTACTCGCGCGAACTCGATTTAAGACGTGAGTTATACGTTACAATATCATTTAATATGAGTGAGTCTCACAGTAGTTTCATGATCAAAATCACTTTGCTCACCCGTGACCTTAAGATAGCTACTTCTACGCAATAAATATGTTCACGTAGCTTTTCCACCTCCACACTATAAGAACACACACAAACCACACAAACCCGACTCTCTATGTATCTTATTTTCATGTTTTTAAATTTACAACGCATTAATATGAACTGTAATGCGAAAAATTTTCATGTGTTTAAAATTAAATAAAAATATCACCACCACCACACCATTGACGTGTTTCGAACTCAATCAGAATTCATCCTTAGAGCAACACAATTTTTCACCATGCTTCCAGGTGTTAGACTCAAATCAGATGTTAACTTCTGATATTTATTTAATCCAATGTAGGTGTCAGAATATCTGGGTTGGATTAAAAAAAAAACAAAGCTTAATTAATCTGTGGGATCTTTAAGACGACTTCAGAATTTCCTACATTTTGCTACTAAGGTTGCGCTTGCTCAATCTTTACTGCACCCTATTTTTTACTTTGCTAATATTTTATTATCCCGATTTCTTAGAAGAGCAGCTTCATAAACTTGATGAATTCAAAATCTATGTATTCGGTTTATATTCGGTCTACGTAAGTCCAATCATTTCGAGCACAGCTCAAGTGGCTCCCAATCCGCCTTCGCCATAACTCACACATTCTCCACCTTCTTTACGGCATTCTCTTTAACCCTGCAACTCTTCGCTACCTCAAAGAGCGATTTAGCTACGTAACTTCTATTTGATGCTCTCAGAACTTTCTCCTTACCGTGCCTCTTTCTAACTTCAAATTCTATGTCTATTCTTATACTGTCCATTATTCGGTTGTGGAATTCCTAACTTACGACGCGCAAAATCTTTGCCACTCTTTAAATCTATGTATGCTTAAGGAGTTTTATTTGTCGTCTGGAAAGAAATAGCGTTATCATAGTTTATTTATGTGTCGCTGTTTACTGTCTGCCTATACTTATTTTAGACTATATATTATATGTATATACGGTCGCTTATGTATATGTAGAAAAAAGTAAGTTTTTTCTGTAAAAAAAGTTGTCTGGAAGAGATCGCTCTTAAGCTATAGGGTCGCCTATTGTTTACCTAGGAATTTTATTTCTGTGTAGGTACCTGTTTTCTGTATCGCTTACTATTTCTGGTGTACATTAAAGAGTCATTTTATTGTATTGTAATCTGCTTTTCCTAAAAGAAAATGCATTTTTTTCTACCTCATATATTGAGGCGACATGCAGGAAACTTATAATTGAAAGGTGCTAAGCAATATCTCTGGCAGCTACATATTCAATTAGACATAGACACATCTTCGGCAAATGCAAAAATGTTTACATTACAAATTAACGTACACTGTACTTTGATGAATTATGTATGTAAATGTACAAGCACACACTAAGTGCTACTGATGGCTTGTTTTCTGTTCCCATCAGAGGTGTGGTACGCAAACACGATGAATCTGTTTCCCGTTCGGTTAAAATATATGTTAACTAGCTTTTGGCCGCGGCTTCGCCCGCGTGGAATTCGGTTATCGCGCGCTGTTTCCTCGGAAACCGAATTTTTCCGGGATAAAAAGTAGCCCGTAGCTCTTCGGCTATAAACTATCTCTATGCCAAAAATCACGTCGATCCAGCGCTCAGTTTCGACGTGAAAGACGGAAAATCATACAAACACATACTTTCGCATTTATAATATGAGTATGGATATAGAAATAAGCATACAACAAATATAAATATACCGACAGATACACAACAACATAATAAATAAACTTATTGACTTTATTTATGTGTTGCTGTGTATCTATATGAATGTTTATATATATTGTATGGTTACTTCTACGAGTATATAAATAGTTATATTATAGTCAGTTATTATAAGACACAGAACATACACATCACGCAAGGTGTTAGGCCAAACATGACTATGCTATGCATGCGTTTTTATGACCAAAATGGTAGAATTGACAAACACACTTGGCATAGCCATTACATTAGTTATTCCTTTCTGTCGGACGATGTAAGGCGAACGGTAGAAAGATATTGCAATCTTGACCTTCTGCAGGTAGATTTCTGCTGCAGCAAAATGTAAATATGTTCGGTCTTTATCTAAGGTCTCAGTAAAAGTCTTAATTGGAGTTTTACTTAGATCAAAATTTAATTAGAAACGCCATTGACTCCATCCACCCTGAACATCGACCAGTATAAAGAAACTTCTTCTAACTCGCTACGCTCTTGACAAAATTGTCTTGGCCGTTGGTTGAATATTTATGGTGAACCTTAATGACAACTTTCTTGGCAAAACAGTATGCTAGTTTTCCCCTTGCTTTCCACACCGCAGAGCTGAAGTCCAGAGTTTGTATTTGGCAAGAGAGTGGTGCTGCTCACCCTCAATTCAAGTCCCTTAGTCAGTGCCGGATAAAGACCATTTGAAGACGTAAGCGATCCACGCCTGTGACACCTCCGCCCCATCCATAACATCCCAACGCCCAGACTCCTGTAGTCGTATCCAGCCTTACCTTTGCTGTTTATGGTGCACCCAAGACGTAATGCCGCAAGCAATTGCTTAATTTGCTTATGGACTAATCTGGCACTGTCCTTAGTGACCTTTTACGACACCCATGGAAAGAATCCGTCCTATTTTAAAATCGAATTCATGACAGGAACAGAAACTTGGATGACCACAGTAAAAAAAAAACCGAAGAACCATTTTCAAATGGCACGTATCTGAATATCGATAGTTATATCGGCGGTTAAAAATCTAACCTAACCTAGGTATTGTATTGTGTGAAACTCCTTGGTGCTCATTCAATTAGAACTAGCAACTAAGTTCCATTTTTGAATATTATTACAGCGAACGGTCACAATGGAGTATTAAAAGAGACTTTGTATTCGAGCTGCCAACAAAGTGGATTATAATTGAAATACCATTTAAACGTATGTCTTTGATTTAATTAGGGCTTTTCTAATATCCGTCTTTTCTAATGGACCGTCTGTCCATTACAATTTGGTGGAAGTACGGGGTTTCGATATTTAAACCGTTTTAACTTTAGATATATTATTTATTTATTAATTTTCGATATTCAGATACGCCCCTTTGTCAAACTAACCCTACCAGTTAAAATATTCCGAATTAACTTTAAAATAAATAAATAAACATCCTGCATTAAGACTGCAGGTACCTTTTGCATGTAACTGTTCAGTACTTAAAGCCTTTCAAATGTGAGCCAAAAGTAACCAAACACTTTCTTCCGTTACTTTTTAAAAGTTGATCCGTCGTGGCCACATCGGCTGGCCAGACATGCCTGTGTCAACAGTAGAGGAATTAGTCCAAATTATGTGCCCCCCTCCCTTCGCCCCCTCAGACACCCTCGCACCGAATCAATATTTGTTGTCCGTACTCTTCTGCCTTAATACAACACGCACAATACTCACATAACACAACACATAACCAAAAAGCAACCTTAAATTTTCCAAGTGAAAATTCCTTTCACATCTGCCTGGATAGTGTCCAATGTGTCGTTTTAGAGATTCCTGTTTCGAGTTCACCCCCGGTTCGCTGTCTCTTTCAACGCAATGTCATCTCGTTCGCACAGTTTCAGTGGAGAGTCTTGTAAAACTGGAGACGTTGTTGGGTTGGAAATTTTGTATGATTTAGATACCGTGATTTGTAATTGAGTTGTATGCTTGTTTTATAGGATAAATTTGAGGTTATAATGAGATGGATAAAGGATAATGGTAAATGTATTGTTAAATTATCAAAAAATGCCTTAACAGAAAATATTTATCATATAAGACTAGTTTTAACTTTAATATGCTTTGTCTGGTGTGTTTGAACTGGACACATACTTACAGGCAAAATATAATAGATTAATAAAAAAAGGAAAACTTGCCACTCAAATAGGTACTGAATTGCAGAGCTTTTTAAGTTGATATATCGATGGGTCCCACGTATGGGCTTAAGTGTAAAATCCTTTCTTTAAATGACGGGCTTTAAAAAAAATTTTGTAACTCAGAGATGGTGTATCCGAGACTTTTAAAATTTCAATAAAACTATGACTTTTCTTTGTAAATATTTTTCAAGATTTTGCTTTTACTTTTCATTTCCAGATCAAATAAGGTGCCTAGAACTTTTTGTCAAATTCCCAACCCCCACACTCCCGAAAATTCTTATGCCACGCAACACAAACTCAAGACACACGAAGATCACCAATTGGTATAAAAACTCTTGAATATTCATAAAGAGCTGTTAATTGCACAAGTTGGCAAATAGCGACTCCCCACCGCCCCACCCAAAAGGCCAACCCTGCACACATGCGCATGGCACTGTATTCATACGCACACAGCCATGGGCGACGTGTACGCATACACACAGGCGCAACGGCGCGCGCAACTGGGAAAACTACGGCCTTTTACGTACGAATTGTGTACAAGAACGCGGGTGTATATGTAAACATTTCAGAGTCGTCTTAGTCTTAAATCTAGGCTTGCTGGAAACACATAAATCTCGAGTTAGCGTTAAGCATAGTTTAGTAGTGTCAAAATGTATGGCACTGTCAAGCTTAATCCAGGTTTAACTACTAAATCTAGATTTATTTTTACCTGCAAGGCGGTCTTAGAAAAATAAAAAATAGGTACCGTTATTATGGCTGAGTTAAATATTGAGTATTGAGTAATGAAGGCTTATAGAAGCTAGGACTGATTTTGTCTTGTCTTACAATAGGCTAGTGTCATGAAAAATTCTAAGTAATTAGTCGTTTTTTTCTTTTGTTAATTAAACAAAAAATTATGAAAATATTCATCTTTGTTATTTTTTGTTTGATTGAGAAAAGTAAAACACCTAGGTGTCCAGTGTTTTTTGGTTCTGGAAACCAACTTACTATGAAAATAATCCTTGTAAATATAATGTTAATATAGATTCACTGAGCTATAAATGTACATATTTCTGTTAATTATAATAGACACATTAGACAAGAAAATATAGACTTAGGAAAGGACTGCATATTTTAGACATAAACTCACAATAATATTTATTAGCCGATTTCATCAAATCTTAAACTGGTAACGCATTATTTTATGAATACTTATTAACGTACTTTTTTTCGCTTTGCCAAAAGCAGCTGGGTTTTCCAAAAGTTCCACAGGCTGCTGTTAACATACAAGTAATCGTTTTAGCTTGCTCGTTCGTTGTCAAACGTGCACGACTGCTATTTTTGTGCGACACAAAGGTAAAAAGCAAGGTAAAAAGGTGTAGGTCATTTTATAGTTTTCATTTTCCATCCCAATAAAGGGGCAGGCAGAAACTATTAGTTGGTCCAATGTGCTACCGATCCTGACATACATTTTTTTCTTCCGTAACACTCATTCATTAGTCTTTTCATACATGCTCGCGGTTTAGGGTACTCTTGATCTGACCTTTACCGGAACTTTAGTGACTTAAGCTCTCGTTAGTTTGAAACACGGATCTTTTTGTATTTTACTTATTTATTTAGGAAACAAACGGTTAGATTTCAATTCAGCAACGTACATAATAAATTCTTAAGAACCAATAATTATAAAATAAACTCAAATTCAAACCATTTAAAATCTAATCAAATTCTAATTACTTTTATTCAAATCAGCAGAATTTGTGCCTATTAACAGATCAGACTAGAATAAAATTAGTACTTTTTTATTTCCCGCATACGAGGGGTTTATGTGAATTTATCTGCTATTCCTACTTATACAAAACACAAAGCGCGTGTTGGTTGTGTGCGCATCTATTTACGCGTCGAGTAAATATGTGCGCGCCGGTTGTGGAGGCTGTATTAATAATTCAATTGGTGCTCAGGTAGCGTTTAAACGATTTTTAACTTGCCGCCGAACGGATTAATTGGAAAACGGAGGATAGTTTGAGGTATTTTTGGACGTTGTGTACTGGTTTATGTTGACGACTTGGTGTTTTAACGGATGTTTGTGTTGAGATCCAACCAGATAGGACCCTGTTGCTATGATGTCATTACATCGTTCAATAAGCCTTGTCATGACAAATGAAATTATTCACTGAGATATGGTTGCGTGGCGGTATCAGAATTAGTGAAGTAAGCAATAGAACATTGTTACAGCGCGTTCCAAAATTAGAAGAAAAAAATATACTTACACTCATATTTATTTTTATTTTCCGTTTTTAAGACAAGGATAACGCCCTCGCCCTCATGTGTATTCTATCCTATCCTATCCGAGCGAGATTCCATCTCATCTACAAAAAAATACTGCTTTATTTCGACTGTAACTGAAAAAGAGAAAAGCGGGCCAAGTGAGTGTTGGACTTGGACTCGTATTGTGAAAATATCATTGAAAGATATCCGTTACATGCCACTTTTGGAAAAGAATTATCTTTGATAGTCTCTGAAGAAATAGTTACGGATAATTTTTCTAAATGAATAATTACATACTCGTAATTGTAGCGTATGACACAACAAGGAGCAGATACGAAAATATGACCACTTTTTTTCTACTTTTTTCTACTCTTGATCGTCTTTCTATATCAACACTATATCTATGTATAAAGAATACCGAATAGGTAGTGAATGCTCTGTTATCTGTGCGAACACGTACTGGGCACTGAAAATTATCCAAGTTAGATCATTCTACTTCAGAGTTTTTGTTTTACAAATTGAATTTTAAATGAACTTGGCTCTAGATGTACTTTTTCTTTTTTAATTGAGCATCGGCATCCGGTAGACTGAAGAGTTCGATGATTAAATTAGACATAAAGTAATCGTTTTAATTAACACCAATTACGGACTGGTGATGAATTCTTAAATACTGATTTATTCAAATTTAAGAATAAGATGACTTGGTCTCTTTTTTTTCGTAGAAGATTGTGAGATTAGATAAATAATCACTGTACAATTAAAAGGAAATTGTATGTACTCAAGCGCTCTCATTCCGAGATGAGGCCTCTGCCCAGCAGTGGAATAGTTCAGCTGATGGTTGGGTTATTTGTAGTTGTTTTTGGTACTTTTTAAGGACTCTACCTATTACAACACTGTATCAATACAATACAATACAAATAATCTTTATTGCACATCACAAATCAGTACAATAACCTAACCAACAAAAAGTTGGAAAACCCCCGACTTTGTCACTTTAAAGTTCAATGTCTCAAAAAGGGCTGTACCAATTCCGATGAAACATATCTAAGAACCATCGCTAGAAAATTTGCTAGCACCCGTTTAAGAGCTACGGTGCCACAGACAGATCCACAGACACATAGCGGTTAAACTTATAAAACCCCTCTTTTTGCGTCGGGGGTTAAAAACCATGCCGCATAATCATGATCATGTATCATGCCATGACCGTAATAGGAACGTGCCAATAACGGAATTTCAAACGCAACACGTCACGCGACCGCGACGGTTGGTTGTGAAACATGCTAGTGGGCACAGTCTCATACTTTTCGATTCAAAGAATATTATTTGTAGTCAAAGTTCAATTGTGCCAACTGCAATTGTACTGCAATGAAAAATGTATGAGCAGTCCGCAGTTGTTATGCATTCTGTCTGTATTGGCCCTAAGCCTAAGGCGCTACACTTTGAGTCAAATTAGCCCAACAACCTGAAACATTCCGAAAGTATTTGACGATACCCATTAATCCATACTAATATTATAAATGCGAAAGGGTGTTTGTGTGTTTGTCCGTCTTTCACGCTGTAACAGAGCGACAGATCGACGTGATTTTTGGCATAGATATAGTTTATTGGCCCGAGTGACATAGGCTACTTTTTATCCCGGAGAAATGTACAGTTCCCAAGGGAACAGCGCGCGATAACCGAATACCACGTGGGCGGAGCCGCGGGCATAAGCTAGTAGGTACCTATATAGTCATGAAATAATGAACAATATACATGTACCCGAGTAATAGATGGATGAAAGAGTTGTAAATTTTTTGACTAGTTCCTATTTATGACTCTACGAACGTATGACTCTACATATACGAGTACAACTATGTATCATTATTTGTGGCTGAGAAGTACTTACCCATCGCACAAACCGTTTTAACTGCCAAAGGTCGAATTGCTATAAAAAAATAAAAATACCATTCCAAAACTGCACTTTTTTATTTCCTGTCTTATCCGTTTACCTACATAAAAAACCGTAATAACTTACGTGTTATTTCAACAAAAAAGATCCAATTTGTACCAGGAGGACATAGAAGCGAGGAGCAAACAGAAAACGCGGCGACAATATGTAGATCGCGGTCTAATCGTGGCGAGAGATTTCAAATATTAGTGTTTGGCAAAGAAATAGAGCCTCTGTTTGTCCGTCTGTCCGACCCCAATCAGCTGTTAACTTAACGACTGTTAACTTGTTCTAAGTTTTAATTATTGCTGCCAATTTCATTGTTGAATACGAGTTTAGGCCACGCCCACGTTATGAAAAATCGCAATAGTGTTATGTTCGGCAATGAGCCGTGGTGGCCTAGTGGTTTGACCTATCGCCTCTCAAGCAGACGGTCGTGGGTTCAAACCTCGGCTCGCAACTCTGAGTTTTTCGAAATTCATGTGCGGAATTACATTTGAAATTTACCACGAGCTTTGCGGTGAAGGAAAACATCGTGAGGAAACCTGCACAAACCTGCGAAGCAATTCAATGGTGCGAGTGAAGTTCCCAATCCGCACTGGGCCCGCGTGGGAACTATGGCCCAAGCCCTCTTGTTCTGAGAGGAGGCCTGTGCCCAGCAGTGGGACGTATATAGGCTGGGATGATGATGATGATGATGAATAGTGTTATACAGGTTTATTTGGGAGATTTGAGCAGGGCTAGCTTTACCGGATTCAGTTGGAGGCCGCTTGTAGATGTCCGATGTTTTCACAGGACAACGTACCGTTTTTTTGCCGGACATGCGATGTCGTATAGCTTACAATGAATGTATCTACATGCACCGGACTCTTGTCCGGCGACGGAGCCATACGACATCGCGAAAAACGGTCTGTTGTCCGGTGAAAACAAGGACGTCTACAAGCGGCCTAAGGCTATTGTATCGTCCAGTATTTAATGAGATTAACGTTATTTTTAGTGTTGGAAAGAAAATACCAGCGGGTAAGTGCACGCGAGTGTACCACTTCTTGCAAGGCCGGCAACGCATCTGCAGCCCTGACGGGCGACTGGTACCCCATCTGCTCGTTTATCTGTTATTACATAAAAAAATATTTACCTACGAAGTCACTCTGCAATTAAAAGTGTGGGGGTTATAAGTAATTAAATAAATATTAAATATGATTGTTAATGATCCATTGTCAATCAATGAGAGTGTAGAGTTCGTTCTGCTCACGTCTACCGAATCACAGCAGTGTCAGCAGTGTGGTGTCAGCAGCACCAATATGTGACACAATAAAGCGTGCACAAATATCATGAAATATCTAATACCTACGATTTTATTTCTAGGACCTATATGACGTGCACGCTCAACTGCGACAGGTATTAATGCAGTGACTGTACTGTACGACCGAGACTAGTTTCGGATATTGACATTCCTTTGACAGTTACTTTAAAAACATCCATAAGTATACACTTATACCTAGTGCCATCCACGAAGACGCGTGATTTTGTCAAAATTAGTCATTAACGACACTGTAATAAGAACCAAGGCACGCGTCATCGTGAATGACTACCTATACAGGCATAGAACAGAGACTTTTCGCGCGTTTAAAGCGTATCATTGCATTAGAAAAGAAACATAAATTAAGTAGATTTATAGCAAAAATGTTCTAGCCCGTCATGGGCTTAAATTAATTTCATTTGATGATTAAACTTAACTTTCAGGAAAGTATAATGGGAAAGGAATCTTTTAATTTGAAAATAATATAAAATAAATTTGCACATTGAAAATCGCGAAAGTTAACATTAAAATATTGTATGAATAAATATTACTTATAGAAGTAAAATAAATTATTCGTAATACATGGTAATACACTAAAAACAAGAACCAGCTGCCCAGCTGTGTCAAGCATACTTAATTTTAAACCATTGTAGTAAACGGAATGGCAATAATTATGATTTACTGTATCAATTAATGTAAATTATTTCAATAATATAAATCATCCTGTCCGAAGAACTTTGATAACCATTAAAAAGAAATGAGACACAAAATTAACTTGAATTTACAATCATTCACACAAAACCAATGTAATTTAAACTATGCCTTCTTTATTTGATGGAAATTGCTAACGAAACGGCAAAGAAAAAAC
This sequence comes from Choristoneura rosaceana, assembly GCA_037349165.1. Classification (NCBI taxonomy): domain Eukaryota; kingdom Metazoa; phylum Arthropoda; class Insecta; order Lepidoptera; family Tortricidae; genus Choristoneura; species Choristoneura rosaceana. Next base: position 1,743,094 of record JAZBNJ010000033.1, read on the forward strand.
AGGTTTTAATTACGACTAGTTGTTCCCCGTGACTTTATTATTAGTCGTTAATTTTTATTTATATAGAAGAAAATATTTAGATATATACCTACTTACAAATTATTCTGTAGGTATAATTGAATTGAAGTAAAAATAATTTCCGCGCTGGATCGTAAGACAATACGTCGGGCAATTGTAGATACTTACCTTCAAAATAATGGTGAGCATAGGTATTAAGTAGATGAAGATCATTATGAATTCTGAAAAAACAGCAAAATAAAAAAAATTGGCAGATATACAAATCGGATCATATTATTATAAGAGTAACTAAGCTCTTTTCATTGTCATACTTATATGTTTGGTTGTAAAAGTATTAAATTTTAATCCCAAATTTCGAGGTTTTAGCTGATTTCAGTTGCTAATAATATCCTAGCTATACAATAAGTAGGTACTTTTATTTCTAGAACTGGAACTCTCATCCATCAGATCTTTTATTTTTCCAAAGTAATTTCGCTAACACTTTAAATACCTACATCTTGCCTGGCTTGACAAACACTTTGTTTTTTACAATCTCTTCCGGGTTCACCTGCAGTTATTATACCCTCTTTAAATATACATAACAGCCAGAGTACATAGGCTCTGCCAACCTATAGCGTTACAACTCACTACGCAAATAGATAAAAGTTAATGTTAGTTGATCCTGTAAATCACGGCAGCTATTTTAATACCTATTTGCATACGTTAATTCTATAAATGCATGTGCGTCACTCACTCACGGGTTTAATTATTTCATCATCATCACCGTCATCATAATTATCATCATCATCCTGTCCCTTTCGCAGGCTCATCTGGAATCGCGCCTTCTTTCGCGTCTGCGCCAGGATATGTCCTGGGTTGTCATTGGTGAGGTATTTTGTGACCTCAATCGTCCTGCCTCATCATATGACTATACCATCGGATTCTGCCCTCATTGAGTTTTTCGGATACAGGTGCCAACTTGAAGGATCCTTAGTACGTTATTTCGCACTCTAAGTGGGTTACAACCACGGGTTACAACAGCACCCGCCCAGCAAATCTTTTTAATTTCCGCTGTATCGAGTTGTTGCTCATATTTTGTCATGGTGTTCCAGTTCTCAGAACCATACACCATAGCTGTTCAGATAGCAGCTACAATTTAATGAATTTTCAACTATTTATTTTTAGACTTTCGTTCGACGACAATTCTAAACCTATGTCCAATATGTAGGTATCTATGTTCTCCACAGGTTCAACCAGTGTCTTGCTATGTTTATCATTAGCTAGTCGTTCTAAGCTTTAAACATCAATGATAACATTATTCTGCTGTATGAGCTCAGTGCCAGCGCGAAGTGAAGGGCATCGTAGTTAAAGTTGGGTGAGCGCCCCTGTATCTTTGTTGAAATATTTGCAGTGTAAGCCGCTCGGTGTTAAGCAGGGAGTGCATTTAGACCAGAGGGCTACTGCGAAATTCAAAAATAGAAGTTCGTGTCGTACCGTCCCTCTCACTCTCATAGTAAATAATATTAGCGTCAGCGGGAAGACAAGAGTCGTATCTTGCCGTCCCGCTAATGTTGCACTTCGTAGTAGGTATAGGGTCGGTATTTGAGTTAGAAATTCATGCATCGGCATTCTGGCGCCTGTTTCATAAAAAGGGAAGGTAAGAAGTTAAAATTCAACTTCGGGATTTCACTGAATCCATATTGAATTCCCCAATAATTACAACGTGGTATACCTTCAAGTTGCTTTACGGTCATGAAGAACCCGTACTAATATACGAATAATAAAGTTTTCAATTTTGAAATTTAACATACTTATTATTAATCCTGAAGCCGTGTGAATGCCGGGATAAACAGTAGCCTATGTGTTATTTCATAGATCCAGGTATCTGTGTACCAACTAGAAAAGTTTATGCATAAAAGAGCAACAAACTCACACCAACTTTCATGTTTTAAGTATAAGTTAGAAAGCACCTCATATCAAATAAAATTTAAAAACTATAAAGAAGTAAAGAGAAACCAGGATCTAGTGTATTTGGCCTTAAGAGGACTCGACTCCAAAAATATTTTTACAATAGGTATTGGGGAGCCGAATTAGAAGAAAGATGGAGGGGTCTAATCCGGTTCGAAGGACCAAAAATGGGGAGGCGAAGTAGAAGAAAGATGAAGGGGTCTAACCTGGTTCGAATTTTCTCCCCCTCGCGTGCTGGATGTTGTTGGACGCTTGCTTTTCTTCTTTGATTCTTCCACCCCAGGGTGTTTTATGCAGGATTCGTGTCTTAATTTGCGAAGAAAACGTCGAAGGGAGCAGGAGCTCGACCCAACGCGCTGCAGAGATGAACGAATGTGTCGGTTTTTTTTTTCTCCTACCCGCGGACCATAAAAGAGTTGGATAGTAGGGTAAGGAAAAGGGGGTAGAATTTTGATGTAGTGAGGGGATGAATCGGTACTTGCCAGGTATACCTAACTAAAGTAAGGCCAACGAAAATAGATAAATTCTGGCATGAGAAAGAAAAAGATTGAGATACAAGTACGGACGTATCAGACAAGGATGAATATCTAGTTCTGTAAGCTTTACTTTAAGGGAATTATAGAAAACATTTACTACGAAGGTGTATACTGCTCAAAAGTTACTAGATCGAATACCTGTATCACCCTGCCCTACGCAAGGCTTAGCCGGTATTATAGGACGACACTTTAAAAAACAATTAAACAGAAAGTACCACCATCTTGCTCGCTAATCCTGCCGTGAAGCAGCAGTACTTGCACTGTTGTGTTTCGGCGTGGAGAGTAAGACAGCCGTTGAAATTACTGGCACTTGAGGTATCCCATCTTAGGCCTCTAGGTTGGCAACGCATCTGCAATCCCCTGGTGTTCCAGGTGTCTTTGGGCGGTGGTGATCTCTCACCATCAGGAGACCCATTTGCTCGTTTGCCATCCAGTCGAACAAAAAAAAAGTAGGAAAACCGTTGCAATTTTTCCTCCAGTTGTGAGCCCACCCTTACGTACCTACATGAGGCAACGCGAGGTGCCGTCTGATTGTTGGTACTGCAAATTTGTTCTCCGTCTCACTCGCAACGGGGATTAGGTTGTTTTTCTATAGATAACAGGTTATCAGAGAGTAATGTTCAAATGTGCTTGAGTCATGCAAAGCACTTGGCAACTAATTACTTATATTTTTAAATGAAGAAGTTATGCAGCTTCATCAGAAAAAAAGAAAAAAAGACAAGAAAATATTTAAGGTTTATTGAAAAGCAAAACACAGAGAAATTGTCATGAAATGGTCCCAATCTGATGCTGGTGCTGGCGTCCATTTTGACTTTTTTATCAGTTGAGAGAGAGAAAAGAAAACAATCTTTTGTTTCGAGTTCTGTACGACATTAGCAAACTAGTTTAAGTATTATATTTTAACTTATCTATGCAGTTTAGATTCAAGTAAATATAATTATGGGTTTCGTTTTTTCACTCTAACGATCTCTAAAAACATTACTACCTACTTATAAACTTACATCTGTTATTTTTTTTATGGTTCCGAAACCGCCTCAATTTCTCTTCAACAAAATTAGTGTCTTTATCACTTTAATCTTTTTACCCCGTCTTATTGTCCCCTTATAATAATAATCACACAGTGACTAATCTCAAACATGGTAATAAAATCATAATTTGAATTTCCAGCGTGTCGTCGTAACCTCGATCCGATCCAAGATGGCCGCTTATCGCCGCCATGTTGTTTGCCGAGCGTCGGCGCGCGCGCACAAGTTTGTTCTCTGGAGACCTGTTTTGTAAAAGGTCTGCACCTACTTTTATGGTAATGAGGTCTTTGGGATTATTCCGTTTTGCGTAATTGTGGATATTGTTTGCGTTGTGGGTTGTTTTTGATTTTCTTGAAAGGTCTGGTCGTGTCTTAAGTGTAGGTACAGTAAGTACCTATATTTGAATGCATTTGGCACGCGTCTTTCGAAACGGATTTTAATAAAAGAAAAATACGAGAAGAATTAAGATGAGGACTTAAATGAAACTTTAATAGCACATTAGGTAATTAGTAGATGTTAGCGTTTACAGTTTTACAAACGTCAATCATTTTATTATCAGCATATTTCAGATGCTTTTCGAATACATGCGTTCGTGGATGTCCCAGGGACGGGAGGGCAGCTGCCTCCCGCCTGAATATTTTACAATAGGTATCTAAGTACTAGGTATGCGTTAAAAAAGCGAAGTCGTGTACTATACATGATAAAATAAGCGCGGGGATCCGATCTAAAAATAATGTGATTTCACCCCTCTCCGTCTTTGGTCAGAACTGAGGTGTGCCCTTGCTACACTTATGCATTTTGAAATTTAATAACCCAGCTATCTCAACATTAATAAAATACTTTTTGAGTTTCTTGGCGGATTTTTATCAACAGAGGTTTTTTAAGAACCGGTGGATCTTTTTTTTACCCTTATAAATGCTTGTTATAAATGCCTTATAAATGCTTGTGATAATAGACTAAATTGAAGAAAGATATTTTGACGTTGACTTTAACTTTGTTTACTTTGTTAACTTGTCGTACCTTGCTTTTTAGACAGACTCTTAGCTCATAGAAAGATTCGCTAACTATACTAGAATCGAGTGCTTACATACGGAGGGGCCAAGGGGCCTCGTATTGGACCCAGCTAAATATGTGCTCTACACACAGAACAATACACAAACACACATAATATGTACACAGCACACATCGCCCCGCTTGCACGGAAAATATTTGGTAACACCGCCAATGTAATCCAAGGAGTTTGCCTTGATAAATTATATAAACAAATTGTGTCGATCGTTATTTTATGATATATTAAAACGGATTAAATTTGTTAGTTGACGGTAGCTTGATGTAATAACGTTGCAAAAATATTTATCCTTAAAAAAGAAAAGGGATTAAAAACGTAGTGTTCGAAACGAAAGTATTTAGTAGGTACCTATTCTAAACCAAAACTCAATTTCGGTTTCTGTTTGAGTTATGGCCGAAACCGAAACTTTATTCCAGGGTTATTGTAGCGTATATCTTTTAAACTTGCGTTTATTTCTAGATCTCTTAAACATGTGTTTTTTATATGAATACAAATACAAATCTTTTATTTGTGTTCATAGAAGTGATTATTTATTAAATTGATATAAAAAAGTAAGTATCTACCTAGTTATTCTATGTGACGTGAAATAACAATGTAGCTAAGTACGAGAAATTAGCAGTTGCTCAGGTGGAAGAGCGGTCCGATTGTTCCTGGACTAAGAATCAAGTTTCGGCTTTAATTATGGTTTCGGCACATGTTCTGCCGAAAACCAAACTTTTTCGAAATTCTAATGTAACGCCAAAACTTGCTGTAACCTGAAACGGACCCCCATGTCACTCTTCTGTTAAAATAGTCTATGACAGTTCAAGTTTGCCATACAGCCGACTAGGGTTGACCCTATTTTTGGTGCTAAGTTGAAGTTTTTTTTTGTGCATATATTTTTATAGCATGTCTCGCAATGATAGTAAATTACCATGAAATATAATCAGCTGAGCAAATGTAGTTACTGATGACGTGTATAGCAAATTGAAGCACAATGACTGGCTTTCACAGAAATCGAGCCAGATGTGGTTTGCGCAAGTACAGTCAATGTACATTAATGACTACCTATTAAGAATGGAACAGAACTGAAACTATGTCATTTTAAGAAAATAATTTTAGTTCTGTATGAAGGTAATGTCACCACCCTTTTTGACAGCAGGCAATTTATCTCAGATTCGTCTTTAATGGCGTGCTTAAATATATAATAATTCAACTGGGTTTAATTGTTTACTATGTTGACAACAACTTCTAACCCAGAATTATCATATACTTCGCAGAAGTGGCGTGAATGTCACTAAAGTTAATCAACACTTATCTTTTTGTTAATTTAAAAGCTTTCAAGTAACTTGCAATGTATCTTGTAGAATCAGCATCAAAAGTAGGTAGTTACTTTTGTACATTAAAATTTGTCGTTTCACAGCCACGTACTTAGCGCTGTACAAGATTGATAAATGTGCTTGTGTGATAGAGTAAAAAAGTAACCAGCAACTTTTGTTTGTACATAGGTACCTATGTGCGGGTCAAATCTTGCAACTCTTGCAAGTTAAATTCGACCCACTTATAGTAGTCGGGTTGTCTTGAAATTTGGCATACTTATGTACTTTGCGTGAAAAAGCAATATCTGGTAGTTACATTATAGTAGTCCAGCCAGGATCGTCTCCGCAGGACGGAACTCTTCAACGGTTAATGGCATCGACTTGAAATTTGGTATGCAAAATGTAGTTTGGGTGACAACGCAAGTATAGTCAACAAAAAGAACAATCAGCAAAAAAGCTTATATCAAAAATGAAATTTGTACCAAAAACTTATTTTGTTTTCACGTGAGATACATTATTATAACTGAACAACTTACCTACCTTCCTATGTGTATCTTCCCAAAATTTGTCTTCGTCTATTGTTGTGCATCGAAATACCTAATCTAAATTAGTTAATAATTACTTAAGTTCATGCAAAATTGCATACCTATATGTAATTGAGTAATTTTAACAGCGCCATATAAATTTATTCCATAATTAAAATATATTGTCATTTTATTTAAGTTCCTAGAGTGCTCTCAATTACGTACAATCCACATTTTCTCAATCCAACCCTTTAATATGAATAATTTCAGTCAACATCATAAAATCTCTAACCAGTCAGTGACATGACTTTAAAACGTTCTAAAATTAAATTCAAAATTGCAGCACTATTCCACATACAACCCTGAAATGTAACCCTTTAATATTAATATTTTTAATCAACGTCATAAAATCTCTAACCAGCCAGTGACGTGATTTTAAAACGTTCTAAAATTAAATTCAAAATTGCAGCACTATTCCACATACAACCCTGAAATATAACCCTGACATTGACCTTGGCAACCAGTTCACCCACAGCCTGATAACTAGAGTTAATATTGGCACCGCACTGTTTGACGAGTGCTCTACTCTATCAATATATAAACATAATATTTATATTTGTACCGAAAGCACAATTACGACACTGGCACTTGTGTAATGTTGCTGAAACGATAATCTATGTACATTGTTACGTAGATGGGTTAAGAATTGTTTTTTTTTTAAACAAGTGATTTTTGTGACGCAAGAGTAGTTTGCAAAGATGTAACAAGAGGATACACTGGATACACGGAATAATCTTTCGACTATATTTTGTTACTTATTCTTGCCTATATTTTCCAGATCTTTAATAGATTCACCCCGTTTTACCACGCATTATTAAATTTATTTGACGGATAAATGTGATGCCGTCTCTGTTTGTTTTGTTCGAATAGATGGAGACGGCATCACATTTATCCGTGATGAAACAGCCCCTAAGTACTTTTCATTGAAGAGTATTACTTACTTCATACCAGACTTGTTAAAAAAAAGAAAGTTTTATACTACCTAATGCCACGTAATGCCTAGGTACGATTGGTGTGCTCTATGCAGTTCGTAACAACAAACACAAAAGCACGTAAGATGGGCAATGACATGATGAAGTTGTTAAAAATGTTTCTGTTTAGATTTATTAATCTTCTTACATCAGGGGGTGAACAGTATGTACGACCATTGCCAACGTTGTTTCGCCGCGTATGCGTAGTGTCGTGAAGTGCCGTCATTTCCAAAGGTTTTTAAAACGGGATTATCTACGGGGATTATGCAGTAATAAGTGAAATGACAGGCGTTTTTCCGATCATTTATCATCGTTTCCTGACTGTCAGTCGTCCCGGTGCAGGTCACAGGCTTCCTCTCAGATTGAAATGGCTTGGACTCGGTGTTTTTCACGCGGGCTTAGTGCTTTTCACACATACCATCGAAATGCTTTGCTAGGTTTCCTTTCGAAGTTTTCCTTCACCGAAAAGTTTTCGACATATTCTTGCACAAGATTTCCGAAAACCTCAGAGGCATAAACCGAGGCTCGAACCCACGACCTTCTATGGTTTTTAGGCGAAAAGTGTTTAACGATCGCAATGGTTGACCGCTGATCTAGACGAACTTAGGTACTTAATACCAGTCCATTTTGTGATCCATATTCAAATATTTTGAAACCGCTTGATGCAAAGTGGAACAGACTAAAACTCACAGGCGTACAGCTATTACACTTGTATCTATCGCGCTCACGGGGTGAGGCCTTCCCGTCGCTGGTACTAGAATACTCACATCAGTACCTTCAAGTATCTTTCCTCAAGTACATATCCGAGTTGTGAATTATCACACAGCTTACATTTGGACACAGCCAGGCCAATTATATGTGTATCGCTAAACAAATACGCGTTAGCCGCGGCGTGGTATCGAATCAGTGCGGGCGCGAATTGAAAACTCAAACAGTTGACTTGCGCTTTTGGAGATTGTGCCGCGTTTAGTTTCTGCTTTATGTTAGTAATAAACAAATTAGTTCTTGAAGTTTGTGTATAAAAACTAGATTGCTTAGCCAGGATATAGAATATAGTAGAGATGCAACGGATATCCGGCCAGTATCCAGTATCCGGCCTATCCGGCCACTATTTTACTATTCGGCCGAATATCGGATAGTTGCGTACTATCTGGCCGGATACCGGATGGTAAAAAACCTATAGTTATGATTAAAAACTGGTATTCATTTATGAATTTATCAATTATTGACATCAGTTTATTATTCTAAGGGCATGTTTCATCACCCATTGATTAATTTTAACTGACGGATAAATGTGGTACCTTCTCGCGTCTATTCAAACAAATCAAACAGAAACGACATCATATTTATTCGTCAGTTAAAATTAAACAATGGGTGGTGAAACAGCCCCTAAGTTAATTAATTATAATCTACAAATTGCAATCTACACGGAGTGTCATGCGCATGTTCAAATTAGCTTAATTTAATTGTATGTTAAACTAGGCCGAATATCCGGCTATCCGACCAACGGTCCCGCCGAATATCCGGTATCCGGTATCCGGCCAAACCACTATCCGTTTCATCTCTAGAATATAGAATCAGGTAATGTGCAAGAAAAATGTTGTGTCAACAAAGAATGTAAAAAACAAACTAAAGTAACTTTAAATAACAAATAATTGTAAACACCGCATAAGTACATATATACTCGTATCTCTAATACTTACTGATAGTGAGTATAATTTTAATTACATTCGCACCATAATATATAGAAACAAGTACTCTTAATGGTATGGAGAAACAACCTGTGTACTAAATTTAGAAGATACGTCCAAACAAATGCTGTCAACTTTTCGAGATTGTCAAGAATTTTGTGTCCGCCTGGTCCCCAAATTCTTATTCAACTTACTAAATATCGGCAACTAAACGCAGCATCACAGGGCATCAGAGGGTCACATTACAGTGGAGCCGATAATTTCCGTTGTCTGGTCTCTCGTTCATCTCATTAACACTTGCGCGATCCGGGTACGAATGTCCAAAATAATGGAGGCGAGTTACAAGCTTTTCGCGTGCCCATGCCAATGTTCCAAATTCAAAATGAGTTTTTGTAAACTGCCAGTGACGAATTAGGTACATTAAAAAAACAAAACGAAAGTTTACAGACTGCCAGTAACATAGGAGACTCAAAAATTGCTGTATTTAGGTAATGTATGTAAAAGTAGAAAACTAGAATTTTACGTAGAAATTGTTGCCATGTTCTAAAATTTTACACCTAAAATGTCTTTTTTAATTTAGGTAGAGTTAGGTAGGTGAGCTGCAAGCTGTTTGGTGACTCTCATCTAGGTCTTAACTTCAGATCCCGTTAAAACACACTAAAAATCAAGTCTGGTTCTAATATTAAACTCATCATCATCATCATCATCATCCCAGCCTATATACGTCCCACATACATACAGGCCTCCCAGGGATAGTTAAAATAAAAAGATAAATTTAACGTACCAAATTTTGCTGATATAAAAAGGTAGAGATCAAAATATCTCCAGTCTACTTATTGGGAGCGGTTCGAATTTAATAAAGGCATCGATGATACTTGGCAGCAGTGCTCAAGTCCACAAGTTATGCTAGTGCATCTGTCGCGGGTTCCCCACGGATCAACGGAGAGGAGGGTCGTCAAGAGCCGGAGTACTTCATCAACCTTTTAAATTTGACTAGTTTATTTACTAATTATTAATTTTCTGACACATAGTAGGTATGCGAGTAAGTTTTTTTTTAATTTACTATAATTTTTTATATGTATAAACTTTTGTACCTTCTTACTTTAATGTCATGTTTGAAGAGCTATACGAAATTGTGTAACGACTGAAAGCAACAAGGTAGTGAAATGATCATTTATTTATGACGTTTACTGTACCCTTTATATACGGACCTCTAAAATCCCGACCAACTAACATCTAAAACAAATGATACTCGGTAAGTATTCCAGTCAATAAGAATTCAATACACATTTTACTTAGAAACTATAATCTCATAGTTGTTGGCCAATAAGCGAGATCAAACAGTGTCGTACGCGCGACTTTCAATAATTATGTTTGCTGAAAACGTTAGCTTGGCGGCCATCTTAGGCCACGGACAAATGCCGTGGAAAATTATAGCTAAGTATTTAATATGCGTTCGTGGAAATGTTTTATTTAAGTGTAAAACGTAATATTTTGCTTATATACTGTTTCAATGAGGGCTATCGTTTTTTCTCTCACTAGTTGGCGCCACTGTTGCGTGAGGTTTTTAAAAGTCTGTTATAACGGCCGTGAAAACAAAGTTTAGATTAAAATCATATTTAATACATCGTTAAACAGTGCCATAAACATATCAAGCATCCACAGTATTGCATAATCCCGTTTTGTTCGGAAAAAAGGGAGGACAAAAGTTTTCGAACGACAAAACTGTCTCAAATTACAGACGTTCATTGCCCCTTATCGCATAATTGCCATAATTAATTTCAGATAATGCAAAATACTCACAAAATTATTATAATTATAAATAAACCCGCGTAGCTCACCCAAAAACTATGAGATTTGACATTTCGTTGACCTCACGCTACACTAGCGCCTCTAGCGGAAAATTCATTCGCGATAGCCCCCATTGCGCAACTATGCTGAAGTAGAGATGGGTAGAACATAATCTAGAAATGTGAGAATTTAAAATATGTACTCTGGAAAAATAAAATTAACTTTACGGTGAATTCAATTGTGTGTGTGAAGTTCCCAATCCGCGTTTGTCCCGCGCGGGAACTATGGCGCAAGCCCTCTTATTCTGAGAAAAGGCCTGTGCCCAGTAGTAGGACGTATATAGTCTGAGGTAATGGAATGATAGAAAAATAAAATGGAGTTACTTAGGGGGACGCTAAAACGATTTTTCGATTCATTGTTTTTTTTGCAAAATATTCGATTTTAAAGTGCAAATTTTCATTAAAATCGAGCTTTGCCCCCCCTCTAATATTTCACCTCTTGTGTTCCATTAGTGTCGTTATAAAATATATTAAGATTATTATTTTACGATAATAATCTTTATTGATATCGTTTAGGTAGAGTCGTTATGTAAGAAGTCACTATGACGGATCAAAAATGCCATGAAAATTCCGTTCTCTGACAATTACTGTTAAACGGTCCCTGAATGCAACAGATATAGATGATTTTGACTCTTGCGGTATATCTTTGTTACTCGATAAACTCCAGCTGGGCTACCACGAAACTTGTAACTCGAAGTTTGTATCGTACCGTCCCTCCCGCTCTCGTATTAAATAGTGTTAAGTGTCAGAGGGACCGCACGACACGAACTTCGAATTTCGAGTTTCGTAGTAGCCCTGCAGAGCATTTTGTGTAAGTTTTCGGTTAGAAAAGACGTCTCGATCGCGTTCGCGTTAAAATCTCAATTTGTATGGAAACACGAACAACGCCTCTAGCGTAACGTTTGCCATGTTTGTGTTTCCAAATAAATTGACATTTTAACGCGATCGAGACGCATTTTGTAACCGAAAACTTACACTAAAGGCACAGAGCAATAATCTTAATCATATTATCCCAGCATTTCCATCGCCATGTAATAAATATAACACACGACAAACAAAATAACAAGACCACTTACATCATATTACGAATGTAAAGATACATATTTGCCGTGCCTAATATTATTGTTGTCAGTCAGCTATTGATTCTATTTATCAATGCTCAATTCAGGCAACATTCTAAATGAATTTGCCGAGTCTTAGAAATTATTTTGCCAGTAAACATTCGCTTCACGTTTATTAGGTAAATATTTAATATTTGATTGAAATAAATGTCGTTTTATTGCAGCGGAACCTCCTGTTGGCTTATTTTATGACAATACATGTGTTTTATACGGAGAACTGTTTGTCTGTCAAGTTTGGAATCTATTGTTATTGTTGTTGTTGTACTTTACTTAGTATTTCATATTTGATAGCAAATGTTAAACGATTAAGGTATTTACATATGAGTAAACTAGTATATTTACATAATATTATCTAGTTATCAGTATACTGTCTGGGTCTATATTAAAACGCATTTACCAAAAACATGCGTAATACTTAGGACCTTAGAAACAGGTTTCTGATCTAAGTAGTTAAACGTATATTAACCTAACCTAACCTGTATATTTACCTGGATTTGTTCTATCACTACCGCACATAAGCGGTGCTATCAGATATTTTTGAACTAAACAGCTTCAATGTTTAAGATGGTGGCTCCACAGTCGAGTCGTGCAAACTGTTTCATCATCATCATCAGCCCACAGCAGTCCACTGCTGGACTGTCTCAAATTCAAATTCAAATCATTTATTCAGTAAATAGGCCGCAATGGGCACTTTTACATGTCATTTTTTTTAACTACCAGCGCTTTCGGAAAGACCATCATTGCCAAGAAGAATGCGCCGCAAGAAAATTGGCAGAAAGTAATTTTTTCATAATAAAATCATTACAAATAAAGTACTTAAAAACTACAGTATACAATTAGAGAGAAAAAAAATACAAAATAATAATAATACAGGGATGTATCCTCTTCCATGGCGCGCCACAACACTCTGTCTTCAGCCCCTCGCATCCACCCGCTGCCTACGACCCTCTTAAGGTCGTCCGTCTACCGTGCCTCAGGACGCCCTACAGTACGTTTTCCCGTCCATGGTCTCCATCCGAGCACTGATTCTCTGAGCACCGTCGGTGACTTTCGTTCTTTGTCTGATATGTGATTTCGGATTTTATCCTTCCTAATCCCCTAGCATTGCTCTCTCCACAGCTCGCTGAGCGACCTTGAATTTGTGGATCCCCAATCACTGACAAACTGTTTACCGTAATGTACCTATTTACCAGGGTGGAACCTTTGCGCTACTAATGTCATGTTGATATCCCATACTTTTGTCAAGAAAATCATAGTCGAACTGATTAGTAAAAGGTGCCAGCCTGGTACATGAATTCGTTTGTTTGACTGTACTTAATATTATTTTTAACTTACCCGTTGACGTCTTGCACAAGCAATGTTTGCGTTGAAAGCAACACAAATACCTCGTTATCTTTATCACAGTCGCATTTTGCGAAAGTCTTTATTTTTTAAATCCTCTAAGAAAATGAGTAATGTAATTTTCCACGCATCACGGAGACGTTATCTTGATAACGGATGTTTGTAAGGTATTTGACATGACACGTAAAGGTTTTTGACGCGGCTCGTGACAGGTCCCACTTAGCTGCACTAATTGCTGCCTATTACTTTGCTCGAGTTAAGTTTTTTTATAAGAAAACTCATCATCATAATATGGACATAGACATCCGCCATAGACCTTCAGTTACTTGTTGGAAGCGGCCAGCATCCACCGTGAACCCACGGCTTTAACCAAGTCATTAGTCCATCTTCGGTGGACATCCCAAGCTGTGCTTGCCGATCCGTGGTCTCCATTTAAGAAATTTTCATCTCCCACGGCCATCTGTTCTCCGTGCGATATGACCTGCCCATTGTCACTTCAATGAGTTAATTCGCGTTGCTATGTCGGTGACCCTCGCTTTTCTACATATCTCCTCAAGAAAATTGCCTGTCCCTGTTTGTATTTAACAGTCTGCGTATATAGCGTCTGCGTATGTTATTTTACGATTTAAAACTCTAGCTTTAAAAGTGCCAGTAACATTATACTTTTAAATGTGTAACGATTTTTTTTTCTACAGAAAACTCTAAGCTGCCAGTACGTTGAACTTAGACATAAACCTTCTTACTAGATTTTTAAGTTCACAAGATTTCTTATTAGCCGAGACCAGCCAGTCACACCGCCAAAGACGACGTTATTTGATTAACACTAATTAGTGTGAACCGGCTTTACTTCTTCCGACGCGTACGAAAGTCCCATCCAAATACCACTTTAAATTTACCAATCAGAAAACAATACTGAATCTCTATTGCAATACTTTACGGCTTTTATTTGAAAGAGTTGGATTTTCAAAAGTGCACAAACATTTCATCCGCATAAACTCAATTTGTGTTAGCTGGAGAAAGTATCGCTTTCTTTACGTTATAAGTACTTGCTTAAAATCATAATTTCCCCATAGTTTTACAACTTTACTTCACACATGAACATAATGTCCTGCCCATCCCCAGCAATTAGTAGAACTATTAGACGTTTCCCATAATATAAATCTAAAGCCCCGTACATCTCGAGCGATTTCACGGACAATCCCACAAAGGGGACAAGTCAAACGAACTATCAAAAAGCCCATTCATTCCTAAACGGGGGCTAACAACATTATACCCGTGTAATACAAATTTCATTATTACTTTCCACCTTTTATGGGACGCTTTATTTTATAGCCCTGGCAACCCCGGACGTAGTTTTTTAATAAGCAACGGCGTCAAGCTACAATGCCGGGGTTGTGATCAATAGGGGGCGTTGTATTGTTGTACAATATTTTTTCTGTTACGTTTCTGGACAGTTTAATGTCATGTGTGGATATTAGCGCGGGTACCGTCAGAAGAAAATAAATCGACGACATTTAGTGACCATCAATCTAATTTGTTTTATAATTAAGCGAACGAAGAAACTTACTTATATTTCGCTATTTTTAAGCTCTCTTAGAAAAGTCGTTCATCAAAGTTAATTGAATCGAAAGACTGCAGTATACCACAACTATCATGTCAAGTTAGCCCTCTTCTGCAGACGCTACAGCTGGCGTTTTTTCAGTAACTTGTATAGTTCCTGAACGCATCCAGAGCTCCCATTCATCAGGAGACACCGACGTTCACTTCCGTTTGCCCTTTCATTGTACCATTCGACAAGGCAGCTCGCACCGCCGCCGGCCATACGCAACAATAGCACAATTCAAAAATCGAATTCCAAATTCAAAAGCGCATCGTTGAGGTTTATTGGCTTATCGCTTGATTGATTGTGCGAATGCCGATGCGATTTTTTTTAATCAGTGTTGCTAGTTTTTACAATTTATAGGTCGATAATATATTTTGATTTGGGCGTGTCGAATTCGCATGCTTTGTCGGTGTACGGAAGTTTTAGTCGCTGTATGTCCTGTTAACAGGTACATTTTCTATTGTTGACTAGTTTAAGTAAAGTATAGATACTTTTATGTGACCGGAGAGTTTTGATGCACTTGTGTTTACGTTACGCCTGTTACAAATTAAATTTAAAGCGCGGGGTTGGTCTGTTGATGCTGTGAAATTGAAAATTGTACAGAGCTTCTTGCGAATGCATTTTTTCGATATGCACAATTTGATATTCTTAAGAAGATGTAGGTACCTATAATTTTTTGTATTCTAGAGGTACTTACGTGTAGTATCATATTTTTACAATAATTTAATTATTTTTTCGTAGCGTTAATGGCAATAATAGAAAGTTACTTCCCTAGATATAGGTAGGTACTGTGTTAATACAATACCTTAAAAATATGTAGATATAAGTACCTATATCTAATTCAAAATCCTTAAGAACTTCTGTCAGTGTCAAGCTTCGCAGATGTGACTCAGTGTGGTTTTCCACTTAAGCCGAATGTGTATTAATATTTTTATGAACGACAAAGTATATTAGCATAAGAGTCCATGAAACAAAGGCTTCGTTTTCAACTCACGCGCAGCTATCCTATTACGTAACAAAAACCAAGATCTGTCTTATTTTTTTTCTTATACGTTGGAAAAAAAGCGATACCATTTATACGAGACTCTATGGATATAGCTTTATGGTTATAATTAAGGTTCACCTTTGTTTAATGAAAGTAAAAGCTATGTTTGTCGGTGAAAGAACCATGACATGTTTGACTGTTCGTGCTACCGTGAATAAACGGACAAAAAGACAATGCACCTTAAAGATACAGTGGCATAAGTATCTAAAATACATAAATTGATGGAAGATACTAAATCCTCTTAAACGGACGGATACAAAGAACGGCCCAATTCACCACTTTGTGTTCGTTCAAACATTAACCTAAAATCTACATCATCAACATTTTCCTTACGCGTAGAGTATTTTCTTGTTTTTTTTTTGTTATAGGTACATATTTCTTAAGATCATACCGTAAAAGTCGAATTTTATTCACTTCTAGTGATTGGATTGAATAGAAATTAAGTTTTCTCAAAATCCTATCGACCTCATTTTAAAATAAATTTTATGGTTTATTTCGTAGCTGGCAACCCCGATCGCATTTTTTTAATTATCTAAATAAGCAATGGCGCCAAGTTTTAATTCCTGGTTACTAAATAAATTTGGAGTTAGTTAATGATTTCTTTAACTTGCAAATGTTAAATACTAGGATAATCTATCCCTTGTCTTACTTAAAGTGATTAAGGTTAACCGCATATAAGGGTACGCTATTAAGGTAAGGGTTGGTTAGTTCTTTATGGAAAATGCGTTAATGAAACTTTAAGGAGGTTTAGTATGATAAATGGCATGGGGTTTTATGACATGCGCTGTTTGAAATATTTAGAATAATTTTTATTTTGTAGAAATCAGACAGATGTTATAAAATCGTCAGGGCGGGTGAGGTACTTTTTAAAAAATATTTAAACATTTACCTAAATATCCTACAAGCTACGGTTCTACGGATATTGATCAATCAAACTCGGAAGTCAATGTTCAGCCTATGACGCGTTTCCAATGAAACGTAGCAAACTATACCATACAATTTTAGACTAATAAACACCCATTAGACCTATAAAATTCTCAAATAATCAAATACCTAAAGCAAAAGTACCTACTCATAATAAGTGTCGCCAACTTATACTCACGGAAAATTAATTTAAACTTAGTTTTTATTAATTTAGTGTCGGACTAATACTAAAATAACTACCTACCCCTCATTTAAACTTAGTCGCTAAATCTAACAACTTTTTGAATGGAACAATGCCAAAAATTTTCATTATTTTCAATTTTCGATGCTTTTGGTGACATTTGGAGCAAATTTTACACAAACAGGCAAAATGGCAAATTTTCTCGCGATTTCCGAAAAACGAGGTGACAACATTGCCACAATAGGTATGACCCATTTAAAACGAAAGCAAACACCGATAGCGCAAGTCACGGAAGTATTTGTCCTTTCTAGACGGCTATTCATCAAAAAAGCCCATTAAATATCCATTATGAATGTTATTTTTCGGATGACAACACTCCACAATGGCAGATATTTACATTCGATGTCAGTTTGTTTTACATCCGAAACAACATTGTAAAAGCGGCGTAACATTTTTCGTCTAACATTTTTCTTTTATGCTTTTGGATATTATGTCTCGTATTATGCTAGGCCCATAGTTCCGTGGACGTCTTTTGTGTGGACAAAGAAAGGTGAATGAAGAGCGGAATAATAATAATGTGTGTCTGGCCGGCAACATTTGAGAATAGGTAACGCATTAAAAAGAAAAAAAGCGTTTGGTGATACTACACCGCCACGTGTTAATGGAACAATGGGAATTTCAAATTGGAACTTACTATGGTGGATCAATGTATGCCAACTTTAGAACAACGATGATAATAACTTATTATCATCAATAGAATGTAGCAGTTTCCATATCTAATCCTTTCTTCGTTAGACTATTTTGCCAAGCGAGCGCGAAGCTAATAAAAAAAGAAACAGAATATACCTATTTATTTTGACCAATGACCATTGTAGCAAACTCCTTGGAGTTTTTTTACCTTTTTAATGTATTTTTGTAATGTTCTTTTTTTGTATATTTTTCTATTTTTTAATTGTCATTATTGCTTATGTTGTGCGCTCGTACGGTTGTGTTAGTTGTGTTTATTATATTTCGATTTCATCAATTATTCGCATTATTTTAATACAGTCCATTTCCCACGTTTCAACCATATTTTTGTCGCCTTCCGTGAAGTCGCCAAGCGGTCGCAGCGGAAGACCAGCGTTGGCTTACACTGCCAACACTATGCTGAGCTGCGACCGTTTCGTGCCTTCGCATATTGTATTTCTTTTTTGTTTTCATTTGCCCTGTTCTATTTTAAGTGCGAAGCCCGAATAAAAATATTTCTATTTCTATTTCTTAAAAAAATCCTGGGATACACGAGGCTCGTTCGGGGGCATCGTTATGCGGCTTAGCTTAAATTAAATACGATACCGAAAGTTGCAATTTTGCTTGAGTATATAAAATACTAGCTTTTGCCCGCGGCTCCGACCGCGTGGTATTCGGTTCCCTCGAGAACTGTGCATTTTTCCGGGATAAAAAGTAGCCTATGTCACTCTCGGGCCCATAAACTATCTCTACTCGTATGCCAAAAATCACGTCGATGCGTCGTTCCGTTATGGTGTGAAAGACGGACAAATACACAAACACTCTTTCACATTTATAATAATTGTATGGATGTATGTACCTACATGTCAACCACGTCGACAACGCGTGGGCTATCGTTGTATAGCTGCTCTTTTTAAGAAAATAGGATTGCAAAACCCTTTTTCGATTTACGGATCCATTTACAAAATATTAAGCTTTAAAAAGTGCTTAATTTTGTTCAAATAAAATATTGACCCCCTCTGCTGATCTCTGGTTTATTTTTTTTAACCTCAATTCCATCATAATGTTACCATTTGAAAAATAGAACGTTTACAAATGTTCACGATCAAAATTAGTAAAGCCGTGTTTAACCTACTTAGTTACACAAGATAGGGTGTTTTTCAGCCGCATGTCGACAATAATTTACGTTGGTATTTATGTATCGTCCCGCGGGCCCGTAAATTTGCGCTGCGTGATTTATATGAGGATTAGAGCGTTATCACTACGCGTACCCTACCGGAACACACCATACTCTCGTGCTTTAAAATCAGGCTTGATACTTGTGATCATAAATTGTATTGTTACACGGGTGAATTTCAAAAAGTTAGATCTTGTCAAGCACTAGTTTCATACGAAACGATTGACTGGAAAGTTCCGATCTGACATGAGAACTGGACCCATATCGGCTCGCATTATTTTGAAAGTCAGAACGTACCTATTGATTGTCATCTGTTTTTTCTCTGGATCCATTAATTGTTTAGAATTGTTATAAAACAAACCTCACCTAACCTACAGTTTTTCTACAAGACGACTACATATTTAATAAATTCAGAAAAAATCACGGTTTCGGCGGGAAATAAATTAGGTATGATTAACAAATTTATAAAAAAAAAATCTGACAAAAATAGGCGACTAGATGCATCGACTTAGTGCCCAACTAAAAAAAAATTATTTCAAGTATTAACGGACACTACTGGGAAACGAAGAGCTAGTAGGTATTGAAGTAGGTACCTACTTCTATCAAAAATTGCTATTGTGTACTCAAATAAATATTTACATAAACATATTATTTTTATCCCTAATATCCCAAAAAGTGTATTTATATCTCAAAAAAAAATACAATCCGTTTGTCACAAAAGAGGTCCGTCAGAATCAGATTCACTTCATGTCACTGGCAACATTGAGGGCCCTCGAAAATGGCGCGAAAAGTGACAGCTCCATCGCAAACATAATTATTCTTAAGTTGCTTATTATCAGAACTAAAGCTTAAATACATTCAGCCTTATTATTAGTACCAAAAGATTTTAAATGCGTTGGTCGTTTTGTGTTTTGAAAACTCGTGTGATTGTATAGAAAAACCTATTGTGGTGTTTGATGCGGTTTATTATATCAAAAGCAAATACTATTTTGAAGATCCAAAGGAGAGATTGTATTTATACATAGATTGTGAACGTGCAACATTTCGTATATTTTTTTTAATTGCGAATATTACAATCGATTTAAGAATCAAAATCGAGTCAAGTGTAGACTGTTTATGAATTTAAAAAACTATAACTGTCACTGTTAGTCATTTACTGAAACTCGAAAATGCAGTTATATATATGAACATATTGTAGAAAATTTATAATATGCATGTACTTAGATAAAATTATGTAGGTATGCGACAGATACATAATTTGGCATTATGTAGGTATCGGTCACATAATTATAAGTATTAGTCATAATATGTCATAGTCATTTATTAGTAGACAACCCTATTGCCCTCTCTTCTATCATGTAAGTAACTTCTTTCTGAGCAAATAAATTCAGTTTTATGAGAATCATTGATTTATCAATAAAGCACAACAACATATAAAAACAATATTACCTGAATATTCGCTATATTTGAACCTTGAACCTTTAAAAAACACAAATGATTCGAAGACTCATTGCGTCAATTTTTTAAATTAACATGCAATAATTTTTTTTCTATTTTTTTAGGCTTAAGTGCACTTGTGTGACTGCCAGCCTCATTGAAAGACTTGGCCACATTCATCAAACACTTCTATTGCGATGTCCAGACTATCTGGCCGCAAAGGAGTGCTTGATGAACCTGTAAATTCGTACTACATCTTCCGATACCGGACAACTCAAAATAATATTCTCTGCAACATACAATTTCAATCAGCATATTGTACATAAAATTTTCTCTACCCGTAAAATACACAATACGCTTCAGAAGCTTCATTTTCTAAAAGCGAAGCCTGTTTCTAGTGGTAATTTAATTAATTAACTAACAAGAAACTCCTATCGGCCGGCGTACGCCTCTAATATAACTTGTGTAAAATTCACAAAAACTTTAAGCCCCACAGAATAACCCAGTAGTTTGAGTTTCCAACTTGTAATAGGTTTATAACTTTGAATATTTAAAATGTCGGCGCGGGAAAATTTACTGAATTGTAATCGCTTTTAGGATTTTTATCAGTCCATCGATATCTTAATGAAAAGAAAATACCGTAGCTATTTTTAACCCCCTACGCATAAGAGGAGTGATACTAGTATAAGTGATGTGTCTGTCTGTGGTAAATAGTTTCCAAACGAAGGCACCCACTTTGAAGCAGTATTTTATAATTGAAAGCTATTTTAATCGAGATCATTTTTAGTTAAGTTTCATTCAAATCAGTTTAACTGTTTATGAAATAACGTTGAACTTTAAAAGGATAGTGCCGGTGGTATTTCAATTTTTCTAACTTGTTTTTAAGGGTTCCATACCCAAAGGGTAAAAACGGAAACCCTATACTAAGACTTCGTTGTCCGTCCGGTTGTCCGTGTGCCACCAGGCTGTATCTCATGAGCTGTGATAGTTAAACAGTGAAAATTTAAAACTAATTGCAGCCATTTGCAGACAAAAAGAACAAATCTTGCTTTAATAGTGCAATATAAATAAGACTGTTTCCATTTCGCGCATTAAAAGAAAGGGGTAAATATTAGCAGTGTTCCTGGCAACACTGGAACAGGGTGTAAACAGCCTTTTTAATCGAGAGCGCAAACGGTGTAGGTTACTATTAACGAAACAGCGGGAAGTTATCTCGTACACTTTGGGGGTACAATTTTGAAAGTGCGATCTATTTGTCCTTATCATTCACTAGTTGGATGTTCATCAAGAGAGGGGGACAGAACAATCATAGTTTATGTTTTTAACAATAATGACGACTCTATATCGTAACAGTTGATCTGGCTTTGAGACTTCATGTTCCATATTCGAATTCGAGTAGGAGTAGGCCCTTGTCTTTATACAACATAAATTATTTTGGTTAAGTATAAAAAACCGGCCAAAAGCGCGTCGGACACGCCCAAAATAGGGTTCCGTAGCCATTACGAAAAAATTAAGTAATATTTTTCTAAGGATTTCGTATTTTCTACCTTAGGCTGCTATTTACTCTTAAACTACTAATAATTCTTAAGCAAACTTAGCCGTCAAAATCCTCCAGTGTGACCCTACAGTATCAAGAGTATTTGAAATGAATGTAGTACCTATAGTTGATGACAGAAAGAAGTGTGTCGATTTGAAAATTTTATCATGCACCTTAGTCTTTACTTTTTTCGACCGTATCTTTATTAATGAATATATTTTTTATTTAATACCTTCCTACTGACACTTGCATCCACGGAGAAGGTTCTAGTTAATCTATAATAATAATATAAGCCATTTATTTCGGACAGAATCCATAGAGGTTAGTTACAATAAAAATAATAATCGCTCCACCTAGCTTATATTAATAATAATAATAATATGGCCTTCTACACTAGGTTTATTAATTGATAAGCGGTCTCAACTATCTATGTTAGTGGATAAATGTCTTATTTCTATTCTTTTTCTTTCTTTCTTTCTAAGTAAATACCCATGTCTTATCCAAACTTCCTTACTAAATTATTAATAACACAAAAGCAAGTTTCTCATTACATCTTCAATTAGAAAGAAACTGTAGAACATTTCTAATTATTGTACGAAACAATTTCAACAGAGAATAGCGAGTACTTAAAAGTTTACACAGTGTTTTAATTAAAATAATTTAAAATATAATCGCTTTAGAACCGGGAATTGCTAACAAGGGAAGTTGAGAATTTCCGAAACGTAACAAGACAAAATAATAAAATATTAATAAAGCCCCGAGACTAGGGAAAAGTTTCATTGGAGGCAAATATTTGTGTTTAAAATAAGGAGCTGAGCGATACTGGGACCGGACGGGAACCCACTATCGGCTGCTGGATTGTTCGACAACCCTTTCAATCTGGGGAAGTTTGGGAAAATAAAACGTATAGTCTATGAACTAAAAGAATTTCCTTGCTCATCCGTATCTTATGATAGTTAAGCATATGCAAAATATGCGTGTTCAATGTTCATGCAGTTCCTCCACCTGCGCACTGTAAGAACACAAACAAATCACACAAACCCATTTATCACTACCACCACACCAGACTGACGCGTTTCTTTTTTTTTATTCGACTGGATGGAAAACGAGCAAGTGGGTCTCCTGATGGTAAGAAATCGCCACCGCCCATAGACACCTGCAACACCAGGGGGATTGAAGATGCGTTGCCAACCTAGAGGCCTAAGATGGGATACCAGAACTCAACCAGAGCTCATCTTCAAAGTATCACAACCGTACATCATGCTAATAGTTGTTAGAGTCTCAGTTGTCAGTCTAGTTGACGCTCAGGCTCTGGTTGAGTTCGAAACGAGTCAGTGTGGTGTGGTGTTGGTGATAGATGGGTTGTGTGTGTTCTTACAGTGTGGTGGTGGAGGAACTGCATGAACACGAATATATTGCATAAGCTTAACTATCATAAGGTCGCGGGTGAGCAAGGAAATTCTTTTAGTTCATTGATATGGACCTCCGCAAAGTAACGCCTGCTGATTCAATAAATTAAGTATAGTCTATGGTCACCTTTGGTGAATGTTATACCTAACCTGTTCATTAACGGTTGATAAAAAATACCTATGCGAAGGAATTTTGCTCGGAGTGCTTTTTTGATGAAAGCTTTTTCTTGCTCTTTAAAAAAGTTGCCTGGAAGAGCTCGTTCTAAAGTGATTAGGCTGCCCATTTGCTTACCTTGTAATTTACACTCTCTAAAGGTAGGTCCTGTCTCCTGTATCGCTTACTATTGGAGTATTAAATAAAAAGTTGTATTGTATTTTCCGTTTGAACCAGATTTGAACTTCGAATCTCCAGAGCAAGCACTGAAACACCACGCTGTTAATAGCTATTAAAATTATCGCCATTTTCGAGCTCTTCGAATTAAATAAATAAATATACTTACCAAGAAGAATTGCTCGTTCAAAGATAAAAGACATTGAAACGGTCGTACATCATAAAAACGTTAAAACTCAAATCGCAGTGGCAAAACTTGCTAACTACAATAAAAGCGTTACATCGAAAGCTATTAAAACGGAGTGCCTAGAGTCTAGTACGTAATGAAATATTAAAACGGAGTGCCTAGAGTCTAGTACGTAATGAAATATTAAAACGGAGTGCCTAGAGTCTAGTACGTAATGAAATATTAAAATAGTTCGCCGGGGCCGCAGGCGGCGAAAACAAATCAAATAGAACTGGATAACTTGTTAAAATTCCCTGTCTACATTTTAGAGCCATTGTGGGTGCTCATTTCTGGGGATGCTTCATCATCTATACTGGTATATGTATATAGTTTAGAACAGGCATCACCAATTCGTTTCCTTTGAGGTCCATTTCTACATTTAAAAGTTCATTAAAATTGAAACGGTCAAAAAGTGGGTAGCTTACCCTGGTCCTTTTTAGAGTTCCGTACTCAAAGGGTAAAAACGGGATCATATTACTGAGACTCCGCTTTCCGTCCGTCCGTCCGTTTGTTAGCAGGCTGTATCTCATGAACCGTAATAGTTAGACAGTTGAAATTTTCATAGATTATGTATTTTTGTTGTCGCTATAATAAAAAATACTAAAAATAAAATAAAATAAATATTTAAGGGGGGCTCCCATACAACAAACGTGTGTTTTTATCGTTTTTTGCTCGATATTAATAACGGCAACAAGTAAACGCTTGAAATATCATAGAATATAGTCTATATTCACTTTAGAAATAAATAATTAAATTGAATTAAATGTATAAGGGAGGCTTTCATACAACAAACGAGTTTTTTTGCTAATGTCTAATATTGTATCTATAGATAGTGGTACGGAACCCTTCGTGCATCAGTTCGACTCGAACTTGGTCGGTTTTTATAACAAATGTGAAAAAAAATTTTTGCTCGATCTGTTCGTAGAGAACTAAAGTCGAGAAATACCGTTTACTTGGTCTGCACAAAACAGTGGCATTATTGTCTAACGCACTTGGAATCACAATAGTTTTCACTTCTTTCTGTCAAACGGTATAAGAAAATGGCAGAAAGAGATGGCATTATGCGATCGCGAAAGTCAGCACGTTAATTAGACAATATGGTCTCAAGTCGACGGTGCAGACTGCGGTCCGCTATTTGACGACCTCTGGTTCTGAATTTATTTTGTACTTATCAGTGTATTTATCGAGCATTTTAAATGAACTAAGTAGTTTTAATATTTCCAGTGAGACTAAACGTTAACTAAGTATTTTTGTTGTTTTAGTTAACTAGGTTGTCCTTGTGCCTCTTTCCCCGTTGTAGAACTTCATGTCCCTTGAGGATTTCCAACATTAAGTAAGTACGTAGTTTTACCTTGTCTACATTATAAATGGAGACTGAAAATTTCAGTTTTATATGTGTACCCAACATACCTTTAAGTATCCTATCCAATGATTCAAACTCATAGGTACTCGTACAGGAATTGAAATGGGTGTTGATCCATCATTCAGTCAGAGCTTTTCATAACGTGGCACACAAAGCTGACCCATTAGCTCGTTTGTAATTAAACGTATCATTTTCCTAAATTTTTGGGTTCATATTTTTTTTATTTTTTTCGTAAAGTTGTAGGGTATCTCAGTTAGCAAAACGAAACTCTTGTAACTATTTAAAATGACCTCACATCGCTTAGAAGTCGTGTTCTGCTAATGTTGAACATTCATACACACCTACAGATTTGTGCGGAACCTGGCAAGCGCACTTGGCTGGTTTTTTTTATTGTTCGGAAATAATTTGGGCGGCCATTTTTTCTATAATTTGTTGTAAAAAATACATATGTTAATGTTTATTTAATCTTGATATTCCCTAAAATTACATCATATATATCATATAGATGGCACTACAAAATGCTTATCTAAGACATCTAGGTACTTTATATTTACACCAAACCTATGCCACTGCACTGCGTACAATGAGCCACCCACTTGCAACAAACACTTGACGAAACAATCTCGGCTGCTGACCGTACGCGCGTAATTGAAAGTAAACATGTTTTGTTGCTAGCCGTATCAATCAGAGAGACGGACAGCTTTCACGCAAACATTAGGGGGAGGACATGCCAAAGTTTGTGACATTAAAAAAGTGTGAGAGAACTGCATGAAATAGTAAAGTTAATCGAAATACTTCAATCTCTATGTGATTTTTAATTGACAACATTTCATATTTCTAAGACTATAATTTGATTCGTTCTCTGTATTCTGCTTGGAAATAGAAAGACGCTGACATTTTTAAAATTTCGCTACGATTATTAATTAATTTATTACAAATTTTTTAAGATGTGCTTATTCGAAAAGGGCTTAACTCCAAAACTACGATATAATAGATCCATTACTTTTGTCTAGTCTCTATTAAAAAAAAGATTATGTAAATCATGCGTAAATCTGAAGTAGACGTTGTCAAAATTATGACAGCTCCTTTTTCTGGTGCAAAAGGCAAAGGAAACATATCTATTCTGTCGTAGTATTGGCAAATTCAGATACATATTTTAATTATTTTGTATTTTTTTAAATATGGAGAAATAAATTATAATAAATATTTTGCTATGTTCAGGAGGCAAAACTCTTTCGATTCCTGTACTAATTTACAGGTGTTGAAAAAATGAAATCTTGTCAATGGATGTCCCAAAAAAAATGACCTATAGTTTTTATCTTATTTTTGGAAAGAATAGGATATTTTAAGATACCTTTTTCATCGATTTTGAATTTGGATGAGTATTTAATTTTTTATAATTTTTTTACGAAATAAGCTGGATGACGTCACAGTGAGACAGCCACGTTCCATTGCCTAGAAAAATTCAGTTTGTACATAACATAATCTGTGGCATTACTGAAAGTCAAGTGACAGTCAACAATCATACAAGCACGGCAAGGTCCTAAATGAACCATGACAAATAGTTTCATTTATTTCTCTTCTTTTAGCTTCGATTATTCGTAGGTTTGTTTAATAGTGTGATAGTAAATACATATTTTTTATTAAAATCTGATATTTAAATTCTTTTATATTCACTTTTAACGTAGTTATTTAATACTTTTATGTGTGAAAATACATTGGCAAACATTGGTAATACTCGTATACATTTCGGACTTTACGATAAAAATGACAACTGTTTAAAGCCGAATGCGCATCATATGATTAAATTTCCATCTTTGTCACTCTTTGCTATTATAAGCAGGACAGCAACATTTCAAACTGTCAATTTGCTTTAAAGTGTAGACTTTCCTTTAGACCTACATTTGTGACGTAACACTGCAGGGGTCAAATGAAGGTCATTACTTAAATTTTATTTATTTAATTCAGATTATCATATTTTTGGAATCTGATTTCTGAAAACGCTTCACAAAGCCTATTTCTCCAAATGGTTTTCGATTTATTATACTTTGTAAAAAATTGGGACATCCCAATTAGCAAAGTTCTTGTGGTGATAAGGTTTAGATACATAAGTTACCGGGTTCATTATTTTGGTATTGGAGTTAAACAGTGTATAGTGTTTCAACGGAAATTCAGCGTCGAAAGCAAGGCGAAAGCATGCTGACTCTTTTTTGGGTTTTTTTCTTTGTATCACCTAAGTATCACGATGTCACGAATGACGTGTTTTTCTTGATTCTTCTTTCGCTAATTTTTTGTTTAATTGTTTACTGTAGTTTTTAAGTATTTTATTCGTAATTATTTTATTTGGAAAAAATGACTTTCTGCCAAGTTTTTTGCGGCGCATTCTTCTTGGCAATGATGGTTTTTCCGAAAGCGCTGGTAGTTTAAAAAAAATTACGTGTAAAAGTGCCCATTGCGGCCTATTTACTGAATAAATGATTTGATTTGAATTTGAATTTGCTTAAGATGGGTTCCTTACCAAAGTATTACAAGTTAGGTATAAAGAGCGGAAAATAACGCCGCATAAAATAAGTACCTTGCGTGGGATCTCCCTAAAATATTTTAGTAGGTTTTTATTCAAAATTATTATTTGTTGTTACAGCCATAGTAATACGAGAGATAAAAGAAGCGAGTTTTCTAGAAGAAGTCAACTTGTAGTCTTCAACCGCTAAATCTTTATGACAAATTCCCAGATGCGTGAGGGAAGACTTAGGGTTCCATTTGTACCCATGGGTACCAAACTTAAAAAACATGATAAAAATAATGATTAGCATAATGAATAAATCACTGGAATTATTAAAACAAAATGAGCAAACGATTCACATCCACCCTCATTACTATTCCAAATTAGTGATGGTAGGTGGTGCTCCACAATGCACGTGCCAACGCGTGCAGCGCGTGCGTGCAACGCGTTGCAATATTAAAACGAATCGACTAGAAACAAAACGCACCCTGTGCAGAAACAAATGAAACTCAAACTCGTTTGCCTTAACCGAACCAATGAAAAACACAATTAAACCAAAATATACCATATGAAGTTACATAGATGATTCAGTTAGCGTTAACATAGTCCACGTGACCCGCGACGAAATAACGTTAAATCCTGTCCGAATAGGGCCTATTTTTAGGGATGCTTAAGACACATATTCCTTTGTGTTAGTGTTCGTGTGACAGAACCAATATTAGGAATTTGGTGGCGCGTGGCGCGCAGGCGTTTCGACGGACCGCATTGTTGTTCGCGCTAGATTGCAACACTTAATGTCACCGATATGGTTTTTACTCGGACAGGGGATTGGGAAGCATGTTGGTGCTGAGTCGCTACGATTGTTTAAAATAACCGGTAATGTGGCATTTTCTTTGCGTGCAGTCGCGAGTTTAAGCACCAGGGATTTCTCTATTTAGTTACCTGCCTATAGCATGCTCGAAAATATCTTTAAGCGCAAGTATTGCTAACTGCTCGGGTATTAATTTAGTCAGTTATTCTTAAATATGATTGAGAAAATTTGTTGGCTATACATCTTATTTGCACACTATTACAGTCACCAGCACCAAATATCAGACACAACGAGCGTGCATAAATATCTGATACGACTCTATTTCTAAGACCGGAAGGACGTGTCAGATATTTTTGCAAGCTCCGCTGTGGCAGATATTAATGCTGGTAACTGTACCACTGGAGGTCTTTGATAGAAAACAATCTCCGCAGCAGAGCTACCTGAGTGGCAGCACATGCTGTGTCAGCGCCTATTCTCTACAACATAACTCTAAACGGCAGACCCGTTGGTAGGATCGGTCAAAGAGGCCTAAAAATAAAGAGGTCTTTACTCAGCAGTGGGTATTATAATAAATAACAATAAATATCATGGGACAGTTTAACACCAATTAACCTAGTCCTAAACCAAGTAAAGCTTGTAACTACTTGTTATATTTTTCTTATTTTTGAACAAAAGTTCTAGAAAACGTCAATAAAAATCCATAGCAACAAAGCAACTAGCGCTATTTAAACACCAGAATGCAAACCCTTATTTACCCAGTTCAATATTCGGCATCCCCTAAGACGTTTCTTGCGAGTTCCGGCAAGTTGGAATAATCCGGGGGTAGGACGGGCCGGCACGGCCCCGCTATCTCCCTCGCGCAGCGTTCGACTCTACTTGGGGTACCGAGATAATGTAGGCTTAGATTAGGTACTCAAAATTATGTAGCTACTCGTAGGTAAGTATAAGGTAGGAGTCAGTATTGCCAACCAAGGAATGCCTCTACTTACGAAGGTAGCAAAATTTCCTTATAATAGGGATGTTGACACCACCAATCAACTGACGTACTTTTTATGAGCTGTCAAAAAACAATTCTCCCATAGAGTTTCAATGGCAATAGCGACTTATGACGTCACTATCCGGCAGCTCAATCAACTAACTATTTATTTGTTTTAAAGCAAAAAAAAAATCAAATTTTACAGTAAATCGAAAATTAATCTGGTTTTCAGGGCTAATATAAAGCGTTTTTACTGGCACACCTTCGAATTATTTTTTTATGGCGCCGAAATCCCTATTAGCTTACGCGACTAAAACTCTTATAATTAGCATATTAGTTTAAGGTTTAGGTAATATTAAATATATTTTTTGGATAACTCACGTCTTAAATCGAGTTTAGCTCGACATGTTTCGGGCTAATCCGTAGCCCTTCTTCTTCGGAGCAACGCAACTAAACAACATGAACATGAACATGTCGAGCTAAACTCGATTTAAGACGTGAGTTATCCGAAAAATATTATTTAATGTGAGTGAGTCTCACGGTGGTTTAGATAATATTATTTATTTCTCATAGGATTTACAATCACTTCTGAGAAAATATATTTTTCTTAAGTACTAAATTAAATGCGCAAACGGTCAGGCTAACAAAACCACAGCGGGAAGAAAAGAAATACAAACAGGTAGGTACTTGATTGCAAGGATTCTTTAAAAATACATGTACATGTACCTTCGAATAGCATTAAGAGAGTTTTGGCTATAAGGGTTGCTCCACACGGGTTACTGTCCACAACCACAGAAATGGCTACCGGCATTATGTATCTCCTGTAGTTTCAATACACCTAACGGTAAGATTTTTAAACAGGATACTTTAATCCCTTACACCCGTTCAGTACCTGTGATGTATTTAATTAGCTAAAATTATTGATCTGGTTTTAAAAAAATACCTCGTTGAGTTTCTTGCCCGGTTCTTCTCAACAGAGATTTTTCCGAACTTGATACTTTTGACATTCATAAGTAAATTGTTATAGCCTAAATTGAATAAAGATATTTTAGCTTAACCTACTAACAGAAGTAAGTAAGGATGAACCTGCGTATAAAAATAGCAGAGAATTAGGAAAAACCCTCAAAGAAAAACTTGATAATATTCCAGAATATATAACAAATTTTCATGAGTTTTTGGAATACGTAGGATTCACCAGAGAACAATACATTCTTACCATTAGAGCTTCAATTTCTCGACCTACAAATTCTGCTAAAGCGAAAACCCAAAGACATTTACATAAATCCTTATTCCAAAAAAACTGCATCGTGCTAATATGGATATACAATACATTTTAGATCCATTTGCATGCTCGTTATACATAGTTAACTATATTAATAAACCTGATCGAGGAATGTCAAGACTGCTCAGAGATGCAGTCGAAGAGACAAGAAAAGGGAACACAGCAATTCGAGAATCTTTGTGGACCATTTCAAATGTACTCCTCAATGCTTCGGAAATATCAGCGCAAGAGGCAGTATATTATTTAATAAGTCTTCCCATGTCTCGTGGCAGTGAGAGCGAAGTTTTCATTTATACAAACGTTCCTGAAAAAAGGGTTCAAATGTTGAAAAGTACACGAGAACTTCAAAGTATGGATCCAAAATCTAGTGATATATTTATGCCGAATCTGATCGATCACTATATCAATCGTCCAAGTACTGAAGAATTTGAAAGCATGAGCCTTGCTTATTTCTCTGCAATGTATATGTTTTCTAAAAAAGGAAATA
Source organism: Choristoneura rosaceana (assembly GCA_037349165.1). Lineage (NCBI taxonomy): Eukaryota > Metazoa > Arthropoda > Insecta > Lepidoptera > Tortricidae > Choristoneura > Choristoneura rosaceana. The sequence goes on from JAZBNJ010000033.1 coordinate 1,774,563, forward strand.
AGCGTAGTGTAACATCAATGAAGGACGGAAATAATGACGATGAAAATGATGACTGTGAAATAACATTTCGAACGAAGATATAAATGACATCTGTGAAGCAATAGGTAATTGGATTGGTCTGTTAAATAGAAATGGTTACATAAGACGCAGACAGAAGCCCCGAGTTATTCGGTTCTGTCGTTTTAGTTATACTATAGATCCGGACCAGTTTTATAGAGAACAACTTATGCAATACCTACCTTGGAGAAATGAAGAAGAGGAACTTTTACAAAATTCAATCAATTTAGCAGCCAAATTTCATTCAGCAGCTGACATAATAAAGTCAAACAGCGCTAGTTTTAATAAACTCGGAAGTGTTGAAGAATTTGATGCCCTTCTGAATGCAATCAGGCAAGCTGAGATCGAAAGTAATGAAAATGACGAAGTGTACTCTGGTCAAAGAAACAGAAGGCCTCTAGAGGGTTATGAGTTTGAAAATAAGATTGCAGACGTCGCAGATGATATCTTGCCCGGAGGAAATGTTGGGCCAAATCAAGGAGATCCAGCTACATTTGTTGCACCTGCGCTTATATCTGAAGAAACATGATTAGAACTAACCCAAAAATTAAACATGGACCTACCATGCCGGTCGACAACATAGAAGTAAATCGCAAATTATAAAAATAATAACGTTCTTGAGAACTCGCTTTTAAATGGTCTATATGGCGTCCCACTGCTGGGAAAAGGTCTCTGGACCTCAACAACTCCCGTTCTGACGTTATGTCAGTCCAGAACGCTGAACACGAAACGCTGATGGCAGGACGATAATATTTAGCATCGTATACGCAAAGGAAACCTACTTTAAAAATAATGTTTGTTACCTAAATACTCGTCTCATGCTTTCAATAAGAACCGGCCTTAGTCAACACTTAAAATGCGTAATCCGAAACAATACGGCGAAAAAAAAACTAATTAACATCCTCGTATTTGTCCAGGAGGCGCAATTATGAAACGGGGACGTTGGAGATAGCGCGAGTTTCTTGTTTTATTACTGAAATTAACCCGTTTTTAGTGAGAAGGGATGCATAAAATAATTAAGAGGGCGGGGCCACTCCCCTCCAAGCGAGATCAGACGAAACGTTTCTTGAATACGTAGTGTTTGTGTTCTGTTTTTAAGATCCCGCTGTTTCGGGCACAGAGCGGGATAAAATAGCGCCCGAAATTGTTTCGTCTGTTTTGGATTGTTGAAGGGTTAACGCTGTTGGTTTTGTATTGCAAAACTAGACTGTGAACAACATACTTACAATAAAATGCAATGACTCTATATTGAACACCAAAACATAGTAAGCGGTTTAGAAAAAACATATATAGAGAGCGATCTCTTTCAGGCAACTTTTACAATAGACAGGCAAGGTCCGCCCGGATTGCTACCACCATCTTGCTCGCTAATCCTGCCGTAAAGCAGCAGTGCTTGCACTGTTGTGTTTCGGCGTGGAGAATAAGACAGCCGGTGAAATTACTGGCACTTGAGGTATCCCGTCTTAGGCCTCTAGATTGGCAAAGCATCTGCAATCCCCCTGGTGTTGCAGGAGTCTATGGACGGTGATGATCTCTCACCATCAGGAGACTCATTTGCTTTTTTGCCATCCAGTCGAATGAAAAAAAAGACAGATGTAAGGAATACATTTTAGCAAGTGGTGCATTTTATAGCAGATTAGATCAATATTAAACTAATCATATGTACAATACGACTTACACAACAAATCTAAATAGATTACTTATTTAGTTAAAGAAATAAGATAATACATTATAGGTAGGTACTCGTACTTATAATGCGGTGTGTTTAATAGCAACATCCGAATAATATTATGTTTTAAGCTTAATCTGTTTCTAGCACAGAATGAGTAATATATCTAAGTACAAACACTACCCAAGTGTACGATGTTGGCTATTAGGAAATTGCTTAGAGAAACCAGGCAATAGGATGCGCCCCGTGCATACACGGACTTACCTACAACACGTTTATGTATTGTGTTTTACAGTATACGTTTTACAGTATACAGGATGCTTGCGCCAAAGTTTTTCTTTATAATAAAAACTATATCTATTGTAATATAGCCAGTTTAAGTTCCGCGTGACGTCACGGCGTGCGATACTTTCTTAGCACGGCGTAACGTCACAGCCCCCCACTACCGAACTTTCATGCGCGTGAAAGTTCGGTATCTTTCTAGTTTAGAAAACATACATGTCCTACCTATTATATGTATTTTCCGGTAGCTACTCTAACTAAAGGACTTTTTAAAATTGTATCTACAGTCAAGTGTAAAAATATGAACTTACTATACTAGCTTTTGCCCGCAGCTCCGCCCGCGTAGTATTCGGTTATGGCGCGCTGTTCTCTCGGGAACTGTGCATTTTTCCGGGATAAAAAGTAGCCTATGTCACTCTCGGGCCCATAAACTATCTCTATGCCAAAAATCACGTCGATCCGTCGCTCCGTTAAGGCGTGAAAGACGGACAAACATACAAACACACTTTCGCATTTATAATATTAGTATATGGAATTCAAAGTTTCAAAAATAAGTACCAACTACTCTTATTACGACGCAATAAGGCCGTAGTAAAATATTTTTGAGTGGTTCGAATAGATGTTGTATTTCAAACAATGGAAATAATTTTTATTTCGTTTTATATGGAAAGAGACACGAGTAAGCAAACTTTTCAAATTCTGATTTGAATTCCATTTATTTATTTTGCTATTTTATAGGCATCGTAATATCGTAAATTAACCATAATAGTAAAATGAAAAAAATATGTGAGTCATAATACACAGAGTCGTATTTTTCACAGATAATCATTATGAAGGTCATTGAAGTTCATTAGTTTCTTAAAATTACCAATATTACTATTGTTAAATATACATGTGTTAAACATACATGATATTTAACATTTTTCCATGCATAAAATTAGCTGAATGTGCTATATTATTAACATAGTGTAAAATCTATTTCGTGTCGCTTATGAGTATTAGATACGTTTAGGTGTAGGAGAACAATCATCCTAGAAATAGCACTTACTATTTAGGTTATCAAAATAGAAAATTTTGCCTAGAAACCGTAGCATCCTGTGTTGTATGTCTGTGTGTGCTGCTGCACTGTACTCGATGCGGCTTTAATTAATTGGCAGTGGAAGAGACCGAGCGCCCTCATACCGCTCTAATTATACTTGTACATGATGATTACTTAATTAATATAATATTATCGCTTGTTTAAACTAAATTCCACTACCTATAGATGATAATAATGATAGCGTGCGTAAACAGTTTTGATTGTGTGAAATTGATAATTACTTAGGTGTATTAATTTAACTAAAATCAACTTAGATAAGTTGAAAAAAATCCCGAAATTGTCATTTTAAAGTTCTCAATACGCCTGAACCGATTCTATCAAACGTATTTAAAAGCTACCGCAAGAAAATTCACTTTTACATAATTATGAACAAGAACGAAATTGGTTCATCGGTTTGAGAGCTACGATGTCATAGACAGACGGACAGAGATTGGCGTCAAACTTATAGCACCTCTCTTTTTACATCGAAGGTTGAAAAGGTCTTCAAAAATAATTAAAAGGTTTACTCGGCAAATAAATATACAGCCAACATCATAAATAAGTGATCACTTTTGTACTTTGTCACTTTAACGTCATGTTTAAAAAGCCATACGAAATCATGTAACAACTGAAAGCGACGAGGTACAAAAGTGAACGAAAGAAAGAAGACATTTACTCACTAACACAGAAGTCACACAGATACAGCAAAATTTACACAAGTGATCACTTATTTAAGACGTTGACTGTACCACATATCGTAAATCCAAGATTATTCGTTCTAAATGATTAGCATGGACATTCGACAAATCAGTACCTAAGGAAGAGAATTAAATAAATAAATGAATAATAAATATCACGGGACAATTCACACCAATTGACCTAGTTCCAAAGTACGCTTAGCAAAGCTTGTGTTAGGGGTACTAAGCAACGGATAAACATAATTATATAGATAGATACATATCATATCATATGTAATTATTTATGTACATTAATTTATCACAAAAGTCGTCCTCAATTACTACATTTACACAGTAAAATGAGTCAATAACAGCCATTTCCATTAATCGTCCCCATTCACGTCCTGCTAATTTGCGACCATTAGTGACAAGATTTAAAACTCGCATAAACTTAAATAAGCTTGTCGGACAAACGCAACACATGCTGTCCTCATTTGTCCGCCTACGTTTAAACTATTAAATTTACACCACACCACCAAATCCAAAATGCCACAATTGAGAACCATCCCTCACAGCGTTGCGCTTTAACGTTTCTATGCACCTTTCAGCCATGCCGTTTATGTGCGGACACAAAAGGGGAGATTTTAAAAGAGTCTTCGAAGCACTTGTGTCATTTTGTATTTGTGGTGGTTGTGCTAAGGGCAAGTTCACCCTATGATGTTAATCTTTGTTAAGGGGCTTAAATATGGATTGGTTGATTTGGACAGATTCGTCGCGCGGGATTTCACCTCAGATTTATGTGGCATTTATCGCCTATGAATTTATTGGTAGTTGCTAGCGTATTGCGGGGGAGTAATTATTATTATATTTGATTTTATCAATTTAATAGCATGCTCGTAAATTACTAATTTTTTTTTCTATAAAAGTTTCTGCTGTTTCTTCTTAGAGATAACCTTGATTGGCGCCGAGTGAAATTGTAAAATTGTTAAGACATTTCAACCATCGTGAACCCCCTTCGTCTTAGAGTAAGTAATATATTTACATAAACTTTAAGTTCATTGCTTTTAATCTGGACTTCGAATCTGTCAAACCCCCGTAGACTAAGGGGTGTTTATTTATTTTTTATGGTCCACCTACTCTCGAGAACGGTCGAGAGGGAAGATAATAAGATCCGGCCATGCTCCTCTATTCCTCAGGGACGTCTATGTAATAGGGTATATGTGAACTGATTTACGTTATATAATTTTTTAGTTTAATATATTGGAAAATAATAATATCTGAAATTTTCGAAAAAACAAACAAATTAGCAAAGGTGAAATTAAGAAATCGTAAATGGTAATAAATTGGAAAACTAAAGAGCACAATCATGACTACGATATTGCGGGTTGTGACGTGTAATAGAAAATGTATCATTATTATTAAAGACATAGGACATTATACATTTTATTAATAAAATAACATAAATTAGCTGGAAAAAGGACTCGAAAAGCACAGTTTTTTTTTATAACTTGGTTAGCTCAAATTTCAAAGATTTAGGTGGCAATAGTGCAGTTAAAATCACAGAAATCCAAAATACGTATCTTAGCCCCGAACCCCTCGTAACTAAAAAGCGCTAAACAATACCACCCCAATAAAACAGTGATAATTTATTCTGCCGCGATAATCCCCGCATTGCGATCAAACGCGGACAAATCTGTAGACGGAGGTTTAAAGGGTCCAGAGGGTTACACACTGACAGAAGGACAAGTCTGAATTTTTCAAAAAATAAAACATTTCGGAACCTCGGCGCCTCCTTGAACTAAAAACTTAAGAAAAATGTTCAACCATCAACGACGGCACAAGAAAGAAATACATTTATTCACAACACAGCAATAGATAACCCTGCACAAGACACAACAATGTTATTAAGGGCGACAGCATAGATAGGTAGTAACATATGTGTCGTTGCGGTTGTAAATCGGACACTGGCCCAGCATAAATGTCTTTTTTTTTCATAATGCTGAGACGTTAAGAACGCCCCAGCGCTGATTTTCAGCCAGCACCTAAATCTAATCTTATTATTATAGCCAGCATTCAACGTTGGTAGCGATGCAGATGCATCATGCAGATGAGATAAATTTCTGGATGTAGCACCAATAATCCCAACCGTAGATCAGTATCAAATACTATATGCATCCTTAAATACCAATATTATCATTATTAGTCTCAATGTAGAATAAACTACTATATACTCCTAACTAAACTAATACTAAAATCAAGAATGCTGTTTTCCAAAAAATTACTTCTTGAAGAAAAACCATGCACATAACCTTTTACCGAAATGGAAACAAGACTTCGTCCACTTAAAAGAAAAATTAAGGGATGAAGCTTAAGCCGAGTTTAGACTTGCAAAAAAATCGTGCAAGTTGCATCACATTGCGGCGCTCGTTTGACCACTACAAACTCGTTGGTTTTACGGCTTTGCAATGTAATGCAACCTGCACGATTTTTCTTGCAAGTCTAAACTCGGCTTTACATAGAAATGTCGTTCGGAACCGAAACAGAAAATCGGTTTTCTTTTCTTTTTCATATGAATCTTCAGAAAAATGAAGCCTACAGATAATTCCTGATTGACATTAACATTCTAGCTGTACGTTATTTTTTTTTTTATTTCTTTTAGGTTTGCTATAGACGTGCAATCATGACAAATCCTCGCCAATAATTCTGTCACTCAATATTATTGGGGTGAGCACTGCCCCAGCGGGGTAACACCGAAAACAACACGATTTCTATTTGCGTCTAAACTGTGCTTTGTTCTGCGATTAGTCTTATTGTGCCTGCACAAGTGCACAGCGGACGGGGCTTACGTTATATTAGGCCGAAGTAGTGGGTGCGAAAAGAGTGCAGATGCGATTCTGCATGCGGACTCCATTGGGGCGGTTTGTTCGTTTAATTGTTTAGCATTTAGGTTACAGTTGAAATAATACATGTCAAAAGTCTTTTAGCCCCTTTTAGTCCTAATTATTTTTGGGCACGCAGTGTTAAAAGTTGAAAATATTTTTAATTATTTAAAAGCAGGTGGAAAAGGGCGTGGAATAGCATAAAACATTTTTTTTTTTCTAATAAATGGCAAAAAATATTTAAAGATGCTTTTTTTTCAATTAAATTAGGTCCCTTTTTTTTAATTTCTTTATCTACACATAATATCTTTCGACACAAAATAAGGCATGATTTTCCTGTTTCCATTTTTTTTACGGATCAAGTTAAAGTTAGTAATATCGCGTTTTGAACCGCTAAATAACCAAGAACAGTACAAGAACAGAACGCACCTTTAGGATGAAAACGACATAATTCAAAATATTTACATTACTGAAATGAACTTTGTATAAAACAAAACATGATTGAGTTTTAAAATGAGAATATTTTGAATTGTGTCGTTTTCATCCTAAAGGTGCGAGTAGTTCAAACTGCAACATGTACTTATTTTAATCGATCAAAAACAAGTTCTGAATACATAACGTTGAACCTAACTGCTTGAATTTTCGATAACCTAGCCCCGAAACTATATGCAAAAATCTCCGACATAAAAATGGCGTGATGAAAGCTTGAAGCAACATATTCGCGTAGTCACGCGCGGGCCCGTCACGCGGCCCGCGTGCTAACGAAAGATAATCCTGCCCCTCTCTACCCAGAAACAACACACAAACCGACAGCAGACAGGACAAAAATAATAAAAATAGAACTCGGAAATTTCATACCTGATTGTTAACCTATTTAGTACCATCCGCGAAGATGCGTGATTTTGTCAAAAATAGGCAGCGACATGGTAAAAAGAACCACGCGTCATCGTGATTGACTCCACCTACGAGTATATACGTAGGTGAAAATAAATTATTAAAAAAAAACGTTCTTCACACAAACTTTCTTTACTTATCGTGATCAAAAATATGACCATTGCAAAATATGCAAATAAGCCGAAAATGGATCTTCACTCATGTTTTTTTTTAATTTACCAGCACGAAAATATGATTACTGAGTTATTTAGTAGGATGCGTTGCAAGAACGATGGCATGTCTTTTTTTAACCCAAGTTATAATTTCACCAAATACCAAAAATATAAAATTATAAATGGTCAACCAAACATATAAAATCATTAGATCCAGCAGTTGAAGCTAAATTCTGGGATTTTACCCAATTCCCATGGGAACTGAGTTCTGGTGTACAATAAGGAGTCTTTGTATTGTATTGTTGTACATTTTGGGAGTTCCCGGAACTATTGTACACCAGAAATAGTAATATGATACAGAAAATAGGTACACAGAAATAAAATTACAAGGTAACGGGCGGTCTTATCGCCTAGAGCGATCTCTTCCAGGCATACGTTTTACAGAAATAATGTAAATTGTCTATATCGTGGTCTTCATTGAAATTGCACTAAAAACAACTGTGGCAAATTTTGTGACTCTAAAAAGTAGATTTTATATTATTCTAGATTACACACACATTTTCATTGACTTTCGCTTTTCTAGGTAACTAGCTGTTGCCCGGGACTCCGTCCGCGTAGTATTCGTTTACCTCTATCCCGCGCGAACTATGCAATTTTCTGGGATAAAAACTATCCTATGTCCTTCTTCGGGACCCAAACTACATATCTATACGAGTATACCGAATTTCATCTAAATCGGTTCAACGGCTTAGACGTGATTGATTAACAAACATCCAAACATCTTCACAAACCTTCTCATTTATAATAGGTTTTAAGTAAGATAAGATATTAGTAGGATTTCAACAAATCTAAGTGACAAATCCTACAAAATGAGGCAAGGTCAGTCGAACTTTTTAATTAAAAAAAATCAGCTACGCTTAAATTTGGCAGCCGGGTGTGGTCGTCTCGCAATAAGAATGATCAGTATTCCCTATACTATAGTATAAAACAGGCATGTCACTTTTTCGAGGTTAAAGGATCATTGCGACAAGATCTATCCCTCCTATAGTTTCATAGTACAGGGCGGAGGGTCCCCGAGATTTTTAAGGGTCAACTGATTTCTATTTCCCGATCTGGTGATTCCGTTGCGTCGACACAAAGGCGGCTAATGGCGAGGGTGTGATGATCAGTATTTATTCGGCATTGTTTTTATTGCGCGTCTAAACAGCTAAATAGATGGCTTGTGTCCCCTTTTAATTGAAACGAACGTGCGACGAGATGCGACTGAGGGGGATCTTTTTTGGGAATATAGAATAGAAAGAAGTAAGAGCTAGGTGTGAAACGGATGGACAGAATCCGGAACACTACGCTGCGCTCAAAAATACGCATAACCGACGTTGGGAAAAAGACTGCTAAGCTAAAATGGGACTGGGCTGGACACGTCTGCCGCATGCACCTACAAAGGTGGGCTCGCACAGTTACTTGGTGGGTGCCGGAGAACGGCCAGCGACATCGAGGCAGACCGAGAAGGAGATGGCGGGACGATCTGGACACATACGCAAAAGACTGGCCTGACATTGTGTCAGAACGAGAGTTGTAGAGTTCAAGAGGGGAGGCCTTTGCCCAGCAGTGTGACACTATATAGGCCACTTAAAAAAATGTAAGATCCTAAAGATGCAGTGTAGAAACTACAGAAAAATATGGGGAATCATTGTGCAATGAGCCGTCATCACTTCAGACTAGACACGACTTTCAGCAATGAGGATACCGAAAAAGAAGAAGAGAAAAACTGTATTTATATAAAAAAACCAGACCGAGTGCAAGTCCGAGTGTAAGTTCCATCCAAATTTGTAGATATTTATGAATATCCAGTGTTAGTAGAGCGTCTCTCCTAAGGAAAATGTACGCAACGTGGGGTAATTTTTGATGGTTTATTGACAAAGGCATGAAAAATTACGATTATCAGACTTTGTGCACAACACGCGCGAAGCCGGGGCGGGTCGCTAGTGACGAATGATCATACACGGATGCATAAATAAGGGCACGGATTATGAGGTTATACATTATTGTCTTTGATTCCGGGTCAACTATTATACAGGTCGTACAGTAACTGGACCCATCATGAACTTGACAGAGGAAAAATCGTGCGTTGCTTGCTCCCTTTGTGATAACATCTCACTCCCCCCCCCCCCACACACAACCAAACGGTTGTGTGTGGGGGGTGTGAGATGTCATCTCGGCGAATATCTTTAATGACTGTTGCGTCTTTTCTTTTACACAAGTTCGATCATATCTACCGTCTAAGATATCCAAACTCATTTGCATTTGGATACACATAGCTAGCACATTTCGCTAATAACAAACATTCTAAGTATGTTTGTCCCACTCAACCTGTAAACTCAATGCAATTGTGAAACCTGTAGTTTATTCGCGAGTCGCGAGATGGCGTGTGGACGCGACGCACGCGCTGCGCTTGCGACTGTTTGCTTGGCTCAAATATGATCTGGTTTCTCTACAAGAACCGCTTGCTGCATGAAAGTACAGTTACCATTAGAAGTAGGAAAAGAGCAGGTACTTGACTCTGTCAGGTACGATTTGTCTCCTAAACCTTGTTCTATCAATGACCTTAGATAAGCCTTTAGCCTGCAGCAGAGATAGATAGATATTCTCTTATTTCATCTCATAAAGGCCAGAGGCTATTTATTGTCTAACGCACTTGGAATTGCAATTGCTTGCCCTCTGCCAAATAGATACCTTCATCATCTACCTAACTGGACCGTTTATCCCAGGTATACCTAATCGTTAACAACTTCGAGCGCAGAGCCTCCGACTATTACGGGAGTTGGCACAACATGTAGGTACATTAGACATGACTTTCGTCTTGTCCGTGTTCATTTTCAGGCCAAGTCGATCGGAAACTCTGCTGAGGTCAGCGAGGATAGTACTGAGGTCCTCCATGGTCTCAGCCATGTCTACAATATCGTCGGCGAATTGAAGGTGAGTAAACTACATGCCATTAATGTTTGGGACGCTAGAAGTCGTCGAACCTGCGTGTTGCGATAACCCTGGAAAACAGCTTGTAAACATGGCTCAGAAGTGAGATGGGTCTCGAAACCCTAAAAAACTGGGGGCTACTATGAAACCAAAGTTTGTATGGTACACTCTAACTCTCGTATTAAATATATTCGGCGTCAACAGGACGGCAAGACAGTTCGAATTCTGAACTTCGTAGTATAGGTGCTGCTTTAAAAGCAACTATGCGGAACTCGAAGCCATCTCCGAAGTAGTCATACCAATACAGCTCCAACACTAATAAACCACAATTAAAATCCAAAAACTATTGTGGCCCCGGTATTTAGGGCGGGCGCACACCTGCGCACACACGACGAATAATTAAAATATGCGATCGCGAGACGCTGGCATGTGGACGGGTTGTCGTGATAACGGACGGGTGTTAAAGTTGTTTAATTAACGAGGTCTGTGCTAGCTTTTTTTTTTAATATAGTTTTATAGATATTAATGTGTATGTTGACGACTCGATAGACTAGTTGTTAGAGAACCTGGAGGGTTACTACGGAATTTAATAATCAAAGTTCGTATCGTACCGTCCCGCTAACGCTAATATTATTTCATACGAGAGCGACAGGGAGGATGTATCACGGTACGATTCGAAATTCGATTTTCGAATTTCATACCTAGTGGCTAATCTGATCACGAAGCGACAGGTTATGTATACAATCTTATTTTAACAATCGCGTTTCTTCCCAATTTTAATCAACAGAGAAATAGAAATAGGAATAGGTTTAGGTTACGTTAACTATACTCGTACATGATCCGCGAAAGCTTTCTTAATCATCTTTTTTTTTTTGCCCAAAGGAAAATCCAGAGTAGGTAACTAAGTGTGGCAGAAGCGTAGCCCCGTAACAACTCGAGTGCCATTGGCTGTTACTTTTGCTAGAACCTTCTACCATTTCTGCCAAAATGTGTCCACAAAAGTGATTCAGAACAACGGCTCGGATAATGACTCAATTAAAAATAATAATAATAGCAACTTAAATCATAACAATCAAAACAGGGATCACTCTAGGGCGAACTGTGGACATATGGCCGAGGTTACGGCACGGTTTTATTGCCGGACGGTTTTATTAACTGGCTGTCTGTCAATTTGAAGTAATACGGCGCAGCCGCAGGCTAGGTTGAGGGGTAGAGCGTGTTCGCAATATCAACTACTACTAGCTTTTGCCCGCGGCTCCGCCCGCGTGGAATTCGGTTATCGCGCGCTGTTCCCTCGGGAACTATGCATTTCTCCGGGATAAAAAGTAGCCTATGTCACTCTCAGGCCCATAAACTATCTTTATGCCAAAAATCACGTCGATTCGTCGCTCCGTTACGGCGTGAAAGAGGGACAAACATACAAACACAAACATACAAACACACTTTCGCATTTATAATATTAGTATGGATTAAAAAAAACTCAAATTCAAATCTTTATTTTTTTAAATGTAGTGACGGAGATTTGAAGTAGGTATTTTATACAGTTTCCACATTTACACGGTAAGAGCTCAGGAAATTTATAGGAAGTATAACTACCTAAATTATGTAGGTACATTCAATCAATTGGGTTCCTGGGCAACCATAGGGCCTTATTTTTTTTTAATTGTCTATTAAGGTACTTATTATTTAGTACCTAATTGTTAGGGTATTTATTAAATAACGTAAAATACTTTATGAAAAGGTTTTACGACGGTTTTGAAATCAAATTAATTGACGTGCTATAATTTAAGTAGTAGGTGAAAAATCTTATTATTGTTTTTGTTTTTATGTAAAATATAAATTAATCTAGTTACTAAATTTCGCAAAAATTTTGCTCTTACCAAATTGGCACATATGATTATTTAAAAAGCGTCCTAAGTAAATGGAGAAAATATGACGTTTTATTATTACTTATATTTATACGCTTTTTATTTTTTGCACAAAACACCACTGTTCTTACACACTCATCAGACTGACACATCAGACATTTTCACAGACAGTTTTATACTTATGTTAGTATTCAACATGACAGCAAAATCAATGTAAGTTAGCTTGTCAAGCAATAAATCTAAATGAGAACACCCCCTGTAATGATCCATAGCCGCGGGCGTTTAGTGCTGACAGCCATTGTGCGCTCGCGTCGATCGGCATCGACTCCCGATGTAGGGTTGCCAGTTGGTTTTACCTATAAAATAAAAATTAATAACTTTCTTTTTAAGCGCTCGCTGTAATTTAAAATGACTGTACTAGTTTATTTATTATATTTATCTACAATAATTGCGGACCTGTGGTATCCTGCCTTTTCGCACAATTCATTCGCCAAATGTTTCATTTGCCAACTGTTATGTATATTTCCCAACTTCCAATTTTCTGCGAAACCAAAAAAATCTCAGTGTGTTTTCTTATGATTTTAAAGAGCACAGTACGTTAGGTTAGGTTTGATTTATGAAAGTTCCGAAAATAATATGGTTTGAGAGAAAATCATGTCTTGGGAAATAAAACAGCTGGCAAATTAAGCATTTGGGAAAAAATAATTATGAGAAAAGGCATAGAACCCAGGCCTGTACTCATATGTAACTAGACTTTACCCACTGCTTTGCATGCGCAAACCAGATTGGTCAATTAAATTGAAATTTCAGGGTATCAATTAAGTCCCGTGAGAATTGTCATAAATTACGGCGTGGTCTTCAATGTGCCAAATTTCTTGACTCTAAACTCAGCGATTGAGATTTTAATTTAATTACATTAAAAACAATCATGCTAAATTTGAATTTCATGATTCCAATCTCAGCGGTCCTTGTTTCGAGATTTTATCTCGATCCTGTGGGAATATCGGGATAAAAACAAATTCCGTCCTCAGCCGTCTTACAATTTTAGCTTTAAGGAGTAACGAATGTACACACACACACACACTTTCCCATTCATAATATTAATAACATCATATAGGTGGTGGGTCAAACAAATTAGTTACCTACATGTGAGAACATTGTAGTTGTTTTTTCATATAATTTGATTTGTTATAGACGTTATAGCATAGAGAATTGCTTGTAATGAAATACATACCGATTATTTTTACAAATATTTTTCATGGTGTGACCCTAATATACCTACTAAGTAGCTCGGATCATCTTTTATAATATTAGGGTTGGCAACCCTACTCCTGAGCTGATGTTGTGAAACAAGTATAATTGATTTAGTTGCGCGTGAAATTCCGCGGTGGGCGCAGCCCTGATTTCTATCGCTTCAATTATTCATAATAAATGTTTGTATGATTATGCGCTTGTATGAGGATTGAATATTGATGTGAATGTAGGTAGTTTTTCTTCTGCCCAAAATGATTTGTTCTTTCTATCGTAAAAATAAAATTATCTACCTAGAGTTTACGTGAAATGTGGTCGTTAACAAATATTATACTTCAGTACAGTAATATTTTATAAATATTATAATTTAAACTAAGTATATTTCAATAAAGCACCTTACTTGCTACAAAAAAGTTAGACAAGTTTTTTTTTTTTTTTTAACTGACAAAATTGTTTTCTGTATCGCTTACTATTTATTTTGGTGTACAATAAAGAGTCATTGTATTGTATTGTATTGTGCATTTCTTTAAAACTTTGTTGAAATCCCCTCATGAATAATAAAAAAAATACATATAATTGAGGATTAGCTTTAATGATAGTAGAACATCATTAGGTATATCAATTACATAATTAATTACCAACGAAAAGACAAAAACGACCACCAAAAGAAAACATATTAATAAATGATATCCTGTTTTTTCATTAACGTCTAAAATTGGGACTAAATCAACATAATCAGAGCTCTAAAATTAACAAACCTTTTTTGGTAACATTTAAATTAATAATATATTCAATTTGGGGAGAGACAAAGGCCAACCCTATGCAATAAACTGCGCGGTGCACGGAATACCCCTGGGTACCTCGGGGTTTGGGGGTCGTGGGACCCCAGGGACAGAGCATGCGGTGCCGCGACCCCGCTGGGACCACTTGAAGCATGCTAACTCGCTAGGTGTTTACTTATGTAGCAATTTAGGGGTTTTAGGTATTTCAAAGTAGAGTAAAAGGAAAAGAAGTTGTGGTCATTATTTTTTAATTTATTTGCCGATTCTGGTTTGTAAAAATGGTTTTGAATGTTACTTGTCTTTTTACTAAATACTGTATGAAACGCGAAAACTGATGAGAATGGACTGTATAGATGTGTGTTTGTCTGTTACCTCTTCTACTTTAACTGCTAAACTGATTTATACGAAGTTTGAGACCCTGGGCAGGACATTCAGATTGGTTTTTATCCTAGAAAATTGTACAATTTCCGCGAGATAACGCTAGTAGCTAGTAAAACATAATTTGGAAATGCCACAGTTTCATATCATCCCAGCCTATATACGTCCCACTGCTGGGCACAGGCCTCCCCTCAGAATGAGAGGGCTTGAGCCATAGTTCCCACGCGGGCTCAGTGCGAATTGGGAACTTCACACGCACCATTGAATTACTTCTCAGGTTTGTGCAGGTTTCCTCACGATGTTTTCCTTCACCGCAAAGCTCGTGGTAAATTTCAAATGTAATTCCGCACATGAATTTCGAAAAACTCAGAGGTGCGAGCCGGGGTTTGAACCCACGACCCTCTACTTGAGAGGCGATAGGTCAAACCACTAGGCCACCACGGCTTTTTTCACAGTTTCAAATAAATTGGCGTTACTAAATCAATTAAGTGATTTATCAAAAAAAATAGAAGTCCACTGACTCTCGATATTTTTATGGTACTTAGGTACTTACATTTCTGCCATCACTCATCTACCTGTAGTTTCGGGGATTTGCGTCATAAAGTGTCATACTAAAATAGCGATAAATCCTAGTCACATGATGGATCCATCTGCCACGTCAACCGATAAATCTCAGGAAGAAAATGAAAACATAATTCACTGTTTATGTGCACACTTTACCTCTCGAAGACTCAGCACCTTGAAATCTTGTACTGATATTATGTAGGAAGTAAAATTCTATTGCATTGTAAAGTAATAATATTATGGGACACTTGACACCAATCGACCTAGTCCCAAACTAAGCAAAGCTTGTACTATGGGTACTAGGCAACGGATAAACATACTTATATAGATAAATACATACTTTAATACATATTAAACATCCAAGACCCGAGAACAAACATTCGTATTATTCATACAAAAATCTGCCCCATCCGGGATTCGAACCCGGGACCTCAAGCTTCGTAGTCAGGTTCTCTGACCACTGAGCCATCCGGTCGTCAAGTCAAAATAATGTAAGATTACTAGTAAGTACTAGTTTTTAACCCCCGATTCTTAAAGAAGGGTGTTATAAGTTTGACGCCAATGTCTATCTGTCTGTCTGTGGCATCGTAGCGTTCAAATGGGTGGACCGATTTCAATACAGTTTTTTTTACGTGAAAGGGAATTTCCCTCCGGTAGCTTCACTAAAATCAATGACAATATTGGAGATTTTTTTTACTAATTTACTAAGTAAGTTGGCTAGGTTTTATTTCAAATAGCTGTCAAGAATATAATGTACTAGCTTAACCCCGCGACTTCGTCTGCTCGGACGTAGGTTATCGCGCGGTGGCGCCCTCTAGCGGAATAAAAAGTATCCTGTGTTGATCCTTGGGTTTTAAACTATCTCAATGCCAAATTTAATCAAAATTTCTTCAATGTTTTCGACGTGAAAGCGTAACAAACAGACAGACAGACAGAGTTACTTTCGCATTTATAATATTAGTTGGGATAATTAATAAAACATATCTACCTGAACTAACCATTGACGACCTACTGACGAGCGAGTACTAGTAACGAAACACTTTTTAGTGACTTTTTAATGGTTTTCAATATATAATTTCGCAAATGACGTCCTATTTGTTTCAATCCAATCAATCAAGTGCAGGTAACTGCACATTTGGAATAACACATAGGCTACTTTTTATCCCGATATTCCCACGGGATAGGGATAAAATCTTGAAATTTTGGACAGTTTTTTTTGACATAATGAAGACCACGATATAAAATTTGAGAAATCTCAGGGGAATTTTATAAAATCCCGGAATTGAAATTCTACCAGATCGAATACTTTACGCGTGCGAAGCGGGTAAACTCTTGTTATTACTAAATTTGATCCACATGACCCGCTAAAAACAAAACTATACAAGTAAAGCTAAATAATTCTGTTTAATAATAATAATTGGGTTTCTATCTAAAACGTTTATAAACGAACAAGTGGTTTGACAGTAAAATTCGCCATGTTTTTGCACCAGGCGCTCCTTGAGCTTGTCAATTACCCTCCCCTGTAAGACAGCACGCTTTCACAACTGTTACTCGACAACTTTGATATTGGCAAGTCTGGTTGAATAATGTGATAGAATCGGAACACGGGGTGATTTTATGTGGGCAATAAATTAAGTACTGTGGCCACATTATCTAGGTAACGCTAGGTAAACAGTGTAACAGAAAGAAACGGTAAAGACGATCGTGATTCCGAGTGCGTTATCTACATACAACTGTGTTTGTAACAACAATAAGGCCTATATAGTTGGTAACAAGAAAACCTATGTGACGAGGGGGATTTGTAAGTGTACTTTTAGATCATAATAAAAGGACAAAGGATATAGAAACGTAACAGCGTAAACTTTTTTATTATAGATTATTGAAAGTGGTTTGTTTGTTGAATGCCCGTGCTCCAAATTTATTAATTTCAAAAGTCAAAAAAACTATAACAACAACATATTTTTTTTAATATTTATTAAATTTATCCTCATATCTCCAAAATCGAACAGCCAAGTACTCTTGGCATAGTCGATATATATTTTTGTAATCGGCTGCACATACTTTTACTTAGGTAATTCTCAGCTTTTAATAATTATAATTTTAAACGCATTTTTTTATTCGATTCAATGTTATTTTATTAACCGATGCACACGAATATAGATCTTAGCTATCTGTGGTAACAATTTTTTTTGATAACAAAACACCGCTGTTTTAATGCCCCAATTCTAAAACCCCTAGCGCCGACTCCGAACTAGTCAACTAACACGCAAAACAGCCAGATGGCCTAGTGTTTGCCCCGTGTGTTTGCCCGCGACTTTGAGTTCTGAACTATTGCTCGCCACGCCACCCCACCTGCCCATGTTTGGCTATTTACAGTATGGCGTTTAAATTTTGAAAGTTCTAAACACTTTTTGGAATAGGAGGAGAAAAAGGAGAAGATGTTTTTTTTTATTCGACTGGAAGGCAAACGAGCAAGTGGGTCTCCTGGTGGTAAGAGATTACCACTGCCCATAAACATCTGCAACACCAGGGGTATTGCAGATGCGTTGCCAACCTAGAGGCCTAAGTTGGAATACCTCAGGTGCCAGTAATTTCACCGGCTGTTTTACTCTACGCGCCGAAACACAACAGTCCAAGCACCGACTGCTGGACAAAGGCCTCCCCCATAGAACGCCACAATGAACGACAACTCGCCACTTGCATCCACTGGCTTCCCGCAACTCTCAAGATGTCGTCAGTCCACCTGGTGGGAGGCCTGCCAACGCTTCGTCTTCCGGTTCGTGGTCGCCACTCGAGGACTTTTCTCATAGAGTTCTTTTTCATAGAGTTCTCTTACAGGCGAGACATTTTTTAATACAGATGTATGTGCATAATAGTTTTTCAAAGTATTTTGTTTTCAGTGTGTGTTGTCAGTGTGATAACATACGGATCTGAGACGTGAACGTGGGCACATTGCTCGCAGAACTGATGTCCGATGGGGTCAGAATATTCTCGAACGGCGTCCGCGGGCCGGGAGACGAGCTGTCGGTAGGCCTCCAACAAGATGGAGCGACGACCTGGTTAAGATCGCGGGATCGCGATGGAGGCCGAAAGCACAAAGCAGTGGACGTCTTTAAGCTGACATGATGATGATGATGATGATAGTATTTTATCGAATAGTTTGTATTTATTGTGATCTGTCCATGAGGGCTAATTGACAGTCGAAAATCGCTAGATGGCGTTAGTATCGTGAGGTCCGTTTGACGTTACGGTCTTGCTTGCGAATCTTGCGATTGGCTAATAACTAAATAAGCAAACACAACATGACAATGCAAGTACAGTCAGCAAAATTCGTAGGTACCTTGAAAATATATTTTTTTACTTATTTTTCTTACTATTCATATTTAATATTGATTTAAGAGCCATGGTATAAATTAGGCGTTTTAAAGTACATACTTAGGTAAAATGACCTTTAAAACTAAGACGTCTTAATCAAAAAGCTATGCGAGTCTTGGTTCTTAAAATGCACTTCGTGCAAAATTACAGCTTTCTAGCAGAGCAAAGCCGCAGACGGACAGACAGACAGTCAGACATGGCGAAACTATAAGGGTTCCGTTTTTACCATTTTGGCTACGGAATCCCAAAAAACAAAAGCACAACTAGCCTTTATAGCTACAGCATGATCCAATTATTAACGTATTTTGTAATCATAATCAAGTGCCAATGTTTAACACTAGGCATGAACGAAGCACGACATTAGTCCGTAAACTTTACCCAACCTGTATAATTGCCTTTGTTATCCGCAGCGCAGCCCATTAAATACTGCTTAGCGTCGTTCGAGTCATAAGCTGAAGCGGGTAACCTCACTCAGAAAAGCAATTCGTCACTACTTTTAAAAATACTCGTATCTCAAAATAGATAATTTACTGAAGAACTTTACGAACATTATGGCAAGGTTCAATTTTTTTTAGATACGAGATTTTTTCAAAGTAGTGACGAATTTACGATTTTGATGATAAATATTATACCCGTGTTTTAAAGGTTTTGTTTTTACAAGCTTTTATTTAGTTACACCTATCCCGTTGTCTGTCTCTCTGTCTGTTTGTAGTCAAATCTTGCAAGTTAAATTCGATTAATTTTCAGTAGCTAGATTCACTTAAAATTTGGTATGCTTATGTGACTTGCGTGACAATATAATAATCTGGTAGTGACATCCCGGTAGTCCGGCCAGGATCGTCTCCACAGGACGGAACTCTTCAACGGTTAATGGTATCGACTTGAAATTTGGTACGCAAATGTAGTTTGGGTGACAAATACAACTACAGTCAACAAAAAGTAAATTAAGCAAACAGCTTGTATTAAAAAAAAAAATATATAAAAATATATATATATATATATTTAATATAAAACTGTACAATCTATGTTTATTGTATAAAACTAAAACTAAACTATTTACAAAACTTACACAAAATAAAAAACTTCATCAAGGCTGCTGCTTTGGGGGGCCGTTCCTAAGAGACTGGCAGCATTACCTCTCATTATGTATTAAAAATGAAATTTTTACCAAAAAAAATAATTTTAATTTTCTTAGGGTTTGATGGTCAGGTTTTCTAACCGGACTACGAAGCTTGAGGTCCAGGCTTCGATTCCCACTGGGGTAGATATTTGTATGAATAATTCATATTTGTGCTCGGCTCTTAGATGTTTAAATGTATTTATTCTATAGTTTATAGCCAACAGTAGTAAGTTTATGTTCTCAACAAAATCATCATAACAATTTTTCTTACCAACCCTAAATAACCACGATTCGTGACTTACCCCGCTCCCTCTCATATCTTAAGTACAGCGGCCCTCACAAGCTGGTGGCACGCGATCGTCCAAAATAGCCTCCGTCCCGATATCCATCACTGATGCGAACCAAACAAAGCAGCCGATTGTACTATGTTACACCACTATGTCTTCATCAAGTAAATTTTATACGCTTTGGCAACGCTGTTCTGGCAAAAATAGTTCAGGTTGCATAGCAGTTTGACCTATGGACTCTCAAGCAGGAGGACATGGGTTCAGGCCTGGACTCACATCTTTTAGTTTCATGAAATTTACGTTTTTTTATTCGACTGGATGGCAAACGAGCAAGTGGGTCTCCTGATGGTAAGAAATCACCACCGCCCATAGACACCTGCAACACCAGGGGGATTGCAGATACGTTGCCAATCTCTAGATTGCACCTCTAGGTCTAAGTTGGGATACCTCAAGTGCCAGTAATTTCACCGGCTGTCTTACTCTCCACGCCGAAACACAACAGTGCAAGCACTGCTGCTTGCACAAGGTCCTACCACCTGCAACTGCGTGCATTACGTGCGAAATTACATTTGTAATTTATGATGAACACCTGCAAAATCCAAAATCCAATGCTGTGTGTGAAATTCCCAGTGTGCACTAAGCCCGGGTGGGTACTAGGTACAGCCTAATCCTACTTATTCTGAGAGAAGGTTTGTGCTTTGAAGTGTGATAGGTATATATGTATATATACATATGGGCGGATATGATGATGAGTTATTAAATAGGGAACCTAACCAACTTAACCGATTTTAATGACAATTTGTTCCTGATTCGTCATATTACGTCATCCTAATTCGACAATTTCCGAACTGGTCATATTCCTGATTCGTCATATTACTAATCATCATTGTACAGTCAAGTGGCATCGCGAACACGTGCTTACAGAATTAATAAGTATTAGGACAAATTGTACTGAGTAAGTTATACTTTGTACTATGGTTATTAGACAACAATTTACTGAATATGAAGAATCAGGAACATTAGAAGTTAGGAATAGGACCAGTTAGGAGAATTTCGAATTAGTAATGACGAATTAGGAATATGACGAATCAGGAACAAATCCGGTTTCTGGCATAGGCCTTGTGTTATTATTAACCCCCGACGCAAAAAAAGGGGTGTTATAAGTTTGACCGCTATGTGTGTCTGTCTGTGTGTCTGTCTGTGTGTCTGTGTGTCTGTCTGTGGCACCGTAGCTCTTAAGCGGGTGGACCGATTTGAATGCGGTTTTTTTTATTTGAAAGCTGGTTTTCTAGCGATGATTCTTAGACATGTTTCATCAAAATCGGTTCAGCCGTTTCAAGATCATCAGCTCTTTTGTTCGCTGCGGTAGGAATCTTAGACGCATAATGGGTATTTACTTTACTTTCAAGCATATTTGGAACCTAAAACTTGAAACACCCATGTATGCTATGTAACTATGCAAGATTATGCATTTCTCGGCCTGATGCTGCAGCCAGGATATCCAGAACACTAGTAGATACACTCTTGATAAAACCATAGCAGATATATCGTGTTTGGATTCGTTTCGATCAGTATTTGATTCTACATACAATGCAAAAGTGGCAACAAGATGAGCTGATGCTGCAGCCAAGATATCCAGCACATTAGTACCTACATTATAAAAAATAATAGCACATATGTCGTGTTTGGATTCGTTTTGATCAGTAATTGATTCTACATACAATGCAGTGATAGCAACACGACGAGCTGTTTAAAAAACATGAAAAAAAAAAAAAAAAAAACAATTTAAAAACCCCCGACAAAAAAAGCCGCCAAAAAACGACAACTAAAAAGTAAAAAATAATTATGCACTACCTAGCTGTTGCCCACGACTTCATCTGCGAACAATTCGTTTATCCCTATCCCACTGGGACTATGCTGATTTCCCGCAAAATTAGCCTAAGTTAATTTAGTATAAGTACCTAGTAATATTCTTTTTATCTAAGCGTCGTCGATGTCGGGGGACCGCTAAGGGTAATACTTTAAAAAATTCAACATATGTACCTACTTTAGTTTCTGTTAACCTTAGCGGTCCCCCGACACCGACGACGCTTAGATAAAAAGAATATTACTAGGTACTTATACTAAATTAACTTAGGCTAATTTTGCGGGAAATCAGCATAGTCCCAGTGGGATAGGGATAAACGAATTGTTCGCAGATGAAGTCGTGGGCAACAGCTAGGTAGTGCATAATTATTTTTTACTTTTTAGTTGTCGTTTTTTGGCGGCTTTTTTTTTAATGTGTTCTAGTTACAGTATAATATACTTATACTTACTTCATCATCAAAGCCTACCTATATACGTCCCACTGCTGGGCGTAGGCCTCCTCTCAGAATGAGTGACGGCTTGAGCCATAGTTCCCACGCGGGCCCAGTGCGGATTGGGAACTTCACACGCACCATTGAATTGCTTCGCAGGTTTGTGCAGGTTTCCTCTCGATGTTTTCCTTCACCGCAAAGCTCGTGGTAAATTTCAAATGTAATTCCGAACATGAATTTCGAAAAACTCAGGGTACTTACTTACTTACCTATTAAGTTCGCTAACAATTAGTTTTGTGACTCCAAATGGCAAAGGAATTAGGTTTAGTTCACTTTGGTTAGTTATACATTCTACTAGACTAGAAAGCCAATGCTTGAAACTTAAGCACTACCCTTCTAGATACCTAATGCCTGGCTTATTTTGATGCAGTTCCAGGGACAGACGGAGACTGGCTGCATCTCAATAATAGCTCGAAGTACCCTCGACCAAGCGACGGGAAAAACGCACTACACAGAGTAGCTGCGGACAGAACTTGAAGTGCTTCGAACATAAAAAGAATATATCGATTAATACCTTTTCAGCAATCATGGTGCTTTTTAGACTGGCAAAAGACCGAATCAGATATTTAGAGGATTGAAGAGGCACTCGAAGAGAAAGGGAATGACATCAACAGACATAATAAATTAAGATTTTAGACTTATTGTTACTAGTACCGTTAGAGCTAACTTCATAGCAAATTTCAAGTTTCTAGGACGACTGGAATTAGTAGCCTTATAGGTTTTGATCCTTAGCAATTTTTATGATCGAGTTAAATGTTTAATTTTTACTGCTGCTACCACGGGGTTGCAATGTAAATACTTATAAAAGTAATGTGCCTAGGTGCATAACACACCCATTTTATATTAAATTAGCTTGATACTACACGCTTTCCTAAGAAAATGGGTCTTTAAAGCAGACAGACGGACCTATAAGGAACCTCTAAGGGTTTCATTTTTGTCCACTAAGGTACGGAACCCTAAAAATACATCAGTGTTTAAGATTTGCCTACCAATGTAATTTTTCTTTTTATATTTTGTAGCACTGTCCACGATGGTCAAGGGTAAAGCACCAAGCGTTGTCTTTGTTAAATGCACAGCTGAAACGCTCGTTGCTCAGGATTACCTGACAGAGAGCAATGAACAAAGAAAATGCAGAATTTATCTTCATGATTTGACTACACTTGGGTCAGTTCAGTATAGACGGGCATTCCAGCTGACAAATCTCTGTGTGTGTGCGTGCGTGCGTGCTGCACACTGTTGTGTGTGCTAATACTTAAAAAGCATTATGTTACTACTTTGAAAAATCTCGTATCTAAAATCAATTGTGTCAACAAAATTGAACCTTGACATAATGATCATAAAGTTCACTCAGAAAAATGATCGGTTTTGAGGTACGAGTTTTTTTAAAGTAGTGACGATTAGTAGGATAGTTCAATAACAGTACGCTCTGTACCATCCTACTCTGTGCCATCGAAGTCGCCAGGGGGTTTAATATTAAAAATAAAACGAGAAAGCAATCCCCTGTAGTGGCACCAGCACATTGAGTGCATTTTAATAAATACTCAATACACTAAACACTAGGCTATTTTATTGACTGTTCACGATTTTTGGTTTTCAAATGTTTCAACAAAACTCTAAGACGATCATTTAAATGTAATAATTTCAATTACGATAATTTTTTTTTATTCTACTGGATGGCAAACGAGCATGTGGGATCGTACCCGCTCAAGCTTCGTAGACAGATTCTGTCTGTGGCTATCCGGTCATCGCAGTGCAAAATCGCTCAAACTTTTTTTTTTGCAGGTGGTAGGACCTTGTGCTAGGTCCGCTCGGATTGCTACCACCATCATGCACGCTAATCCTGCCGTGAAGCAGCAGTGCTTGCACTGTTGTGTTTCGGCGTGGAGAGAAAGACAGCCGGTGAAAATACTGGCACTTGAGGTATTCCATCTCAGGCCTTTAGGTTGGCAATGCATTTGCAATACCCCTGGTGTTGCAGATGTTTATGGGCGGTGGTGATCTCTTACTATCAGAAGACCCACTTGCTCGTTTGCCTTCCAGGCGAATAAAAAAAAAACATAATTTACTCTCCATCCCTACCTGGCTTGTTTAACCTACAGAAACTAAGACCTAATCTTACATAAGAAAAGAACGAAGATCTTATCGCCGAGTCGACTTCATACGTACGTTGGCAATTGTTAAACTTAACGTATATAATATACAAGTATATAGACGACGTTATGTATATGTATATGAATAGCAATGACCTCTCGAGGCACAAACACCAGCCCTTTGATCATGCCGATGCACGCGTCGCCCAAGTGATCACTCCAGGGTTGCCAGCTCCATACATGCATTACATTTATGCATTTTTGTAATATTTTACATGCATTATAATTGTAATGATCCATACAATCACAGGATCGAGAGCTAGCATCTTCAAGTTTTTCTAAATTCATCTTCGAAATTTACCACGTGGTTTATGGTAAAAGAAAACAGCGTGAAGAAACCTGAGAAGCAATTCTATGGTGTGTTTAAAATTCCCAATCCACACCGGGGAATATGGCAAATGTGATTTTCGGTAAATGTGGGCAGGGCATACTTTGCTGGAGTAGTCTAATGTATTTTATTTGTTTAGTGTAGACAGCGGGTTAAAAAGAGACCTGTGCTGGGAATCGAACCCAGGTCCTCAGCATTCTGTGCTGCGCGCTATACCTCTACACCATCGCTCTATATAATCGCTCACCCGGACAAGAGATGTCGCTATGAAGCGATCAAATTAAGATTATGAATTTGTATTTTCGATATGGATTTTACGGGATGAAAAGTAACAAAATTTGGAGTTGAAATAAAAAATATAAAAGACTCCAAAAACCAATCCATGTATTTGAAAAAAGGTCAGGATGGCAACCCTAAACTGTAGGCCTTTGATGAAATTGTCTACGAGTTATGGTGTAGGAAACGTTGCCGGGTTAGGTGTCTTCTTAAGATCCTTTTGTCCTGTTTTAAGTTTCATGTTAATGTTACAATACTCTAAGCAGTACAGAACACACAAGTACTTATATGGAGATTTTCCAAGTTAAATATTAATAAATAAATAAATATCGTGGGACACTTCACACCAATTGACCTAGACCCAAACTAAGCAAAGCATGTAGTATGGATACTAGGCAACGGATAACATTCTTATATAAATAAATACATAATACATATTGAACATCAAAGACCCGAGAAAAAACATTCGTATTATTCAAACAAAAATATAATATGCCCCGGCCGGGAATCGAACCCGGAACCTCAAGCTTCGTAGTCAGGTTCTCTAACCACTTGGCCATCTGGTCGTCACGTAAGCAATAGCTTTACTTTAGTTTTCAATACATTTAGTTATATTAATCCATTCTCCTATATTGAGACGAATCACAAATTTTAATTTACTGTAAATAATTTTCAAATGAGCCAAATTTCGCATAAAATTTTAACTCCATTCATTTGAAGTAACAATAAACATAAAGCCTCTGTCACTATTCCATTACAACTCCGAATTCTAATTCATAACGTTAGTAGGTAATAATTTTCTCTTGTACTACTTTAGCAATTCGCAAAGCATAATTTTTGGGCTGGCTTAGGTTCAGTCGGGGTATTATTAAAAAAATACAAGTGTACTAAGGTTTAATAAATAACTTACAATATATAAGTTAAAATATAAGTTCACACTCACATAATAAGTTCTGTTAGAAGTGAATGCTTAAAGTTTATTAGCTCTTTATATACCTTAAAGTGAAACTTCATCACTTTATCGCTTAGAAAAAATAGTGGCCTAATTAAGGCTCACAAAGACGATCGACGTGGACCTTTGAGGCACTCGCCTTGCCAGCCACTTGCTTTGCAGTGATTAGCATCGGCTCATTAGAGCCGGCAAGTGGATTAGCACCTCGTTGCATCGTGAGCGGGTGATAAGGAGCGAGGTTGAGTAGCCTTATGAGGCACTTTTTAACCGACTGCAGCGCAGAAGTGTTTTGGTTACTTAGTAGATGTAGTTACGGATATTTTAAAGGCAACCCTTACTATAAAGGGGAAAGTGAGTTTGTTTGTTTGTTTGTTTGTTACATTTTCACGCCGTAACGGAGCGATGGATCGTCGTATTTTTGGCATAGAGATAGTTTATGGTCCAGAGAGTGACACAGGCTACTTTTTATCCCGGAAAAATGCATGGTTCCCGAGGAAACAGCGCGCGATAACCGAACACCACGAGGGCGGAGCCGCGGGCAAAAGCTAGTAGGAGATATTTTCTACACTGAAAAAAAGGGTAGCTGCAAAATTATGCCAATATTACAAAACATTGTAAGACATCACCTAACTTTTAGCTACTAGTAGGCCTTAGTTTTGTAGTCAAGTAATGTTACAAGCAACATTTTTTTTGGTACTTTAAGCAAATCTTTTTTTCAGTGCACTTATTTTTTACTACCTTTTGCTACCGACGTTGTTTGCTGTTCATTATCCCGCGGGAAATCCCAAAAAAAGACCTTCCTGTTTCTGTGATCCTAAAGGATGATATTTATCAACCACATATCGAGTCTTTTCCTACAACAACTACAGCCAAGCAGTTAAGTAATCAGTAGGTCTTGTGAATTGAATTTATAACTCTCATGTATTTTATCCATAGGAATTTAAATACTCTTGAAATTAGATTTTTACTGTTAAAGTACTGTCGAATTCGTCAACTTGGGGCCAAATTTTTGATCAAAATATACGATATTATACACGACGAAACTAGACGATGCGTGTTCAGATATTTTTGATCAAATTTTTGCTCACAAGTTTATGAACTCGACTGTACCTACTGTAAATTTGATAATTTAGTGGATAATCTAATCATTATACAAATGGAACATTACTACCTGTAAACATAATTATGTTTACGTTAAATACATATAAAAGAGTTGTAAATGTTGAAAATCCAAGATTAGACACAGAAATATTGTTCAAAAATTAAATTAAATGAAATTCCAAAAATGAAATTAAATTTGTTTAAGCCGAATCTTTTTTCTTTGCTAAAAATTGACTGTATTTATATTTTCATAATAATTATATGGCACTCGACAAATTAAGGTCAAATACTCTATTATAGTCCTTGTGTTCGTCTATCCAGTCAAAAAATAGAAATACAAAAATAAAAAATATTGAACCAAAGTTCTCAAACATCATTTTATCTATAACATAAACTATGTACGAGTATATCGTGAAGGTAAAGACGTAATCTGTTCGTTATGTAAAACCACAATATACCGGCAAATACCCGTGACGGTGGACGCCGAGTCTATTGCAAGGCGAAAAAGATTTGTGGAGGGTACAGGTGACCACTAAAGTGTTTCAATACAATGGGAATAATTTCCTTGCCGAAACAGTCTCTCAACAGAACTATTTCGAAACTGATCTACAGTATAAGACAAAATAAAAAAAAATCTTTAAAGTTAACGGAGTCAGATTATGCTTATTGAAATGATTGTAAGACTCTAAACGTGGAAAACTAAACCTTGATCTATAATATCTACATCGTCGCTACTTTGAAAAAAGCCCGTATCTCAAAATCGATAATTTTACTGAGTGAACTTTATGAACATTATTTCAAGAGTCAATTTTGCTGACGCATTAATTTGAGATACGAGATTTTGTTCAAAGTAGTGACGATATGTACGAGTATATGTATGTATGTGCTTGCTATATGTTGGCGTGCAATAAAGAGTTATTGTATGGTATCTCGCAATCGAGATATATCTCGATGACACTATGAATGCAATAGCGGTCGGGAAAGACCCACCTTTCCATCACCAAACCGCCATCTTTATCTTCATTATCATCATCATCAGCTGGAAGAAGTCCACTGTTAAACAAAGGCCTCCCCCCTTGGAACACGACTCTAAACGACAACTCGCCACTTACATCTACCGGTTCCTCGCAACTCTAGCAATGTCATCACTCTAATTAGTGGTAGGCCTGCCAACGGTTCCCCCTTCCCCCTAGTTTGTGGTCGCCACTTGATGACTTTTCTCTCCAATCGGTTATCTGTTCTTCGAGCGAAGTGGCCCACCGTCTTTCTCGCTGTGTCGGTAATTTTAGTTCTACGGCAACTCTTCGTATTCTGGATTCTAAAGGGCAATGAAACTCCAAGCATGGAAGATCTATAAGCATAGGTAATGTTTCGTGGCTCTGATTCCCTCTAAGAGGCAGTCTACAATCAAGGACCACGTCTCAGCCCCATGCCTGGCAACACGCACTAGTTGAAGACTCTTAGTGTTCAGGCACTGCAGAATTGTGGATGCGACGACACCACAAAGTTTCCTTAACGTTGCACATTCGAGCTGGTCTCTAATCTCTATCACCACCTGATGGTAAGTGTAGGTCGTCGGCAACAGCTAATAATATACTTATAAGCAGGTGGTAGGACCTCGTGCAAGGTCCGCCCGGATTGCTACCACCATCTTGCTCGCTAATCCTGCCGTGAAGCAGCAGTGCTTGCACTGTTGTGTTTTGGCGAGGAGAGTAAGACAGCCGGTGATATTACTGGCACTTGAGGTATCCCGTTTTAGGCCTCTAGGTTGGCAACGCATCTGCAATCTCCCTGCTGTCGCAGGTGTCTATGGGAGGTGGTGATCTTTCACCATCAGGAGACTTTCACTTGCTCGTTTGCCATCCAGTCGAATAAAAAAAAGCAGCTATATAATTCTGAACATTCTTTACTTATCATTCAGAAAAAAAACATATAGGTACTTAGCCCTTGTTTCCTCGGTTGTACCCGCCAATAACTGGCCCGAGCAAATATTTATATAAGCGAGACAACGGCACGGTTTTTGAGAATTTCGAATGAAGGTCCAGCGTGTTTGTTTGTTTGTCCGTAGCTCGTGTAATCCCCCTGTTTGTATGGGCGGCGATACGACCTGCCAGTTACCTTTCGACACTATTGGGACACCATGTGTCTTCGAATGTTACTTGTTGAAATTAAATATTTGCTTGAAATATACTCGTTAAATTGTATGAAACTACAATAATGTAAATCTTTAATGTAAAGCTTCATAGACAAGTTTAAAATTTAATATTTGTTTATAATAACTAAAAATAACTTACAGTAGAAAAGTTTGACTGCTTTTTTTAATAGGCACAACTAATCAGTCCACTTATCACGTGAAAAGAAACGAAATGAAACATGTGAAGAAAAGAAACGGTTCAAATATAGACCTCTACAGACCTATGCAGACCTATACAGCGAAATGTATATTTTTACTTGCCTGGCAAAAATAGATATCAAAGTGATAGAAACAAAATTTTTTTCGTTGTAGCATTACAACACTATTAGCATTTAAAACTGGACAGAGTAAAACGAAGACCGATCTCCCAGATCTATTTTGTCACAAAATAAAAACGAACTTACCTTCTTTTCATTCAACAAATGAATCTCCAGCCGCGTACAGTCACCTGAGTTGATATCTGCCACAGGGGAACGCTGCAAAAATATCTGATATACATGAAATAGAGTCGTATTAGATGCGCACTTTGTTATGTCAGATTTTGGTGAAATATCCCTAAGAGAGTACAACAATACTGTATATTATATACAAAATCCGTTGACGTACCTCTTGGTATATAACACAAGCACATAACGCTATGTAAGCATTCCTGCGCACACGCTTCCCTGAACTCCATCGTTAGCAGACGCGTGTGAAGTCACCTTGTCACAACAAAATGTCTAAATTTTGTCAGCGCTTAACACTTTCCGTGGAACTTATTCCTAGAATATGCTTTGCTTGAGTTTGCTATACTTTGTTACATAAGCTTTATGTTTTTTGACCCAAAGATCACCCGGTGTCTCATATAAAAACTCCATGTTTTCTTTTTTTAGCAGAACATTTACGCAAAGAACTGTAAGATTTTTTTTTAAGTATTTCGGGTGAGCTAATGTGCTCCCTGTCAATCCCTCTGAATAAGTTGAGTACTTGCTTTTTTTTTTGTTTTTTTTTTTTGTAACGCGTAGTATTATCTATGGAAACTATATTACAAATCGCGACATCAAGTCAAGAATCCTTTGCGTTCCTTTGTCTTCTGTAAACGCTAGAGAGCGTCCCATTACGTAAGCACAAAGTAAATAATACGTAAGCAAAATTTTTACCTAATTTTGCATCTTTTTCATGATAATAAGTATATGTTTTGAATGTCATGAAAATGAAAATAACGAAATGATAATCATAAGTAATAATCACAAAGCAGAAAAAAAAATTTTGACTGAATTTTAATTTAACTTGAAAATTTTAATTATAGGTGGTGTTAAGAAAATCCTGTACGATAATCTAACCCACATTAAGGCTAATTAGCCTAATATTTTATTAAAGAAAAAAGTTTTGTATGAAATTTCAGTCACAAGAAGATTTTATCTCCTTACAAATATTTATTTATTTATTTCATAGTTTTATAGTAATCGCGGTAGCAGCTTAATGTTGGTATAATTATTGTACTGATTTTTTTTGACGCCATGTACCTATATAAAAATAGAACTCTAGGTTTGAAGCAAAGGAATCGTGGGTTCAAGCCCCGTCTCGCACCTCTGAATTTTTCGAAATTCATGTGCGGAATTAAAATACATTTGAAATTTACCACGAGCTTTATGGTGAAGGAAAACATCGTAAGAAAACCTGCACAAGTTCAAGTGTGTGAAGTTCCCAATCCGCACTGAGCCCGCATGGGAACTACTGTCCAAGCCCTCTCATTCTGGGAGGAGGCCTGTGCTGAGCAGTGGGACGTATGTAGGCTGGGATGATGATGATATAAAAAAAGAAAAGTCCTGGCTGCTGACTCTCTGATTGACTCGTCAACACCCACGCGTTGGAACCAGAGCTGAAAAATTGCATAGAGTAAATAAGTAAAGGACAGATATAGCAAATTTTCCATGGAATTTCCCGCATACTAGGTATAGCAAATTCCTAAAATAACTAATGTACAAATACAAGTGTTTCTCAAGAAACGAACCTTCTAGAAACAAACAAGATAATCAAGATGGAGGAATCAATGCAGAATTTTCAAGTTTGCTTCCTCTAATCCTACAAAGAAAGAAGCCTGGCCAATTTCAACCTTAAACTGTTATAACTACGGTTTTAAATTTCTTGAAGATTCGGAACAGCAAATTTGAAACCCTCAGTTTGAGGTCGCAGTATAAATCAGTATGTGATCTTGAAATAGCGTGCTGAATTAACTGTACTTAGGTATACTAGCATGTGATACCTCCTTACGCAATTAGGTATTGCATTGCATACCTACATTTTTGCCTAGGGGTGTTATTGTCTAAATAAACCTCGTCAAACTCAACTGATATCTTGATTTGTTTGCGTTTTTATAAGAGGGACTAAATTATAAGAATAATAGATTCCGAAAGATACGGAAAATTCATATTGTTGCTTGTAGACTTCACCATCATCATCGGCCTTTAACAATCCACTGCTGGATTTAAACTACCAGCGCTTTCGGCTCCATCAGGCTTTCTTATGCCTTTTGTAGATGCCATACTGTTTTATAATGTGGTTGGATGGCGAAGATTACAGTTCTAAGAATATTCTAGATTCAGGGAAACTGTTTTCATTGGAAATCCGATTTAACGAGTTTTACCTTAGTTCCCGAGACTGTGACGTCCACTCACATTTAGCATTATATATTTGCTTTCGAGTTTGTTTGCAGACTTAATAAATGCTGAGTAAATTGTATGAGCTAAGCAATAAGCTTAGTAAAGTTGTTTCGTGGCTGAAATAATTTTAGTAGGTAAATTTAAGTCAACATTCAAACAAGAATTAAATGTAACTTATTGAATCAGACGTTACTCTGCAGAGGTGTATTTTAATTAAGTATAAACAATTTACTATTGTTCATATGTGATCCAAACAATTATTTTGCTCACCCGGGTGGGCAAAGTATTTACTAACTAGCTGATCCTGCAAACTTCGTACCGCCTCATTTTTTTTTTCATATTTAGGTACACACCTTTTAAACCTTCCCTGGACTTCCACAAATAATTCAAAACAGAAATTAGCCAAATCGGTCCAGCCGTTCTCGAGTTTTAGCGAGACTAACGAACAGCAATTGATTTTTATATATATAGATAGATAATTTTTTATAGTTCAGGAATTAAAAAATGGAGGATTAGAAAATTACTAAATGATGAGAAAATAAACAGTATAGTGTCGATTTTCGTACCTACTTAGTCATCTATCTTGCATAAATAAAGTATTTTAATAAAAAAGCTAATATTTTTATTCATATATTATTATATGAGGCCTGTTTAAGAAGTTCTTTTAAAAAGTTATATTTTTTTTTGTGCAGATCAAATTTATTTTACATCATAGTCTCCTTTAAAGGCCAAACCCTTATTTCAGCGAGTTGAAACTTTTTTATCCCCTCCAATAAATACGATTTCTCCAGGTCAGCAAAATAGTCGTACCTACAAGCCTGCGATGCAGTCCTCATTTGTCAAAAATGTTTGTCCTCCAAGCCATCTTTTTAAATTTGGGAATAGAAAAAAATCACACGGTCCTAGTTCGGTTTAATTTTAGGTATTAAATTTTAGGTTTTTTAAAAGGACTTCTTAAACAGCCCTCGTAAGTAGTGTTTATAATATTTGCCTACCTATGGAACTTCACATCCAAAAAGCCGCAAGTGGGTCGCGAGCCGCAAGTTGCCGACCCCTGACATAGACCAAACTTAATAATTTATCTACAGATAATATATGTATAATGTTTTTTCTGTTCTATTTTATCGTGATCGTATTCTTTGTGCTATCTCCATTATATATATATTACTCTCCATTATATAGGTACATTACATATTTTTCCCGATGGAACATTAAATAAATAAAAATAAATATCATGGGACACTTGACACCAATTGATCTAGTCCCAAACTAAGCAAAACTTGTACTATGGACACTAGGCAACGGATAAACATACTTTTAAAAATACAGATAAATAAATATGTACTTAAATACATATTAAACATCCAAGACCCGAGAACAAACATTCGTATTATTCATACAAATATCTGCCCCGGCCGGGATTCGAACCCGGGACCTCAAGCTCCGTAGTCAGGTTCTCTAACCACTTAGCCATCCAGTCGTCACTCATTACTCATTAAATCTGTATCTTGTAATCGGCTTTATACTGTACTGGCAGTTGAGACTTGGTACCCGCCATGTTTAACCGGTTTCATGTAATTTTAATTTCAGTTAAGTGCGCTCTGTGGCAGCCATCGTGGGAGATCAAAGACGCCGCCCGATGACCAGGGGGCTATCTTCAAATTTAGTCGACATCTGTGTCGACGGACGAATTATTATGAAATTTATGAATATAAGTACTTTTTTTGGCTTGTAATGTGTCCCAATGTTGAATAAAAGCCTCCCTTTTTTCCCACTCGTACAGTCAGCATCAAAGGTAGATGGTTACTTTTGTACTTTATCGTTTTACAGCCACGTACTTAACGCCGTACAAGATTGCCAATTGTGTTAATGTGACAAAGTAAAAAAGTAACCAGCTACTTTTGATGCTGACTGTACTTAAATTGTTTTAAGCTTTCGTAATTTTCACTCATAACCCATGATACCCTACAGTGTAGGGCCTACACAGTCTACTCGTAACCTGCACTGCAATGTGGTAGAAACCTCGAGGTAGTTATTACTCGTTGTTAGCGTTAAAAGTCCATGTTGTGGTTTATTAGTTCTACTACTACCTAGTAAAAATGCGAAAGTTTGTACCTATGTGTGTGTGTTATGTATCTTACTTTGCCACGCTAAAACGGCTGGATGGATTTGGATAAAATTAATACGTAGGTAGGTGGATGTTTAGAATATATGTTACTTTTTTGGACAGGAAAAAGTCTTGAAATTTCAAACGCTAGGATTAGAAACATGAAACAGCGCGAGTGTTTTATATTAAATTAAAGGAAATTACGATGTAATTTTTTGAGGGTTTCCACAGGAAGTTCCATGGTTTACACGTGCGAATTGCGGGTAAAGAATAGTACTTAAATTCATAAATATAGCTTATCACTTTGGCATTTGACACTGTGCCGGAACTGACTTCGCTGAAATAGGCTGTGTCCGTCAAACTAGTAGACATTACATATTTATCGTTTACTCAAAGAATAGCCCCCCTTGGTGGGCTCACGACACAGGGAATATTAGATGGCTCTACACCCCATAATCTTGGATGCTGAAGAATTAGTACGGACTGAGCTGAGCTGTAAACCGTATGGCGCAGACGTGAAATGGGTACTTCAAGTTTAGAAAAATACAACTCCATGTGTTCTCGTGAAACTAGAGTACAGTATAAATATAGGTTCTTTATATAAACCCCCTGTCAAACTAGCACTTTCTTCTAAGAACTCGTACGTGATGTGTATTTTAATTTATAACATATTACCTAATATTTTTAAAGACATGAATTTAAATGTATTTAAATGGCAGATTCGTGAATGGCCTGTAAAAAAATGTTATTATAGTATTAATGAACTTTTGAATATGTAATGTCATTGTGACTAATGGATATTTATTACTTTTAATTTAAATTATTTTTTATTATTGTTATTAATTTATGCGAATTTATTTGACATTAACTATATTATAATATTATAATGTTTTGTTTGTACACCTGAAAAGGTAGAGAATTGGTGTATCTAATTTATAAAATTGTTATCTGTACCAACAATGTAAACCAATCCTCACAAACAATAAAAAGAATTTGAATCAGCTAAGTGCGAGTCCCGTACCGAAGTCAAAAAGTCCAAAGTATTTTATTTGTGAAACAGGTGATTGGTTAGGAGGTTGGTGCATAAATACAGATATGTTACATTTTTCGTTTTGCACTATGTTTTGCCAGTTGGCGTACAAAAACATTGGCTATTAAGCCTGACATTAATCTATCCATACTAATATTATAACTGCGAAAGTGTGTTTGCATGTTTGTGTGTTTGTCCGTCTTTCATGCCGTAACGGAGCGACGGATCGACGTGATTTTTGGCATGGAATAGTTTATGAGTCCAAGAGTGATATGGGCGACTTTTTATCCCTGAAATATGCACAGTTCCCGAAGAAACAGCGCGCGATAACCGATACCACGCGGGCGGAGCCGCGGGCAACAGCTAGTTGTACTATATTTTGAACATTACATTAGATAGGTATACGAGAAAAAAACAAATCAAAGATAAAGAAAAATCCGACAGTTAGTTACGAGAGAGAGGGAAGTTTTAGATTTGTTACTGATACAATAAATAAGATTTTCTGATTTTTCCTATTATTGGCATTCATAATGTGTCAAGTGTCCTTTTTTGAATCACGCGTTATTTCGCAAAGGTCCATATCAACCCTGGCAGAGGCCCATATGGACCCTGGCAGATTGTGAAATGTGTGAAATGTAACAATAAGAACCTATGTATACTCACACAACCTATCAATAAATATTTGAATTTTTTTTAAATTTGTAAATTATTTTAGTTTCGTTTTTTTAAGATAGGTAGTACTAGCTTATTACGGATATTAGAAAAGTTAAAGGAACTCCGCTCCCGCTACTCTCCCC
Source organism: Choristoneura rosaceana (assembly GCA_037349165.1). NCBI lineage: Eukaryota > Metazoa > Arthropoda > Insecta > Lepidoptera > Tortricidae > Choristoneura > Choristoneura rosaceana. Next base: position 1,810,783 of record JAZBNJ010000033.1, read on the forward strand.
GCACACAGCCTTACCCTGATTACATCCCCTGCGACATCCCTTTGACGCCGCCGAGATGTATGAAAAAGTAACACGCTGCAGAATTTTATTATGAGACGGGCGTAAGTGTTCACATACTCGGGTGTCGTATGAGCCAGGGAAATTTTTCATAACTTTGCTTAAAAAATAATGTTTTTAATCTGCAATTTTTTAAATAAAAAGTGAGAAAAGTCCTCGAGTAGCGGCCACGAACCCGAAGAAAAGAGCGTTGGACAGGTGGACTGACGATATCGCTAAAGTTGCGGGTAACATGGTAAGCTGTCGTTCATTGTGACTTTGTTCAACAGTGGGCGTCTTCAGGCTGATGATGATGAGTGAAAAGTTTCGGTTAATGATTTGGATGAAAATAGTAGATTGTACACCAAGAACATAAAACCATCCATTTTACCCAAGACGTTCATATAGCCACTCGAGCCAGCACGGCGAGTGGAAAATGGGTTTAATGCTCGAGTTTTACACTCAGCTTTTCACTTAGATTGCGAGAAAATGAAATAGAAACAGTGGAAACAATTGTTCACTTTTTATGTACCTTTTATTTTTCATGCATTATTATATAATTATATTTTTTAGTTTTATTGATTGATTTTTAGTTTTAATAAATTATAAATTATTTAAAAAATATGTAGAGACTTTTTGTTTGTGGCTGTTGACACCTGATTGTCTTGGTCTTAGAGTCTTAATCTTGGTCTTAGATTTTACTTTAGTGCATAAAAAGTCATTTTATGTCGCCTAGATCCACCATGACCATGAACTTTATGAGCATGAGAAGTGAAAAAGTATTTTTTTTTAAGCAAAATCATAATACCTGGTGATTCGTTAAATATACCCGACCATATTGCAAAACATAATGCTTAACCTCAACTTGCGTAACAATCTAAAGTATTAAGCAACAAGGAAAATTACTAAGCCGTTATTATAAATGAAGCTTTCAGTGTCAGTGATAAGAGATAGCAGGGCACCGACCCCGTATCGACAAGTTTACTATCAAGGCGTCAGATTATCGTCTAAGTGTCTATTTTGTCTCGAAGACACTTCAGATTACAGACAAATAGTTTATAACTAGTGTTTGATACTGCTGTGATAATCATTACCTTCGCAATTGAGTATTGAGTTACTTTAAGTTGGACAAAATTGGCGAGCATCTGATATCTATGTGGGAACCTACACTTTGAAGACAGCAAAGAGCAAACGGAAAACTGCATTGAAATTCTGATTCCCATTCACGATAAAAGAGTTTACCTTTGGCTGCCGCTTTTTGATATTAAAAAAACTACAGTTCGAAAGTGGAAAAAACTCTTCTTAATATCAAGATTGGTTTTTTGGAGTCTTTTTGTATTTTTTATTTCAATTCCAAATTTTTACTTTTACGGTCATCCCGTAAAACCTAAATTGAAAATACAAACTAAAATATAGATGCACAGAATAACCAGAAAAATAAGACCAGCACTGGGAATCGAACCCAGGTCCTCGGTTCTTAATATCGTTATAAGTTAATGTGTCTGCTCCAATAATTATTCGTGATAGACTTTTATTTTCTTTAAAAACCGTTAATACACATTTGTTCGTTTTTAAAGATTATAAGTCTATCACGAATCATTATTAAGAAGAGTAAGTAATAATTATTAAGTAGATACATTAAAAAAAGACATTAAGAAGAGTTCTATCAGATTATTTTTTGTAATGTTCATTAAATTTTTATGGGATAATCGAGTTAAACTAAAAAAATGCAACGTTGCTAGCTCAGCAGGAATAAATGCTCTTAAAAATGTTGCTTTTTTAGAAGATGACCTGCTATATGTAGCTAGTACCTAGGCATTAAAATGTGTCCATATTCAGCGTGTATTTTTAATACTACCTCAAACTTTAACCAGACGAAGATTTAAGTGATGTGAACCGATGTCAAAACAAATTGTTAATTTAGAATTAACTAACAGAGCGTAATTATTTTTTTAAATATTTTCGAGCAGCAATGTAATGCGTACAAGAAGAGAGAAGCGTTCTGTGACAGCTGTCACGTCAACAAGTGCGATGTTTTGAATAAAAACAAAGTAGTATCGCGTAACGATACATTGCGTGCTAATTAATTTTGTAAGGAAAATAATAAGTATTTTTTTTTTACTAAAACATAACAAAATGTGATTATTATGGCCTTCACTAAATGCCCTTAAAGTTTGAGTAGTATTAAAAATACACACTGTAGATAAGTCGACGTTTAATATTCGACAAGTAAATGACTTAAGTCCTATATCAATTCTGTGCTCTACTACGCACATTTTTACCTATAACGGTTTTCCTCCCTGACCTCTTTATCTATTTGTAGCTTTGTAACCACGCGGACCTTGGATAAAATGGAATAAACTGGTACTTCAAAGACACATTTCATTCAAGAGACCATCATAAATTCTGGTTTGAAATGTCATGTTACGAGGGCGACACTGAAAGTTTTTAGAACTGGCCACTTGTAAACAATATAATAAAAAAGTAAGTTTAAATTTTGAAAATGGAACTCTTTGCCAATATTATTGAGTATGTATTTCATTCATTTGTCATTTGTTTTATGATTTGGCGGCAAATTGAAAATTGTCTGCGTCACGTCAACATGAATTTAACTCGCGAAAATTTTCGTGCAATGATTTTTTATGACTTTCGATGTCATTTAAGTCAACAAGAAAGCTATGATAGACTTCGATTGGCCTTTTATGATGAAGCCCCATCTCGTGCGACCATTTACAACTGGTTTAATGAGTTTAAACGTGGTCGCACTAATCTCACCGACGATCTGCGTGAGGGACGGCCTTCTACGGCGACGACTGAAAATAACATCAGTGTTGTGCAGCGTATGATAGAGACTGACAAAAGAGTGACGTATCAGCAGATTCGGACAAGCTTAGGCATCGGTATGAGTCAAGTGCATAAAATCCTCCATGAACATTTAGCGGTCAGGAAGCTTTGTGCGAGGTGGATACCTCATAATTTGACCGAGGCCCAAAAACTCCGTCGGGTTGATTGGTGCCGTGAAATGATTGAAAGATTTAACGGAGGTGACTCAAATGCTGTTTTCGACATACTTACGGGTGACGAAAGCTGGGTTTACTGTTATGATCCAGAAACCAAGAGACAGTCTGCTCAATGGGTGTTTCCTTTCGAGGAGTTGCCAACTAAAGTGAAGAGAGGTCGAAGCGTGGGAAAAAAGATGGTGGCCTCGTTCTTCGGAAGGACAGGTCACTATGCGACAATTGTTTTAGAGGATCAAAAAACAGTTACTGCAGAGTGGTACACTAACAATTGTTTGCCACTTGTATTGGAAAAAGTTCGGGAGAAGCGACCTCGAAGTAGGATCCTTCTTCACCACGACAACGCCTCGTCGCACACCGCCAGGCGAACGATCGACTATTTAGTGACGTCAGACGTGGAATTACTGGGTCACCCGCCGTATAGCCCCGACCTCGCACCTTGCGATTTTTATTTATTCCCAAAAACAAAAGAAAAACTTCGAGGAAAACTTTGTATGAACACCGAGGAAGCAGTGGGTGCGTTTCAAAAGGCCGTCGAAGAGACCCCTAAGGACGAGTGGGCTAAGTGCTTTTCTCAGTGGTTCCATCGGATGCAGCGGTGTATTGATGTGAATGGACACTATTTTGAAAAGATATAATAAAACTAATAACTTGCTAGTTTGCTCAGTTTTTGATTTTCTAAGAACTTTCAGTTTGACCCTCGTAAGTAGGATGGTACCTAGTTTTTTTGCAAGGTTGTAATCTAAAGGTCACGAGTGTCATCATCGTGTCCTTAACTCATGACGAATTCACATTTTGTAATAACCAAACCAAGGAAGAAATAATTTTCGAAATCACTACACGAAAATACAATTCCAAAATAAAATTCTGAAGATTTTTTTTTACTCAGTAACAGTGAAAATGAACGAGGGCAGGAATTGTCTCCAAATCAATTCACATTTTTCAAATTGATCACAACATTTCTCCATTTTTTTTTTCACAGATATAATTTAGAAAATCGATTCCAATTTTTTAGTCTCAACAAAGCTATCAGTAGGTACTCAAAAATTTGAAACAAGAATATAAAAGACACTTTACAAATAAACCATGTGAAATAGAATGTTGTTGAATATTAAAACTGTTGAGACAACAAATGGCCACTGGTTCAGCAAGTAAGCGAAAATTTCATTTTTCTGAATCGCTGTTTTCCTTGAAGCGCTCACTTGTCGTTGTTTGTACAGCTGAGAAGGCAAGAAAAAACCGCCGAAACCGGCTCGGACCATTTCGGAAATATTTGGCTTACGGCTTGTAACGTCGGCAGCAAAGAGAAACACAAGTTTTCTCTAAAATAATAAGCTTTAAGTAATTAATACAAAATTGGAAAATAAAACGAATGACGTAAAAATCATAAATTTCTGTTGAAAAATAAGGATCAGAGCGAATGAAGTTTGCATCTCTCTTCAAAATCAAAGTCAAAATCTCTTTATTCAATTTAGGCTATAACAAGCACTTATGAACGTCGAAAAAATCTACAACCGTACTAATAATATAACGTAATACTACCATCTTCTTCGGGCTTGCTATGGCCATCGTGATAAGTCTTAATAACTAGACTTAGTTCCTCTCTGATTCTTTCTGTTTCTAATTGGTAATTCAAAACGTCCATTATTAATATTTTTTTTGAGATTCATATATTCAAAAATATTCTTTCAGATCTTGGTTTTAATAAAAAAACAGTATATACTTTAAGAAATAAAAAAATACTTGCATATTTCCTATGTCATAGACGGACTTAGTTTAATGAACTGATTTTGGACGCTACCACCACTGCTACTAGCCTCTACTAAGAAGTGCAAACTTCGGACTTCGTATCTTGCCGTCCCGCAGACTTTTACATTATTTAATACGAGTGAGAGGAATGGCACGATACGAACTTCAATTTTTGAATTTTTTAGTAACCTAGGCCCTTCTGGTATTGCGAGTGTCTAGCAACTTTGATCACTGACCATCAGTGGGCCAACTTACGAGTAGGTACTTATCTGTATACATCCCTACTAATATTATAAATGCGAAAGTAACTCTTTCTGTCTGTCTGTCTATCTGTCTGTTACGCTTTCACGTCGAAACCATTGAACCGATTTTGATGAAATTTGGTATGTAGGTAGTTTGAACCCTAACTAAGGATCAACATAGGATACTTTTTATTCTGGTAGAGGTCGCTACCGCGTGATAACCTAGATCCACGCAGACGAAGTCGCGGGCATAAGCTAGTATAAAATATGTACTCTTTTGTTCCAGTAAAACATATTTATATTTCATAAGAATAACTTTTGATTATGTTACGCTTTTATTACGTACCTCAAGAAAGCTGCTTTTTTTGCTGTCGGTAGTTGTCACCGCGGCCGCAAGATGGCGCCGTGCGCCGGCGCGGAACGCCTCACGATCACGATGCGCTGACGACGTCGGGGCCGATGAGCTTTTATTTATTTACAGCCCGCACCGTACCTGGTTTTAGAATAGGACAAGCCTTCGTATCTTGCCGTCCCGTTGGCGCTTATATTAATCTGCGATCCTCCTGGTGTTGCAGGTGTCTGTGGGCGGTGGTAATCTCTTACCATCAGGAGACCCACTTGCTCGTTTGCCATCCAGTCGAATAAAAAAAAATCAAGATTTTCGGGAGGTTAGTCTGTATTCCCGTTGGTTCAATTGGTAGGACACTTGGCGTTTATATTCACGAGATAAGGGTTCGAACCTTGTCTGGTCGCTTTCATTGAAAACATTCTCGGTCCTACAGCGTGTATTTTGATACTACCTCAAACTGTAACCAGACGAAGATTTAAGTGCTGTGAACCGATATCAAAACAAATTGTTAATTTGGAATAAATTACCAACGCGTAATTATTTTTTGAAATTCTTTCTAGCAGCGTTGTAATTCGTACAATAATTTGATACGAGAGAGAAGCGTTCTGGGACAGCTGTCACGTCAAGAAGTGCTACGTTTTGAATAACATAATATCGTAGTGACAATTTGTGTGCTAATTAATTTTGTATGGAAAATAATAAGTCTAGCTTTTTTACTAAAACATAATAAAACGTGATTATTAAGGCCTTCAATAATAACTACCCTTAAAGTTTGAGGTATTATCAAAAATACACGCTGTATATTCTCTATAGTATAGTATATATCTGTAGGTATATATATAAATTTAAATTCGCAAATGTAGCTCTTGACTAAAACATGGTAGAGATATCAAACTCAAACTCACAACATTTATTGACAACAAAAACAGACTACATCACAACAAAAACAGTATAAACATATATAGGAGAAGAGAGAAATAGATAGAAGAGAGAAGAGATATAATATAGAGGTAAGTTTAAGTTTATTACCGATACCTAAATACTTTACACTAAAAATTTAAAAATAGGTGTGTTTGAATTCAAATATTTGAATTAAGTAATAAAATGATCCGATCACTGGTTCCTTCATTATTATCATTATAATGCATTAATAGCATCCTAACCGTCTCACGCGGCGCCATTCCTAGATAGCTATGTTTGTTTGACGGTCTCGGGACTAAACTCTTATCTGTCCCGATAACACCTCCGGGTTTTGTGTTTGTCGGTTGGAGGCGTCGTGAAGCATAGTTTTATTTTGGGGACATTTCTGGAAGAAAATGGTGCGAAAACGGTAGAAGAAACGCGTATACCTAGGGGTCAAAGGTCTGTCATTATTTTTCAATACTCTCTTTGCAAACGAATGGTATCATCCACGATTCAAATTTAAATCTTTTTATTCATACTACATGTGGCTGCCTAACAAAATTCGAATTCTACCTCTCGTCTCACAATCATGATCTCTGACCCATAAACAGGGGGCCTACCACGATCTTTCCTAAACGATCCAAACGCAGAGCAGTTCAATTTAGGCACCTAAATTGAATCGTCGAAATTGGTACCACGACCTTTATTTCTCAGAACTGAATCTCAATCGCTTACAAGTGAATGAAAGACCGATATTTTCTCTGATATATGTATCGCTGAACCTCACTTGAAATGAATCACAAAAGTAACGTCGTAGTACGAAATAGCGATGCAGTTCAGTTTAGAGCTTAAACTGAATCGTATTAAGAGAGCGTGGTAGGCCCCCTGGCCGTCTAAATAAAAAAAAATGAAGTCACCTCAAGGTAACAAATCGTTAAAACCCCTAAGTAATTATTAAAACAGAATTAGAAGCTAATCTTATTTCGAAGTTCGGGATTCAATCGAATCATAAAGTCAGAATAAACAAGGCCAGCACCTAACCTACTCCATTAAATGGACATCGGCGAAAATTTTCTAAAGAAAATTTGAACAAATTACCAACCCCGTCCAGTCCTCTCTTAAATAAAGGTTTTTTTTAATTCAACCTTAATTGTTAGCTTGGACGACGTGGACCAGAGAGCGCCAAGAAAAAAATGGCGTACCCCTATTACTTTTTATGTAAAAAATGGTACGGAAAAAATATTTTTTATAGGTTTTTGTAAAACAGAGACCGTGTACGTAGATTACAGCATTTTTAAGTGAGCAGTCTAAGTCTTGTGTAATATATACGATACAATATTTAATTTAATTTAATTTAATTTGTAATTTATTAATTGGTTTTACCATTTTTATTTACTTAAATAAATAAATGATTAAATATTTACGACGATTTTTCATTAATAAAAACTAAATATCACCTTTCGATTATGTTTCCATATGTAATAAGACCAATCAGACCCCTATAACTCTTGCTTATCCGGCCTTCCACCTGTCTGCCCTTCTGTCACAGGGCTGTATGTTTTTAACTGCATAACATAAGGTGTATATCATTACGGCCGAGGAATAAATAAGAATAAAATACCTTTTCATTAAAGTTTAGGTAAGCGTCGTCAGAAAAGTTTTTTTCATCCGATTCTCATAATAACAATTGTGTGTGCTAGGACACCTTAATCAAAAACCGTTACACCCTGACTTACGCTTGACAGGTTTATTAATCAGTTGAGAGTAAAAAAAAGGTTGTAAAAATAAAAAATATTTTTTGCACTTCCATCTTTATTGCATGAAACCGTCCAAGTGATTACTACGGCGGGATTTTTCCGTTCAATTGAACTTATGAAAAGTCCGTCCTCACGGTAATCACTGTTTGATCTCATTATGTACAATTATAGACGAATTCGTTTAGGCCCACGCTTTTGGGGCCTATTTTATAAATACACCAACGAGATGGAAGAACAATTTGAACATGGGATGTAGATTTTCGACATGTTTATCATAATAGTTTATTGCAAATTAAGTGGTAAAAAAGGTGTGTGAAATTACCAAATGTGTCTGTTTTTTTTATCACGGCCCATTGGAGTACACGTCAATTAATATTATGAAGGATTTGGATGTTTATCACAATTACTCACTGAAAAACGCTTCAACAGATTTGGATGAGGCATATATTTAGGTACTAAAAAAATATTCTGTATTCCCGTACAAAATGAAAGTAAGCAAATGGCTCTTTTTAACCTCCGACGCAAAAAGAGGGTTATAAGTTTGACCGCTATGTGTGTCTATGTGTCTGTGTGACTGTCTGTGGTACCGTAGCTCTTAAACGGCTCGACCGATGTGAATGCGGTTCATTTTATTTGAAATCATGTTTAACGATGGTTCTTAAATATGTTTCATCAAAATCGGTTTAGCCGTTTTTGAGATATTGAACTTTTAAGTGACAAAGTCGGGAGTTTTTAAACTTTTTGTTCGTTAGGTTTGGTTTGTCACTGTTTTATAAATTACCAACCAGCAGAACCTGTACGAGTATAGAGTGTAACGTTATCTAGGTACCTATGTGCACCTACAATATTAGTGTTTCAAGCTCAGTTAAATACATCAACCCTTTTGTTGAAATAAGTCTGATCAAATTTGCGATTTCCATTATTATGTAGATATTGTTAAAATTAAATAACGAAATCAATGTATGGAAACTGCAAATTTAAAGGACTACACAACACAGACTGGCTACATTTCAACAGCATTGTCCAGCATTGATTGAACATAAATACTAATTTTGTAACACGTTAAACATTTCAACCTTTATACATATATCTTCCTTTCTATCTTAGATCAAAAGTGAGAAAAGAAAATATCTTCAAAGTAAACCTTATGAACTTCTGTCTGTCGTTAAGGCCGTCCCAGCCAAATTAACACGTAAATCAATATTAATAAAGCACACAAAGGAAATGAAATCTTTAATTTCATCTTTCATAAGCAAATACCTGTGCAAATTGTCCTGCTTCGAGTAAAAAGCTTCTTATATTAAACTGAGTTAAAAGGACTTAGACAATAATGAGCCAACAGCCTCTGTTGGCTCAGCGTCGTCTCAAGGCGGGATGGTGACATCAATATTGCTTGGCTACTCTTGGATTTTGGATTATACGTTTAAAAAAAATAGATAGTCATAGACAAAGTAGTATTTGCAGAGGATGGTTTGTTTGGATGTTTAAAGGAGATAACTGTCATGACAATTAGTTCGTTTTTATTAAAAAAAAAATAGTTTCGAAAGATATTTCTCTACTTAGCCTCTAAGAGCCTTTGCACAACGCGTTTTTTTCCATAGAGCAGCCATACTACTTGAGTGCACGTCACCTTTAAAAAACGCAATAAAGGTCCTAAACTTGGATGGAGTAATTTGATCTGAAATTGGAATTATTTCGTGCTTTTTTAATTTTATAATTTTCAACTACATTTAAAATCTGAAGGATAGGTTTTGAGGTTTTTTTTTTATAAGATAGGGGCAAGCAAAAAGCAGTTGATCATCAACGTAAAACATATTCGTAAAAACTATTATTACACCTGTAATTTTCTACTGCTACATTCGTATTTTTAATTCAGCAGTACCTACCGATTTCGCATGTTATTTTCACGGATGTAATTTAACCTTAATAACCGGCATTTAAATTTAATAACCGACAACTGTGACTATATATATTTAAAATTTGTTTTGAACATAATGTACAATTATTTTAACCATTAACGTAGTTTTAGAGACTTGCTTGTGGCCCACAGATTCCTTATTTAAAATTATGATTCGAACGAGCCCAAAGCAGACCATAGAGCGCAATCGTCCGGCCATCGACCCCAGATATTAGACTGAGCAAATAAACACGCGGGAATTATCAGGGCACAGAGGGCGCCCCAGTCACGTAGCGAGAAAAGCGATTTATGTAGTCTATGGATGTGGGTGGCATACAACCTCCGCGATGTGGACTTATTTTGTTTTTATTTTTTTTGTTTTTTTTTGGATTTGTTCGTTTTATCTTATGAATTACGAGGTTAAAAGATGAATCATTTACTTATAATATAACAGTTATTTAATCGAATAATTCAAATGAGGCGTAACTTTAAATGTTGGGAAATAAAACCGAAAATAGAGTTCAAGTATAGAAAATAGAGCTCTATTTTCGGCTCATAAAAAAAAAACAAAAATAATATCATTTCACACATAATTATTAGAAACTATCACTACAATTTATTAGATAGTTCAACCCTTTTCTTATTCAATATTTTTGATGACTTGCTACAATTCAAGAACTTTTTTTTGAAATAAGAACGGAGTGACAGATAAAAAAAACTTGAATTGGGGTGTTAGATGTTCCAAATACAAAAATTAATCCAAATTACCAATTCTCATTCAAATATTTCTAGAAATAGATACATTCCATGCTAGAAGCGGCCGCCCGAAGCCGTATTATTGACCGAGCGTTATACGCATGCGCGGGCAGGGCTTAAAGATATATAGCAGCTAGATATGGTATTACCCGCATTGGGAGTATAGTCGTCAACAGGTAGACTTTATGCACAATTAGTGGGATAAAGAGTTTACCATACAATACAGTACAATAATTATGGCTAGACTGTAATTGTTACCACTCGTAGATCTGGTAGGCTTCCCTCAACCATAAAAAAAAAACTAAAAACAAACATACAAATCAAACCCTGCTCACAGCTTTTCAGATGGGTGATGCGCGAAAGTTTGCCCAAGCTGAGACGGAGACGCTTATCTCGCGTTTCAGACTCGCGCAGTCAACAATGTAGTAGAAAAACAGACAGACAGACGGACTTGACGAAACTATAAGGGTTCTGTTTATGCCATTTAGGCTCCGGAACCCTAAAAAAGCAACTAGAATCCGATTATTGAACTAGTTCAAAACACCCTGGCAGAGATTTTTCAAGCAGTTTTGTATCAAGATGACTTGAAATATTTAACCATCTAGAAAGGTGACTTAAATGTCAAAGTTGTCGAATGGACCTCATGATACGTACCAGCGCCTAGTAAGTAGCTTGTCACAGTAGCCCTCATTACTAATTCTTGCATAGCTCTGATTACCCTTTCCATTTTTTTGAAATTTCGGAAAATATATGGTTTTTCTTACTCAGAACCAAAAGCACAATCGATTCCAATCGTTTAAAAAAATGTCCCCAGGTTTTCATACAAAATTTTATTAGTCAGTTTTGTGACGCCCATACTGAGTGTATGAAAAAAACGTCGCAAAAGTGACATTTTTTTTAATTATCGGAATCGATTGCGCTCTTGATTCTGAGTAGGAAAAAACATATTTTTTCTAAAATTTCAAAAAAATAGAAGGGGTACACTTTATTGAAAACGCCCAAACGTGTCTTTAATAGTTCTCACTTAAAAACTCCCACACAGCAAATTTAGCCGAAATCTTTAGAAAGTTTCCGAGAACTCTGAAAGGAATAAATAAATCTATAAAGAATGAACCCTTTAAAGGTTACCTAATATAATTTATACATGCTCTGACTAAATTTATCAGTAAAATAATTCAAGAGTAACTTTTATGTGAACAAAAATTCTTTGCCGACTCAATATTTTATTAGCACTATGAAAAAACTAAACTATTAACAGCGCTCTATCTACGGCTTATTTTTCCTTCCCAACAATTAACGGTGCGGTCAGACTAATCGTTATTTACAGAGCCTGGCCACAACAGCAAGCAATACTTTAAAAACAGAACGCCAAAAAAGAAACAACACATAAATCAAAATGAAGAACAATCCATTAACTCGATCTACAAAAAAACGAACGGAGCGCTCTCATTGGCTGTCCCGTTGGCGGGAGCACGGGATTGGTCGCGCCGGCGCGCTGCGTTCGGAAATCTGATACTTTTTAATAATGGCTCCTTTAGCTAATGCGATCGGCTTTTATATTAGATCGTAGGTTAGTATTTTATTACATAGGAGGGTCCAAATACGTTCTTAAGTGGCCGTTTCCAATTTTGTGGGAAAGGGGATGCCTGTGTCGGATTTCTGAACGCATTGCGGGGAAGATAATAAGCTACGTTTGGTTGGCTTACTGGAATTTGTTTTGTTGTTTTGGTACACCTGATTTGTTTCCTAATTGCAGGCTGTTGAGATTTATGAGAACATAAGGCATAAGGTTGTAGGTACACAGGGGTAAAAGGGTGGCCACAATCATTTTCACACAATATTGTCGTATTTGTCGTCCCACAAGTACAGAGAGCCTACTCCGAAATTCGAAAATCGAAGTTCCTATCGTACTGTCCCTTTCACCCTCGTATTAAATAGTATAAGTGTCAGAGGGACGGAACGACACGATTCGTGTCACACGAACTTCGATTTTCGAATTTCGTAGTAGCCCCATAGAAGCGCAATGGAAAATCGAAAAAACTTGTGACTGATTATAGCTGACCCCGCGACGTCGTGCAAGAATAATTCATTTACTTACCGCTATCCCGCGGGAACCACGCAACTTTCCGACATAAAAATTATCTTATCCTTCCCAGGGTCTCCAACTAGGTGCTTCTAATTCAAATTCTATCTAAATCGGTTTAGCGCTTTATTCGTGAATAGGTAATTTAGTTGGTGTACTGCCGTTTCGCCAAATTTCACTTCCCAAAAAACTTATCGCAATAGTTTCATTCATTACCCAAACAAATCTTTGGCATATTTACATTTCGCATTTTATTCATTTGGTCAAATTATCATTTGGCATAATTTTAGTTTGTCAAATTTTATAACGACAAACGTTTATTAAGCAAACGTTTTATATTGGCAAATATTGTATTCCAAAAAAATGTTTGTTCAAAATGACATTTCGCACAAACCAACCACAAAAACCAACTGCTACCAGAAAAGTAGCTTATGTCAGAACTGCGTGTTCCACAGAAACGGACTGCTATCTGAAAAGTAGATGAGGTTAGACTGCATCCCCCACAGAAAACGGACTGCTACCAGAAAAGTAGGTTAGATTATAGGTTAAAACTGCGTCCCCCGCAAAAACGAACTGCTATCAAAAGAGTAGGTTAGGTTAGGTTAGAACTGCGCCCCTCCACAGAAACAAACTGTTCCCAGAAAAGTAGGTTATTATGTCATGCGATATTATGGGAACAGTAGGTACATTATGCCAAACGATACATTTTACCAAATATTACTTGGCAATATGAAACATGACTAAGTAATTATTTGCGAAACAATAATATGCCAAATAAAAATGTACTAACTGTAAATTTGCGTTAAGTTTTTTTGCCAAATGATTTTTTGCCGAATGATAATTTGGGTAAAATTTTTTGGGATGTGATACTTTGGGAAAAGTTTTTTGGCCATACATTAGTAATTCAATTTAGTTACTTTTGCATTTAAATATTAATGACGGGGAAGTACGGATATGGATAGATTTTGTGCGCAAAAGAATACTTCAGTGGTGACTTCGTGGTCACATAACAAAGCAAAAGGACAAAAGGATTATTTGATGGTTTGAACCCACTATCTTACGCTTGGAAGGCCATAGAGGCCGCCACCAATAGGGTACTTGACTTGCGGTTTAAGTATAGGGAGACCTTAGTTTCTAAAAAAAATTAACATTTATAACCACAATCCAATTATCAAGGAAAAAACTTCGAGATCGTTATTGCCAATACCGGTGAACGGTATAATAACAGCGTCAACTTATCAAACAAGTTATTGCTCAAAGCACACTCGAGACTCATTGATGGGACTGGGCAAACAAAAATATCGACTATTCGATAGCGAATCGATACGATACTACGAGCAAATACTATGCAATAAGATAAAATCCGATAAATAGAACGCACCCAACCTTCAACGGTCGTTCCCGCGCTTTTAACGGGAAGCAGTAAACAACTTACTTACCTATTTTCAATAAACCGTTGCCTTTTGTTAGACATTAGTGTTGACCCGCGGTTTCGCACGTGTAAATTATAAGGTCCAGCAGTTTAATTTAAATTCCATAAAAATAACTCATGGTCTTTATTACGTCGCATTATAAAAAAATAGTGCCTTAGTTCATGACTACACTTAGCGGATAAGATTTCAAGATTTCATCCCGATTCCGATGGAATATCGAGATAAAAAGTAGCCTATGTGTTATCCCAGATGCCAAATTTCATCCAAATCTGTCCAGTCGTTTTAGCGTGAAGGAGTAACAAACATAAATACACAAAGGTAACTAACATAACCTAGGATTATTGGGTAAATCTTTTCAATAAGTACTTATTAAATTTGGATACGAATTCTCGACTAATTTCATTATAGTTAAGTAGAGTTAACTTAAATACAGTACACACTAAAGGTAACTCAATTGATTCAATACCTATACTTAATTATTTGGTATCCTTACGATAGAGATGCAGGTAGTGATTTCAAAGACACAGTGTAGTCACAAAATAATTATGAACGAATTTGTAAATATTATGTTGCAATTTTAACCGACTTAAAAATAATGAAATTTAGATTTCTATATTCAATCGCTATCAGTATATCTAAAATATACTACATACTATGTACAGGTGAGGAAACGCAATCACGCGGAACCTCTTCAGAATCAATATTTCTCTATGATTTCTTTGACTGATGTATGAAATATCAACATGAAATTTGCGGCAAAAAGGGTCCAGCGTGGCATCTCAGTTTCTTCAACTGTTGGTACCTACTAACCTATTATATGTTAAGCTTATTCTGAAAATACCTGGTCCAAGTTAAATCTTTTATAACGGAAATGTATTTTTATGGCAAAAATAGGTTAAATGTAACGCTGTCTTATCAGAAGAGGCGCGAAACATTCTTCAACCATGACTCGATGTCCTCGCATACTTTATCACACAATCATCTATATTTGCATATCTGCCTTATCGACACATGAAGTTTCACTGTCAGTCGTCAAATTAACCACTGTTTTGATGATTTGTTATTTCCTGGCTATAATTATAAAACTTGTCAGAATTTTTTTTCAATACTGATCCTATCTCTTCAAAACAGTCAGCAACAGTAGAAACAGCAAATTGTGGCATTGGTGGCGTGGCAAAAGGCGGCAAATACATATAACCGTCGAAGGAGAAGCCCGCCCTCGAGTGGCAACCACGAACCGGAAGGCAAAACACAGAAGAAAAATGCCTCTCACTTAGTTGCCTGACGATTTTGAGAGTGTTACGTGCAACCGGCGGATGCAAGAATTTCATCCGAATCCATGAATCCGTTTTAGCAGGAAAAAGTAATAAGTACACTTCATTGAGTTCACTACACATATATACACAAACATTCGCATTAGTATGAGTAACATTATTAATGCTATACCAACTTTACAACTCGTAATCCACACTCCTATACTAATATTATAAATGAGAAAGTCTGTCTGTGTGATCTTTCTGTCAGTCTGTTAAATTTTCACTTATAAACTGAACCGATTTAGATGTTATTTCGTATGGAGATAGATTAATTCCCTGAGAAGGACATAGATAAGTTTTATGCTGAAAAATTGCATAGTTACCACGGGTTAGCGATAAACGAATTCTTCGCAGACAAAGTCGTAGGCAACAACTGTGCTAGAGTGTACCTTAAAAATTAACACGTAGTTTTCTTGCATTTTTACTCAGCAAAAATACTCACTTGTGATTGGCTCTTTTGTGAATTGACGTTCTCGCAAAGCTGCGTGGGCGCAAATTACGTGCAAAAAGCATTCTTAAGTATCATAACTAACTCCTAATGAACGTCCAAATGTCCTAATCATTATTACATGTTAGACAAAACGTTGACAGGGTCAACGAACTTAGTTTAAGTGGAATGGTTGAAGACAATTAGTTACAAACCGACAGACTAATTGACAGGATGGATTGGCATTCATACGTATAGTCAAGGGCAAAAATATGTGAAAACTCATTCACTTTATACGGGTCTATATCGACTGGTAGAAAATTGTTAGTCATAATGTAATGTTTGACATAACTCTTTTTTTCTCTGAATCGCTTCTCATGCGGAGGGTCGTGGGTTCAAACCCCGGCTCGCACCTCAGAGTTTTTCTAAATTCATGTGGCGGAATTACATTTGAAATTTTGCGGGGAAGGAAACATCGTGAGGAAACCTGCATAACCTGCGAAGCAAAGCAATTCAATGGTGCGTGTGAAGTTCCCAATCCGCACTGGGCCCCCGTGGGAACTATGGCCCAAGCCCTGTTCTTCTGAGTGGAGGCCTGTGGCCAGCTGTGGGACGTATATAGGCATGCATAATTTTTAATTTATTGTTATCGCAATCATCATCGCCATAGGCACAGAGTAGATAATCCATAGGTATCACTAGCTAATCGACTAACGTCCACTGCTGGACAAAAGCTACTCCTAAATATTTCCACAACTTGATGGATTACACTAAAATTCCTATTCAAATTCCCGTCGCCAAGTAAAAGTTTAAAACAAAACTTACCCTTATGAAGCGGAGCAATTTTTCCATCGCGAAGTTGTCTGACCAAACTAATTCATCTTGTGGCTGGTCATATATCACTGTCACTGTCACACGCATGGAAATCTAATCCTCACTCCGTGGACAGAATTATTTCAAATTGGAAAAGTGGACGGCCAAAAGTTTTGCTAAGGAATTGGCAAAATTGGCCCTTTTTCGGGCCCTTTCTGGCGCTGCGAGGCTTCATGCTTTGTTGGGGATAAAGGTGCTTTAGATTGTTATTGAAAATTGTTAATCTTCATAATGACGTTTAGAGTGCATTTTTATAATGTACATTATTTTTAAAGTGTTAAGGAGTACTTAGATTTGTCAAAGTAGGGAGACTGGGGTCAATTGAAACGCGGGTCATTTGAAACAAGTCAAATAACTCCGAGACGGATAGTCATAGCGGCAGGGGTCCAAGGGGGGAAAAGATCGGCAAACCTGTACAAACCTGTCTGCAGAGCGCGTCGCGGCTCCAAGCCCGTTGGACATTTTTAAGTGACCATATTACTTTTTTGACCCAAAAAGTAAGTATTTTTCACGTTTTTTTATTGTTTATTGATTAACAATCATGATTACTATGTTCCATATTCCTAAACTACTATAATCTATGAGTATTGTAGTCTTAAATAAAGTGGTTTGTGTAAGCCTACGGTGTTCCGTTATTTTTTTACGTAATTTAATATTTACAGATAGGCTGATGGGGCGATTGAAACAAAATTTTCGGGGGCAATTGAAACATGTTTCAAAAAGGGATGGTTTCTCGGCCGACGCCTACCGATTCGTCGACGTCTTTTTTGCTTTTATTGCGTAGACATAAAGCTTTTTTAAATCGGCTTTTGCCAATTCCGCGTCGATTGATGCTCTCTACACAGCAGGTAAAGTGTTTTCTGAATTTCAGGAATTGCCTGCTTATGCCTAGTTTACATGGAAAGCTATATAAGCAGCAGACCTCCAGGAAGATTGACTGCAATGTTCTGGGTGTAAGCTGTGAGCACACGAGGCTTGCACAATCTTCAATATTGGTGTCATAAAAGTGAATCTGATTAATCTGGGATTAATCTGATATGTTTATATACGTTTTTTTCTTATGTTACCAATAATTTGTCCATTTATATCTTCTAATTGCCAAATTTATCTTATGTAAAACTATTGTTGGATACTCAAATAATTAGTGTTATATTTTGCATGAGAAACTTTTATAAATGCTTATTAAATATTAGTAAGTCGATCTCAATACTAAAATAATAAGTTAGGGTCATTAGGTGCCATGTAATTATGTTGAATTCAAAGACTGGCTTTGGTTGATATGATTCTAAAATTATGTAGTTGTTAATGAGAATTATTGTAATAAATACCTATTTTGTTCTTGGTGTTTCAACTACCCCCCACCTTAGTTTCATTTGACCCAACACTGGGGGCATTTGAAACGTTTTCCGCGATTTTCTAAAATTCTTCTAACTATTTATTAGTAGCTCATGAAGTCAAATTGAACTTTTTACCATATAGCTAGATAACTTGACTACAACTGACACCATTCAAGAAACCAATTTGGTACGAAATGACGGTAGAATATTCGATTTTATCAAAAACGTTCCAATTGACCCCAGTCTCCCCTATTTGTTAAATTTGTCAATCTGTAATATTTTATGATTATAATGTAAATTTGCAATGATTTAATATCTCCATGTTTTATTTTAAATTTGACAAATGTTTTATCATATAAATAGTTTATCTCATAATAATTGTTAAGGTATAGGTACTCACTGAATTGTCTTTTTTTAATCAATTTGCATGTTGATTCGTCGACTGAATACTTATTCAAAACATGCCTTATAATTAAGATCTGTACGTACGTATTCTACGTAAAATCATTCTTTCTTTCTTTCTATAGGTACTTAAGAGAAATAGGTTTTCATATGACCACAATCTCGCGTGATGATAAGCAAAGATGGAGCACGCTTGCGCTTTCCTAATAAATGTCCATTCACCCTAGATTTGAAGATATTGTAGCAATCAGGAAACATAGACGCCGTATATAAAAGTTTATTAAAGTTAGCCATCTGTCTGGGCAGATTTGATATAGATTGAATGGTTTCAGTTTCAGTTACTACGTTATTATATTAAAAAATCTGAATAAATAGGTACTGATATGAAACATTACAATTGAGAACGCTAAAACGACGAATTTTTGCAACTTACCGGACAAGGTTTTATGAAAGAAAATATAGATAGAAAAAAAGCTGCCTCAAAGCAATTTTTTTCAACAAAAAAATATTTTTAAGTAATAAAATGATTTACTGTTCTAGAAGAGATATAACCAGGGAACACAAAAAAAAAAAAGATAGCTGAACTAGTTAGGCTACTTGACGTTTAGGCAATATTGCAAAACTGATTTTGTAAAACATTCCCTAACTTTTAGCTGGAACCGACCGTGGGCCGAGACCAATCGAAAATGGACACAGAATTCGAGATGCGAATAGGGAAATAGCAATCTCTCATCTATAACAAGGAGGCAAATGTAGAATTTAAGTTTTTGTAGGTCTTAGTTTTATAGTCACTCAGGTTATGTTAAGGTAACTTTTTTTTTTTGTTACTGTTAGCAATTAATTCTTTTATTTTTTTCAGTGAAAATGACAAGAATAGTTAAAATACTCGGAAAATAGTTGGGTACCTAACTGCATACAAACATTTTCGAGAAAGAAGCATACAAATCCTAACAACCTCATGAGAATTCTTAAGAAACGACTTCGTTGTTTCCATACTGCATGAGAATGCCTCAAAATATGCGGTCACAAAATTTAGGTTCCAATTTCAAAATTTCTCCAAAAAACCGTTATTAAAAATGCAAGAGTACGAGAGGGCGTGCCGGCAATACGGCTAAGTGCCAGTGATGGATGTTGTTTGAGGAGCAAATAGTTTTCAATTGTGTCGAAGATTTCACTCACCAAATTGGTAGGGACACGGGAAATTCCATGGGATCGTGTTTTGGCGGCAGCACTCTTCGTTTTATGTGCAGCAGGGCTACTACGAAAGTCGAAACTCGAAGTTCGTATCGTACCGTCCCTCTCGCTCTCGTAGTAAATAGTATAAGTGTCACAGGGATCGCACGACACGAACTTCGAGGTTCGTAGTAGCCCTGCTGGTCAGAAAACTTTCAGGTTTAAGTACTGATATTGGTTTTAAGTCGTTTACTAATTATACTATGTAGGTTCCATTAAAGGGACCTTTATATTTCCGCAGATTTTTCATTGCACGATTTGCACGTCCAAAAAAATATCGAACTTCAGAAAATTAACTTTCTGATTTTTGTTTTTAATTTTACGGTTTTAGTTTTTAGTTTACGATATACACGTATAGGTTTTCACTTCAATAATTATTTTACTACAATATGCTGTACCTAACTAGAACACATAATAATATTTCTATAGAAAATAGATACCTACCTAATCTCTATAAAAGACTTTTAGGAATTATCAATCAAAGCTGAAATTCGTCTCAAACATACCCAGCCATATCTGCTATAATACTCCAGATTAATTTTAATTTAAAGCACCTTGCATCTTTATACCTATTGACAATGCGCTCACTAATTTCTATTTTTAAATTTGCTGCCAATTTTTTTTTCTATATACTTAAATTTCTGCATTACCTTATGCCTACCAACTGGTTGAAAGTCAATCAGAAAGTAAATACCTATCTTACGTTGGCATATGGTCTATCATCTATTGATACTAGTAATATTTACCTATAACCAACGAATTGCTCTGTTAGTAAAACAGGAGTAAACTCAAATGTGAACTAAAACTAGTTATATAAAGACAAAGAGGAGCCTTCGACCCGGTGAGACGCCAACAAACATAATTAAAAAAAAAATCAACGACGCAACCAAAATATCCCTTCTACATCGAATACCTACGTGTTATTTCGTTCACAAGTCGGGCCCAATCTTACCTATCTAATACCACGCACCTAAATATAGGTATGTTCCACGGATACTCCTACGTACGTATTCCGGTCCCGGGGTAAACACAGATAACGCCGACACAAGCGACGAAAAAAGGTTTTCTTCCCCTCTTTGCCGACAAATCCATATTTTACATTTGAACATACCTGCAGAGCCAGGGACACTTGAGAGCGTGTTGTTGCAATGGAATTGGGATTAGATTGAGTCGCGTATAATATACTTACCTACGTGTAGATGTCATTGTGTGAGTCCGTAATTTTATAAGAATTATAAATTGTCTTTGATCAGTGTGTGTCGCCAGTGATGACATACGGATCTGAGACGTGGGCGCTAACGATGGGCCTCATGAGGAAGCTCAAAGTTACTCAAAGGGCCATGAAGAGGGCTATCCTCGGGGTTTCTCTGCGGGATAGAATGAGATATGATGATATCCGCAGTAGAACTAAGGTTACCGACATAGCCCGAAGAATTGCGAAACTGAAGTGGCAGCGGGCGGGGCACATTGCTCGCAGGACATGGCCGATAGGGTCAAAAGGTTCTCGAATGGCGTCCGTGGACGTGGAGGTGAGCTGTCGGTAGGCCTCCAATAAGATGGATCAATGACCTGGTTAAGATCGTGGGATCGCGGTGGATGCGAAAAGCACAAGACCGGTCTGAGTGGAGAGTCCTATGTCCAGCACTGGACGTCTTTCGGCTAACATGATGATGATGATGAAATTTATAACGGATTCTAAATTCATTGTCTATTGATAGTATATATACGTTATACGGTCCCGATCTTTAAATGATCCACTAATGTGTACCCCCGGCTTCGCACACGTAATCATTAGATGCAGCAGTTGAATCAAAATTCCGGGATCTTGCAAATTTCCCGTAGGAATTAAGATGATTGTCATTGTTGACGTTTCATTATAAACAACACTGTCAAATTTTTCTTCATAACCAGTGGATGATTGGAGATTTTATCTAGATCCCCTGGAAATTCCGAGATGTTCGGCTATTATTCCAGAAGTCCAGTTATCGCACCAAATTTCATTCAAACCCGTCTATCCATTTCAGCGTACTTAAGATTTGCAATGCCTAATTTTTTTTTTGCTAAAATTTACATGAAAGAACATTTGCGACTTGGACGTCAGCAGCAAAAGTGAATTATATATGTACAAGCAGCTGTAGAATTCAAGCTGATCTACTTAGAACACCGTCTTGTAATAACCTTGTCACTGGAGGTAGATAATTTTGAGCCCGCAATTCTACTGCCAATGTACGTAAAGTTTAAAGGGATAGCACAACGTGTATTTTTTCTTATTTCGACTCTACATCAAGAACATGTTTAATACAAGCTTGGTTCTTATTGGGATATTATACATACACATAAAATCACGCCTCTTTCCCAACGGGGTAGGCAGAGACTAAGTACATCCTTTCACTTACTACGATTCTGGCATACAAATCTCGCTTCGTTTGGGATATTATTATATAGTATTTTGTATTTGTTACTCACATAGTTGGTTATGAATTAATGCACAAGTGTGATTACAATACGAGAGTCATATATCTCGGTAACAATCCAATGCAAACATCAGAAGAATCTTATAAAATTATGATGAAACACTATCACCAAACTAACAGTTTCAAGTAGGCACTTAAGTCAACCAGACATTTGGTAACGATAAAAAACTTATCAAAGATACTGTACCCATTAAAGGTGTGACGTCACCGCCAAAGCCTTGCGAGAAGGCCTTACGTAAGTACGTGTAACCTATGTATTAAAATGTGGTGAAAATGTTTCTGAGAAATTGATCAAATGGCACGAACTCAAGCGAAATAATATGGCGTGGAATAAATTGGGAATATTTAGATTCGGCACAAATTGGTAGGTACAAAATGGTTTAGAGGTGGTGTGGCCTTTGGAAATATTGCGTTAAATGTATAAAACTGTAGTTCGTTCATGTGTATAAGCATACTTCTAGACAATTAGGGCTTTACAAAAATGAAAATCAATAATAGAGTTATAAAAAAGTTGATCAATACATAACTGGTAGTTGAAGTTTTCTAAACCATTTACTATAACGAAGTACTACCAGAAGTTACTAAAAAGTATTAAGTTACTATTTAGCTTCATATAAAAATCTGTATATAATGACTGTTACAGATATAGCTAACTGAGCTTTGTATTTATTAACTGATTCTGTAAGAGTTAACTTCTTGAGTAAAATAATCATTACAAATACCTATAAACACAACAATTTCACAAACTAAAAAGCAGTATTATAGGCTTAATCTAAATAGGATAGAATGTAAAAACTTCACTAAAAACAATCACAGAAACTTTAATGTATGAATATTTTACTTACCAATATTTGTGGGCGAAAAGATTTCCGAGTGTTAATCGTGATGATGACGCACTTTAGTACTTTTTTTGTTGCAGTTTGTCCCACATTTGTCCAAAGTTTGTCCACACTGTTTCTAACAGCGTCTGGTTTACTTTAATGCTCTACCATTCACATTATTGCATCAAAATTCAGGGCAGATATAAAGAAGAATAGAATACATTTTACATACTTTTACAATTGCGCTGTGTTGTAAATAATCCGAACTATTGCCACAGAATAACCAATAGTACTACCGTACAGAAGGGACTCTCTCGAACAAAAGTCAAGTTTAGGTATAAATCGTTGTCTACTCTTACGACATGCACGCGAAATTGTAACTTATAATGTTACACGAGCGTTCATATTCCGTTGGGCACCGTTGACACGAAACAGGTTTGGCGCCAACAGCGCAGGGTTCCCACTCTCCGATGAATAAAGATAACAGTGGCTATTAATATGAATTAAATAAGCTATCTTTAATAAATAAGTAAATACACTTTAAAAGCTAAAGCTACAAAACAACAATATTTTATCAGCAACAGCAACCATTTTTAACAGACTTCAAAAAAGGAGGAGGTTCTATGTTTTTGGAAAAGTTGCATTATATTAATATATATATATATATATATATATATATATATATATATATATATATATATATATATATATATATATATATACATATTCTTCCAGTTTTCCGTCCACCGGGCCACCGTTTTCTCGTTCTCGCTCGAAGTAATCCCTCAAACGAATTAAGTTCAAACTCCCGACTCTAGGAGTTCAAAACAGTCTGTTTTGGACCGTTTCAGCATTTTGCCAAAAAATAACAACAAACTTAGCGAGAAACAGTAACAAAAGTCAACAACAATAATAATAGAAATGAACAATGACAAATACAATGCAAAGAAAATGCAACGGAAACTCTACTCGTGTACACGGCAGACGCACTCGTACCTACACTGACAATGATACTGACAAGTACTGGCCACAAGAGGCACAAGATGGTTGCGGCCGCTTCCCAAATAGACGCATTTACAAAATCTTGCAAGTTTTGTTTAAAAATTTAAAATATCTTAGTTCATTGTTATCGAATAATGAACCGCTGCAATTGCCGATTTATTTATTTATTTATTCCAAGAAAATAAAAAATCCGATAACATTGCGTCATTTAAAAAATAAATATTTTTGTATCGTATTCGAAGGAGGCTATTTAACAGACACTGATATTGCTATATATTCTTAAAAAGAACAGTTTTAGATTTTTTTGATTATTTTGTTTCAAAACAGAAATTATTTTTAAAAAACATTTTGCGAACATAGTATGCGTAATTCGGAAAATTTTCCAATGTCACAGAACTCATCATAGGTGGAAAATACAATAAGCGGCAACCCTTTGCCGCGAACCCCACGGTGAGGTCGCCGGCTGAACGTACCTAAACTGCGGAGTGTCCAACCCCTGCTATTGCTAACAAATTAACTGTTTGTATAACGCTAATTAAAAATAAAACTCCTCATGATAATGATTATACTTAGTTGATTGTAGATAATTTTGATTTGCTTATTTGTCTTGTTTTTAAGTATATTGATTTGCTACTCATTAACATGTTATTATTATAATCATTACACAATTTTATTATACTTTTACTTTTATTGATATTTTTAATTTAGTCTAATTTTAATTTATTATTGTGCTCCATTTTTAATTAAGTCATTTTTGTAAAACTTTAAATTACAAACTTGTAGTTTCTTTTAGAAACTTCTAGAAAATTCTATCAATTTGGCGAGATATTCAAGCTTCTGCAACCAAATTGACTTGTATACCTACCCGCTGATACACATCACTATTGTACCTCAATAAATTTTTTTTCTCTGTGTATTTGTTTTCTGTATATTTCTGGTGTACAATTAAGAGTCTTTGTATTGTATTGTATTGTAATACTCAATACATTGCATTAATATTGCAATATATTAATGTCTACACGGTTGATAACTACGCCCAGCTTATACATAAGCCGTTAGCCGTACACAATTACATACATTTTTAAACATATTAAACAATAAAACAAAAAAACTGTTTGTATTTATATCATGTCAACAAAGTTTACTCAGAATAAACTACCTAAAATCAGGGAAATACGTATTGCTGATGTCTATAGAGTAATTATAAAAAAAGTTATTATTTTGGGTGTATCTACTCCTACGTATATATTTACTCTTTTGATTTGCCATATTAAAACTTCAAACAAAAAAAAGTTTTTTATACAAGCTCATTTTTGCTGAATTAGTAGTATTTATTTTTGACTGTCAAAGTCAACCCTGCAAGTGCGTAAAATCGACTATTACGATTTTAAGACACATTTTCATACGAATATTGCAAGTCAAATAAAAGCTTGTAAAATCAAAACGTAATATCTCATGTTATCCCTGCATTCTTTTGTTTACCCAAAAATGTATTTCGTCACGTAATAAAATAATTAAAAGTCGTTTTTACCCGTGTTAGCGGCCTGGGTCGAAGCCACTACGCGGGTGGTATACAGCCTCTATAAAGCTAACCGAGTAACCACTTCACCGGGCGGCGCGATGATTCGGTTGCACTGTCTGACGATGGAAGGGTTACTTTGGTGCAGGGATGCACAAACTTATTAGGATCAGTCATAGTTTTCAAGTCATAATCCATCCTAATAATAAATGCGAACGTGTGTTTGTGTGTTTGTCCGTCTTTCACGCTATAACGGAGCGACGGATCGACGTGATTTTTGGCATAGAGATAGTTTATGGGCCCGAGAGTGACATAGGCTATTTTTTATCCCGGAAAATGCACGGTTCCCGAGTGAACAGCGCGCGATAACCGAATACCACGCGGGCGGGGCCGCGGGCAAAAGGTTAGGATGTTGCTATATTTTCGCTATTTCTATCAGGTCACTGGCGGGCCGCTCGTACCTGCATTTAAAGCGGGCCACGATCTATGTATTAGTGCTTGAGTTGTACAAAGTTACTTCATCTGTAACCAAAGTAATGTTTTAAACTTTCGTCCGCGGCTTAATCACGGCAATGTATGCAACGATTAGTCGTTGTTCGGTAGCAGAGATGTTTAGGTAATCGGAGATTTGATGCCGACTGATTTGTAATTTGGCTATCGTTCAAGCAACTTGGTGCAATGCAAATAATGCTATTCGCACCTTGTGATTATAAAGCTGTATAGTATACTTTTGTTAGTCTTGAATGGTTTTTTATAAAGTATTCGCGTTATCACGGGACAATTCACACCAATTGACTTAGTCCCAAAGTAAGCTTAGCAAAGCTTGTGTTATGGGTACTAAGCAACGGATAAACATACTTATATAGATAAATACATACTTAAATACATATTAAACATCCAAGACCCGAGAACAAACATTCGTATTCGTCATACAAATATTTGCCCCGGCCGGGATTCGAACCCGGGACCTCAGGCTTCGTAGTCAGGTTCTCTAACCACTAGGCCATCCGGCCGTCAAAGTCTTAATAATTTGCAGAGATGAAAAATCTAATTAAGTAATCCGAAATATTCGCTTGTAAGTTAGTAATCTGTTGACGACATTTACTTTTCCTTGGTATTACAGAGACTTCAATTCACCTATTTTAACAAGACGAACGATAATTGATCAACTAACCTGCTTTATTAATACAATTGATTGACGTTAGGGCTCATATGAATATCAAACTCAGCAGTGGAAACGCACTGTGTGGGCGACGATTTTTTATTGTTCATTTATATTTTGTGTCACTCCATTTAGCTTGTTACACGTACGTAAGCTACCGGTCTTCGGCGATGACCACCTTTCAAAACGCTACAACTCTCAGAACACCATACCAACTCAATCTGATACACTTCAAAAATAAACTGAAGCAATCTAATACACAGTAGTTAAGAATCACATTTGGTTAAAATTAGTTTTTAGGCACGCTTCTTTAAGTTGGTTTTAGAAGGAGTTTTATAGTGAATCACTTGAGGTTCAGTATTTTTTGTGCGTTAGGATGTTGTGTTTTGGTTTTGTTATAATGTTTTTATTTGAATAAATGTGATATTATGTCAGCGAGGCTGTGAGGGCCATTGTGTGTTTGTGCGTGCTACAATAAAGGCTGACTCTTGTCCGTGACCCGGTATTTCAACAACAGCGATACCTTTTTGATTAATCATGCTCCTATGAGTAATTTTTGAGATTCGTAAGCGACATTTTTTGCTTAGCTACCAAAAGTATCATCGACAGAGTAGGTAACTGTAGATAGATAACTTACTGATGTTATATGAGTAACGCTTGAACAAACTTAGTCTCAATTTCAGAATTTCGGTTTCAGCTGAAAATCTTTTACTACTTTTAAATTAATTACTTATAAACACAACCATCATTTTTCTTTTCAGAGTTTGCAAGTCGGTAGTACCTACCTATAGATGGTGGTAAAGCACATTCCAATAGAATCTGACAATTTTCACACACATTTACACACACACTTGATTATATTTGTCCCTGTTGTTGTGATTATCACCTAAAAGGAATCAAAAAACAATAATAGTCACATCACAAAGCCCTAGGCAGCCCGGTGTTCATATTAGTAGGCTGGAAGTGTCTACAGGATTGCCAGATTGCTCTTGCCTTTAAGAAAAGTTAGTTTTGTACTTTGAAGCCAATTATTTTGGAAACGGATCGCTGAAAAAGCACTCTCTTTTTTGTTCTTTTCTTCTGAAGAGTGACTTGTGCTTTTAGTGTCAAATACATATTTAAATTTTGCACACGACGTGGATAGGTATTCATAAATAATTCATGATCAAAGAAAAATCTCTGTTTTCAATAAACGTATCCGCCGGTAAACAATAAACAGTTGAATAATTTTATTGATTACACAATAACTATATTACTCAAAGCAAAATTAGAGCCTTTTGAGTTTCATCGGTATCTACCTAAAATAAAAATTAGAAATGCTTTGCATATATTTATCTGAATTTAATTCTGCAAAAAATGTTTATAATGTATATAGTACCTATCAAAAATTCATAAATAGTTAAACACACACAAATTGATGACGCACACACCACACACACACACACACACACACACACACACACACAAACAGAATATTTCATGTATCCTGTATTCCCAAATGGGGTAGGCAGAGCACACGAAACTTTACCACTTCTTAGCCACTTTTAGCAATTTTAGGTTTTAAGTTTAACAAAAACCGTACAATATAGTGACATGTTTCTAGCCTGTTGCCTACGGTATACCAACATCCTTTGTCGCCTCTTACGACATCCAAAGAAGAAATGGAGAGGTGTATTTTAACCCGACACCACGCGTGTCAGAAATAGTTATATTTATTTATATTTCTATTCTACCAATGAAACGTATGTGGCCCCTGTTTTCTTTTGAGTAAACAAAGACAGCAAGCAACACCAACCGCCAATTTACGTACAATGTCAATCTGACATTTCCAATTCGAACTTCCAAGTCGAAACATTGTATCCCATTCATACGCTCATTCAAGCGTTTTTATCGGCAGTTTTGCCGATTTCTTAAGCAAATTAACACCGACGGCCACGTGTTAAGCCTTTTGTATGGCTTTTATTGCTTTACGAGTGGTCCGCGTCGCTTGCGCAAGTTACCGACAAAAGTGAGAATGTCAGTAAAAGTTCTTTGTGCAATTATTGTCTTAACGACAGGTTGGGATCATCTTTTGTTTAAAGAAAGGGTTAGGGCTGTGCTGTTGCTGTTTCTTTTATCTTTTCGGAAGTGGACAAATGTTCCACTGACGCCGCTTGGGCGAGGCAGTAAAGGGTTATATGAATATTCAAAAGCAGTGTTTTATTTTTGCGTCCAGCTTTTTGGGATTGACAAAATCAGTGTCAATTCCTAATTTGAGACGAAGGTGTTATCCATTTGGGTAGAGCTCATCCCAATAATATTATCAATGCGAAAGTTTGTAAGTCTGCTTGTCTGTTTGTTATGTTATCACGCCTAAATCGCTGAAACAATTTAGACTAAATTCAGTATACAGATATACTAGGTATACGGATGAGTCCCGAAGGGATAAACGATTTTTAATAATCGAAATTATTCACTTTAGACATAATACCTACCTAGAGATAGCGTTGACATTATTTTTATTTTATTTTTAGGTTAAAAACTTTATGTTTTGCATGCTATTAATAGTTAGCTAAGTGTATGAACATTTTTATTGGTTTAAAATTTAACCATTATAACCAACACTTATTGCAAATAAATTAATTGTGAATTTAATCGGGCGGAATCGTGGGTAACAGGCTAGTTATATTTGAAAGACGCACGCATGGTTCAAATAGTTAACAAATTCATAAATATTTGCAGACGTGTATGAATGATAAAATGTCATGAAGCCAAAATATTGCTAGCCGAAAAGTGACCTTTGAAAATGACCGTTCTTGCGTAGTCGCATTTCTGTAATTTTATTTTCTGAAGTTCACGTCGAACATAACAATAATATATTTTATACAAAGTATTGATCCTATATTAGACCGTGGAGTGAATAGGACTGAAACACCTGTCATTTCATACATTTCGAAATATTTTAGTCTTAACGCAGCCAAATGATATATGATTTAGCAAGAAATATAAATTTCTAAATTAAGAAAACAAAAACCTCTAACTCAATCTTGGAAGTAAAATTTTGAGCTTATTACGCAAGATATAAAAAATGTAACATAAAGATGAACGAAGGAGTACCTGGTGTTAATTTAACTCGGTTCAGTCTTATGTCGTCACTACTTTGAGAAAAATCTCGTACCTATCTCAAATCACTCAATAAATACCTATACTTAAGTACTTCAGCACCATTGACATTGATTAAAATATTTTTCATAAAGTTCACTGAGAAAAATCATCGATTTTAAGGAAGAACTATTTAAAAATTAAGGACGATATTTAATTAGGTACCTATACTCCATTTAATTTAAGATTTGAATTAACGGTCGAATTGTAACACACGTTTCTCGGTATTTCGAACACGAATTGACTCAAAATAACTAGATGTACATTTATTAGCGGTATTTATTATGTTTTTATTTTAGAAGTAAACTCAATTTTAAATAGTTCCATTGTTTCGTTGAAAAACGTGTGCAAATTTTACCGTTAAGTTTCAAATGTTAAAATAAATGAAGTATATATCAATTAACTGAACTATTCGCATTCACCTGAATTCTGAATTTCAATTTCATCAGATTAAAAAATGTAGGTACCAACTTATTTCCTTTTTTTTATAATATTTATTTTAACTGAAAATGAATAACTGTGTATGTAAAGAAAACAAGAAACGTTATTGTAAATACTTAATTTTATTAACTCTGAAACTAACAGATGATAATATAAGTATCCTATCTAGATCCAAATATGGCATTAATATGTATTTATAAGCACAAGGATTAATTTAGCATCGCTAAATATTCACTAAGTATAATTAAAAGTAAGTACGATATAACGGTTTGGCAAGTGCTGGCATTAAAAAATAAATTAGCTTTAAAAGAAAAGTATAACGTGAATGGCTAAATGAGTTAGAGATTTGACATTTTTCACAATTAATGTACTGTGTATAAACAATTACTTTGCTCACCTGCGACCTTAAGATGGCTGACTCTATCAAAAAATAAAAATAAAAGTGTTTGTTTATCCCTAGTCCATTGATAAGGACCTGCTTTTGTAGATTAGATTTGTAGAGACGAAGTTTCACTAGAGAAACCATGATTCGAATGAGAAAAATAATACATATATTTTTTTATAAAACATTAATTAAAGGACATTTAAGAATCTTATTGACGCACTTTCTACGTGTTCAGCGAGCAAAGAAAAATCAGCATGTGCCTTTGAACATGATGAAAAATAATAATTGATTTAACAATATAATATGTATGATTGTAAGTAACAATTAGTCAAAAAATGCAGTAAAAGTATACAAATCACACGCCCAGTATTTTTTTTTAATTTCATGCCTTGGGAACTGCCTCCTTTAAGCCAACAAATTACCCAGTATTTCGTTACTCAATGTTACCCCATATGTTCAAAGTCACCGCATTACCGTGATATCTCACAGTTACCGTCGATATCATGAGATTACGATTTTTATCACAAAAACGTCAAGTTTTTACGAATCTGTCAAGACCTCACACGTGTGGAGGTCAAGCGAAGGTAGCTCCAAGGCGAGCGACATTCTACTCGCAAATTGTGGTAAAACAGTATTAAACTCGTACTGACGATTCTGTCATCGGTATAAATAATATACCGTTGTGTAAATTGACTCGATAATTGTATTAAATGGTTTGTTCTTTGATAGTTCTATTCAGGTTTTTTGTATTTAAATTATAAAACGTAAAATATGCTTTTTAGTCATATCTAACTAAATGTCAGCGCTTGCCGAACTATTACTGTATTATAAAAATGCTAAATTGACACTTGCACATAAATATATATTCGAATGTAGTGCAGAAGCCTGGATAGGTACCTATCTTACACCAAACACCATTACTTATAAGTCATATATATTTTACCTTATGAACTATATATACAAAACTTATCTACACTAATGCGATGGTCGACAGAACGGTAATTCTTTCACCTATCTAACGTATATTATACACATTTTACATAAACGACATTGCACAGTTCGTCGGTCCACGATATGACGTCACTTTTTCATATTTGTCCACCAACCCTTTACGACTTACAAACTATAAGTAATAACTTGCAAATAATCAGTTTTCAGGAAAAAAGTACTCAATACACCGTCATTTAAATTTGAAGTCATCTACTTTGTGGATTTTATTAGAATTGAACATTGACGTATCTAATTTTTATTATTTCACGAAAATTCTACAAATTTATTTATTTAATGACAGACACAGAGAACTATTAGTTAAAAAAATGTTAATTTAGAAATTTCATTCCAAATGAAGAAGGTAAAAATGGCTTTGTTACACAAGACACATGCGGCGTGTTGAAGAGATTCCTGTTCTTGAACATATTCGAATAAAAAATGTACTTTGCGGACCGTATTCGAAAAATGCTTACAAGTTTTAGAATATATTTCAAAAACGCTCACATGCTCTCGATTTTTTTTTAAACGCGTGTTTAATAATTGCCACTGATTTTTAAACATAATATTAGCTAAAATGGTAAGTATTTTATTTTTTTAGCTACTATTGGGGCCGTTATAATCCGACTGCATTACAAGCACAACGTATTTTTAACCTCCTAAGTTCTCGCGTACTTTATAAAGGACCAATTAACACTACAAACATATTGTTCATTGAATATAGAACTCTAAGAATTTTGAAATAAAATCCGAAATAACAAGTCAATCACGTCTAGGTCTTAAACGCTAAGTTTGTTAAAAATGTAAAGACTTAGGAGGTTAAATAATTGCCGATCGTCTTATATTACACTCGCAATTTTTCCGACAGCCAAGGAAAATAAATGGCAGTTACTTTGGCCGTTAGAATGTAGTCTGTCTAAAACAGTCCTTAATACTACTAAACTGTCTAATAAAATGATAGGGCGATACTTGAGCGAAACAAAAGACTTCAACGCGTACTACGGCACGGCCCGTAGTTACTCGCTGATAACCTTATCGCATCGATCGCATAATGCGCCAGATTACCACTATCCCGCACTATTTGCTTTACCGGACAACTGATTACGAAAGCTCGCCAATACTAAAGGGTTGATAGACAAAGAAGCAATAACTGACTGGAAAAAGGACACTTCCAAACAATTTCCACAAACATTACGGCTAGCGCGGCGCCGCGGCCGTCGCCGCTCACAACTATATTCAAGCGACGGAAAAAATATTTACACAATACGCGGCTTAGAATATCACCAGAACACAAATCACGCTCACCGGGAGTCCAATATCAATAATTTAATGAGATTTTACGGGTAATTATCGGGAGTCCAGCGGACTTACTTGTCACGCGGCGTAGGAGTCTACGCCAGGGGGTACTGTCACAAGGGCGGCTGGGCGTGCGCGTGGTGGTGGTGGTACAGCGAGGACTGGTAGTAGTTGTCGGTGTGGCCGTAGCCGTAGTTGACGTCGTACATCTTGAGGTCGGACTTGGTGTCGGCGCCGGGCAGCAGCCGCGTGATGCTGAAGGGGTGCGGCGCCGGCGCGTACCCCGGGGGCTCCTGCTTCAGCTGCGCGTAGTGCTCCAGGGCCAGCGGGGCGTGCTCCGGCAGACACAGCTCGGGCGCCGCGTGCAACTGAGCCAGCAAGTCATCCCGCATCTCCTTCTCTTCCCCGACACCTCGCGCGTCTCCCGCTTTCTCGTGGTGATCGCCGCGCTTCTCGTGCCCGTGGTGGCCGTGTCCATGCGTCGCCTTCTGCGCCTGTCTGATGACTTCCTTCTTCTCGTCTTTGAAGCGTTTCTGCCGCCGCAAGAAACATCCATTTTCGAACATGTTCCCGCTGTCCGGGTGCAGCGTCCAAAACGACCCTTTCCCAGGCTTGTCCGGCGTTCGCGGCACTTTGACGAAGCAGTCGTTGAACGAGAGCGAATGCCGAATCGAGTTCTGCCAGCGTTGCTGATTCTGCCTGTAGAACGGGAACAGGTCCATTATGAACTGGTAGATCTCGGAGAGCGTGAGCATCCGCGTCGGGTTGTTCTGTATGGCCATGGTGATGAGCGAGATGTAGGAGTACGGTGGTTTCGCGTGCGTGTAGGACCGTCGGTATGTTTTGTCGTTCCTGGCGCGTTGGAGCGCGGAGGTCGGCGAGGCGGCTTCCTGCTCGCGCGGGAGGGCGCCGTAGGGCACGCCGCCCTGGCCCATGCAGGAGGCCATGGTGCTGGGCGGCGAGTACCCGACGCCCGGGGAGCCCATGCACGAGCCGCCGGCCACCATGTTGTTGGAGTACAGGTTCGGGTAGGGCTGCGCCGGCATGCAGCCCATGCCGTTGACGTAGGGCGGCGCGAGCCCCGGCGAGAGGCTCGACAGCGCCGCGGACGTCGGCACGTCCCCGTACGACAGTTTCTGCGAGATCATGGCTAGCGCATCACCCGCGCGTGTACGCCGGCCAGGGGCAAACACTCGCACTGATTGAAAGAGTAAATAGAGGCCAGGGGCCCGGCCGCCCCTCCACGCCGCCGCCGATTGGCGCCCGCCGGGGCGGGGCTCCTTAGACCCCGCCTACTGATGCGCGCGCACCCTCCCCCCCTGCCTCAGCTTCTGCCCCCTCCTGATCATGCGCAGAGCTTCCGCGCGACTTTCCACTGATAATAATACCGCACCGCGCAGCGATAAAAACAAGAAATGGTTATAAGTGAAGCTGAAGCATTGCATTGTCTGAATTTGAGTAACTGATGGTTGAAACTCTTCCAGTCGAACGCTTGGACCGCTTAGAAATAGGTAGGTAGTGTTTCGTCGTCAGCAACTGAGTGACTTAGGTTGGATTAAATTGAATACGTATTATATTGTATTTATCATACAGCGATATATTTCTATGTGAGTACTTAGATAACTAATCTATGCTCTCTTTGATTTAACGTTTCCCCCTAAAATA
The DNA here is from genome assembly GCA_037349165.1 of Choristoneura rosaceana. Taxonomy (NCBI): domain Eukaryota; kingdom Metazoa; phylum Arthropoda; class Insecta; order Lepidoptera; family Tortricidae; genus Choristoneura; species Choristoneura rosaceana. The sequence goes on from JAZBNJ010000033.1 coordinate 1,845,486, forward strand.
CCTTTTTAGACGCGGAGAACAAAAATATGCCTGCCTACTTTTATACGCGTTAATTAGTTTCTTGGAACACTTAAACTTTAAATTTCCTTTAATTAAAAACTGAGCAAATTATTGTAAACAAAATAATTAGAGTAATTAATCGTTGTTTTGTAAAGAGCTATGTGTGCGGTTGTAAAACCATCGTACTGTACTCGCGATTGCCTATACTTCCTTTAGGCCCTTTAGGGCGGCAGCGGCGGTGTTATAGATCTACCGTAAGCTCTAACTATAAACGATTATCACACATAATCACACACTTGAAATAAAAATATCTCACAAAACCTACCTTACCCAATTCCTACAGAAAATAGAATGCTTTTAAAAAAATACTCCGCTTACAGATAATTTCTGGTCCCCAGAGTGATAATAAAGAATTTTATATAACTTTTAAGCGCTTAGTTATCTAATCTAAATAAATATATTACCTATGTACTTGTCATTTCTCGTATAAATTCTCTTATTCTCAAATAAGCTCAAATTTATTTTGCGTATTTAAAAAAAATTGAATTATATAAATATTACTCTTTGCATTTAGGTGAAATTTCAGGTCAATACAACAAAAAAGCAATGTGGGTTGAATGCACTTTCAACAAAGGAATAATTACAAATCGAACTTAAATATACCTAATCAAAAGCTTTTGAATTCCAAGTGTTAGGTAAGTACTTTCATGACACGCCGATCATAGCGTTCAAAAATGTATCTATGATATTAACTAATTCTACCTACCTTATCTTTAAATAAATTACTTTAATCAATAATTTGTTCTAAGTAATTTATTGCTCCAAATGTACCCAAAAAATATCCCAAATCCAACACCGGGATTAATTAAAATGAGTAGGTACAATAACTTAAGTGAGGTATTTTAAAAATCCATTAGGATTTGATACTCAGGTTTTAAAATTACAAATAAGTAATATAATAATTATAAAAAAGTATTCCTGGAATTAACGCTACACAAAAATGTTTTTCTAAATAGGTAATTTAAAACAAACAATTCGCTATATTGTAAACAACTTTATTACCTATCCTCTAATGGGTCCAGAGTTCGAGTGAATTCTCATTATGAAATTTGTTTACTCTTTTATAATAATTTGTTAGGATAACCCAGCACAAAAAACCGTTAATTTGTTGTTTAGCTATTGTTATTTATTACAGCATTCCAATTAAAAAAAAATTTTTTTTTTTGCTAATTTTTGTACTCAATTAGGTTTAGGCGCTTGGACTACTTGTACTTATACAATCATTCAAATACGATACGTATAAATTTCCCTCCAATTTTTGTTGTTGTCCCCAGAAGTTTAGTTTCTTATTATACGAAAGAAATTCGGGTATTTATCTTATAAACTGCTACAAAAATAGGTACAATTCCTAATGTATCGTGTGTCATATTTTGAGTTTTTCGTAGAGTGCAATTTTTAATCTTCATCCCATATTTTCTGAGTCACATTTTTAAATAGTTATTTAACTTACCTGCAACATTCTACGGGATAACGATACTTTTTAGATTTGCTCGAATCTAAAGGGCTAACAATTGCTCTGTTAGCTCCTTTAGGACGACTTGCACAACAAAAATACTCTATTTATGTACCTATATTTATTGTTAATTTAACCTACCTCTAAGTAGACCACATTGGAGTGGCCGTAGTCACGAATAGAATGCAACGACCGCTTTTTGTACTGTCACCTGCACCAATATTTGATATTTACAACAAAGCGTGCATTAATATCTGACACACTCTATTTATAGGGCCGATAAAACGTGTCAGATATTTTTGCACGCTCTACTGTGGCAGATATTACCAAATACAAGTGACTGTACCATAAATATAATAGATAGGTACCTGAGGGTCTAATGCGTTAACGTTTTTATTTATTTATTTATTTATTTATCCATTTTGGAGAACCAACAGCTTAAACATACAGATAAAAAAAGCAATAGGTAGATACAGAAAGCCAATTATAGGTTCTCGCCGGTAATAGCATAGTAGCGGTAGTTTATATTAAATGACATTGTGACGGATAACTCACGTCTTAAATCGAGTTTAGCTGGACATGTTTCGGGCTATTTCGTAGTCCTTCTTCAAAGGAGCACGCGACCCGGCAGCTGCCGTAACACGCGCACTACTAGCACTACTACTACTACTACTACACTAATACTACTAGCACTAGTGCACGTGTTGGGGCAGCCGCCGGGTCGCAAATTCTTAAATTCTTAAAAGAAAGATCAAACCCTGATGTTACTATGTAAAGTTAAAAAATAGTTAGATGACATGCATAATAGTTCATTTCACATCATTCATCATCATCATCTAATTTTTTAAGCCGTGCTGGCCTAGTGGTTTGGCCTATCGCCTCTCAAGCAGAGGATCGTGGGTTCAAACCCCGGCTCGCACCTTTGAGTTTTTCTAAACGAGCTTTACGGTGGCGGAAAACATCGTGAGGAAACCTGCACAAACCTGCGCGCATATAGGATGATGATGATGTATTTTTTGCAGAAATAGTCACTTCATAGAGTTTTTAAATAAATCTAACCTAAGACTATTATTTCGATTAATTTATTCATTTAGCCAAGTAGAAGTCAGATACGAACATGTAGAACTCTGACCAATATAGATATTTTTTATTTTTATTTTTTTTTCTTGCACACCCGTTCGTAATTCACAAGCATACCTAAAACAATTCAAAGGAGTACTTTGAAAAAATTCAAGTCTCCCAATTACAGTTCAATAGATATAACCCTTTGACAGCCCGACTGATAAATACAGTTTATTTTATAAAGTCATGTACACAGTTATAAAAGGTGTTACAGTGTTATTAGTTAGTCACAAAGTAAAAATAACAATTATCAAGTAAATGGCGCTTTACTTAAATACCAAAAATATAGGGTGATTTCTAGGTAGAGCAAATAATGAGCATCAAACATACTTTTATCAAATGATCACAACAGGATAGGACTAAAGGTATTATATGCCTTAATTAGTTTGTTTTGTACAGCAATAAAAAAAAACTGGAATGAATGGACATTATGGTCACCCTACTCTTTCAATCTTTATTTTCATGTTGTTTTACTTTGACGTAATGTGATATCGATCAAAGACATTTTAGTTTTCAAAAAGGTTGGAAATTAAAAAGTAGGGTGACCATGATTATAAGTAGAAAAACTTTGTAACATTAAATTAAATGAATACTCATAAGACAACAATACAATACAAAGACTTTATTGTACACCAGAAAGCGATACAGAAAACAGATACATATACAGAGAAAAAAATACAAGGTAAGCAATAGGCGACAGACAGGTAGGAAATTAAAGCATAAACGAAACGATATTAAAGAGCCAGAAAATAATAGTTGGAATTGCGACCCCGAAATCATCCTGTATATTAAATGCAGACCTCGAACGATCTCTTCCTGACAACCGTTATATAAGTAACGTATGTAATGTAAATAAAATACGCAGCTAGTTAGGCCGACCCCCTGTAACTTGATCCCATGCAGGCAATGGAGCAAGATGGGATCTACTTAGCACCCACGAGCTCTACCTCGATGTTTCTGATTTTCTTATCTTACAATTAAATAGTAATAGGCATTGGCGTATCTAGGGGGGGGAGGGGGGGGGGGCTGGCCTGGATTTTTGTGTGAAGATATCAGTATGAAAGAATTTTGAATCGGTAGCTCAACATCCTGGGGTGGGCACATACCTACCTCCCGGCCCCCCTCTATACATATACGCCTATAGAAACAGGTAAGTTTATATTTCGAGTGATAGTGTTCAATCTGAATATGTTTTCCTGTAAAAAGGTAATTTTTCAAATAAGTTTTTTTGCTGACAGTAATTTTTTGTTGACTGTACTTGCATTGTTATCCAATTTACATATTTGTTATGCCAAATTTCAAGCCAATCTAACCCCTGTAAGTGGGTCAAAATGAACTTGCATTTAACCCAACAAAAACAACAATAAACTGGGTAAGTTAAATAAAAGCTTGTAAAAATAGACATAATGGTTAGTTTAATATCGAAAAAAAAATATTTTCTTATTCTTAAAACAAATAATCCAATGGGTATGAAATTACTTGTTTAGTATTTTAACGTGACAGACTAACTGTGACTCGATAATTAGTTTCTAAGGCCAGTCAATCAATAGGTTACCGAAATATTCAGCAACAAAGCCATTCCTGCATCTTACCTGCTCTACATGACCGACGACGTCGGCCAATCTGAAGGAACGCGATTACTTATACATTAAAATGAGTACAACATAACTACTAATTTCCAATGTAATTAATTATTCATTCCAAATTCTAAACTAACTTTCCACGAGAGGCATGCGTAAAGCATTTTCACATTGCAAAAAAAAAGGTTATAAGACTGATACATTTAAGTAATAAGGATTTTTATGATCTGAAATAAAATAATTTTATTACTCAAGTTGACTGAAACGTTGGCTCATGAAGAGCGTATTAAAGTATTAAGTTTGGTCGCCAGTGGTCGTAAGTAGAAACGTCCAGGAACGCGACATCCGACACCGAGGCACGGTTAATGGTGAATGCGTGTCTGTAACGCGACACGACCTAACTGTATGATAACTACTAGTATACGTTACATGGGTAAGGCCCAATGATATATTATTATTTTATTATTTTTTGCTCTACACCAGTACAAGTAACGCTTTTTAAAGCATATTATCAAATTTTTGTACCATATTAACACTAGCTCATAGGTATTGTTACTAACTCAATATGGGTTTTTATCTGAAATAAATAAATTGAATTGAATTTAATTTAATTAAAGGACGTAAAATATCTCGTATAGATCTTTTTACGCAACTTAAAAATGTATGTACATTTAACACTAGATATCCCAAAAGCGGTCTCCAACAAGATGGAGCGACGACCTGGCTAAGATCGCGGGATCGCGGTGGATGCGAAAAGCACAAGACCGGTCTGACAGGAGAGCCTTGGGGGAGGCCTATGTCCAGCAGTGAACGTCTTTCGGCTGACATGATGATGATGATGATGATCCCAAAAGACTAGTACTACAGAAGATATCAACAAAATTACGCAAACGGAACTGTTATTGTATGGCTGTAAAAAAAATTAATAGAATACCCAATGACATAAAATGTTTACCATATAATAGATTTGTAACTGCACTTTATAAATTTTTACTTAAAAAAAGATATTATAGCATCAAAGATTTTTTTATGTATTAATGTCGTAATAATGAATTATAGTTATATTAGGTATTTTAAATTTCAATAATGAGTGCAAAAATATTTACATGCTGGTGTCGCCGGCGAGAGCGCTGAACAATTATTGTACTCGTATCTGTGTATAGAACAACAACCATTGTAACCACTTCTCAAGTAAATAAATGAATTTGAGTTTGAATTTGTATTTTTATGTTTTTAATGCACCGAAAATGGTACCTGGGCGTCTGAGCTTTGCTCGGGTTCTCGAAAACATGCGTTTTCCCAAAGAAAGCACCGAAATAGTAGAGCCCTTTCCGTGTTTCCCGGAATAAAATAGGTAAACAAATATGCAAGAATTGCTCGCATAAATAATAATATACATACCTATAATAATATACATACCTACGTTACATATAGATCTCGCCTGTTTTAAAACAAAACCGGGTTTTGGAGTAGGCAGGTTTTTTACCTTGTATAAAACCAACGTCATGGCGGAAAAATAATTCATAGTACAATACCCGGTTTTGGAGTTATTTAATGCTTTGTACTTAATACTCGTACTTTGTAGGAATTATTTGTCCTCTCCAAGTGCTGGTAATGGAAGTTGGTTATGTATAGTGAACAAAGGGTTGATTCGTGTCATTTATTTTCTAGCTAGTTTTTGTATTTAAAAAAATTAACATAGATCGTCCTCGTCAAACTGAATAGCATTAGTTCAGCGACTTTAAAAATAACAGTCTTTGAATTTTTCTTTTTTCATACAAATTAAATACTGCTATCAATGTAGATAGATAGATAGATAGATAGATAAAACGTAAATGTACCATCCTAGAACACAACTGACGTCGCCTGTCACGCTACAAACATCATCAAGCATTTTGATACACATTGCTTCTTCGAATAAACTCAGAAGTGTAATAAAAATTAAAAAACTCATTATTTTTAAAAGTAGTAGGAGTATGATCTATGTTTTAATTATTTGCTCATAGTACAGGCCACACCCGGTATTTACACGGAGACTCACGAGACTATTAGGTATGATACGAACTATAACACAAGTTATCGTAACTTCAAGTAACTTTGTTATTCTGGATACTATTTTTTTATTGCTTATTCAATAAACAATTAGTGCTTTTTAAAGTACATTCGGCCCTTATTTTTAGTGTTAATTTGTTCTTTATAAAGCACACTAGGGCTCGCAAAAATATTAACAACTATAGGTACTTACATACTTAAAGTAGTAGTAGTTCAAAGTGACCTAACAAGCTTTTCTGATCACGCCTCGAGAGCCTACGATGGCGTGATGGCCGATAAAACTTATCAAAAATAAACACAAGAGCTAATTGAACAAACAAACGTCAGCCCGAATGTCTTCAATATTCGAGTCAACAATGCTAATTAGCGAGTTCTATAATCGTAAACAAATAACGCTGCGGTGCTTGGTACAGGCTGCGGCGGTGGCGATAAGCGTAAGCGATGCCTCTCTCTTCTTTAACTTAAGAGTTATACTCTTGTCGGTGGAGTATCTTCCACCATCCCTCCTTTGAGCCGTCTTTTTGACGTCTTGATACGACGCGAAGCTGACTTTCTCCTTTATCTGATCGATATAGCTGCGCCTAGGTCGACCTCTTCCTCTCTTCCCCTCGATCTTTCCTTCCAAAATTGTTTTGAAGAAGTCGTCGTGTCGTATCAAATACCCGATCATGTTCCCGCGTATAGCATTTATAACACGTATACCGACGGTACGATAATCTGCTAACAGCAACTGGGTAAAAATAGTAAAATGCTGTAAGCCCCAAGTGTTATTTTTATTTTGCCATTTTCTATGTCCCACTGCTGGGAAAAGCCCTCTTCAAAATGCTTATGATCCTACCCTCAAGGTGCCTCAAGGTGGTCAAGCTTGATATTATTATCAGCAGTTGTACTACTTTTGAACATGGGCCTCCCTCGTTACGTAGCCCGTCCGTCGCTCATAAATTGTACCAGACCCGAACCCTGGAACAAAGTACAGGCACTCTTTAATGATGTCCCTAATTACCGGGCAGATCTGCAACGCTGTACTTAGATATTTAATGAACGGGCCCATTCCTAGCATGTTATTTACATAGTGTATTTGTCTCGTTAAATTAATTATGGCATTATAGCTGTTCATTCACGTGGCATTTATAGGTAACTAGCTTTTGCCCGCGGCTCCGCCCGCGTGGTATTCGGTTATCGCGCGCTGTTCCCTCGGGAACTGTGCATTTTTCCGGGATAAAAAGTGGTCTATGTCACTCTTGGGCCTATAAACTATCTCTATGACAAAAATGACGTCGATCCGTCGCTCCGTTGCGGCGTGAAAGACGGACAAATACACAAACATATAAACATACAACACACAAACTTTCACATTTATATTAGTATAAGTATGGATTAATTAAAATAACGCTCAATAATGACCTATAATGACATGAGAGTAAGAATAAGGATAATTTATTCGCTATTCGTAAAACAAACACATTAGGCACACAAAGATAAGATAAGAAAAAATAAGAGCAGGTTTTTGCGAAATCACGAAGCGGTCCCAGTTCAGCATAGCCTGGTGGTAAGCTGACCTTCATAACACAGGTCATCCTAGCATGAAAGGCAGAGGTGTTACCTGATGGCTCCTGACAAGCCCATTTAACTTAAATAAATACATAAATAAACATAAATAGGTTGGCAAAGCATCTGCAATACCCCTGGTGTTGCAGATGTTTATGGGCGGTGGTGATCTCTTACCATCAGGAGACCCACTTGCTCGTTTGCCTTCCAGTCGAATAAAAAAATATATAAAAATAAACAAATATCACGGGACAATTCACACCAACCAATTGACATAGTCCCAAAGTAAGCTTAGCAAAGCTTGTGTTATGGGTACAGTGGGTACTAAGCAACGGATAAATATAATTATGTAGATAGATACATACTTAAATACATATTAAACACCCAAGACCCGAGAACAAACATTAATATTAACTACTTACTTATTTAACTTAGTTTTACATAATTATAAAATAGTAATAAGTGGCTTATTAAATAAAATTATTATTGTTAAGTCAGCAATGCCACCCATGGATGTCCGGGGTTAGAGGGTTTGCAGATGCGTTGCCAGGGCACCGCTGAATTGCGTCGCGCTTCCTCTCAATTATTTCCTAATCGTAAAGCTCGTGGTGAATTTAAAAAAAAAATCCCACATGAATTTCGAAAAGCTCAGAGCTGAGAGCATGCTGCTGTGCATAGCGGGCACAGTAATTCTTATGAATTATATATATAATATTTTTTTTCTCCTATTATAATCGAAAGTGCTCCTGATTCTGATTAGGAATACCAAATTTCATCCACATCTGACAAAAAAGTCATTTCAACAACTTTTTTGAAAACGCCCATGTACGTAGTAAAGGGAAGGCTATGTATGAGATGTTACAAATTCGCTTATTTTAACCTGATGATCCAAATGAATGTTTTTGAAAAAAATATATGTATTAGAATATTAAATGGGTCATAATATATCTGATATTGGTAGGTGTCGCCACCTCGCAAGTAAAAAAAAAAAATTTATGAATATTAAAAAAATGATTTTTTTTACTTAAATATGAAATTAATTGGATTTTTTTAAAGAAAAAAACGCTCTTAATTTTCTACATAATATATAAAAATTTCGTGAAAATCGGGCCACTAGTTTGGTAAATAAAAAATAAAAACGATTTTCCTTTTTTTTTAATTATCTCAAAAACCACGCCCATTTTGGGGCTAAAATTTGGTCAAATTACAACGTATGTAAAGACAATTATCCGAGCCAAAGGAAAACCACTTTCTCGTCAAAGGCAGTTTCGCCATCCATACAGGGCTATACCCTTTCAAGATGAAAACGGTAGAAATAACGAAAGCTTACCAGTTTTTTAGTTTTATATTATATTTTAATTACTCACACACATTTTTACATAACACACGTAAAACACACACTGACATAACAACAATAAAACAAAAGATATAAAAAAATGGACAATAAAAAAAAGAGTATAAAAACATAGCTAGAAAAAGGGTCTGTCGCCAACACAAGATTTTATCCCGATTCCGTGGGAATATCGGGTTAAAAAGTAGCCCATCTATTATTCCTGGTGTCCAGCTATCTACATACCAAATTTCATCTAAATTCGTCCAGCCGTTTTAGCGTGAAGGTGTAACAAACATACTCACAAAAAACCTTCGAATCTATAATATAGTAGGATAGGATGGGACTAATTGTTCTGAAGGTGTCATTTGGGCCGCGATAATACCAAATAGGACAAAAGGACGTCCGCAACACAAAAGGGCTATTGCATTAGCACATGTTGAGATAAGTCAGGTAGGTAAGTTGACAGCAGCGCATAAGGTCACGTAACTTGTAAAAACGCATAACTGTCTTATCCTTTTGTGGCTAAGATGGAGTTAAAAGTGACGTGAGATTTGGCTTTTGCTGAAGAAAGAAATTATGGATGGAGTAATAAGCGTGAGTGTTTTGAATGAAATTGACGGGCTTAAAACATTCTTTTTTATTTCAAACTTTTAATCTTCTGGGTATAGGTGCTATTATAATCTACGGCAAAGGTAGATATAAGGATTTGTTACAATGCACGTTACCTATGCATAAAAGTTCTAAGGAGAGTCGACTCCTAATAGTACCTATTCTGAACTTTTTGACATGATGCCTACAGCAACTTTCTACCATCGCACCGCTCGCCATAAACAGGGAGTTCATCCCCACATATTGGAATCACAACAGTCGCGTACCGTTCGGTTCAAAGGGTGTTTTCTCCATAGAACACTTAGATTGTGGAATGAACTTCCTGTCGTGGTTTTCCCAGCGAGTTACAACATGGACGTGTTCAAAAGGGGTATAAAAAGGATTATGCAGGGTCGGCAATGCGCGAGTGAGACTTCGGGTGTTGCAAGCGTTTCTAGGCGGCGGTAATTGCTTAACATCAGGCGGGCCGTTATTTTATGAAAAATATGAATGTTTGTTCTCCAGTCTAAGAGTTTAATATGTATTTAAGTATGTGTCTACCCATTTAAGTATGTTTATTCATTGCTTGGTACCTATAACGCAAACTTTTCTTACTTTGGGATTAGGTCAAATGGATTACGATTAAAATACCAATACCACCTTACCTTACTTACCTGTCTTACCTTACTTCTGAAATTACCGTAGTTTCTTTTTATTCGGCTGTATGGAAAACGAGCAAGTGGGTCTCCTGATGGCAAGAGATCACCACCGCCCATAAACATCTGCAACACCAGGGGTATTGCAGATGCATTGCCAACCTAGAGGCCTAAGACGGGATACCTCAAGTGCCAGTAATTTCTCCGGCTGTCTTACTCTCTACACCGAAACACAACAGTGCAAGTTCACGGCAGAATTAGCGAGCAAGATGGTGGTAGCAATCCGGGCGGACCTTGCACTAGGTCCTACCACCTGCAAAAGTAGTACCTATAGACTTACCTTAATAAGAAAATCGAACGTAGGTCATATTGATTTTACAAAAGGTTTCTAATTACAATTTGTAATTGCTTTAAAACTTTTTAAGGAAATTTCTAGTAAAAGGTTAGTAGACGTCACAGGTGACCGAAGAGCTGGCAGCTTCCTCGGACAAAGAATTAGCCTAGCTATTCAAAGAGGAAACGCTGCCAGCATCTTCGGGACCTTGCCTAAGGGGTACTTTTTGGACAATTTGTTTTAGTTTTAGGTTAAATTGTTATTTTATTTTAAGTTATTGTTAGAAAGTTATGTTTAATATTCAGTGTGTATATTACAATTAAATAATTATAGCAATATTATCAAGTATTTTCATAAATACTGATATTAACCAACGTCTCATGCAAAGAGCTGAAGTGATATCAAATTGTATGGACGCTGTTGACACAGTGAGTTCAAATAGACGCAGTAGGCCACTCTTGCGCATACTTCATACAAGCACACTTATGTATGCAAATGAAGAATAATAAAAATTCTTTGATGCAGTGTTTTTTAAAAATTACGCAGTCTGGATGTGGTAGTGTATGTGGGGGCATTCGGGGGTGAATAAGGCCTAGCTAGGTTCTATGTCTTGAAAAAACGGGTATTATCGAGTTTTAGTGTTTTTTTTTTGCTTGGAATACTTAGCAAAGTAAAGTAAGTATAATTCATAAAAATACTGATGAATGAAATACTGTTGTGTTTCGGCGTGGAGAGTATGGCAGCCGGTGAAATTACTGGCACTTGAGGTATCCCATCTTAGGCCTCTAGGTTGGCAACGCATCCAATCCCCCTAGTGTTGCAGGTGTCAATGGGCAGTAGTGATCTCTTACCATCAGGAGACCCACTTGCTCGTTTGCCATCCAGTAGAGTAAAAAAAATCGTGAATAATCGTGTAACCCTATGGTGAGGGCACCAATCATGGAAATGAACCAATAATATAATATTTTTAAATATTAAGAAACGGAAGCTACTTGTTAACCCCCGACGGAAAAAGAGAGGTGTTATAAGTTTGACCGCTATGTGTGTCTGTATATCTGCATTTCTGTGTGTCTGTCTGTGGCACCGTAGCTCTTTAACGGCTTCATCAAAATCGGTTCTGCCTTTTTTGAGATATTGAACTTTGATGTGACAAAGTCGCGGATTTCTCAACATTTTATTGGTTAGGTTAGTTCTAAGTCTAATAACACTTATGTGCAGATAACGGTGATCATAACTGGTAAAGTTCATGAATGGTGAGCCTTTTAAGGCATTGAATCCTTGCTGGCCATTTTTTGTGGAAACTAGCTCATGGTTTGACGATCGGATAGCCAATCGTTAGAGAACCTGACTAAGCTTGAGGTTCCATTCCCAGCGGAGGCAGATATTTGTATGAATAATACGAATGTTTGTTCTTGGTTCTTGGATGTTTATTTTGTATTTAATATGTATGTATTAAAATATGTGTATTTTGTATTAACTATACGAGTATGTTTATCCATAGTACAAGCTTTGCTCGGTTTGGGACTAGGTCAAGTGTCCCATAATATTTATTATTATTTATTATGGGTTAGATAGAACAAAAAATACTTTTTGAAAACCAAATCAAAATCGGTTCAGCAAAACGCGAGATAATCGCGGACAAACTTTCATACAAATCCCTATGTAGGTATAGGTCAAACTGAGAACCTCTTATATTTTGAAGTCGGTTAAAAATGGATGCCGCGATTGGCATCAAGTCCCAGTCACATTTTACTTTGTGCTGAGTCTTAAACTCGCACTTTCATTTGTTCTTGGGCATACGTCGGTACCGTATGACCGATATTGACTCGGAGGTTGCTCAACCTTTCAGCATTTCGGTATTGAGTCAACACGACTAATGGCCGAGTCGTTTGTTAGTCGCCGCTCTTCGGGATACTTCGGAAACGTTCGGCCATTCTCGGCATGGCCGCATACGGGCTATTCTCTTAAAAGTTGTGCCCAAACTTTTTTCTGGATTTTTAAATTTTTGTTTTATATCTACTTGGAATCAGGAGTACTGTCGATTTTGAAAGGTGAAAAAAAAGTGTCCAAAAATTTTCATATATTTTTTGTAATTCCGTTCCGTTACTCTCATACAAGTGTATATCGGAAAGGTAACAGAATGGCATACAAAATTTTCGGACACTTTTTTTTCCACCTATTAAAATCGATAGTACCTACTTTCCTTCTCCTGATTTCGAGTAGATATAACATAAAAATTTCAAAATACAAAAAAAAATGTGTACAACTTTTAAGAGAATGGTCCGCGTGACCTTTAAGTACTTTCGTAAGGCTTTCATAAATATATAAATATTTAACTACAGACATCATTCCGAGAGGAGGCCTGTGCCCAGCAGTGGGACGTATATAGGCTGAGATGATGATGATGAACTACAGACAAATTTTCTTGCAAGTCCGTATAACACTATACACTACTAACAGGCATCCTCTCAGAACTAGAGCTCCGTAGCACGCATTTCGTCCACATAGACTATATTCTAGTGACGTCATTCACCGCCCCATCACAGCCGCTATATGACGGCACCGCTTATCCTAGGAAACCAAATCATTAGTATTTATTTACCATACAAATAATAACAAAAGGACTGTATAATAGTATCACGAAATCTTTAGGTAGCTGCATTAAATTAAGCTAAACTTTTCTGATTCCAGGTAAACTTTATTATGATGAACTCCTCATTTTTTGTAGAATAGAAATAAGTATTTTCGTTTATAAAACCTCAGGTTTTCCATTCGTGGGTGGTCCGTATCGTGCCACTTAGCGTGTCACACAAAAAATCACTACGAAAAAATATGAAAATATCACACTCATAACGTGTATAGACAGGTTAGTGTGGACATGCCGATCGTCACCAAGGCCGATCAACCTTGTCCAGGAATGCCCTTGCAACATTTAACCACAGCTTCGCTCGCGAGAACTATTAGATCTGAAAGGATTTAAGTGAATTCCCAAGGGACTCCGCAAAAATTGTGGTCATCATTATAAAAAAAAAATTTTTTTTGAAGTAACGATTCTTTAAATTTACACGAGTACCTATATCTTGATTTGGTGGGGATCTTGAAATAAAATGCAACTAAATAATGAAAACTATTTCTTGCGTTCATTGATTCCCGCCAATTTCCGAACTGTTGCATGTCTTATTACATTTATAGTGACACAAAGACGCAGGTGGCCCCAGTAAAAATCTGCCAAGACATAGTAAAAAACCGAATATAATGGCCCATCAGATCCATTTGAGGTCGCTAGCCAACGAAGTTAATAAGTAGTAAAATAGGTACCTAGCTTGGTAAGTAAAGTACTTTTTTTGACTGTAATCAAAATTGAAGTAAAGTACCGAGAATATGTTGACTGTAATTGAAATTGAAAATAAGCGGTGTATCCATACTATTCCCGTCGCGTCACCATGTTTGTTTTCCTAGGTCAGGTACCGTGCGCGGACGCACAGGTAACCCCCGCCCCCTTCCCCCTCTTGAGGGCTTGTTTCCTCCGCTTTTTCAGATGATAATGAAACAACAACGTCAAAACGTAGAGTAGAACGTGCTTGTGAAATGGTTGTTTTTTCTAACAACGTGATTTTATTAAGATAGCCAAAATCTCTATCATAAATAGACAAGGCGTTATAAGAAAAGTGACGTTTTGTTTGTTTTGTTGAATAGAAAATGTCGTAAAAAGATAAATAAAAGCACAATAAAATTAATATTAAGTTAAAAATGAGCCCAGAGTTGTGGGCCACCCTCCTTTGTTGCCCCAGGGCCTCCAGACCTCTAAATCCGGCCTTGAAAGGTCTGTTTGACAACTTAGACATTTGTGTCACGCACGTTTGTTGTTGGTTTGAGCTCTAGAATTGCGGGCTACCACTCCTTTGTTTCCCCAAGGCCTCCAGACCTTTAAATCCGACCCTGAGAGGTCTGTTTGACATCTTTGACATTTGTGTCACGCACGTTTGTTATTGGTTAAATATCCGAATGAACCAATCGCAACCAAGGCTGGAACATCAAACGGCACGATACTAACGCCATCTCGCGATATTTCGCCTGTCAACAAATCCTCATTGTCTTTGTACTCAGTACACATGACGAAGACTACCTTTTTTAACTGAGAAACTTTTAGGACTACGAGTATACTTACAAAGAAACGATGCGGTTTGAATAATAAACTTGTTATTATCAATTGAAGGGGCAAAGTAAAAAAATCAGGGAACAACGCAGTGTCCCCGCCAAGTCTATACTCCATTTATTTTAACATTTGAAACTTACCTAACGCTAAAAATTACACGCGTAACAATAAAACTATTTAAAATTGCGTTAACTTCTATTCTAAAAATATAATAAATACCGCTAATAAATGTACATGTACACGTATGTTTAGTCAATTTGTGTTCGAAATACTGAGAAACGTGTTACAATTTGACCGTTAATTCAAATCTTAAATTAAATGGAGTATAGCAATACAAAGGCACGGCCGTACCATAATTTCTCGATACATTTTGCTTAATGCAGGCGTTACTTAGTAAAGGTTCATAATAAATGTAGAACGTTTTATCTCAGATCCATCTTCGATTAAGCCCCAGTATTTCACATACCTACAAGTCCTACAATTTACAGCATTTTTTTAACATGCACCGCGAGATCTTATTTCCCGGCTACAAGCATGTAAACCCTCTAATCCCGGTATAAAGCCGGCACAAGTGCCCGGGGGACCCGGGAACTATATCAACCTAATACCCGGGTATTGGTGGCTCAGCCGTGTTCCCATACTTAACAGTCGTAATACGAAATTAATTTGTGGCCGCGGGCATTGTGGGTGTACCCTTGTTTTTAATTTACCGTCATTGAAAGCTGTGCCGGCGGTAATGTACTGTTTTAAGTCACGGGGTGGATTAGGGGTAGTTTTTGGGTTCAGATTAGGTAAGCCACTGCTTATAACAAATAATATGTGGAAAATATACGACTTAAAAGACCGAGGTGCCTATAACGGCTAAAATGCCATAACTATTTTTCGGAATCAGTCTGTAACGAAGCGCCTTTACTTATTTTTGTTCAACTAATTAGTAGTAAAAAAAATCCGTGGTGTCCTAGTGGTTTGACCAATCGCCTCTCAAGCAGAGGGTCGTGGGGTCAAACCCCGGCTCGCACCTCTGAGTTTTTCGAAATTCATGTGCGTAGTTAAATTTTAAATTTACGAGCTTTGCGGTGAAGGAAAACATCGTGAAGAAACCTGCACAAAGCTGCGAAGTAATTCAATGGTGCGTGTGAAGTTCCCAATCCGCACTGGGCCCGCGTGGAAACTATGGCCCAAGCCCTCTCATTCTGAGAGGAGGCCTGTGCCCAGCAGTGAGACGTATAGGCTGTGTTTAGAGGTTAGGTTAGGTTAGATTTATAACAATCTAAAAAAAATACAGTCTTAAGTAAAATTCCTTTTCTATAGTATGACTCATTCGGCATTATATCATTCGATATTCAGATACGTACCCAGTCAGGCAGATATAAAAAAAAATCAGACTTTTGATTGGTTGTGCTAGAAGAGATATCTTCATAACAAATTTCAAGTTTCCAGGACAACCGGAAGGACCCAGCAAGAATACCCTGGAAGAAACGTGCACATTTATAGCAGGAGAGAACAGGAGAGACATAAAGATACCTATTTCCTTTTAGTTTCGTCTTCTTTTTTATGGAATTGAGAGTAAACGAGCAAACAGATTGCTTGATGGTAAGCGATTACCGTCGCCCTTGGACACCTGCAACACCAGAAGAGTCATAAATGCGTTGCGGTAGGAATTTTTACGCTTTTTTCTTAAGGCTTAAAGGTAATGTTGGTCCGGGAATACAGCTAGTGTCAATTCATTCCAGAGTTTTTTTTTAAGATTTTTTTTATTGTCCTTCACTGAACCTATAGCACGACCAATTGATAAATTACTGTATCTTCGACACCGACAGATGGCATAACTAAGTTCTTACAACTTGACATACGGTCAATAATACTGAATGTCATATTTGTTGTTTGACATAACCATAAATTCTTGTACCTAAATGGTTGTCTGGAAGAGATCGCTTTTAAGAGGTGTATTAAAAAAACGAATGTAATTCAAACTTAACAAAACTTAATCAGTTAAAAAATTCAATTAAATCGCTAGAAATACTAGTTTTTGCCCGCGGCTCCGCCCGCGCGGTGTTCGGTTATCGCACGCTGATCCCTCGGGAACTGTGCATTTTTTCGGGATATAAAGTAGCCTATGTCACTTTCGGGCCCATAAACTATCTCTATGCCAAAAATCACGTCGATCCGTCGCTCCGTTACGGCGTGAAAGACGGATAAACACACAAACATACAAACACACTTTCGCATTTATAATATTAGTATGGATATGACAAAAAATAATTCGTCTAATCCCAAAAAAAAGAACGCTATCGTCTAGACGGCACTATGAATCTCTTTCCTCTGCCTAAAACTTTTATTTTTTAAATCAAATGCTCCAATAAACCAGGGACCATTCTCTCCCTACTCATACTGCCACAGCTTTGATTGTTTTTGAAGTGCGCACACGCTTCTGTTTATGCGAAGAGCGTGGGACTATAGAACCCTTAGCATTATGCCATAAGTACCCGCCACTTAAAAATAACGATAGAGCAAATCATACGCATCTCTAATATTACAAATATCAACTCTTAGGACACCTTAAACTGCTTGACGGATACTATACTTATAAAGTACAATTGGTCATTAATTTTAGTGTTAATTTGTTCTTTATAAAGTATTGATAGAGCCACGAGAGTGAACAGTCAAAGTGAACACAACCTTCTAGGCAAACGTGTACCATCTTAGGCCTCATCTTCGCCTTCCATCAAGCGAGATTGAGGCCTAACGTAAGCCTATTTTAAATTAAGAAAAAAGAGAGTTCAAGTAAATGAACACAGCTACACGAAGAACTGATTGCATAAAAGGAGAATGAATGAAATGAATGAACGAATGTCAAAGCTCGATGTCATTAGGTATGTGTTCATCTGTGTGTGAAACCTCAACTTTGGTTGCAGTACCTATACCCGAGAACTCGTGAGGTTAAGCTATTTCTGTTGACTCTACATAAAAACCGGTAGTATTATTTATTAGTGTTGTCTAAACGAATCAATCGAGTTTTATTGATGTAAACAGATAAGTTCGTACTCCTTCGATAATATACTGTGTAAATCGATAAACAAATTGAAATCAATTGCTGATATATCGATTAGGTTAACAAACATCGTAGTGCGTAATTAGAAGATATACACGTCTGATTGGAGATTGCGCGCTAAAAGTTGCGCAAGAGATATTGACTCGTCTTCATTATTTGGCCATAAAGTACCTATGATAATAGGTTATGGTGCTTAAAAAAAAGATAGAGTTGTTTGTGTTTTTTATCATTTTTCTTCCACACTCATATTATAAAGCGTCTAAAAATTTTATAATGCGTTCAAAAATAGCAAATAACGACCAGACCAGTATAAAGATAAACTGTTTTGTTACAATAAATAATAAGTTTCTTTTACCTGGTGCCATCCACGAAGACGCGTGATTTTGTCAAAGTTAGGTATTAATGACATTGTAATAAAGTAAGAACCACGGCACGCGTCATCGTGAATGACTCTACCTATATCTGTGAAAATGTTCATTATATCGATTTCAGTTTTATTATGACATTCAAATTTAGAACAACTCTGAAAAAAAAGCAATTTATTATTATTATTTCCCCTGATGGCGGCCTTAAGGCTTGGGCCAATGTCAGTTACGAAAAAGCAATTTGAAATGACCTCAATTCTAATATCAATCGATATGACGTTTTATTCGAAATGGAATGTCAAATTGCAAACAATTTGTATAAACGCACGTTACTTGATATTGAACGATATGAAAATTAGGGCCGACTCTAGTTTGTCTCTAAATTAAAAAAAAAATAATTTCCCCATTTGATTTTTTTTCAGTAATTTATGCTAGAAGCTCAGGTCAATACTGCAATGCCGGTCGTAGCATGCGGTTCCTGAACACATCATAGAGACCATAATATTATGTGTGTAGATAAATCAATGTACATAAACTAATGACGAGGCGATATGGTTCCTGACTTCAGCCTGTCCGAACGGACGAATTAAAAAAAAACTATGTACATAATTACAATAATAATAACTAAATTATTAATAATTATATATTATTATTATAATTTGGCATTAAAACACTTGTGAGATGTTGTTATGAAACTCGGCTGTCGGCTTGTTATAAACCCACACTCGTGCCTTTCATTATGTAACTACTATTACTAAATTACTATTAACTTTATTGATGTAGGTAGTAGGTAGATGATGAGACAGATGAAACTAGAATTCAGTAGGTAATTTTTTTTAGTTCCAACATACGAGGAATTAAGTTATAATTAACTTGAGACATCTGAACCTTATTAATATTTTAACGAAACATTGGATAAACTGTCTTACCAATACCTTAGTTTAGGTATAACCAGTAACCGATCACTCGCAATACCTACCTAGGTTTTTTTTTACTTTACACTGAAAAGGCTTTACCAAGAACTCAACACGACCAAGACTCAAAATACCGGCCTAACTCTATTCCCCTTGTTAGCATGTCCAACAACATCTGAAAATGAGTGGGGGTGGTGCATCTAATTAATGTGGGGGGGGGGGGCACCATACCCGGTACCCGGTAGCGGGCGTTAAGTGGTACTCGTCGTAAAACCATAATAAACGTGAAGCTCACCATGCTTGGTACAGTCTCGTTCATTAGTGAAATTCAAGAATTATCTAAAATTAGACTACAAGCGATCTAGTACTTGATCATCATCACATCATCATCCCAGCCTATATACGTCCCACTGCTGGGCACAGGCCTCCTCTCAGAATGAGAGGGCTTGAGCCGTAGTTCTCACGCGGGCCCGCCCAGTGCGGATTGGGAAATTCACACGCACCATTGAATTGCTTCGCAGGATTGTGCAGGTTTCCTCACGATGTTTTCCTTCACCGCAAAGCTCGTAGTTGATATAAGCTGGTAGTTGATATAATCGTAGATTTCATAAACTTTGCATATAAAACAACACATTATGCCAAATTTCATGACTCCAAACCTGGCGGTGATATTTCGAGATTTTTGTGACAGATATCTGTCTGTGATGCCGTCTTTGTTTGTTTTGTTCGAATAAACTGAGACTACTAAAGTAGTTAGGTACTTCATCCCAGCCTATATACGTCCCACTACTGGGCACAGGCCTTCTCTCAGAATGAGAGGGCTTGGGCCATAGTTCCCACGCGGGCCCAGTGCGGATTGGGAACTTCACACGCACCATTGAATTGCTTCTCAGATTTGTGCAGGTTTCCTCACGATGTTTTCCTTCACCGCAAAGCTCGTGGTAAATTTCAAATGTAATTCCGCACATGAATTTCGAAAAACTCAGAGGTGCGAGCCGGGGTTTGAACCCACGACCCTTTACTTGAGAGGCGATAGGTCAAACCCCTAGGCCACCACGGCTTCAGTTAGGTACTTCCTTCATTTTTAATTTTTCTTTCATTATACGATCACTGGCTCTCGTTTCACTTTGAGTGAAAGATGCAAAAAAAAGATGTTTGATTCTACCTTAGCGGCAAGCTCTAAAATCGTCATCATTCTTAAAGACTGATTGGAGACGAATCAAAAGGAGACGGAGCAGTAACTCCGCCTTGCCAAGCCTCAACCTTTACCAAGGTAGGTTTAAAAAAGGAACAAAAATAAAGGCAGTTTTCTAAGACTTCTGTGCTCACCAGTACCGCGAGCGACCACCGTGGAGCATTCTCGAGGCCCCGGAGTCCCTCGCCTTGAAACAACGTCTCGGGCACTCGCGCTGAGTGCCAGCATCCTAAAAGGCTTAATACTGACTGATGGTTGGCTGGGATGCCTTACCAGTAAATATTGGGAACATCAAATTAAATCGATGGTGTTTTTAATTACCCGACTTACGGTAAAACCGAAAGGTGATGTTAAGGAATTTTAATTGATATAGCTAAAAACTATGAAAAAACTAAGTGTCGGTCAAAAGCAAGGACAGGCGAAAAAATGGCGAATATTTCTTCTGCTCTTCTTTTTAATTCTGTTGTTAGTTAATTTTTATAACGTTTCTGAACGAGAGAGAAAGTGAAAATTATTTTTTTACCTTACGAACATGACCGCCACTATTATTCAAATCTTGACATTTCGTACGCATTCTAGGTTTTGTAGTAAAGGGAAGAATAATTGCAAAAATGCCAGAAGCCAGAGTACGCATAGAGTCTATGAGTATTGGATAAAAAAAGCCAACTTCTAGTTTGCTTCTCCATTCCAACTAATAAGTTTTTATCTCCATGCTCAGGTGTTAACGACCTACCCCAACACCAGCGCCTAATAAATGTTTGCCTAGACAATTAAAGACGCTGTGGGTGGTCTCTTCGAGCAAATTCGTTAAAAATCACGTGACTACGCGCTTTTTGAAACGATGTGGTGACAGTTTTATTTGAGATCTTTTTTGAGGCGTCTTTAAGTGGACTAAATAAAAGGCGTTTTGCACCGGACCCTATTTGCGTGACGTTTTATTTTATTTTGATAGGAACAATATTTATGTATCAACCACATTGATGTTTATATTTAAGGCTGCAAGGTCTCAAGAAATATCAATTCCCCCTATCAGGCTTCTAGTGGGACATTATTTTACTACACAATTGAATTCGCCTATCACATTAAAAAGTGATTCATCATAAGAGCAATTAATATAATTAAAAATAAATATTAATAAAAAGCGCGCGTGGCATGACGTGCGCCCACTCTATGGTCACGGTCGACCGATTTCTGAACGAAACGAAACGCATGCTAGCCGTTTTCCCGCGCAAAACATAACCTACTAAACTTTGACAGTTATCTGTCGCTTCAATAAATTTGTATAGCTCGTATTTTACTACAGCAAGGCATGTTTTTGTCTGAGTTATATTTTGTGGGATGTATATTTGACGTGGTAATCGAGTAACAATTATCCGATGCGTTAAAAAATAACCGCAAAAGGGTCACACAGTATAATTGAAGCGCGATTTGTTTATAGTTGGTCAAGATAGTAATCTATAGGTTATTGAGTGAAGAGGGATTAAGTCGTATTATAATTACGTCGGCGTGGGAAAGCGGGTGTCTTTATATTGGTACTTACCGACCGAGTTGAGAAAATTGGAAAATAATTGTATGGTTGTTTTTTTTTATTTCACTAGAAGACAAACGAGCAAGTGGGTCTCCTGGTGGTAAGAGATCACCACCGCCCATAAACATCTGCAACACTAGGGGTATTGCAGATGCGTTGCCAACCTAGAGGCCTAAGTTGGAATACGTAAAGCATCCTAAAGTGCCAGTAATTTCACCGGCTGTCTTACTCTCCGCGCCGAAACACAACAGTGCAAGCACTGCTGCTTCACGGCAGGATTAGCGAGCAATATGGTGGTAGCAATCCGGGTGGACCTTGCACAAGGTCCTACCACCTGCAGAAGTTTACTTAGAGATACGTAGATATTTGTTTGCGTGTCGTATAGAAATCTTTAACTGACTATCTATAGTAGATAATATAAATTATTGGGCTATGGTAATGGACAGCCCATTACCATAGCCCAATTAGTTAGTTTCTAAAGTTTCAACAAAAATATCTCGATCAGTCTAATTTGCAACACTTAGGTTTCTGATAAAATTATAATAAACAAAGAAAGACTACCCTCTATAAAATTACACCCGTCAAATACAATTAAGTCATTCCGTTATACCTTTATTTAATCTTTTTAGCACACTGTCCACTGAATTTAATCCTCTTGCAACCCAGTGGCAAATCTCTAAGTCATTACGCACCTGGCAACATCGTACGACTTGCAGGACTCATCCCTAACCGCGCTCCCACGCGCCCCCTGCTGTGAAAACATCATTATAATCATATGCACGCGCATTGACTTCCGTTGGACATCACTAGTTTTAGGATTCCTCAAAGCCATAATAAATAAAAAATACAACAAAAGTTGCAAATAATTTTACGACCGTGCTTTATGTTGATGATATGCTTGCGCTCAATCTACATTGGTAGATACATGCTTAAGTAGGCGAATATGTAGGTACAGTGGAAGGCATAAATAGGTTTCTATAGCCATTATAGCATCAAACATATGTCCTATTCATCGGTCAGTGGCATAAAGGTGTATCTAGATAGATATCTTTGAAGCCTTAGTGACCTTGACTGTACATAAATATCCCGAATTTCATGTCAATCTGAACAGTGAGAGTAGGTGAATTCATTTTTTCAAGATCTCAAGCTAAGGTGTGAACGCAGTCCAAATAAACTCACTTTTGATTTTTTAATATTAGTAACTAAGGATTCCTGTTAAGTTAGTGATTTCCGTTTAGTTAATTTCAAAATTAGTATCTATGAATGTTTGAAGTCACCGGCTAGAGCAGAGCAAGCGAAATTGAAAGGTAATTCTGCGGGACCCTTCCAAAAACTCACCCCATGTTTTTATAGCCAAGGGCGGTAAAGGCTCAATGTTGCCAGCATTAATGTGTAATTTGTGATATCTGGGGTGATTGATTAAATAAGCGTGCGCGTCGCAGATACGTGCATCTACCAGATAACGTCGAAAGTAAGTTGGTGATAGAGAAACATGACACGTACTGTTTTATTACACAATAATATGAATTAAATGATAATTTATTAGTGTTCTTTTTTAGGGTTCCGTAGCCGAAATGGCAAAAATGGAACCCTTATAGCAAAGCCGCGGACGGACCGACAGACATGACGAAACCGTCTGTCGGTCTGTCCGCGCCTTTGCTCATGGATTATCAATGCTATAGGTAAAGCTATAATTTTTGCACGAATAGGATATATTAGCTACGCCGACAAAATAGTACAGTAAAAATGCAAAAATACATTGTTTTAGGGTACCTCCCATAGACGTAAAGAGGGGGTGATTTTTTTCTCATCCAACCTTGTAGTGTGGGGTATCGTTGGATAGGCCGTTAGGGGGTTGCTAATAAAACGATTTTTCGATTCAGTAATTTGTTTGCAAAATATTAACTTTAAAGTGCAAAGTTTCATTAAAATCGACCTTCCCCCCCCCCCCCCTCTAAAATCTCCCGTTTTAGATTTTGGTGGAAAAATTTGAAAAAATTCAGGATGGTACTAAGCATTAGTAGTTTAAAAGTTAAAAGTGAATAGCAGCCTAAGGTATAAAATGTATCTAAACTTGGAATATTCCGTACAAAATACGAAATCCTTAGAAAAATATTACTTAATTTTCGTAATGGCTACGGAACCCTATTTCGGGCGTGTCCGACACGCTCTTGGCCGATTTTTCTTTTTTACGTAGCATTTGCAGGCCTCCCATTAGATGGAGCAAGGAGATCGGAGAGTGTTAAGGAGTAAGGAGGAGGAATTGTTTCAGTAGTGGACGTTGTTCGACTGAGGTTTTTGATGATCAATAATACTAACAGTTTTTAAACGGTGATTTGGATATCCTTGTGTTTCTGATCATATCTGAGTTTAGACTTGTTTGTAAAATAAAAGAGGAAATTATAGTTTCAGGATCTACAGCAGCGAGCTTTCAGCGTTTAAGCTAAAACTATCTAAAATAAATAAATAAATAAATATCACGGGACAATTAACGCAAATGACCTTTCCAAAGTAAGCTTATCAAAGCTTGTGTTATGGGTACTAAGGAACGGATAAATATAATTATATAGATAGATACATACTTAAATACATATTAAACACCCAAGACCCGAGAACAAACATTCGTATTTTTCATACAAATATCTGCCCCGTCACGGGAATCGAACCCGGGACCTCAAGCTTCGTAGTCAGGGTCTCTAACCACTCGGCCACCTGGTCGTCTAAAAAATTTTATAACAAAAAATAGAACCGACTACAAAAACCATGAAAATAATTTTCTACCAGTCTGAAGTCGGTGCCTCAGCACGAGCCAGCAGGAGTGATTGAAGCCATTTACTCGTATAGTTGTAGGTGAGGTAGATGATTATATGTCCACTCCTGCTGGCTCGTGCTGAGGCACCGACTTCAGACTGGTAGAAAATTATTTTCATGGTTTTTGTAGTCGGTTCTATTTTTTGTTATAAAATTTTTTTTTCACGCTTTTTAGTGTAAAACATCTAAGATTTAATAGTTTAAATGTCAACTGCTCGTCACCTTTTACGAAAAATTGCTTTTTCCGGATCAGAGATGTTCATTATTGAGGAGTCCTGGTGCTTCACCACCCATTCCATTTCACCATATGCGTTCCGAGGAGCATAAATTGCTTAGCAACTGTGTTAAAGTAATTGAAATTCAACCCATGAAATACTTGTTATTGAGTAGTAACTCCGATGGTCAACTGTGGTCTTCATCATCAGTTCCACTTTACCAAGTGATGATTTTCAAGAGCAAATGCACGCGCTACTACTAAATATATCAAAATTATCATAGGTGTCCCTACAACATTTGAAGAGTTCCCTCGATTTCCTTAGGATCCAATCATCAGATCCTGATTTGGTGCTTATGGGACCTAATTGAAAGCATTCCTAGACGAACGCAAAAAAATTTTTCAAATCGGTTCATAAATGACGGAGTTCTGAGGTAACAAACATAAAAAAAAATAAAAAAAAAAAAAAAAAAACATACAACCGAATTGATAACCTCCTCCTTTTTTTGAAGTCGGTTAAAAATCTAAACCAAAGGTTATTTTAACATGGTCATCAATTTTAACACGAGTTAACGTGTTCTTCCGTTATTGATGAGGTGCAAGCAAATTGCTCAATAAAAGCCACATATTAGGGTCTTTGTGACGTCATTATTGCAGGGGCCGTGACGTCACTCGTCATTCGGCGCAGAAAGTGCGCGTTCATGTCCGGTGCATTATTGAATTCATATTACAGGCCAATGCGTTGAAATTTTGACGTGTTAATTGAATATGTCTATGCTGATGATTTGGTGCTGTTAATTTGTATCGTAATAATAAGTTACCTATTGTTATGTTATAAAAAAAAATTAACTGTATATAGTAACTAAATACGTAGGTATTTTCATTGTCATCAAAAGTCGAATAAAAAAAAGTTTACTTACATCATTATAAAATATATAAATATTTGCTTCATTGAGTGATCTGATCCTAGGAAATCAAAGCTTTATTCATCGTACAATATCTATTGTTGCCCGAAAAACCGATTCGTGCGGTATAGAGTTGTTCTGTATTGGAGACAATGGGAACAGAAAAGATCAGTGGGCAGACCGAAAATGAGATGGAAAGACGATATAAAAAAGGTGGCGGGCAACTGCCCAAAATAGATCGGAGTGGAAGAGGTTGAAGGAGGCCTACACCAAGAATTTGGTAGAAGAAAGCTGAGAAGAAGAAGATCTATTGTTGAAATAATAATGTCGGAAGCTTGTTGAAGGGAATAAGGATGATGACACCACCAATCAACTGACGTACCTTTTATGAGCTGTTAAAACACAATTCTCTTGTTTCAATGGCAATAGCGAATTATGACGTCACTTCACTATACAATCGTCAGTTATACAATAAATTTTATTATTATTATTATTACTCTCCGGCAACTCGATCAACTATTTATTAGTTTTAAAACAACAAAAAATCTAATTTTACAGTAAATTGAAATTTAATCTGGTTTTCAGAGCTGAAATGAAGCGTTTTTTTACTGGAGTTGTGCCTTCGAATTATTTTTTTAATGGCGTCATCATCTCTGTTAATCGTGCATGATTTAAAAAAAAACATTGTCACACTAACTCGGTCATACTTACTCGCTACACTTCCAGTCAGACCCTGAGGGAAGATAGAGTTCTTACGCTCTATCTATTAAATAGAATTAACAGCAACATGACAGCTCAAATCATATCTCAACTGGATAGAACTAAACCAATCACTTAACATTTTTATATCAGACATGACGCGTGAGGTATATCGCGGACGCATCGTCACTCACCAATTACAAAAGCGATGGGTGTGCATAATATTTCTACTTTATGCCCTTGTAATAAAATAGTTTTTTAAAGGACAAACGGTAAAAATGGATACGTATTGATGCAGGGCAGCACAGGTGGGCCTTAATCAAATTATACAAATTGTGACATACAATATTCATGCGGAAGGGACGCGCCACCGGCAGACGAAAATGTTCGAATTTTAAATGAAAAGCAATGAAAAGAGTGATGTTATATGTAGCTTTGGCATTCATATTGTTACTGTTTTTTTTTACATGAAACTCAAACTTAAGGTAAAAAGAAATCTATCGCAATGATTGCAATTTAAATGCTATTTCACATGCAATTTTTTTATTTTTTTATTTGTGGCCCTTTTGTATTTAAGCAGCGATATCTACCTAAACTTATTGGCGGTAGGTAATTAGGTATTTATTAATTATAAACAAATAAATAAATATTACGTCACACCTGAAACCAACTCGCCTAGTCCCAGAGTACCTAAGCTAAGCTTGTATTATGAATACTAGGCCACTGAGAATCACAAAGTAGTTAAATGGATTGTACTTAAATACACCTAAGACACGAGAAAACATTTGATTTTATTCATATAATACCTGACCCGACCGGGGATCGAACTTAGGACCACTGGGTTATCCAGTTGTCCAAAAAAGGAAAAAGAAATCAGCCTTAGACTGCTCCAGACAAGCCTACGTTAATTAAGTAGGAAATAAATACGAAACTCGTATGGTCTTTTTATATAAAAAATAGGCCTACGTTTGGCCTCAATCTCGCTTGATGGAAGGCGAAGATGAGGCCTAAGATGGTACACGTTTGCCTAGAAGGTGTCTGTTCACTTTGACCTTAAAGATTATAACGTTCCGGAAAAGCTGACCTCGGTAGAGATTCCACTCCTTAGCCGTCCGCATAATGAAAGAAGAGGCAAACCGCTTCGTGTGTGCGTTCCATAAGTCCATACCTATAACTATTGTAGAGTCCTGCTTATTCACTTTAAAATAATACCTACTTCTGCAGCATTTTATGACCGCAAAGACTTGAATAACTCGATAAATTGTAGGTATTAAAACCTAGGTTAGGTAATAAGTCTTTTAAATGTACAATAACAAACTTATTGTAAAACCATGCAGGTAATTTTTTTCTTTTACTTTGGGACTGATTATTTTAAGACAGTGCTGTCATCTTATGTTTTTAATATCGATAAATTTAGTAAAAAGCCTATCCCATCACTAAAATATAATCGACAATCTGATTAATTCATAACTGGTAATGAGGCAGAGGTTTTTAACCAGCCGATTGGTTCGCTCCCAAATTGTCGCGCTGCGGCTGCCTGCATATTTGATCGCTGCACTGGCGGTATTAAATGTAATTGCTGGACAGTTGTGGTTGGAATGATTATGGATTTACTTATAAATCGTGAAAAGCTAGATGAAAATTAATTACCTAACCTGTTGCGTGATGTTTATACATATTTTAAAGTATGCGCACTGAAGAGTATAGTACCTAATCCTACTTACAAGTCATTATTTAGTCCCCGGCGCAAAAAGAGGGGTGTTATAAGTTTGACCGCTATGTGTGTCTGTCTGTTTGTCTGTGGCACCGTTGCTCTTAAACGGTTTTCTAGTGATGGCTCTAAGGCATGTTTTATCAAAATCGGTTCAGCCATTTTTTAGATATTGAACTTTAAAGTGACAAAGTCGGGGGTTTTCCAATTTTTTGTTGGCTAGGTTAGGTTATGATATACATGTGTATGATACACAAGCTATGCTAAGCTTACTTTGGGGCTAAGTCAATTGGTGTGAATTGTCCCGTGATATTTATTTATTTATTTATTTATTTATTTATGTGTATAATATAGCTCGTTAGACTAACAAAAGTTATAATAGGTAGGTAATTAGATCTACATTATGAATATATGCACAATATACCTAACAAGACTATGAGTTACGTGTATTGTGATATAGGTATGGTATATAAAGAGTTAAGTACTTACTTTACTAATGAAATAGTATTCCTCTGCACCATATTATGTTCTGTTTTCCAATAGGTATATTTGGGATCTGTTTCACCACTCACTGATAATTTTTATGTGACAGATAAATGTGAGCCCGTCTTCTCTACTATTTTCACAGAATAAAAA
The DNA here is from genome assembly GCA_037349165.1 of Choristoneura rosaceana. NCBI lineage: Eukaryota > Metazoa > Arthropoda > Insecta > Lepidoptera > Tortricidae > Choristoneura > Choristoneura rosaceana. The sequence goes on from JAZBNJ010000033.1 coordinate 1,874,398, forward strand.
GAAATAGGATCACATATATGCGTCACATAAAATCTATGAATGACTGGGGCGTAACCGGCGCTTAGGCTTCTTGATAAACCTATTCGGCGATATCATAGGAATGTATGTGGCCATGAATGAATTACGAGTATAGTTAAGACTCTGTTGAAGTAGGTACTATTTATTACATAATAGGATTTCTTATTTTCGGAATTGTTTCAGAATATAGTGATATGTAGGTAAGTACTTAATTAGATTTTTCTTATTAGAAAAACGTCGATAACAGTTGAACATGTGTCAGTTGAAAACTGTCTCTTTAGATACGACAAAAAAAAGAGTATAGGTACCTATTTTGTCATAAGGCAATTCATTCTAGACTGTCATCATTCATTCATACCTCTCGATATTCGTTTTCTTTCATCTTTATTTTTTTACTGAATTAAAACAAAATACACTAAAGTTTACTAGCAAAATGGTCTCCTGAAGAACCTCTGTTCATCCATAATTTTATAAGAAACTAACTAACAAACAACCACAAATTCCTGCAAACTTAGACCTAAAATAATAACATCTTCTATAATAAACCCCCTTGCAAAAAAAACGGGCACCTATGGTTTTTCAAATTTTTAGGCACTGAAGCTTAGAAAGTGCTTTCATGCACATGAAATACAAAAACCATAGGTGCCCGTTTTTTTTTGCAAGGGGGTTTATTTATTACATCTAAAGCTAGGTAGGTACTTGGTTTGTAAATATAACGCGTTTTAGAACAAAATAGAAATGAACGATGTACTTAGGTAGGTACTCACTCTACCGATAACGTTCTAATTACCCAATACCGATAACTTTTCACACAAACAAAAGCGCTCGGTGACGCGTTTTCCGGCGGAAGTTCCCACCCATAGATTAAAGCAAGATGGCGTCGCAAGATGGCGCTGGCACGCGGCGGGCACGTGCGTACGCGCACCCTACGCTGTCCTACGTGTTTTCATTGAAAATATTGTAGATTAATGGATACAATGGCGTGTTGTTTCACTCTCGAGCAAATTGGTTCCGGAAGGTTGGGGTTAAAACGCAATTGAACTGGTCATTATTCACACATAAAGAATTCAACGGTGCTCGGGCCTAATCGAATCGTTATGAGGGAAAATGTAGTTCCCCGGATTTTTTCCCTGTAGATAATGTAAAATCGATAGCTTGGTGGAAAGTACCTAACTACCTATTTAAATTCCTGTGCTCTTTCACATTTATATCTGAAACAAGCCGTTACCCACGACTCCGTCATCATAAAATTCGGTTTTCACTATCCTGCGAGAATTCTGAAAATTTTAGGTATAAAAACTATCCTATGTCCTTCCCCGGTACGCAAACTATCTGTACTTATACCAAATTCCATCTAAATGTGTGACGAAAGTAACAAACAAACAAATAATCAAACAAACAGACTTACAAACTTCCGCATTTATAATATTAGTGTAATGACACGATTGAGATATAACCGCTGTTTGTCTCATTGTCATCATCAGTCGGAAGACGTCCACTGCTGAACAAAGGCCTCCCCCTCAGAACGCCACAATGAACAACTCGCCACTTGCATCCACCGGTTTCCCGCAACTCTCACGATGTCGTCAGTCCACCTGGTGGGAAGCCTGCCAACGCTTCGTCTTCCGGTCCGTGGTCGCCACTCGAGGACTTTTCTCCCACAACGGTTATCTGTTCTTCGAGCGATGTGGTCCGCCCATTGTTATACCATACCATACCATTGTTATGCCATATACCTATTTCAACTTTTCTAGCTATGTCGGCGACTTTAGTTCTTTGATGAATTTCCGTATTCCGGATTATATCGCGCAAAGAAACCCCAAGCACAGCTCTCTCCAGAGCTCGTTGCGTAACGTGACCATTTGTCCACTTTTGTTGAATGGTAGGTACAGTCAGCATCAAAAGTTGCTGGACACTTTCGTATTTAATCGTTTTACAGCCACGTAAATATCAATTAATTAATTAATTAATAATTGTCAATGTTTCAATACGACAGAAATATCCGTTACGTACAGTCAAGGGCAAAAATATCGACACGGCCAAAGTTACAAAAATATGTATACACGACTTTATGTACTTAACATTAAGGTCGTGTATACATATTTTTCCAACTTTGGCCGTGTCGATATCTTTGCCCTTGACTGTACCGTTCCGTTCTCAGATACATAAAGAAATAATAAGTAAATAAATTGGAATCGAACATTCAACAGAAATTTTAATGATGGAGTGAAATAAAACTGAATACATAATTATTAGCAATTATTTATTTAGTTGAAAACAACACCAAAAGACGAATGATAATATAGTTGCGAAAACAATAAAAAGTCGCAAATAATTCAAACAGTTTATTCTAGTCCTTCTTTGTTCAATATTATTCCGGCCGATACATTAAGTTATTATTATTATTTTGATATGGACAATAAAGCAACCACAAAAATGAGTAAATGAGTATTAATAAATTATAATTAACATCACAAAATCGACAATCAATTCCATAAAAACACAACCGGTTGACTTCGCGAAGTACTTATGATGGGATCATAATATATGTATGACATCCTAAACTGTAAGGGAAATCGTATAATATAGTTTAGGTACATTACACTGCGAGACCGTAAATCAAATCAGTTTGAAGTCGTCTATCGAGCAACGCAATGTAAACCTGGCACAGTTTTTCATGCACGTTTAAATCGGGTTTTAGATTGTCATTTCCAAAGAATATCGACCAAGTGAGGCCTTTAACGGGACCAAAAAAAAATTAAAACATAGATCATACCTACTCTATAACCTGAACGACATTTTGTACAGCTACTTTTAAAAAAACTCTGATTTTTTTTTCTACATTTTAAAATCCATTTAACGTAGCAATATTTTTTTACATTTTTCTAGCACGACAGGCGACGTCAAATAAGGCTCTAGGGCTCTCCAGAATGGCATACGTTGATTTAATTTGTATGAAAAGTGGAAAATCTAAAGACTATTATTTTTAAAAGTAGCTGAATTAATGCGGTTCAGTTTGACGAGAAACGATCTATATACATGTTTTAATTATTTGTTCGTGTTAGAGACCCCACCTGGTACAAAGTTACGAAATGGTGGATGACAGCTGTCATACGGCTCGAGCAACATTGATCCCACCATAGGTGATAACAAATGAAATCTCAAATATTTTACTTAATATACTTAGGGTATCTTGAAATTCTCCTGGAATATTTCTGTATGTTATTGGATTAGCTTGAATGAATGTCCTTTGTTGTGAATGTCCAAGGTTTCCGTTGGAATTGTTGACTCAAAGTATAGTCACGCTTTGACGAGGTATACTTAAAACATTGAACAATGTATGGAAACATTTGTTAACCATTAAAAATCCCAAAAATATTTAAAAGGGGTGTTAGTCAAGAATCCAACCACCTGCTGAAATATTCTAGAAGATTCTGAATTACACCTTTTATGAAATTTATTTCTAAAAAACTCAAAATCGATACGAGACAGCTGAAGACATCTTGCAGGTTGGACCATTATTGGCCATGGCACATCGTGATACATCAGTATGAGATATATCACAAGCTCTTTCGCTTGCGGCGGGTAGGCAATATTGGCCCAACATGTAGATGGCTAAAGATACATTGTATTAATAATCGGGCGGATGAGTTACGTATTTTAAGGCACCAGTATTGTAAAATTTAACCTTTTAGCTGATAAAATTGCACTTCTAATAAAACAATGACATAACTGCAGTTTTTATTAAATAATTCTAAGAGAAAGGTCTAAAATCGATAAAAAACCCATTTTCACACATTTATCTCGAAAAAGTTAAAATTTACATTTACGTCAGTGTTGTAGTAGTAGTGCGAAATATTGACTAACCTAATGAAAGTAAACAATAGGAGACAGCGAATTAGAATTCTCTTAGATTTGGTTTTATTTATATTTTTAATATTTTTAATTCACATTAGGTATTTCACAATTACGAGCACAGGTCTAAAAATAATGTAATTATTGTTATTTCAACAGATTTAAACAAATTAATGAAGCTTTATCAGAGCAATTTATATGATGTTGTAAAAAAGCTTGAAACAAATAATTATTTTTTTGCTGTTTACGATAACATTAAACTTGTATTATTTGATTAGTATAATTTTCTACTTTAAGAGCTACATTTTACAATAACCTCAAACAAGTATATACCTAGTGTAAATTAATCTACGGTAGCGATTTTCTATTTATTTGTAAGCGTTAATAAATTATGACGATCAGTAATATATCTAATCTCCAATTTGGTATGTTACTTATTTTTAATAATAAATTAATAAAATCAGTCTAATCTAGGTGTGATGTCGGTGGTTAGTGGGAGGGGGATTATTCTACGGAAACTAAAGGGCAATATTTTTTTTATTTAAAAAATTCAAATATTACTATTAAAATTAATGATTGATCAAGAATTTAACACCTTTTCTAAGAGAATTAACATTTTACGAGTATCATCAGAAAAAGTATTCATTGTCGTATGAAATATAATTGCCACAGTTGTTAGTAATTCTATGATCATTATATAAACAGGATAAGTGTATGTATTTTACATTGCATATATTATATCGTATATTAGTATCTATGTAAGTAAATTTCCTGATAACCGGTGCAGAAACTTTCCATATACAAATCCACACGTTTTTAAGCATATTTCACTTAAATAAGAGAATGAAGTATTTTGCCCATAATATAAACAATTTGAGCCAGTTTCTTTATATTTATAATTCGCACTTTCTAATTCGGCACGTTCACAAACTAAGCTTTTTTTTTTAACACACCTCACACTTTTTGATTAATAATAACCACACGTTCAAGGCGGGCTTGCAAGATCCAACGTCAACTATACAAGTTATTTTCAAATTCTTCCGGAATATTTCAGAAGGTTATTCGATTAGTTTAAATGAATCCCTCTTTAATTTTTAACTTTAAAGGTCAGTTTCACCACTCATGGATAAATTTTATTTGACAGATAAATGTGATGCCGTCTCAGTCTATTCAGATAAAACAAACAGAGACGGCATCACAGATACTGTCACATAAAATTAATCAATGAATGGTAAAACAGAGGCTAAGTGTTGTCATGCCTTTGACGCGATCTTTGAACTCCGATCAATGTTAAGAACCCAACCACCAGCTAAAATATCACGGAAAACTCCTTGTACAACTCTGAGTTAACTACTAAACCGGGGTTAATTTGTTTTACCTTCTATTAAAAACCAGGTTTAATGATTTAACTCGTTAACTTTACACCGTGCAAGCCACCCTAAATTAAATTGTTATAATTATAAACAAAGTACCAAAATGTCACCACAATAGAGAGCACAGCATCTTATAAATACAATACCTAAATGAAGTCTAAATTTTCAGACCAAAGAGTCCAGACATTATGTAAGAGTAAGACAGACTTACCTACATCAAATTGTTACAAGACTCCGAGGTCCAAATATTTTGACTTTAGTGGCCTATATTCATATGCTTAAAGAAAATAATAAGCTTTTATAAAATTTTATATTCCAGTAAATTCTTCATAAGGTCAAAAAAATATAAACAAAAAACAACTAAGTATTAGAAATAAAAACTTAAAATTTTCTTTATTCATACGTTAACGGCACAGTAGCTAATTTTTATTCGGTTAATAATTAAATAAAAAAACCATCACAAACATGAGCTAGAATATAAAAATGCAATTAGAAACCATATTATAAAATAATTATAATTTAAAAAGTCGCATAGCGTAATAAAAAAATGACTGATTTTTAAATTTTTCTATTCGTGTACGACAATTTGAGACCAAAGTTAAATTATAGTCGGCAGTCAAACATTACATCAAGAAGATTGTTTTAGACCAAGAATAAATATAAAACATGCAAATATTAAACATGTTAATCAAATGCTACATTCAAATCACGTCATAATCAATTCCAATTATTACAACAAATAATTGAGTCGATGTAATGATGCAATTAAAGAAAATACCAACTCAAATAAAATACCAACAGTTTTGCAAAGTTAAAAGTTTAACACAATCTGGACTACGATAAGATTCTAACTTAGACATATTGACAAGAAACGTAGAACCTTTTAGCAGTAAGCATTCTGAAGAGTACTAGCAATCAATTAATTAGCGATTTCAATATACGACAAAAACGAAAACATGCGAAACTAAACGATGAGTAAACATGACAGAAGTTAAGGCGCGTTTACACTAGTGATTAGGACCGTTACACAGAAAAAGAAAACGAATGTAAAAGAAATCATTTGTTACTCAATAGATCATTGGTATTTATTTTTTATTTAATGTAATAAGTAAATCGTTTAAAACGTTAATTACGAAGTAACTTGTCATTATTTATCATACAAAAATACGTCCTTTTTTATTTATACAAGTGGATTATGTAATAGCACAAATTGCAAAGTGTCAAACGTGAATTATTGAAAATTGCAAACGTCAATAGATAAGGTGCGACTCACTGAGTGTTAGTAAATATCATTTACTGAGTACACTTTACTTTATTTAACAAACATATTTGAGAACAATGTATTAAAAACTTCAAACAAACATTCAAAAGCACCACACGCTTAATTCCTAAGTTACGTTATTGTCAATGAGTAACATGGATATGTAAGCATTTTATTGAATATACAACTGTTATTTCAAACAATTAGTACCTTTTTGTTAATATCAATTTAAAAACTAATTAGTAAGAGTCTGCATTAAAATCAATTAGACATAATAAACTTTGTATTGAAACAGTTATAATATCAAGGACCATTTTTTTACGATGTTACAAAAGTGCCGTTATAAAACAAATTTATAAACTGTCTACTTACAAAACGATTCTGAAGGGCTACTCCGAAACACAAAATTCGAAGTTCGTATCGTACCATCCCTCTCACTCTCGTATTAAATAACATAAGCGTAGGCGGGACGGTACGATACGAACTTCGATTTTCGAATTTCGTGGTAGCCTTGCTGTTCCAATATTGAATTTAAGAAATTTTAAAGTAAAGACCATTTTTTTTTTCTGGATAATATTCTGGTTTTTTCGTTATTTTACTACTTTTTAATTAAAAATTTGTGATAGTACGGAACGAACAAAAATGCATTCCTATCTGTAACCCAGCATTATCATTGCATTGAATGCGCTACATTTCGTTAGCACGTATCTTTCTTACTTAGACATTTGTTTCTACAAACCAAAAGAAAATCCAACTATGCTTCGCATAACACCAATTATAACCCAATGCATTGACATTCTGTTAAATATATCTTTCCAATATAGTCCAGAACATATCAGCTGTCACAGTATAGACGAGCTGTGCGATCTCTGTTCGCTACAAGTCTGTGACGGGGCCGAACACCACAGTAGTGTTAGAGTTGACGCTCGTGCGGCGCGCGCGGCTCGTGTCTTGTTCGGGCTCGCTCGGAAGCGAATCGGGACCGTTCGGGGTTAGGTGGAGGCCGTTGAATTTGGAGCGGAGTTGGGTCACTAGTCGCTCCAGTCTGGAAGATGAAGTTACATTGTGATATTTTGAGTTTCCTCTACCTTATTTTTGCGCTACTCTTCTTGCATAGGCTGAGGCACGTACGCACAGCATACATACAATCATATCAAAAGTGGTCCTACAAATTCGAATTAATAGAAAACTGTCAAGTACTAAGATAAAAAGGATCTAACCGAAAGACAGCGGTGCTGTTTGCAACAACATTTTGCCGAGCGGGGCCCAATTCATTCTATTCAATGTAAAACATTTTTTCTAGTGCATTTTAAAAATATTTTTTTCTGTACATCGTATGTTTAAATAAAATGTTTCTCTTTCTTTCCGTCTTAAAATATTTCCTATTGTAGGTAATGAGTGTTGTCATCTCCTTCGATACTCAGTTTCTGGCAGTAACTAGGTACCTATTTGTTTTTTTTTTCGTTTGTTAGAGCGTTAACGTATGTAGAAATCGAAGCATTACAGGGCGTCATCAATCAGCAAACATGCTTTAGTAAGTGCATAGGGTTAATATTCGGTGAAGATTCTACATTCAATCGTGAAAACATGCAAAAAAAATGATTTTCTTGTCAATTGCTTGAGTTATACGGGCCAATCAACTTTTTTACCGACACTAATCTGTCCGCGAAATTTTTCAAACAATTGCAGATTTTTGTAAGTAAACATGTTTTCTCTGTAATTTAATAGATGGTGTACATGAATGAATACATGCCATCCTACGTAATTTCTGTTAACCCGTGAAATATCTTGCTGGAAGTACGATTTTTTTTGTAACGCCAGAGACAATTTTGGCAACGCAGGAGACGACCAAAGTGTCGGTAAAAAAGTTGATTGGCCCATACATAGAAATCCCCGATATTATGTTTAAGACTACTACATCCATCTCGATCTTCGTTCGTGAGTTGGCCCAAAGTACAGATCAGCTACTCACTTCAAAGCGTGTTCCTCCGCGTGTTGCTTGGCTTTCCTCATGTCCACGAGTTCTTTGCGCAGGCGCAGCGACTCTGTCTCTTCGTTGCCGTTCGTTATGCCGTTCTCGCTCGATTCTAGGCTGCGGTGGAAAAAAAAAAGAAAACTGAATTATCCTAGATTCAACCGCCGCAGTTAATATTTGTTGTTTTGTCAAATAGTCACCCGAGCGCTGAGGGTTTCGACTGGATCAAATCCATACAATATTATAAATGCGAAAGTGTGTTTGTGTGTTTGTCCGTCTTTAACGCCGTAACGGAGCGACGGATCGACGTGATTTTTGGCACAGAGATAGTTTATTGGCCCGAGAGTGACATAGGCTACTTTTTATCCCGGAAAAATTCGTGCCCAGCAGTCGGACGTAAATAGGCTGGGATAATAATAAGCCAATCGTAAGAAAGACTGTAACGTCAAACGGACCTTTCTATACTCAACGCTATCTGTTGCATTGTATATTTAGTAAGTCATTACCTGGTAGAAACCCTGAGAAGACGTAGTTCATCCTCCAGCTTAGCCACGCGATCCGCCATACGCCGCTTGTCAACTTCTGACGCACGCAGTGAACTCTGATACAAACAAACAAAAAAAATCAAATATGTTTTTAATTTTCTTTCAGATAAGTAGGTACCTTTCAAAGACAAAGTGTTTTTTAAGATTGGTTTTTGGAGTGTTTTTGTGGTTTTTATTTCAACTCCAGATTTTGTTACTTTTACGGAATTCCCGTAAAATCCATATCGAAAATACAAACTAAAACATAGATGCACAGAAAAACCAGAAAGTCGCGAAGTGTCGCTGCTAAAGTGACTAATAAGAAACAAACAAGCTGAAATATGTGGCGCATAGGAGAAATTTGTGTCTGTACTCCTGGCCAGTGGTGGTGTAGCGGTATAGCACCCAGCACGGAATGCCGAGGACCTGGGTTCTAATCCCAGCGCTGGTCTCTTTTTTCTGGTTTTCCTGTGCATCTATGTTTCAGTTGTATTTTCGATAAGTTTTTTTGTCAATAAACTTCTGGTATCTGAATCAATATCTGCCACAGCGGAGTGTGCAACAATATCTGACAAGTTCTACTGGCTTTAGAAACAGAGTCCTATCAGATATTTATGCACGCTTGGTTGTGTTAGATATTGGTGCTGGTGACTGTAACCTATAAAACAATAATACACTTATGCCTTTAAAAGGCTAAGATTTTGCTCAAGAAACTTCTGGTATCCAAAGCATAAAACACATGTTTAGCTAGACTAGGAAAAGAAAATTAGGTATAATAAATAACATACACGCCCTAACATAACGCCGCAACCCCTCTCGTTAGTCCTGATCTAAACATAATTGTGCTAATTTCACGTTAGCTAAACGCTACGAAGACCTTTAATTACGGAACCTAAAACAATACATCCGTGCCTAGGATACCAGTAGCGCTGGTGTCAGCTAGTTCCGTATAATACCGTCGTGGTGACAGAAACGCGGGCGTAAGCCGGTGTTTTACCGACGCACAAATGGACGGCTAATGTATTCGCGGACACGGGGGGCTGACCGCGCACCTCTGGGACGCTAAAATCGCACTTTGTTTTACTAGGTAGTTGATAAAAAACAGTTCATACTTCAGAGTATAGTATAAAATGAAGTCGCTTACTTTTGCTTCTCCGAATGTATGTATGTACAGTCAAGGGCAAAGATATCGATACGGCCAAAGTTACAAAAATATGTATAAATACATACACGACTTTATCCACTTAACATTAAGGCTGTGTATACATATTTTTGCAACTTTGGCTGTGTCGATATCTTTGCCCTTGACTATACAGTGGAGTTCATAAACTTGTGAGCAAAAACTTGATGAAATATATCTGAACACGCTTCTACGAGTACGCCGTTAACAATAGAATCGTGTCTGCAAATAACTCAGACAGACAGACAGAGCTAGGTACTTCCGCATTTATCTAAATAAAATATTACATCTTCTATTTATTATTACAATCGGAATGGAAAATGCGCTGAATAATTAACACATACACAGCGCGAGGAAAATAAGAGTTGAAGTGACAATGGGCGGTTCGAATCGCTCGAAGAACCGTTGGTCAAGAAAAGTTCTCGAGTGGCAAACACTAACTGGAAGGCAAGACAGGCGGCCTCCCACTAGGTGGACTGACGATATCGCGATATTCATTGTTACGTTCCAAGGTCTCTGTTCTGGACTTCTTCCGCCTAATGATGATGACATCGTATACTTAAACATCTCTGCGACCAAATCTACGTTTAACCGTCTTATCTTGCCATCTTATCATATCAGCCATCTCTTCTCTGTGCTATATGGCCTGCCCAAAACTGGCTGTTTCCTATTTTCATATATCCATCGGGTACATTTTAGGCCTCCAAGCAGTGGCCGTCGTAAAAGGCGTCCCGCTATCGGGCACACCACACCGCAGCGACGCCGTAAACTACCACTATCGAAGCTGGAAGCGCTTGTTTGAAAGCCTTTAATAGTGTAATTGATCTGCTTGAGCATAATCCCTTTATATTGCGGACCTTTTTGAAACATAAGTTCAGGTGCAAGGAATGATAAATCAGAAAGTTGAACATCATATTTTTATTAGCAGCTCGTTTACGAAAAAGATGTTCAGGTAAGCCAGACGAACATCTCCTCTGTTGCTCCTGGTACTTGAAAGCTTGGTGGTTAGTTGTTAGGACATTAATTGGCGTATAACAGCCAAGAGATTAAGGTTCTGATCCCGTCTGATGTACCCACCCCTTTTCGCTTTAAAAAAATCATAGTACAGTCACCAGCACCAGTATCTAACACAACAAGCGTGCATAAATATCTGATAGGACTCTATTTCTCGAGCCGGAAGAACGTGTCAAATATTTTTGCACGCTCCGCTGTGGCAGATATAAATGCTGGTGACTGTACCTATGTTAAAACTCATCTGGACATCTTAAATGTGTTTTTTAGTTAAATTCTTATTGTTTATACCTAAGTTGACGATTGTGTTGTGAATTTATGTCAAGTTATTTTTTTTTTTTTTCAAGAAGATTCGTGTACTTAAGAAAGAAAAAGAAAACCGATCTTTTGTTTCTAGTATCGAACAGCATTAGCAAACTAGTTTAAGCTTGCCTGTCTATGGTTACTGATTTACAAGAAAGCAAATCACATATTTGAAATTCGAGTAGAGTATCAGAGTAGGCACAAATTATGGTGCTCATTTATTTTGTGGATTATCGACATTTAAATTCGAGCGAATTCTTTGAAGAAAATATTTCACCAAAACTAGCAGTACGACTGGTAGGTAGGTGTTCTACGTTTTCTTTAGTTATTTTATAATGCTCATCGCTTTACCAGCTCATAATGTAAATCATAAGACCATGGCCTTATACTATGAAGTGCAAAATTCGAACTTCGTATGTTGCCGTCCAGGTTACACTAATATTATTTAACACGAGAGTGAGAGGGTCGGCACGACACGAACTTCGATTTACGAATTTCATAGTAGCCCCCCCTGTACGAGTCTACTTAGGTACAAGGTACAAGTGTGATACCAATATAAATAAAATAAAAATTGTATTATCTTCAGCCAAAACAAAAACATACGAAAGTATCCACAACGTTATCTGATAAAATAAAATACTCAGCAAAGCGGTACAAAAATATCACTGCCAACATTTACTCCGCAAATTTATCACTGGCGAACACAAGTCACACCCCAGCCTGGTTGTCTATTGTTTGACCGAAAGTTATATGCCATAATTTCATTATCCCGAACTCCACATGCCCGAAACTTCATTTGCTCGAATGTTTCGTTTACCAGAAAATTTATTTGATATATTCTTATTTTCCCGAAACTTTGATGCCATAACGATACGAATGCAATACGTATTGTTTTCCATATTATTAAGTGCAATGATATCATTTAATAGAATATTCAAACGCCATACCAAATATTGTTTCTTTGTTTTGTTTGTAAGTTTGATAGAAGCCTGAACGACTGTGATAAATGTCGACGGAGCTCCGCTGCGCGGAACTCCTATTCCGCGTAGTTGAGATGTTAGTTTCTATTACTAATCTATCTATTATCTTTATTATCCGGGCTGTTATAAAAAAAAACCTAACATCGAAGGCTAAGGCGGGAGCTACGCTGCGCTTCGCTCCCGCCTTAGCCTTCTGAACCTAACCTATCCGAGTCGCTTCTGCTCCGAACCGTCTAGCTCGCTCGCTTCGCTCGCTCGCACAAATCAAATGTCGCAATTCTAACCTAACCTAATCTATGTGATTAAAATTTACCTGATTCAAAGGCTTGTTTGACGTGTGGGATTTATCAGTATATCCTCTTGACGTCCAATTGATATTATGGCATGTGATACTTATGGATTACAATGATTATGAAAAATGAAATTATTGAAAGTAACTTTATGGGAAACAAAGATTCTGTCATTTGATTAATATGGTAAAAATGAGTAGTGATAATGAATTTATAGGAAACAAAATTATGACGTTTGTATATTATAGCACATGAAATTCGTGCAAATGAAGTTCGGTCAAGTAAAGGGATACCCCCCAGCCTACACTGACCCCTCTGGAAGGACCAAATTTCCTCAACGACCTCCGTAGCAGTAGAGGGGGCGCAGAGACAGGAAGGTCAATTTAAGTTGGGGATCCTATCACCAACAATGAAGCTATTAGATTTTGGTACAATGTCATGAGCCTACAAGTTAAGATTGAATCTTTGCCACTAGCATATTTACAAGCTTTAAATTAAGTTACCCTGCTTCTTTGTTTATTTATTTGTTTGTCTGGATCAATCTTGGAAGCTAAATGGTGTCAACAGGCACAAACAATAAAGTTTCTACATAAATTTGTAATAATTTTTAGTTTATATAAAACTAAAAATCAATCAAAATTAATTAATAAAACTAAAAAAATATAATTTAAATAATAATGCATAAAAATAAAAGGTAAGTAAATAGAAAGTGAGTAATTGTTCCCACTGTTATTATTTCATTTCCTCGCAATCTAAGTGAAAAGCAGAGTGTAAAACTCGAGCATTAAACACATTTTCCCCTCGACGTGTCTATCCACCCTCGCCGTAAATGAGCGCCTCCGGTAAAATGGCTCGTTTTATGCTTTTGTTGTACAATCTACTATTATATTTATTTATCGTATGGAATACGTGTCACTGCAAAACTGTGTAAGAAATGCAAATGAAAACTAAACATTAAAACTACTATTGAATTTCATTTCGAGAAACCCGCTCCCGCTCTTGGTTTGCGCGCCTGACAACGCGTTAAGTAAGATTACACGGCTAAGTCTATATGCGCAGATCAACAAACACACAGACAACCAAGCGGACCGGCTAATTTTGTTTGTTCCGCTCGTTATATATTGTTACTCTGTGTTGATGTATTAGCTGCCATCGTTACGCGTGGCCTATTAAAATAAGTGACGATCGGGGAATTACGTAAAGAGGAAACGTTATAGGTGAAAAACTTAAGTAAAGGACCTGTTGTATGTAGTAGTACTTGTCCATATAAACAAATTGACGTTCCAAATTCGCAAAATGACTTAACAGGGGCCGAAACAAGTTCCATGGTCGAAAATACTGATTTTACTGACCAAAAATTCAAAAATACTGACCAAATACTGACCATTTCCAAACCGTTTTTCGGGTGAACGGTGTGAAATAAAAAGCTTATTTTCAGTTATTGGCCTCCACCATCCCCATAGCCAACCAGCACCGCCTTTTTATTGTGTTAAAAAGCTTTTTCTATTGTTAGTAATTGTTATTGTATTACAAGTGAGTCATGCGCATTCGTGCAAAATTATATAGTGAACAATAAATAATAAATAGATAGGTATTAAGACATCTACATAACAAAATCACACAAATGAATCAAATGACTATGAGGAAGAAAAAAAAGTACAGAGAAGTTCCATTAAAATAAACATAACATTTAAAATTAAGTTTTCTCAAAAAAGTTTGTTATAAGTGTTTTTTTCTTCTTATCTACGATTTTTTGCTATTTTTTTGAAGTCATGTGATGCTTCAATGTATACGTAGATCATCCACATATATAGAGCATCCAAAGCAGCCATCAGATATCATCACTGGGCAAATCGAAAATGTAGGATTGGCCAACAGCAAAGGAAAACCAAAAAAATTTATTGAGTTTGGAAAAATACTGACAATACTGACCGATTTTCAAAAATACTGACTTTTACTGACCAGGTCTAAAAATACTGACTTTTACTGACTTTACTGACCTGTTTCGGCCCCTGAGCTCCATATCAATTCTGTGCACCACTACATACAACAGGTCCTTAACTTACGTTTTTTACCTATAGTGCTTTCATGCAATGTTAAAAGCTGTGAGAGTTATAGGTAAAGCTATTTATTAGGGTCAATTAGTCGCAGAGAAGGAATTGGCCAGTGTAAAGCAGTGATTCCACCAGAGAGATGTACGAGTGAATATGTTTTTCATTAAGAGCTTGTCCAGATGAGGCGATTTACGCGCGAGTGGACTCGCGCGTTTAATTTTATATTGCGTCCAGATGACGCGTTTTACGCGCGTTCCTACACTGGGAGGGATTGCCAGTTATAAAGGAGGACTCGCCATGGAGTCGCGCGTGGTAGTAGACGCAGCAATGGCGCCTGGGTATCTCAACTCGCGAGGCGCTCGCGCGTAGTACGTGCGAGTCGAGAGTCGCGCTCATTGTACGCGATTTACGCGCGAGTTGAGAAACGCGCAGCATCATCTGGACGGGATATATGTAGCCCCAGTACCTCGGGAACGCGCGAGTGGACTTGTAAATCGCCTCATCTGGACAAGCTCTAACTAATAGAAACGCTTCATTTACCTCGCTTGGCTCCGCTCAGCTGTTTAATCCAGAGATGTGCTGTGCGAGGATGTGTAAATGAAGCATTTCTATTGGTTAATGAAAAACACATCCCTTCCAATACATTCTCGCACAATTATTGGTGGAAACGGTGCTTTAATTTCTTAACATGACTATCTAATTCTCATCAGCTCATCACTATATTTCGCTTAATTTAGTTCGCCTTTGTACAAGTATCTCAAAGTTCGTCAATTGTATTTTGTTTCTTTTCTTTTGTACAGTCAAGTGCAAAAATATGTATCATACACTTTAGTACCTTGTCATTTTAACCAAGACTGTGACAGTTCATATATGGCAGTTCAAATACGACGAAAATAGACAAGGTACTATAAAGTGTTTACATATTTTTGCCCTTGACTGTACAATAAACAGTTTACATACAAACATACTATAATGAGTAAGACTTTGTTGGTGCAGCTGATATCAGTAAGAGTTCTTTCACCTTCTCTCTGTTCTTGTCTATTTCATACCTAGATATCTACACGCAGTTGAGATAAAAACCAAAAGTAAAGTTCCCATAGTTGGGTAGGTAGGGTTTGTTAGTGAAATCGATAGTCAAATAGAAATACCCTTTTTTTTGACACCAATTGACCTAGTCCCAAACTAATCGAAACTTGTATTATGGATATTAGGCAACGAATAAACTTATATACTTATAAACATAAATACATACTTAAATAAATTTTAAACATCCAAGACCGGAGAACAACAAAAAAATTACAAAATTAAATAATTAACAAAAAAAATAATTATTCATACAAATATCTGCCCAGGCCGGCAATCAAACCCTACATCTCAAGCTTCGTAGTCAGGTTCTCAAACCACTTGGCCATCTGGTTGTCATCCACCCAACATTAAATTAAATAGCACAAAAGTTGTTCTCATGTAGATACGACTTGTGATTTAGGTTCAATTCGTATCCGTTCCCACCCTAAAGTTTAGCACGTCTTAACTAAGCAAGCTAAGGCCTCATATTTTTGCACCTCAATTAACTTATTACACGATCGTTGTGCTGCGCCTGCTTGCTAATAACTTGCGCACACTGAGCAAGTGAGCTGGCGAGTGGACTGGACTCGCCCACGCACGGTTCCCAAGGTAAGGGTTTTCCCCCGAATTCAGGGGGTATTTAATCGGCATGGCATTTTTTCAGGGCGTTCTTTTTTTAGGGGTTATTCTTTGGGGGATTTTTTGCATTCTTATATTTTTTTCGTGCTTTTATATTTTTCATCATTTTTTTTTTTACTTAATAAAAAATAAGTGTAAAAATTTTGTGCCTGCTGACTGAATCTAGATATTGCCTCAACAAAACAATAACGGAACTTAATTCCTTTCTGGTTTTAGACTTAATTTATTATCCCTACTAATAATTATAAATGCGAAATTAACTCTGTCTGTCTGTTACGCTTTCACGTCGAAACTTCCGAACCGATTTTGATGAAATTTGGTATAGAGATAATTTAAGCCCCAAGGATCAACATAGGATACTTTTTATTCCGGTAGAGGGCGCCACCGCGCGATAACCTAGATCCGCATAGACGAAGTCGCGGGCATAAGCTAGTTTTTAATAATAATTCTTTTTTTAGGAGGATTTCCAAATAATTGTGGTAATTTTACAGGTTTTAAACTTAAGCTTTAGGGATAAATAATTTTGAGAGTTGGTAACACCGCGCCCACGCATTCTTGGAGCTACAGGTACATACCATGTAAGTAGTAAGTGGCTTATGCTTCCCACGGCCATGTTTTGGAAAAAAAAAAACTTGTTAGGAGATTATGTCTTGGGTGCACAAATACGGACTTTAGAATCTGATATTTTCTGTTATTTTTGCTCTAACAGAATGCTCCTCCCGGCAAAGGTAGAAAGTAGTAGTAGAGATCCCTTAGCCTTAGAGGGACAAGTTCGCCTTCACAAATGTATCTCTCAAAGTTTGTCAGTTGTGTTTGTTTATTTATTTTGTATAATAAAGAGTTTACATACCTAAAGCGGAATCAACTCGTCAAGATAAATCATCATTTTAATTTAGGCCTTTAATTCCTGAAAGTCCAAAATTAAAACGCTGCATTATTTATTTTGAGTTGATGTCCTTTCAATCTAGCTGTGTAGATGTGACTTCACAATCAAAAGCATGGTTA
The DNA here is from genome assembly GCA_037349165.1 of Choristoneura rosaceana. Lineage (NCBI taxonomy): Eukaryota > Metazoa > Arthropoda > Insecta > Lepidoptera > Tortricidae > Choristoneura > Choristoneura rosaceana. Next base: position 1,891,931 of record JAZBNJ010000033.1, read on the forward strand.
GCTGCAAAACAATAGCATTTTTTTACATAAGTAATTTAAAAGCTAATTTTCTCTTACGTTTGCTTCAAATCTTTCAAGTTTATTTCGATCCTCTTCCAGTGGTCGGATTGACTTGAAATTCGGTATACCTACATAGATATGAGGAATCTTACGGAGCTCCGATTCCTTTCCTTAAGTCGGAACTTCCATTGCGTGGGAACTATGGCCCAAGCCTTCTTGTTCTGAGAGGAAGCCTGTGCCCAGCAGTGGGACGTATATAGACTGGGATGGTAGTTAGCTAACTATTATACAAGGTGTCCCGTTAATAGTGAACAAGAAGAAATCGACGTAAGGCCACTTTGTCCCTTCCCTTTAGGAACAAAAATGTACCTTTCAATACACTGCACAGCAAGGCAAGGCATATCAAAACTACAAAACTGTAAACCGGATTTAACTAGTTCCTGGCACGACACGAGCGTTCAAAAGCAGCCCCGCGCCGGGAGTCGAACCGGCGTGACGTCACCGGGGTGGCGCCGCTGCAGCCATCCACTTACATCTGCCAATATTTGCTCGGCACCCCTCGCACCCGTTCATATTTCAAATGTGCGGGGAGCCAGCAAAGACTACAAAATACAAAGTTACGTGGAGTGTTTTAGACAGAAGCGTAATATAGAGCGATTCTGGAGAAGTAAATGGGCCAATCAACTTTTTTACCGACACTTTGGGCGTCTCCTGCGTTACCAAAATTGTCTCTGGCGTTACCAAAAAATCGTACTTCCAACAAGATATTTCACGGTTTAATAGGTTGAATACGTAGGATGGCATGTATTCATGTACACCATCTATTAAAATACAGAAAAAAATATGTTTACTTACAAAAATCTGCAATTGTTTGAAAAAATTCGCAGACATATTAGTGTCGGTAAAAAAGTTGATTGGCCCAAATAAAAAGGACCAGCCTTAATCAACTCCGTTAATTATAAGCTAGTGTTTCGTAACAAAGGGTTGATAACTCCTGAATTTACGATATTCTATAAAAAATATAGATAATATTGTAAGTCAATGTTTAACAAAGAAAAAATAATCGGTCGAAAATTAAATTTATAGCGAATTTCTCAAAACGCGGAAGTATAAAAATTAAATAACAAGCATGCCCGTTTGACGGTTTTCATATAAGAGCTTCAGCTGGCCTGTGCCATTTAGAATTACGAAATTCTGAACTGCACGTGTCGATCGCGTGTCCACGAGTATCACGCTAATAAATTTGCCCAAGTGAACTCCTTCTATCTCTTAAGATCCATTCATCAGATCCATTATGGATTTACTGAGATTTTATTTTCCAACTAGATCTTTCTTCTTAGACCGTGGATCTGAGATATTTTTTGATTTTGATTGACATCTTTACTTGTAGTCGTTACAAATGGATCTGAAGAAAATATTTTTAAATTTAATAGAAGGAAGGCAAAGAGGGATAAAACTAGCCTAATTTGATAAAAGCGGTATGACATAATAAAAGGTAAACGGGATTATCATTACGCAGCGGTGTGACAGAAGCCCCCATCAGAACGATGAATGTGTGAATGCCCCCGCTTAGCTAAATCGATGCGCGGGTCCCGCTGATTTTATAATTCGCCGTGTGCAACCACGCGAAACATCGCATGCCAACGCTTTTAGACAAGGACAGACCTCCCCTGTCAGAGTATATGTTGGCAACACTGCCAAACATAGAGTATTTTTAAGCTTTTTATAAACTTTTTTATGTCTATGGGCGATGTGTCCGCCCCACCTTTCACTTCCTTTCTACTCTGTAAGCTCTCTTCCAAACGTCTGTAATTAATCATTGTGTGTCTTTGCAATAAACTTGCTTTTATATCTAAAGAACCGGTGTTTAAGTGTCTACAGTCCGCTAATTATATACCATACAAGCAACACACACTTGTACACTATATACGAGCTATTCTGCAGAGCTACTCCGAAACTCGAAGTTCGTGTCGTGCGGTCTCTCTGACACTTATGCTATTTAATACGAGAGCGAGGGGCACCGTAAGACACGAATTTCGAGTTTCGTAGTAGCCTTGCTGCTTTAGTTCAGGGGTCTTTTACTCAAGTAGAGGTAAAGCGTCTTTTCGAGGTTGTAACTAACTTAAAAGAGGTTTAAGTTCATCTCTACAATTGCCGTTATGTTTGGCTTTTGTCACTGAGAACTAAAAACATAAATGGCCGTCATTTATTTGTATTAACAAATAAAAATACCTATCTAATATTGATGCGGTCACTGTAACATTTTGTAAGGTTAACTAATTTTTATTAGGAAACAATTTATGACAAAGTTTTTAGCCAGATGTTCGCATGGTGGAGCCATTACATATCTGCTCGACAATCCAGAGCTAATTTGATTGAAGTACTCTTTATTTGACAATTAGAAAATGATCCTCCGCGGTTTTAAATAAGCAAGTCGGTGGAAGTCTATGGACATCCCGTGGTGATGACTAAAAACGAACCCTTTTCCAAGCATTGTAGTTAGGACTAATTTACGAGTCGAAAAATTTCTTTCACAGACTACGAGTCCGCTATAACGTAAAAATAGTCTCTATCACGCAAAAAAGGGAAGGTTGAAATCACTAGTGTTCTTCTGACCCTTATTTGGAATTACCTACAATACCAGTAGATACTGTTGTGCAAGCAATTTTCCTGGGAGCAATCTCTACTCTGGGCTATGATTGTCTCTACCTAAGTAAATTGTACTAATATCGAAGAGAAAAAACACGTGATTTATTGACCCTTCCTTCTTTACGTTAATAATTTGGTAAAAAAACATGTTAGATGACGATGCCTTTAGGTAAAATATATGTTTTATTACGCAGTGTATATACTTATACAATAGTCCAGATTTGTGTCCCTTCCAAGTCACGTCGCCTCATCAAACGACAGGTCTAGAACGTCAAGTATAACACAAACACATATCAAAAGACCGTTTCGCGTTCATACAAAAAACTATATTCACCATGTAAATGACGAACCGAAGGCGTGAAGTGCCCTCGGCCACCCAAGTCGAGCAAATACACGTTAATAGCGATTGAGGTGAAAATAAACGTGTTGGTAGTGAAAAAATGTTTAGTTTAGGGCTTTGGGAGAGAAAACAAAGTTTGTTTTTGATGCGCCTTTGCTGAATGTCGGAGTGAAATGAGGTCCTAGTGAAGGTAACTTGGTGATAAAGGCAGCTCAGCGATTTGTTTTTTTTTTTTCGAGTAAGTATTACTTGTTATTTGGAGATATTACTGACAAATATCTGTGAGTAAGTACGAGTAAATAGGTACACGGGCTAGATTGATTTATGGAGTTTCTGCATAGAGAATCAACGAAAATTATGTTGATTTTTAAATTTCCGACAATTTGGTAATTTATTATTTCGCCGGAGTTATACCTAGTGCCATCCACATGCCATCCATGAAGACGCGTGATTTTGTCAAAATTAGCCATTAATGACATTGTAATAAAAACCACGGCACGCGTCATCGTGAATGATATATACCAATTATTGTTCATTAACTAAGATTTTAAGTGTTGTTTATTCTGACCCGTGAGATAAACAGGAAACAACAGTTGCTTAAAAAAATGTTAATAATGTATGCTATTAGCATGTTTAGGAGATGAGCTATAAAAGAATTGGTTTATAACTGGCACAACTCCTATATTTTGGTGGATTAAGTAAGTAAGTAAATCTTTATTATCTAGAATAACTACGTTTACAAAATCTCAAGTAATTAAATTACAATCGCAGTATACAGCCGACAATCATACTTATAATAAGTGACCCATTTGAATTGGAACTAACTTAAATAAAATTTAGTTTGAAAAATCTAATGTATAAAATTCTCGGGTCGAAAAATATTTGCGACCAAACTCATTCGAAACGGCTTTACCGAGTATTATTTTTTGTTTATATTCGGTAGGTCTGAGAATAGGATGTAAACTATTTTTCATACTTCTACGCGGATGGAATCTTGAGTATAGAATAGTAATTAATATTTTGCAGAATAATCGTTATAACTACCATCTGTGGCAAATATACTGAACTAAAACGTGGACGCGCTGTCGCATCGTCTATACCATGCAGCTAGCGCCATCTACATTGCTTATCAAATACTTTACCTCTACTTAAATAACAAACGGCGCACGTGATATTCCAGAGATGGCGCTGATTTCAATGAAAATAAAATATTGCTCACCTTGATTTCTTCAAGAGTTTTCTCGCTGAATTTCGATTCTGACGATGGCAAGCCACTCTGTAACAAAAATAGAACGATATACTTAATACCCACTTTTTGAATTATATAATTAATCTATATCACATTCTTAATATGAATAACGTGAACTCAAAATCCGCACATGTCAGTCCAAGTTTTGTCAGAGTCAACTTGACTAATTATTAGCCAATCAGGCCCGTATTTCATAAACAGTTATAGGTGGGCCAATCAACTTTTTTACCGACACTAATCTGTCCGCGAATTTTTTCAAACAATTGCTAATTTTTGTAAGTAAACATGTTTTTACTGTAATTTAATAGATGGTGTACATGAATACATGCCATCCTACGTAAGTTCAACCTATTAAACCGTGAAATATCTTGTTGGAAGTACGACTTTTAGGTAACGGCAGAGACAATTTTGGTAACGCAGGAGACACCCAAAGTGTCGGTAAAAAAGTTGATTGGCCCAGGTGCGTGCGACAAATAAATCGATTTAAATCCATTACACAATAGCACCTGTCACTTTGATTCTTTACGTATACTATTACTTGTACTATTATCTATCCTGTGCTGCTAATGTTTTAATTAACGCCATTCAACATCTAACCTAACCAGTACATTACGTGTCTGATATCTAACTTCCATTTAGCGCATATGCAGGTATGTAAATGATCAGTTAGCGCGTCGCGTGCGCAAGTCAAGCTTGAAGGCATTCGGCCAGCATCAAACATGCGATTAAATGCAATACAATTAACGGCTGTTTGAGTAAAAACGGTACTAAGTTGCTGCCAGCTATAGTAAGACCGCAAGAAGTTGCGTAGTGAATGACATACGTATACATACTAGCAAATACCCGTGGTTTCGCACGCGTAAACTATTGACCTGGAAGTTGTTTCAAAACTCCGGGATTTTACAAAGTTCCTTCGGAAATTCCCAAATATTACATTGCGGATTTCATTAATGTTGCTACCTTTGTCAAAGTTTACGTACAGTCTAGTGTAAAAATCTAAAAATAAATATTAACTTATTCGAGATTTCAAAAATAAGTACCACAGACTCTTATTTCGACGCAGTAAGGCCCTAGTAATATTTTTTGAGTGTTTCGAATAGATACTTATTTTTGCACTTGACTATACACTAGCCTAGCCTTTGAAACTTTGGAATTTTATTCCATAAATAATAGTTATCACGGGACAATTGACACTAATTGACCTAATCCCAAAGGAAGCAAAGCTTGTACAATGTACAGGGCAACGGAGAATAAACAATCCACGCTTGTGGCATCTCCCCCCCAATCCATAAGCAGCCGTAACCAGCCTTACCTTTTATGTGCTAGCAAATTACTTTTTGGTGCTGTTTATATGGTGCCCACCAAAACGTGATGCCGCTGTATCCAGAACCTCAAAGGGAGCTTAAGCTTCTTTCAGTCAGGTTCTCTAACCACTTGGCAATATCGAGATAAAAAGTACCCTCTGAGTTATTCCCAAGCGTATACTTATCTATACATCTAAACCCTTGTTATAATCCATTTCCGGCATTTAATTTGCATACGTAATTTGTGTACTTTCTGATAGTACTGTAATCTAGATCATGTAGCAGTACTAAGTTATCATTATCACTAGTGTATTACGGGAGCCAAGGCCAAATGGTATCAATGAGGTTGTTAAACGATAGATAGGCAGAGATAGGGTTAAAAAAGTGTCATCTATAGTTTTTAAGCATCGGAAAAAAAGAATTTTCATAGAACGTTTTGAATCGCTAAGCTCGTTTTGTTGGTTCATCATCATCATCATCATCATCTCAGGCGTCCACTGTTGGACATAGGCCTCCCCCATAGACCTCCAAAGAGGGTCCTGTACTCGCCACGCTTGGCAAGCAGGTTGGTGAGCGCAGTATAGGATATAAGAGTCGCCAAGAAGACGCTGCTGCCCATCTTCTGGTATTATCCCTCAGCCGGTTTCTACAGCATCCACAGGAAGAGAGGGGGAGGCAATATTCTTACGCCGGTGCCCCACGGCTTAAGTTATCCCATAATGGAATCACGGACTCCTGATCAAAGCTTTATGACTTCACATCAGGGGAATAGGACAGGGTAAGTGTTTATATATTTCACACGAAAACACAAGCTGAAACACGGATGCACAGAAAAACCAGAAAAATAGACCAGCGCTGGGAATTGAACCCAGGTCCTCAGCATTCCGTGCTGCGTGCTATTCCCCTACACCACCGCTGGACAGGAGACTAGACACGAATTTTTCCTATGCACCAATATTTCAACTTGCATTCTTTTCATAGTCACTATAGCAGCGACACTAACGCCATCTATGAACTACATTCTCAACGAGAAACATTTTTCACTCCCTTCGGAACTATCCGCTCATCAGGGACAAGATATGTCCCTGATGATGATGTGAAAATTTGGAGTTGAAATAAAAAATACAAAAACACTTCAAATAGTAATCTTGAGGGTAAGTGTTAACACATAATATAACTGTACACTTTGTGTTCGCAAACGGCTACGTTATACTGTACTGCATTATGCGTTGACCGCAGTTCTCGCTTGTTCCAGACAATTGATGTAGCGAAGTGAAAGACGAAATATTAGTTTTGAGAGCAATTTATAACTCGATTGGTTCAACTTCGCTGGACGGTTCGTTGACCCGTAATGCGATACGGTACCGATAGCGGCTCTTTGGAGTAGCGCCAGAATACGCAAATTGTTTATCCAGGACGACTAGCATTAGGTATTTCTAGATTCTCACGCACTGCGTTTCTAGGCTTCTGTACCTACCTCAAATGGAGCCCCATTGCTATCATTCACGTGTCCGTCTATCTGTCGTCTCTCACTCGGGTTTTACAGCCAAATAGTTGAAGCTAGTCTTCAAATCAATCCGATCCATTAAGTTCAATTTCCAAAGGGGCTGTTTCACCATCCATTGATTAGTGTTAAAAGACGGTTAAATGTGATGCCGTCTCTATTTGTTTCGTTCGAATAGACGGAGACGGCATCACGTTTAACCGTCAGTTAACACTAATCAATGGATGGTGAAACAGCCCCTAAATGTCTAATGCCCCGAACGTCATATATCCGTATGTCTATTTACCCGAATGTCTAGTTGGTCTCTATTCGTCCATTTCCTGATTCGACTATTTTAATTCTATGCTATGATCGAAAGTCGGTGGAGCTTCTCTTCGCGGAGCTCCTATTCCTCGTGGCTGAGGCGCTTCCCTTCTTCACGCAACTCTAATCCAAGCTATATTTTTTCAAGTTTCCGGCACAAAGAAGCTAGGTTAGTCGAAACAGATGAACGAAATAGACTCGAAGCAAATCAAATCTATACATTTTATGATAAAAAAGTTCCTGGTAAAAGGGGCGCATGTACAAAGCAAAGTAATAAAAGAAGGTGCGGTAGTGGTACTAATGGTTAACCGCACAGACCGACGACCATTCAAGAATGCGATACGCCTAATTTACTATCTATGCATTATTGTGTAAATATTGTTCTAGGGAAGGTCCGAAAGTATCCGACTATGCATGTTATGTGAGTTTTACACGCGGTTTCGCTCACCGGAAAAAATCTGGCGGTTCAATATGGAATATGCATGGAACTAAAAATTTATCTTGAATAATTTATCTTGATACAAGACTGGAACATAAGACGTAGATAGGTATGATGTGAAAATCATATTTGTCTTTTGAATAAGGAAACTGCGAGGGAATGAAAATTGCATTCCATTCCTTTATAGGAAACCCGACGAAGGTCCGAACGGTGAAAAAAAAAATTACAACATTTTCGGATAAATTTTCTAAAGCCCATGTAACATTGTACCAAATGGCCTTCCATTACAGTGAAACCGAGAGTTGAAACAGATTTGTACAGTGTCGTTCATTTGAATATGATATGTGGTAATTGAATGATGTAACTGATGTGATGATTCACGATTATTCAATGGATTGAGAAAAGAGGAAGCAAAAAATCATCATCATCATCATATCAGCCGAAAGACGTCCACTGCTGGACATAGGCCTCCCCTAAGGCTCTCCACTTAGACCGGTCTTGTGCTTTTCGCATCCACCGCGATCCCGCGATCTTAGCCAGGTCGTCGCTCCATCTTGTTGGAGGCCTACCGACAGCTCGTTTCCCGGTCCGCGGACGCCATTCGAGAACCTTCTGACCCCATCGGCCATCAGTCCTGCGTGCAATGTGCCCCGCCCACTGCCACTTCAGTTTCGCGATCCTTCGGGCTATGTCAGTAACCTTAGTTCTACTGCGGATATCATCATTTCTGATTCTATCCCGCAGAGAAACCCCGAGCATTGCCCTCTCCATAGCCCTTTGAGTGACTTTGAGCTTCCTTATGAGGCCCATCGTTAGCGCCCACGTCTCGGATCCATACGTCATCACTGGCAACACACACTGGTCAAAGACTTTTGACTTCAAACACTGCGGTAATTTGGATGAAAAAACACTGCGAAGCTTCCCGAACGCTGCCCAGCCGAGTCGGATTCGACGAGTGACCTCTTTCTCGAAGTTGGACCTACCTAACTGGACCGTCTGTCCTAGGTATACATAGTCGTCAACAACTTCGAGCGCAGAGCCTCCGACTATTACGGGAGTTGGCACTACATGAACATTAGACATGACTTTCGTCTTGTCCATGTTCATTCTCAGGCCAACTCGGTCGGAAACTCTGCTGAGGTCAGCGAGCATAGCACTGAGGTCCTCCATGGTCTCAGCCATGACTACAATATCGTCGGCGAATCGAAGGTGAGTGAGGTACTCGCCATTAATGTTGATGCCTCGTCCTTTCCAGTCCAAAACCTTAAAAGCATCCTCCAATGCAGCGGTGAACAGCTTCGGAGAGATGACATCTCCTTGTCTGACTCCCCGCTGCAAAGGAATAGGCTTCGTGCTCTGGTCCTGTAGTCGGACGGACATAGTGGCGTTTCCGTACAAACACTTTAACACTTCGATATACCGGTAGTCAACTTGGCACCGCTGAAGAGCCTGCAGCACAGCCCAAGTCTCGATCGAATCGAAGGCTTTCTCGTAGTCCACAAATGCAAGGCAAAGGGGGAGGTTATACTCTTCGGTCTTCTGTATAACCTGCCGCAACGCATGTATGTGGTCTACGGTACTATAACCTTTTCGGAAGCCGGCTTGTTCGGGAGGCTGGAACTCGTCAAGCCTGCATGCGAGACGACTCGTGATGACCCTGGAAAACAGCTTGTAAACATGGCTCAGAAGTGAGATGGGTCTATAGTTCTTCAACAAGGTTTTGTCACCTTTCTTGAAGAAGAGCACCACCACACTTCTGTTCCATGCTTTCGGCGTTCTCCCTTGGTGGAGGACGGAACTAAACAGCGTCTGAAGGCCCTTAAGAACTGGTTTACCACCCGCCTTCAGGAGTTCGGCTGTAATTCCGTCGTCACCCGGGGCTTTGCCATTCTTGAGCTGTTTGAGGGCCATACTAATCTCGTACAGGCTGACGTCCGGGATGTCTTCGGTATAGTGTCGGGTTAATCTAGCTCTCGGGTCTTTAGCTAGATTTTCGACGGGTGTGCGGGTTGTCGTGTATAGCTGCCCGTAAAACTTCTCAACTTCCCCCAACAGCTCAGGTTTGGATGAAATCACTCTGCCGTCCTCGGTCTTCAGCTTCATCAACTGGCTTTGACCAACAGACAGATCCCTGGTAAACACCTTTGAGCCCCTGTTACGCTCAATAGCTTCTTCAATACTATTAGTATTAAATCGGCGTACATCGCGCTTCAGAGACTTTGAGATCTGCCTGTTGAGCTGCCGATAGCGACAAGCGTCACCAGAGGACTGCAGAGTCATCTCATGCCTCACCTCCATGAGCCTAATGGTGGAGTCCGAAATCTTTTTGGTTTTAGTACGGCGGGTCTTGAAGAACTTAGACCCGACCGTATGGACAGCTTCCACAAACCCGTCGTTGTAATCGTCCACGTCGCTACCTAGGCATTCGAAACGGTTTTGAAGCTCGAGCTGAAAGCTCTCGGGGTTTTGGAGCTGAGCAGGTTCCGGACGGAGCGTAGATTTCATCAGTCGAGACCTTTCAAGCTTGAACTGGATATTCAACGAGCCTCGTACCATACGGTGATCACTCCCGGTTTTAACCGCATTGATCACGGAGACATCATTGAATATGTGCTTTTTCGTCGACATGATAAAATCTATCTCATTCCTCGTAACACCATCAGGGCTCATCCAGGTCCACTTCCTATGCTCACGTTTCCTGAAGAAGGAGTTCATCATATAGAGTCCTTCCTTCTCCATGAAACCGGCCAGTAGGTGGCCCCGGTGATTCCTACGCCCCACTCCAAATTTCCCCACTCTCAACTCTTCACCGTCTCGTTTGCCCAGCTTTGCGTTAAAGTCCCCCATAACAACTGTGAAGTGAGTTCTGGAGCTATGCATGGCTCTGGAAATATCCTCATACATAGCCTCTACCTCATCGTCGGAGTGCGTCGAGGTCGGAGCGTATACCTGTATGACCTTCAACGAATATCGTTGGGTCATTCTGAGTACAAGGCACGCTACCCTGGTCGACACACTCTCGATCTTTACCACGTTGTTCACGAGGGACCTATGTACGATAAACCCGACACCTCCTTGAGACTGGTGGTCGCCCTCCCGGAAATAGAGCAAGTTACCGGACTTCAGGGTTATCATGTCCTCCCCCTCTCTACGGACTTCTGACAGCCCTATGATTCCCCATCGTAACCTGCTCAATTCTTCTTCAAGTTCCAGTATCTTTTCATCGGTCCGCAGTGTTCGGCAGTTATATGTTGCCAGGGCCAAAGGTTGTCTTTTTTGGTAGCCGGATCTCTGCCGGGGATTAACTGTAGCACCCCCTGCCCCGCCGTTACCATGGCCGCTACCGGAGCCAGGAATAGCGGGGCCGCCGGGGACTAGGGGTCTGGGCTTAATTTGTGGATTCATTATAATTTATATCTAGTACCTTGGGGGGAAAATGCCTTAGTCGCCACGCTTGGCAGGCGGGTTGGCGACCGCAGTAATACCCGATCGTTCGCGGAGGACGCTGCTGCCCATCCTCCGGTTTATCCCTTAGTCGCCTCTTACGACACCCACGGGAAGAGAGGGGGTGGTGTAATTCTCAACCGACACCACACGGCGGTAAGTAAGGCGGTAAGGTAGTAAGGATTATTGCCATATTTAAGCGTTTTACTGAGCTACGAAGACAGTGGCGTCACCGCTTAATTTCTACTCTTTAATGTCGCACTGTAAATTGACTGTTTTTAAGAAACCTGATTCGATTTTTTCTAGCAACAGGTAAAATAATTCTTTATTTTTGATCCCTCGGTCTACTGACTGAGAGAAAACTTATAAACTGGACTAGCCTAAGCTTATAATTACAGTGATTTCAAATCGGACGTAATCACATGCACTTAATTACTTTGACGACATGTAGAAGCAGGTATACATGGTTATGTATCCCGGAAATCACCAGGTATAAACCATTTTTTTTTAATAATACTTCTTTCACTGGAAGAAAGCTAGACTACTAAAGCCATGTCTGGTCTTGCTGCGATAAAAATAGTGCAAGATGCATCGAGCGTTGCGTGGTTGTTGCGTGAGATGGAGGGACGACCTGGTTAAAGTCACGGGTTCACGGTGGATGCAAGCCGCTTCCAACCGAGGCAACTGAAGTTGGGGAGGCCTATGTCCAACAATGGACGTCCTACGTGGATGATGAAGTTGCATTATATTTAAGGTGGCACGACTTTCATACTAATTAATTTTCCCAACCATTTGCGCTTGAAAGATTATTTGAAACTAAAACCACATCTCTTGACGTTTATTTCGTTATCTAGTTGCGTCATTTTTTATTTACCTTAAGAAAGCTTTTGATTAATAGCTTAATCTAAATGATTATTTTGATTCATTTTTGTCAATATGTGAGTGAACAGCCGACAGTATCGTACACCAACGGCTTGGTTAGTAGTGTGCGTTTCAGCCACGTTGTCAACTCGCCGACAATTCGATGATAAGCGGCGTTGCCAGATTTCGTTCGATTTGTCTGATCAAAATTACATAATTACCATTTTGAAGCGCGTTTCCCTATTTTTTTTAATATTTTTGCTGGCCATAGGTACAAAGTCCATCAGTCGAAAGACTGAAGCGCAACGAACAAATTGCATTGCCAATTCTTTGGATTTTCGACAGAAATTAGGAAGAAAATGACATAACATGAACGAATTAATAAATAAGTACGGAAAATTGCATTAACGGATTATAAATTAGAAGTGATAAAATCAGACAAAAGCTGCATGGCTTGTGGCTTTAGCTTTTTCCAAAAAATAAAAATAAAAAAACATCTCAATTGTCAAATGTCAAGTCACAATTTTTTGTTCGTTTGTTGTCATGACATTGTAAAAACTAGAGTAATTTTTTCCTAAATTAAATTATCGTAATTTGTCCTCGAAATTGGCGGAATTATAATTATCTATAATCTATAATGTGAATGAAGTTATATTTTCAAGTATTGACCTGAATTATAATTCACATTGGAAACTATGAAGCCACGAATTTTGCGAATAAAATACATATAAAGCATCAATACTCTAGTCTCGGAAAAGACGCATTATAAGGAAATTGAAAAGTAAGTACTGTAGAGACTGAATACAACATACATATGCTGCGCTGGCCAACCCGCTTATCAAGCGTGGCGAGTACCTAAGTATTGGCAACTCGGGAAAATATGTATGGAAGAGGCCTAAAGTCCACCGGTGAACGTCCTGAGGCTAATAATGAAGATGATGACGGTGATGATAATGTTGAAAACCATATCCGTACTTCCATACTAATATTATAAATGCGAAAGTGTATGTGTTTGTTTACATGTTTGTCCGTTTTTCCGGAAAAATGCACAGTTCCGGAACCCCAGCCCCTTGGTAGCGGATTAAATTTTGAGCTTCATATCTCGGTAATTTTGGAGTTCAGAGAAAAGTTCATGTGACAAAATATGCTTCTTCAAAATACTTATGTTTTGTTTTCATAAAAAAATATTTAATTACAGAGTGAAAAACACTGTTAAAACATACATCGTCGACTGGTAAGCTGTGTATGAGACTGGCACAAGACTGGAAAAGTGGCGTGAAAAGGCACAAGATGCAAAGCAAGAGGCACTCAGCAGTGGTTGTATGTGGGCTAATTTGATTGATTGATGTAAATAAACAAATAAAAACTGACTTAGTGATGGATTTTTTTAATTTGTTGTTCAATAGAGCCTTCGATTACTACCCGACCAATTAAATTTGAAATAAAAATAAACAAGTCTAATTTCATATGGTCACGTTTTTCTTAGAAGGAAAATATCATGGAAACTGAGTCACATACCAGGGTGCCACCTATGTGCTACTAATGTATTGTTGACATCCCATACGTCTGCCAAAGAAATCACAGCGTAATTGAATATGAAAAGGTTCCACCCTGGTACGTGATTCGGTTTCCTTGACTTTGTAAAGAGGAAGAATCAAGATTACGATTTGGAGTCTTTTTGTATTTTTTATTTCAACTCCAATTTTTTTGTTTCTTATACGGTTATCCCGTGAAAGTTTAATATTTCACACGAAAACACAAGCCGAAACATGAATGCACAGAAAAACCAAAAAAATAGACCAGCGCTGGGAATCGAACCCAGGTCCTCAGCATTCCGTGCGTAAAGAGGAACTTATCCCTCGAAGGGATCTCCACCAAGCAACCCTTGCGTAGATGTGAGGAATAAGTCTCATAGTAGGTATTGTAGTTGTGCATATTCATAGATAGATTCGCTTAAATTTTTTAAAAAAATGTGCCTGAATTAGGTCTTATAAATTTTTTGCTACACATTTCAATAAACATTAACGTCATTAACAGATAACTATAAAAAAAAAAACAAAAAAGCTTAATTGTTCAACGGGTTTGAACCCGAACTTCCTAAGCTATTCTTAGGGTAAACTCGAGCCTTATACAACTAGGCCATTCTGCTCTTTGATTATGACAGCGAAATTAACAAAGACTTTTGTTTACATCAAATTGCAAGCATGTGTGCGAAAATATCAGTCGAAACTGCAGCGTTCCCAAATGAAAGTATTTTCTGAATTAAAATACATCTGAAACTTGGTAGGATATATTACAAATTTCACTCTACGGGCGCTAGGTACATTATTTTATAAAAATATCCACAATTTCATTCCTAAAAAAATAAAATACGTGGAATTTGTACACTAACGTCATCTACTGACGCTGTAGTGCCTAGCTGACCGTGACAAACCACCTTAAAGTGGTCAATCTAGCGACCCAACGTAATGCAATGCAACTTTACATTTAAATTCAATTCTTCGTCAAATTCCGCGCTTCTGCGTGAACTCGCAAGCAAGAGCTGCGGCAGTACAGACAGTGCAACACGCTCGCAATTGCATTTAACATCTCTTTCTAATTTTATATGGATCTAAATGTAGAGTGAGATTGTACAGTCGAAGTAATTCCGGACATAATTTTGTTACACCTGCTAATACTGTATATAAGTACCTAGGGTAAAAAACTTAAGAAGATGACCTGTACCACTATCGAGTTTACAGTGACCGTACTCGATAGCGACGGCGTAAATTACTTGTATGGAGAATTGTGCAGCACCTCTACAAATAATTTACGCCGTCGCTATCGATTACGGTCACTGAAAAGAAAAGTCATGGTAGTGGTACTGTTGTATGTAGTAGACTAGTAGTAACGTGCCCGTATTCCGTATAGATAAGTCGACGTTCCGTATTCAAAAATAAGTTAAGTACCATGTCAATTCTGGGCACTACTACGTACAGTCACCAACACCAATAAGTGACAAACAAAGCGTGCTTAACTATCTGATACGAGTCTATTTCCAGGGCCGCCGGTAGGACGTGTCAGATATGTTTGCACGCCCCCTGTGGCAGATATTAATGCTGGTGACTGTGCAGCAGGTCCTTTTCTCAAGTTTTTAACTTACACCTGCTAAAGAAATCATTGTGAAATCGATAGCGAAAAGGGTCACACTGGTAAGAGTTTCAGTTTCCTCAATTTTATAGGTTTTACAAATTGAAGTTTCATACATACATCCAGCCGCTCCATGACCATGGCTCGTACCCTAGCGTAGAGCGCCTCTTCCCTGATCCTCGCGGAGTCCCGGATCTCCCGGACCAGATCAGTCACATAGCCGGGAGAATATTGGCCACCTATAAGACCTGGAACATAAATGGTGGTATGTTAAAAAGTAGTTACTTGTAGGAAATAACTGTCTGTTTATGATTGATTGTTGGAATCATGGAACAGGAGACAAAGGTTGGAAGGGTCCTCATACCAGACCCTGTGGTCGCTCGTTAAACCTACTATCGAGGTTCGTTTTTTTAAGTCTCTGACATTTGACACGTTGTCTTACTTCTTGTAGAAGTCATCGGAGTGTCTGCCAAATTAGGTTAGCTTGACAGGTACTGATTCCCTACTAGTCAACGGACCCAAAATTGTGACCTGACTGATGTAATCAGCCAGATCACATTACGTACGAAGGTACTGCATGTATTAAAGATGTGTTTTTTCGAAAGCCAGTAATTTTGCTTTAGCCATTCTGAGATGTGGTTGCTTCAAGAACCAGTCGTTTTGCTACCAAGTCATTCAGAATTTCGATATGGCTTTCTACAGAGACGGTCCTTCTGAGACTAGGCATATTGTCTAACGTCCCCGGACGTTTGTGATCGTATTCACCATCCCTTTTTACCTTCATCTTATGCCATGTGACAGAAAGAATGATACCTATCGGAATTTAAAAAGAGAAAAATAACTGAGCGGCAAAAATCTGGCCCTCAAATGTATGCAGTAGTAGGTAATTTATGTAGAGTGGGCCAAATTGTGTGCCGCTCTGTATATTCGAAGAGTTATTTGGCGCTTCAAACGTCCTAACGTCAAAGGGCCTTAGCAATTTAACCTAACGCTTCAAGTTCAATACTGAATACCAAACTATTCGATGTTAAATTGCCACCACATTCCTACGTGGAGGTGTAATTCGTCGCAAAGGTGCTTCTATAATACTTAAGCATTCTATCGTCCACCTACGTTATTCTCGGAAGGCGGACTAATGTCTTGCCTTGACGTCTTACCATCATGTATAATTTAATGCACACAAGTGTGCGGGAACAGTCCAATGGCATTGAAAATACTAACTTAATCATTTGGGCGATGCGATATACACAGTTTACTTAAAACGGTATGGGCGCGCCAAAGTACCTACGCATAATCTTCGCAAGTCATAATCATAATGTATTATTGTTGGATAGAATTATTGTTTGTTATATTTTTTTCCCACAGAAACCGTAAATTTTTCTGACATTCTTAAATGGTCATCCTATAGAAAAATTGTAGGCAAGATTAGGTTTGTTTTATAACAATTATTGGATTCTGAAAAAAAAAAGAGTTAGGACAAACAATACATTCAGACGAACATTCAGACTTTCAACAATTATGCCGATATGGACCCGATCAGAATATGTGAAGACGAAGATGGGAAGGCTACAAATTTAAGAGGCATCAAGTCTAATGAGGTAGGATCAACATAAAATGGAAATTCCTAATTCGCTCTCGCGACAAAAAGTTATCCGCAAAATAGTTAATTTGTAATGTTATTTTTTCTAGAAAGCATTATATTTTCGTAGTAAACGCTGTGCTACACTATTAAAATGCCATATATCATATATCGGATTTCGGGTCCAAATCGAATTTCATAGTCTATATAATCCACGACGCGTAAATTTTATTGTGAACAATTCTAATCTTTACAGAATAATAGGTACAAATTAGACCGTCTACGCCATAGTTTTCATAAATAAAGATCATTGGTTAATTTTTATCATCATCATCATCTTCTTCATCATGTCAGCCGAAAGACGTCCACTGCTGGACATAGGCCTCCCCCAAGGCTCTCCACTCAGACCGGTCTTGTGCTTAATTTTTATGCAGTAAATTAATTACATTCAATTACTTGTATTAAAATTACGTAGTTAATTACAGGAAACGATTTAAAAAAATAGCATTTAGGTATCTCGAAATGTTTTTCGTTTAAACTCCAATTATAACTTCCGAATATGATAATGCGTATACTTTTTGATCCATCGAAATAACTCAATAAATTTCAATAGAATATTCTCAGCGGAGTTTCTAAAACAATTATTACGCAACCAAAGTTTTTAAAACAGTACCCATAAACCTAGTTACCCTAGGTCACGAACGAAACGCACGCAAGCCCCAGACTCATCCAATTATCTTCAGCTATTCTTACGATGAAATATGAAACGAATTGAGTAGGTATTCATAAGAAAAGCTATAAAAATGCTATCTGATATAAGCAAGAATGTAAAGAATTAAGGAATTGGTAAAATAGTGAGTCAATTGTTATTTGCATTGTGAACAGAAACTTTCAGAAAATTCAAAATATTTAATTTCATGTAGGTACTATTTAAAGATAGTCCTCATCATCATCATCTCAGCCGTAGGACATTCCCTGTTGGACATTAGGCCTCCCTTATAGACCTCCAGTTGCTTCGGTTGGAAGCGGCCTGTATCCACCGTGAACCCGCGGCTTTAACTAGGTCATCCGTCCATCTCATTGCTATAAAAAACTAAAGCTATATTGTGGAGTAGTTAAACATATTTGGTTATTCTTAAAGTTCATTTGTACCTACTTTATAATACACGATAAGACTCACGGTTAATTCATTTAAAGATATTAGAGTCAATCAAAATACAGTATTTGTGATTTGAAACATTAATAGGTTGGTTTTTCGGGAAACGTGCAAGGCAAGGCAAGTAGTGCAACGTGCAATCCAACACGTTAATGTAAAATCAATCACTATATTAAAGATACATGTAAGTAATCAATTAATTTTAAAATCAGGGAAGAGAAACTGGCTGTTTAATAATGCCAAGAAAAATAAAACAGGTGACAGCGTGGGATGCGCCAGAGCATCGCATCGGGCGTCATCGACTTTTTTGTTTTGTCGACATATTAGGCTACACACAGGTGTTTAAATATTCTATTCTGTACATATTTTTGTATGTTCCTTCATTTGTCCCAACCGTACCAAGACCGTAGCCGTAAAATGTCAGACACCAGAAGAGTGATAGGCCACTATGAAACTCGAAACACAGATGTTTATGGGCGGTGGTGATCTCTTACCATCAGGAGACCCACTTGCTCGTTTGCTATCCAGTCAAATACAAAAAAA
This sequence comes from Choristoneura rosaceana, assembly GCA_037349165.1. Taxonomy (NCBI): domain Eukaryota; kingdom Metazoa; phylum Arthropoda; class Insecta; order Lepidoptera; family Tortricidae; genus Choristoneura; species Choristoneura rosaceana. The sequence continues at coordinate 1,910,431 of JAZBNJ010000033.1, forward strand.
AGTTCGTGTCGTGCGGTCCCTCTGACACTTATATTGTTTAATACGAGAGCGAGACGAACTTCCGAGTTTCGTAGTAGCCTTGTTGAAGCCGTATTGCCTAACGTTTTTGACGCTCGCGATCGAAATCAAATGACAGTTTTTGTATGCGAAATCTGTCATTTCATTGCGATCGCGAGCATCAGAAATACGAGGATAGAAAGAGTTGGTGAATGCGATTGCAAGCGGTCGGACGTTAGATAATACGACCACTGTTCTCAGGTTCAGTCTAGACGTCTATTTTAGCAAAGAGATGGTCGGTTAGTTTGTTTAGTTTGTCTCTCACCTTCAACTTATTAATAATTCATTGAGCATCTATTTCCTGAGTAACACAATATACAACACTTTCGTGCTCAAAGCGATTATTTAAGCTTTCCATTTCATTATTCTTACAGACAGTCTAATCGGATTTGGCGCTTCTTTTACTATTTGTATTTGTACCTAATAGCTATAAAATTTTATACTTTCTTAATAACCAATGACAAACCCAAAGTGAACAAAATAAACTCTTTCTTTGCACCAAGGTCTAATGACAATAACGAAACGCAGATCTAGCATTTAAACGACACCAGCAGCAGACGGAAAACTAAAACGTTCAATTTAAAAAATCCAACTACACAAGGTCCCAACCAGGCTGGTCACCTTGGGACGTCAGACCAACACCCTCCAGATTATCAAAGAGCTCGCCGACACAAATCTATACAAGAACAAAACGAAACAAACACAAACAAACAAGAAAGAAACAGGAAACTCTTCATAGCAACTCTCAACACCAATACTCTTCGAACAGACGATCGACTAACTGAGTTGGAACAAGCACTAGAAAAAATTAACTGGGACATTATAGGACTCAGCGAAGTAAGGAGGCTAGGAGAAGAAATCAGAGAATACAAAGACTATATTTTCTACTACAAAGGAGAGACTAAGGGCCTATATGGGGTAGGCTTCATCATCAAGAAGTATTTGAAAGACACTATAATACAATTTAAAAGTAAATCAGAAAGGATATGTGTCTTGGAGATAACAATAGAAAATGAACCATGGTCAATAATACAAGTATACGCACCCACAGAAACGGGAAATGAAGAGGAAAAATCCTTATTTTACACATCATTGCAAGAAACAATAGAAGAGGCTAACAAAAAGATCATTATAATGGGAGACTTCAATAGTCAACTAGGTACCCGGCAAAGTGGAGAAACGAACATATTAGGCCCGTTCTGTACAGGAAGACGAAATAAAAATGGCCAGAAACTTATAGACCTTGCACTTGAAAATAATTTAAGGATTATGAACACACACTACAAGAAAAGCGAAAATAGGAAATGGACATGGATCTCGCCTGATGGAAGATATAAAAACGAAATCGATTTTATCATAACTAATACACCAAGGGTTTTCAATGACGTAAGCGTAATCAATCAATTTAACTTTAATACAAATCACAGAATGGTGAGAGGTTCTATAGAGCTTTCACACAAACGGAAAACAAGGAAACACATAAAAAATGCATCAATGCACTTCGCACTTCCGATCCCAGAAGAAAGTGGTGAAATCATTAGGGAAAAGACAGCAAAAATAATCGAAGACAATAAGTCGGTACAGGAAAAATATAACAAGTTTGAAAATCTGTTAACAGATTTAACAAAAGAACTCGAAAAGATTTATTCTAAAAACAGGGAAGATAAAATAGGACAGGAAGCAAGACGCTTGATTGAGGAAAGGAAAGATTTGTTTAAAGATAGAAGGAAAAACGCAAAAAAGATTACAGTCATAAGTAAAAAAATTACTCAAAGTATAAAACGCTATAAAAAAGAAGCAACATTTAATAGAATCAGTTTAGAAATTGAAAAAACAGGTGGAATCAAAAGAGCATTAAAACAACTTAAAGACCATTCTGTATGGATTCCAAGTGTAAAAAGCAAAAAGGAGAATAAGGAATACACAATAAAAAAGAGACCAATGATCTGCAAAGTTGCTACAGACTTCTATCGAAACCTGTACAGTTCGATCGGACCCAGTTCAAACACATCAACAGTAGAGGCTAAGATTAGATATAATGAAGAACAAGTACCACCTATACTAGAGAGTGAAACAAAAAAGGCCATAATGTCGCAGAAGATGGGAAAGTCACCAGGAGCAGATAAAATAACGAATGAGCTGCTAAAAGGAACATTAGACATTATATTAAAACCACTGACGAGATTGTTTAACGAAATCCTAAGCACCGAAGAGATCCCAGAACAATGGACTAAATCTACTATAGTCCTAATCCATAAGAAAGGAGATAAAGACAAAATCGATAATTACAGGCCAATAAGCTTGATGAGTAATATGTATAAAATATTCTCCAAAATTATTCTGGGAAGACTCACTAAACAACTAGACGAACAACAGCCAAGAGAACAAGCAGGCTTCAGAGCAGACTTCTCCACAGTGGATCACATTCACGTTGTAAAACAAATTATAGAGAAATACAACGAATACAATAAACCCTACTATATGTGTTTTGTGGACTACAATAAGGCATTTGATTCGCTAGCACACAGTTACATATACAAAGCGTTAGCACTGCAAGGTATAGAAAATAAATATATAAGAATCATAAAAAATATATACAGTAATTGCACTGCAAAAGTGCAGCTGGAAAGGACTGGAGACGAGTTTAAAATCCAAAAAGGTGTAAGACAGGGAGATCCGCTATCCCCTAAACTGTTTTCAGCTGTACTAGAAGAAATTTTTAGAAATCTAAACTGGGAAAACTTAGGGCTGAATATTGATGGCAGCAAACTAAACCACCTTAGATTTGCCGACGACCTAGTTCTATTTGCAGAAGATCAGATAACCCTGCAAAAGATGCTCGAACAATTAGCGACAGAGTGAGAAAGCAGGACTGACCATGAATATCGAGAAAACGAAGGCAATGACAAATAGAGATAAACATAGCATCATTATAAAAGACCAGGAGATTGAATATGTGGACGAATATGTTTATCTAGGCCAGGTAATCTCACCAAATATGCAAATGGAGAAAGAAATTCAGAGGAGGATCAGTAACACTTGGGCTCGCTATTGGTCACTCAAAAATATAATGAAAAATAAAGATTTTCCTATAGCACAAAAGAGTAAAGTGTACAACTTGTGCATTTTACCTGTACTCACATACGGGTGCCAAACCTGGGGTCTAACGAAGAAACTGAGCCAAAAAATAAAAGTTTGTCAACAGGGAATGGAGAGGAGCATGTTACACATAAAACTCAGCGACAAATGGAGATTGACCAAAATTAGAAAGGCTACAAAGGTTACGGATGTCTCTCGTAAGATAAGAAGACTGAAATGGCGATGGATAGGCCATGTTTTAAGGTCAGCGAGAGAGAAATGGACGAGAGATGTCACACTTTGGTACCCTAGGGATGGCAAAAGGAGTAGAGGAAGGCAACACAAGAGGTGGGAGGATGACCTGCCTAAAGAGTTTCGAAGAGAAGCTAGGGATAGAGGAGAATGGCAGCGGCTGGAGGAGGCCTATGTCCTGGAGGCAACCTGATACGAATGTGGCTGGTGTCAACAACCTATAATATTGTATTTAATATCAGTGAATAAAGGCTATTTTTATTTTATTTTATTTATTTATTTAATAACCAATGACAAAGCATCACGGGAGTTGTCTTCTTGTATATTTACAGTACAAGCGCATACAAAAGAAAACTGTGCACTTGAAATTTGTGGTAATTTACCTACACCTACTCCTGTCATATTACCTCTGTAACTTACCTATGTTATACAAATAAATTATTCATTCATTCATTCATTTTTTGAGCAAACAACAATGGGTGATTGCACGAAACTTTTAACGTCCTTTTAATCTTCCAATAAAGTATTGCGCAGCTTTCGAAAGTTAAAAACAATAGGCTCGGTAGAAATGCTTTCTAATAAGCGAAACACTGGGCCAGCAAATTGAATGCGTTGCCTCCGTGAAACCGGGTCGCCTTCGGACCAAAGTTAATTATTTCACTAGCAGCAAAAATAACTAATCGATCGAACAAAAAGCGAGTTATGAAACATAGATTAGTCATGGTAACCTACTGGTCTTCAAGTCATTACGGAATCTACTTTTTTTGCGTTTTATATTGATTTACAGTTACAGCTAGTTATTGGACTAAGCACGCAATGCTCATTTGCATACCTACCATACCTTCTTCTTCATTTACCTGGGCATTTTGACAAAAAGTGTACCCTTTCTTTTTTCAACTTTGGAAAAAAAAAAGGTTTTTCCTACTCATAATCAAAAACACAGTCGATTCCGATGGTTTAAAAAAAGACCCAATCAAAAATGACAGTTTTGTGACGTTTATTTCATACACTCGGTATGGGCGTCACAAAACTGATTCACAAAATTTGTATGAAAAAATTTAATACACTTTCATAGTAACGGTACACGTTTTTTTTTTTAAACGTCCACCCATTTTCTTCTTTTGCTGTGTAAGGCTGCATTTCCTCCAGAGATGTGCGAGAATGTGTTTTTCATGAACCAATAGAAACGCTTCATTTATCTGTCCTCGCACAGCACAGCTCTAGTGGAACAGTTGAGCGAAGCGAGGATAGGTAAATAAATGTTTCTATTGGTTCATGAAAAACACATTCTTCGCAACACATCCTCGCACATCTCTGGTGGTAAAGCAGCCTTAAGGCTTAGTACCACTTCCAGTAGGGAGAAAAGTGTTTTTAGTATGAAACTTTTATCGATTTTGTCGCCATGCGACCAATTTTTCATACTAAAAACTTGTCTCACTAAGTAGGTACGTACTCGCCAGCAGTGACACTAGTGCCTAGTAAGGTGCATGCTTGTTGGCAGTTTTTATCGTGTAGGTGTCTATTAATATTCGTAAACAAAGGTGTTATTTAGATAAGTGACGACAAGTGGCATTGAACGAAAATACAGTTTCGGTTGTTTATACTTTTACACTAGCGATTTTGTCAAGAAGCTCGTACCTAGCGCACTGTAAGCCAAACTAAACTGTGGATTCGTTAGCAAATCATCAATGTACAGCTACGTTTTGCATTTTACAAGCGTAGAGGAGCACAGCCAGTCTTCTGTGACATTGGATTACGGTGTCCGACGTTGCAGGTCGGATTCAGTTGGATGATTGGCAAGTATGAGTGAAAAACATCGGCTACTGTCAATTATTCAGTACCACTACCATGAGTTTACAGTGACCATATTCGATAGCGACGGCGTAAATTATTTTTTTTATTTGACTGGATGGCAAACGAGCAAATGGGTCTTCTGATGGTAAGAGATCACCACCGCCCATAAACACCTACAACACCAGGGGTATTGCAGATGCGTTGCCAACCTAGAGGCCTAAGATGGAATACCTCAAGTGCCAGTAATTTCGCCGGCTGTCTTACTCTCCACGCCGAAACACAACAGTGCAAGCATTCCTGCTTCACGGCAGGATTAACGAGCAAGATGGTGGTAGCAATCCGGACGGACCTTGCACAAGGTCCTACTACCTGCAAAATTTGTAGAGGCGCTGTACAATTCTCCATACAAATAATTTAGGCAATCGCTATCGAGCACGGTCACTGTAAACTCATGGTAGTGGTACAGGCATTAACCGGGTAAAAAAGTGAGTTTTATTTTGAGATTTGCTAGAAACAAGACTCAAACTAAGATAGCCGACTAAGACTCAGGAGTAAGACAGCCGGTGAAATTACTGGCACTTGAGGTATCCCATCTTAGGCCTCTAGGTTGGCAAATGCAATACTTATGTATACAAATGTCTATGGGCGGTGGTGATCTCTTACCATCAGGAGACTCACTTGCTCGTTTACCATCGAGTGGAATAAAAAAAAAATTTCAAAGGTGGCCAAGAGGCGATGAGAAAGAAAATGTCAGAAACAAAAGATATTAAGACCTGTTAATGTAGAACAGACGAATTTGCCTAATGCTGGATTGATGGGTTATATTCGCCGTGTTATGACCGCTCTACATGTTCAGCTAACGTCAGCTAACATAGGTGCTTCGACCGCCTATCTTTAATAATATTTCAGACTAGCTTATGCCCGCGACTTCTTCTGCGCGGACCTAGGTTATCGCGTGGTGGCGCCCTCTACCGGAATAAAAAAAGTATCCTATGTTGATCCTCGGGGCTTAAACTATCTCTATACCAAATTTCATCAAAATCGGTTCAGCGGTTTTGACGTGAAGGCGTAACAGACAGACAGACAGACAGACAAAGTTACTTTCGCATTTATAATATTAGTTGGGATAATGAATAAAACATATCTACTGAACTAACCATTGACGACTTACTGACGAGCGAGTACGAGTAACGAAACACCTTTTAGTGACTTTTTAATGGTTTTCAATATATAATTTCGCAAATGACGTCCTATTTGTTTCAATCCAATCAATCAAGTGCAGGTAACTTCACATTGTTATAATGAAAAAGTTACTGGAAAAGTTATAATGGTTCAATCAATTCGAGTCTCATTTTCACTTTAAAATTAGGTACGCTTTGACCATCAAATTATTTAGCTAGTTGATCACATTTTAAAACAAATGACATTTTCTTAACTAATTGTAAAGAAAATGGGCAAAAAACGGTGCGCGCTGGAAGCGGTGACCTTGTCCGCTTGTACGTAAAAGGTTGGGAGCAATTTCCGACCTGAGGGATGTTACGCGTTAGAGTAAGATGGAAATACGTGGTGTTCAATGTGGTGTGATACATGGTGTGCTACTAGGAAATGACGATTTTGGCCAAATGTCCCAACCATCCTCGACAATAGCTTTCCTACGAAACTGGGACTGATAACAGAAAAATCTACATGAGATAATGACAGAGCAGGTGTAAGCACCAATGCCAGAAAGAAGGAATTTGTACTGGTTAACAGTGGAATACAGTATGTATTAGAATTAGAAAATTGTATATATTTGAAAACAGTCGTCACTGCGTATTAGAAACATTTAGGTCTGGTACCTACTGGTAGATGGTGGATTGATAGTTCTCGAAGTATGTACTAGCCCTAGCCAGCAAGATAAATGATAAGGATGAACGTGAAGATTCAAACGCGCCACGCGTTGTAGACTCGGTTTTATTTATATCGACGGAATAGGATTGCGTCTAGTTAATGGTAGGACATTTTTAAAGAAACTTAGCGATTAGTCAAACAGTCTTAGAATAACTTACGCACGGTATGTTTAAGAAACAATTTGACAAGCAAAGCAAGATAACATAACGACCTCAAGATGAAAGAGGAAAGGCCAATGGATTATCATGCCACTAACATTTGAATGTCTAGGTACCTATTATACATGAGTGCAATACGTACTTACATTTCTTACTCGCATGTAAAATTAAAATCGACGCCAAGCAAAGTTGTGTTCGCTAGAATTTTTCTATCGCCGCAAACCGCAACGACGACATTAGTCTTAGTTACCTATTTTGTTTTAGTCCTAAATGCGAGTCGATGATTCAACTGTTGTTTTAAACTGGGTTTAACCCAAGCCCTGTAATCTAAAATTTTATAACAAAAAATAGAACCGACTACAAAAATCCATGACAATAATTTTCTAGCAGTCTGAAGTCGGTGCCTCAGCATGAGCCAGCAGGAGTGGACCTATAATTGTCTACCTCACCTACAACTATACGAGTATATTGGGCTTCTATCACTCCTTAACTCTTGTAATGAACTTAACTCTTGTAATGAATCTAGAAGAAATTAAATAAATGACCACTCACCATTGTTGCCTCCAATGCTGGACCCGGATCCTTTCTGCCATAGGCCATGTTGCTGTCGCATATTATTAAGTTCCGCTATAAAAAAAAAAAACAGTTAACAGCTTATCTAAACGTCCAAATCAAGAGTGCAAGTGTTGTATTAGTGAACACTTGTATAAGTAACACTTGTATAAGTGAAGCCAAATTATGTAGAAAATTATTATGCACTAGCCGTTGCTCGCGACTCTGCCCGCGTAGGATTCGGTTATCGCTATCTGCGGGAACTACGCAATTTTCCAGGATAAAAACTATCCCATGCCCTTCTCTGGGACTCAAAGTATCTGTGTACCAACCGAATGTCATCTAAATCTATTCAGCGGTGTAGACGTGATGAAGCAACAAACAAACAGACTTATAAACTTTCGCATTTATAATATTAGTGGGATTAATTTTTAACCGACGGAAAAAAACGGAGGAGGTTCTCAAGTCGATGCGTATATTTTTGTTCAATGTATGAACATGCACAACTTTTTAGAGTGATTTTGTTATTTCTTTTTTTTTTCATTGGAAAGGGCATACCGCGAAGTTGGTCTCATAAAAATTTGTAAAAAGCATCCAAACCTATGGGTGGGAAAACAAATGTTTTACAAAAACATGTCCCATATTTACTACATAAAAAGTGTCATCAGCATTAGTCATACTGAAATAACTGGAAAACTGTCAACTTGCTACACATCAATAAGGAGGTCAAGGGGAAGCCATCATCATCATTAAAACTTTATTATTATTCAAATGAAGTAGCTACTGAAATACTTTTTTCTCAAGGTTTTTTCTAGTCATGTATTGAATATCAATATTCCTCCTCAATAAGTCCTGACATTTTTTAACAAACTTAGCGTTTAAGACCTAGACATGACCTGACCTGGTTGACCTGCTTTGTTATTTTGGATTTTATTTCAAAATTCTTAGAATTCTTTATTCAATTACCAATTTGCACATTATAAAGTACATTCGGCCATTATTCATAGTGTTAATTAGTCCTTTATAAAGTATGCAAGGACTTAGGAGGATATAGCAGTTCAAAGGTCAAAAGCAAAATGAAAAAAAAAACAGTACTATTAGAAAAAAAAACAATTACTTGTTAGACAAAGAATAGGTTGTAGAGTCAACTTATAAATTATAGGACACTTTGCTTGCTTCCTTTCTTTGTTACAAGGAATATTGCTTCGGGCCATTATTACAGTCACATAGCAATCTTTCTAAAGAAATACAGGATTCTATTTAATTTACTTTCTCGTAAATATAGTCAAAGTTTAAGTAAAATGGCTTTAAAGGATTTAAGTTCAAGTAAAGTTATTCTTGTTCTTGTCACCAAGTGGGTGGAACAAAACATTTGACCATTCTCCTTGGCTCACTTATGAATGTGTAGGATGCTTATGAGTTTGAAAGTGTTGCTTTGTGTGGGCAGACACCATTTGAGTTGTATTTGAAGACAAAACTTTTGAGCATTTCGTCGCGACTTTGAAAAAATCTTGTATCTCAAATCAACACGTCCACAAATTTGACCTTTAAAACAATGTTCATTAAGTTCCCTGGGAAAGCTATCGACTTTGAGATACCAGCTTTTTCAAAGTAGTGATGATTTGTTTGGCAGAGAGAATCTGAGCAGAGAATTTCAAAACGGCAATATAGGAAGGAGCAAACATCAATAATTTAACAGGATTCTGGACCGGTTAACCTCGTAAGACTGAACATCCTGATTTTAGGACTATACATTGCTATCAAATATCGAGGTACCATAAATTAACATGTTGGGTTGTTATAAACATTGTCCTTGAAATGGGCATTATGAGGTTAGCAAAATATAATAATTGTATTATTGCAGATTTTATTTTTTTAGAAAATAGAACTACCTGTCATTCAGAACACTAAAGTTATTAAAAAGTAATTTAGATGTCTACCTATTCACAGGTGCACTCATTTGAATATTGTTTATGTACCTATTTGCAAGCACAGATATGTAGAGAACAATAGCATATTATTGCAATTTATTATATATTAATATTTTAATATTGTATTAGTTGAAAGTTCAGAATTTCAATCACAATTTCTATACTTTCTTGTTGCTTTATCTTTATAGCTTTTTAATATTTTTCACATTGTGGAGATAATTACTTAATGAGAATTATACTACTTAAGAGCTGAGATATATTTAAAAATGTTAATGGTTCCAAACAAATGTATTCGCACATGCGCTCATTATGGAAACAATGGGAGTGTTTTTATTGTTGCGATTCCGCTAATGCTGAGAACACATTATTATAAAATATGCATTATTTCATGCTAATGGTCCCAACTAAGCTAACTTCCTGTAATTTTGTTAGTTATAAAAGTGTGTTAGTAAATTTTGTGATTAATATTTCCTGGATGGAATATTTCTCTATTACTTATTAAAATGTATAAAGGCCAAATAGTTTAAGCAATAGTTGTTCCTTAACAACTTTGTAGGTTCAGGATGTTTAAAAATTAGTTAAAACTTTTTTATGGTACTAAAGCAAGCCAAAACCATTCAGCCTTTTTTTTATTTGAATGACATTACCTCTTGTCTCTTGTAAGTCTTTGTTTAGTCTCTCATTGGTCATTTTCAGGGTCGTAATTTGGTCCAGGAGGTATGTTAGTAGTCTACTGCCGACTTGGCTGCCAGATAGTCCTGAACTAGCCTCAGATATGGAGTCCACATCGCCATTGGCAGGTCTAGCTATATCAGGCAGCCCTTGCACGCACGGATCACTGTATCTCCTCGCACACTCATCCTTCTCATTGGTATTCATATCACTGTTGGAGTTCGTGTCGGCGACTGACGTAACTATCGGCGGTAGGCTCGCGAAGTCTTGGCTATCTGAGCAATTCTTTGGTTGAAAATAATTGGCATTTGGGGTGCTGTTAGGTGTGCTGCAGTCTTCTTGTTTGTCGGTGCGGCGCCGCGGCCGCGGCCTTTGGACTTGTACGCTTTTGTTCACGCTCTGTACGTATCGGTACTCCGGAGGATAAAGTGGTGGCATGACAGGGCTGCAGTACGTAGGCGGAGTAGGCAAGGACATCGGCTCCGCGTAACCGTACATGTTAAACCTGCACGGGTCGTAGCCGGGCGCGAACTGAGCGCTCGTCCAATTCATATTTGGAGTAAACGAATCAAACGTATCCATGCTTGGAGTAGACTCCTGGATGTGGCACATCGTCTTGTCTAACCATTTTGATAGATATGAACCCTTACTTCCTCTAGATTTTTTCCGCTTTCCCAGGGGACTGTTCCTAGCATTACCGTTCACTTGCTTTGGCGTAGAAGCCATTTGATCGTTATACAAAAACACACGGTTCCTAAGCAACAGGCACTTTTAACTGTTTAATTATTATCTCATTGTCAGACTGCACCATATAACCTGATTATGAATTCACGACCGAGAAAAACAAATAATAAATAATTCATCGACCGACCGAGCAATCAGCAAGATTGAACGACTGTATGAAATTTCGATTGACCAACCAAACCAACCAACCAATGACATGACGTTATGGCCTGCTGTCAAATCTGACAAACGACTCACGACTGACGTTACCCCTAGACGTTATCTAATAGCTTCTCAAATATGTTTACGTTTGAAGAGTAAAGCTCAGGCAATCATTGCGTAATAATAACTTAAAGCAAAAATATAAAATAAATAAATATCATGCGATACTTGATACCAATAATCATCAACAATCAACTGCAAGTTAATGTAAAATTAATTATAATTTTCTTTCTGTGAATGCGAAATACTAGCAAGCGCGCATTTAGCTAACAAAATAGAAAAACGTTTCATTAAATGTTACCAACCGAAACAAAAACGATTTTATTGTTAAAAATGCATCGAAATAGTAAGTACGTACTATTTCGATGTAAAAATGTCAGAGAAATAATTCTTCGGTTTTTTGGAATTTCGTAGTAGCCCTGCTGCAGTTGCTTCCTAAATGAGCAAAAATAAGAATGAAGGTTTTCGACAGGTGAAATATCGCTAGATGGCGTTAGTATCGTAAGGTCCAGTTGACATTTCTGTCACGCTCACGCTTGTGATTGAATAAATTTATGATATTTATATATATAAAATAAATGAAAAATAAATAAGCAAATCGCAAGGCAAGACTGAAACGTCAAATCGACCGATACTAACGCCATCTACCGATAATTGCTAGCGATAGGTGCTGCCATCTGTACGGCTAGTTTTAGTTCTACACACAGTACTATTCTAACTAGACTAGATGGCGCTTGACTAAACCATAGCAACTTTTGACTACAGCAACTTACTAATATTCTGTGACTACAGAGTACACTCCGTGAGATCTATAAAAAACCTTCGTATTTTAGAAGCATACTTCGGATATTGACGATGACGCGATTGTGATACGCGGTTCTGTTCTGTTATCAACTTGCAAAACTTTTTGAAGTTACCGTAAAAAGTTATGTAAAGAATAACCACCAGTACAAAATAAACCTTATTTTGATTATATTAAGCTTGTTTATGTTTTTCTAACATTAATACAATATGACTTTTTGTCATGATACAAAGAAAACAAAATCAGCATTTTCGAATTCTTCCATCGTTAATTTAAATAGAGAACACCCCGACTTAACACAGTGATTTTGTTTGGAAGTATATAGTTGTTATACCGTGTTTACTTCTCTTGGGTATGTCAAATGAATTTTTTTGAAGTGAACCGATTCACTTCACTCATTCTCATGCTCGTAAAGTTCGTGTTTATGCTGTATCTAGGCGACATAAAATGACTTTTTATGCTCTAGTTGGGTATGTCAAATGAATATTTTTGGTCTGCTTCGTTTAATATTTTTTAATGTACTTTTTAAAATACCCGTTGCTTGTGTGACTCGGTCTCGAACTTTATTAAAATATTTACAATCAACTCTTTTCTTGAATCATTCAGCTTCTTTAAATAGTAGATTGTACAACAAGAGCATAAAACGAGCCATTTTACCCGAGGCGTTCATATAGCCACCCGAGCCGGCACGGCGAGGTTTTACATTCTGCTTTTCACTTCGATGGCGAGGAAATGAAATAGCATCAGTGGAAACAATGATTCACTTTCAATGTACCTTTTATTTTTATGCATTATTATAATAATTCAATTATTTTAATTTTACTGATTTATTATGATTGATTAGACTGATTTTCAGTTTTATATAAATTAAAAATGATTTAAAAAATATATGGAAACTTTTTTGTTTGTGGCTGTTGACTCCTGATTACCTTGGTCTTTAGTTGGTATTAGACGAAGATTTTATTTTATGCACTAGAGCATAAAAAGTCATTTTATGTCGCCTAGATACAGCATAAACACGAACTTTACGAGCATGAGAAGTGAAAAAAATATTTATATTACATTACTAGCTCTTGCCCGCGACTTCGACTGCGTAGATTTCGATGTTTAGAAAGTACTCCATAGTACAGTGGAACCTTTAGTCGAACCATTTGAGTTCCGGGTACTGCCTTTTCGCAACTTTTCATTTCGCAACTCTAAAACTGTAAATATTTCAGGACTTATTTCAGGGCCATCGTGTAGATTAGTTTTATAAAACCGGCCAAGAGCGTGTCTGACACGCCCAAAATAGAGTTCCGTAGCCATTACGAAAAAATTAAGTAATATTTTTCTAAGGATTTCGTATTTTGTAGGGAATCTTCCAAGTTTAGGTATATTTTTTACCTTACGCTGCTATTTACTCATAAAATACTAATAATTCTCAAGCAAACTTAGCCGTTATAGTTTTCCTTGAAAGTTTGATATATTGAATACCATCCTGATTTTTTTAAAATTTTTCCACCCACCGGTTTAGATTTTAGAGGGGGGGACGCTCGATTTTAATGAAAATTTGCACTTTAAAGTTGAATATTTCACAAACAAATTACTGAATCGAAAAATCGTTTTAGCAAACCCCTAATGGTTTTAAAATACCTACCCAACGATAGCCCACACTATAGGGTTGGATGAGAAAAAAAAATCACCACCACTTTACGTCTATGGGAGGTACCCTAAAAAAATTGTTTTTAGGGTTCCGGAGCCAAAATGGCAAAAACGGAACCCTTATAGTTTCGCCATGTCTGTCTGTCTGTCTGTCCGTCCGCGGCTTTGCTCAGGGACTATCAATGCTAGAAAGCTGTAATTTTGCAAGGATATATAGGTAAACTATGCCGACAAAATAATATAATTAAAAATTCAAAAACAATTTTTTTATGGTACCTCCCATAGACGTAAAGTGGTGGTGATTTTTTTTTCTCATCCAACCCTATAGTGTGGGGTATCGTTGGATAGGTATTTTAAAACCATTAGGAGTTTTCTAAAACGATTTTTCGATTCAGTAAAGCATTTGCGAAATATTCACATTTAAAGTGCAAATTTTCATTAAAATCAAGCGTCCCCCCCCCTCTAAAATCTAAACCGGTGGGTGGAAAAATTTGAAAAAATTCAGGATGGTAGTCAGTATATCAAACTTTCAAGGAAAACTATAACGGCTATGTTTGCTTGAGAATTATTAGTAGTTTATGAGTAAATAGCAGCGTTAGGTATAAAATATACCTAAACTTGGTAGATTCCGTATAAAATACGAAATCCTTAGAAAAATATTACTTAATTTTTTCGTAATGGCTACGGAACCCTATTTTGGGCGTGTCCGACACGCTCTTGGCCGGTTTTTTCTTTCTTTCATACACACATGCAATCACGCTCGCACACACACTCACAAACTTTCCTATTTATAATATTAGTAGGTAGACGTAATAACATTGATTGCTTCTCTCTTCTTCCACTTCCACTAAACGGCTCGCATCGGATTGGATCAGAACGAATTTTACAAACACAAAACAAAAATATAAGTAAACATATACCTATACGTCATATTAACAAATAACTGATTTAGATAAAAGCCGTCCATAGAAAATCAATTTTAAAAATGTATTGACACCAATTAAAAATACATTATATTATTTAAAACTAGCTTTTACCCGCGGCTTCGCACGCGTTAGCTATTCCGTCTGGTAGTTTCAATTGAGATTTTCAGGATTTTTCCAAATTCCCCTGGAAATTTTCAAAATTTATATCGTGGTCTTCATAGAGGTTGTGTTCTGAATAACTGCACAAAATTCAAGACTCTAAATCCAGTGCTGAAATTTAAAGAAAATCTATCCGAATTCAAATTCAAATCATTTATTCAGTAAATAGGCCGTAATGCGCACTTTTACACGTCATTTTTAAAACTGCCGGCGCTTTCGGAAAGACCATCATTGTCAAGAAGAATGCGCCGCAAGAAACTTGGCAGTCATTTTTTCAAAATAAAATAAAACAACAACAAATAAAATACTTAAAAACTATAGTATACAATTAATGAAAATAATAATAATACAGGAATGTATGGGGTCCCTTAGTTACAAAACTATCCCGTTGGAGTATCGGGATAAAAAGTAGCGTATGTGTTATTACAGAGGTCCAGCTACCTACACACCAGATTTCGTGGCTATAAGCCCAGCGGTTATTGTTTCGAGATTTTATCCCTAGATATCCCGTGGGAATATCGGGTCAAAAAGTAGCGTTTGTCTTATTCCAGACGTCCAGCTACCTACATACCAAATTTCATGACTCTAAGCCCAGCGGTTATTATTTCAAGATTTTATCCCTATCCCGTGGGAATATCGCTGTAAAAAATAGCCTATGTGTTTTTCTACAGGTTCAGCTACCTACACACTAAATTTCATAGCTCTAAACCCAGTGGTTGTTATTTCAAGATTTTATCCCTAGATATCCCGTGGGAATATCGGGTCAAAAAGTAGCGTTTGTCTTATTCCAGATGTTCAGCTATCTACATACCAAATTTCATGACTCTAAGCCTAGCGGTTATTATTTCAAGATTTTATCCCTATCCCGTGGGAATATCGATGTAAAAATAGCCTATGTGTTTTTCCACAGATTCAGCTACCTACACACCAAATTTCATGGCTCTAAGCCTAGTGGTTGTTATTTCGAGATTTTATCCCTAGGTATCCCGTGGGAATATCGGGTCAAAAAGTCACTTATGTATGATTCCAGACGTGCAGCTACCTACACACCAAATTTCATGGCTCTAAGCCCAGTGGTTGTTACTTTGAGATTTTATCCCTAGGTATCCCGTGGGAATATCGGGGTAAAAAATAGCTTATGTATTATTTCAGAGGTCCAGCTACCTACACACCAAATTTCATGGCTCTAAGCCCAGTGGTTGTTACTTCGAGATTTTATCCCTAGGTATCCCGTGGGAATTTCGAGTCAAAAAGTCGCTCATGTATTATTCCAGACGTGCAGCTACCTAAATACCAAATTTCATGATTCGTAGCCCAGCCGTTATTATTACGAAACTTTATCCCTATCCCGTGGGAATATCAGGATAAAAAGTAGCCTTCGTGTTATTCCAGAGGTCCAGCTACCTACATACTAAATTTTATGGCTCTAAGCCCCGCGGTTGTTATTTTGAGATTTTGTCCCTAGCTATCCCGTGGGAATATCGGGTCAAAAAGTCACCTATGTGTTATTCCAGACGTCCAACTACCTACATACCAAATTTCATGACTCTAAGGCCAGAGGTTCTTATTTCGAGATTTTATCCCTATCCCGTAGGAATATCGGGATGAAAAGTTGCCTATGTTTTATTCCAGATATCCAACTATCTACATAGCAATTTTCATCCAAATCCGTCAAGCCGTTTTAGCGTGAAGGAGTAACAAACATACTTACTCACTCACTCACAAATTTTCACATTTATAATATTAGTAGGACTACTTTTTCGGGAATCAGCGATCTAACCAGCCAGTGGTAAATTCAGAGCACGTAAGTACCAGCATTTGAGACTATAATCTACGTGGTTCAATGATACTGGTCACTAGTGTTCATAAAAAATTGTGTTCCGATATTTTGAATTTCGAAGTTCTGCATCGCGCCAACGAAATTTTTAACCGAGGCTATATATACCCCGAGTATTTTGCAGGGAGGTTGGTCGGGGAGGTGGGGGAACGGCAACAGTGCAGCTTTAGCTAGATCTAGGAGCAGAGATAGGGCGGCGCAGCCGCCTTTACTTACCTAATGGCCCCTAGTAATTTAAAATCTTATGGCAGCTGTGACGAGATACTAATTCAAAGCGGCGTAGCCGCTTTGAACAATGGGCACCTGATGTGCCCTCGAAATAGCACGGGACTGTCATAGTAATATAAAGCGGCACAGCCGCTTTCAAATATTGGGCGCCTGCGGCGCCCATGTGTAGTAAAGCCTTACTATCAAAGTAATATAAAGCGGCGCAGCCGCTTTCAATATTGGGCGCCTGCGGCGCCCATGTGTAAAGCCTAACTATCAAAGTATAATATAAAGCGGCGCAGCCGCTTTCAATATTGGGCGCCTGCGGCGCCCATGTGTAAAGCCTAACTATCAAAGTAATATAAAGCGGCGCCACCGCTTTCAATATTGGGCGCCTGCGGCGCCCATGTGTAAAGCCTAACTATGAAAGTAATATAAAGCGGCGCAGCCGCTTTCAATATAGGGCGCCTGCGGCGCCCATGTGTAAAGCCTAACTACCAAAGTAATATAAAGCGGCGCAGCCGCTTTCATTATTGGGCGCCTGTGGCGCCCATATTAGAGTCTTTAGGAGGATATAATTAACAGCAGCGTAGCCGCTTTGACTATTGGGCGCCTGCGGCGCCCATGTGTAAAGCCTAACTATCAAAGTAATATAAAGCGGCGCCACCGCTTTCAATATTGGGCGCCTGCGGCGCCCATGTGTAAAGCCTAACTATCAAAGTAATATAAAGCGGCGCAGCCGCTTTCAATATTGGGCGCCTGCGGCGCCCATATTAGAGTCTTTAGGAGGATATAATTCACAGCAGCGTAGCCGCTTTGACTATTGGGCGCCTGCGGCGCCCATGTGTAAAGCCTAACCATCGAAATAACATAAAGCGGCGCAGCCACTTTCATTTTTTCATGATTTAAAACTATTAAGGGTTTGCTAAAACGATTTTCCGATTCAGTAATGTGTTTGCGAAATATTCAACTTTTAAGTGCAAATTTTCATTAAAATTGAGCGTCCCCCCCCCCTCTAAAATCTAAACCGGTGGGTGGAAAAATTTGAAAAAATTCAGGATAGGTAGGTAGGATACGTATCCCACCTACCTATCCTGACTATCCTGACTACCTAGTCAGTATATCAAACTTCCATGAAAAACTATAACGGCTAAGTTTTCTTGAGAATTATTGTTATTATACTGGCTGCTATAAAAAAAAAACTAACATCGAAGGCTAAGGCGGGAGCGAAGCGGAGCGTAGCTGAACCTAAACTATCCAAGTCGCTTCTGCTCCGAACCGTCTTGCTCGCTCGCTTCGCTCGCTCGCACAAATTTTGAAGTAAATCTTTGTAACATATAAATTGGTCAAATGTTATTTGACAATTTGTTATTTGTCTAAGCCAATCATTTGCTACATAATTATTTGCCACGTAAAAGTGTGACGAAGTAAAATTTTGCAATATTAAAATGTTGCGAAATAAGAAAAATGCGAAGTAAAGTTATGCCAACGATTGGTTTGCCAAATGAAATTTCGGCGAAAGATTGGTTGCTTAGTGAAATTTGAAGAAACATATTTCGCCGAAAAGGCAGTACATCGTGAATTCATAATTTTGTATTATATCGTAATAAAATGATATCAAATAATTATGCAATTATATGTGTGTCGATATTACATTATGTAACTAAAATATGGAAGTTGCAGGCGAAGAGTCCAAAAACCCAATTAGATGGAATTAATTTAATTAAAATACAAAAATTACATTAATAAGTTCTTAAGCCTAACTTAACCTACGAGCCTGAGCCAATGCGATGTTAGCAATTGACTGACACTCGGAGGCTGCGTCCGCCGCTGGCGTGCGGTGCTTGGTCAGCGCCTCGTGCTTCGTGCTCACGCGGCGCCCGGCATGATCGCTTTGTCAGCTAACGCAGCTCGGTTGCGATGTCACTAGATTAGCGATCCGTAGGCACGTAGCGTACATAACAACTATGTAAACCCATTTATTCTTCATTACTTAATGTTTACTGTTCTCCAAAGAATGGCACTGCAATGTGTTGCAATTAATTTACTATCGTTTAATTTTGTTCATTATCATTTAAAATATTCAATTAAATTTGTTGATATCCGTAACTACCCCCTCTTCTAAATTTCTTAATTTGGCAAAATCCTTACTCAGCGACTTAATCATGTCACAACGTTATTAATTTCAGCGCCATCTGTTAGTATAGCGGGGTACTCGATAGTCATAGCACTTATTTGAAAACTTGAAGGTGCAAACTCAATCGAGTGTAGTGGCTACCTCCTCTTATAAGGGTTGAATTTTTATAGTCTAAGGGTTGAATTTCGATAGCCTATAATTTGGCCGGGGATTTTCTCGACAGATCAGTAAAGTTTGCACCAAAATCCGTTCAGCCGTTCTCACGTGATGCGCGTACAAAAAAACGACAAACGAATAAACAGACAAACAGACAAAAATTCTAAAAACTATTGGAACGTGTTCTGTTATCGATTCTAAGTATCCCCAGCTAACTTTTCTTCAAATATCTTCCATGTAGGTACAGACTTTCGACCCTCTTCAGCTTTATTATATGTATAGATAAACAATTTCCGTGATTGGCTATTTACAGAAATACCCTGTTTAAGTTGACTCCCCATGGAAATCAATTTTCGAAAAATAACTAACTGATTAAATGAGTTAGTGGTGGTTTTAACTGCCCTATATAAATCAATGAAAAAACAACGAGTGCACTCTCCGCGTGCTGGATTGCTACTATGCCAAAAAGACAATTGTCATTTTCTATTAACGAATCCTCCCGATTTCTCCCGAAACCCGAAGGTTTTTCTAAAAGCTCACGGATTGTACTATGTGGTCTACCACCTTAAAGTTGATAATCGTTTGCATATTGTCATGAAACAAAAATGCCAATAGAAGTGTCTTAATCCAGTAACTTTGTCGCCTGAAAGTATGGGGGCAGTATGCGTCAAATCCGGTAGTTCTGAATTTTTGCAGACTTGTTTATGATGTTGGCCTAATGAATAATCCAAGTTTGTGACCTCGAGCGCCGAACGCAACTTTGTCAAAAATCGAAAAAACCGCGAAAAAATAGATATTTTTTTCAAATTTTGGCGATTATAACCCTAAAAGACTAGTGTTTGAAAAAACTTTCTTAGAACGTTTTAAAGAAGACTAAATTTTCTACAATATGATACTAAAATTGTCTCTGTGGACCCAATAGTTTCCAAGATTGAGCCTTTCAAAGTTTATCATTTTTTCGAACTTCGCAATTTAGGCAACCACAACACCTATAACCTTGACGAGCTGCGGTACCGACTATTTGCCAGGGCTGCGACGAAAACCAGCTTTAATCTAGCCAGGTTACCTCCTACAAGAGACTCTGCTCGATTTCACTCCTTGCGGACATACCATCAGGTAAAAATTTGTCTTTGCATCAGTAATTCACATTACATATCATTCATCATTTTCTATTCTCATGTACAATCTTCTTACAGGTACAGGAGTGGTTGGGAGTCACACTTAACCCTGGGGGTGGATATATACACACCATAAAGCCTCAATCCCAAAACGATGACCAGAGATGCAGCCCCACAACACCTCTTGCAGATGATTACTTGCGGCTGCACGAAGGGTTGTGGGATCGCGTGCAGCTGCAGGAAGACAGGATTAAAATACTCATCAGTCTGTAGGCACTGCAGCGAGGCCTTTTGTGACAATATACCTGATGTTGCAGTAGTAAAATCCTAGAAGGCGACGATCTGTCCGATGTCGAAATGGAGGGTGACTTGACGGCACAAGACGTCGACGATTCATTACCATCCCCTGATGGGGATATGCCATCCCAATCCGTCGATCCAGATACGGACGAACCTCAACCGGGACCTTCCAAAAGGGCCAAATTAATTTGATTTTTTGATTTTGAATATTACTCAATTTCCTAACAAATAAACTTATTAACTTCTGTTGTACTTTTCTTTTTTATTTACTTCATTATTCGTAGCTTAGGTTTAAGATCATCGTTCACACTCCTCATTATCTTTTTTAACATCCCATCATAAAAGTACAGGGCTTCGATAGTATAATCAGGGTCAAAATTCATTCAGAACGACTGAACCGCAAAAAATTGCGAAGTTCGTAAAAATGATAAACTTTGAAAGGCTTAATCTTGGAAACTATTAAGTCCACAGAGACAATTCTAGTATCATATTGTAGCAAATTTAGTCTTCTTTAAAACGTTTTAAGAAAGTTTTTTCAAACACTAGTTCTTTAGGGTTATAATCGCCAAAATTTTAAAAAAAATACGTTTTTTTCGCGGTTTTTTCGATTTTTGACAAAGTTGAGTTCGGCGCTCGAGGTCACAAACTTGGATTATTCATTAGGACAACATCATAAACAAGTGTGCAAAAATTCAGAACTACCGGATTTGACGCATACTGCCGATGTATAAAGTTACTGGACTATCTGTCAACTTTGAACGTTCCGACTTTAGCGACATATTCATTTGATAGGAATTTGTTTAAAAATTGACAGAACACTTACTTGGCTGATGATACCAATTATAATTATAATAATGTACTACGTTATTATAATACTAGATTTAGCCCGCGGCTTCGCCCGCGTAGAATTCGGTTATCGCGCGCTGTTCCCTCGAGAACTGTGCATTTTTTCGGGATAAAAAGTAGCCTATCTGTCACTCTCTGGCCCATAAACTATCTCTATGCCAAAAAGCACGTCGATCCGTGGCTTCGTTTTGACGTGAAAGACGGACAAACATACATACAAACACACACTCTTTTGGATGTGGATAATGAGTAATGACCAAATCAGCTAAAGCAAAGCTTTTTTTATGACGGTAATAGTACCACGAACAAATAATATTATTATATTATTTAAATAAAATTATTAAATTATATTATTTGCTCGTAGTAAGTATAAATGAATCGCCATAGAAAAAATAAGAATAGAAATAGCTGAAAAATTAAACAGGACCACCTCTCAGTCTGCCGCAATGAAACTTGGATATTTCTCGCCTCACAATGCTTGAGTTACCTACAGCAGACCGGGAAGTGGCATTTTTTTTAAATACCTAAGTATATAGATCCGGTTTTTTCTACGCTTCCTACTTCATTTACTGTTCAGACAAATGAGTACAACTGTTGAAAATAAAAGTATCAATGTATCATAGGAATAGGACTTGCGGTATGATTAATGGTCTCTCACTCACATGTCGGTTATAGGTAGTTGCAGATTTTAACTGTGAAATTAAGTGGAATACTTATCAATAATCCCAAATTAAAACAATTGCGCCACGTTAAATCAAGTCCCGTTAACAACAACGACAGATGTTAGACTATCGAGGTATAAACGTCAGCGGTAATCAACAATGACTTTAACTTTATGAAAACACACATTATAACAAGATAATTTACCAGTAGTTTCACAAACTTGTGTAACCTGCGTTGTTGCTAGTGGTGCCACAGCATAACAAGTTTCCCTAGGGAAAACTTATTATACTGTGGTGGTGTTGTGCTGAAGTCCTTACTTACTTTGTTTGAATTACTTACCCTCATCCGAAACACCCGCCGTAGTTGCTCTATCCTGTATGACCATGATTCCTAATCGCCGTTCAGAGAAACATCTGTTTTTGTAGGTAGGTATATTGAACCAATTAAATTTCCTCGTGAAGCAAATAAACTTTCAATACTTGGATTCTACCTATTTGATGTCCATGAAAAATAGCGGTTTATGATCTTCAAAGTACCTATCTTTATTGAGAGGAGGGCTCTATGTTCAGATGTACATACACAAATGTTTTTTTAGTTATTATGAACAATCTAATCCTGCCGTGAAGCAGCAGTGCTTGCACTGTTGTGTTTCGGCGCGGAGAGTAAGACAGCCGGTGAAATTACTGGCACTCGAGGTATTCCAACTTAGGCCTCTAGGTTGGCAACGCATCTGCAATACCCCTGGTGTTGCAGATGTTTATGGGCGGTGGTGATCTCTTACCACCAGGAGACCCACTTGCTCGTTTGCCTTCCAGTCGTATTAAAAAAAAAAAAACTGTGATCATGGGGCGCTCCACGTGTAATAACCGCATTTGAGTAAGTACGTATAAGTAGGTACTTATTACGTACCTATCTGTACAAAAAGGAAATCGCTAATTAACTGACTCGGCGCCCAGTCCTATACCCGCGTCTAAAAAGTTGAGATTCGGTTAGTATCGAAGTATCGAGGTCTGTTTGATGAATGATGAATTGATGAAACAAGGAATAAAGAAGGATTTTGCGAAATTTCCACGGAATAGGGAGTTCTGCAAGGGATCGAAATCATGGACGTACGCTAATTAATAGCTGTAACTGGTACTATAGCAACTACTACTAAACTTGCAAGTTGCTTGCAGGTTATATCTACTCGTATAACTGGACTACTAACAGAAATTAAATACGCTAATACTGGTTTCTTTGTAACTCACATTTTATATTCGCAACCTTCCCTAAGATTGTAGATATTGTGTATCTATAATTAAACACACATACTTATTGTAACACCTCCGAAAAAAGTCTCAAGCTGTCAGTAAAAATTAAAGAGCTTTAGTAAGAATTGAAACAACAATTAAAGACAGTAAATTTAATATCTAAATACTCAAGTATTTTATAAAATAATTTGATTTTCTTTAAAATTGATTCAATATAAATATAATTCCAAAATGTGATAACTCACTTCCTGCATTTCGATTAAAAAGAAGGCCGCTTTAACAAATTAATAACATTAGAGGTCCAGAAAAGTCTATGAGGCCAAATAGGTAAATATTTAAGAGTTGTGAATTCTAGCTTCACGGCCTAGAAAAACAATTGTTGAAGACACGATGTATGGCACAAGTGCTAACAATGATTTGAAAGTTCACAATGAATTTACAATAATATCTATATACATACATGCAACAAATATATCTATCATTCTAACATAATATAAATCAGGAGTGTCATAATTCCAAATTGGAACATTTCAAAATAGGACTTAGACGAGATGATAGGGTCCAAATGACATGTCATCAAAATGGAAATTGGCATTTTTTAAACCACTTCTCAAAAGTGTTTACAGTACTTTCATTTTACAAAAAGCCATTGTCAATATTCGTGGACATCAGCGTGGTCGAGCCGTATTGCTTTGCATTTCATTTAGATCAGGCTATTTCAATCAACGTGGCGATTGCTACTAGTCTTTATTTTACACCAAATGCAAGTTTCTGTGACTAGAATCACGTGGATAGGAAATCACGAATATTGTCATTGCATTCTAGCAACACACAAGTACTGTACGTTAGTTGTTATATTGTTAAACCTGAAAATTGGCAGTATGTTTTATTAGCTATTATTAGCTCCTCAGCACAAATACGTCAACCATTAAATGCTTGTGTATTTTTTGATCAAGACTTAAACTTTAAATATATTAGTTTAAAATTAAAACTTAAAGTAGTAATTAAATTAGTTCCATAGTATTTTTTTATTAATTGTATTAAAATTAAACAGATATTTTAGCCTTCTGGCTTGATCATGCGTTGCAATTAATTTGTTATAGTTTTTACTCAAAAACATGGTAACACTTTAAATACGGTTTATCATCAACTTTCGTAAATTGTTGAAAATTTGTCGGAAAAATTATATTATGTGTATTTTGCCCTTTAGCTAATGGCTTGATAATGCTTTGAAAAACTTGAATGAAAAAATAAGATTCTACAAACACGTTCTCACCACAAAAACTTAAAATATCTATATATTAGTTAGACAAATGATAGATCTCTATCAAACGTGTATGTATAACCAAATGTTCTAACGATAACTAAGTTTTTGTGGTAGGTAATACGACAAGTGTTTAAATAACAAAAAACAATGATAATATAATTTCGGTCACTTTTTTTCAACAGAATGAAATATACATATTTTTATTTCTCCAAAGATTTGTCAAACTCCCCTAACTACCTCTCAACTGATTTATGTCAATTATAAAATATAAAAAACTAAAACAATCCCACCTTAAAGCCTATATTTATCTTAATTATAATAATCTTAAAAAATAACCAACGAGATTTGATGAAAATGTTACATTGCATTTTGTCGATGTTCTACAGAATGTACGTAAACGACAGATTGTACTTTATTATTGGGCGTAATTGATACAGCTCTAGAATGGCCCAACATACTTATATGTAATACTATATGGTAGCTTGTGTTAGAAAAAAATAAATAAATTCATTATTCGAGCCTACATAGAAGTTTAAGACGATATACTCGCGAGCAAAAATAACGGGTCACTTCGGGTGCTACCTATATTGGTTATCGTTGATAGCCAAAGTTTTTGAAAACCGATTGTCAAATAAAATCGTGTTGATACCAAGTAATTTAATAGTCCGAGAAAATACAGTTCTTACTTTCTAAGTGAGTATATAATTTTGATCATACAATTTAAGTTTTATCACCGTAAGACGTGATTACTATGCCAAACTTTTTTTTTAACTCAATTAGTCAAAGTGTTAAAAAGCTCATACTTCAAACCACGTCTTCTCTTCTTTTCGGATTATTTTCGTCAATAAGTACGAAATTTCAGATTTAGCACATGCAAGCATGGGGACAATCGTAAGGCATAGTAAACATCATTTTTATTTTACATTTCCAAATGATATAAAGTATAAAAATACGAAAATAATAATTTTGAAAAATTTATGAGAATATGATGATCCTAAAACAATACGCCAATTTTCTTCGTGTTAACCAATTATGTCAAATTTGGATGGATAGTTCATTATCATTCCGATATTTGAAATTTATTCATCGATCACAACATTATTTATCATTTGCATGATAAAAATCCAACGTTCAGCGCAACTTCTATAAGATTCGCCATCTGGACTATTATTTGCATAATTTTAAAGTACATCTTGAATTATTATGAAATAAAATATATCTTTTTCGGACACTCGTTATAATTAAACTAAAAACTATTTTTCAACGATGCTACATTATATACGTACATCTTATTTATTTGTTTAATCCTACAAATCATTATTCCGGTAAGTCACTTTATTGCGTCGTCGACCAGGACTCCACTTTTAACCCCCACGAAATTCACATTTAATTTCGACGATGTAAAAACAAGTGTTCTTGTTCGCATTGTAAAAATATATAATCTGGTTGGTAACAAGTTAAAATTACGTGGAATCCATTCGGCATTTTATTGTTTCTACCCTTTCCGACCCTGCATTTCGCTAGAGTGATTTCTACAAAAATTCGAGGCCTGAAAATTAAATGTCTGACATCTCACACGTCAAGAATGCGCCTGTAAAAATATATTTCGGCCGGCAGTGATCATTCTTTTAATTTAATAGCGTCATATTTGGTATCGAAATCTGCATAAATAAATGTCTATAATTTAAGAGAAACCACTTTTGAAAAGCATTGTAGGTTTAGCACAGCTTGACGTCATCGAATGCGGTGAGCAAATCGTTTGAGCCTTGCAGCATTTCCGATTCGGGCCAGAAGTCCGTTGAAGTGATTGGCATGCTCGTATCCATCATCATGTCGGCCTGTTGATGCGGGAAGCTGGGGCTTAGGAGTTTGTTGGTCAGATACGGGTCGCTGCCGTGTATGACTCCCATAGGGGACAAGAGTCTACTACCAGGGCTATAAACCTGTTGATATCTCCCTACTGGTGACATGGATTGGGGTGTAGAGTACGGGCTGAGAACGCGCTCCCTGTAAGCCGGGCTCATGGCCGGACTGTAACACGTATTGGGACTCGATGGTAAAGAGTACATGGGGCTCCCGACATTCAGGCTCAACGGAGACATTGGATTACTGACGCTACTACGTATCGGTATGATATTTCCGGTCGGGATTAAGTTAGAATTTGGTATTGGTTTGTTTCTCGACTGCATCAGGTTTATTACAGGTACCGGGATAGTTTGAGCATGAGGTAGGTCTTGATTTCGGAGCATCTTGTACTGGTTGACCATCGGTTTCATCTGCTGCATCGCTGCCTGCTGGACATCCTGTAATGCATAAGAAGGTAGATTAGTTTCAAATATTCCAAGTTAGCATGTAAAAATTATTGGTAAAGTATAAAATTCAAAATAGTTAACCTTCAATACCTAGCCAAATATGTTGTTATTAGAACTACAAGAAGAGTAACAAAGGTGCATGTTATTGATAGACAAAGAAAGAAGGCGGGCAGTATCGGCTTTAACCTTGGTTCTGAAAATATTCACTCACTCTAAGAGTTACTGTTATTAGCATAATTTGACATAACACAACGAGCGCAAGTCACAGTAAGAACAATCGATTGTATCTACCTGCCAGTTAATTATCACAAAGACGTAAGCTATCACAATAGTTGTTTTTACAAAAAGCGTTTCATTACTGCGTTTTAGTTACCTATATGCGATGGTTGCTTGGTATTTAACCATTGACACAGATTCTGCCGTCCACGTTCGTTTGAAATGTGTTTGTTTCTATTAAATTAATTACGCGATCCAATACAGCATACTTAGAACACGATTGGACGTAGGAACAGTCCGCTAAGAACAGTCTAGATTTTATCATTATAATAACCAGTCAACTTCTTCAATTCTAGGCTTTTTTTTATCTTCTAAGCCCCGAGTGGTCGAGCAAGCTTAGGCCTGTTATTCAGGAAAATGTAATCTAATTTTACGAAGTTGATGAGAAATTACGAGAAAAATTCTATTAGGAACAGAGACGCCATTAAAACGGTGCTAATTTATATTATAATTCCACAGTCAGTCTATTAGCTATGTTTCTTCTGTATTATTCCTACATTTTCCAGTAGATAAGTCTTGTTATTTCATTCCACAGCCTAATATAATTAATGCTTCTTTCTAAAAGCGTAATTAAATTAGCGGTATTGTCTAATCTAAACTGCGAAATATGTATTAGTATTAGATAATCACACTAAATAGATCAATGCCACTAGCAATCAAATTTTATGTTGACGTACGTCTGAATCTTCAAATAATATAACCATAAGCTTTACGACGCGTTGTGAATTTCAGTCATTTTATAGCATGAGAAGAATAGACTAATATAGCTTGATGGCAATCATTTTTATATCTACATTAAGGCAAATTATCCATTGAGCCTTCAAGGTTACAGAGGGTAGCAACAAATCCCCATTTAATCAAAGACTAGCAAACAGTAGGTACCATACAAGCCCAATAAACTGATTCAGCAGCATATAGGCTGTATTATGTAGGTAAGGTAGTAATGGATTTAAGCACCCGCAGCGTAGTAACTGCCGCTTTCTGCTGGGCTTATTTCTATCACTCCCTTGGGATTCGACTGCGTACTCCGGATTGCGGAACCCCTTATCGGCTGGTCGAGCCATTCTCTTAATCTTAATTTTAAAGATTCCGATGAAAGAGATACGCGCGCCTATAGTTAATCAGTAATTACTTTACAACTTTCGTCATCCCGATGGCATTTTTCGCCAACTTGGTGGATAATGCAGGAATTTTATGACGTAACTTTTCTCATAGTGCGAAGTACTGTAGTATCACTAAGGGGGCTCATTTGAACATCTACATCGTAATAATAGATAACTATAAAGTTATCAACCAATAACTTTCGAGATAGCTATATTAAGTAGGTACGTATGCTATCTCGGCAAAACAAACTGAAACGATGTTAAATGTTGCGTAGTAAATATGAGGTTGTAAAAGAGCATTGTCGGCATAAAAAAGGGCCAAAAGGCAGCCAGAATTTCAGGCGTCAATGCCCTTTTTACTACAATGCTATCTGCAGGGCCCATAACGCTCCCCGGGGCAGCTGAAAGGATTGTTTCTTTTAACAACTACCCTCAAAATTACAAACCAACAAATCAAAAAAGTTTATTGGGCCATAAATAAACCTTCGCGAGTCTGGGGAACGTGAACATTTTAATTTGATTCTGTCAGAAATTTTATATTGCTTATTAAGTGACTTCGTAGATAATATTAAAAATATTAACGGAAGATTCCAGATAACTTAGTATGACTTTACTAGCAGCTGGTGTCCGACTGATGAAAAAACTTTCCGATCCGATTACTCTGGGAATGGACGTAGGGCAAGCCAGCCTAACTGACTGGGTAAAAAAACAATTTTCATTTGTTCTGTAGCCTTTATTATCACATATTACGTTGGTATGAGAAGGCACCCTCAGAGTAGAGTCTTGTTTTTGATATAAATTTATGAATTCGCCCTTTTAGCAAAAATGTATCCGTTACATAATTGCTAGGCAGTATTTTGTACCCTTACCGTAAAATGTAATGTTCCAGTCGTATAAAGTTCATATCTGTGAGGGAGATTTCTGCTTTACATTATGTTGGTACCTTGTAAATTCAAGCTAAAATACCTAGTCATATCTGGATTATTTTACATTGATTCAATGACCGTGTGTCAGTAATATGTTTTACCCCGTTATTTCATAAAAGTTTGTTAAGATTAAGTACTTACTCAAACATTTTTTGTCTTTTTCTGTCCCATTAACGTCTGCTTTTACTAGAGAAAGAGTAAATTAATTTTAGTTACAGCTGATTTGTACCTTTTTATGAATAAAGAGAATCAATAAATTGTAGTTACCTGCTACGTGCTTCTACCTAACAAGTCAAGAATTTAAAATATACCACAGTCTCCAACGTCGAATGTAGAATTTTTATAATAATCTTAATGCTTCCTTTGTTTGCGATAAAAACGAGATCGATATTTAAAATCGTTAAGAAAGAAATTTAGGAAAGCTTTAATATTGTACTTGGTACCTTATTTCTTAGTCATGGGGTAGATAAACTTTTTAATCAGGAAAGTATATCAGTTCCACTTGTTTTAATTAAAATAACCCGTTATTAAATATTATTCGTTATCCTTTGTACCTAGTTAATTTTTTTAACTGATTGTGAATATTTCAGAACATTTAGTTAAAGCCGATGCTTAATGAAGGATTCAAGGATGGGAAGGGTAATAAAATCAACATGCACCTTTTTAAGTATTACTCTTCATTTATTTTTCATTATATATGGCATTTCTGTCAATTACTCTGGGCATATATTTTATTTATTAAACCGAGAAAAATATAATATTCCTCTAACACATCGTCCAGTTTGACCATAGAGTTATTTTATAACAACGATGATAGATTTGTTCTAAATGTCTACACATATATGTTTTCTTAAAATTTGTTAAGTCGATGAAAATGCCAAGCGCTACATTTCGAGTATTCTCTATCCCCTAGGCTGGGTGCTGACTGTCATACAATCATCTCAAACTAATTGAAACTTGTATGACATTCAACATTGGTAAAACAATACCTAAAGATACCGAAGATTCATGAAACCAAAATACACATTATTCGCCAAAATACTATATATATATCCAAAAAACTACACTAATGTTTGTACATTATATCCATAACCCAAAATGACATACATACATATACTCGAAACAAGTATGTGTAATGTGTTCTAAATTGTACTTTGTATCATTTGGCAGTGGGAACAGTAATCATCATACAATCGGCTAAATGTTCGAAAACTGCCTAAAACTACTCGAGCTATTATAGACATTGAAAATAAAAAAAACGCGAAACGAAACAATCATATCGTTAAAAAAGACGATCGACTCGATTGAATCCAAACGATTCGGTCGAAATACCTCGTTGTAAAAAAAACATTATCTATAATTAGATAACGATAACTTATTTAACTAACAGTAAATAATAAATAAATAGCTTAACTTGCGAAAGTTATAAACCTACAATTAGTATTGACTCGGTTCGTAATACGAACATAAGACTGTGCGGCAGACTGCGCCCGGCCACGGTAACTAAACTAGGAACTAGGAACGAATCAACACTTCATCACGTAACCACCAAGATATGCGCACGTTAACTTAACCACTAAGACTAAAACGAACCATTGCTTTCAAACTTACACCATTATATACATATCAACTAAAACTGAGTCTCTTTAACGCCCTCGGGCCAAAGCACAATATTGCAAGTCTGTGGAAGATTACTAGACTAACCCGCCGAATGCTATACGACACTGCTCGCCCGGTGCTTGGGACGTCTAACGTGCCATCGCAGACTTTAATCTGGCCGGAGGTGCACTTTGTGCCACAATTTAATGCCCAGTTAGACTTATAAGATTGGATAATGTACCGTGAATGCTTTAGATATCTATAAAATTTTAAACTGGTAAATGAAATATAAAAATTTCGTATTCGACCAGAGGAAGTCTCGTGGCAAAAGACCAGGGCAACTCGCAACTTTCGACTGAACACTGGACGCGCTTTATCACAGTTCATTGTTTGTCGTGGGATAAGGCTCAGGCCTTGATTTTTTGTCGGGGCCGGCACTGCACCATGCAGATGTAGCCTGCGTCGACGTCGCAGCCGCTCACCAGGAGGTTCATGAGGACACTGGACGACGGCGCCGTGCCTGCCGGCCGCGCGGCTACTGGCGACGGACTGCGCTTTACGCGCTTCGCCTTCGGTTCCTCCTCTTGCTTCATCACTCTCTTCACTCCCGTTTCCCATGATGGAACGCTTCTGCTTGGTATGAGACCTAAAACAATCGTTATAGTCAAAACGCATAGAGGCATAGTGGTTTTCGCAATAAAAATGAATAGATGTATTTCAGCTACCTTGATCCGAGTATATGCTTGTAATGAGATCTTGTGGCGGCGGGCCAGTTGGGGGCGCCGCTAGTAAGCGCTGGAGCGCCGGTGCCGGCGAAGCATTCTGTGCTTCCGATGGCTGCGGTCTGGCCATGCTGACGTTGTCGGGCAATGCTCCCCACATAACTGCCGGTTCAAGTACTGGCAATTCGTCAGCGATCGGGATAAAAGGTGAGTGGCCATCGTCGATACTGTTATCTGACCTTCCACTGTCTAAAGGATCCAATGATAACTCTGTCAATAATGATGATTGTTCGCAAGATGAATCACTTTCCTGAAACAAATAGCGCATTAGAAAACTTTTTACAGGAATGTCGTAATTAATTGAGAAGTAGATAAGTATTGAGAACTTACGTGTGGTTCAGGCGAAGACAGTAAAAGGGAATCGGCTGTCAAGGAGTCGACGGGAGAATTTGCCAGGTCGTCGCCTAATAGACTGCAGTAGTTGTCGCTCAATATGAAATCATCAAACATGTCGAATGGACTGTTCTCAAGTGGGATACATGTGTCACCGGCCGTGGGTGCCAGATGAGTGAGATCCTCCTCGTTGGGCTCGTCTTTAAGCACTGAAAACAAATCCAGATGTTATCAGGAACCATAAGTATGCAAGTACCACAAAAAGGACATTACAAAAGCTTACAACGTCTACCTAAGCTGTGGAAGTTCCGACGCCACTCACTTGTTAGTCCCTCGTCGTCTTGGGAGAACATGAGATAGCCTTTGTTCATGTCTTTCTTTCTCGGTGCAAATATTTGGTTTGTAGAAGGTACTACAGAGACTATAGCGCCGTTGGCTGCTGCTTCGAATGGAGCAGTGATCGGCACTGGCACGGACACAGGCGCAGGTGCCACCTTGGGTTTCAGGTCCGCATGCTGCAGCTGGTGTGTGGAGAACACCTCATCTTTGAACTCGATACCGCTGTCAACAAAACAAAACAATGCAAAATAACTGCCCTGAGGGCAGACATTGTCTATCTAAAACATACGTGGATGTGTGGGAGTTATACGAGAGCAATACCAACGATAATACACGCTACACGGCTATTAGACAACGTAAACGCAAACATATCAATGTTAATTGTTTTTGCATATGCGGAGAGGTGGCTAGGAAGTGTGAAGAGGATGCGTATATGTATACCTATAACAAATGTATAGTCAAATGGTGCAGTGATATAGAGATGCGCCATTATGGCAAATCATTTAACAATGCTCAAGGTTGAAGAACGGACGAGTTCAATGCGAAGTGTATAAACGATGCAAATGGTGACTATTAAACTTCAAATGCTTCTTCTAAACCGTAAAAGAAATTAAAACAATTTAGTGATTCGTAGAAATTATGTAATAAAGTTTCTAATTAGAAGTATGTACTATAAAGAAGTCAGTAAAATTGTTAGTGAACAACTCCACAAGACGATACCACTACGCATGTTCATTATTTAAGTTTACCTAAATGAGTGCACGAAATTAGTCAATATTGTACAGTTGAACTAAATTATTAATACGATCTAAACAAGGAAGTTGTAAATGTAAGTGATCTAAACAAAGTACTATTACATGAATTACAACTGTTATCTCTTTCTCCACTCAGGACAGCTGATAATAAAGTACACATCTATACTTACAGTATGTATAATCTTCGATTATTCTATTTCAGTTTAACGGTAGAAGCCTTAAATGGAATGTAAGACTTGATTAATTTTATAGTCAAAGGCTTAAAGTTATTAAGAGTTTAATTTACTTTAAGAGTATTAAAGGCAATTTAACTTTTTGAATGACTCAAGGCAGGAAGCGAGACGCGTGCGCACTGCACGAGATCCGGCGCTTGTATGAATGTAGTAAATCTTAACGGTACTTGATAAAACGTGATAATGACTGATAATATTGCAAAGGATTAATTAATTAATGGCAGATCAGCGGCGCAGATGACCCGAGGATGGTCCATAAACGTTTGCGTCAATAAGCACAACTAGAACTGATAGCCCATATAAATACGCTAATGTCGCAACTATAAATAACATAAAATGTTGTTGACAAGCATCTAAGGTTTAGTTCTGACCTCGGAGTGATATCCTCTGCAATATGGAAAACTACTTTGAATTATCTACGGGCAATTTAATGTTCATAACTACAGTTGATCTACAAAAACGCCTCAACCCGCAGGTAAACAAACAAAACTTCAAGTCTCCCACGTAATAAAGCGCCCACGATTCATATATAATGTTTATTTGCACCGGTTTAAATTTCTGTTACAACCAACTTAATTAGTCCTAAAGTAACATTATAACAATTGTCAAAATCGTTGATTCATCGCAGGCTAGACGGCAGGCCGTAAAAGGGAGGGGTTTTATTTATTTTGGTCACTGCATTTACGCGCTACTTTCAAACGTGATTTGTTTGAGCAAGACGGCTTGATTGGTGGAAAATCGGGGAGAGTGAGATAAGGGTATGGTAGTAAGTTCGGCCTTGGACACGACCTTGCAGCAGCCACCCTCGGCGAGAGGCTCCCTCGCTCTCCACGAGCGGCCATTCACCAAGAGTGTAGTGAAAGTGTATGCGCGCGCAGCACCAACACGCGTGGGCCTCGTATCGATTGCCAGTTTACGAAATTCCAATCCAACGTTCCATCTCGACTAGCCTACCCCAAATGCTACTGCATAATAAAAATAGACCGAAGAATGTAATTTGGCAATGATGCGGCGTTAAACAAAAGTAAAGACAGTGTCAAATTTAAGAATATTTGGCGATCGATGAAAAAATCTCGCGATGTTTGCGAATATAGAAAAGATTCGGGCGTGAAAGCACTAGGGCAGCTGTTTGGCGTTGACCTTGGCCGTGATCCGGTTGCACTGTTCAATTCAGGGGGCAACGTAATTCAACAATTACATCTGCCAAATCGAGGACGTGGCATCAGCCGGCTTGAGCCTAACTAAATCAGCGTTACTGTAAAACCAAATTAGTTCAATTTGAGACGTTAAATAGCGAACGCTTAATCATTTTGCAGAGCTTCGGTTAGATATTTTATATACCTATGTTTGGAAATTTCGTAAAACTATTTGTAGTAACTGGCTCTCTGAAAACATATACACCTAGCATGTTTCAGATTTAGGTGTAATTAAATCAGTCAGTATGCAATGGAAAATTATAGCAATATTAAGATTTAGTTACGATAGCGTGTGATAAAAGATATTTAGCGATGATATAAACAGAATCACCCGCAGCCAGACAGTATGCCATGACTGATAACCGCAACGATTTAGGAAAGTATTTGAAGGTCGATGCTGATAAGATTAGTTTCTTATTGATCAATTTGCACTACACTCACAATAACACGAGAAGCATAATTTTCCAAAAATTACGAGACAAAAACAAAAAACGTCACCAGGATCAGTATTTCTAGTTACAATTGAAATTATATTCTTGTTCAGAAATTTAAATATATGCACTAAGTATGTAATATAAATCGCGTTTTTGGAGACATTGTTTGTGGAAATGTACATGATATTTTTTTTGTCAAGCAGCTTATATTTTTAAACAATAAACCTCTGATAAAAGCAAGATGACTTGATAAAGATGATAAAGGATTTCTCAAAAATTTCCATCTTTCCGCTCACTAACTCGGTCGCTAACTCACTAAATCAACTTAATGTAAAAAAGCGAGAACTAGGGACCATTCTGAGTTCAACGATAGGTTAATTTATGGATTAGTCAACAATCATCAATTGATCGCGATTTATTATTCGAATCAAACGCATCTGTCTGCCAATGGCGTGGCTCGACAAGCTGCGCGGGAGTCAAGGCCGAAGCGCGGTTATGTAACCAGCAGCGGGGCCTGCGGGGCGGGGGTCGCTAATTTTAGCGGCTTCTCGCAAACAACTCGCATCATTCGAGGCACAAACGCAGCGATGCTCTTTAAATGCATCAATGTATCGCGACGAAATAATGTTGCAGAACTTGCAGAGCTGTTACGGACTAAATTAACACTGCAAAAATTTTAAAAGCAGAAAAACAACTAGGTAGTGAATTAAACTTACACTGAAGCAAAAGTTACGCTTGGCATGCGCCTAATCGTCGTCGCGAAAAAACAGTTTAAATATGTTTCAGTTTAGTTATTGCCAACAGAATACTGACAAGTTATATAAGCTATGTTTTCAATGAGCAACCGATCTATTATTCTTATCTGTCCGTGTTTGTTATGTTAACAACTAACTGATTTAACTTTTATCACGTTTACTGTAAACGATTACTAGAAACGCACGATAGCCAATGCACATTAGCACTCGCAGAACTCCACGCAACATCCACTGTTCACTGTTTCACTGTCACTGTCTTACCATGTTGGCTGAAGATGTTGCAGACGTGTTGTTAAACAATATTATCAGTGTTGATTTTCGCCGGTGAGCACGCGTGGTGCTAGGTTACTATCGGAACAGCTGATCGTATCCGCGGATGTCGGAGTGTAACGGAACGGGCGTGCGTGCGGTTGTTGTTCCGGCGGAGTCCGTGGCGCGAATGGCTCTCAGAAAACCGGCGGCGGCGCACTCGACGCGCTCCTGCTTGCTATTCGTTATCCATTGACACGGTGCGCCGTCTTATAACCGATGATATAAGGCTGATAATCTATTGTTTGCGGTGCCATATTGAAGTGGATGGTGTAACCGCACAGCCGCGCCGTGTGATCCTACTATCATTACGTCGCGATTACTAACCTGACGATAAATTTTGAGGACCGCCCGTTCATTCGACGGCCACGCGACGCGATAACCGGTCCGCGCACCGTGGTGGTGTGATCATGGCCGGATTGACGCGGTATCACTTGCGATCGAGTGATACTCACGGCAGGGGTTTACTGCTATCTTAACTTTATATTTATTTTATTATCTAGCTGCCTAGTTGTGGTTGCTAACCTATTGGCAACTTGCAAAACGCTGCTAGTTACTTCTTGGTTTTCTCAGTGCGGGAAGACTTTCACGTTCGATCTTATATTCTAACTCATGCTTACAGCTTGTAAATTTAATTTAGCTCAACGATATCCGATACTACCTTCATAAAATTATTTCTATTAATGCAAGCAGGAAGAGAGTTGTTATTCTTAGTCAGTATGTCTAACCAACATAATATTCCAAATTGTTTCAGCTGTCATTTAGGATACTGTAGATGCCTAAATTTAAACCAGGATCGCGTCGAAAGGAGTTATTTTAGTGACAGAATCTCCTCGAGGTGTCGTTGAACCCAGCTCAGAAATGGAGCAAATAAGCAGCTCAGTGTAACCTAAATGTACATATCGTGATGTTGTAATCTAATGCTCACAATCTGTGATTCTTTGAGTAAATATATTGATGTAAATAAACACATGAAATAAAGCATACGAAGTATGATCACAATACATGTTACTTGTATTGCGGTATAGTTATTATTGAAATAGATTAAGTGGTCACGATCATTAACGAGTATTACAAGGTTTTAAGAGACCTAAATGGAGATTTTACTTCATACTGCACTTTGAATTGAATTGGGTAGGAAATCCAAATTGATAGACACATTGAAACAACATTTTGCTACAAGATTCCAAATCTAATAGTTCTTAACAAACTTTAAAAGTACAGAGTTTACAGCTAAATACCCTTCAAAAATGAGACAAAAAGCAAAAAAATATAACAATTATTTCGATTTCCTACGGACTCATTAAATTTTA
Organism: Choristoneura rosaceana; assembly: GCA_037349165.1. NCBI lineage: Eukaryota > Metazoa > Arthropoda > Insecta > Lepidoptera > Tortricidae > Choristoneura > Choristoneura rosaceana. The sequence continues at coordinate 1,947,734 of JAZBNJ010000033.1, forward strand.
TATGTATAAACATTTTGAACATATTTTTTCATCGGCGGATTATCTATGTGTTTTCGTGTCTTTTCAGTTTATTGTGTGTGACTGAGAGAAATCGCCTGTCCATTGGGCAAGGGCCAACGATTTCCGGAAAGATAGAACATTGAATAAAAAATAGAAGCTGTTAAGAAATGTCTGCAAAATAAAAAGGGAACCGTGATCAAAATAATTTCGGGCGACCGCGAAAACAACAATAACGTGTAGGTAGCTATTAAGTATCAGGTAATAACAGTTGTTCCCATTCACGATGAAAAAAATCGAGACGCGCCGATCATTAGGTGTGTTGCTCAAATTATTAATAAGAACACTATAACGGCGATCAATTTCGTGCCTAAAATACCAAATCAATATCCTTCAAGACTTCCTTCATGGCTTGTTTACCTTCATTATTTAATATTAACGGGATCGGAAGCGTACCAACTATCAACGCATTCACAATTAGATTAAGTTGAATATTTATTATTATTGAACGTAATTGTAGTGTCGATGAATAAGAGTAAATAAACATCCGTTAATCACTGTCTTATGTTACATCCAATTATCTACCGTGAACAGATTAAGTCGTGTTCAACTAATAATTACCAAGTACATAGTTACCTACATCTTTCTACGAGTATATTCAAGAAACGAATAGGCCTAACAGAACATTAATTTACTTGGCACCTAGGAAGTTACATAGAATAAGCAAATGTACATAGTAAGAAACTGCATACTACACCATTATTTTCATTGCATTGCTGTTATTCAAAGATAAAATAGCTATCTGTAGCATCAACTTTCTCTATTTACTTAACTGATTATTGCCTTTTCTTCTTACAACTTTATCTTTAAACTCCTTGACAGCTGCATCTGATTGTGAAGTCAGATTTACCTAAAACAGACCATGTATTCGCAACTCTATAACAACACTGCGATTTACCAATCCATCAAGCCGCCACGAAACGCCGACACCTGATACGCACGGCGAGAAGCCGCGCTGTTCCACAATTCAGCCGCGTAACTAAATACCGAGCTCTAATGGACTACCGCTAGACAATCTTAAGTTGACGTGACTGGATTTTTAAACGGATATGCGACCGATTAGCAGAAATATGCACTTAAATTGCAATAAATACGGCAAATCGAAGCTACACTGCGATTATCGCGTAAGGTATAGGTAATAATGGTGTAATATTTTTAATAAACTTTAATAAATTTGATAAATAACTCTCAATTCTTGATGAAAATTGCACTTTATGTAATAATTGATAAACTAAATACGATGATTCAACTTCTACTGATAAAACTAATGTAAAAAAGTACCTGGAGATAGTCAGATCCACACAAGATTCCTTGGAGTCCTCAATTCTATGTAGCGAAGCTGACTGTTTCTGAGTTACTGGCGCCGGCCACAGGACAGGAGGCAAGAGCATGCGCGAGTTATTGCACAACTTTGGAATGATTTAGCATATTCCGTAATGATGAAATTGTAGATGACTAAATAGTTAGACTATGTCATATAGTGTACGAACACTGAAATTATCTAAAAGGTGACAATCAGTAGGTATCAATTTGCTGAAAATGTGTAGATTAGTTATTAGCGACGTGTGCCAGTTGTGAATTTTTTAAGCACTTAAAGTAAAATCGGATTTTACCAAAACAATAAAAAATCATTGCAAATATACTACTAAATTTCGATGACCACATTATTGTGGTTGTGGTTCTAGTTATCTAGAAATTCATATCCAACCCAAAGCTTACTAATATAATATTATAAATGTGAAAATAACTGTTTATTTGCCTGGTACCTCTTTACGTCTAACTAAACTACTGAATCTGTTTAAATGGATTTGGTATGCATAACTCAAGACGCTGGGAAGAATATAGGACAGTTATTATCTCGAAAAATTTCAAATATTACGGGATAGCGTAAATGAATTCTTCGAAGACGAAATTGCGGGCAACAGGTAGTATGAAATAAAAATCAATCGGTATGACATAAATTGCTGCTAAAGGAATTCCGACCTAAGCGGTAGGTAAGTTTATAGAGCAGAAGGATAAATAAACAAACGAAGGAAACTGTATACGAGCAGATGTTAATTTTAATGTTACCATCAAATTAACTATTGCCTAACATAATCCCGTCTTACATGGAGCAGAGCTGATTCACGAGCACGTAAAGGGGTCTACGTGAGTCTATGAGTGTAGTCGGAAGTTGGTTGCTTGCAAGTTTGGGCATACGTGACACGAGCAATGTCGCACTTAGTTGCTCTATATTGATTTAGTCCCTTACTAATACTGTTATGTTATGATGCTGTGCTGACTTTTGGGATGTCTCAGAAATCACATTAGAATAGCAATTTCCAGTCAAATTCCCCTTCAGTCCTGCTAACTTTCATCGCAAACAACTCTTTCCCTTATCTCTGATTATTAACACTTTGGAATATTCTAGAGCAACCATTCGATGAAATTTTCCAAAGCGGGATAGGCGATAAGTTTAGTGTCAAGTGTTCTAATTGGCCAGTTCACTCGCTGGCCAATCGTAACGCCGTGCAAGATGCAGCTCACGAGTTGCAAATCGTTGTGCTACTGTGGCCGGATGCAGACGTTCTGCGTCCGTTGACCCTGTTGCCCCACCCCCAATTTCGAGTTGCGCTGTGACTACGTGACTCTGCTGTCGTTTTACAATTGTATCCATTACAGGTTTTCGTAACTACAGAAATAACGTACATCAGCGATGGCATGTGGTCATACAATGTTAAGGTATTTTATGATGTCATAGTTCCGCGACACCATTAATTAACAATATACTCAAAGCCATCATGAGGAAGTGAATATCAAATAAAAACTTTTAAAACAACAAAGTAAAGTCGGGGTAAGGAAAAGTTCGTCACCTTGAAGTCGACAATTTTGCTTGCACCAAGGCAATTATAGTGATAATTTTGGCAGGATTCAAACGAAACAGAAACATCACATTGGCATTTGCAATAACAGGTTAATCGGTCAGATTGTGACAGGTCAACCTTATAATGTTAGATAGTCTTGAACGAACTAAAAGAATTTCTTTGCTCACCCGAGACTTACACCTTATGACAGCTAAGTTTATGTAAAATATGCGGGAAACGCATCAGCATAGTGAGGTAGTGGTGATAGATGGTTTTGTGTGATTTGTGTGTGTTCTTACAATGTGGAGGTGGAGGAACTGCATGAACACGCATACTTTGTGTACAAGAATTCCATAAAAATTGGTCAAGACGTTTCGGAGGAGTTTGATCACAAACCATGTGACACGAGAATTTCAATTTTGTATATTAGAACAATAATTTAACAACTGACAAAGGTTTCCGTACCTCACACTGTCATAAATCATAAATCAATCAAACATTTAGGTGTTTATTATTTTATGTCTAATCAGTTTTAAGGAAAACGGTGTCTGCAATGAAACGAGTGCATAAGGAAAAAAACAGGTATACCTATCAAAGTCAGTCAGGATAATGTTGAGTGCGAGTTTATTTGACAGAGATGAATTCATAGAAATGGTCGATGCGTAAATATTGATTGTTATATATTCAAAACGAATGTCATCATGTTCAATCCGGTTGTCATACCAGAACAAGGAACCGGTGCGGCTGCACACAATGAGAGCACTTTCGAAACCAGTTGCTAAACGAAATACTCGATATCATGTGATCGAGACTCAAAGTCACTTGAATCATATTTTCGAAGCAGTCTTAATGAGAATAGAATTCAAAGCACCTACTCAAAGAGAGCTGCCACGAAAACGAATGTCATGATAAGCATCGGTCTGAAACCTTTTTGTTTGTTAATAGGACCGTACATGAACTGAATAGGTGATCTAGGCTGTCTGTGTTGAGTGGTGTCATAAAATCGTCGGGCAATGAATAGATGTCGACGACCTCATACTTAACAGCCGAGTTTGCCGCAAAGATATTAATGAGGTGATCGGAAATCGAAACGAAGTTTAAGTAGAAGGTATCAGTCGTGCTAGGAATTCAATAAAAGTTTGGTGCTTGGTTTTTCATTTGCTATACCTGCTATATTCTAAAGAATGGAGAAGAATATTCGTTTTATGTAATATAGAAAAAAAAAACGGCCAAGAGCGTGTCGGACACGCCCGAAGAATTTTTTCAACCCACCGGTTTAGATTTTAGAGGGGAGGGGGACGCTCTATTGTAATGAAAATTTGCGCTTTTAAGATGAATATTTTGCAAACGAATCACTGAATCGAAAAATCGTTGTAGCAACCTCCTGATGATTTTAAAAGACCTATCCAACGATACCCCACACTACAGGGTGAGAAAAAAAAATCACCCCCACTTTACGTCTATGGGCGGTAGACAGACAGACATGACGAAACTATAAGGGTTCCGTTTTTGCCATTCTGGCTACGGAACCCTAAAAAAGTATATTTATGTTCGCTTCAGCTTGGCTTTGACATTTGGAAGGGTATTTTGCAGGTTAATCGTTTAACAACAGGCAATCTAGCGACATCGCAGAAAGTCTGAATCTATCTTGAATCTATACAAATCTTGCCTAACATACGAGCAAGAACATTTATATGAAAATGCCTTGTTTATAAACGAACGTTACAGCAAACGAGATGGAAACTGTTTCAGTACCCTTAGTGTAAGTTTTCGGTTACAAAATACGTCTCGATCGCGTTCGCGTTAAAATCTCAATTTGTATGGGAACACGAACAGTGCCTCTAGCGGAACGTTTGCGATGTTCGTGTTTCCATAAAAATTGAGATTCGAACGCGAACGCGATCGAGACGTATTTTGTAACCGAAAACTTACACTGTTCATAAACGCACTGTTATAGAATTATAGTCGCCCATGTGTGTAACAAGAATGTCCAACAAATGCTTTGATTTTCCGCATTTCAGCTACACGGCGTTATTTTGTAACTTGGCTCACACTGAGTCTTCGCGGTTTAGTTCGGTATTTCCTCGATGGTAATTCACAACTAGTGAATGTTTACGAACGCGTGAATAACATATTGTTACTCACACAGTTTAGTTGTATTGTAACGTAATTGGTTCGTTTTGCATTGTAAGTATCCATCCATCCATCCCAGCCTATATATCTATGTCCCACTGCTGGGCACAGGCCTCCTCTCAGAACAGGGCTTGGGCCATAGTTCCCACGCGGGCCCAGTGCGGATTGGAAACTTCACACGCACCATTGAATTGCTTCGCAGGTTTCCTCATGATGTTTTCCTTCACCGCAAAGCCCGTGGTAAAATTTCAAATGTAATTCCGCACATGAATTTCGAAAAACTCAGAGGTGCGAGCCGGGGTTTGAACCCACGACCCTCTGCTTGAGAGGCGATAGGTCGAACCACTAGGCCACCACGGCTTCAATTGTAACCTATACGCATCACGAAATTTCATTTTATGGCACAATTTTACGTGTGAAACCAACTACATATATGCATTGGCTCAAACAAGCCGCAAGTGCCATTACATCACACATACACAGTTAATAAACGGCAAGCCCGAATATCCTTAATAAGATATCAAGGCCTCTGGAGACGGGAGTACATCTACAATGGCTACAATTGAGAGGTCCCCAGCGACCCCGTACATTGACGTCACAGCCATTGACCCTCTTCCCGGACCATTTGTGTGCCAATCACCGCCTCTCATAATACAGCGTACGAAGACAAACAAAATGCTAAAAGCTAACGTTGGCTCGACTTCGATAGCATTATTAAATACCAGGGTTTATTATTAAGCTAGTTTTTTGTTGCGATGCATTTTTTTTATAGCAAAAGAGCGAGTTGGCTAAACTAAACCTTTTGCGAAATTCAAAACAAACAACCTAAACGCTAAAGCTTCACAAAAGATAATGTTACGTTAATATTGTTAAACAAAGGAACGACGGTATACGGCGGGGTACCTGCATAGTTTTCAGCGAGCATTATCGAGAAAGGGGGTTGTCGTAACAGAGCAACACCCACGCCCCATTCAAGCTGAAACGAAAACTGCATCCTGGTACCGCTAGCCAGGAGAAGGTCGTCGACCGAGGGGGGGGAGGCGAAGGTGCATTCGCCTTCAGTTGCATAACCCGAACGACGACCGCGAAGCTGCATTTTATTCAGGGGAGACTGTGCACGTGCATTAAAAAGGTTGCATGAGAACATGGAGTAATCAAGACACATAAATATACTTCATGAAATTGTATTTCAACTGCGATAAAGTCTGCTCTACAAAAGGATCGATGACATACGACTTAGATGCAATATGCATTGTGGTAAGTGGAGCGATAAGGTTTATGAAATTTAACAACGTCCCGTATACATAACGAATGCGAATGAAAATAATTTGAATATGTGCCGCCCAGACGGCTACATTGTCTAAAGCAATCGACTGTTATCTAGATTATTCAATTCACTGAAAGGTATATTCCATTCTCTTACTTTATTACACAAACGACTCGGAGACTTCTAAGGAGAAACGTTTTGTCCTATCATATATATTTTTCTATTTCTAGAATAGTACTTTTACAGTTTAATAAAAAATATACGCATGAAAACTTCAGAAAACGGATCTATAATCTAATAATAGAGAATAAGGTGTGGCTTTAATATATCGGATACTTAATTACGTGTTCTTACATTGACCTACATAATGCGTGAAAATAAACGACACTGCAAGCGCGTGATAGTGTAGGTACGCGTCGCCAGGTGTTTGCCTGCCTGGTCCTGATCTCATACACAATACCTACTGGCTTATTCAGGGGTGTAAAATCACTATAGATAATGTTAAGTAAAGTAAAAAACCCGTAAAAAAACTTTCACTTTTAGGGTCATACTGCGGTGAGCGGTTGACAAATTGTGGTTTTAGCGCTTTTAAAGTTATCGCGTGTTATTGTTGAATTATTTATTATTTATTTATTTATTTATTTTTATTTATTTATTTACTTACACAATATATATACATTTAGATTCGAGAAAAGAAAAAATATAATTTAGACCTTAACATACAGAGAACTAAATGAAAAAATTGTGTACATGCAAACTTTAAAAGAGCAGAATGGCAATATATGAATGATAATATATTTTACATTCCTGAAAAAGTTACCTATATTGAACAAAATCACCTTGAGGATATGAATCTGCAGGTCATGCCGATAGGATACGAGCTGATTGATTAAAATATGGTGATGGATTGAATCAGGCGTTACTTCGAAGAGAAGTTATGAGAACCATGGACATGAATTAAAAAATGTAGACAATCTGGTAAATTTTAAAATATTAACAGAACCAACATTCACGAAGAAAATTTATTAATTAATTTCCATACCGTTGGTACAATAATTACGAGACATCCTTGACCGTAGTCCATTTGTAAGCATTGGGGCTCGAGGTTCACTTAGGAAAACATCTGTTCCGCTACGTAGTTTTTATGTATTTTTTATTTCAACTCCAAATCTGGTCTCTTTTTCTGGTTTTTCTGTGCATTTATGTTTCAGTTCTTATTTTCGACGTGATTCATTTTAATATTTAACTACTTAAAAACTTTTCAGTTCCTTATTCGTCGCATTTTACTGTGATCTGATTCTATCCTCGTAAGTCCTGACTTATTTTACCATACATCGTTCGGCAGACAGAGTCAAGACTCCTCAGTTGTGTGATTTTGGAAATGATATCAATAAAAATGAAAAATTATTGAAATATTTGTACTCCACCCACGTAGTACATTCGGTAATGAGTTATTTTTACATTTGACTTGTACATGTGACATGAAGTACATGAGGACTTAAGAGGCTATACAAGTACTAAATTTGAATATGGCTTTAATAACCCATTCCCTTTTAAGTAACTGTTAGCTGCGGCAGTGTAGATTGCGTTGTGTGTGATGCAGAAGACTTTGGTCGGGGAACGACGGTTCGTTATGTGTTTGAGAGAGATCTACGATCAGAGGTCGATGTCCCAATAATAAAAAGAAGATTGTTTAAATTTCCAGAATACTAAGTAAAACGGCAGCCCTATTCGAAAATCGAGAAATCCATTTTGATTATCTATGACCTCAGTCTAGTATCGCACATGCACATTGAAATGTCGCAGTAACATATTAGTTCATGACTTGCTCAGGTGTAACCATTCACTTGATTGTATGCATGTTGCAGCTTACAAGGGCCTGGCCCAGGCTGTCGATAAAATCTGATAATTGATAACACGATTTACGTAGTGATTGCGTTATTTACATACGAGGTAATATGAATATATAATGATTAAGACAATTTTTAAAATCATATCAGGTAACTTTTTGATAACGAATTCACGGCATTTGCAATAAAATAAAATATATCATTATTTGAAACTTTCACCAAAACCGTTTTCGCAATTACGCACAAACTCATTGAAATTCCTAAGGAAGGTTAAGTAAATTACATTCAAGCGAAACTTTTTAGTATTCGACCTAAACAAACAAGGACCTATAAGTCTGTAACACTGTTACGGGCGAAAGGCTATAAATTAATTTTAATGCAGTTGTCTAACTTCGCCAACTTTCTTTAATCTTCGGCTAAGGACATAAAATCCACGAAAGACGTTAACTGTTGCAATAATGTTAATCAAGTTAATTCGATTTACTAAGAGGACATTGTTATAATTAGGTTCACAGGCTTAATAAACTGGATGGATGTTTAATGTAATCTAATAAAATTTGTTTGAAATGCTTTACTTGGGTTGGAAATGGGAGCAGGTTTCAATAGAATTATGAAATGGAGTAATGCAGTTAGAAAAAGACATAGCAACTGTTTCAACTCCGATAACCTCTGGCTTGTTGGCGACTCTCCCGTTCAGACTGCGCTTGGTCTTTCACTTATCTCCAGTACACATAGATAAGATAAACTTTCCGCTGAACCGTACGTACTTAATTCATCTACTCCAGCTGATATTAAGCTAGGTCTAACGACTTGTTTTACAACATTGCAGCTTCAACGACAGCCATTACAAGTACAAAAACAGGAGATAAAGATAGTTAATGGTTTAGACAATATAAACAAGAAAACGTGATTCTTGGATTCGTTCAATATTTGCTAGGAGTCGTGTGAAGCAGAAACTTCCAGTGATGTAAAGACCGAAAAAGTCAACAAGCCAATACGCATGTGCAAAAGTTTGAAAGCTTGTTTGCGGGTGTCTCGATGGTCAATGATAAGATACGGGATTTATAAATCGAAGTCGGCAATCTTTTATTGGATAAAACTGCAGTAAAAAGCATTAATAGTTCTATTGGCAATAAAGCTATAACAATTATAAGTATCAAAGGAATTATTGAATCACAACAAGGAAACCGCACCTCAAGATAGAGTTGGCAGAGTTATATTTTGTACGAAAAATATTGAATTCCTGCAGAGTCATGAGCACATCGAAATTACCGCTTATTAGTAGCTCACACGGGTTTGACAACAGTTTTATCATTGAAACGACAGATAACGATAGCTTTTTATTACTATGTAAAATTATTTTTCTTTTAAAAGCAGCACCTTTAATGATACTAAATAGTATTGAATAGATATCGCACCTACTGAATCCAGTTTCAACGGCGAATACCTACGTGATCATTTCATAAATATGAAATGCAGACAATCCGGCCATTGCTACCAGTCGGCTTCTCGAAATTAATGTATGCACTGTAAATATCCACCAATGTAGGTACACGCGTGGTTTCAATTCTGTGGTGAAGATATTCCAAAAACACGTTACAAGAGGATATTTGTATTATTATAAGGCGCTAGAAAGGATCTTTTGGCGGTTACTAGACGGTGGGAATTCAATGGTTGTCTACAACTTCAGAGGTACAGGTAATCTGAAAGGTCATAGTACCTAGAAGGTCCCACTGTTTAACTAAATAGAGGTGTTATAAGTTTGAACGCTATGTCGGTCTGTCTGTGTTTGTCTGTGGCACCGTAACTCTTAAAAGGGTGAACCGATGCGAATGCGTCTTTTTTTATTTGAAACCAGGGTTCCTAGCGATGGTTGTTAGACATATTTCAAAAATCAGCCGTTTTTGAGATATTGAACGTTGAAGTGACAATGTCGGGGATTTTCTAATCTTTTGTTGGTTATAAATGTTACTTACGACATAGTGTCGTAACGTTATTTATACTAAGTAGTTTGAAAGAAGCAAGTGCGTATGCTGAAAATAAGGTTTCTGTTTATAAACGCTGTTTATAAACGTGAACAGTACAAATAATTTTTACTAGTATTGGGTCAGAGCAGGAACAGAAATCAAAACTTTACTATGCATAGAGTCAGTTACGATTATATTTATTCCTCTGTACTATGTATAATACATTTTAAAGAACAAATTGGCATTCTTAACTGTAACGCTTTGTAAAAGGAACAATCAGTACAATGCTGATCAAATAAACGAATCAAAGACCGCCGAGAGGAACAATAAAATCAATCTCCACGAGAACCCTTCAGTCAATGGTGCTATTTTTACTATTTTCAGCTTACGCGTGTAAGTAAACTTGATAATAGTGATACGTAATATTACGCGATAGACGTGATAAGCCGATAGGTAAGTTTAAATCGGCAACCTAATAGATATTTGACGTCACAACAAAAACACCTCACCCGCCTCACACTTATCACGCGCCTCGTGCATGCACGGAGATTTTGGATACCTACCTAAAAACTTTTGCACAATTTATTTGGGAAACATGCCAAAAATGAAGTAAATTAAGATATGCTAGCTTCAAAAGAAAGTTGAGCTTACCTACGTTAAAAATTATAATAACGTATAAGAGAGTAATTAAATTAAAGAGGTTACAAAAGGTACGGTTATAGATGATTATGTTGGTATATAAGCCCTTAAATGGAAGCCATGACCTCGAAGTGCGGCTATAAACGCGACACGATTTACGAGGGGAAACAGCGGGGATAAGGAAATTCGTGACTCCACCTCAACTCGTAGAAATCTACGCGAGGAAAGCCGGAAGCCAAAATCATATTCTTGTTGCTTTATTTTAAGCATTTTAATTAAAAACAGTAATTTTACAATGATGCCAAAGTTAGGTGATAAAAAGAGAATTATTGTTACGTATACGTAAGCACATGATCTAAAATCAATCATAAAAGTTAACGTGTTAGGTATATGTTATGTAGTCATGAAAATTGAAACAAAGAAAATCCATTAAAAGTGGCTACAGCATCCACTCTACGAAAATATTTCTTGTTAGCGTTGAGAGCGAATCGAGAGCGAAAGTTATAGCGCAGTGAAATGGGATCGTAAAAATCTAATGAAATGCCGACGTCTCGTCGACACTGGACAAAAATAAAAACACATAAAATGACAGTTTTAAAATTATCACTGAATGTTATTCAAGGAAAAACATCGGAAATTTCGGGAATGTTTAACGAGTCAATGATCTCATTTGAGATAGCAAAGATGGCTTGATCTTCAATTTGGCAGAAAATTAATCTGGCAGGCCAAGTCATCAAACGTGAGAGTGGTAGGTATTGGAAAATCCTTAATCACGGATGAATGCACTCGACTGCTCCGGAAGCGAACTTAGACAGACGAAGTACTCAGAGTCTTAAACAATGAAGGGAGTTAAAATTAGCTTCGTCGGTTTCGTAAACCACACACGCAATTGGGTGCCAAAATAAGAAATAGTATAAATAAAACTTTTAATGGCCAGGTGAGCAGAAGACGACATATAATCGAGGAAATAAGCTGCTGCTCGTGTCCTAGGAAATTTACAATTATCCATATTATTTTGTTGCTAGGTTTTTTCTCTAGTTCCGATAAGTGACATACATATATATGTAACTAGCTTTTACCCGCGGCTTCGCACGCGTAAACTAATCGGTCTGGTAGTGGCAATTGAAATATCCCGTGGGAGTATAGGGATAAAAAATAGCGTATGTGTTATTCCAGACTACCTACATACCAAATTTCATGACTCTAAGCACAGAGGTTCTTATTTCGAAATTTTATCCCTATCCCGTGGGAATATCAGGATAAAAAGTAACCTTCGTGTTATTCCAGAGGTCCAGCTACCTATATACTAAATTTTATGGCTCTAAGCCCAGTGGTTGTTATTTCGAGATCTTATCCCTAGTTATCCCGTGGTAATATTGGGTCAAAAAGTCACCTATGTGTTATTCCATACGTCCAACTACCTACATACCAAATTTCATGACTCTAAGCCCAGAGGTTCTTATTTCGAAATTTTATCCCTATCCCGTGGGAATATCAGAATAAAAAGTAACCTTCGTGTTATTCCAGAGGTCCAGATACCTACATACTAAATTTTATGGCTCTAAGCCCAGCGGTTGTTATTTCGAGATCTTATCCCTAGTTATCCCGTGGGAATATCGGGTCAAAAAGTCACCTATGTGTTATTCCATACGTCCAACTACCTATATACCAAATTTCATGACTCTAAGCCCAGAGGTTCTTATTTCGAAATTTTATCCCTATCCCGTGGGAATATCAGGATAAAAAGTAGCCTTCGTGTTATTCCAGAGGTCCAGCTACCTACATTCTAAATTTTATGGCTCTAAGCCCATCGGTTGTTATTTCGAGATCTTATCCCTAGTTATCCCGTGGGAATATTGGGTCAAAAAGTCACCTATGTGTTATTCCATACGTCCAACTACCTACATACTAAATTTCATGACTCTAAGCCCAGAGGTTCTTATTTCGAAATTTTATCCCTATCCCGTGGGAATATCAGGATAAAAAGTAGCTTTCCTGTTATTCCAGAGGTCCAGATACCTACATACTAAATTTTATGGCTCTAAGCCCAGCGGTTGTTATTTCGAGATCTTATCCCTAGTTATCCCGTGGGAATATCGGGTCAAAAAGTCACCTATGTGTTATTCCATACGTCCAACTACCTATATACCAAATTTCATGACTCTAAGCACAGAGGTTCTTATTTCGAAATTTTATCCCTATCCCGTGGGAATATCAGGATAAAAGTAGCCTTCGTGTTATTCCAGAGGTCCAGCTACCTACATACTAAATTTTATGGCTCTAAGCCCAGCGGTTGTTATTTCGAGATCTTATCCCTAGTTATCCCGTGGGAATATTGGGTCAAAAAGTCACCTATGTGTTATTCCATACGTCCAACTACCTACATATCAAATTTTATGACTCTAAGCCCAGAGGTTCTTATTTCGAAATTTTATCCCTATCCCGTGGGAATATCAGGATAAAAAGTAGCCTTCGTGTTATTCCAGAGGTCCAGCTACCTACATACTAAATTTTATGGCTCTAAGCCCATCGGTTGTTATTTTGGAGATCTTATCCCTAGTTATCCCGTGGGAATATTGGGTCAAAAAGTCACCTATGTGTTATTCCATACGTCCAACTACCTACATACTAAATTTCATGACTAAGCCCAGAGGTTCTTATTTCGAAATTTTATCCCTATCCCGTGGGAATATCAGGATAAAAAGTAGCTTTCCTGTTATTCCAGAGGTCCAGATACCTACATACTAAATTTTATGGCTCTAAGCCCAGCGGTTGTTATTTCGAGATCTTATCCCTAGTTATCCCGTGGGAATATCGGGTCAAAAAGTCACCTATGTGTTATTTCATACGTCCAACTACCTACATACTAAATTTCATGACTCTAAGCCCAGAGGTTCTTATTTCGAAATTTTATCCCTATCCCGTGGGAATATCAGGATAAAAAGTAGCTTTCCTGTTATTCCAGAGGTCCAGATACCTACATACTAAATTTTATGGCTCTAAGCCCAGCGGTTGTTATTTCGAGATCTTATCCCTAGTTATCCCGTGGGAATATCGGGTCAAAAAGTCACCTATGTGTTATTCCATACGTCCAACTACCTATATACCAAATTTCATGACTCTAAGCCCAGAGGTTCTTATTTCGAAATTTTATCCCTATCCCGTGGGAATATCAGGATAAAAGTAGCCTTCGTGTTATTCCAGTGGTCCAGCTACCTACATACTAAATTTTATGGCTCTAAGCCCAGCGGTTGTTATTTCGAGATCTTATCCCTAGTTATCCCGTGGGAATATTGGGTCAAAAAGTCACCTATGTATTATTCCATACGTCCAACTACCTACATATCAAATTTTATGACTCTAAGCCCAGAGGTTCTTATTTCGAAATTTTATCCCTATCCCGTGGGAATATCAGGATAAAAAGTAGCCTTCGTGTTATTCCAGAGGTCCAGATACCTACATACTAAATTTTATGGCTCTAAGCCCAGCGGTTGTTATTTCGAGATCTTATCCCTAGTTATCCCGTGGGAATATCAGGTCAAAAAGTCACCTATGTGTTATTCCATACGTCCAACTGCCTATATACCAAATTTCATGACTCTAAGCCCAGAGGTTCTTATTTCGAAATTTTATCCCTATCCCGTGGGAATATCAGGATAAAAAGTAGCCTTCGTGTTATTCCAGAGGTCCAGCTACCTACATACTAAATTTTATGGCTCTAAGCCCATCGGTTGTTATTTTGGAGATCTTATCCCTAGTTATCCCGTGGGAATATTGGGTCAAAAAGTCACCTATGTGTTATTCCATACGTCCAACTACCTACATACTAAATTTCATGACTCTAAGCCCAGAGGTTCTTATTTCGAAATTTTATCCCTATCCCGTAGGAATATCAGGATAAAAAGTAGCTTTCCTGTTATTCCAGAGGTCCAGATACCTACATACTAAATTTTATGGCTCTAAGCCCAGCGGTTGTTATTTCGAGATCTTATCCCTAGTTATCCCGTGGGAATATCGGGTCAAAAAGTCACCTATGTGTTATTTCATACGTCCAACTACCTACATACCAAATTTCATGACTCTAAGCCCAGAGGTTCTTATTTCAAAATTTTATCCCTATCCCGTGGGAATATCGGGATAAAAAGTAGCCTATGTTCTTTCCCAAGGTCTATTCTATCTCTGTACCAAATTTCATCCAAATCGGTTCAGCGGTTTTGGCGTGAAAGCGTAACAGACAGACAGACAGACAGACAGACAGACAGACAGACAGACAGAGTTACTTTCGCATTTATAATATTAGTATGGATTCTCACTTTGTTTTCTAAACGTGTTTACCATCGTTTGTGTCTCAATGTATTTTATTAATTTTTCTACCTATTCCCTGTGACTCCGTTTGTGAAGAATTTGCTTATCCTATCCCTAGACAGCTATAACATTTTTCAGGATAAAAGTATATTTTTATGTCATTTCCAGGGTTTCAAACTGTCTCCATACAAGTTCATCTAAATCGGTTGAGCGTTTTAAGCGTTAAGAGGTAATAAACAGACAGTCAAACGAATAGACATATCACATTTATATAATTAGCAGGTAAGGATGCAAGCTTCTAGCTAAATAAAGCCAATTTTACTACTGGTATTTCGTTTCACTATTGTTGTTGGAATTAGAATTTAAAAGCCAAAAAGTGACAGCATTTAATCTATACGTAGTTTTTGAAAACGCTTCAGATTCAAAGTTTATTTTCTAAGAGATAAATATTTATCTTGTTATAAAAGAGTCAGTAAGTACCTATACGATTTCAGTTCCATTTGTGTTCGGAAAATTACAAACAAAGTGATAACGATATCGACTTACTTCGACTCACTACAGTTATAAAGATTTAGCTGGTCAGCTTTTCCGGCGTGACTTCGTTCAATTGTACTTTGAAAATCTTCTCGAATAGCAAGATCGGATCGGATCACTTTTGACAAAACAAAAGCCACTAACAAGTTTAAATTTAGTTTTCCAACTTATTACGATATTCATGTAACCATCAAAAGTTAGGAGGGCGTACGCATGAATTATAAACTGTAAGAGCTACTTGTGTAATTATTTACTTCGAAAATGGCTAGCACAAAAAAGTTTTTACTATTTTTTAAAGCAGTTAGCTAAATAATCCTACATAAAAATGATATAATAATATTACATTAATAAGCTCCTAACTAATGAATGCAATAAATACATCCAGATTTTACTATTTACTTTCACATCAACGTATTGTACTTGTACAAGAATTTACGTATCAAATAATACAACGGCTAGTTTAAAAGTGTCACCAGTGCCAAGCATTTAGTTGGTTACGCCAAACTTGTGACCCTGACATACAGTCCGAAACAGTCAATGTAGCTGTAGCTGTTAGTCTGATCAAAACAACGGCGGCCTTCCTACCAGAATCATAATAAATAGATCAACTAGCTGGTATGTGACGTAGATACCCTGTAACTGGGCGGATATTTGAGAATAAGTATAAATAAATAACGTCCCAGCTAGATATAAATAAAATTAGACTTGGACGTGAATGAACTTGTAACGAATGAAAAAGACCTTGCGAACGCTATGCTGAATTAAAAAGGTCGCGGGTGTGTGGTTTAGGGCATCTAATTGCTGAATAAATCATACTGGTCGTAATAGATGTCGTAAAAGGCGACTCCCATTGGGTGGCGCGTTACGATTCTATGTTAGTATTAGTTAGTATGCTATGGTAAACGAGAAATTTGCGACACAAGACACTCCAGTCCGATCAAAGGATTTCCTATCTGTTCGTTATCGGAGCTCGTCTCTTTATCGCAGGTCCAACGATTTTGCATTCTCGGAAATCAAGGACCGCCCGACAAGGATATTAATTTACGCGAAAAAAGATCGCGCAATGTAACATCGAGGGTAACTTTGAATATTTCTTCGGAGAGGGTGACAAAATATGAAATTTGAGCAAGTTTTATTGAAAGAAGCTGAAATGTTCAAGACGGTTGGCAAACCTCATAAAATGGAACATAGTGGTTAATTAACGGTTGATGCTTCATTTACGTACTCTACTCATATAGGTATTTTACGACTTTCTTCTATTAATTGAAACTGAAATTTTCCAAGCAATCAACGAAATTAAAGTGGGACTCGCATTGTTTTAGGTACTTTTACTGCAGAACGGAAAGTTGGTATGCTCTTTACTAAAACCGTAAACCCACGTATGTCGTAAAAGTATCATTTACAACTGCAGAGTGTATTAAAATAAAAAGTAGTAAATTGAAAATAAATAATAAAAAAGTTTACTTACCTTATTCTCATGAGCATACAAATACAAAGTGATGTTGTTGACAATTCAGGCATTGTTCATGCCACAAACATAAGTGATAATTGATAAAGTTCCACAAATTGTTTAGAAAATACAAATCTGGAATTTGGTTAAAGAAATATCAAACATTACAGGCTCTATGTAAGTCTAACACTTACCTTATGATGTAATTGACGCAGACGACGCTGATAGGCTTTTGTTGCTTGTCGGTAATGACAGTTGCCTGGGTCTGAACCCAGGCATAACCCCCGGTCTTGGCGAGAAAGCGATATTGCCCCGTCTCGCATTGTCCTTTGGAGAACACTGTAAAGATAGAGAATACATTGCAAATTTCGAAATAAAGGCAACATGTAACAGAAAATCGAAAAACAGATAAATATGGTCTCTTAGAAACTTACATTATATTAAAAGGGATAAACGTTGAGACAGAAAGTGAAATAAATCGACACCTGAAGGTTATCTTCACCCTTACCGTTCTTTACGACTTTATTGAAGGGATAAAATGGGGTGTGTTTTATTGCAAAAACCGTTGTCAGAATGATTAGTTGTTCCATTAAGAACCCGTTAAACTGTCCTTCAGAAATCCTACATTAACATATTACAGGATTACATAAAGATGTACAACCGATTCTAATATAAGAGTAACAAAAGAGATAAAAAATCACGGTCCATAACACACTTAAAGTAGGGAAACTTAGTGAAGGATTTTTCAGGATTTATATGTACGGATCAGCTAGGATGAGTAAGTAGGGTGCCCAAAACATTCAACTAAAAGATTTTACCGGTTCCACTCACTCAATATAAAAGACTTCTTCAAACGGTTTTTTTTTTACTTTGTACATAATAAACTAGTTATTGATGAAATTGAAGCTAGAATAATACCTAAATCACAAAAGTTGTAACTCACATTACATACTTATGTATTATCTTAGAGTAACAAAAGTTGCGAAGCTTAGTTAAACCAAATGCTTTATGTTATTGTCATTAATTCGACTCAACGAAGTGAAATGTTTTCGATAGGGTTTCAAAGTCGTTAAGTGTATTTTTTTCTGCAAACCTATTGTTCTGGAAACTAAGTTACTTAGTTTTGACGGAGTTATATAATACCATTTACAAAAGTAGGTACCCAACTAAAACTTCTTAAACTTAAACTTAAAGACAACATTCAGTGTGCCCGATTCTATGCCAATTATGGTACACAATATCTTGCAGCCTGATAAAAGCTAATCTAATAGAAAGCTGACAAAGCTCAAGTGGATTTACAAAAATTTAAGGTAAGTACGGCAGTGTTCTGATCATTTCTCACAATTCTACAGCTATATTTCGTAATCCCACCAAATGTAGCACGTAAGACCGCAAGCTGATGAAGATAAACTGCCCCATAACAGCTAAGATAGTGTAATGTAAGGGCAGTACTTGTCTCATGGGGACGGTTAATTTTGCCTTGTAAGGCATTGAGTGAGATATTTTTTTACGTGATAAAATTGCTTCAGGCGATTAATAGAAGTAGAGGGCGATTGTGCGCATTAGAATATTTTAACAGAAAATATTGATCGACGTCAAAATTGACGCATGCTTTAAAAAACGTGACCTATCTGGGGGCACGGCAGTGCCCCCGCCAAGTCGAGCAAAAAAAAACAAAGGCACGGCCGTACCATACTTTTCTCGAAGCCATTCAGGCTATTTTCAACATCCTGTATTTTTGTTATGGCTAAAGCTAGAACCCTGAATTTTCAGTTACCTATAGGGCCTAATGGGACTTAGATATATTATCAATTACATTCAGTTCGAACTCGTAGATTAAGAACTATCACATGTTAAAGTTCCTCAGTTTTGTCACTGACATACCTATACACTGACTTTTGATCATCATAATTCTAAGGTACTTCTAGCAGACCCACAAGCTCCAAATTTTAAACATAGTTAGTTTTTAGCCTACATGGTCACAGAAAAATCCAAAATGTTGCAATTTCAGTCACGTTTCAAAGTTATATAAACTGCACAAGTAAGTTTGTAATCCCATATAAATACTAGCGATTACAAAGTTACACAGCAATGACTTTATTGAACGTAGTCGTATTGTATACGTATTAATGTTGAGTCTTAATACCTGAGTATTAAGGGTTAAAATGAAATTGTTTATCTTACTAATGTAATAAGTACCAAAGTTCGTTTGTTTGTGAATGTGTGTGCGATGCGAGTGGACGCGAGGATGGACGATGGAAATTGGAATATGGATGATGGACAATGGATAATGGTCGATGGACGATGGGTAGAAAATGGACGTTGGACGATGGAGTGTGGACGATGGACGATGGGCGACGGACGATGGATCATCATCATCATCATCATTTGGGCGGGGTCAGGTTTGTCCAGTGTTAGTTTGCGACCGGTCGCCAACTGGATTGGGTCTGTCCCTATATTAATTGCCTGTCCGGCAGTTAACTTGGCGAATGGTCTGGGGTGGAGCTCACAGTTGCAATGACATCCCGGGCAAGACTGTTTGGACTCCTTCCCGTGGTTGCCGCCCGTTAACTGCCTGATTCTGCCGTAGGAAGCAGGTAGAACCGAAACAAACAGTCGTATCCTGGAACATCAGTTACCTTCCCATCCTATTCATCCCGTACAATCAGCTGCAGGCGATGACGTGGCATGTCGCCGCGGGCTTCATATCCAAAATAATAGGATATGAAGCGGTAGAATGCCACCCGCGTGTTTGTGCCGTGCGCGGGGACCCGTACGGATGGAGAACGAGATCCTGGTAGGTTGAGCTGGACGGGGGTCGTGTCGCCCTCAGAAAGCAACACGCCACTTTGGCTCGGGATTCATCTCACACGGGCGGTCGGGACCTAGCCAGTCACGATCAATCGGCTGTCGTATCCAGTAGGTTGGATACGGGCGAGGGTTTTGGGGTGTGGAGGTCGGTAGTCGGCGGGGCACAAACCCAATGCAGTCCACAACAACCTGCAGCGGGGGAGGCAACGTGCGGACTCATCGGCAGCCTACTTTGGAACCCTATATCCTGCTGGTAGCCCTGGTGGGTCAAACCATCCCCAGTTGAGGGCTCCGTGGAGGGTGGGGAGCCAGCAGGACGAAAAACAACTGAGGATCTATGGACTCCAAAAGTTGTTGTACGACGAGTAGGGAGGCCGGACCCGTAGGGGATGAGGCAAAAAAGGACTGTGGGAAGGTGCGACGTGTCCCTGTCACTGACAGAGACGCGGGAGCCGGACCCAGTTCCAAAAAAGGACCCGTTGGGTTCACTAAAGCGCGTGGCACTGGTGTCAAGGCGCATCGAACGAAGGGCGAAAAGTGCGGTGGCGCTGCTCCCCCGAAAGGTACAGCCCGACCTCTTCCCCAAGGGTCGAAGAGAGGGCGCACAGTTCCCCCTGCAAAGGGGTCGACCTGTGTTAATGCCGGTAAGGGGAAATGTGTAGCTGCGCCTAGTAGCCGAAAAGCGGTGGTCCCACCACAACCAAATCCGGTTCGTCAGAATCCGGCCCCGGAGGGGGGTGCGCAAACACCTACGGGTACGAGCGCGCCTTCATACGAGGGTTGGACGAAGATGAGCAGGAGGAGGAAGAGGAGGGCGAAGGAAATCCTGAGAGCGTTGGGACCCCTGGAAGACAGCTCGTCTGAAGGCGGAACCCCGGCAGCGACCTCGGGAAATCCTGCACCGCAAAAAAGACCACTGGTGACAACTGACGGACCTTCTCAATCTGCCAGAGACTCCAAAAGGACGAAGGTGGCGGAGTCGTATGCGGAGATTTTGGCGGGTGAGAGGGCTGCCATTGTGCCGGTGGACTTTCCTGCCGAACGAGTCCTGATGGGGCATGTCGGGGCCATACAGGAGGCTGTGATCACACGCCTGCTGGATGCCCCCGACCCGCTTCCACAGTTCACTTTCGGCAACATCGTGGGAGGAGCACTGCATGTTGGCTGCAGTAATGCAGAGTCCTTCACATGGCTCAGCTCAGCAATTGGGGAGGGAGAAATTGCTGGGATGAGCCTGAAAGTCGTGTACGCCAGGGATCTTCCGAAGCCGGTCAAAATGGCATGGAAGACGAAGATCGTTGGAGTACAGGACAGCAGGACGCTGCTGCGGCTGCTGCAGCGCTTCAACCCGAGGCTGCATACGGAGCAGTGGAAAGTGGTTGACACCATAGTGGCGGAGGCCAGCGCCCGGCGCATCATATTGATGGACCGGGAGTCGGCTGAAGTCATTAAGGACGCCGGCTACTGTCTACACTCTGGTATCGACGTCAGCTCCTTCAAGCTTCTTGAGGACGCGGAGAAGACGCTTGGAGGGGGTGGCGACGATCAGGGTCCTGCTCGCGGCAACGCCAAGGCTAACCCTGGTAAAGCTGGGGCTGCTGCCGGTGGTGTTGAGGTGAAACCTGTGCACGCCAAGGAAGCTCCCGGTGATGCCAAAGTGGCTCCCGGTGACACCGAGGCTAGTTCGGGTGTAGCCGAGACCCATGCGGGTGGCGCCCAGGCGGTGCCGGGCGAAGCTGAGGCGGGGACGGCGGTGGTGATGGAGGTAGAGGATGTGGGGTCGGACAGTGGGGCTGATGGGGTGCGTGGGGTCGGGGGGTCTTCTGAGATTTCCCTGGCTGACTTGCGCGCCCTATCGGAGCTATATCTGGACGGCCCCACATCCCCTGCATCCCAGGAGGAGCCGCAGGAAGGGGCTGCTGACCTCAGCATGCCCAAAAACTAAGAGCCCAAAATGGACGGTCTAAGGTGCGTACAAATTAATTTACAACACAATAAAGCTGCTACTGCAATTTTAGCAAAACAGTTAAAAAGCGAGAAATTCGATATCGCCTTGATACAAGAACCTTATGTTTATAAAGGAGAAATTAGAGGCTTAGGCGGAACGGGAGGCATATTATTTCACTCCTGTTCCGAAAATAACGAAATGAGGACGTGCATATTTGTCAGAAATGGCATCAATGCCATGCCCTTGAATGCTTTCTGTTCCAGGGATCTTACGACCATCAAGATCCTGGGGAGGGGGGAGGGTAAGGCCCTTATATTCTCATCTGCCTACCTTCCCTATGAAGCGACGGACCCGATCACACCACTACTCCGGAGTCTCGTCGAGAACAACAGCAAGGCGAACACCGGCCTAATCATTGGCTGTGACGCCAATGCTCACCATGTCATCTGGGGGAGCTCGGACGTCAACAAAAGGGGAGAGAAGTTACTGGATTTTCTGGTGAGCTCTTCTTTACAAATTATGAATAAAGGCAATGACCCAACATTTGTTAACGCAAAAAGAGGTGAGGTTATTGATGTGACGTTAGCTACTAACAACATATGTAGGAATATCACGAAATGGCATGTATCCAATGAAACAACTTTATCAGACCACAGGTATATATGCTTTAGGTACAGAACTAACGAACCAGTAAAAACTGTGCTTAAAAGGAATCCTAGGAACACGGACTGGTTGTCTTTTAAGACAGATCTAAAAGTGGAACTAGGCGACCCTAAAGGTAAGCTCAATTCTATAATAGATATCGAGTTTGAAGCGGACAACATAGTCCGAGCCATCAATAACGCTTGGACCAAAAACTGCCCGGAGAAAAAGACTGGACCAAAGAAAGTCCCATGGTGGAACCCTGATATTGCGAGACTCAGGAAAGAAACCAGGGCGACCTTCAATGACGCAAAGGCTTCAAAAAACTTTGAGACCTACGCAAAAAAGCTCACAGAATACAATAAAGCTGTGAGAAAAGCAAAAAGGAAAGCATGGAAAGACCACTGCGACCAAATAGGTTCGATACCAGAAGGTATGAGACTCACGAAGGCTCTAGCCACAACCAGATCAGTCCCATTAACTACCATAAAGGGTAAAGACGGGAATATGACTGAGACAGGCATAGAGACACTAAAGATAATGTATGAGACGCATTTCCCAGGCTCTATTATACATCAGAGCACAACAGAAAGTAACTCAATCAGTATTGCCGAACAAGTGGGTACTACCACAAGGCACAATTGGGATACTGCCAAAAAGGTAGTAGATCACGATAAGATAAAGTGGGCTTTATCCACCTTTCGCCCTTATAAAACACCAGGGCCAGACGGCGTTTATCCAGTTCTACTACAAGAAGGCGCTAATGTACTCATACCACACCTTAGTAGATTGTACAGAGCATGCCTAGCCTTCGGACACGTACCGCGTGTGTGGAGACAAGTTAAGGTAATCTACCTTCCAAAACCTGGTAAGGCAGATTATAACGATGCCAAATCATATAGGCCAATAAGCCTGTCATCATTCTTCCTGAAAACATTGGAAAAATTGGTTGACAGATACATAAGGGATGGACCACTTAAACGGCACCCACTGCATAAAATGCAATGCGCCTACCAACCGGGTAAGTCGACAGAATCAGCGATACACCTGGTAGTAAACAGAGCGGAACAGGCATTAGAGAATAAAGAACTCTGCCTGGCTGCGTTTCTGGACGTGGAAGGTGCACTTGATCGTACAACGTATCATGCCATCAAAACTGCTGCGGACAGACATGGAATCGAACCCACTATCTGCAGATGGATGGATAAAATGCTCAACAGCAGACTGATAACTTCAACCTTATTAGGAGAAGAATTATCAGCCACAGCCACAAAAGGATGCCCTCAAGGAGGAGTTCTGTCGCCTACGCTATGGAGCTTGGTGATAAACTCGCTACTAGAGGATCTCAACACAGGCCCAGTACAAACAGTGGGTTATGCAGATGACCTGGTAATACTTGTCAACGGGAAATTCCCAAACACAGTATCCGGAATCATGAATGCAGCTCTCAAAAAAGTGGAGAAATGGTGTAATGAAAATAAATCCGAGCAAAACGGTGGTAATACCATTTACCAGGAAAAGGGACCTAAAAAACATACAGACTTTAAAAATGTATGACAGGGAACTAAGACTTTCCAATGAGGTGAAATATCTTGGAATAATCCTTGATAAAGGACTTAATTGGAAAAAACAGGTGGAATACATTATGACCAAAGCAACGAGAGTATTTGGCATGTGTAGATCCGCATATGGAAAAACATGGGGACTCAACCCGAAAGTACTGAAATGGATCTACACCATAATGGTGAGACCTATCATACTGTATGGGTGCCTCGCCTGGTGGCCTAGGACACAACTAAGCACATGTAGGAATCTACTGGCCAAGATCCAGAGAACGGCCTGCATGGCTATCACAGGGGCGTTCAAAACAACGCCGACAGCAGCAATGGAAGTCCTACTGGACCTACCACCACTGCATATTGCTATAGAATCTGAAGCGCGTAAGTCGTTGCACAGAATGAAAATATACGGCCTGTGGAACGATTCCGCTCCGAGGACAAAGCACACCAAAATGGAACAGAACAAATACCTTGATAGTATAACGGCGATGGGTTGCGACAAAATGCAACCAAAGTACATATTCCGAAGGAACTTCAAGGTACATGTTCCTACAAGGGCAGAATGGACGGAAGGATTGACACTGCCCGAAGGCAGTGAAAATTCATGGTACACGGATGGATCTAAAATGAAATCCGGTACAGGAGCCGGCATTCACGCCAAGGACTTCAATAGTAGTGTAAGCATGGGAAATTATGCAACCGTCTTTCAAGCAGAGACGTATGCAATTATCTCCTGTGCACAGGAGAATATAGATAGGAAGGTAAAAGAACAAACCATCTATATACTCAGTGACAGTCAAGCAGCTCTAAAGGCACTCACATCGCCAAAGGTTGACTCAAGACTGATCTATAATGGAGTACAAGCATTAAACAAGCTTGGCAGACGCAACAAAGTGAGACTGGTTTGGATCCCAGGACACAGAGGCTTCATCGGCAATGAAAAAGCAGATGAGCTAGCAAGGGAAGGGTCAATGAACAAAAACATAGGGCCCGAACCGTATGTGGGACTTTCACAGGGTACCATAAAGAATGCTATAAACGACCACACCAGATTTAAACACCAACAAGAGTGGAAAACACTGGAAGGTCTAAAGCACTCAAAACGATTTATCGAAAACGTCAGCACTAGCTGGACTAAAAAACTCTGGACACTCAGTAGGAAACAACTCCGACAAATCGTCGGGGCATTCACAGGTCACTTCGATACTAAACACATACTAGTAAAGATGGGACTACAGGACAATGAAGATTGTAGAATATGTGGTGAGGAAGACGAAACAATGGAACACATTATGTGTGAATGTGACGCTCTCGCCAGATTAAGAATGAGACTCTTTGGCGTCGGATACCCCGCGCCAGGAGACTTTAAGGCACTACCGCTACGTCAAATCATCCAATTCATGGATGAGGTGATAAAAGCAATGGAGTAAGTGCGAAGGAGGGGTAATTACACAAAAGATCCCTACGGGTCGAAGTGTATCCGCAAGGACCCCTAAAACTAAGATAAGATAAGATAAGATCATCATCATCATCCCAGCCTATATGCGTCCCACTGCTGGGCACAAGCCTCCTCTCAGAATAAAAGGGCTTGGGCTTTAGTTCCCACGCGAGCCCAGTGCGGACGATGGATGGTGGAGGATGAGCGACGAACGACGACGGACGACAGTAAACGACGGACGACGACGGATGACGGAAGTTAGACGGGCGAAAGACGAACGACCGACGAAAGACGATGGATGACGACGGAAGTTCGACGACGGACGACAGACGATGACTGACGAGGGAAGTTCGACGACGGACGATGACGGACAACGGACGATGACAGACGACGGACGACGACAGAAGACGAACGCCGACAGACGACGGACAACGAACGATAGACGATGGCGACGACGGACAAAAGACAACGACCGACGACGGACAAGACAACGGACGACAGATGACGGACGATGACCGACGATCGACGACGGATGATGGAGGGTGGACGATGGACGATGTACGATGGACGACAGACGGTAGACGGACGACGGAAGTTCAACGATGGGCGACGATGGACGACGGATGACGACCGACGATCGACGACGACGACGACGACGACGACGACGACGACGACGACAGTCGGTACGGACGATGGACTGTAGACGATGAACGAGGATGGACGATGGACGATAACCGAGGATAGACGATGGACGGTGGACGATAGACGAGAATGGATGATGGATAGTGGAGGAGGATAGACGATGGATGGCACACGATGAACAAGGATGAACGATGGATGATAGTAGACGATGGACGATGGACGATGGACAAGGAAGGATAAACAAATGAAGATAGTAGTGCGTTATTACAAGAAGTAGTACCCGAAAAAAAAAGAACTGCCTACAAAAAGTGATGAGATCCCACCAAAAACATTACATGTAAAAAGCTGCAAGTCTCGCAACGCAATGCAGTTCTTGTAATGCTAAAAAGGTTTGAGATGCAATGTTATACCAAGTCGGTTATTTTTGTCAGTACCGGGGGGTTTCCATAGAACTCGATTTTCACCAACTTGCTTATTTTAAAACCATAGAAAAATACAGTTTATAGTTCTCAAATAAAGAGTAAACCAAATTATTTTTTAAACACATAATGACTTGGCCATCGCACTCAACCTTTAGTTATTCTCGTATTATGTGTATCACTCAAACTGCAAGGCTGGGGCTAGCGCTATCTTTAATTATAATTACTTGAAATAGCTGACGTTGATGATTATAATTCTTATGTCATTATGTAGCCTTGCGATGGCCAAGTCATTTATGTGTTTAAAAAATAATTTGGTTTACTCTTTATTTTAGAACTATAAACTGTATTTTTCTATGGTTTTAAAATAAGCAAGTTGGTGAAAATCGAGTTCTATGGAAACCCCCCGGTACTGACAAAAATAACCGACTTGGTATAACATTGCATCTCAAACCTTTTTAGCATTACAAGAACTGCATTGCGTTGCGAGACTTGCAGCTTTTTACATGTAATGTTTTTGGTGGGATAAAGCTTACCAGAATTTTTAAGGAGATAAAAATGGCACTAAATAAATGGAGCATTAGAATTGGCAATCATATAAAGTTAAAATCATAATGGTATAGTCATAATGGTACTTACTTACATGGACAGACGTTTCATATTTGCGGTTTTAGGATGGAATTTTAAGCCTACCAAAGCAGGACACGCAATACGAGTTACCTACATAATCTAGTGGAATTCACAGCATTTAGAATAAATTACCTTTTTTTTTGTTAGGTAGGTACCAGTCTATTCAATAGTTATATGTTAACGAATAAAAAATATTAACATGAATATAAATCAAGTTATCGATATTAATACTTGTAACAAAATTTACGAAATCGCCTGCCGCCCTACCAGGGGGAGCGTTTTGATAATCATTGCACGATGATTCTTAGGTACCTAGAGATATGGAAATTCTACATGATATTTTCTATGAAAAGGTTTCACCCTGGTAAGCGATTCATTTCCTTGGAATAAACCTACTTTTATAGTTTTTGAAATGTATCCATATCAATCAAGTAAAATACAAGTAAATAACATTTTACAACGACACTAAGTTAGCGTGATATGGCTACGTGATAACGATGAACAATTTAATCCCAAAGCCTCAAAACAATGGTGTGAAGTAGACATTTACTTACGAGCATGACAAGCGCAGAAAAGCCAAATTTAAATGAGATACGACCGTTCGGGCTGTAATTAACATGAGTTACTATACTACGAAGCGTCGTGCAATAGATATAACATAATTTTACTAAATTTACGAGTAACAGTAATAAGAGTAAAATTGTCGTAGGTAATAATAAGAAGATTACATGTGAATTAGTAGTATTAATTGAGTAAAAAAAAGCACGAAAGACTAAAAAAAAAACCTTTAAATAAAAAGAAGAAAACAACTAGCAGTCTAGAATTAGATTAGATACGTTAAGAATCTTAATAGTTCAACAGTCGGGACCCATTCAAAATCATGATCAGCACATTTTTTTTTTGTAATTATTAAACTTTACTTAACAGAGTTCATAACTGCTACATTTGTTTTTCTTTTTAGTTTTTAAACAATATATGCTCTAAATAAACCCTGTTTCAAGCAGTCAGGTAAAAAGACCAAGTCATGCGTAACTGACGAACTTGTATAAAAAGATTTATTAGTGCGATTGATGCAATAGAGAGATGTGTAAAAATCCGTCATTCTTTAGATTATGTCTACCCCAATACATGTTGTCTGCGACATGGTCTACGTAGAATTCGGCTATCTGTCTTATGGAAATTATGCTATACATTACAAATACGATTAATCTTTATTAAACATCAGTAAGCGATACAGAAAACGGTACATAGAGAGAAAATTACAAGGTAAGCAATAGGAGGTCATTAGCCAGTACATACTCTGCTGTGCAGCTATTTTCCAGAATAAAGATTAAGTACCTCATAATCGCCTCCAAATCCGGTCTATCAATGAACAAAATTTTGTCTAAATTCGTGCATCCCTTTCGGCGTGATGAATGAAATCAGTAAACTTTCATATTCAATAAAATTTAGAGTAGGATACGAAGTAGGTATAACGATAACGTGAAAGGGCTGGGTTTCTGGCTTTCGAAAATATGGAAAGACTCTGTTGTCGTGTTGTTGCTCCTATGATACTAAACAATTACGAAAGCTTAAAAAAACAAGGTAATTTGTGTGACATTATCGCAATGCACTCCTCGACCTCAAATAACTTATAGCAAACAAAATACGAACAGCACGTAGAAACTTTCAATTAAATCTAAAACATTTGGATTCCAGCCAGCAAGAGTGGATAGCAACAAACGCTGAGGAAAAAGCGGGTAGCATAAATATTAGTGATTCATGTTAAATTGTCAAGCCTGCTTCAAAGTAAGAATATATTACGTCATAACAATTACGGTTAATACTGGCTCGAGCTTTTCATAACGTGGCTAAATTAACTTTCATGTCTTCACTTGCCAGAAGCGGTAACAACTCGACTAAGGCATTAGTTGCTGTAATAAAGATGCCATTCACTCCTAAGCCGAAGGAAAACGCTCCCCATCCCACTTAGCCTAATTTGATTGGCACAGTATCGAGCCCACTGATGGTATCACAACAACGCAGTCACGCGAGTTTTCTTGCTATCGGGTCCAAGGGACACGGAAACGATATTTTTGTTTTAACTTTGGAAATAAAAGTTTTGTCAGTCCCGAGAGTTTTTTGGGCCAGCGGCAAATTTGAGACGAGCAGGTGTACTTACTCTAAACAGTCCAAATGAGTTTTATTATAATTTTGTTCATTAGTTATTCGCATCATTAATTTAATATTATTTTACTAATGGTGAATTTCGTAATATGTATAGTGTATTCAAGTGTTTCTGCAGTATAATATTATCCCGAAAGCTAGCTCTACATTACAGTTCACTGTTATGAATAAACTACGTAAAGGCAGTGAGTAGTACCTACAAGCATACGTAACAGGTAACTGGGAGCCACAAACTGAGTTCCAGTTTGGTGGCATTGCCCTCGGTGCTTTGTGATGTCTAAAACTTAGTACTACGAGAGCGCTAGATGCAGCTTCGCAAAGTTTAGCAAAGCTCCAGTCTGAATTACTTTGCCTGCTTTTTCGAGCTTTATTAATTCAGATTAATTAAGCACTTTGTCAAACTTGAGACCACAATTTCCCATGTGGCTTTCAACTTAATCGTCACAAACAGTAGGTGGTTCACAATACCAGGTAGTAAGCTAAACAGTCAACGCAATAAAGCGGAGGAAGTTACGAGACAAATAATTAATGGAAGTACTTTGTGGTTGGTAGTTAAATGAAGTAAGAATAAAATAGAAGTAGAAGGTAAATGGACGCTGAAAGGAATGCTCCAGATGGGTTAATAAAATATGCAAGAGTTCAGTCAGCTTGTGGAACCGAGAAAATTATTAAATAAACAAGACACTGTAATAGAAACCTCGTCCGTTATTTCAGCGAATTTCATTGTTGTTATAAGCTGCAAGTTTTACAGGACATATACCATTGAACCGCTGTACAAAAAACGCGGAACGTTGGATTAGCATAAGGCAGCGATTTACTAGTGATTTACAGTTCAACCAGTCGATGATAACCATCAATTCTTATCTACAGCAGGGAAGTGGCTGTTAATACTTTAAGGGCCTACAAATAACATGGTTTACCAAATGAAACATACGAGCCCGCGTTTTATGAGCATTCGCACTTTTCAAGTTATGACTTCGAGCCGCCACGTTGGAAGCCAAATACTTTCGGAAATCAATTAATCAATATAATATGCTGTGATTTATTCAAAATCAAATGTAATTTTCAGAATCCACGTAGCACCTTGTTGGTTTTATAATTCTTCACGGACTGATCTTTCTTCAAAATGAAATCCACGTACAAAAAACATTTGATTATTGCGCTAGTTGGTATTAACCGTATTAACAGATTTACAGTAGGTATCTCAATTCAGAATCTGAAGCTGATCGTCAGTGTTATTTCTAAAAAGGGTTTCGATAGCATATTTATATTAATAAATTCCTCGCAAATTGTTAGCTTTCAACCAATGTTCACGGTTTTATTGGGAAGTTTTCGACGCGGTTCAATGACTTCAGAACTTTTCTAACTAGAGCGCTAATGTTTTAAAGTTTATACAGCATATTTTTATACTTTGAAGCCAGTATAATACACTTACAAACGATAATAAACACGAAACTTTTACATTAGCATTCAATTTAATGAAAATTGTCACAGGTAGGAGCACCTCTAGTACATTTATCTTATGTAAGAAATGACCCAATTTATTTTTAATGAATTCACAATGATAACGAATTGCTAGCCAAAACATTTTATGTAATGTTTTTCCTACTCTTCAATTAAGATAAAATAAAAATTCCTCTAACCTAATAAATTAGTTTTAACCTTTTATCCTTGCTGTTAATAAAGTAGTACAATATTAAACAAAATCTGCAGTAAGTCTATTTTATCAATAATATCATGCAGCGTAGTGACAAATGCGTGAGCGTGCAGCATGCGTGTTATGAACTTTATATTTGATGTTATCTGCTCAATTAAAATAAAAATACACTAACAACATAGCAACCGCGAATCAAATTATACTAAAGATTACAACATTTAAATGAAACTGCGTGTCGAAGTGTTATACACGTGTAACGAAACATTTAAATATTTTGATGAATATATTGCGTGTTGACATAAAACTATTTATTCGTAGATAAAAATGTTATTTCTATCGCTGTACTAGAATCTCATAAAAACAATAACAAGATTATATTTTCATACAAAAATGTCTTGTCTATAAATTCATTCAATCGAGTTAATGCTTTGATTAGGCAAATTGAGGCAGATCGAATCAATTCCAGACAATTTTCGATGTAGAATGGCATTATAAAATCACTAAACGAACCGTAAATTTTTCTCATTTATATCCGCGAGAAGAGAAGAACAAGGCTAGTAAAAAAGAAATCAATGATCAAGTCAAGACGATCCAAATCAGAGTATTTGATGCCAAATGACAAGGTTGTTTTGAAGGCAAGAACAACATAATACATACCTACCTTACAATATAAGGGACAAACAAATAAAATTTATGGCGCTCCAGAAACTGCCTATCTTTGCGAGAGACATAAAGGCGGCAATAGACATGGAATGTGTAGCCACGATATTGAACAAAACAGATCATAATAAGTGGTTTTATAAGAAAAATTAACACTGCCAAATCAGTTATTTAAGTTAAACTAGCATTCTCAAAAATCCCATAGAGTTTAACGAGACTTTTTTCCAGCAAATTTGGAAAGCAGCAAGCAGATCGAAAGTCACTTTTATTCCCTATAACTAATTTCTTCTAGTATTTATCCAACGCAATAACTTTAAACAATATAACTGCTTCCGAGGGTATAATAGAGTTTCCAGAAACTAACATTTTCAGACATAAAACTGTCATGAAGCCGCAGGCACGTGGCGGCCAACAATGATGTTTGTGATACTAGAAAAATCCAGACATTGCCCGGAGCTCATAAAATCCGCTACCACAGCGTGGAGCGCGGTCATAAAACTCGCCTATCTGGCTACTGCTAAGAAAGCTGAATTCGCAAATTATGAAATTGCTACTGATTGACAAAATCGACACTGAAATAAAAGAAATCGAATTTCAACTACAAATCACACCTATGATGAGAACTAAGCATTTGTTTAACGGGGCACCTGTAAACTCGGTGTTAAGTACCATGTTTCATCTAACCAAGTAATCTACAGAAAAGTCTATTGAATGTGAAAAATATTCTAAACTTATTCCATATTTTTCACAGATTTTAAAGTGTGACAAAGTCTGAAAATTCGGTTACATGGTAAAGAAAAAACTGTCAGTGGATAAAAAATATCACTCTAAAGAGCATGGGCAGCTGTACAGTAGCAAGTCTTGTGATCTGTGATCATAGCCACATATAAGTATGTAAGTAAGTAGGTATGCTCGTAGTGAGTGCCTCATGAGTACAAGATAAACGCAGTAGGGTCACGTGCGCTTTAAAGGACGTGGGACTACGGCGTCTCTGCGAACAACGAATTAAGTCGAAATTGTGAAGATAATTTGATACGTATAAAAGACAGTGTGAAAACTGGAGATATCATTACTACTGCATCATAAAAAGCTAGAACCTAGATAGACAGTACACTCAAATGAAACGTTTATAGTTAGAAATGCAAGACCATACTGCCTAAAAGAACAGTAATAAGTAGTTTGACTAATTGAAAACTGAAGGCAACAAGGGAGCCGTTCGTAATTAATTAAGATTTGTTTTGTTTGTTGATTAAATTCGTAGTTGCGTGAATCTTGAGTGAATTATAACCTATTACTATTATTACGAGGCCAAAGCGTTCTTACTTATATCATTACATTAGTTTTGTTTGTGTTTTCCTGTGTGCAGAATTGTTGCTAAATCTTTTTCATTGAATAAAGCAATCATCCAGCAATGGCAACGTCTATCATTAATCATTATAATCATCAACGGTATCAGTTACTGAATATGTAAATTTCTTTTCTTTTTCTTTTTTCGGTAAAAATTGCCAAATTTCATGAAATTTTATGATCACCTACATGCAGGGTATGCCAAATTTGAAGTAACTAGTAATTATAGTCACATAGATAGGGTCCCGTTGAATTTAATAAGTATATAAATCCCGTGTATTCCTCTCCTCATCCCTTGAGAATTTTTGAAAACCCTAGAGATTGAATTTTAGGTGTTGTATTTAGGTACTTACTTGCATACCAAATCTAAAGAGTAGTAGTAGTATTATTCATTTTACATAGTAACGGTAATAGGTCACTTCGAATCGAATTTATATATACAGTTTATTTATTAACTCGTGGGAATTTTCAAAAATCCGTCAATCAATCAATCAGAATTTTTCTTTTTAAATCATGTACATTATTATCCTAAAAACCATTACAACAGCAGATTTTTTTATAAAGTAAGTAACCAATTTAATTATACGACCATTAACTGTTTTGGGTCAGACAATCACTGTAAAGAATGAGGTTAAATAAAGAACTTTTCGTTAACCGTCCAGCAAATCCAAAATAAATTTTAAAGAAGAGCCGGAATAAGCGGCACGGATTTTATCGTGAAGCGAGACCAAATTTGCGAGAGACAAATTGAAATGCGAGACGCCGCCCGGTAATGAAAGGCTACCAAATGGCGAGATGAATTCAAAATTACAGCTAGAATCCACTGCCACCTTCGAAAGGACTTGTCAATACTAACGTCATAATTGATTGCCGCTACGATTCAGAGTATTTTAAGGTGTCGTAGAGAATTTTTTGATTGAAAACGTTTCTACAGACGAGCTAATTACTTTCAAATTGAATAACGCGGAGTCGTGTCTCTATAAGCGATCAACGAACATTGCAACAGCTTACGTGTGAAAAATCAATCAGTTTTAACTTTATGGGACAAGAAAGGTTTAGATAAAGGCGGGATGAAAGGGTTGTGAAGTGTTGTTATTGCAACGCCATTGGGATACTGGGAGATACATTTCGTGTGAGGTCCGTGAGAATACGAAGGATCCGCTTTATTTGAATAATCCCGGCCGGACAAGAATGTGGATAATGCGATATCTGTAAGGTTGGACACGTACTAGTTTCGGAACTAACCTAGAAACTAGAGCGTGGGTGGGTAGGGGTGGAATGAAATTATTTAATATCTCATGAAACAAAATTGTTAACATTGACACTAAAAATGTTTTCATGTAAATTATGTTCATTTAAATACTTGCAACTTGAGCGAACCTAATATGATAGTTAAACAGAAGAAGAAAGCCTCAACCATCAGAGAGAAGAAACGATGAAGAAGCAAAGACTCATCTCAAGTGGAGACAAATTGGCATAAGCAAATAAATAAAAATGTGGCAGTGGATTGTATCAAGTCATTCAGAAGCAATTCCTAAATGAGCTAGGTAGAGTTTGTTTACGATACAGTTACGCGTGCTGTTATTTTAGTAGCTCGTTTGACCTTAAAATCACGCGCGTACGAAGGTAAGCCGTGACAACCGCGAATTCGCTGGATGCTTGCATTGACGCCATGCGCTACGCAAGTTGCCACGTCGACCTGTTGGCTCCGAAAAAAGGAAGTCCATAACAATGTAACGCAGAACCCAGATTCTAAATTTAGGGAGAATTAAGAGGATGTATCCATTACAGCAGATAAAAACCAAATTAAGTCAATAAAATGTTTACACGAAGCTGTAATTGTTGGAAGTAAATTATTTGACGGCGCCAACGCAAATGTTCTCAATTGTAACGCATGTTTAATATGAGTCACTACGCGGGTTCAAGGAGAAGCCGAAAAAATCACGACTGTTGCGTGAACATATGATATAATAATAATTTCTTTTTATAGTTCAATTGACACAATACGACTGTCGTGAAGAGGACTCCTATCATCGATTATATATGAGCAACGGTATCAGATGGTATCGGCTTCAATAAATGGAACATGGTGGAAATTTATACTAGTTTTGTTTCAATGCACTGCAAATTAAATTTCAATTTTTAAAGGAAGTGTCGTCTGTTGAGCGTGCCGTTTTCTTTTTAACCCCTGACAGAAAGAAGGGGTGCCACAAGTTTAATCGCTATCCTGTCCTGTGTGCCTGTCTGTTGCACTGTAGCTCTTAAACGGGTGAACCGATTTGAATGCGGGTTTTTTTTTAATCAGTTTTCTCGCGATGGTTCTTATATTTACAAATAACACAATACTGGAATTCTAGAGATATCGCAAAGGTTTATAAAAATGATAAAAAAATAACCGACATAAAAACGCACATTAGATTCATGTGACTCTACAGCTTTTTATTACAGTTTAGAATTCAAGCGAACCATTTTGCTAATAGGTACTCTCATTTTGTCTTCCCCCAGGTAAAATCCTTCGAAACGTTATTAGTAAAACTTCATCACTCAGAGTACCCACGAGTTTACGTAAAGTTGGCAAATGCGCCTGAAGCTAGTCCATGGCATCGCGTGTTCGGGCCGTTCAACTAATTGTGTTATTGTTAGACTGTTGTGTAGCACTACGCACGCACGTGACACGTTAAACAATACTGCCTTATCAACCAAATTAATAAAATTGATAAGTCGTAAAAAACTATTCACGTCCCTAAATTGACTTTAATTGGTAGATAGTATGAAAAAAATATCCAGTGAACTGACTCCCTCTAGGTATGTACCTACTAGCCATCTAGAAGATACTTACAGTTAGCCGTAAACCGCTAGATTTAATTCGTTTTTGTAACGTATGTAACAAAACAGTAAATATCGGTAGTTTTATATTTACGACCGTACTAATATAAAATCGTGTCTAAAATAAATTCGCTACTTCAAAAATTCTGCGAGGACTTTGACGGAATCACCTCATCACATCACGACACGACGCAATCACGCTGTAGTGCGTCCGAGGTTTGTTTAAAGAGCATGTTGCTAGCAAACGTAGCTCATAGACGCACACGCACGAGCACGAGCCATAAACCGCACGGCCTCGACCGTGACCGTGCCATCCTTGATCGTGAGTCGTGACTCGTTCAAAATAATTCCGCCGTAGTCACGTGGGACAGATAGCGAGAAAAATAATCCGAAAGCTATTTTTTGCCTTGGCAAATGATCCAGATGCTAGGATGGCGAAAAACAAGAGTACTGGACTCGCACAAGACATAGCTCACAAACGATGACATAAGTGAGCTAAGAAACCAAATAATGAAAAGATTTAGATACTCACATCCAACCTTTTAAGGTGTACCTACACCAAAATTATACATCACAACCACAAGCCTGGCGATGACTCTTCATATTAAATCAATAACCTACTAAGCTACTAAGTGTAGGAACGCGGAAAATAAGGTGACGACGCGCACTGACCTAATCCTAAAAAGAGGGGGATATCTTAAAGCTGCTTTACATATTGTTATAAGGGTCGGCTATAACATCCTGTACCCGACATCTCAGCCGCAACCCCTTTTATCTACATCTATACGATAACGTTTCAGGACAATTACTTTACCCGACACCTGGATAGTAATGTCATAAAGACTGGTACTAAGTCCGAGTGTTTACCAAATATTGACTAAGCTGCGGTGACTACGTCCATATCCGCGCAGTGTTTCGTTTTTAACCGACTTCCAAAAAAAGAGGAGGTTATCAATTCGGTTGTATTTTTTATATTCGTACTAATAACTGCACAGACGTCAATTTTATTTAATTACTTTCCTGTTCTGTAGTTACCTGAATCAATGCGTTCAATATATGAGAAACTATTTAAAAATGATTATACTTAAGCAGTTTAAATTTAACTAAATTTATATCTAGTTTATGAAAGACTAGCTTTTGCCTGCGGCTCCGCCCGCGTGGTATTCGGTTATCGCGCGCTGTTCCCTCGGGAACTGTGCATTTTTTCGGGATAAAAAGTAGCCTGTCACTCTCGGGCTCATAAACTATCTCTATGCCAAAAATCACGTCGATCCGTCGCTCCGTTACGGCGTGAAAGACGGACAAACACACTTTCGCATATATAATATTAGTAAGTATGGATTATTACATGTAGAAGCTATTAATAAAGTCACGCAAGAGCGACACAATGGCACCTAATAAAGAAAACTTACTCGAGTATATCTAATTTGTTTTGCATGTGCCTTTCGCTGTGGCTGTTTAATTAAAAGTCTTTTGTGAGGCAGTCGTTTATTTCATATTCAGTGGACAAATTTGTCTAGTCAACGTAAAATATGCGATGGTCCTGACATTCAATTTAATTTTGCTAACCAAGCCGTGTCCCGCGTTAAACACAGAACGGAGCCGTAAAGGCAGATCCTTATTAAAATTAATGAGGACTTGATAGTCATGTTATGGAAAACATGTGATGCAAGTATTTGCATGTATTATAATGTTTAATGATAAAAGTAAGTCGTCGTATGGCCTTGGCCGATACTTGAATTTCTGTAGGTTAATTAAAACTAATTGGAGGTGTTCACCAAGTTCAGTCAAGTAGAAACTTTCCCGAAGAGATTAGAGAGCTAGAGCCCGAATATCGACAGATAAATCTTCCAACAAAAAGCACACTCGTTATCTTCCTTCAGTAGGCCGTTCGCAATAACAAAGCCTCACATTATAGGATAGGGGGAACAGCGAACGATTTACATTTGATGTTTCCCGAGATGACGCGAGGAAGACTTTTCTGCACAATCTCATTTTTTACATCGTTTCCGGCGGGATTGCTTGACGGTGAAATAACTTAATATTAAAACGAGAATCGCAAATGGATAAAAATCTGAAGTTAATAACGTCAAGCGAGCGGTTCAGTTAACTAGTAACTCAAGAGCATCAGTATTAACCTATTATTATTATATATATAAATTCTATTATTGGCTTGTGTCCAGGGGTGGAAAATTATACAGGGTGTCCCAGGACGATGCCACATGGATACTTTCCCTCTATGTGGCATCGTCTTGGGATACCCTGTATAGGGTCGATTCATGAACACAACATCAATACAATATGTAATTCAGAAACCTCAGTATTCCGTCCCAGTTGAGGGCAGCGGATTGCTTTTGATGCTCGTCTTTCATGCATCTGCCATCTTATTTAACAGACTTCAAAAATAGAAGGTAATCAGTTCGATTTGTATATACTCGTATACAGGGCGTCCCACGGCGATGCCACATGGAGGGAAAGTACCTTAAATATCATAGATAGGATGTTTTGCTGAAAGAAGGCTTTATTTTATTTTTAAAAGTTAGTAAAACTGCATTCAAAGATTTTTGAATAATTACATGGTTTGACTGGGAATCGAACCCGCTCCACTAGAAAAAAAAACACCCTGTAGTTTTCTCATACCGATCGAAAGGGTTTATTATAAGGATTATTTTTTGCTAAATAACCTAGTGCCGGAAATAAACGGAACACCATAAATTTTAACATTTGATGTGAAATTTTGTTCGGAAAATGACATGAAAGTGAAATAGTCAAAAGAGTGCGTCTTTGTATTGAACAGAATGGAACTCATTTTGAGCATTTGATAAATTGATTTTTTTTATTAAAAATGTTAAAATTTATGGTGTTCCGTTTCTTTCCGGCACTAGGTTATTTAGCAAAAAATAATCCTTATAATAAACCCTTTCGATCGGTATGAGAAAACGACAGGGTGTTTTTTTTTCTAGTGGAGCGGGTTCGATTCCCAGTCAAACCATGTAATTATTCAAAAATCTTTGAATGCAGTTTTACTAACTTTTAAAAATAAAATAAAGCCTTCTTTCAGCAAAACATCCTATCTATGATATTTAAGGTACTTTCCCTCTATGTGGCATCGCCGTGGGACGCCCTGTATAATAATGTGAGATTGAACAGTTTTTGCATACCAGCTGCTAAACGTGTGTGCTAAATTTCATTAGTGTATGTATATGTTTGTCCGCACATACCTAAAACCATAAGTTGGATTGCAAAAAAATTTTTTTAGTTGAACTAGGTATAATCTAACTCAGGGAAGTAGTGGAAGGTGGGTATTATTTTTATTTTCTAACTACATTTCCAATAACTAAGCAAGTACCATTTCATTACTAT
The DNA here is from genome assembly GCA_037349165.1 of Choristoneura rosaceana. Classification (NCBI taxonomy): domain Eukaryota; kingdom Metazoa; phylum Arthropoda; class Insecta; order Lepidoptera; family Tortricidae; genus Choristoneura; species Choristoneura rosaceana. The sequence continues at coordinate 1,986,887 of JAZBNJ010000033.1, forward strand.
TGTGATGAAATGAAAATAGCTGTATCGGCATTAACATACAGATTACTTTAATACGTACTATAAAACTGTACAAAAGCAATTCCAAAGCCGCCTATTCCTGTCACAAAGAAATCTCAAAAGATATCACTTTGAATGGACAAATAACAATTTACTTTGTTACTTCGCTCCAGGCGTGCAAGACTGCTAGGTTTGTACGACATATGTGCTGCCACCTAACCTATCCTACCTATGTCATCGTAAATGGTTCAATGTGACAATTGATAAGCAAGGTTCGAGTTAGTGAAAAAACCGTTCTCTACCCTTGTCTAACAAAGGCAAGGAGTTTCATATTCGTGTCATCTCAACGCAAGAGACTTATAAATATGCAAACCACGTCAGACTCCGTATCCCGTTTGATTACGTTACCGCGAGTTGCATGAGAATATACCCTTCATACTTTGTAGAGTTCTGTACCCAAAGGGTGCCAAAGGAACCCTATTACTGACACTCCGCTGTCTGTCTGTCTGTCTGTCCGTCAGTCCGTCTACCACAGGGCTCTATCTCTTTAGTCGTAATAGTTAGACACATTACATTTTCACACATTATGCATTACTATGGCAACTAAAACAATAAGTACTAAAAACACAATAAAATTAATATTTAAGGGGGCTCCCCTATTAATAACGGCAATGCTTGAAATATTGGTAGAATCTTTAGTTTTATAATCACTTTAAAAATAAATAGTTAAATTGAAACTGCTAATATCTAATGTGGAATCGAGCTTTTGCCAACAGACATGAGAGACATCCTATAACACTTCAAAATACAATAAAGTCCAAAGATCAGATCTCTCACCCAGTTCAAAGGGCTAAATAGGTAAATAAAAGGTTGTATAGATAATGGTACGGAACCCTTCGTGCGCGAGTCCGACTAGCACTTGGCCGGTTTTTTCGATCTAATGAGGCGTTTGTTGTTTTAAGATGTATATTTAGTCGCTCGTGGAGACACCATAGTGTAATGCAGCCGAGTGTTGTAACCAAACACTAGCGACAAATTGAATCAAAATATGAATTTCCTTTACGAAGAACAACGAAATCCCTGCTAACAAACTTATATTAAAACCAACTCGTGTTGAAGAAAGTTTTTAACCACACTAGACTCACAGACTTCAACTCTCCGTCGGATGTCTTGTGTGGATTTACTGTCAAACATTTTTATGTATCTGCCTCTATTCCGGAAGGCTATAAACTTGGTTTATGGCCCACTTCTACTAGTGGAAAAAACCTATCCTTATATGAAGCTACTGAATATGAAAATGTCTCTGTAAACAATACTTTGTAGACAACTAAGTTTCATAATTGTTCGTTAAATTTATATTAGATTCACGAAACACGATAATATAAATTGAAGGTGAGGAATAACTGTTAGATGTCATCAAAATGTTGAATCGTCGACTGCAATCTTTACGAGCAAGGGGAGGGTTACTGCGGATTGACACGAATTTCTGCTAAGCTGTCACAATAATACGTCTACATTTGTATTGGTCTAGCAAGTATGGTAGACTATTGTATTTTTCACCTAAGATGAGTTCTGTGACATTTGAAAATTTTCCGAATTACGCATACTATGATCGCAAAATATATTTTAAAAATAATTTATATTTTGAGACAAATTAATCAAAAAAATTTAAAACTGTTATTTTTAAAAATATATAGCAATATCAGTGTCTGTTAAATAGCCTCCATTGAATACGATACAAAAATATTTATTTTTTTATATAACGCAATGTGTGAAACGGAAAAGAGTAGTGACATGACACAACATTATCGGCAATTGCAGCGGTTCATTATTCGATAACAGTGAACTTAGATATTTTACATTTTTAAACAAAACTTGCAAAATTTTATAAACGCGGCTATTTGCGACGCGGCCGCAACCATCTTGTGCCTCTTGTGGCCAGTACTTGTCAGTATCATTGTCAGTAAGTACGAGTACGTCTGCCGTGTATACGAGTTGAGTTTCCGTTGCATTTTCTTTGCATTGTATTTGTTATTGTTCATTTCTATTATTATTGTTGTTGACTTTTGTTACTGTTTCTCGTTAAGTTTGTTGTTATTTTTTGGCAAAATGCTGAAACCGTCCAAAAAAAGAGTGTTTTGAACTCCCAGAGTCGGGAGTTTGTAATTCGTTTGAGGGATTATTTCGAGCGAGAACGAGAGAGTGGCCCGGTGGTCAGAAAACTGGAAAATAAATATATATTTTTTAATATAATGCAACTTTTTCAAAAATAAGTACTAATAACTCTTAGAAAAATCTATGGTTCACTCGATCAATGATACATCTCTAAAACTGTCAAACTCGAAACGTCACAGAACTCATCATAGGTGAAAAATAATATAGTGGTAGTATTTCTGGTTAAATTGGCAGTAACGTGATCATAGATGGCATCATAATTGACTTTAAATAGAATGAAATCATTAAAATAATAAACATCTTTTGCCCGTGGTTTCATCTGCGTGGAATTCGGTTATCGCGCCGATTGCGCGCTGTTCCCTCGGGAACTGTGCATTTTTCCGGGACAAAAAGTAGCCTAAGTCACTCTCTGGCCCATAAACTATCTCTATGCCAAAAATCACGACAATCCATCGCTCCATTTCGACGTGAAAGACGGAAAACCATAGACACACTCACACTTTCGCAGTTATAATATTAGTATGAATGGATATTTGAAGTTTATTTTATCCAGCCCTTAACTAATATGCTCATGAAACTTGTGAACATTCCAGAAAGTGTTTACTAAGCGAATCATTTGTCCAGCAACTTGACCCTTGTCCGCTTAATTTGATCAACAAAGAAAAGGGTGCTTTTCTGTGAAAGCTTATTTACTTACCCTAACTTTGTTCCAAAGTTGCCCACTTCAATAGTTTTATACAATACTGCACTCACTGGAATCACCACTGGAATTTGAACAACTTAAACATGTTGCTGACAAATCGAATGTCAAGTGATTTTAATTAGTAACAAATGCCTATCAATTACTATTGGTATCATCGCTTTGCATTGGCATGTGTCATTTCGAGTTTGGAGTTATTAATATTTATGGCACTAAAGAAATACATACCTACGTGGTTGTGTAAGGCCAGTATTTAAATAGCAAAATTGTCCGCTTTGACAAGCTTTGCTCACATTCCTGCCGTTGTACTTTAGTCAGAGATGAGAGTCCCTAAAGTTATAAATGTTTTAAATAACGTAAAGCGTTTTAACTCACTTCATTGTACGTGGCCTTCGTACTATGAAAAAGGGCACTCAAGAGAGCAGTACATAATACAAGCCTCTCTTATAATGGACGTTAAATTCTGTCCCTAAACCATATCACTTCACGTCCATCTAAAGTATATCACTTTGTTCGATACCTGTATATTTCCGACGAATCATATTTTTTCAGTTTGGGATTAATTTTTGTTCTAAATTGATCTGGCATTCGTTCTCTTATTTAATGTTTTATTGTACAATGAGAGAAAGGATGGTTTTCATCCGTTACATTTGTCTCGATGTCTATTAATCGAGGGCTTAGCGAATCCTTGCAAATATGTATTATAAATGCGAAAGTAACTCTGTCTGTCTGTTATATCTTCAGGCTTAAAACAGCTTAGTTAATTAAGATGAAATTTGGTAAGGAATTTGAGAATAGTTTGAGACTTTGGGAAAGACATAGAATAGTTTTTTTTTACCCCGGCAAATTGAAAATCCGGTGGAATAATGATAAACGAATTCTTCACAGATGGAGTCGGGAATAATAGTTAGTAAACTTATACAGTGTAAAAAATATAAAACACATTACTTCCTATTCCGGAAATTGGAGTGTCCGAAGGGTTAGCGAAAATCGTTTCACGCGAAATGTCAAGGACACTAACTATGTACACAATCATAGCAAAGCAAGGTCATATTATACCTTACTAAAACAGAACAACATATTATTGACTTCGTAAGGAAAAAAACAGTAAATATTCCCGTCATAAAAAGGTTAACTTCAGACTTTACAGTCATGAAGGCCCCTTTGCCGCGCCATAAAAGTAGCCGTAAGAAATTTCCTCATGACAGAATGTCTATTAAAATATGGTTAAAGAGGGTTCGCATAACTGATACAAATACAAGAGGCGCGTGGCGTGCGTGAGGGGAATATCAAAACAAATGAACGGCCACGGCGTACGAAAGAACGGTCGAATACTATTGCGTAACGTTTAAGCTGACTTAGCGGTATTGACCGTGAAAGCGGAATCCACAAAAATCAGGGAACAAAGCTGCGGTAGTAGGTATTGGGTAGTGTGTCAACGCGATGTTATTGAATCTTTTGATCGCGTCCCAGTTGTCGCCCTCTTTGGAAGAAATGGGGGATTAGTCAAAAATAATGGCCAACGAATTGAATACAAGTTATAGGGTCTAGTGCTTGTGGGTTAGGGTGTTGGAAACGTATCCTTACTAATATTATTAATGCGAAAATAACTATGCCTATCTGTTACTTCTTCGCTTCGCTCTTAAATAGCAGATCCGTTTTAGATAAACAAACACGTTTGGTATGGAGACAGTTTGAGGCCCTGGGAAGGAAATTGGACAGTCTTTATTATCTCTGAAAATTATGATTCTAACGAAACGAATTCGTTATAATTTTCATAATCATATTATGATTTTTGGGTAACAGCTAGTAAATTACAATAAAGAGGTGTTTCTTTATCTAAGTCAGGTACTACTAAATTAAATATATAACGTACGAAATGAATGTTTCATATCCATTTACTACTTTGACGTAAGAAAATTTTCTAGTGCTGTTAATACGCGAATTGGAACTATGAATAACTTTGGGTTAACCTGGTACCTAACAGATGGTACCAAAAGATCAGAGCCGTTCGTAGGACTGCTGATTTGGACTCATTTCGTGACATTTGTATTTTTTTCCATGTCACAAATAAATGATTTCTCTCTTTCTTCCTTAAAATTGACAACACAACCATCACTACTTGTTCCGGTTTCAATTAAAAACAATCCGAAAATTGTTCTAAAATTACTTCAATCAATTTAAAGAAAGAGAATTTTCTTTTAACAAAACAGTGTTAGTGCTTGGCGTATTTACAAATCTGTTTTGTTATACCTTTCGACTTCATTTTCCTCAATAAGCCACGAGACTATATACCTGTTCGTTTGGCTTCCCGCGTCACTTCCCGTCCCGCTTCCGTCATATTTATCATTGGATTCAGACAGTCCCTTTCGGGTCAATTTGTTCTTTAGGTATCGCTATTGCTAATATTCTACGGCTTTTATATAACACCAACTACATAAGGAACGATTGATAAACGCGGGATATGTAGGTGTATCAGACCCTTTTCACGCGTGGTGGGTATATTTTATTTACGTCAGTTGGGATCAGTCTTACTGTTATTACTCAAGTTCAGTGCGTTTATCTTCACTATTTGATTTATTGTAATCTTCTGGATCAATAATAAATGTTTTTATTCAACTAGTTTTTTCTATGCAAGTATTTTCAATACGTAGTGCTGAAGTAATTCTCTTGTTTGTAATTTTTGTATCAATCATAATGTATTTTTTTTGTTCGCGTGCTAGCAAAAAATGTTACGTTGAAAACAAAAAGGAAAAATGTGTCCATAATGAAAAAAAAAACAACAACAAAACAAAGTACCTGCTTATAATATCAAAGTTTTAATTAATTGACGCGAACATTCGCAAAATAGCTTCAGATTAAATCAATAATTATCTAAACTAAATTAATTTCCGTAGAGAGGTAATTCAATTTATGAAATCTTTTACAGATAAAAAAGAAAGCATGCTACTTATGCTTTTGTATCTGAGGGAGGCAAATTTGGGGGCAACGACTAGCAGGTTATAGGTATATTTTAGAATAGTTGGGCTAGGACACATTTGGTCTTTGATGTACCTAGCAACAGGCAAAGGAACTGGCTTATGTATGTATTTATAACATGCGGGCTAAACAGAAAACCAGCGTTGCTATACGTTGCGTGTGGCAACACATGCTGAGTGGAGGACTTTTTGGTGTCCTGTCGTGTTACCACGTAATTTAGTTTTTATTGTTACTTTTAGTGTTTTAGTCTTATACTGTACGGTGGTGGTACTGATGGAACTAAACAAATCTTTCTTTCTTTCTTTCACCAAACTTGTTGCTGTAAATAAGAATAAAACTATGTTACTAAATTTGCAATTAGTAGGCGCCGTTTTTATCATCTATTCTCATCAAGTATCATTGCATGTTGCATCGCATTACAGATGGCCTCTAACGCGTATGAAATGCAAACAATAATGGGGTCTACGATGAAAGGTGGCGAAAAGCCAAGTGTGCTGAAATAACTTGTAGAAAACAATTACCCGCTGACTACAACCGTCACCACATTACATAAGTAAGACAAATTTGCTAACGAAAACTATTCAAACATCAAACCAGCAAAAAGTTCTATTTATACAAATACAAGTATGGACCGCACGTGTAAGAATAAATGATTTAGAATTTATCTATTTGATTTGCAAATGAGTATTGGGAACAAAAACAGTCAAAATATCAATTTAGTATTATAATCTGTACACTAGTACCAGTGCTGCCATCTATTGCATGTTTTCGCATCTAAATAGTTAAAGGTGTCTTGACGATAGAGGGCGGTGTTTCGCCACCTCACGCTAGCTATGTAGCTTTCGTGTCGTCAACACACGTAGACAGATGGCGCCTTGATAGTTGACCTAATTCCGCACAATCGGCACTTGAAAATATTTCTATTCTAAATGTTCAAATGTTTGTTTTTGGATTCCTATTGAGGAAATGTCTAGTAGAATTTATCCCCTTTATTTACAACAAAATTGTTAAGTACCAATAGAATATGTTGTTTTGCCTGGGTCTGGCAAGGAGAGTATCAAATTCATAAGCTGAGAAGCGTTTATAAAAGGATCCGAGGTGCATGAGATTATAAGAACAAAAAATCAATACGGAAGATACCGGTTTCAGAGAAAATATTCGGATGTCTATCTCAAGTCTTATTATTTCATCTCACTAGCATCCAATAGAATAAAACTACTGTTGCTTTGATTAGTCTTAGGTGTTTTAATGGACAACTTTACATAAAAATGATTTTATTTCACATAAAATAAATCGCGATCGTATTTTCGGTAATACAGGTTCGCTGTAATATAGAACAAGGAAATTCGCGCCTCATTTAAGTTCAAAATTATCTAGGTCACACTGCAACGGTATACGTAATGGCAGCCTATTTAAAGTAAATACTTATGCGTTGTCAGGTATTTTAATGATCATTGAAGGATTAGTTATATAAAATACTACTTACGCGACTTAAACTGATGATTCAACGACGCACTGTCCGCAGAATGATGGTAGTCGTAAAGAGAATGGCCGACCAGCTCATCTTTGTCGAACCCCAATGTACTCGTCAAGCTGCGAAAGTAAATTTTTAAACATTAGACAATCAACAACAAATTGAACAGAATGATGAAACACTAACATAAAATGTCAAACAAAAACACAAAAGTCACAAAAGAATCGCTTCTAGTTGAGAGAATTTTAAATGATTATACGTGTAACATAAAGAAAGTCCTATATCCTTCGTGAAGGTCATTCGCAAATGAGGCCAGACTTCCTATGTTTAGGTTATGTTAGGTTTACCGGTAGGTGACCTTGCGTGACCTAGGTAACGCCACTCCCTTTACATCCTTTATCTTTATTGCTGAATTTGACTCATATCGCCACTTCAATAATGTATTCGGTTACGAATTAAACAAATCTGAACAATTTAACTTACAAAGATATTTGAATAGCCCGCCATTTCTGCCAAATCCAGAAGCAAAAACACAATCCAGTAAGAACTAACGTACACAAACACTATTATGAACGCACTGGGGATTTAACACAAATCACAACACTAATTCTAACGAAAACAATACGGACACCCGTAGGTTGTCGCGGACTATGTACAAAACCGCGAAATCACTCGTGTTTAACCTACAAAATACATTTGAAGGTGATATTTTTGTTGATATTAACCGGCTATGGTGCGAAGTGCGGTGGTAGGCTCCGCGCATGCGAATTCAATAGCAGTTTCAATTCGGTCAGGAAAAGTAGGTTCGAATCATTTTTTACAGCGCCACCTTTTGTAGCGATAAGGTAACACTTGGCATTGTCGCTACTTTGAAAGCCAAAAGCGCACGTAGTGTGTACTGATAGACCAAAGATGGCGAAGTAGTGGCGTCTACGGTAACTACCCTTTTCAAACTAGTAATCTCACTATTGTGTTGTTTTACTAACGGAAATGGTTACTTACGTTTCGTCAATATATGTGAACTTCATGTCCAAACTATGTTTAGTCAGGAACGTTTTACTGTCCAATGGTATTTCAATATTCGACGGGTGCGGGATGGGTCGTCCCACAGCCACCAAAGAGGGCGTTTTGCCTGATTTTTTGTCGACATCATTTGTTTTGTCATCGTTATTGTTTTTTTCTGACTTCGTTTGTGTGTCTGCAGGGGCTAACATGTGGCCAGTTACATGGATGACCTGTAAAGAAACATAACAATTAAAATAGTGATCTACTATACAATATGACTCTTACACCTACCTCTCTCTCCCCTTACTCTCTCTCTCTCTCTATCTTTCTTATTGTTTACTACATTGTAAACCATTCAAAAATAATACCTATATGTATTGAGAAAATTTTCGGCATCCTTACATGGGCAAGAAAAACGGAACAGGCCCTAAGTGCAAAACTCGAACTTCGTACGATGCCGTCCCGCTCACACTTGTGTCATTTAATACGCGAGCGAAAGGAACGGTGCGATATGAACTTCGATTTGCGAGTTTCGTAGTAGCCCTCCACCATCTATTACGTACACGAGACCAAACCATGTTTAGGACTTTCATCCCGAAAATTGTAGGTAAATATGTTAATGGAAACTAAATGTTTCTTCGTACAGCAATTAAGGAAGACCATTAAACTATCTCATTAATGCTGCGTGCCTTGCGTTAACCTAGATCTAGTTAAACTACTCTAGCTAGGTACAATAGCAATTTTTAATTGTAAATAGGTCACTAATCAAATTGAACACGAACTGGGCAAAGTGCATACAATGGACCGCATTCGCGGGTGATCTGATGGGAAATGATCACCGTGGTGAGTACCTACCAATTACTCAAGAAGAATCATTGGTCCGTTGCCGGCCTTTTAAGAAAGTATGAAATAAGATCTTATATTTTTCTTCTAATATTTGAAGTAATAATGACATTATTAATTCAGTAGAAATATTTTTTTTAGTAGAATTTAGTATTTAAATAATTTCATTATGATGCATTCCTCATTTTAGGGTTTCGTACCCAAAAGGTGCCAACACCCTATTACTGAGACTGCGCTGTCCGTCTGTCTGTGTGTCTCAGGGCCCTATCTAATGAGTCGTAATAGTTATACATTAGAAATTTTCACAGATTATGTATTACTGTCCGCGTGTTGACCGCTATAACAAAAAATACTAAAAACAGAATAAAATAAATATTTAAGGGGGGCTCCTATACAATAAACTTGATTTTTTTACCGTTTTTTGCTAATGTCTAATATTGTATAGATAATGGTTCGGAACCCTTCGTGCGCGGATCCGACTGCCACTTGGCTAGTTTTTTTTATTCATACAGCCTAATAAATCTCATGTTTTCTTTGTTATTTATCGCCAAAAACAAAATGTTTCGGTTACAGCACAGTTAGGGCGGATTAGCGTACCACTGGTCAGTTTCCTTACTCGTCAATTGCACTGATCTGACAAGTTTACTCATTAGACAGTTTCGTTAAGTTGACAATTTCCTTATTTGCCAGTTTCACCAAGTTGTCGGTTTCTCTATTAAGTCAGTTTCCTGGTTCGCATGTTTCCTTATTCGTCAGTTAGTTTAGGCTGTCAGCTTTACTATTTCGTCATGTTCCCAACCCGTCACTGTTCTTGTTCGCAAGTTTCCTTATTCGTCAATTAGTTTAGGCTGTCAGTTTTACTATTTCGTCATGTTCCCAACCCGTTACTGTTCTTGTTCGCAAGTTTCCTTATTTGTCAGTTTAAGCTGTCAGTATTGCTACTCTGTTGTGTCATGTTATGTTATAACCCCCTTTCTAATACTAAATTCTTTGTTTATACTTTTACTGTCCAGGCTATTCGGTATGTTGCCTATAGAATTGAGACGCGTCAAGTCCTTGCCTATTTTCGAAGCACTATCAGTCGATTTGTGCTTGAATTTAGGTAGCTTTTTAATATCGTCATGATCGTAGAACAAAGACGGATGTGAAATTTGCCAACTTTACAGTACAGCAGTTTTAATATTAGAAATTGGTATTTATACGATAACTTTTGAACGGTTATGTATTTTTCTCTGAAACTTGGTAATAAGGTTTTAACAAGGATTCTTTATAACGTGTGCTATAGATTTTATTTTAATTTTACTTAGATTTCGTAAAAAGTCATTTACGCCTGTGTTCAAGGGATGTATTAAAGGCGGATGTCAACATCCGCCGTTATTTCTCGGATAAACTTACTCTAATGTGTGACGTATCAGATATTCCGCCTATGTATTAGGGAATAACGTTGAAATTTTTCGTCGGATTTGAAATTTAAATAAACACCCCGATATTTATGGCAATTTTAACAATCAAGTTGCAGGTGTAGGGCCTTGTGCAGGTGCTTGCACTGTTGTGTTTCGGCCTGGAGAGTTAAATAGCCGGTGATATTACTCGCACTTGAGGTATCCCAACTAGGCCTCTAGGTTGGCAATGCATCTGTAATACCCCTGGTGTTGCAGATGTTTATGGGCGGTTGTGATCTCTTACCATCAGGAGACCTACTTGCTCGTTTGCCATGACATATTTATACAACTTAGAAACAAAAATCAACAGTTTCTTGCTAAAACAACTACAAAATAACAACAGTATAATAAAAACCTATGAAAATAAAACTATCTCATAAGTAAAAGACAAAGTAAGTTTTGAAGTAAACTTCCATTAATATAAACAAGATCACATTGAATAGTTTTTTATATTAGCATAATCAGAAAAACATATTTTTAGGTAATACTGGCATTATGAATACAATAACTTTCACAAGTTTTAGGAACATTTTGTCGTCGAAAACTATTCAATGGAAAACAAAATCAGCATTAACTTTAAATAATATCAAGGTTAATGACTTACGAGATAACGTTTCAAAACTATCCTTATACATTGCATTTTCTTTTTCGCATTTACAAAGTATTAAATCATGTAGAACCATCATCTTCACTCCCTTTTGAAACGGGACGTATATGCACCAAAAAATTTAAAAATGAATGATATTTACTTAGTATTATTTCTTCACACACATACACTAAGACCATGTCGAATGTCCATGTGGTGCCTACCCCGGTTTTGGTTGGGAATTTGGTTCTTGAAGTTGTTGACGCGTATTACCTAGGACGAACCATCCAATTAGGTAAGTCCAACTTCGAGAAAGAGGTCAATCGTCAAATCCAACTCGGGTGGGCAGCGTTTGGGAAACTCCGCAATGTCTTCTCGTCTAACATTTCTCAGTGCCTTAAGACGACAGTCTTTAACAAATGTGTGTTGCCAGAGATGACATATGGATCCGAGACGTGGTGTATCACTAAAGGCCTTATAAATAGGCTCAGAGTTGCTCAGCGAGCTATGGAAAGAGCTATGCTTGGGGTTTCTCTACCAAATGGAAATGCTACGCATGTCCTGCGTAGAAGAACCAGGGTCACCGACATAGCCAAGTGAATTAGCTCGTTGTAGTGTCAATGGGCAGGTCATAAAGCATGGAGAACAGGATAGCTATGGGACCGAAAAGTTCTCGAGTGGAGACCGCGGATCGGCAAGTGCAGCGTAGGACATCCAGCAACGAGATGGACGGACGATCTGGTTAAAGCTGCGGTGAATGCAAGCTGCTGCCGACCGAAGCAACGGGGGAGGCCTATGTCCAACAGTGGACGTCCTGTGGCTGAGATGATGATTGGTAACAGGTTTAAATGGCACGGGAGGGTTTAAATGCTGTTAACTAGTTGGTAGCTTATTATTAGCTGTAAACTAGCTGGCAGTGAGGAACTAACTACATTAAGTGTAGTAGTGCTATCAGTATCAGTTTATCACAAATCACTGGCGAGACAAGAGTTTTTAATCATTAGTGGTAGGACTTTTAAATCTTGGTGTATACCATACCAGCTGAGGGCGGGCAACTTGTTAACCAGGCATATAGTTTGTAGGCATAATAATTATACGCATCTTTATTAAGGATAAGGATATCAGTCGTAGTCGTAGTCGTAGTAGCGGTTATTGTTGTGCCTTCCGTGTTCAGTTAGCACTTTTCTATTGGTGAATCAAGCTCTTTGTAATCAAAGTATTAAAAAATACAAGACGAACTTATCTCTTCAAAATAAAAATAAACAAGTTAGTGAAAAAGCTTTTTTTTTATTTCTCGTGACAATTCCTTCCTTGATTTAGTACGGAACCCTAAAAAATTAACTAAATAATTTATAAAATCCATTTAAATTCAATTGAATAACGACGGATATGAAAACATGTCCGATCGATAACGACGGTTTTGCATATCCGACTGGTGTTTATCCGATGAACACTGCAGGTATATCACATACGCCAACAATACCTCCCCAAGACACAGTCGTATTTTTTCATCCGTCACAAAAATGAAACTATTACAGTGTGAAATATATTGAACCAAGTATTAATAAATATTATTTAAAATAACCGCTAAACAGAAAAAAAGACATAACTATCTTACAATTTTCAACTGCGTGGAACAAAGGCGGTTTTAACATTTCGTCGTTTTTAATTCCATAAAGCTATAAAAGTTATTTCACGAGGAAATGTTCATTTCATTACTATCTTACTACATTACTAACACAAAATATCAATACGCGCTCAAAGTGATGTAACCTTGCTAGAACAACGACGAAAGTGCGACTCCGCCGTAGGAATATGCATGGTACAACGACGGAATGTCAAACGAGCCTATGTTCTACGACCGAAAATCAAATCCGTCGGTATTCAAACTCGATAATGTCGTAATTAGTAAGAAAATGAAGAAAATAAAAATGTCAGCTCATAAATTACAATGTTTTAGGAAAGATTTCGCAAAAAAACGTTTTTTGAAAAATCGTTGGAACCGTCGTTGTTCTACGATCATGACGATATATTTCTTGTTGTGTGTATATCTTTGTATTCTTGTATTATATTACGTATACTTACGTCTCCATATATATTAAAACGCCAGTGAAAACAAAAAAAAAACACCCGAAAAAAAACGCTGACAAAAATAAAAAAAATAACTAAAAAGTAAAAAAAATATATGCACTACCTAGCGAATAATAGGCAAATTTACGAAACTAACAGACTAGCAAAACTAGTGAACGACGAATTCGACGGACTACGAAGAGCAAGCTGGAAAAATTTACAACCTAGCATAAATGTCGAATAGGTAAACCGTTCAATTAATGAAGCTGACAAATAATGAAACTAGCGGATTGCAAAACTGGCAATTTTACGAAACCGACATCCTAGCAATACTAGCGAAGTAGGAAACTGACGAATCAGGAAAATGCCTAACTAGCGAAATTGTCAACCTAGCGAAACTGTCTTAATGAGTAAACTGGTGAAATTAGTGAAATTGACGAATAAGGAAACTGACCAGTGGTACACTAACTCGTTAGGGCAACAGTAAGACCAACTTTTCCCGAATCAACCACACACTCTAGTTTACAAAAACTATCCATCCTTGTCATCCCGTCACTCTTAGAGACCTTTTCGCCACATCCATATTTAACACCTGTCGTATCAGCCAACGAAGAAAAAGCAGCAAAAATTAAATTGCCAAAAAGACTGAATAAAATCGAAAACATAAAATAACGCTAACGGAGAAATTAACATCTTTAAAAAAAGATACATACAGAAAACACTACTTTATATAAAACGGGCGAGACTCACACTTGTGAGACAATCTATGGATAGAACAATGTTTACCAGATTTTCATTCGTGATAACGCTACGGTAATAAACAGAGCTTTCGTAAAAACACGTTATTTGATTATTTGTGCTATTTGCTTGTACAGCAGAACTATTCAGTAGAACATTTAAAAATAGCGGTATGAAGTTAAAAGCGATGGGATGCAGAGGTTAGAAATAGGTCTACAGGTGGCACAGGTGGCAGTAATATGCCATGCCTGACAGTATCTGAAGCTGAATTGTCTAGCGCGGGGACTCGGGCGTATCCACCATCTCTTTCTACCCTCATAATTGACAGAACAAAGTAGTGAAAGTGACTATGATTCCGTGTGTACTATATCTAGTGTCTACATGCCCTTTGAGTTCGACAAATGGAGCGATCCTGCCCTACAGTGAAAAGTAGTCTAGCCTTAGACAAGCATTTCTGTAAAGCCCAGTTTAGACTTACAAGAAAAATCCTTCAAGTTGCATACATTGCGAGGCCGTAAAGCTTACAAGATTGAAGGGGCCAAGCGAGCGTCGCAATGTACTGCAACTAGCGTGACTAAATTGTGCATTATAATCTTGAGTTTCCGATACGTATTAAATTAAGGCTCCAGTGACAACGCCATGCACTCCAGCTGAGTCCAATGAAGCGTTTATACAAAGCCCAACTGACCTTGAAAGAAGCCGACTTCAAGTGAACGTTTCGCCCCTTGCTGGTGAGGGTGCACTTCAAACGCAGCAGCAAGTCGCGCCTGCCATCGCCGTTGGAGCGCAAAGCCTCACGAATCTCGTCGTGGTCGCAGGGGTGGCTGAACTCGAACACGCTCTGGCCCATTATTTCCATCTGAAGAGAAAAAGGGCCTATTAAATAAATAAAAAAAACAATATCACAGGACGCTTGACACCAATTGACTAGAGCCAAAGTAAGCAAAGTTTCTGTTATGGGAACTAGGCAGCGGATCAACATACTTAAATACATAGTACCTGGGCGAACGAGCGCCGCTCGGGCTAAAACACGGTAACCAGCGTTTTCACAGAGATCTATCTAGCTAGATCTATTTTTCATCCCCGAAAATCCCTACATACCAAATTTTATCGAAATTTTTGGACATTACATGTATACTAAGGAATTAAACACCCAAGGCCAAGACTCGAGAGCAAACAATCGTATGGTGGAACAAATTGGTGGCACTACGAAGAACAAGGGTATTTTTAATACAAATATCTGACCGACCGGAGACCTTAAGCTTGATAGTCAGGTTCTCTAAGCACTGAGCTCGAATCCGGTCGTCAATTCGGTTCTGAATTTTAATAATATTATCAAATCATAATAGGTACTTTAGATTGGATAGAATTATTAAATTTGGCATCTGTTGTATAGGTAGAGTCATTCACGATGAAGCGTGCCGTGGTTATTATTATTATTACAATGCCATTAATGTATAATTTTGATAAAATCACACGTCTTCATGGATGGCACTAGGTACAGTGATAAACCAACGTTTTATGATAAACCGACCTTAGAAAAAAGGCACCCCCTGACCATGTGCATTGCAAAATAAATTACGACCCTTTGTCCAAAAATAACAGTACCTACCTACCTAAAAATGCACTATTAATTGTTCTAGGAAAACAGAGCTTTTCATTATCCTCTTTATATAATCATCAAACTTTACCTAACTACTAAAATATGTAAGTACAAAAGAAGCTAAAATGACGTCGAGACCTCACCAGACACAACGGTAAACATTGATTAAGTTTCTATTTACACACATTTCGTAAATCATACATAACTGCGTATGAGTGGGTGACCCTACTGTTTGCAAGTTTACCATTATTGATTACGTAACACAAATTAGGTAGGTTCAAAAACTAAAACCCAAAGGCGAAAATCACGCTCTAAAAACACAAGGGGCAGGTAAATTTCGTCAACTTTCGCAGCTTTTAGTTTAGTGTAGCTAACAGAAGCGCCGCCGTATTTTTGCCTCACTTATTAGCATTTAGTATATAAAACTATTATTCATCATGATTTAAAGTAAGACTATGTCACATAAACATAAAAACTGTAAAATCATAACCATACACGTCTGTGACTTTACCGTAGCCAGGTCAAAAAATCTAGGAAAACAAAGATCTTGAACATACTAAAAGAAAGTGCAAGCAATGAGCGAGTACGTAAAATACGAATACTTGACCAGTACCTACTTAAAAAACCCCCTTACCCTTGTCTTATACACTTGTACTTATAGTTTATCGCTTAGATACATAAATCATCCGTCCCTTACTCACACTTTCGTTTCGAAAGGGATACAAGCTTTTTGGCCGCAACAAAAACTAGATTGTTAGACTTGGGGTTATTAGGAGTTTCCATTCGTTAGCGTCTGACGTCACTCGATCGCGAGGCCGACCTACTTGTGGCGTCGATGCACGCGTAAACACGTGGTACGCATCAAGATATTTTTATTCCAAGAAGATTGGAATTTGAACAAACACTTCTGATTAAGATCATATGCAAGCGAAATTCGGGGAACGGGGGATGAGTACGGTTATTGCATTAAGAGAGGAAGAGCCTTCATCCTGTCTGTACTCCCGTGGAAGAATGAATAAAAGGCCTGCTCTCTGTTCAGTGGGAATTACTAAAAATCTCTTCTTAGTGCAACTCTATGACCGTCATGGAATATGTCTCCAAAATTTTAAGTCTCTAGCTCCAGTGGTTAAGGCTGTTGTGTGTCAGTCAGTTGTTAGTAAGTGTTCAGTAATGTTAATGTACTCGTATATTAAGAAGAGATAAATAAAATAAAAATAGTATAGTAAAGATATACCCCCTTATTCATAAACGACAATCAAACCTATTTTAGTTGGTTGTCTATTGTTTGACCGAAAGTTATATGCCATAATTTCACTATCCCGAACTCCACATGCCCGAAACTTCATTTGCTCGAATGTTTCGTTTACCAGAAAATTTATTTGATATATTCTTATTTTCCCGAAACTTTGATGCCATAACGATACGAATGCAATAAGTATTGTTTTCCATATTATTAAGTGCAATAATATCATTTAATAGAATATTCAAACGCCATACCAAATATTGTTTCTTTCTGAATTCATCGTGGCTACGTACGTGCGCGGAGCTCCTATTCCGCGTAGTTGAGATGTTGGTTTCTATTACTAATCTATCTATTATCTTTATTATCCGGGCTGTTATAAAAAAAAACCTAACATCGAAGGCTAAGGCGGGAGCTACGCTGCGCTTCGCTCCCGCCTTAGCCTTCTGAACCTAACCTATCCAAGTCGCTTCTGCTCCGAACCGTCTAGCTCGCTCGCTTCGCTCGCTCGCACAAATCAAATGTCGCAATTCTAACCTAACCTAATCTATGTGCTTAAAATTTACCTGATTCAAAGGCTTGTTTGACGTATGGGATTTATCAGTATATCCTCTTGACGTCCAAATGATATTATGGCATGTGATACTTATGATGAAAAATGAAATTATTGAAAGTAACTTTATAGGAAACAAAGATTCTGCCATTTGATTAATATGGTAAAAATGAGTAGTGATAATGAATTTATAGGAAACAAAATTATGACGTTTGTATATTATAGCACATGAAATTCGTGCAAATGAAGTTCGGTCAAGTAAAGGGATACCATTTTAGTTAAAATGCCGCTAAAATTCGTTTGTCCTTATCTGTCACTTCGACATTTGTACTTGTTAGAAAGGGACAAAGCATTTGTTAGTTAACAAAGGCTTGTTAAATTTTATGAATAAAGGGGTAAGTGAAGGCTTATTGTTTACCATTAATGATGGAGTAAGGTCTTGCATTTCTGTGCTAATGCTAAGCTGGGTTGTCTATTGTTTGACCGAAAGTTACATGCCATAATTTCATTATCCCGAACTTCACATGCCCGAAACTTCATTTGCTCGAATGTTTCGTTTACTAGAAAATTTATTTGATATATTCTTATTTTCCCGAAACTTTGATGCCATAATGATACGAATGCAATACGTATTGTTTTCCATATTATTAAGTGCTATAATATTATTTAATAGAATATTCAGACGACATAGTAAATAGTGTTTATTTTGATAATGATTGATTAAAATTGCTTTTTTCTATTACTAATCTATCTATTATCTTTATTATCCGGGCTGTTATAAAAAAAAAACCTAACATCGAAGGCTAAGGCGGGAGCTACGCTGCGCTTCGCTCCCGCCTTAGCCTTCTGAACCTAACCTATCCAAGTCGCTTCTGCTCCGAACCGTCAAGCTCGCTCGCTTCGCTCGCTCGCACAAATCAAATGTCGCAATTGTAACCTAACCTAATGTATGTGATTAAAATTTACCTGATTCAAAGGCTTGTTTGACGTATGGGATTTATCAGTATATCCTCTTGACGTCCAAATGATATTATGGCATGTGATACTTATGGCTTACAATGATTATGAAAAATGAAATTATTGAATTTAACATTATGGGAAACAAAGATTCTGTCATTTGATTAATATGGTAAAAATGAGTAGAGATAATGAATTTATAGAAAACAACATTATGACGGTTGTATATTATAGCACATGAAATTCGGGAAAATGAAATTCGGGCAAGTAAAGGTATACCGCTAAGCTGAAGCATGAACAAAGATGATGGAAATTCACTGTGCAGTATCTTTACCATATCATTGGTGGTCATTATTTTTAACCGACTTCAAAAAAAGGAGGAGGTTATCTATTCGGTTGTATGTTTTTTTTTTCGAGAAGTGTTATTGGATATGTGTCCGGTTATAGTTTCTTTATAGTTGTTTTTTAGCATAGAAGAGAATAGAAAAATAAATAGATACGTAATAGAAAAAAAACTTTCTCTAGTCAATTCTTTCTCTAGTCTTTCTCTAGACATGTTTTGTAAATACTGAATGCCCGAACAAAACAAAGAAATGGCATCAAGTTTCATCATTTGAGATAAGAAATTTAATATACTAGTTTGTGAAACCCTTACTCACGCTGGCAAAAGCTTTTAATTTTTCTTCTATAACACCATTTTATATTCAAAATAATCTTGTTGCTTTTTTATGTAAGTACTTGTATTAGATTAGCTAAATCGTCGAATGGATCAGAAAGCGCCACAATCTAATGTATCATGTACAAATCACTGATAACCTTGCGAGATAGTGTTTAACATAACCATAATGTATAAGGATTTAGAATGATTTTTGAAAATATAAACGATAAACGATATCAGAGAAGGTTTTTCAAAACAGAAGTAGCTTGTTACTAACTCTTAGTTTTAGATTTAAATTGCAAGAGAAGTAATCACAATTGAATATGCGAAAGTGAAAAGAAATGAAAATAAAGGTGAAAGTTTTGGTTTTAATCAATTTTTTGCTATAGCAAATGTGAATGAACTGCTCAAGGCTAGTACGTTATTGTACGTTAATGGCAGGCGTTCAAATAATAAGATGTTTGTGTGACCAGCTGACGCATCATCCACCACGGTAAGGCCAGCTGACTTTTTTGAAACGTAAAATAATTGTCTAAACTGTCGTTTGGCAAATTTTCAGACGGGAGGAAATGATTGAAAACATTTTTTTTTTACAAGTTTGGGCGGGTACCACAACCCAACCCACCCTCCGAGCGGCAGCTGACGTTCACGAGGCTTCACGACACTACTCTCTCGAAGCATTTCATAAGTTATTGCTTGAGAGGAAATTGGTAACGAAAACCTGTTGCTGGCTTGCGTACTATATGTTCTGTTATTTTCATGAGTTTTTATGTACAGTAGAGTTTTACAATAGAATACTTACAATATTCAGATTTATGCAAACTTTGCTCACGTCGAACCGCTAAAGCCTTTTATAGACAATCAAAACCTTTATTTAAAATTTAAACTTTTTTATGAAATTACCTGTGAGACTCCTAAATGATCAGCAATATTTTCGCTGCAGTACACAATGTCACCTTGCTGCGAGAGCACCAGCACGAAGCCATCCAATGCCTTCATGTACGACAGCTCCGAAGTCACTTCTTCCACGCCCTTCGGGTTTTCGATCTTCGGCTGGTCTTTGGTGACATCAGGCACTGAAAAAAGTAAAGGAACATGGTTATCTTAGTATTGATATTGAAATCGGAATGAAATCAATCGCGTGGAGGAAAGTTGCCGAGGCAGCCAATTCAATATACAATTGAGGTAAACTTTGTTTAGCCGTGGTGGACTAGTGGTTTAACCTTTGGCCTCTCAAGTAGAGGATCCTGTGCTCACACATCTTAGTTTTTCAAAATTCAAGTGCGAAATTACATTTGAATTTTCACGGAGAAAATATCGTGAGGAAATACTGCACGAACCTGCGAAACAATTCAACTGTGCCCAGTAGTAGGACGCACATAGGCTGTGATGATGATGATGAAGCTTTGTTTTTTAGTTTATGTACTGTCACGATCGTTAATTTGGGACACATTTCGTGAAAAGGTCCTTTGAATTGCCATACAAAATGACAGATATTCGATCCCAAGTGGGTCCAAAATTAACGATCGTGACCGTACAATAGGTATGTAAGAGACAGCTACAAGCCCTGATTAACATTATAACCAGAGAAAAAGCATAGCTGACTCGGCTAGTTCGAAATAGAATGAACTTCGTAAATTGGCCTTGAAAAGAACGGCGTCACAATATTTTCCATAGTAACTATTATTAGTTATTAGATATATCCTAATAAGCAATTGACAAAGTGTCGGGCACTCCAGATAACACTCCATTTAAGCAGCGTTTCCACCAGAGATGTCATCATCATCAGCCGGAAGACGTCCATTGCTGGACAAAGGCCTCCCCCTTAGAACGCCATAATGAACGACAACTCGCCACTTGCATCCACCGGTTTCCCGCAACTCTCACGATGTCGTCAGTCCACCTGGTGGGAAGCCTGCCAACGCTTCGTCTTCCGGTTCGTGGTCGCCAATCGAGAACTTTTCTCCCCCAACGGTTATCTGTTCTTCGAGCGATGTGGCCCGCCCATTGCCACTTCAATTTGCATATTTTTCCAGCTATGTCAGTGACTTTAGTTCTTCGACGAATCTCCGTATTCCGGATTCTATCGCCAAAGAAACTCCAAGCATAGCTCTCCCCATAGCTCGTTGCGCGACTCTGAGCTTCTCTAAGAGGCCCAGTCAAGGACCACGTCTCAGCGCCATAAGTCATCACTGGCAACACACACTGGTCGAAGACTCCACCAGAGATGTGCGAGGAATATATTGAAACGCTTCATTTACCTCGCCTCGCTCCGCTCAACTGTTTCCACCAGAGAAGCATTTCTATTGGTTAATGAAAAACACATCCCTCGCAACACATCCTCGCACATCTCTGGTGAAAACTCCTCTTAAATGGAGTGTTATCCTCGCACATTATTGGTGGAAACGCTGCTTTAGAGTAATTATCTGAGCAGAGCTTATGGTGTCATCCGCATCGCATAGAATGCTAATTTTAGCGTATCAACAGGAAATAAACGTTAAGAGGAACTCCATTGCATTGATGTGGGGATTTTTGACATCGTTTCAATGTATGAATTTTATTGAATACGTCTCAAGTACGGAGAAGTGATTGATGACAATGATGACGTCACTGCGGTTTGTCGCGCGCTAAAGACGCGTGCCAAAGTTACAAATAAGACAAAGCATGAAACCTATACTGTCTAGACTAGACTAGGGATGGGAAAACTTTTTCCTTCGCGTGTCGATATATACTAACGAAATATATGGCAAGCAAAGTGCATTTTTGGCTATGTTAGGTATTTACTGAAATAGAAATATTTAAGTATATGTATTTTCTGAAACACTAATTTGGCCATTGCCAATGAGAATGAAATTTTGTAAAAATACGAAATCTTCTCTTGATTTTTGTTTGAAATGAAATGAAAAACATTTATTCAAGATAAAAAAATATCAAAAATAAAAATAAAAGAAAAGGGTAAGTTATACTTAATGTGAAATTATTTTATGTGCCCGAAAGACTAGACTTAATGTGGTAATAAAAATGTTTGACGTTTTTTTATGAACTTCGGCTCTACAAGAAAAATACCTTAAAACTTACAACAGTAGGACAACCTTACATAATCTAATATACCAGTAAAAATAAAGAAAATTAAAGTTGTGCCGAAAGAAGCAAAACGGTATACTCAGCGTAGGTATTTGTCACGGCAAGCCGGAGCTCTGGTTTTCAGTATGAATATGATCCGTTAAGTATACCTAAAAAGACCAATCCCGCTTTCGACCTTTAAGTTTAAGTACTTTATTATTGTAGATTTTGTATCAATTAATTGTGGGATTAACGATTTACTTTGCAGAGAGACGTCCGTATCAATCAAATAAAAGGAGTCAATAGGTATAGCTACAAGTGCAGTTAATTCATTGGCTTTGTATCAACAGTATTAAGCAAGTTTTATTAAGACCAATTCTACTTTTGATTCTGTCAAAATGTGATGTTTGTCAACACTACTAATATAACAGTAAGTATGTACATAACATAATGTATAGATTACGGCGAAGTTCTAATTATAGTGTCTGTGTCAAGTGTCCCATGATATTTATTATTATAATTATATTTGTAGCTCATGAAAGTCATGAATACCTATAGTAGTAAAGTAATGCGATGAGAAACTACAATTCGTATATATAATTACCTATAAGTATACATTATACATGTGCGGTATGCCTACAAGAACATAATGGAGCAAAACGCTATTCATCCCTTAAAAGCACAGCTAACTATTTCTACTTACTTGTTTTATTTAAATCAATAAGGAAACTCAACACTGACCTAAAAGAATGTCTTTAATCACCCGCGACTGGCCGCGACCTTATGATAGCTAAGTTTATGCAAGATATGCGGGTGAGCAAAGAAATTCTTTTACCTACTTCATTGATATGGACCTCCGCAAAGTAACGCCTGATTCAATAAATTATTTAAAGTCAAAACTATTTTTTTTTAATTAATAATGAATAAAATGTCAGATCACAACAAAGAATTCATTAAATTATGACACCGTTCAATACCGGAAAGCATAATATTTATTTATGGAAACACCTGAAAAATATTATGCTCATAACTCAAAAGTAGACATAGCGTCGTCGGCTTTTCCTTGGAGACGGTAACTATAAGTAAACCCACTCATGTGAAAGAGTTGCATCATGATTCATGGTTACTTCAAAGTTATCACCTGATATCGCTGTTCAGGCAGAAAAATCTATGTGAGGTCTTGATTTTATGTCGTTACTGATATAATACAAATACAACTAGTGGCTCGGTGTAATGTATTGTAAACCTCGTGAGCCTGCTACGTTTTCAACCCCCATGAATCCGCCATTTTATAAAAGTTCTAAAAGTTCAACCAATAAAAAAACATACTATCGAAATTGCTCACAAAGTTTCATGAGAGTCGTGTGAGAAATACGACATACATAAACATAGACACGAAAGTGTTTTTGCCCAAGCTGAAAACAAACCGCTGGGTCAATAAAACAACGATGATTTCATCATAACTTAAAAGCGGTTATGTAAAATTCTGATTTATTCCCAAATGCATGATTGGCTGATAACAAAGCGGTTGGTGATAGTGACATTGGGTCGTTATCAATCTACGTAATAATCTATCGGTCACGAAAACTTGCCAGACAGACTATGATCGGTATTTATACATTGTATTGAGGAAAAAACATAGTGAGATTAATTATATTCAGGGTACAATAACTGTGTACTTTTTAGTAACATATTTTTCAATATATTTGCTCAAAAAATTCACTTTTAAAGGATGTATACTTACATGGCTCAAAGTTCATTTTACCGCACTAGTGCGATATTTTACAGTTTTTTTAAATTCTCCATTATAAAAGTTTACAAGCAAAGAGCTTTAAATGACAAAAATAAAAAAATATCGACTTACACGTAGAAAAATATATAAATTTACAAAACTAAGTTATGATATGAGTTTGCAAAATTGATTGTAATTATGTATTATAATGTAATTATGTATAAACTGTAACTTAATTACCTGAGATTTTAATGATTTCTACCTTTTATTTATTCGCAAAAATCACAGTGGCTGAACGCGTCGAACCTTTGCCTGGTAATTTTAGTTAACGTAATTAAAAACAAAACTTACACCATTTTTGTAAAACTTTGCGTTGTTTTATTTTAATTTTAATTTAATTTAGTTTAATTTTATCTTATTAATTGCCTGTTTTCTCACAAATGTTCTGAAAAACGTCGTATGATACACGGTTGGCAAGTTTTTACAAACTCGTGACGATGAAAATTTATCACTCGTCAACTCATTTGTAGATCCTTACTTACCAAGCTCGTATCACAAATAACTATTATGGCACGACGACCTGTAACCCGCGCGTGAGCGTGTTAAAAGTTGGTGCGAAGTCATACTTTTGCCAAAATTACCGAATTAGTGAATACCATAGTTTCCGACTAAAATTGTAATATATGCATAATAAATTATTTGTCAGACGATTTAGTCACCATGGTTGGTTTTTTACAGTTATTTTATATACAAATTATAAAACGAAAATTATTAAGAAAAATTCGTAACAATACGGACACATCCATACAATGTTTTGGGGACACATCTGGAGACTCTGTTTTTACAGCTCGGAATCATGGACTGAGTCTACCTTCCAAATTTTGTTGAAATCGGAGAGATTAACTCAGGTTGCAACGGTAGATAAAAATGCCTACATTGTAAGTTCAATAAAAGCTTGATGGATCCAGGCATTACTTAGCGGATGTCTAATGTATATTACTCGCCTTACTTCATCGCTGCAAAAACAACGGAGAAAAAAGATAATAATAAGATCTAAGATTATTATAGTTAAACAAAAACAATACTCACGCAACGAAACGACGTCCCGCGCCCTTAGATACGATATAGCGAGTCGCATCACAGAAGCCTTGTCCAGTTGCTCCACTTCTTCCTTTTTAGCTGGCAACTGGTCCATCAGCTCGGAGAATATCTGCATTTCCTTGGTCCGACGGCATCGTGCCGCAACGCGGGATTTCTCCTTGCGCTTCTCATTGTTCCTGGAAATAAAAGAAGGCTGTTTAATTTTTTTGCCAGAACACTTCTCTCTTTTTTTCTTATTCTCTTTCTTCTCTTTGCAAAATAAGATGAATGTTTATAGACAGTCAGGTAGAGGTATATAGAGGTAATTTTTTTTAGAATGAGTTTTTAGAAATATAACCAGTTGTGACATTTGTAGACATAGAAAATAAAATAAAAATGGCTGAAATTTTTTGGAGTGAAGATAAACTAAAGGCTACTCGTGTAACTTGTGTTTTAAAGTCTTCCATGAATACTAATAACTAAGCTCTAACTCTAAGGCTCTGCAAATGCCTCCTGAGGGGTAAAGCGCACTCATAATAAATTTCAAGTATTTTTAAGTAATTTTTTAAACTTGCTTGGTGCAAAGGCTATAGTCATATTCACTATAATAGGTAACCTATATAGCATTAATCGATTAATTTCTAAATTTTAAAAACACAAGATTTTTTTGTAAATTGACTAAACCTACATTTGTTAGGAAACGATGTGGACCATAAAGGAAACAATTTGAGTATAAAGGCTGCGTTTTCGAGCCTAAATATCTAGGTTTAATAAATGCATGATAAGTAAAACGACATAAACTTAATTGATTTAAAAAGCTCAGCATGTGTTTTGGAGCAATCGCTATACAAATTGTTGAGACAATGAGGCCATTCGACAATTTTCTTGTTATACGATCACTAACTTTGCTCCAAAAATAAACACCCGTCTTCAATCTGAAGTCGTTCATGCTTTAGCCTAAAACATTTAACATAACACTCGAAGCACAATATACGTATTACAAAGCTTACCTTTTGGTTACAGATTCTAATAAAATATGGTTGTTGGGTTTCACCCAAGCGTCAGGTATCCCAACTTTACACATCGCAAGAATTTTTCATTAGATATTAAAATAGAAAGTTTTAATCAAATTGACACAAGACAATCCTAGTCAAACTCTGAAGTAGTAATGTCAGAATTAGTTAGGAGGTACCTATAGACTATAAACTATAATACCATTAATATGTCATTAGGTGTCTGCGTAAGACTAGTTGATCGTTAATTCTAATAATAATAATATAAAAGCCTTCAATTAAGGTAATAAATTCCTTTAGCTGTTAGGTTTTGAGTGTCTCCAGTGTTAGTCACCAGCACCAACAATATCTGACACAAACAGAGCCTGCATAAATATCTGATAAGACTCTATTTCAACGGCCTAAAGGACGTGCCAGATATTTCTGCACACTCAACTGTGCACATGCTTATGCCTATTGTGAATTTTATAAAATAATATAGTGATATTATACTTGATGTAGACACGAACTAGATGTAGACAATGTTAATCTAACGGTGATTTCCAACTTCTCTGACATAAATCAAGTGGCATGTGTTTGAAGTAAAAATATATTTGTGGACTTAACCAGACGAGAAAAGGATTAGAATTAAAACCCAAACAAACAGACAGAAGCCTTGTGGTTAACAGTGTGACACATATCAAAGTAGCACTTCAACTTCGTCTTTCTTTTACAAGATCTTTAGATTTTATAGAGAACAAATCGAGATCTGACTTTTCGCATTCGGTGATAAACCGGGTACAAAATTTCAAGACGATATCAGTTCTAAGTTTCAAGCATGCCTAATAATAAATAGATAAACTAGCGACTTCAAGCATACCTAAGTAAATTACCGACTGTCACTTTGTTTTTTTATTGCTATAGCAATCAGTTGGCTGTACGGTTCCTTCTCGAACCTATTGTAATTTTGGATTTTAAACTTTATCCCTATTATTTGCCTATATTAATCTCTATTATTAAGCTTTAATGAAATGAAAGCAGAGCGTTACCTTCAATACAGAAACAAGCAAAATATAACACCGGAAGCAATATCGTTAGGATATCGCTTCAGAAACTGTAATTGTCTGGTTGCATTCTAAATCGCGTCAATGTATACCAAGACGCCATATTGCGGTTACAAG
Organism: Choristoneura rosaceana; assembly: GCA_037349165.1. Taxonomy (NCBI): domain Eukaryota; kingdom Metazoa; phylum Arthropoda; class Insecta; order Lepidoptera; family Tortricidae; genus Choristoneura; species Choristoneura rosaceana. The sequence goes on from JAZBNJ010000033.1 coordinate 2,013,955, forward strand.
TGAAGACAACAATGATAGTGAAGAAACTAATAACGCATATAATTTAAATGGATTCAAGCATTGGTGTGTTGACGCACGACGGGCCTCTAATCGTGACCGCCATTCAAATTAATAAGATGGTAACGTATACAAAATGGACAGTGTCATCAATGTATCAATCTATACACGCGTCAATTCAATAAATATGGCCGTCCGGAAACTGAAACGTTTGTTGTAGGCCGTGTAATCCTAATTTTACGTATAAATTATACAAGCCATAACAAACATAAACATAACAAATAAATTAAAAACGAGGAAGTTGAAGTTGGAGGTAAAAAACTTGTATTTTGAAAGTGAACGGCCCTACGGTTGATGTAATCGTCCGAAATTTATTTGAGTTTGAAATCACAATTGGTGATTTTTTATTTCCTATTTATGATTTTTTGATACTATAACTTATATCGCTCATCCTTAATTTAAAATTTGGACATCAATAAATCCACAAAGCAACAAACAAAGCATACCTACAAATTGAAACTACAACTTACTAATTAGCGGGCACAGATTCATTTAGTTAGATGAAAATAGTATTTTAGGTACCTATCATAATATATAATCTTGCCTGGTTGCAAACAAGCTAAACCATATTCAACTCTGCACTTTACAGATCTACGCGACGGTTTCGTCGTACAACGCGCAGGTATTATCTACGCAGTGACATGGTTAGGTAAATTAATTCTCATATATTACTTGAACCAAAGTGGTAAAGTTAAGCTAAACAATTAAAGAAAATTAACTACGTACTCCGCTTATGCTTTTTTGTATAACATTATTTGTAAAATTTTGTTTACATGAGAGAGAATGATAACTCTATCTAAATTTTAATTACAACCGAAATAGATTAGACAAACTGTTTGAATCATAACGAAGGCTTCTAATTGGTTACTGCGACGGTTTGACGTCATACAAAGTTTAAAGGATATTTTTTTTATTTAAAAGAAGATGATGCGAGACCTTGTTTGAAAGACACGGAATAAAAGTTGATCAAACAGTGGTAAATTGCTAAATCTTTTTATTACAATATTTTTCAACGACCTAAAATTATTCAGAAATCACAGAAAATTCACATTACAATAAAATTCCTTAAGTTACCACAAACAACTACTAATGAGTATTAGGTATTTGAATATTTGTAATACTAATTACTGATCACTTCAACAATAGAATAGCGTAGGCTAACATTAAACGTCAAAAGTGGGGCGCAGACTAACTATAAACTGCGGAACGCATCGTGAAAGAAAAACTAGTTTCGATGCTGAGAGAGAAAGAGACCGACATATGTCGAATGAAACACATTGAGGAAAAACAGATCAAAATTAAAACCACACGGGGGATGAATGCCAATAACCGCAATTAGCTCTGAATTACCATTTCTTCATAACGATCGACAGACCAGTCTAACCATGTATAAAACCATAAAAACGACGAGTTTTTTGGGAAAGAGAACAGGTTTTGCTCTGCCCGTTACTCGTTGACTACATCAGTTGTTGTGTTATTAACTCTGTCTGTTCTTAAGGAAAATTTATAAAAAAAGTCAATGATGAAAATAATGCAACGGTATCCACCGTCGTAAAATTGAGATTAAAGCAAAGAATTTAGAAAATAGCGTGACTAGGATTAAATTTCATGTTCACAATACGCATTAGTGTCCATTCGAGAATCCACAAGTAAATGTTAGTAAATAAATAGAATTAGAAAGCGGAATCAAAGATTAAAAAACAACGTAGGTATTAACTTAACATTGAAGTACCGGATTTTAAGGAACTGCAACACTTATCAACATTAAATTATTGAGATACGAGGCAGTAAGAAGGTAATTACTGACCACGCCATTTGAGAATGCTTAAAGGGCTCTGATATAAGATACGAGAAAGATTGAAGACAAACTGTCATATAGACTGTCAGCTTTTCTTAGAATCAAATTGGTCAATTTATCTGAAAAGCGCATGAACGCATGATAAAATTAAATCATCTTCCTCTCTCAAAAATAACGATTAATGTTAATAGAAATTTGGAACAGGTATTCTAGTATTAGCCTAACCAATGCGCTAAAAATAACACCCAAAAATGAAAACAAGCAGAATAGTGATAGTACCTACCTTACATGGGTGCGCATTTTTTCACATACCTTTTTAAGTCCTCTTTTTTAAGTTCTCATACCATTTTACATCATAATGATCAGTTTTCTTTTTTTTTTAATAGGTACTAACGATTGAAACTCATAATCATTGGAATTCATAATATCACTATTCATACACCTTGTTCACACTAATATTGGTTTTCATATATTTTATTATACCTACAAACTCCTGATCATTGTAATTCATAACGCCAATTTTCATAATATTGTTAATACTAATATTTTGTGTTCATATATTTATTGTTATATATATTTTAATCCTTAGTAGGTATAAATGAAATTAGATAGGTAACAATAAAAAAATAGGCAAGAGTAACGGATACGTAGGATATATATTTCGCCAAATTATCAAATACCATTAAGCCAATTTTTATATTGGCTTTTTTATATTTGTGCGAGCGAGCGAAGTGAGCGAGCAAGACGGTGCGGAGTAGAAGCGACTTGGATAATTCTGTTTAGGTTCAAAAGACTAAGGCGGAAGCGAAGCGGAGCGTACCTCCGGCCATAGCCTTCGTGTTAGGTTTTTTTTATAGCAGCAAATATAATTGCCACTAGGAAAGTAGGTTGAATGCCATTCAATATGTTGCTAAATTAAGGTATGCCAATTGCCAATCAGTACATTTGACGAACACATAAATGACATCTTAAAAAATCCTAAGTAATAATTTTCATAATAATAATTAGGTAGTTACCGTTATGAAAAACAACATGAGTTGAGATTGAGATATGTTCTTAGTAATGATATTATGAGTAAAAAAAATGAATACTGTCTGCTATGGATTCCGAAATTAGTAATACCAATTTTATGAACAAAAATTATTAGAGAAAAATTATGAAGAGTGATTATTAAAGACATAAATCGGTAGTAAAATAAAAAATAAGAATTTTATGAGAGTCATATGGACCCACCTTACATCGGGTTCTTTGTAACAAAATCTATCATTATTAGAATGTTTTAAAGTGAACCTCAATATTTACAATATTTTATTTAGACATGATTACAATCACCAATAGTTTTCCATGTAATTAAAAAAAATTATATGACAATAATAGTATAAGATAGTAATATGGGGTCATTTAGCCGTCACATCAGACTGGAAACGTACCGAGACTGGATAAGTGGCCAACAATTGGCGGTGATTGCAAAAATAATGGCGTGCCCCGCCAGCCAATTGAGCATGAAACGTCATGAGTGCGGGAGAAAATTTATATTTTTCGTCGAGATGCTTCAGGTCAGCTGAAATACCTAACAGTGCATTTGTATCTGAGAAGTAACGTCAAGAAAACAAACGGTAACAGCAAAATTAATGTAAACGACAGCAAGCTCAAACATCGAAGCGATGGACTGTAACTATTATTAATATCCATATATTTCTTTAAAAAAAATGTTGTAAACATACATGTGAATTATATCTACTATTTTTTTTTAATAACAAGGTGTTCTTTAGTTATTCGATTTACAAAGGTTAGGTTAGGTAAAAGTTGTGTTACAATAAATACTAAAAACGAAATTCCGAAAGTCGGAATCACGAACTTCAAAATACCGATTTTTATAATTCCGAATGTTTTAAAACTCCTAATATGACTATTCCGATTGTTCATAAATCCGATTTTTATAAATCCGAAAATTTAAAATACCTAATGTTTAAAAGTACGATTTTAAAAATTCCGAAGTTTAATAAACCGAATAATAAGAAGTCCGACTTAATAGTAATCCGAAATGTCAAAAATACGAATTCCGAATACCAAAATACCGATTATCAAAATTCCGAATTTCAATACTCCAAACAAAAAGAAGTCCGACTAAATAATAATCCGAATATCAAAAATACGAATTCCGATTACTAAAACATTTAAACGATTTTCGAAATTCCGAAAATTCAGAATTACGAATTACTGTTACTTATAACTAATAAATCAATAATTTAACCTCAATCTACAACGTTTAAGATCTCTACCGCAGCTACCAGCCACCCGAATTTAAAATGCATCAATTACATGGTGTGCATAGGTGTATACATAAGTTTTTCTGCCAAAAATTTTACGATTCTAAGACAAACTCGACGGAGCTCCGCTTCGCGGAGCTCCTATTCCGCGTAGTTAAGGCGCTTCGCGCCTTGACGCAATTCTAACCTAACCTAACCTAAACAGGTTAGACTGACCTAAAAAAGTAGATATTGTCAAAATTCCGAATTTCACAATTCCTAAGACATATAATTCCGATTAATCAAAAATACGAAGTTTATTTCACCGAATGTCAAAATTCCGAATCAGCAATGAAATTTCGGAAAATTACGAGTCGGAATACAGTTTTTCGGGCTTATAATGCTTCGTAGGTACTTTTTATTCTTCGCAGTTATAAAAATCGGATATTAGAACAATCGGAATTTTGAAATTCGGCTAAATAAATTTCGTATTTTTGATTAATCGGAATTATAAGTTTTAGGAATTGTGAAATTCGGAGTTTTGAAAATCGGAATTAGCAAATTCGGAATTAAATATTTCGGAGTATTTGGGTGTTCCCCAATAAATTACACTGGCTCCTACACTAGGTAAGGCCTGTTGTGTAGGTAGGTAACCAATTCGTATGTGGGTTAACAAATGTGAGGCGGAAAGTCAATATGTTTTACCATGTTTAGTAAAATTGTTGAACAACTAATAATTTTATTCCATACTAATATTATAAATGCGAAAATGTGTTTGTGTTTGTCCGTCTTTCACGCCGTACCTAACGGAGCGACGGATCGACGTGTTTTTTGGCAAAGAGACAGCTTATGGGCCTGAGAGTGACATAGGCTACTTTTTATCCCGGAAAAATGTACAGTTCCCGAGGTAACAGCGCGCGATAACCGAACACCACGCGGGCGGAGCGGCGGGCAAAAGATAGTAATAACATAAGTGAATGTCAAGCCAAACGAAGTCCGAATCAAACGGAACGAATGTCAAAGATAACCATAATAATAATATTACTATCAAAACGCATATATCTGAGTGCATAGCCTGGTAAGATAAGCTACCTATATTTATTTACTTGCACAGACATAAGTTATTAATTGATAGCATAGCTTGGGACTGGGCTGTATTTCTTTGTCACTGGTGTTTTGATTTAAAACTGTGGAAGTACTTATTCAATGAAAATAGTAGTAAACAAGACAAGTTAAAAATAACGCTAAAAGTACTCGCATTCAAACAAAAACAAAACAGCGCGATTAGATTTGTTTGTTCAAAACATGACCACGTGTTGTAGGTACAGTCACCAGCTCCAATATCTGATACAGTCGTGTCTGATACTTTTACACGCTCCACTGTGGTAGATATTATAATGCCGGTGACTGTAGAGTTTAAGCCTTCAATGTGGCTTACCGATGCAAGTGGCGTTTTTAACAGCGCGGTTAAAGTGTATTTTCAAGCAAAAATGAGAACGAAAAAAGATTTGTCTTCCATCTTAGTTTCGGCTAAAACTAAATTATGCCAAAAAAATCAAACTTAGCAACCGCATGAATGAAAACAAATACACAAAAACAGTGAAAATATTGTAGCATTGAAATTTCAGACGACATTGACATTATGTGTGTGTGCATTTTAGGTTAAGCAACCGTGCGAGAATACCACCTTTATTCATATCATAGAAGAAATTGATTGACGCTTTCGATCAACATTTTTGTATTATTCGGTACTTACAGTTACTTCCAAGAAACAAACGATATCCAATATTTTCCTCATGGAGCCGTTATTTTATTGAATAGAACCGATTAAAATGTGATTAATTCCATTTTAATATCTCGTCTTAGTTACGTGACTTTGTCGTAACGCGTGATTTTTATTAACTAGCTTATTACGACCAATAAAACAAAAATAGGTCCGACGTAAGATTGATTTACTGCCCGAGATTGATCTTGATAGAGCTATCAAGACGAATAATTTAGGCTAAGAGAGAGCTCTTACAGCGTTTTGCCATTGCGTCTCTTAAGTAAGCCTAATTCTCGTAGTCGAATCAACAATATTTATTGAAGCTCTTAAAATAAAATTTCTACCGCCGATGGACATCCCATAACACAAGAGAAATTACAGATGAGTACTATGATTACAGGTGAGAACAGGCAGAGAAGACTACTCTTTGCTCGTATAGTTCTAAAGATCTCGGCTGCATCGGATCGGTCCAGCAATTTCGATACATCTAAGCCGATTCATCCAAGCCGTACACTTGCCATCCCTGAAAGAAGACTTTTATTTTTAGAATCAAATTAAACCCGAAATAACAATTTAAACTAAAAGTTTTCTGAGATTACTAGTCAACTCATCGCAGCCAAATTTTAGCTAGCTATGATCTGGGCTTTTCTTTGAGGATTTTCAATTTCAATAAAACGTTATATACGGCACGTATATTATCACTCATTCCTAAATCTTTCGCACGTGATTAATCAACTATTAATCCATTGATAGATTCAATAATTAGGGTTGCATTAATTACTGAACTGATTTCTTGATCAATGCAAAAAAAAAAGTTTCTTCATCATTGTGTAATCAATATTTTGTTTGTTAATTATTTTTTAACAGAACCAAACATGTTCTGTATGGACTCTATTACATAGCGAATTAGCAACCAATTGTTAAAAAATAACATCCAACTAAAAATTCCAGTAGTGTCATAATTAGCAATCATCATTTTCAAAAATTTGACAAAATCATCACAAATTTCATGTCACACAAAAAGCCAATTAAACCTTAATTTTTTTGCTACCGGATGTTTACGTGAAATTACTGTGCAATATTTATTTATTTACAAGTAATACTGACTTAACATTTCAATATTTTTGATTGAACTGAAGATTAAGGAAACTATCAGTACCGTAATAAATCATATAATAACTGGGAATCCGCTTTAAAACACCAGAGAATTGACAATTGTAGCAGTAACACAGGTGCTTTAATACTTAACAATTCAATTAATATCGCATTACGATAACTCGGACGCATTCCTCTGCTTGAACGCCGCGCTCTTGTTCTACTTAGTCATAGACAAACCCGAAGGTTTAGTCTAAAGAATTAAGACATTTGGCACGAAATACCACTATACACACATCAAGAACTTAAGGAGGGTTATTAAAGATTCAAATTAAACTATAAAACAATGGATGAGCTACGTACTGCTTTTAAATTAAAATACGTATTCGGAAAACCGAATCGAATAGCTGTAAGCAGCTAAGAATAAAAAGTGAGCCCCTAAGACTAGAAAAAAACTGCCTATCAAATAAACACAAACAACGGGAAATTTCAGCGACATTAGTGAAAGTTTTAAAAATATATACCACCCTTCTGCAAGGTAGGGCTCCAAATTTATCTAGACGCCTATAATTATGGTCTCATGTGTTTAAATTGCACACATTCGATAGCATTATCATCTTGTTACGCTCGTATCGTAGCCGGTAATCAACGGGTCATTTTAGAATTAAGGTTATCGCATGGATATCGCCGAGTATACAGTCGAACTTTGTATATGGTCTCGGGAAATATACCGGTTATATAGAAACCAGTAGGTAGCTCAGAATAAACTTAAAAATAAACTGTCGATTTAAAAAAGTCAATAGCGATTGCAAATATTGCCTAGATCTCGAAATTCGTGCAATATGTAAAAACCACTTGTACTAATAAAGATGCTCTTGAAGTTTCATGCGAAAATGTGACTGAAGTGAAAGAAGTGGCGATTGAAATAACCAGTTTGCCGGATTTGAGTTTAATGCACGTGAATTTGGTCAGCTGATGAAAACACGAGGCCCATTGGCGAACGTCCAGGATGAATTTTGTAACAGTTTAAATATATTGAAAGCGAAACTGCTCTACTACAATCAACCTTTCGTTGAAAATGCAGCATTCACGTCTAATAGCTCTAAATGTTCATGCACAAGTAAGGATGACTATGAAGAAAATTGAAGAAAGTGCATGTGAAATTTGTTATTCGACTTTAAAAGCACATTGACGCTATCACAACATTATATCACGCCGATGACGCGTGGCAGAAAATTACAAAAATCAATACGCCTAATTTATCGGCAAAAAAGATTACAAGTATTAATAAATCACGACTATGATATTAAAAGTTCTAAACTTAAAATACTAGAGAACAAAAGTTCTGAAACAAAAGTACAAAGTAGGTACGCTGGAATTGCGAACTGACCATGAGAAGCATTCAAAGTTATTTCTTATTAGCCCAGTTTTTTGAACTCGACACTTTTCAGAATGAATAGTCTAGCGGTACTATGCTAAGCATTATTGTCAAGTGGTTATCTGGTTCTTCTAACAATCTGCGAGATTTATGAAGAAGGAATTCATTGGTATTCCTATACTGACTGCATGGCGTTGCAGAGTGGATCTAACTTGGCCAAGCCCAGGATCAAATATTTCGTTTATTCATTTGTCTGTATTTTGTATCGGTTGGCGTTTTTGTTTATTTTTGACAACAAAATCAACGACAATGAAAAGCACTTACATAAAGTCCTCCAAATCGACGACATTTGTGTATTGGCAAGGTTGTCCGTTCACGTTATAGCACATGTTTCCGTAGTCCCATTCTTGGCGCTGGTTACACGGCAGGTTCGGTATGATAGGAGCAGCCTGGTAGTGGCTAACTGGGCGAGGATACACAATTTGGGGAGGGAAATACTGAGGAGGATTCTCAGGAACGTAATAGTTCCTAGAATAACACTGCATGGGCTGCGGAACCTCGCGAAAGACATTCGAAGCACTGGCACCGTAATTGCCCACATTATTCGCTGGTTGCCTAGACCACTGACCAGTAACAGGACACTGCAGAGTCCAACCGATGTCCTCGATCCGGCCCACCACAGGACACTGCTGCGGGCAGTCGTTTTTGAACCCGTTTATAACCATGTCGAATCTCGATATTTCGCTTCAGATGCGAAAAAAACGGTGAAGTAGTCCATCTAGGTACGTAATCCGCGAGCAACTGATAGGACCAAAGATGCGCTTATCTCAAACCAACTGTTAACTAGCATGGTAGCAAAAACTTGATATAAAACTTAGTAGATAACAAAATATTATCAATTTCGGCCCTGGCAAGACCTGGCTCTGATATAAGGCAACACTTTATCAAGATAACTATTCTACTTCAAAGAGGACTGTGCTATTTGAGACATGAAAATAAAAGTCATAGTATTATACTTTTTCAGTTGTGCAACACACCAACGTTTTTGCATTTTCTTACATAATGGATCATATTGTCTCATGCAGACGTGGCATTTTTGTTAATAAACAGAAACGAAAACAAAGCATTACTTATTTCTGCCTAGATAAGGAGGCTATGTTGTGTTGAGCAATTGATAGGGCAAAGCAAAATACACCTTCAATTAACGCTGAATTATTTTAATTAAGTCGACGCGCGACGATTGCGCTTGTAGTCTGAAGTTGCTAGGTGCGAGTGAACGCTTGTTAAATACATGATATATATTATGTTGTCATTATTATTATGTGTTGTATTATGTTATATCTAAATTAATATTCGTATACCAAATTAACGAGCTGAGAAAGCACCGACCGATGGAGTTGATAATATAAAAAGTTAGATTACCTATGTCATCTACATAGATACCACATTCCTCATAACAGTACAAAAATAGCCCGTCTATTAGTTTTCTGAACTTCAGTCACAGGTCCAAAATCTAATCTAAAAATTATCTAGATCCAATTGGTAATTTCAGCAAAAGTAGCATTTATGCTGCAGTATAAACGACGGATATACGTGCTGTTATTACAACCCTGACACACCTCTGTAGCCGGATGATTGTCGTCTCATGTCTGGGACTCTGCGAATCTGTTATATCACGAAAGAACTGCATAAATATATATAGTACTGATCACGAGTGTACCTATGTCACGCAGCGTCTTACTCATAAACGACTAAAACGACCAATGTATTCATATCAGTTACAGTCTACTCCAATATAGAATAGACTTCAAGAATGGTTGTAGATGCTTGTTTTAGCTACCAGTTCCGGAGTGTCGAAATAGCATGACGGATTAACCGATGAAATCATGATTCTTTACTGTCTATAGAACCTTTACTAGAAACTTTACTATTTATAGAAGAATTATTATCATCACGAAAAATTCGTATAGACATTGCAGCCAGACAAGGAAACCATTGTCACTTTTACGGTTGGTGAAGAAAGATTAAAATGCAGCCAGTCGCCATGTTGAAAATTCGATAATGGCGCGAGTCATACTTATTACTGGAGTTATCAATAAAATAATTCATTGTTTATCAGAAATAAGTCTGACAAAAATATCAGCACTTTGACAGGAAAAAATAAATATTTGTCGTTGGACAAGCACAAATTTATAATCTTCTTGTTGAATTGGTATGTCAGTTGGCCGATACCATGCTGTTTTCTGATTAGGAATGCATATCATGAGATTGATAACACGATGTACAGACATACAGACGGCTGACGGATCTTTGATTATAATTGGGGTTGGGGATTCTCAAAGAATATATCCGGCATCACTGATTTCGAGCATTGAAAATTTTGTAATTTGTTAATGTTGTAGGTAACTTAAGTACACGTGTAAATTATATTAACGTGTAATATTATTTTTTTGCAGATCAGGGGGCTTATTATCTAACACACTTAGGGTATGTTTCACCGTGGTTTCACCACCCATTGATTAAAATTTTATTTGATGGCTAAATTTAATCAATGGATTGTGAAATAAGGAGTTATAACAATCGTTTATACCACTTTTTTCTGTCACACAGTATTAAGACTACACAGTATAAGGGTAGAAAGAGACGGCGTATGCGACCCCGAATGTCAGCGCTTTAGACAATATGGCCTCTTGTTCCATAGATTGTTAGTGTTATATTAATCTTACTTTCTAAAGATAGTAACACACAAAGGTCAAATCCTAGAGGTCAATAATATCTTGTTGTTTGTATCTTTCCATTCTTTTCACTTTTATCAGTGCAAGCTGCCAATTTTGGCCTTTGTTCCAAAACAACTATAGTGAGATATCTCGCTATCATTTACGTCAATACAGTCTCATGTGATTAATTTCAAAGATTGTTGTAATAGCCAACAGTGGTGACTTTTAAACGCACGAGCGCGCGTTAAATGCAGTAAATGCCTGATTACATGTTAATGAGCAATGTGCTCTAGATTTGATTGATGATTGGAAACATGCAGCTACAAATTAAATAACGGCTAGCACGTGCGCTATTTTCTCTTTGGTCGTTTCGTTATGCATCATCTCTCCCATACCGTAATACCTAGTTAGAAAGAGACTACTAGGTTTGCACAATTTTAGTCAGACTTGACTACTAAACATATCAAGGCTTATTATGACGATGAGTTTAATATTTTACTCAAGGCCACTTTTCAAAATTTTTTTTCAAGGCACATTTTTTTACAAAGGGGATAAAACCGTTGGTGGAAACAAGATCGTATATATTTACTAGCTGTTTCCCGTGACTCCGTCTGTGAATAATCCGTTTATCGCTATCCCGCGGGAACTAAACATATTCCTGCCGGGATAATACTCTCCTGTCCTGTTCAGGGTTTCACATTATGTTCATACCAAATTTCATTTCATCATCATTAATCATTATCCAAGCATATATACGTCCCACTGCTGGGCACAGGCCTCTTCTCAAAATGAGAGGGCCCAGGGATAATGAGAGGTAAATTTCATTTAAATCGATTAATTGGTATAAAACTTAACAGACGGACAGAGTTAATTTCTTTAGCTTTTATGATATTAGTACCTATCTATGTATTACTACAAATTAAATAGGTCCAATAATTACGTAAAGTTTTGGTTAAGAAATTAAGATAACACTTTCGCGCTATTTCGGGCAAAAATGGATAGCACCAAGGAATAAGGATTTCGTAAAAGATATCACATTGTTGCCAAAGAATCTTTGGCATTCCACATTATGATAATACAAAAGCTAATTGGGGCCTGTTGATAAGATTGTCTATTTTAGTGCAACAAAATAATAACAACCTTAAGTACAACGGCAGGTAGCTTTTAGATAGTGGAAAGTTCAAATAGTTCTGCATGGTAAGATAAACGGTAGTAAACTAGGCTTATTTAAATGGAAATATGACGTGCGTGTCGCTTTACTGTTTACTTCTTCGTCGATTTCTATGGAAAACCAAATAGATGCAATATATTTTATTGTCCTAAATACCGTTTTGAAATCGAAACTTACGTTCGCAGAAAAGTTGTATGTACCTACATGCATTTACTTTTTATTTAGGATACATTAAAGTTACTGACGAAACCATACGCAAAACGTTAACTCTTACAGGGAAAAAGTATTTTCTAGATTTTAGCTATTAGGGGTCTGGTGTTTCAACATACTTACTCTGTTGTGTGTCTGATATTTTATGTAACATATCCTAATAAATAAATGCGAAGTTTTGTATGTGTGTGTGTTTGTTACTCCTTCACGCTAAAACGACTGGACGAATTCGAATGAAATTTGGTTTAAAGACTGGACGTCTAGATTAATACATTGGTAGGTTACTTTTTATCTCGAAATTCCCATAAGACCGGTATAATCGAATAAAAAAAACAGTGTTGACAGGTCCTAAGTGTTCAATATAGCTGATCAATTTCATGTCTAGGCAAAAAAGTTACCTAAAATTAATTAATTAAGTGATTGTATTCTATTACTTGCCAAACAACTTGAGCACACTCAGCAACAAAGATATGAATACAGCCAAAGTGCAAAAAATATGCATACACGACCTTAATGTTGAGGCAATAAAGTCCTGTTTGCATATTTTTGGGACTTCAAACGTATTTTCGTTGCTGACTGTACCAATTAATAGTCAATCTGCTTCATGGAATTATTTGACACTTAATAACAAATAGGTACATATCGTCACTACTTTAAAAAAAACTCGTACCTCAAAATAGATAACTTTCTGAGTGAACTTTATGAATGCCAAGGTTCAATTTTGTTGACATGTTGATTTTAGATAAGAGATTTTTTCAAAGTAATGACGATATATTAGAATAATGACATGATTGAGCCTCTGCCTGTTTGTTTACGTCTGTTTTAAGCTAATTATAATAATGGATTAATGACTGTTTTAAACAAATACCCAGCATTGAATAAGCAATTATATTTTATTACTTAACCAAGAAAAAAATTATATATTTAATAGGTACCGTACAGTCACCAGCACCAATATTCGACACGGCAAAGCGTGCACAATTATTTGATACGACTCTATTTATAGGACCAGAAAAATGCGTCATATTTTTACAAGCTCTGCTGTAGCAGATATTAATGCAGGTGACTGTACATGTATATGTATGACTAGTAAAAAAACCGTAGTGGCCTAGTGACTGTAATAAAAAAAAATATGCAACTCAGTTTATGTTGGCCGTATAAATTCATTTTTCGGCAATTTAGTTTCAAAATATTGTTGTTTGCTTTTATTTATTTTCTCATCTTTATTCATCATCATCATCATCTCAGCCGTAGGACGTCAACTGTTGGAAATAGGCCTCCCCAAACTTTATTATAAGGACATTAAAGTCATTATTCATAAAAAAACTTAATTGGACAAAATGGAAACAATATAGGATCAGTCTCGTCGCATGCCTATCCATCCGTCCAAAATTAACCATCTCCACCCCTAACCTTATCTGAAGCTATATTAATTATAATTTTGGAATAAAAAATATAAAAAATAGTTGTATGCTTAGGTAAGTATTACAGGAAAGATTTTTTTTTATATTTTGTTTTTTTTTCAAAATTTTAATGTTTTGTTGCATCACATTTTTTAAATTTCTTACAACACGTAATTGTCACGCCCCTGTTGTAGTCTATAGGTACAGGAAAATCAAATAAATTGTCCAGTCAACCGTTTCAATCAATGCAGCAGATGCAATTTTAAGAAGAGGACACAGAAAACATAATTATGAACACAAGTACCGGAAAACAACATTAATTTAATACCAAATGAGTACTTTATATAATTTAGTTACAACTAGCTGTTGGCCGCCGTTCCGTCCGCGCAGAATTCGTTTATCGGTATACCGCCGAAATTATGCAATTTTCCGGGATAAAACTATTCTATAATCTGTCCCCAGGATTTAAACTATCTATCTACCGAGTTTCATATAAATCGTTTTAGCAGTTTAGTTTAGACATAATAAGGTAATAAACAAACAAACATTCGCAGTTATAATATTAGTGGGATGCTTAGAACTTAGAAGACTGTAACCATATTATTATTTCAAAATCATTAAAAGCATTTAAATTTCATAATATCTAACATGACTGCAGTGAATGCAAATCATTATTTGCAGGTTTTCGTTTTTTTCAATTAAATTGTTGAAAATAGAAGAAAAGCAGCAGTTTGCAGGTGGTAGGACCATGTGCAAGGTCCGCCCGGATTGCTACCACCATCTTGCTCGCTAATCCTGCCGTGAAGCAGCAGTGCTAGCACTGTTACTAGTGCACTGTTGTGTTTCGGCGCGGAGAGTAAGACAACCAGTGAAATTACTGGCACTTGAGGTATTCCAACTTAGGCCTCTAGTTTGGCAACACATCTACAATACCCCTGGTGTTGCAGATGTTTATGGGCGGTGGTGATCTCTTACCACCAGGAGACCCACTTGCTCGTTTGCCTTCAGGTCGAATAAAAAAAAAAAGTTTTTTTTTTTTTTTTAATTTTTGCATATTATTTACTTGACTTGTGTGGAATGCGAGGTCATGCTACCCTAGTATTTTAATCAAAATTCTACATCTTTAGTCACATCTGCATTTACCTGCCATCATGTAAGATAGCGTCATATTGCAAAATGTCATAATTAACAAGGAAAATGGTAATGACTTTTTCTTTGAAAAGGTTCCATGGTGGCTCATGAATGAACATGTTCACTGATAGTACCCAAGATATGGAATGTACTAGAATGACAATTTTTTTTCATACATAATGAAACTACAGCTATAGCAGTACTCTAACTCATTATTACACGTTGTTTCAGCAGTAGTGTAACATTTGTTGTAAGTTGTACATCACATAACAATAAAAAATTGCTACATATCATTGCTATGGGTTTTGCACGAGAAACACTGTATTGTCTTTGCAATTTCGAATAATTACTGTGTTAGCCGTACCATTATATAACATGGTTCGTATTTTACAGTAATGCCCTTTACCACCGGCGAATCTGTTAAAGGCCTTGACCAAGCAGGATTCAGTTTCTTTGCCTGCACATCCTTGTGAGGATGAGCCAGCCATTTAAGTTAAGAGTTAGCTATAGAATATGTGTATGTTGTATATAGCCGCAGGCTCACGGTGGATGCAGGCCGCTGCCAACCGAAGCAACTGGAGGTCTATGGGGGAGGCCTATCTCCAACAGTGGACGTCCTACAGCTGAGATGATGATGATGATGATGATAGAATATGGAAATCATATTGCATAAAGTGATTGATAAATTAGTTTTCATCAAAAAAATATAAATACAATCCAATAAAAATAAAATCATATTGTTACAGAAATACTCAGAAGTGGCAAAAATTTGAAGATAGATAACTGTTATAAAATCACAAGCATTACTCATACATAAAAACTATGCTTGCTTTGCATTATAAATACTAAAGTTGTATGTTTAAACTCAATTTTGCAACCTTTCATTTAACTTCACCTTGTATATTTGTTTGTCGCTAAAAGCGTACAACTTAATTCTGATCCACTATGAGTGGTTGGATTGACTTGAAAGAAAGTAAGATTTATTTTAGCTCCATAAGAACTACCTAAGACTAAGACTAAAACTAGGACTTGAACTATATTACTTGGTGACACGACAAGATACCAAAAAGGGTCTCCACCCAGCATGTGTTGCCGCACATTATGTGCAGTAACGCTGGTTTTCTGTGGAGCCCAAACTTGCCCATTTGAAATTTGGTAGGTATACATAATGTGGGTTAGTAGGTTGGATGATAGTGCTAGTACTGTCAACAAAAAGTATAAGCTTGCAGTAAAAGTAAAGAATGTAACTATAAAATAATATTAGATTCTAGCATAGTACAAAGTACAAAACAGTTCGGCCTAATAAGCTGCTAACCTTCAGGCAACCTGTTTAAATTGTTACAAAATCATTTGCTGTTTTGTGTTAGACTATGGCTAGAGCTTTAACCTAGCAGGGCTTTGCAGATATTAATTAAAAAACAAACAACTTTGAGCAATCATTTGACAAGGAGAAAGTGAGCAGACTCCATACGGCTTTGGAAGCAATTTTCCAGGAAATGCTTAATAATTTGAAAGGTATTGAGTTTAAATAAAGGCTGGTGCCAATAAAAGGTCATCACTTACCTCCTTTTTTGATTACTAGGCTTTGAAGACATCTCGAATATTATCTGAATGACACTATTATGAAACTTCGCGATATGACCACAATCTTAGAACACTGCCAAGGAGAGCATCACATCGCTTTTCACGATTTTTATATTAGTTTTGTTTTCTTTAACGCCTCAATTTTATATCACTTTGCACGAATTATGTCATTTTACAATGCACTTCACGTAAAAATATACTTTGTTGTTGTGAACTTGCACAGTAGACACGCACCACGAATCGCTTCAGATAATTTTGACAAAGCGCGTTTGTCATTTTGTGTTCCAAACCAAAGATTGCTTGTGATTGGTTACAATACGAACAGTTAAATACAATGCCTCAATAATGGCCAATAGCAAGCGTGTTGTGTAAAATGACAACGATAACAGACTAATGACGAAGTAGGAGTTTCAGAAATATTTAATAGATGACGCTGTTCATATTGTGCAGTGAATGTGACAGGCTGATGAAAATAATGGCGAAAGTATTTGACTCGCAGAATTTGAACAACAAATATTATTGATCACTAATAAAGACTTATTAACAGTCATTATTATTAAAATTTTATTTCGTTACTTCATGTCTGATTAAGATAAAATTAGTAAATTCAATGTAAGTCGCCACGTAGCGACATCTATGTACATTTTGATGAACAAGTTTTCTTTGCTTGTTATTTCTTCTGTCAGTAGATGTCACTACTTAACAGCTGTTATTCCTAAACAAACTTATTTTTCGAACTTTTGACCAATTTTATGTGTTGAAACCATGTTGAAACTGAAAGCCTCAATAAATGATACTAATGATTAACAATATTGGTCAGATCTAAATATCCATTCCTGAAGCTTTTCAAATCTCAATGCTGATTTTTGAAATCACTTCTTCTGTGAAAATAATTGAAAATATCATTAGAAAGCGAAAAAAAAATACAGCGCTAAATAGATACCTACCTAAATAAAAATGCTCGTATATCGTTGTATCTATGATCACCTGCGTTTCGTTTAAATAGCAGTGTTCAAATAAATAAAAAATATTACTTGATCTACCGTCTACTACAAATGGTTGTTTCACGGGGTCCTCCCATATATTTAAATATTTAAAATAAACTCCCAAACCGGCGTCTAATACAAACACATTTAGGCACAATGTCTGTGATAAATCTATCTAGCTGTAGGTACCACACACTATAGTATTTACGGATAAATACTGATAAATACAACCTAGGGCTCTTCAAGGCTAGAGTGAATAGGCTGTTTGTTACTAAACCAGTGTGATGCACTTGGCCTCATCTGCACTTTTCATCAGGTGAGATAGTAGCTGATAGTAGTCACTCACGGTCAGTTTTATTGAAAAAAAAAAAAGCTTATTCAAACCAAATTCCTGGCTCATTCTGACTTTTGTGTCCATCCTATAATCTCGATCTACGGATCACGTCAAAAACACAATGTCGACCGCTCCTTTTGACTGATAGGGTAGTAGAGCCATGGCTGTAACATATAATATCATTGGGTAGAGCCAACGTAGAGCACAGCAGGGCTACCACGAAACTCGAAACTCGAAGTTCGTGTCGTGCGGTCCCTCTGACACTTATACTATTTAATACGAGAGCGAGAGGGACCGCGCGACACGAACTTAGAGTTTCGTAGTAGCCAGAACGTTGACACAACTTTTTTTTTTTTGTTATGCTACGCTACTTCGTGACGAAGTCGTCGATGTCGTTTCTATTTCTATCAAGCTCTTTTTAAATAAGCAAGCGGGGTGCGGTGCGGTGAGACAGGAGCGGAGCGTGCATGCCACTGGCGGCGGCTAGTGGTGATGGTGACTAAATACTTCGCAACACTTTCCTCCACATAAGCATGTGGCGGAAAGTGTTGCGAAGTATATCCCCTTGCTTGTCAAAGTCAAAGTCAAAGACAAAATCTCTTTATTCAATTTAGGCTACAATAAACACTTACGAACGTCAAAAAATTTTACCACCGGTTCGGAAAAAACCTCCGTTGAGAAGAATCCGGCAAGACACTCAACGAGGTATTTTTTTTTAAAACAGATTCACAAAATTTATAAATGATATCTATATACTATTATTTAACACAATTTTATTTTTAACACTTGGTATATCGTCACTACTTTGAACGAAGCCCGTATCTTAAAATCGGTAATTTTACTGAGTGAACTTTATGAACATTATTTTAAGAGTCAATTTTGTTGACGTATTAATTTGAGATACGAGATTTTTTTAAAGTAGTGACGATATACTAAATTGTAGGTAGGACTTTGTGCAAGGTTCGCCAGGACTGCTACCACCATCTGGCTCACTAATCCTGCTGTGAAGCAGCAATGCTTTAACTGTTGTGTAAGACAGCCGGTGAAATTACTGGCACTTGAGGTACCCCATCTTAGACCTCTAGGTTGGCAACGCATCTGCAATCCCCTTGATGTTACAGGTTCCTATGGGCGGTGGTGATGTCTTATCATCAGGAGACCCACTTGCTCGGTTGCCATCCAGTCAAATAAAAAAAAAACCTGACTCCACTGAGCTGTTTCCAATAGAGCTGCGCTGAGCGACGATAGGTAAACGAAGCATTCCTATTGGTTCATGACAATTATGACAAACACGTTCTTCACAACACCATCCTTGCACATCTCTGGTGGAAACACATCCCAAACCGGGTAACAGAACTAGTTTTATGATAAAGCGCCTCGCAGGTACAGATATGAATCTACCGGGTTAATCATTTGGACCTTTATGACAGCCATTGCATCATAAAAAACGTTCTATAAATCATAAAGGGCATCTTTTCCGGCTTATTTGAGCATTGGAATGTCAAATATAAATTCTTAATGCTTAATCAGTGCGAAAGGAACGAAATGGGTAAAGGGATAGTTGCACCACTATTTATTTATTCAGCGAAAAGTCTTTGCGATCGGATACGTACTTACCTTTGTTCAGAAATGGTTCAGAGGAAGTTCAGAGTAAGTATTTTATTTGTAATTATTTTATCATGAAAAAATAACTTTCTGCCAAGTTTCTTGCGGCGCATTCTTCTTGGCAATGATGGTCTTTCCGAAAGCGCTGGTAGTTTAAAAAATGACGTGTAAAAGTGCCCATTGCGGCCTATTTACTGAATAAATGATTTGAATTTGAATTTGAATTAGCGGGTTAGTTATTCAGTGTCCTACGCTTATTGTCTTACGCTTAAATTGGAAATAGAAATACAGAATATGTTGCTAAAGTTGAATTTTCAAATTATCGGACACGTCTTGTTGACATTATTGTTTTTCACCATTATGTTTGGTAGATGGTACAGTCAGCAGCATCAATATCTGACGCAACAAAGCGTGAATAACTATTTGATACAAATGTGACTCTATTTCTAGGGCCGTTAGGACGTGTCAGATATTTTTGCACGCTTCGCTGTGGTAGACATTAACAGGTGACTGTACCAATACAAATCTTACGGATAAGTGTATGTACAAGTGATTACATAATCGAATTAAACAAAGCGTTACAGTTTTTACCACTATGATAACCACCGCCATGCTACGGCGTTAAAATTAAAAAATAAGTTAAGCACCCCCTCAGGCTTACCAACCATAGACATAGAGTTACAAGAGGCCCCGATTCTGTATTATCCAAGTGATTTTCAAATATCAAAGACGAAAAAATCCAAATCGGACTTATCTCACTCCGATGAACCACAGTATATATATAAGCTAAAGCAGTATGGAAGCTACGAACAAATCGATCGAAACGAACACACTCACACAGACGCGCGTTCTACACGGCCTGCACTGCACTACCGCGGTACTGCAGTACCGCGAGACCCCCTTAGAGGCCGTGTAGGTAGAGCGCGCGTCTGTGTGAGTGTGTTCGTTTGAATCGTAGCTTCGTAGCTTACATACTGCTTTAGCTTATATATATACTGTGGATGAACTCTTATTTTAAAACACTTCATCTAAATGTTAGAAACTTGTTTAAATACTCAGAAGACCAACGGAGGTTTTTTGTCATTAGATCTTGATTTCTAGATTATACATGTTTTGAGATACTGAGAGCTTTTATCCACCATTCTCTGATAAGTTTCTGATTTTCGTATAAAAGATTTTTCTAATGCCATCTCTGTTTATATTTAGGTACTGTAGCTTATTGGTTTGACCTATGATCTCCCATGCACAGGGTTGTGGGTTCTAGCCCAGGCTTGCACCTATTAGCTATTTCGGAATTTAAATGCACTTGACGGTAAATCTTCTTTCAAGCCTAGAGTGAATAGGCTGTTATTGAACTAGCGAGTTGCATCTTAGGGTCAAATGCGCTTTCGGCAGCTTTGGCTTTCCACCATCAAAGATAGGGGTCAATGAGGGTCAGTCAGTTTTTGAAAAAAAAGTTTTTTTTTTATTCGTCTGGAAGGCAAACGAACAAGTGGGTCTCCTGGTGGTAAGAGATCACCACCGCCCATAAACATCTGCAACACCAGGGGTATTGCAGATGCGTTGCCAACCTAGAGGCCTAAGTTGGAATACCTCAAGTGCCAGTAATTTCACCGGCTATCTTACTCTCCGCGCCGAAACATAACAGTGCAAGCACTGCTGCTTCACGGCAGGATTAGCGAGCAAGATGGTGCTAGCAATCCGGGTGGACCTTGCACAAGGTCCTTCCACATGCAAAATAGCACCTGCTAATCCTGCTATACATAGAGTAAATACGAGTATCTCTCGCTGCAATATCACTTAAGTTTGTCGAATATGCTCCCTAGTTCAAGCAGTCCAAGACTGTTTAGACCCTTGGACGATATTAATTATCGATAGAATACATGATGTAGATAAATCACCGGTTAATTGCACCGGTCGAGACGTACACGCTCTAATGGTGGCCATTAATTATTTTGAAGTCCCGTCATGAGTGGAAAAAAATTAGGGGCCCTTAGGAGTTTGAAGAGCTTTTATACCTTCTGAGCTGGCAACGTTGCATTTTTGTTAGTTTTCTCGATTGTTTCATAAAAATTTAATGAAAAAGAAAAATGTAGTCTGATAGAACTATCCCTATCCTACTTGATTTTATAAATACGAAAATAACTCTGTCTGTCTGTCTGTTACGTCTAAACCACTGAATCGATTTTGATGAAATTTGGTATATTGGTAGTTAGAACCCCAAGGATCAACAAAGGATACCTTTTATTCAGGTAGAGGGCGCCATGCGCGATAACCGCTGAAGTCGCGGGCATAAGCTAATTTTTAATATATTATAAGTTAATGACGTGTCTATTCCAATAATTATACGTGATACACTTTTATATTCTTTAAAAACGAACAAATGTTTATTAACGGTTTATTCTGTAACGCATAATTATTGGAGTAGACACACACAAATATTTGACACCGCTAGTTCGACAAAACGCCAATTTCGCATATAGGTACTCTCAAACTAATTGAATCGTGACCCACTGTGGAACATTTTAGAAAAATATATATAATAATATAATAATATAATAATAGTGATATCACATTGCTAGACAAGAGAATTTATTATGACACTTAGGTACCAACTGTGAGAGCCTTATACGGTATGTCAGGAATCAAATGGCTCGACTGTACTTAACATGTAGTCAGGTAGAGTCTGGTAGAGTAGAGATAAAACTGTAAAAGTGTACAAACCCTATAATGAAATGAAGACTCTCACTTGACTATTTTATTCGGAAGGTAAAATTACATTTTTATTATTAAGAATTACATCGTAAATCATTTATAATATTGATATAATGAAGCTTCTGTTTCTAATGGCACATTAATTGTATAAATTCTATCGCTAATGGTTAGCAAAAGTACGTTTAAGTACTAGTTAGAATCTATTTGTCATACTATTTTATATAATACTAGCTTATGCCCGCGACTTCGTCTGCGCGGATCTAGGTTATCGCGCGGTGGCGCCCTCTACCGGAATAAAATGTATCCTATGTTGATCCTTGGGGTTCAAACTATCTATATACCAAATTTCGTCAAAATAGGTTCAGTGGTTTTGACGTGAAAGCGTAACAGACAGACAGACAGACAGAGTTACTTTCGCAATTATAATATTAGTAGGGATTCTAGTGGTTTTAATTAAACTTTATATTATGTAGGTAGTTGTAGATATATCGTGTACTCTAAAAAGACAGTCATTTTCTTTTTCTAAGCCGCTACACTCTTGATAGAGTTATTAAAAGCTACTTTGTTGACTGTACTTTTTGTTGACTGTACTTACATTGTCACTCAAGCTACATTTGCGTACTTTTCAAGTCGATGCTATTAACTGTTAAATAGTTCCGTCCTGCAGAGACGATCCTGGCTGGACTATCAGGATTTCACTAGTAGATTATTGTATTATTACGTGATTTGTATAAGTGTTCCACATTTCTGGTCAATCTGACTACTGGAAGTTGGTTTAATTTAACTTGCAAGATTTGATAATAGACTGAAAGACAGACAACAGGATAAAGGGACAGATGAAACTAAATAAAAGCTTGTAAAATTGGGTTGCGGTTGTCCCTTGCTTACCTACCACACCGCACTTCTGGAGTCCGGAGATCTTAGTATGTAGTTGACAACAGTTCAGTAGCTAGTAGTAGTGTGGTGGTATCATCTAACTACTTGTACGAACTCACTTGAAGTAATAGTTTTACAATGTGCCGCTAGATGTCGCTATCAAACTCAGTCCCCATCCTACATCGCGCTGTTAAGATTTTTCTTGGTTTAGTGACTACTTTTCGAGACTCTACCTTAGTTATCGCTTCTCGGCCTTTTGGCTAAGATCAAAGTGTAGTATCTGTTCTTTTCAGCTTAATATCTGAAAGTTCCCTCACTGAGGGACCAGTATATTAAACTGATTTTTGTATCTCGACGGGATGTTCGGGGCTCGCTCCACTCCCGTCACGGGTCGGCCCGGCATTGCAGTGCCGCCGGGATTGGCCCACATAATACTTTGAAAATATCGTATAAGCTGTTATAAAACCAGCTTTTCACTGCTCACTAAATAGAACAAGTACGATACTAGTGTAGAATCCCTAATATGTATACTGACAAGTACAAATCGTCACTACTTTGAAAAAAATCTTGTATCTAAAGTAATAAGTCAACAAAATTGAACCTGGACTTAATGTTCATAAAGTTCACTCAGAAAATTATCTATTTAGTATTTTGAGATACGAGTATTTTTAAAAGTAGTGACGAAATGACGGGTCATTTTCTCTATTAATATTATGCGTACGAAATGCGACCCGTTATTTTGCTCATAATTGTAGGTAACATATTTAAAGCAAAACGAGTAGATGTAGACATTTAACGAAGATAAACTGTATTCTAATGGTTCTTCCGAAGAGATAAGATCGTTTAGCTTAGACTACACGAGAGCTAACGAGTGGTTCCAAGCAGCGGCGCCTTTGGTTAATTCCACAATTTACGGCACTTTATTAGATTAAATGAAAGAATAGATGAGTTATTATGATTCCTTCTTATGAAAAAGATGTCTTTGTATTAAAAACATCTCTGTAAGGCCTCAATGTGTTTTTGTACGTATTTTTGATACTACCAGTGCTTTTGGAAAGACTATTATTATTTAACTTACAGAAAGTCTAGTCTTACGCATCTGCAATACCCCTGGTGATGCAGATGTTTGTGGGCGGTAGTGATCTCTTACCACCAGGAGACCTACTTGCTCATTTGCCTTCCAGTCAGATAAAAAAAAAATCTCACTGTCTTCAAAACTAAAATCAAATTGCAGCACTAATGTAAAACAATTTTACTAAAACTGAAGTAGATAAGAATGATTTAATCTAAAAAAAAGCGTAATTCGCTAGCGGCCAATTAAAGTAATGGTCTATTATAGAAATACCTAGATCAACTTACTAACCAGAAGACCTAGAACTAGAACTAAAACCAAACCGCAGCAGAAGGGCTACTACGAAACTCGAAACTCGAAGTTCGTATCGTACCGTCCCTCTCGCTCTCGTATTAAATAGTATAAGTGTCAGAGTGATCACACGACAAGAACTTCGAGTTTCAAGATTCGGAGTAGGCCTTCAGGAGGGTTTCATCTTTAGTCTTTAGCCCGCTCCACATGTTATGGTAACGTTGGATGAAATAAGGAAGGCAATTACTTGTTCGAAGATTATATTCTTCCATACCGCTGTAAACTACAAAGGCGCCCTTTATGATCGACACTAGCATTTTCCCGCGGCTTCACCCGCGTGTAATACGATTATCTCGCGCTGTTCCCGCGGGAACTGTGCCTTTTCCGAGATAAAAAAAAGCCTATGCCACTCTCTTACCCATAAACTATCTCTATGTCAAAAATCACGTCAATCCGACGATCCGTCACTACGTTTTGAGGTAAAAGACCAACAAACATACAAACACACAAACATACACACTTTTGCATTTATAATATTAGCACTGTCCTGTTGGAGCCGTAAATAAACCATTTTTCTTTCTTTTCTTTCATTAATAGGTAATTAACGTATCTCTAAATTTACGAATTCAACAAATTACCATCGATGCATATAATCGTTTTCTAGAATAATTAACAAGTAGTTGAAACGGTAAGTAATGCAGCGAACATGACTTCAATTACCAGAAGCCAAGAGGTCATAAAATGGCGCTTGCTTTTCTCATTGGCTGTTAGAGTCACTTACTGATTTGGCGTGCAGTAACAACTCGGTTTTACCAGATTGCATAAATTATTACAAGGCGTAAATAAAGACTGTAGAAAGAGCAAAGTGTGTACTACGAGTAACTGCGGGGTGTTGCATCTAACAACGGTCGAAGGAAAATCGCGTTCCAGCGTGGAACCTTTGTGCTACTTACGTCATGTTAACATTCCACACATTTGCCAAAGAAATCATTGCGGAATTGATCGTGAAAAGGTTCCACGAGTCATTCTGTCATCGTTCATCCACCATTACCTCTCATATTTAGTTTTTTTTTTTTTTTTTTTTACCGTACTATGGCAAAACCTACCAGACACTGGCAAAATTGTCCACCAATGGACAGAGCCACATTTTTCTAAAAAAAAGAAAAGGTTCCACTTAACCGAACCCAACTAACAGTTCTGTCAATTTTCAGGACACAACGGATTGTTTACTAAAAATGTTTTCTACACAAGGGTCCATTTCAAAGGGTAGTAATCAACGTTCCGATCTTTTATCTATCTGTCACAAATCTGTATCTTTTGTAACGTAAATTCTAGTGAATTCGTTTGCGAGAGCCTGAACGTTAGTCAATTGAACCTCTAATCGTAAATAATTTTTAATATTCCCCAGTAAAAACTTCTAAGAAACCAATATGGAAAATTTCTTTTTTCAGTAATTAAAGACTTCTTAACATTGCTTTATAATTGTTCTGAAAATCTGTTCTCCGAAATTAATTCTCATTTAGAACTCGATGTAAAGCGATCAATTATAATTAATAGCGCGACCTTGCTCACTTAGGAAGTTAAAAAGACAGCACTCGATATTAACGTTGAGATTATACACTGTGTTTTAAAATGAATTCGGAATATTTCAGATTTAGTTTG
This sequence comes from Choristoneura rosaceana, assembly GCA_037349165.1. NCBI lineage: Eukaryota > Metazoa > Arthropoda > Insecta > Lepidoptera > Tortricidae > Choristoneura > Choristoneura rosaceana. The sequence continues at coordinate 2,040,054 of JAZBNJ010000033.1, forward strand.
AAATTTTTTCAGGATTTGTTGATTGTGAGTGACAAATTCCATACATTTGTCGATGTTTAAAGTGTTTTTATATGAATCGCAAGGGAATATCGGGACAAAAAGTAGCTTGTGATTTATTTTCAAGATCCAGTTTTCTGCATAACAAATTTTACCATTTAACCGTTAAAATTAACGTGAAAGAGTAAACTAAATTTTTATGGTAGAGTCGTTCTACGAAAATCTATATTTGTTACTTTTTGGACAGATTGCTGGAATATTTTTTTATAAATGTGGACAATTTGGATAAAAACACCTAGATTCTTTTTTCCCATTCTGTCAGGTGCATGTTAAAGTGCATGTTGGTTGTGAAAACGAAATTGACACATTTTACGACGCTAACATACAATGCAGGTATTATGTATACGTTTTTGAGACTTTTATCCTTCGATTCCTGCGCCGCTATTAACTTTTATTAGTATTTTTCGAACGCGCATGTGCGTTTGTAGCATACGAAAAAAACTTCAAGAGTCACAACTCGTTATATTATTGTAACGTTGGATTACGTCCTACAAAAATTACCTGACAGAAGAATAAGCTCAATTATCTTAATTTATTTTTAAACTGTCTTATTACCGTATTTAATCAATGATTTATTTATCCTGCAACCTAAACAGCCCTAATTACTTGTTGGACTTAACTTTCTGATGTATATCACAGTTTATGGTTTCCGGTACTGCGTCGAAAGGTGGTGAACACAGGTTGATGGTAAACATGGAGTTAAGGAATGTTAAGTAAGGAATTAATGGCTTGTTCAATCATATTATTAAGTAATCATCATCATCATCATCATGGAAATTATTAAATATTAACTTTTGCCCGCGGCTTTGCTCGCGTTGAATTCGGTTATCGCGCTGTTCCCTCGGAAACGTGCATTTTTCCGGGATAAAAAGTAGCTTATGTCACTCTCGGGCCCCCAAGCTATCTCTATGCCAAAAATTACGTTACTACATTTTCAGATACAATTGGACACGATTTTTTGTCTTTTGTCGATCAAGTAATCATATTCAGTTAAATTTCAGCGTTACTAAAAAGTGCTAAAAAGTGTCGCCTGTCACGCTTCATAATTTTGTAATTTTTATGTTTGATTTTTTGTTGTAAACAAAAGAAAAAATACGTGTTCCAAATTGTAATATTTGTTTTTACCTAGGAACAATGATATTACTTCATATTACATATAAAATATTATTGCCCAGGAAACAATCCAATTGACAACTGGTACCGTCAGCCAAATATGTGGTCTACCACCCTAAAATTGATACCTAATCGTTTGCATGTCATAAAACAATAATGCCATAAGTCGTAAGTCATTTATTTGCAGAAAATAATGTACAATAAGATAGTGGATAGGAACAATAACGACACAACTAGGTATTTAACTACACAGTAGCATGCAAATTACCTATTAAAAAAAAAACTTCATTGTATAATTCAAATACAAGCAAATTAAATACTATATTTATATTAATAAAAAATTACCCTTTGCTAGACAGAAATTCTTAGATGGTGTAGAAGCTTGCCAATAGACGTGTCTGTCAGGTTCGACTTTAGCGACATATTCATTTGATAGGAACTTGTTTAAAAATTGATAGACTACTTATTTGGCCGAGGGTACAACATAAAGTGTTTAAGAATTTGGTGGTTGGGTGCAATATTGATTAAGTATAAAACAGATGCGTTTTATGGCTGGCTGGTATGCGCCTCAGACGAGTTTTGACGATCGGTTATCAATGTCAATCGTGAGAAAGAACGACTTCTATCTCCTATTCCATAAAGTTGATAGATCAATATGGTATCTAATTAAATTATCTGAAATAGCCTTGAGCCATGATACATGGCTTTGGTGTGTATCTAGGAGAGTGCAGCACAAATCTGGGGGCACGGCAGTGCCCCCGCCAAGTCGAGCAAAAAAAAAACAAAGGCACGGCCGTACCATACTTTTCTCGAAGCCATTCAGGCTATTTTCATTTTGTTATGGCTAAAGCTAGAACCCTGAATTTTCAGTTACCTATAGGGCCTAATGGGACTTAGATATATTATCAATTACATTCAGTTCGAACACGTAGATTAAGAACTATCACATGTTAAAGTTCCTCAGTTTTGTCACTGACATACCTATACACTGACTTTTGATCATCATAATTCTAAGGTACTTCTAGCAGACCCACAAGCTCCAAATTTTAAACATAGTAAGTTTTTAGCCTACATAGTCACAGAAAAATCCAAAATGTTGCAATTTCAGTCACGTTTCAAAGTTATATAAACTGCACAAGTAAGTTTGTAATCCCATATAAATACTAGCGATTACAAAGTTACACAGCAATGACTTTATTGAACGTAGTCGTATTGTATACGTATTAATGTTGAGTCTTAATACTCAGGTATTAAGGGTATTAAGGGTTAAAATGAAATTGTTTATCTTACTAATGTAATAAGTACCAAAGTTCGTTTGTTTGTGAATGTGTGTGCGATGCGAGTGGACGCGAGGATGGACGATGGAAATTGGAATATGGATGATGGACAATGGATAATGGTCGATGGACGATGGGTAGAAAATGGACGTTGGACGATGGAGTGTGGACGATGGACGATGGGCGACGGACGATGGCCAAGTCATTATGTGTTTAAAAAATAATATGGTTTACTCTTTATTTGAGAACTATAAACTGTATTTTTCTATGGTTTTAAAATAAGCAAGTTGGTGAAAATCGAGTTCTATGGAAACCCCCCGGTACTGACAAAAATAACCGACTTGGTATAACATTGCATCTCAAACCTTTTTAGCATTACAAGAACTGCATTGCGTTGCGAGACTTGCAGCTTTTTACATGTAATGTTTTTGGTGGGATTAAGTAATACGAAAAGTAAGTGTAGCTTATAAATTAAAAGTTAGACTGTACAGTTACCAGCACCACTATCTGACATATGAAGGCGTGTTAAGACTCTATTTCTAGAGCCGGTAGGACGTGGCAGATTATTAATACAGGTGACTGTACTAACTACTACGGATATGTAAGTGCTATAAAAACAAAACAAAAAAAAAATCTTATTTTTTTTTGTTTGGTATTCTGTAAATTTCATCTAAGTCTACAAATTACCTACTAAAAGAACAACTAAAGGTAATATTCTAAATAGGTACTTAATAATTCAGTGAAGAATTCCTAAACCTGTTCTTTTATCAATGTCAAACCATAGGTACATCAAAGTGCGAATGATGACTAAAAATCAACTTATTTAATAGTAATAAAGTACTAGAACATTTAAATGTTAATCATGAACATAAATACATCTTAAATAAAGCTTTCTATAAATTTAGCAAAGCTAAGTAAATGGCAATAATATGATAATTTAACCGACGTCGCCTCGACAGCATTCTAACTTACGATTTCTTCAAACGGCTTGATATCTAGCAGAAACAATTCGGTTACTTAGGTATACCTATTTTATTTGATGAAGGCAAACTAAAGGCTGACCAGATTTATAAATAAAAAACCTCGCCATATCGTGAAAAACCTATAGAACTAATTTCTTAGTAGGGATGATGATGATGAGGTATACAAGAATAGTAGAGTAGTAGAGGCTTTTCTAATAATATAGATAGCCTGAATGGCTTCGAGAAAAGTATGTTATAGCCGTGCCTTTTGTTTTGTTTTGCTCGACTTGGCGGGGGCACTGTCGTGCCCCCAGATAGTAGGTAACATCGCAGATGGTCCTGACCGCACGCTGGTTTGACTTTTCCCCGACAATCCTTTCTTCTCGTTCCGCTCGACTATCTCCCAATCTTGAAGGTGCAGGCCCTTTACTACGAAGCGCAAAATTCGAACTCCGTGTCTTACCGTCTCACTGACGCCTATACTATTTAAAACGAGAGTGAGAGGGACGGTGCGATACGAACTTCGATTTTCGAATTTCGTAGTAGCCCCTCTGGAGCCCATCGGGAAATTAATGGAGCCCCAAGGAATTTTAATGCCCGCAGTTATCTGGAACTGATCGTGCGATAAAGTTTTACACCGATTTATCTGAACTTTTGAATAATGATGTAATCTTTGGGTTAAAAAAGTCGTGGCTTAACATGGTCTCTCAAGCAGATGATCCTGGGTTCAAACCCGAACTCGGATCTCTTGAGTTTTTCGAAACGCATGTGCGGAAGTGGTGCGGAATTACGGTTGAAATTTACCACACTCTGCGTGAAAGAAAACATCGTGAGGAAGATTTTCTATCGTTTGCCCGAATTTCATATGCACGAATGTATCGTTTTCTAGAATTTACATTTGCATTAAGTAGTTTGAATTGTAAATTTCATATGTTTTATATGTACAATAAAGAGTTACAATACAATACAATACAATTTTATTTCTGAAATAGTAATTTCTTCAGTCAGTTAGGTTAGGTTAGGTGCCCTAACCTAACTGACTGCACTCTATACCTACCTACTACCTACATATGATGACATTTTAAAAAATCCTGAAAACAGCACGATTCTATATAATTTATGGCAAACTTTGGTATGGCAAGTGAAATTCGGGCAAGTAAAGGTAAACGCGTGAGGAAACCTGCGAAGCAATCCAATGTTGCGTGTGTTTTTCACGCAGTAGACTGCACGCTATGTATTCGTACGTAGCGCTGGTATAATGTAAAATAAGTGTACTTACTGTCTCATAAAATGCATTATACTGTCAGTATTCCTGTACCGTTGGGTAATCTGCATAAAAAATACATGGGCAATCCAAAACCTGTCCTGTTCATTAATTAGGTAAGTAAGATTGTCTTTTTTAAGGCCTATTTAAACCGACGTAATTTACACTTAATTTTGCTAGCCTTCTCCCAAGACAGAGCGAAGCTTGAAGTACCTTTTATACTAAATACGGCTATTCCATTCCAACTTCTGAAATATTTCAACTCGCCTTCGTTAAAATGGGATTTGTGGTTCGGATCGGGTTCTATACCTACTCATTATCATCATCATCATCCCAGCCTATATACGTCCCACTGCTGGGCACAGGCCTTCTCTCAGAATGAGAGGGCTTGGGCCATAGTTCCCACGCGGGCCCAGTGCGGATTGGGAACTTCACACGCATCATTGAATTGCTTCTCAGGTTTGTGCAGGTTTCCTCACGATGTTTTCCTTCACCGCAAAGCTCGTGGTAATTTTCAAATGTAATTCCGCAAGTGAATTTCGAAAAACTCAGAGGTGCGAGCCGGGGTTTGAACCCACGACCCTCTACTTGAGAGGCGATAGGTCAAACCACAAGGCCAACACGTCTTCTATACCTCCTACGAAGTGCAAAATTCAAACTTCGTATCTTGCCATCCCGCTGACGTTAGTATTATTTAGTACGAGAGTGAGAGGGACGGTACGATACGAATTTTTGAATTTCGTAGTAGCTCTCCAGGGTTGTCAAAGACGTTTATTATATCCTAATAGGGTTGTTGCCATAACAAATAATGTTTTTGAGTTGCCTAAATGCCACACGCAGATATAATAGGGGTGTGTGGTAAAACCCGATATCCAAGTTAATCTAATGAGGGTTTTCACAGAGGCGAAATATCGCTAGGTGGCGTTAGTATCGTGAGGTCCGTTTGACGTTAGCCCGTGATTGGACACGCATCCTCGTATTTTATATATTTATTGGTAGAGCTCCATTGTTTCTTGAATATTAATATAGGTATCTAAATGAGTTGTAATTAATAAGACTACAGCATTATACATACACACGCCTGTATTCCCAAATGGGTGGCTTGGAAGCCACTTTTAGCAACACAGCACAACATCAATTATAACTTATAACACAGTAAGGTAGAGTCATTCACGATGACGCGTGCCGTGGTTCTTATTACAATGTCATTAATGGCTAATTTTGACAAAATCACGCGTCTTCGTGGATGGCAATAGGTATAATTATAATAAAAAATCTTGTTAATATAGTCAGTTATCCTATGTCCTCTTGATTCTTTCTCTATTGATGTTTATCCGAACCGGTGGTAGATTGCTATTATAACCTAATTTGAATAAAGATATTTTGACCTTTTGTCTACAACGTAGTTAAGGGCGCTTCTAGAAAAGGATGCTAGTATAGTCATGATCATCATCAGGCATTTCTTCGTAATTATGGCCCTCTCAAAGGCACATTAATATCAAACGCATCTTTCCGGTTCTCGTGCCGCTCCAAGGCTCCAAGGCTCTAAATCCAAGGATCTAAAGCGCTCACAATCACAATTACATTCACCTCTCTTTCTACCGCCACATAAGGTGGCAGGACAGCCTACAGAACCCATTTCTAGGTTTCCTACGCCTGCTTTATGCTGCCATCGCTTCCCCTGACCGCACGAGTGGCACTACACTATACTTAACATTACCCCGCATTGAGACCCCTAAAGTCCTTCTATATGGATGGCTAAACAAATTATCTGTAATAGAAAAGAATGAATTGAGTGAAAGTGACCATTCCACATGAAACCGGTTACGGGCACTACGCTACAAATAATTCTTCTACATTTTTGTCACAGGAGACTGAGAGGATCAGTAGAGTAAAGAACGCCACAGAAGCATGATCCCAACAGGTGAAACTACTAGCTGAACACAACTTTGGCTAGTTAGGTATTTTACTTTCGGCCGACTACTTAATTTTTTTTTAAATTCGCTAAGAAAGAAAAAAAATATTTCTGTTAAAAGTTTCTGTTAAAATGAAGTTAAATAAAAAGTTGTAAACACTACCTACAGCAACCAACTACGAATTAAGCTTTGTCGTATTTTTTGTTACATCTAGGCGCAAACCATTTTACAAGCTTCAAAATAGCATACTATGTACTATAGCTCTTTGCGCAGTATAACGTACCTATAACACAACCAATCTCGCACTCGTATGTATCTTCATTTATTTAGGTATATGTAAGTATTTCAATCAGATTCAACTCACAAGGCGCGTTGTTTTCCAATTGTGTTTGGCAAAACTTGGATGAATGGTGCTTTTCTCCGTTTTCAAGACATTTCAAATAGCCCAGACCTTGTGGGAAATCTTGTAATGGCTCAACATCAGAGTGAGTGAATAAAATTCGGCTTCTGTGGCATATTGCTATTGTGAGACAGCATGTTTTATGATCCCATCTACCAACAATTGAAGATATCTCTCGGTAATTTATCAAATTATTGTAATCATGGTCCAGTATGCCGTTTCGTGACCCTTAAATCATTTCATAATAGAAATACAAGGAACCATTCATTTTACATCTTGTAAATGTGTCGCGTTACTTCGAATATCCTAACATGATAAAGCTGGTACGGAGTCTTATCAGAATCAAATGAAATTTAAGTAGTACCTCCACAGTCTGCAGGTTTTATCCTCGAGACACTACACGTGACCCTTGGGTGGTGCTAAATGAGCGACACATCTCCGATGACAGGCTGGTTACCACTCTCTACGCAGATTACAAGCGACTCGCGTCGAGTCCCGTATGCTTAGTATATTTTCCCGTTCACAGTATGTCTCGATCGCGTTCGCGTTAAATCTCAATTTGTATAGAAACACGGTCAGCGCCTCTAGCGGAAAGTTTGCGCAACCACTTTCATAAGTGATCGTTTGCTACGTAAACTACCTACTTCGTCCGCGTATCGTAACGAAAACGGGTGAAGACGCCGCATCGTGGACGTGTGGCGGCTACGTACCTATCGACGATCGAACGCTCGATTTATGTCTTCGAATAAGTAAACGAATGTTTTGTGAAAACACCACACTAGAGGCACCGGCCTTTAGCTTGAAGCAGCCAATTTTGGAAGTTGGGCAATGGCAAGTTAATAACGTCGATCAGTTTCAGTCGCTTTCGGAATAATACCGAGATTTCATCGATAAACTGTTACGACACCCATTTAGTTTAAAAGTTACCTACGTATTCTACCCCTTTTTGTATTTTGCTATTCGACACTATAAAGCACCTGCCACCATTCCATACAAGGCGCGACCAGTTACGAATAATCCCCTGTATACTTAGTGGGTCTTTTATACTCGCTCGTTACGATGAAATATCGTGATAATGAGTTCGAAACGACGGGTTAACAAGCCCTTTCATCAGATTTAACCGGTGAAATGAATTCTTTTTTAATTAAATTGACAGGCGATGATGCTGAGGATAAGGTTCAAGTCTTGAAACATGTTTTAAAATGTTTTGTTTGGAAACAGACCACACAGTATGTTGATAATATTTAATAATAGTTCATGTGTATTCAGTGGTAGGGTATGTTATTATGGTCATAGTAATGTGAATTTATTGTACTAAAAGTCAATATTGGTTGCCGGCAAAGTGTTAATCTCGACCTCTTTAATTGTATAGTATTTATAAATTGATAATAATATATCGACTCAACAATCAACTAAGCAATATTAGCTTCACTCAATATCAAACACAAACAAACGTTAAAAAAAATACTTAAAAAATAATTAAAAAATACATTGTTCTTGTATGACTTTATATTCAATAAAAACTTTATTTGTTTCAACTTCCGACTTAAAAAGTGGGGTGTTATAAGTTTGACACCAATTTCTGTCCGTCTATCGGTCTGTTCTGTCTGTCTGTGGAATCGTAGCTCTCAAACGGATGGACCGATTTTGATGCGGTTTTTTACGTGAAGGCGAGTTTCCTTGCAGTGGTTCTTAGCTATGTTCCATTGGAATTGGTTCAGCCACTTTTTTATGTGATAGGGGGAAAACAAGCAGGTGGGTCACAAACACAAACAAAACAAAAAAGAAATACGAAAATAAAAATACACGATTTTGCGTGTCCCCGCAAAAGTGAAACGGCCGCTGACTCAGCACAATGCTGAGGCGTTAGACGCCTGGAGCGCTGATATTCTGTCATAACCGTCTGTGACTCAACGGCAGCACGTTATAATGGCCATACATAATAATTGGTGTGGCATTCGGTTGTCGCGCGCTGTTACCTTGGGAACTGTGCATTTTTCCGGGATAAAAATAACCTATCTCACTCTCGGGCCCATAAACTATCTCTATGCCAAAAAATCACGTCGATCCATCGCTCCGTTACGGCGTGAAAGACGGACAAACACACAAACACGCACACACACACACACACACACACACACACACACACACACACACACACACACACACACACACACACACACACACACACACACACACACACACACACTTTCGCATTTATAATATGTATTAGTATGGATAATAGTTGTACACAAGTGTCTAATTATTTCCATACAAATATAAAGCCTTCCGAAACAACTGGAGGTCAATGGGGGACAATGGGGATGGCCTAATGTCCAACAGTGGACGTCGTACGGCTGAGATCATGATGATTATGATACAGCCTTATGACAGCTATAGATAGCAGAGCCCGAAAGTCCCGTTGGCACCATTTGGGAACGGAACACTAGGAACGAAAAAATAATACCCATTAAATTGCTGAAGTGTGAAATTGATATTACAATCGCCATCAGAATCTGGTTTCATGGGGGTCTGACGTTCACGCCTGGTTAAGGTTTCTTTCTGAGTCATACTTATTAAATATTTATAATTACGTTAATTTAATTCGCCGCACTTTTGGCGATTAAAGACCGATAAAATATTATGGTAGATTGACTCAAATTAAAGAAGATTACAGCTTTTTAGACTTTATAAAAAGAACACAGCGTTATCTGGCAAAATAAAAACTGTGATGTCATAGAATTAAAGCTTATTTTATATACCTGAACGCGATGCCTCTATGTAATCTTTGAAATTGTAGAGATTCTCACCTATAATTTTTAAGATTGACATCATGTAGCACATTGTACTATGCGAGTAGAAAAAGTTTGTAATGGTTTACCCCTTACTATAAATTTATTTCATACGTATATTTAAACAATAAATGGTCATAAGTGGTACAGTCACCATAAACGGTACTTCAGCCCTATTATACATTTCAATATATATTATATACTAGCTGTTGCCCGCGGCTTCGTCCCCGTTGTATTTTTTCTATATTTTCTTCCATAAAAACCCTCTCCTGACAGTAACAAACACAATAAAAAAAGAATTAGCGAAATCGGACCAGTCGTTCCCGAGTTTTGCGCTTAGCAACACATTTTAAGATTATTTTTATTTATATAGATTTCATTTAATCTATGTAGCCCAAACACGAATGTGCTACGCAAATAAAAGAATTTTGAACTTGAAGGAAAACCTGAAATAAAACAAAATAATTTCTTCCTAATGCGGACGGTGCCGTTTGATTTTTAAAATGAAAGGTCTACTAAAAGATGGTTGTAGATTACAGGAAAACGTATAAAAATATGTGGCTTAAATATGGCAGCCCAAATTCACACATTAGGGACAACTGTGGTTGCTATCCAACTCGCACGGATCTCCGATATTATGTTTAGATTCTAAATTCTACTGATCCACGTCATCCAAGTGGTTCAATACAGAAGAGACACTGATTTGTTGTAGATAGGAAAATCCCCGGTGAATTACTTTAATATTAAGGGAGTTGATTGTACGAACAAACGCCCCAAGGGCAATCAATCGAGTTGTCAAAATATGACAAGCTGTTTAAACTGTTGTAACGAGTAATAGTGCTGAATTCTATAGATATAAATCATGGTTTAATGCAGAAACTATGTGTTCAAACTATGCGCAATTCAGTTTAATGTGTTTGTAGCTTCAGTGTGTAGCAGTAACAGTAACACAATAGTTTATTTTATCGCAAGCCCTCCACGCCACTGCTCAAAGAACGCTGACGGTGTGGAATCGCGACCATAGATGTCTCACGACTTTGCGTGGAGAGCATGCGGTAAAGTTGTGATATTTACGATACTTCAGTGCGATTTCGCACTGTTAGCGTATTTTGAGCAGGCGGTGTGGCCGCTCCTTTATTAATTAAATACAGTTCATTCTGGAAACTTCATTGGAATCGACCCTAGAAAACAACGTAATATAAATAAAAACTACAATGTTCGTTTGTTTGTTTATACTCTTTTTTGTACAAAAAAGAAATACAAAAATGTAACAAAAAGTGCTAAGCACAAAGGCGGACTTATCACTGAACGGTGGTTGTGGTTTGATAGTCTAACAATGGTAGCATGGTGTATGGTTGTGTTACTCTGAATATGAGCTCTGGTTGAGTTCGAAACGCGTCAGTATGATGTGGTGGTGGTGATAGATGGGCTTCTGTAATTTGTGTGTGTTCTTACAGTGTGGAGGTGGAGGAACTGCATGAACACGCATATTTTGCATAAGCTTAGCTATCGTAAGGTCGCGGGTAAGCAAGGAATTCTTTTAGTTCATTGATATATGGACCTCCGCAAAGTAACGCCTGATTCAATAGGTACATTATTTAAAGTAGATATAGATATACATGTTGGTATGTATCACGTATCTTTGTCTCTGTGTAGGCAAGGCACACAATTTAATTAAGGAACGAACGTTTATGATTTTTAATTAATTTTACGACGTTTAACTGACATGAACTCGCGAGGGCGTGGAAGCAAATAACTAATTCAAAATAATCAGGGACGTTGCATCGACACGTGAATTATCAATTAAACTGTTTACCTTTGTTGATCGAATCGCCGGATTAAGCCATAAATTTTAAAACGTACTCTGGTAATAAACGAGGTTTGTTGGGTTTCTAATTAACAGTGATAGAGCACGTTGGCTGAATGAAGATCTAATGTAATTGGGTCCACATCTTCCCTATGCTAAGGTGGTAGAGATAGAGCACTTTTCTCTCTTTTTAAAGACTAATTTTCACGCTTTTAGGCAGTGGTTTTAGCTATCAAAGTCAATTAGTATTTTTTTTTACCGAACTACGTTTTGGCTAGTAATGTAAATCGAGATAAAAGTTTAGCATAACGGCACTTTTTTTTGAAATAATAAATTTTATTCACATAAATACAAGAAATTAAGAAAAAATAACTATATAAAACTTAACTATAAACTAACTACCTAACTTAAAAACTTAATAAACTACTAAATTAAATCTAAAAAAGGCCCCCGTGGCCTGGTGCCCAAGAGGTGGCAGCATTCCCTCGTTCAATGGCGATGGCGATTCGTTGGGAGAGATAGCTGCGAGCCCTTTGGTCTCTAGTAGTGTCGACCAGGCGCTTTTGCACTACTATAATTAAATTTTGTGTGCCGGGACCCCAAGGACCTGGGTCTCAAATCCGATAGCAACGAAATTACAAGCTGAATCGAGACCCTGGTATTTTAATATTTTCCTACACTCGGCCGCTTCAGCCGCTGTGCCAGCTTTTTTAATTGTACCCTGGAGGTGTAAAGGGGCTAGGGTGTCGACGCAGGTTACATCCCAAACTAAAATCCAACCATCCTCTAGCGAATCAGAGACATACCATTGGGTTCTAAAATTGACGGCACGTTTATGGTGGCAAGAGATCGGCGGATAATATCTTTACGCGCAACGTGCCGGGAAAAACGACCAGCACTTTTTTGGCAGGAAAGCCCACAGGGGCAACGGTATGGAGAACACAAAGCAAATAAAGATAAATTGAATCAAGATATTTTCATTTTAACTTTGCATTTGATTTGCAATCCCCCTGCAATACCCCTGGTGTTGCAGATGTTTATGGGCGGTGGTGATCTCTTACCACCAGGAGACCCACTTGCTCGTTTGCCTTCCAGTCGATAAAAAAAAAAAATTACTAAGTAGTTACTAAAAACGCTGTAACTACGATAATAACCAACATTTCTAAAACCACTGGCATTCAGCGACACAGAAATTCTGAATACAACTCGCACATCTGCCTTTCTCATCACCACCTCACACCAAATATTAGTCGAGTAAATTGTGTTTGTTTAGCCAGCACTTACTTTACCCATTGTCAGAGTGTGACGGTGTCAACACAGCCGCTGCCAACCGCGGTTCAAATCGAGCAGGAAATGCAAATACGTAGATTGTAAGGTACCACTTTCGACTTGAAAAGACGAGTAGTAATCTAATAATGTAGCTATGATTCAATGAAGTTTATAGTTCCATACTACGTAGATAAGACGGGTTAGGTAAGTAGTGCCTCCAGAAAAGGTACCTATGGAAAATTGGCCAAGTAAGAATCGGGTTCGCACACGAATGATTTCGTGCCACCGTGGATATAATGAGCTTTTTAACCCCCGACGCAAAGAGGGGTATTATAAGTTTGACCGCTGTGTGTCTATGTATCGGTCTGTGGCACCGTAACTCTTAAGCGGGTGGACCGATTTGAATGCGGTTTTTTTTGTTTGAAATCAGGTTTTCTATCGATGGTTTTTGAGATATTGCACTTTAAAGTGTAAACGTCGGGGGTTTTCCAACTTTTTGTTAAGTAGGTAAGCATTACCACAATTATCTGGGTAGACAAGTAGGACAAATGTAGTCTAAAGTCTAACCTAACCTAATCGTCATTCGCGTTTTGAAAATTTATTTGTTGCTTTGACATTCAAAACTTCGAATACTTGGGACGACCATATCAGTATTATATATTTATTATATCCCTCAATTATCACATTATAACGTAAAAAATACTTAAACTAAGAATTATTACGATCCCAAAGCAAGTTTTGATGCCCTTGTTTCAATATTCATGAGATATCAAAGGTAATATCACCTTCATACGCCCAGAATTTATGGGTCAGTAAACTCACTAAAACTTTCTTATTTCTAAGAGATTTTTATATTTAACCCTTTCCACGCACACATACTATAATATTCATCAAAAGGTTACGTCAACATGATCTTTACGCAAAGTTCCATGCTAACTTTTCCATTCGGCCACGCTTAGCATTAAAATCTACCTAAATAAGATTACTAAAATCCGTAAGATCTAACGCGCTGGCGGTTGCAATCGCATTCACCATGCCGTAATACAGAAAGAGGCAGTGCAAATAAATGTGATTCAAGTGCGTTAGATAATAAGGCCTCAGGTTTTGCTTGCTTCTTTGATTTATGGCATAGACCAAAGAAGCATAAACCCTATGCTAAGAAGAAAGCTATGTGATTCTATAAACGAATATGTCCCTTGAAGACATGGCTGCGCTCGTCAGACAGTGGCAGTCATATTACCTAACCCGTTCGTTCCCAAGAAGAAAAGCTGGGTTAGATCCCTTGCCGTTGGTCGTGCAAGATGTCATGACGATGGTTAACAATCTCAAAACCAAGGTTGTACCTTAGGTTCCGTATCTAAATTTTGCTTTAAAGCTGAATTCACACCTTTGCGGGGCTGATCACCGAGTTACAAAAGTGACCAATCAATCACTGCACCGCAATGTAGCGCTAGAGACATATACACGTATTAGTTTCGTAACGTAAATTCAGTTTGACGTTCTGTACCACAAAAACAAAAGAAAATCTTTTCGATTACGATAGTAATTCTGTAGCAACATTCAATTAATGACTTGAATATTTTTAAAAGCTAGACATGTAAGCAATTTGTATAACATGTTGTATAAAATGTGTGACTCTGATAGATTGCAGCAATAACACCCACAGGTGTAGCCATATTAATACTATGTCACAACTTCGTCGGGTACCTTTGTATGTAAACAAACAAGGGGTATGGTATGGATATATACACTTTGTATAGCATCAGTTTGACGTGTACTTATGCGTGTAAAACGGCAAAATACCCCTAGACCGTGTGGTGTTATGATAGTTGGGTTTGCATGCATTGGTATATATGATAGTTAGTTGGGTTGGTGGTCGTGGAGGACACTGGAGGAGTTGGATTTTAGCATGAAGATAAAATAAGTATTAGGTATTACACGAATGTAGATGATTTCAACGCGTGATAGCAGAGAGTGACAAGATCACTGGTGCATTTAATGCACTGAAATTAATATTATTACTAATACACTGACGAAAATTATACACATTCTATCAATCAATTTAATCGTTTGAAAATATATTTATAAGCACAAGACCGGTCTGAGTGGAGATCCTTGGGGGTGGCCTTTGTCTACAGGCCTATGGCTGACATGATGATGATGATATTTCTCTCCATAGATATTATTATTATCGGTGATTCCACCAACCTCGAGGTAGAAAACCACACTACACGTTATTACCTATTGGAAGCCACCGGGGTTTTTTTTTCTATTTCAAACGTCAGATGCAGAATCATTGAGAATAAAGAGTTAAATATTTGCTACCACAGATGTAGATCTATAATATCTATATAGGTACTGCCAGTACCACTACCATGAGTTAACAGTGACCGTATTCGACAGCGACGGCGTAAATTATTTGTAAGGAGAATTGTACATCGGCGCTACAAATAATTTACGCCGTCGCTATCGAGTACGGTCACTGTAAACTCATGGTAGTGGTACAGTTTTATGCGAACTTATGAACTGTTACCCTTGGGAGGCCATCCATCACACAACAGAGGTTTTCTTACAAGCGAATTTATCGCTCAATCCATATTAAAACCAAGGTTTTATTCAACAGCACTATCAGAATATTGTTTAATAGGGTACTATATTTTATGAAGGTAGCCTAAATTGTATCGCGATGGAGAGGAAATTGCTTTATTTTGTTCTCCCGTTCTTTACAACTCACAAAGGCTACGTTTTATGGACGTTTTATTAAAGTCTCAGACGCAGTGCCGAGGATTAAGGGTCAGTTTTAAATCGAGGTCTAACTAATGTATTCCTTGAATTTGTTCTAATCAGTTTAAAAACAATATTTTTTCTCCCTGTGTACTTTATATAGGGTCGGCTAGGCAAGTTTGGTAAATCATATCTGGTCGCAAATACCGTGAACGTCTTAAATATGACATTTTTGTTAAAGTGTTAAAACTAAAACTTGAGCATGGCTAGTCCTTAATAAGGCTGAGAGCCATTCAAAGAACGACTACTGGAATAATATATACTAGATTAAATCAGAAATTATGACGCCGAGAACTAAAAACACCGTCGTAGCTTCTCAAGCACGCTTTAAGAAGAATTATAATGGTTGTCGATCGTGCACTGAAAAGCGAAATGTTGATAGGCCAAGGAAGGCAAGGAGGATGCAAGGAGAATCTGGTAATACTATTTAGCAGCTGGTAAAAATAAACTGCTCGTTCTGAATTTCTTGGCAAGACCTATAGCAGCAGTGGACATTATTTTGATACTAGCTTTTGCCCGCGGCTTAACCCGCATGGTATTCGGTTATTGCGCGTTGTACCCTCTTGAACTGTGCATTTTTCCGGGATAAAAAGTAGCCTATGTCACTCTCTAGCCCATAAACTATCTCTATGCCAAAAATGACGCCGATCCGTTGCTCCGTTTCAACGTGAAAGACGAACAAACATACAAACATACACACTTTCAAATTTATAACATTAGTATATGGGTAATGATTTTAGAGTGAAGCCAAACGATCGTATTTTTTTTATTTTGCAATTGTGTTTTCGTACATATTGTATGGAACCAAAATTACGCGACTCACTACTCAAAAAAATTACGTTCATCTGAGTTCAACCTTACTGACCACAGTCACTTCTACAAGTACAGTCACCAGCACCAATATGTGACACAACAAGCGTGCATAAACATCTGATACGACTCTATTTCTAGGGCCGGAAGGACGTGGCAGATATTTTTGCACGCTCCGTTGTGTCACATATTGGTGCTGGACTATACCTATTCCAATTTTAACCATTTACGCAAACATTATACTACCATCAGACAGCAATGTAATGCAATAGCCTGAGTATTCAGCATTACAATCTTAGCTTTACCGTACAATTTCATTTTACCAAGCTAGCAGTAGTGGGAAATAATAAAATTAAAGTAAAGGTCTTGTCACTTGATTACCGTGTTCAAGCGCCTATTAAAGTATAATAATTTGACCTCTTTGGGATAACAGAAGGTGTTTTTAACTCCCGATGCAAAAAGAGGGGTGTTATAAGTTTGACCGCTGTGTGTCTGTTTGTCTGCGGCACCATAGCTCTTAAGCGGGTCAACCGATTTGAATACGGTTGTTTTGTTTAAAATCAGGTTTTCCAGCAATGGTTCTTGGATACGTTTCATCAAAATTGGTTCAGCTGTTTTTGAGATGTTGAACTTTGAAGTGACACACTCGGGGGTTTTTCGAGTTTTCGTTGGTTAGGTTATAAAATTTATCAGTATTTAGGTACTTAAAGAGTTTAACTGGTGGTTAAATAGCTTGACGAAACACCAACAATACGCTCCCATAACGGCAGAGGGGGTAAATATCGATGTGTTTTAGTGGGCATGTTGCATAAAGTGAGAGACTGTGGCTTTTCCGGGCCAGAAAGTATGCACAAAGCATATCCAAATCGAAACAAAAAGTTGAAAAACTGCTGACTCTGTCACTTCAGGGATAGTCCGCCTTTGTACTTAGCACTTTCTTTTGTATGTTATTTTTGTACCTATTTCCTTTTTGTACAATAAAGAGTTTAAACAAACAAACAAACAAACTTCAAAGTTCAGTACTTATCTCAAAAAAGGCTAAACCGATTTTGATAAAACATGGCTAAGAACCAGATTTCAAATAAAAAAACCCCATTCAAATCGGTCCACCCATTTAAGTAACTGTGCCACAGACAGACCGACACACATAGTGGTCAAACTTATAACACCCTTCTTTTTACGTCGGAAGTTAATAATTTGAAAACAAGAAGATTGTTGAAGCGCGTGACTTTGTTCAGGATACTGTAGGTTTTAGAATATCTTTTTCAACGTGTTAGCTATTTTTTTACTCCATGCGTGCAAGCATGCAAGGCACGTTCGAAAAAAGGAATATTCTCACCCATAAATTGCAACTTAATCGTGAATATGGTTGAAAATAAAACGAATAATAGGTTCACGTCTCTATTTTTATATTGATGTGCGAACATTTAGACTTTGTCGGTGATTTTTGTTAAGTACTTAAGAAGGTAGTTAAGGTAAGCTTTTTACTACAATGGGTTTTTCTTTTTGCGATTTTTTTATATAATGTAACATACTTGTTTATTTGCTTCAGATATTGAAATTTAAACAGTACTCAGTTAATTTGACTTGAAATTTGGTGCTTATCTTTGATTATTCCTATATCGCACACATTGTCACAAAGTCAAAACTATACTATTTTCCATTACGTGTTTTTAAGTACTTACCATTAAAATAAATAATATTTATTATTAATTTGTTTGTTTCTTAAATATTTATTGCTTTAATTTTATATTATACTATATTATCTAAGTTCGGTCATTCCAAAATGACGCATATTTTAACAATTAACAAAATCTAACATCGGCCTTTCATGTCCCTCTCATGACCCTAAAAACGCATATTCATAATTGTAGTAAATTTTAATTATAATTAATTTGTTTATTCATGGAGTATCAGATATGTTAATAACACAAATGCATTAACCCGAGCATGCCCTATCAGCATAAACACGCATTTAATAATCGCATTTGAAAGACAGGCAACGTGCGCTTCTGTTATTTTTAAAGGGGCAATGGTATTAGCATATAGTAAGCACGGATGGCCACATTCAGATATCAAGTTTTAATTCGCCAATGTGGTTATGTAAAATACTAGCGAGGCCATATTGTTTAACTTGAAATCACAATCAGTTTCACCACTTCTTTCTGTCACACAGTAAAAGATAAGGTTAGAAAGAGACGGTCCAAATATACGATCGCAAACGTCAGAACATTAGACAGTACAGCCGTTAATGTGCTGTAGCTATTTTTGGAGAGCTTACGTGAACCCATGGTGGAAGCACGGACTCCTGAAAAAAAAGCTTCATGGAATTTTAAAAATGACCTCCAAAAAAATTTATCCCTCGAGAAAAGCCGCGTACCTACGCACGTTAATTTGCTTCACAAAACGACATGGCCGTTATGATACAACCATTCTATCCAAATTTAAGAACGAATTATACTAAAAAAATATCCGCAAATCTTATGCAAATCCTGAACCTTATTAAAAATACTGTTAACGCCGGCATAAAAGAAGCCATTGGGATTTCTTTGTTATGACATGGGATTTTAAATAATAAGATCTGGAATTAAAATACTAAAAATCTTTGCTCCAATGCGGACTTTTAGAGGGTTTACATTCGACGACTTAGGTGCGATTTTGATCACACTGCAATAGAACGTTTATATTAAATGAGATTAATCCGGATAACTCATGTCTTAAATCGAGTTTAGTTCGAGATCGTGTAGACTGTTGATGAAAACTTTGATTCTTGATTTATTGGTATATTGGAGAAATAAGAGAATTAAAAAAAATAGAGCAAATTTACTGGTTGTATATTGTACGGTGACAGGAGCAGAAAGAAAGAGTGGGGGAACCTACAGGTTATAAAACTTGTTGTTGGTGTTGCCAACAACAAATCGAGCTCAGAATCGAATTTCCAACCATTGTGAAAGTACTGGGGTGTTGATCGTCAATACAATCATTGGATACTTAGTAGACGATAGTAGCGATAGTACCAGTATTTGTGACCGACTTTTGCGACTGTGTTGGGCTACGATTAACAACCCTACGCAGTTTAACTTAAGGGCAGATTGACAATAGAACGTAAAGTACCTAAGATAAAATATGGTTTCAGGAAAAAACAATAAATATTTGAATTTTTAATCCCAAGCGATAAAAACCATAAATGAATAAAGTTAGCAAATAACATTTATTATGTGTTCCGACTGTTTGTTTGCATTCCATACTCCCCCGGGTAGTAATTCAACAGTAAATTAACAATGAAAGGATTCTATAAAAAGCTCACTTGCTACTAATTCCAAGTGAGGTTAACGAAACCGTTTCTCTCTTTGATACAGATCTCAATAAAACAGTAGATAACAGTTGAACATCGTAAAAAGGTGAACACTGTTTAAGTACCAAGCGATGTACAAACCGTCCGTTTTAAGGGCATTACGTAAGATCCCAGAGCTTGCCAGTTTCGGCAATAATGTTTACCTGACCTAAAGTTCCTGTTTATGACAGAGAAACACAACCTAAATCTACAGGAACATTTTGATCTAAAACAGTCCCGCGTTGTTTTGAGATTTAATGAATTGTTGAGGAGCCCGAATAGTTCTGAAACCCGTAGTCGGTGTTCTCAAAGTCAATTTAGTTCCTTATCTCCGCCCGGAAATTGTATTTTTTTTTAACAGGATGGCCTTAACTTTTTGATGGATGATTTTATAAAGGCAGAATGGGGTAAGCAATAGATTTTCTTTGTCAACAAACGAAGTTATCTTAGATTTGACTTTCTCAATTTATCGTTCGACAAACCACAGCGTTAAAATATTTGTCTTCATTTCTCTCGTTCTGTTATTTCTGTTTTGTCTGAGCGCATCTATTTATTAGAAACGACTTAAACTTGTGTATAACCACTACCTAAATCAACTTGTTCGTGCTATCTAACTATCAATATTTTACGTTTTTATTTACATGCAACAGAATAACAAAACGCAGCTGTCTCTGGCTTCTTAACCTTATTTATATCTAATCAATATTCCGAAGCCATTAAAAAAATTAGTGGCCAGTGTTCGTCAGGTCCGTTGGAGAAATCGATAAATTAAAAAAACGTGCCGTGTACTGCACATGTTCGGAGATGATTTGTAGTTCCTAACACGCCCCTCGCTACCGCGGGAACAATTCACATTCTTGCTTGTTTATGGTCACCTTCTCCGAACATCGTGTGTGGACTGTGGCGTTAACTTAGTAGTTCTGAACTGCATTGGGATACATACAATATACGTTTTATGTCGGACAAATTGCGACAATGATTTATAGTTGTTTCTCGCACGTTGTAAATCGTGGTGAATTTACGGACGGCGTAAATAGTGCACCTCGTATGACGTTTGACCCAAATTTCTTGACCTCTCTCATTTTTGTGCCGTGGCCTGGTACTGTTATGACTTTTACGTCAACGGAATGACGATGCTTGGAAGTTTATAAATGGTGCTAGCTTTTGCCCGCGGCTGCGCCCGCGTGGTATACGGTTATCGAACGCTGTTCCCTCGGGAACTGTGCATTTTTCGCGGGATAAAAAGTACCCTATGTCACTCTCGGGCCCATAAACTATCTCTATACCAAAAATCTCGTCGATCCGTCGCTCCGTTGCGGCGTGAAAGACGGACAAACATACAAAGACACAAACACAAATTCGCATTTATAATATTAGTATGGATAGTATGGATTCATCATCATCATCATCATTATCATCATCATCATCATCATCATCATCTCAGCTGTAGGACGTCCACTATTGGACATAGGCTTCCCCCATAGACCTCCCGCGAATTAGCTCGTTGAAGTGGCTATGGGCGGGCCATATAGCACGGAGAGCGGATGGCCGTTGGGACCGAAAAGTTCTCGAGTGGAGGCCGCGGATCGGCAAACGCAGCGTAGGACGTCCACAAACGAGATGGACGGATGACCTGGTTAAAGCCGCGGGTTCACGGTGGATGCAAGCCGCTGCCAACCGAAATGGTACTTATATACTGTATTAAAAAAAAACATAAATGTTTCAGACGGACATTATAATTATAGCCATTAGAATCACAAAACGATTATTTTTCCAATGGGTTTCATCTCAATTCAATACTGACAACCACACTTATTCAAGAGACAACTGCAACTAATCGTCTAACTCTAACTTAATCGCCGGACAATTTAAGCCCGTCAACACCACATTGATATTACAGAGTTTTACGTTTGCAAACGTATAGCGTTCAAAACTAAACGCTCTGAAACCTACAACAAGGTTTAAAGTCGGAACTCAATGTTCTCCTAAAAGGGTCAAGCGGTGTTGCCCCGTGTGACGTCACACGTCAATGGGTGTAAAGAATGCGACCCCACGGAGCACAATCCACAGAATATTCTTGATGAATTTGTATGATAAGATAGAGATTAAACTTGTTTTCATCAGATTTGACGATAGTCGGATGCGAAGCAGTACCTAGAAGGTACAAGTTGTATTATTTTGGGCGTTTTATTTTATTAAAATACATTGAACATCCTCATCATTGGCTCGTACCTCTGAGTTTTCGAAATTCATGTGCGGAATTATATTAGAAATTTACCACGAGCTTTGCGGTGAAGGAAAACATCGTGAGGAACCTGCACAACCTGAGAAGCAATTCAATGGTGCGTGTGAAGTTCCCAATCCGCACTGGGCCCGCGTGGGAACTTCGGCCCAAGCCCTCTTGTTCTGAGAGGAGGCCTGTGCTCAGCAGTGGGACGTATATAGGCTGGGATGATGATGATGATGATGATGATGACAATGAACAAAAATAAGATACCAGACGCATAATGTGGAATGCAATACACCCTTCTGAAAATAGTTCTGCCGGCGCCCATGCATAAAAAGGGATGATTATGATCGAGGTTAAACGCGAGCTCGTTAAATGTATACGGTCTACTTCCCGTACAAATAATCTAGTTATTCGGCGACTTTTAATTTGTTTCTTTAGGTAAAAACTATTAGTAATTTATTGATCGTATTCTGTGTACTGTGGACACAAGGAAGCGTGGTGTACCGCCGTTCACACTCGTTGCGTTGCTTACTTTTTGATATACCGTGAACATCCGAAACGTGATTAGCATGCCAGAAGTCCATTAGAAGTTAGTACCTAAGTAAGGTATTAAGTAAGTACATACAACTAGGTAAAATATAAGTTATAAGGCTATTGCACAGGTGAAGAGCTCAAAGTGTACAAAATACTACTAATTTTACTATTACATTGTATCTTAAGGGCGGTAAGTAAGAAATTACGAACGAGACTATTAGCAGCCCGAAGTTGAAGACAGGCCTTTTGGAGTCCAGCTTCGTATATACCTACAGCACTCTAGCTATCACTTTCGTCACAAAATAAACAATGATATATTATTATTATTATTATTATAAGGTAAGTAAGTTCTTTGCTTGAACTTGAACCTATCGAATCAGGAATTATTGTGGTACCACAAAAAAAAAACCATTAGGTACAGCCCTTAGCTGTAATGGCAGGATAAAAGCCGTGGGTTTTATTCAGAGCATTGCATACAAGTTAGCCTCCTTGTTAGGGCGCTGATTACGAGCAAGTGTAATCTATATATATAAAAATCAATTGCTGTTCGTTAGTCTCGCTAAAACTCGACAAAATTCTATAAAGCTTTATGTTTGTTCAAACTATTTATTGTACAAAAAGGAAAAAAAAAGATTACAAAAGTGCTACGTACAACGGCGGACTTATCAAGGGATCACCACCTCTGAGTGGTAGAGAAGCGTAATCGAAAGGATCTACAAATAGAGCAAACATTAAAATTACAGTGCATTATATGTAACTCGAGCATAAGTCAAATAGCACCTCTATACAACACTGACGTAAGTAGATAAATGTAAATTTTCACCATTATTTTTGTTAGATTTTACCAATCTCTATCATTAAATATTTTTTTCGAAAAAAATAGCGACTTTGTCATTGTTTTTTTAAAGGTGCGAAACGTGCACAAGCTTCGACTTTGTTGTAACTTGTAATCGATGCATGTATACGATTATAATTACTTACTTGATTATCAGTTTCAAGTATTTCTAATAGATACGCAAACAAATGTGATGGGCTAAGATGATCCTATTCAATCGTTGTATGCACATATCCACTGATAATGATAACTTTCATTTAATTACCTACGCTCAAAGTATCTATAGTAAATATCTATACTTAATAGACCTCTCCAATTGCTGCGGAGAAATCTGTTTTTCGTTTAAATAATGTAAGGAAAAAATACGTTTTGTTACAATAAAACCGTTATCGACGAAATGTCCCCCTGGGACACTGGTTTCCAACCAAAGGAAAAGCACGATTCTGTCTACAATAACGTCTATGATGTATCGGATCCCTTCCGGTATAATCTCTGTAGTGTTCGACACTTTGACCTGTGAAAACAAAAAACAATTGAAAACTGTCAACATAGTTCCTTGAAGGAATTGGATAGAAAATAATGCGTTTCTACATTAGTGCATGACGAACATATTTATTTCTAGCAACACAATCCTCGCACATCTCTGCAGGGCTACTCTGAAACTCGAAACTAGAAGTTCGTGTCATGCGGTCCCTCTCGCTCTCGTATTAAATAGTGTAAGCGTCAGAGGGACCGCACGACCACGACACGAACTTCGAGTTTCGAGTTTCGGAGTAGCCCTGCAGATCAAAACGCACCCAATCACAAACTACGACATTATCTACCTACTACAATACTAGTGTCAACTATACTTCGTTTTTTAGGGTTCCGTACCCAAATTACTGAGACTCCGCCGTCTGTCTGTCTGTCTGTCTGTCTGTCTGTCCGTCCGTCTGTCACAGGGCTCTATCTCTTAAGCCGTAAAAGTTAGACACTTGAAATTTTCACAGATTATGTGTTACTGTGGCCGCTATAACAACAAATACTAAAAATAAAATAAAGTTACAAATTAAAGGGGGTCGTCATACAAGAAACGTATGTCTTTTGAGCGTTTTTTGGTTGCTAGGCGTTATTATCCGTTGCTAAGTCGCCGAGCAACGGCTAGCTATGTCGTTTGAATATTTACCTTTAGGTTTTCGATTTTAATGATGTTTTTTAAAAGTTTCGATCATACAATTAGCGAATGTCTGGTTTATTCGTTTTTGTGCAAAATTAATGAAGTAATTTATAAAACCACAAACCTCAATGAAGCCAAGTTTGATAAAGCGTTCGTCAAATCCACTCTGTACTAACACTGTTTACCTATTGTTTTTTTTACACTAAAAAAAAATCATACAAAGTATTTAACACTATTTACAAGGTTTATAATACGTTTTAAAATTTATTCACTCTAGTCGAGCTTCTTATTATTTAATTACATAACAGACGAAGTCACCGAATTTCCCGCGAATGATTTTTTTTTTCTAGCCGCGCGCTAGGTCGCGGGCAAAGATTTCAGAAGCAAACAGCCAGATCCAAAGAGGTTGAGAATTCAAATTGTTTTTTATTCGAAATACCTGCACAAGTGCTTACATTTCGGTGATATTTTTAAATTATAAATCATAAATAAATTATTTGCATAAAAACATGGTACATATTTTGTGGTAAGAAAGAAAGTGAAGCTTTTCTTTAGCTTGCCCTGTTTGTTTATTTATTTATTTATCGTTTTTTTGGGTCAGATCTTCGAAGCTAAATTTCATCCACTTTCAATGGTCTGATTGACTTGAAATTTGGCATACTTATGTAAATTTGGAGACAATATAATAATCTGGTAGTGACATCTTGGTGGTCCTGCCAGGATCGCCTCTGCAGGAGGGAACTCCTCAATAGTTAATAGTACCGACTTGAAAGGTACAAATATGTATATAGTTTAGATGACAATGCAAGTACAGTCAACAAAAAGTACATTCGGCAAAAAAAGCTTGCATTAAAAATTAAATTTTAACAAAAACTTTTGTATAAATCTGATGCCAATGCGATATTATTATGACATAGAGTTGATCTGATGATAAAGCTAGCGGGTGACCATAGGAACTCCGTGATAAACGACACGACCGCATCGAGTTTGGACTCGTTTGATTCGTCTTGACGAGTACTTTGGTAACCAGGGTCAAAAAGTACAGCCAGCAAAAAAAAATTTTTTTTTGAAAAAAATATTACTGAACTATTTGTTTTTAAAACATTGGACGGAGGTGCGGAACCCTTCATGCGCGAGTCGCTCGCACTCGCACTTGACCGATTTTTTAGCATTAGAAAGAGAAGGTATGTAAGCGACCTTGATGTGCCTTTTTATTGAAAAACACTTTTGAAAAATAACCCACAGCATGTAGTAACAATTAGCATGAACCCTTATGATCATTGACATGCTTTTGGTATCATCAGCAATAATTAATGTTTTTTTAAAGGTTTTTCAATAAAAATACTCTTCAAGATTGTTTACCGTTTTTGTAATGCTAAAAAAAACAAGTATCAAAAGCCTGTCACAGAAGTCCTCATTGTAGCACGTAACATAATAATACCTTATATTAAATGATATGGTAACGGATAACTCACGTCTTAAATCGAGTTTACGCGCGGGTAGTTGTGCGCCTGTGTTAGTTTCGTCGGACAGTCGCGTGAGCAGAGCGGTGGCGCGTAGTGCGCGTATTGCGGCAGCCGCCGAGTCGCGTGTTCCTTAGAAGAAGGGTTTCGAAATAACCCGAAACATGTCGAGCTAAACTCGATTTAAGACGTGAGTTATCCGTTACCATATCATTTAATATGAGTAAGCCTCACGCTAGTTTCATGTTAAAAATAATAATACCTGTATGTAATAAATATTACCTGAATATTTGGTTTCGTTAGCCCAGACACAAATTTGAGCCGTTCAGGAAATAAGTAGTTGTCAGGTGATGAAGTCACCCCAACTGCCTTCAGTGAGAACCTTAAAAATATCTCATCTAACCTCTCTTTCCATAGTTCAACATTTATAAGAAGTTTCTTGGCACTAAGAGGCTCAGCGTTAGCGGCGAACATTACCGATTTGACAGGCGTCAAACTGGACCAGTTAAAGTAGTCTATTGTAATAATTCCACCATTTATAGGAACAAGTCTGTCATTAAGTAAGTATACGTCGACGTTGTTTGATTGAAGGCGTCGGGGTGAAACCAAAACTGGGGCAAAGAAGGTCTTTGCAAAGTAATGGAGCATTTTCCATTTGCCTCCGTACTCTGTAAATAAAAATAATAAAATATAACATTGTTCATTTCGAAATTAAGAAATTTTGTTATTTAAAATTATCACACCGAGTTATTTTCCATTTCCGTTAACTTTAAGAGAACATCAACACAAGAAAACTTTATTGACCGAACTCTTACTTTTTAAAAGATAGGTAAGTAATCAAGAATTAAGATAATTAATTACTTACAGAAATAGTTAAAGGTTTTTAATTTACGACGGTTTTTAGCGTTCGCAGCTAAATTATTTTAAATCACACAATATATTTGGCAAAAAAGGTTAAAAAGCGAGTTTTTATGAATAACCCATATATCTTACCTATGTGTCTGACATTACAAACTAGTAAAATTTGAATTTTTTGTAACTTAACCTTTATCAAAGAGTGTGAAGTAAATGGGAGCCTGTTGTTTTACCAAATTTATTTTGGTCAAATTTCATTTCCCAAACAATTTTTAGCAACTTTTTGTTTGGCAATGCAAACTTTGGCACAATTTTAATACGAATATTTTCATTACGTCAAATTTTCACTCGACAAAATATTATTACGAAAAATTACATTATGGCATTTGGTCATTTAGCAAATGCTTTAATAAGGCAAAAAAACATTAGACAATAAAATAAAATTTGTGTGAGCGAGCGAGCGAAGCGAGCGAACAAGACGGTTCGGAGCAGAAGCGACTCGGATAGGTTAGGTTTAGAAGGCTAAGGCTAAGGCTTTTTATAGCAGCCACGATAACATATTTGACTAAATGAAATTTGGTCAAAGTAATATTTGGCAAACTAGATATTGCTTAAACATGAACATGCCAAACATTAGGTTCGCGTAATAATTATTTGTCAAGTGTCAATTTGGCAAACGATTATTTGGCAAATGAAATTCTACGAAAAATTTTTTGGGAAGTGATAATTTGTCAAACATTTTTTGGTAAAACATAGGTAACCCGAAGTAATTATGTGTATGAAAAATACATTTTTTTTATTAGGCTATAAATTTAACTACCAGGCAATTTTTGAATCATTCAACTTTTTCGTGTAGCTTGATTCCAAGGTAATGTCTCCCTTTTTAAATGTATGATTTTATGGGGGTACAAATCGACTGAAAGTTAGGAGTTGTGACAGTTTTTAGCAATTCCTTCATGATTTATCTCCAAAGCATGCTGATAGATTGCTAACATTTTTCTAAGAAAGTGTACGACTGATGTCTCCTGAGTTACGGGACAGAATAACATAGGTACGCTAAAAAGGGATTGACCCTTAAAAATAAACTATACGACTTAGTTAAAGCCGAAGTTAAAGGAAATAAAGAAATACACGGCGTGGATACAGCATACCAATGCTAGACCAAGTTGGAGCTTGCCAGACGTCGTTTAGTTGCCAGTACATAGCACCCATGGTGTGCCAGTCAGCCTGGCTTTGTCGGTAAAACTCTGTTTCTGCCTTTATCGACATCGCTTGTGATATCTACGAATATTGCAGAACGTTTAATAAATACTCAAATGATAAAAATAATAAATTTCAAAACAAAAACCCGACTGCCTTCAAAATCCATAGTGGTTACTTAACAAGAAAACAAGTTTCGTAGTCTAGAATTAAAAATCAATAGTGACCAGCTCTAAAATTCTCAGCAATGGGTCCCGACTATTTAATTTTAAGTTACTTAACAAAATTCTAGAGCACTTAGGACTTATGTTATTTTTTAAGTTTTTTAAGGCAGTCAGGTTTTTGGGTTTTTAATAAAATTTATTAAAAGCCCAAAGCGTAGCGTAGGACGTCCACCAACGAGATGGATGGCTGACCTGGTTAAAACCGCGGCTTCACGGTGGATGCAGGCCACTGCCAACCGAAGCAACCGGAGGTCTATGGGGGAGGCCTATGTCCAACAGAGTGGACGTCCTACGGCTGAGATGATGATGAATATAAAAAATATTTTTTTACTAGCTTTTGCCCGCGGCTCTGCCCGCGTGGAATTCGGTTATCGCGCGCTGTTCCCTCGGGAACTATGCATTTTTCCGGGATAAAAAGTAGCCTATGTCACTCTCGGGCCCATAAACTATCTCTATGCCAAAAATTACGTCGATCCGTCGCTCCGTTACGGCGTGAAAGAGGGACAAACATACAAACATACAAACACACAAACACACAAACATACAAACACACAAACACACTTTCGCATTTATAATATTAGTATGGATTGCTTACTATTTTGTTATTTCTCTGACAATGATAGCTTAAAACAATGAACTTACTTACTTGACTGTAATAGATATATAGTTCAAAATGTTTCAGATCAAAGGGGTTTAAATGGAAATGGTGCATCAATTGTATGTCGATATTGGCATATTTTATTGGACAATGCTGCCGATGTAACGAGTATCTACTACTCAACGTGTAATCTGATATGTTCTTTGTCGCGGTGCTCATTGTGGACAACGAGGGTAAAGATTGATACCCATATTCAGAGGCAAATCTCGTCTTTGGGTATATATTCTGGTTCCAGCCATCTAAATCGTAGTTATAAAAATGTGTGTCTCCGAAATTTGAGTTGAAAGGATTATGTGCTATGTAGCCTTCAAGCTCTGATTGTCTCCCATTCGATGGACTGGACACAATGTAGCGTCTACCCGGATCCACACTTTCGACGATGGGTTTTATTGTGTGCACGTAAAGATCTATATAATTTTCCCTGTAAAAGCCATAATATTCTTTGGTGTTGTACCAATTTTGGCGCAGAGCAACCTCATTTTCATTATTTCCAACCCATAATGCTATTGAAGGGTGGTGCTGCAGACGAACTACGTTCTGTTTTATTTCTTTCTTCACAGAGCTGTAATTTGAATTCAGTAAATAACATAAAATCCATGGTGGTTTAAAAAAGCCCTATCTATAGTAATCCATAGTAGTTTCAAAAAGCCGCAAGTAGCCTAGTGGTTGAACTATGTTCTCTGAAGGAGACGGTCAAGGGTTCGGACCAGGGCTCCAACTATTTGAGTTTTTCCAAAATGACGTGCATAAGTAAACTTGTAAAAATACCATGAACTTTTTGGCGACAGTAAACATCGTTGGTAAAACTTGTATAAACCTTCATAGCGGTTCAGTCATCCGCACTGGGCTTGCGTGAGAGTTACATTGCGTTTCTACCAGACATGTACAAGTAGGTATGCGATGCGAGAAATGTGTTATCATGAACTTTATTTACCTGTCCTCACTCAGCGTAGCTCTGGTTGAAACAACTTGGTGGAGCGAGGATAGGTACAGTCACCAGCACCAGCACCAATATCTGACACAACAAGCGTGCATAAATATCTGATACGACTCTATTTCTAAAGCCGGAAGGACGTGTCATATACTTTTTTACGTTCCGCTGTGGCAGATATTAAATGCTGGTGACTGTTGTAAGTGAAGCATTTCTATTTGTTCACGACAGACATATTCCTCGTCCACCTCACACACACCCTCGGAAATCTCTGGTGGAATTGTAACAGATCTTGAAACTTACTCAATGAATTCGAAGTCGGTTGGGTACATAGAGCAGGAGAACATAAGGTCTTGCCATATCAGGATGCCGAGCTGGTCGCAGCGCTCGTAGAAGTAGTCTGATTCATACACTCCTCCGCCCCAGACGCGTAACATGGTCATATGGACTTCCCGGGCGGAGAGCAGTAGTCTTTCCACTGTAAACATCACACTTTAATGCCGATTTTCCTTCGTAGATTTGTGTTAAGCATCTTCAAGCCAATAAATATAATCAGACATATTTTTCACATGAAAACACAAGCTGAAACATGAATGCACAGAAAAACCAGAAAAATATACCAGCGCTGGGAATCGAACCCAGGTCCTCAGCAATCCGTGCTGCATGCTATTCCCCTACACCACCACTGGACAGGAGACTAGACACGAATTTATCCAACAAATCAACTTGCATTCTTTTCATTAGTCACTTAAGCAGCGACACTAATGCCATCTATGTTTTTAGTTCTCATCGAGATACATCAAACACTCCCCTTGGAACTATCCGCTCACCAGAGACAAGAGATGTCGCTATTAAGCAATCAAATGATTACTTTTTGGAGTATTTTTGTATTTTTTACAAATCTATATAGATTTATAAAAAATCTATATCTAATCTATATCTATGACCGTAAAAGTAACAAAAATTTGGAGTTGAAATAAAAAATACAAAAAGACTCCAAAAAGTAATATTATAATCAGACAATTTGCATAAATAAATCACATCTGTACAGAGTAATATATATTACCTGACCTTACCTTACCTTACCTTTAGTACCTGAGCTTAAAGACAGACCTAGATAGACCGGTCAAGCTAAACACCCCCCAAAATCCCAAAAACCCCCATATAGCTTTCGTTATAATCATTAGACCCATTTCCGAAATCCCCGATATAAATAAATATACTCAACGGCGCAAAATTTGGCCCACTCTACAAAATTACCTATTACTGCATACATTTGAAGGCCAGATTTTTTGCCGTTCAGTATATATAAGTACAGAAGAGTTGCTCGTTTAAATATGTATAAGATATTATATCCATGACTTGGCAAACATTTTTATTCAAACCCCATAAGCACAAGGTTATGCGGTCTTTTTTATGGGGTAAGTCTTCAAAATAAGCTCTCTAGGAAGACAAAACTGTACGAGTATATAAGAAAATACAATTTAAAAAAAAGTTGCTAGTGCCTTGTCAAGAGTTACGGGATGCAAAATGTTGTTACCTGTATTTTTGTCGGCTCCGAGTTCAGGAAGAATATGAGCTGGTATCCAGTTAGAACCCTTCATGAAGATGGGATAACCATTTACTTTAAAATAGAAGGTGTGTCCGTGACGAGCGCTACTGTTGCCTGCACAAGACATTACTATGACATTATCACCATCATCAAAATGTTCATAAATACCTAATTGAAACATTTGAGGCAGTAAAATTACTCGAAAAAGTACGAGGTTTCCGTAAAATTACAGAAAAGTCATAAAAAACTGCAAAATAATCAATCGATTTTCATGACACATTATTAGGCACAGGAAAAAAAATCGCTTCTACAAAAACACATCCATGAATATCCAGATACCATGCGTTCATTCACAGTACTTACTGGAGGCTTTATTTCGTACAAATCTCTGACCAGGTAATACTGAAGTATTCTCTTCCATCAATTCTACAGTGCGGAATCCAATTTGTTGGTGCTTAACATATGTTTCATTTGAATCAGTAGGTATGAAAGCCACGTGCAAGTTATATAGCGGTTGCTCCCCAAATCCATTTGGCCACCAACGGTTAATGAGTTTCTGCAATCGGAACCACAAAATTGTTAAGTAGTTGGTATGTAAAAAAAAATTAATTCAACTTTATTTGCTGACTCTTATTTTACAGTGTAAACCTACTTGCGTTGTCATTCAACTTATAGATGTATTTAATTTTGAAAATTAATCCGATCTCTGGAGGTGAGTTAGTTCGGTTTCCAGCATTGGACCTATATTTTAAATAAAAGCTTGTAAAATAATGAGTTTCTGTTAAAAAAAAAAAACATTTGCTGTTAGCTTTTTTATTGCCTGTACTTGCATTTTCATCCAAATGACATTGATATACCAAGTTTCAAGCCAATGCCAGTAACCGGTAAAGAGTTCCATCCTGCGAAGATGATTGTAGCCAGAGCACGAAAATTTCACTGCCAAAGATTTGTATTGGCACTAAATTTAGATAGGTGCAGCCTTCTACCACTAACAGTCTCTACCATACGCAGAAGGATAGACGGGCTAGCTAAAACTATAAGTAAAAATGATGTGAAGCAAAAATAGGTAAGTACCTTGTTGATAGTCATATTGAGTTCCGCTTCATTACTTCCGATATCTGTAAGATTGGTTTCGATAACTTTCATCGTTCCGATAGTATGGTTGTCGTTCATACTTATAGATGCTGTAAGATACCCGTGGACTTGCTTTCCTTTATTGAACTCTAAATACGCAACTATTCTTAGAAGCCAATGGTCGTCGATGATGCTCGTATGGGCCGTCATTGATCTTATTATTGCTGTGTTATAGAGTTCGATGTAAACGGGTTTCCTAAAATATAACCACTAAATACACTTCAGCTCTTTTGTGGTGCGCGTGCCGCGGCCACTGATGGAGACAATCACGAATGCTATGTATGTGTAATGTATACAAGTATCAGATGTTACTGAACTCTTACGGAAAATAACTCTCCTAAAGAGCATTCATTTTAAAAATATGGTTTTATACGACCAAGGGTACGGTTTGTCGTTGACAAAGGAAGCCTAAAAATGTTTACAGATAACAAGTCAATATTTTCGTTTTCAAATTACGAAAAAAAAACTTAAGTCTTTGTTAAAATGTGATTGAATAAAGATGATCGCGGATAAATGCGCGGATATATGCTTTTAATACATGGTTTAGTAAGAACAATGTGTTACTACTCTGGAAAAAGCTCGTATCTTAAATCAGTAGTAAACTAAATTGAATCTAAATTAACAATGAAACTAGAGTCTTCAACCAGTGTGTGTTGTCAGTGCTGTGTGTCCTTTATTGTTTCCAAGAAGCGTTCAGAGTCAAGCAACGAGTGCGAAGAATAACAAAATGCAAATTAAAGTGGTAATAGGCGGACCACGTCACTCGAAGAACAGTTAACAGTTGGGGGAGAATAGTCCTTGAGTGGCAACTACGAACCAGAAGAAGCACGGGCAAGCCTCCCACTAGGTGGGTTGCCGACATCGTGAGAGTTGCAGGCAAATGGATGGAAGTGGCGAATAGCGTTCATTGTGTCATTCTAAAGGCCCCGTTCAGCAGTGAACGTCTTCCGGCAGATGATAATATCACACTGAACTTATATTTCAGATATATATTCCGAATATTGTGCGCCATACACTGGCTGATTGTGACGAACTTCAATGTAATTGTTACCATTTATGTAATCACTCACTTTCTGACAGTAAATTATTGATTGATTGATCATCAATTTTGAAATACGAGCTTTTTTCAAAATAGTGACGAATAGAAGTTGCTAGAATGAGAAATTGATGCGACAAAAGAAACCTTTGTTACAAAACCAGACCCACCATAGTCCCACTGATGGGAAGGCAGGACCCCAGTCCCACCCAAATGACGCTTGCATTTTCCGTAGTTGATTGACGTGACATTCCCCGTTGTACGAGGGCGGAACACATGCGGGTGCGGCGAAATATTTCTTCGACCGTGCTTGAGCTTTCTCAACCGGCGAAACGAAGATCACTTTTATTTCATTGACGCCATTCTATAAAAAGAGTTCGAAGTGGCAGTTGGGCAGTTTTTTTATTTAATTAAACGGCACAATCTTGTACAATAAACACAGTGTTATGTATTATACACGGTATTGATTAAACTGAATCCAACTGTCTTTTTTATATACGAGTACTTCCAAATTACTTTAACTGTCGTGAGACATATTGATAAGATTATTAAATTAAACGTTTCAACTCACGATAATAAGCCAGGAACGGTCCTATTCGTTTTGATCTTTTCGGATTAATCAGACCTTTTTCATAGACACGTGCTTTCTTCCGAAAATATCGAAACAGATCGAGACAGTAATTCACTCCGGCCCGGTGCCTCAGCACGAGCCAGGAGGAGTGATAGAAACCCATCAGGTAGACGTCTTTGTCCAGTCCTCCTGACTAGTGCTGAGGTCCCAAAAAAGGTTTTTTTTGCTGTTTATATTTTTGTACCATCTGCACTTTTATTGCCATCCAAGTTACCTTTGTATATATGCCAAATGTCCTGCCAGAACCTGAGTGAAATTCAATTTGCATGATTTGACCTTATATCAATAAAGAAGCGTGTACAGTGAGCATCAAAAGTAACGGATCACTTTTTTATTCTATCGTTTTAACACATTTGTAAATGTACAAGTATGCTATGTTGCTGTAAAAACGATAAAGTACAAAAGTATGCAGCTGCTTTTGACATTGACCATACAAACAACAGGTCATTTTCGATACTGAAATTTTGCAACTGGTGCATAAGATCTATGAAATTGCTGATCTTTTTCACGAGCAACTCACCGCTTAGTTTCTTCGCATAACTTACGTATAAAGAGCTTGTAAATTAGCCATTCTTCCAATCTCACCTTGAGGTAAGGTTTGACATCAATAACATATCTGACAAACATGTTGTCTGTGCTGCCGATATATCTTGTATTCATTTCAATCGTAGATACCGTATCCACGCCTTCCAACACCAAATTGACTACACCTGTTGCCGGAACTTCCTCTACTAAAATGAGAAAGAGTTTTCTAAGATAATCCCAACAGATATGTATAAGATTGTAACTGCATACGTGTACCTAGTACAGAAAGATTACGAAAGTAAGTAATCGTTCCTCTCTCACGTAATTATTTAACGTTACATAACGTTATTTTTAATTGTTAGTAGGTACCTGGGTGACCGATATTTTTAACCGACTTCTAAAAAGGAGGAGGTTATCTATTCGGTTGGTTGTATTTTTTTTATGTTTGTTACCTCAGAAAGATCCGATAGGAACGTTATGCCATTTTTTGAATTGGAACAGACACGAGACTACTAAGTATATAGTTACTTAATTTAACTTTTGGGTTAAATTTTTCTTTTATTTTTTTGGAAATATAAGCCAGTATTCTTACTTGTAAATCGTCCAGTGTAAGTCCAGGAATCGTAAGCAACCCATCTCGTGTCGACGTCGTTGAAGCCTGACAGTATGTCACCAATTATACCCGCTTTCATTAGATCAGAGTATATGCCTCCAGGAACCGAACCAGACCCTTTGACAGCTGTAATTTCATAAAATTGTTAGAATAGACGTAATCAAACTTATTTAACCGAGCTAGAACACTTCTTATACTTAGGTATGTGAAAGGTTAAAAACTATACTTGCATCCATTTTTGTTTACGAATGACCAAGTAGCGTTTGACTTTGAGGATAGATCGATCACCGTAATGCAGCCTATATTGCCTAAAGTCCAAAAGGTAATTAATGTGAGGTACGTCTGCATCATACCGACGTCTGTTGTCAAAGAGCTAAAGTTGTTTTGGTCAATCAAAACTACGGCGGATTGATTGGCGCGTAAAGTGCATGTTTCTGTATAGCTTGTGCTGGACAAACAAGCATGCATGATATCGATAAATAGAATACTTCTAAGTACCGTATTTTCTAACGCATTATATTTTTTTATGATGTTGGTGGTAAGATCCAGTACCTGGGCGACCGAGCATTTGCCGATTATAGGCGTTTTCCCAGAGATTAGACCAAGCTAGATCGATTTGTCATCCCCGAAAACCCCACATACCAAATTTCATTGAAATCTTTGGAGCTGTTTCCGAGATTCTGATTAAAGGCAAGTATTCGATTTTAAGATCGTGGGATATACCTATTGTCGTTTTTGACGTACCAAGGTGAGTCTGAATTACTTCTATTTACAACTACAATTGACACTTTTTTTACACCAACAAAAATTACATCAAAGTAAAAGGCAGCAAAGGAATTGTATAATTATAATTCTGCACATGTTTATTGATAACTAAATAATAATTAATACTAATTTAATAAATAAAGTAATTAAGTATAACGTATAACAGAGGAATCAGAGGCAATATCTTAGACTGCAAAAGTTTAAGAGTTAACACGAGTATGACCCCGAAGAATCAATTGTTAAATCAGGATTAAGTAGAGTCAAAATTTATGAAAATGACTATCGACATTTCTAACCTGGCCATAACCCTAAGTCGTGCAATCGGTCCATAGTCGATATTATAATCGCCTGCCCTGCCCATCACTGTTCAGTATCCTACTATTACAAGTCATGTCAAGTACGTATTGTTAGGAGAAGACATTATTGCCTTCTCTCATTACTTTACTAAGTATGTACAGTCGATTCAGTAAATTCTTATCCATTGTTTCGTCCGTTTCTACACCAGAAAAACAATAGACTGACTGACACATTGTCATGTAACAATTGAGATTGATTCGTAGGACCTTAGGGTGAAATAAAGAGATTGGTCCACTCCACTATGCGGCACAGTATATATCATCATCATCATCATCATCTGGGTTCGTTGCCTGAGGCCGTATTGCCTAATGTTTTTGACACTCATGATCGCAATCAAATGACATATTTCGCATACAAAAGCTGTCATTTTATTGCGATCGCGAGTGTCAGAAACGTTAAGCAAAAGGTCTCTGGTTGGAAATAAGTTACTGTCAAGCTGACCAGAGGCCGTATTGCCTAATGTTTTTGACACTCGTGATCGCAATCAAATGACATATTTCGCATACAAAAGCTGTCATTTTATTGAAATTGCGAGTGTCAGAAACGTTAGGCAATAAGGCCTCTGATTTGGCAGACGCTGCGATGACTTCTACAGGAAGTAAAGAAACGTGTCAAACGCATGTCAAAGACTAAGCACAGTACATATACAATACAAATATTTTTTATTGATTACAGAAAACAGTAAAGAGACAGAGGACACACACACAGACAGACAGAGGACAGAGGTTTTTGTATATTTAGGTAATCAAATGATAGGCAAATTCTATGCCAGGAATGGGGAAACTTTTTCCTTCGCGTGCCAATATACTAACGAAATATATGACGGGCCAAGTTGTTACATTTTTGGCTTTGTAATTTACTGAAATAAAAATATTGATATTATGTATTTCCTAAAACATTAATTTGGCCATTGCCAATGAGAATGAAATTTTGTAACAATACGAAATCTTCTCGTGATTTTTGTTTGATGGTCGCGGGCCGGATTTCAAGCCTTCGCCAGAGATGGCTCGCGGGCCACATTTTTCCCATCCCTGGTCTATGCGTATCCTTTCATTATCCTACATATTGGATTTTCTGGAATGTGATAACCAGTCTTTTATTAAGTACTAACTTTTGCCCGCGGCTTCGCTCGCGTTAAATATGGGGTAACACAAATTTACTTTCTACGATCTTTATTTTCGTGTTTTAATTGATTTTTCGGTGGATTACATTTGTAAATTTTCGAATTTAATAATCGATTTTGAAACCCTGTTTAACATCTTCAGGTCAGGGGTGTAATTTTAGAAAAACTACTTGTTTTTTTTGCACGTGACTTCATACCTTTGCGACATAGGGTTCCCGTGGGCTATCTATCTCACGGGCCTCTTCCGAATAAAAAAATATATTTTTTTAAATAAATAAGAAAGAAAAAGTAAATCCCGATTTTCCCGCTCCCGTAATAATTTTCGGGAAATTCTCTCTCAACGCTCCCCTACACTCCCCAAAGAACCCACTTGCCAAATTTCAGCTTTCTACGACCAGTAAAACGAAAAATCCCGTTTTCCCCGTTCCCTTGGGAATTTTCTAAACTCCTCTCTCAATGCTCCTCTACACACTCCCTAAGCAATCTACATGCCTATTTTCAGCATTCTGCGTCCACTCAAATGAAAAATCCCGTTTTTTCCCGTTCCCGTCGAATTTCGGGATATTCTTTTGTAGTGCTCCCTTACACTCCCCAAATAACCTACATGCCAATTTTCAGTTTTCTATGACCAGTAAAACGAAAAATTCTGTTTTTTCCCGTTCCCGTGGGAGTTTTGTAAACTCCACTCTCAATGCTCTTCTAGACACCCCAAGCAATCTACATGCCGTTAAGCGAATAATCCCATTTTTTCCCTTTCCCGTGGGAATTTCGGGAAATTATGTAATGCTTTCCTACACTCCTCAAGCAACCTACCTGCCAAATTTCATCTTTCTACGACCAGAAAAACGAAAAATCCCGTTTTTTCTCGCTCCCGTTAGAATTTCGGGAAATTCTTTTGTAGTTAGTGCTCCCCTACGCCCCCCCAAAGGAACCTAAATGCTAAATTACAATTTTCTACGACCAGTAAAACGAAGATTCCATCCCGTTGAACTAAATATAAATCCCGTTGTTTCCTTATCCTGTGGGAATTTCCAAAAATCCTTATAATTATTTTTTACTATTATAATCACCTACTTCTATGCCAAATTTGAAGTGTCTAGTAATTATTGTTCATGGGATTCCGTTGACCTGAATATATAAATACCGTTTTTTCCTTATCCCGTGGGAATTTCCAAAAATCCTGAAATTCATATTTTAATTATTGTAATACCTATTTTTGTATCAAATTTGAAGAGTTTAGTTATTATAGTTACTGAGATAGGGTCACTCAGAATCGAATATATAAATCCCGATTTTTTCCCGTTCCCGTGGGAATTTCCAAAAATCCTTCCTTAGTGGATGCCTACATTGTATAAGGTATCTATGTGCAAAATTTCAAGTCCCTAGGTCCAGTGGTTTGGGCTGTGCGTTGATATATCAGTCAGTCAGTCAGTCAGTCAGGACTTTGAATTTTATATATATAGATTTGAATAAACAAAAGACTCAACCCCAGTTAAATTAGGAAGAGGGTAGGGCAGAAAAAAAGAAACAAAAGCCAACACATGATGTAAAAAATCCTAAACAATATCTCAGAGGCAAGATGAGGGTAATGTCGCACTCGTCTGACATAGGCGTGTACAGTTACAGAGGACTTTAAAACGATACGTTCAAGCTTTGATATGCGGCAAAATGATACGGATCTCCCACTCCAAATGAGGCTTGAATAATTACACTAGGGAAGTTTCCTTTGGTGTTACAATGTATCTTCGAATTCTTCCGGAAAATTTCAGTGAGTGATTGGGTTGGTTTGATTGAACGTCCTTGGAAAGCATGTATTTTTTACTCGACTGCCAGAAGGAGGGTTATGTTTTTCGAGCGTATGTAGGTATGCGTGTAAGTTAGGGTCAAGTTAGGGTCGTAGAACCTAATGGCGGGGTGAGACAAAGACTTTTATGAAGTTATTATAACTGAACCATTAAGTAAACAGTGGTTAACTATATACATTATTGTGCTTTCGTCTGTAAAGAAAGCTTCGCTTGAAATGCGGTGGACAGTATTCCGTAGCCACGAAGTTTGGGTGGTCGCCAAGGCATGTCGAGGCACAAACTAGGTTATCGGCTGTCGAGCAGTGTTTATTGGGGTGAAGTGTTTGTTTTCTGAATCGTGTTGCACTAGGACAGTCAGCTAAAATCAATACGCTTAAAATGATATTAGTTATACTTGGTTTGGATAGGTATTTCACTAAATGTAAACAAAACAACGTCAATTGGTGTCTTAAATATTGAATTTATTAATTAAACTATCTAAAACATTTACACTTCTGTATTTAAATACACACTAACTAGACTACTAGTTTGTATTACAATGATAAATACCTAAATAAAATGTTTAAAATCCTTGAATGTACCAAAGCTGAAGTTTGTTTACATTTTAGTTAATAATACCTATCCAAACCCAAACGTACCCCAAACGTAACCCAAAAGTATAGGTAAGGTACACCGACTAAGCTATAAACATCACATTAAAAATATTGGCTACTAGCTTTTGCCCGCGGCTCCACCCGCGTGGTATTCGATTATCGCGCGGTGTTCCCTCAGGAACTGTGCATTTTTCCGGGATAAAAATTAGCCTATGTCACTCTTGAGCCCATAAACTATCTCTATGCCAAAAATCACGTCGATCCGTCGCTCCGTTACGGCGTGAAAGACGGACAAACATACAAAAACACACAAACACACTTTCGCATTTATAATATTAGTAGGGATGGATTTTACCTTGTCTATTTTCGTCATATTTGAACTGCCATATATATATGAACTGTCACAGTGGTTCGAGTGACAAGGTACTAAAGTGTATACATATTTTTGCCCTTGACTGTACAATCCATGTCAAGTTAAAAATTAAAATGTAATAGTTACGACAGTGGACCTTATGTACAATCCATGTCAAATTCAGATTCAAATGTAACATCGTATCGGCTAGGTTCGAAAGGGTTGATTTGATAAAAAATTCAATGAAAGTGAGTACACATTTCAGTCAGTCATTTAACTCATCTTGAAAATGTAGATTTTTGTGCCACTGTTTACGTAGGCATTTACTAATTTAGTTATAGACCAGTAAATAAAGTGTACAAGCAACATAAAGAACGAATATAAAGTGTAGGCCCGTTGTTAAACCGAATAAATTTACATGAATATGTGTTGTAAACTTGGCAATCTTCTTAACACTTTGTTATATGGGAGAAACGTTGAGCTTAATGGTAAACGTTATTACATCGCTGGCGCGTTTTATTATTTAGATAGTCTGGGTACTCATATACCTATAAATGATTTTACATAGTATCCAAACCTTATGCCGTCGCTTCATGAATGTTTGATCTTATATTCGCTTTAGCCGAACTGTTGAAACTAAGCACTTCTGAAGTCTACAATTATGCTGAACTTACAGGATATTAACTAAATAACCGAAGACCTCAGACCTCCTACAAGTATTTTTTCATTACAAGTTACTTGATTGCATTTATTTTCGATTACCTTCATTGTTTCAAAAAATATTCGCGTGTTTTGCTAAGTTAGTAATTCTATTTGTTTCTAACTCTACACTAATTTTTTTGACAAAATAAAACTGACACTAAAACATCATCATCACCATCAGCCTACAGCAGTCCACTGCTGGACATAGGCCTCTTCCATGGCACGCCACAACACTATCTGCCCCTTGCAACCATTCGCCGCCAGCGACCTTCTTAAGAGGCACTAAAACGACCAGTATTCAATTATTTAAGTAGTATGCAACCTCGCTTAACATTTAATTAGCGCATGTTGTCCCTATACGTAACTTTTAAACTGGACATAATAATAAGGGGACAGGAAAACACAAACTGATTTGAAACATAGTGTAATCGATTCTACTCTCGATTCAAAGCAAACTACTTTCTGGATTTCAGTTATTTTAATGAAAACTTTATATACATTTAAAGGTGCGGACAACAGGTAGTATTTAACCTTTTCGTGATTGCGTATTACACGTTCCAAATACGCACTTAATCGGTTTTGTAGGAAATAATATCGTTTTAGTTCAGATGGTGGTCTAAATTGCAAATTTCATGGAATTTCTTAAACTAAAAGGACGAGGCGATTTAAATTCAATCGTTTCAATGGCTAATTTACTTTTACGGCTTAATGTGACACAACACGGCCAGGATTCCGAAGAAAGGAATTAAAATGTCACTCTCGATCCTGATAGAAACGATTGTAAAGACACGTATTTTAAGTGCATGCTAATTAATGGATAATTTGTATACTGTTAACAGAGTGTAGGACACTAAAGATTTTCTACAGTAGTGAATTTAGTTTTCGTAAAAGCGCCATTTTTTTGAGGTGTTTAGACTGTTTTTTTTTTTTCGTAAACAATTACACTCTTTTTCAAGGTTTTAGACTATGGTTCTTATATTTATTATATGTAAAAAATAATTCTACTTCTTAGTTATCCGGTCGTCACTCTAATGCAAAAATCTTGTTTCTTGTCAAATCATTGTTTTTTACTACCGAGAAAACACTTAAAGTATAGTAAAGGTGCTGAAGAATCGTCTTTATATAAGAAATTTCAACCTCTCGCCATATCTCTAGAAGTATTGTTACAGGCAGGAGCTGGTGTTGTAATTTTGATTCTGGTTTATCTTTATGTCTGGAAAAGATAAAATAATATTAAAAGTGACTGGTAAAGACAAACGTTAAACTAACACAAACTTAACAATGTCTGTGACTGTAATTTGTGTGAAATTATATAAGCCCTAAAAAGTAATTGTTTTTCAGCGGCGGCATTTTAATCTCGCTCGCACATTATCGCGGCAGACGGAGACATGTTACCATTCAATTACTTTTCAAAATTAGGTCTTTCTCTTACGACTATCACGAGCTTTATCGACCAACGCCTTTGCCCACACCGCCCGAGAAAACGGAGATTATAAAACAGGCAGCATTATAAAAAAACAAATTAATGATACATCGTATTCAATCACATGGTAATCTAAGCTCACTTGAGATTATCTTAAGGTGGATAATTTGTTAGTTTTCGCTTCCAAATGATTCTGACGGGCCCTTTTGAAAGTCACCGATTATAAGGAGTCGTAAAAAGGCGGTTTAG
The DNA here is from genome assembly GCA_037349165.1 of Choristoneura rosaceana. NCBI lineage: Eukaryota > Metazoa > Arthropoda > Insecta > Lepidoptera > Tortricidae > Choristoneura > Choristoneura rosaceana. The sequence goes on from JAZBNJ010000033.1 coordinate 2,082,785, forward strand.
TCAGTTCCGTATCAACTAAGTCCGATGCGTAACTAATGGTCGGTCGTCATTTGTTTGTCCGTCCTCAAATAATAGAATCATGCGGTTTAACAACGATGCGTAAGAGAAAGCTTATGTTTTTGTTTTGACTTGGTTTCTTTTTTTGACTTTGTATTGGCCGGGTGAAATTGTTTCTGACAGATAGAGATAATGAGTAGCGACCTCTGTGAATTGTAGGCGCATTTAATGTTTACTCATTACTTAGATACGCTCATAATAATGCACAGTCAAGTATAAAAATAATTTATAGTTTTACATATTTATGTATTTATTTAGTCTCATATCTTTGTACTCGTACCATGGAAGAGCAAATGGCTATACAGATAATTGTAAATTTAGTACATATAATTGTTACTGTATGTTCTCCCGTACTTAAGGAATAATAATCTATTAAAAAAAGAAATTCTAACTGACTAACCCACCAACGCGCCAATTGCTAGGATCTGAAAAACTACTTTTTACAAAGTAGTCTCCTTTATATTGCGAACCTACTGTGTTAAAAATAAAGTTGTACTGTTAAATACAAACAAATATAATATATAATATTACGATCTCTTAAGCACTTTTTTACCTATGTTGATGGGATCTGACTACCATCTTTTGACTCCTTGAAGTAAGTTTTATTACTAAAAAAAGGTTTTGTATCCTAGTTATGTTAGTTGTAACCAAAATTTGTTATGTTATATAATTTTAACTGGTTCCCCGCGTTACAGGTGAAGCCTAGTGCGGGGACCACTGGTAACACATTTTATTTTATTTTTGTTATATAATGGATATATATATATACCTTGTTGAGTTTCTTGCCGGATTTTTCTCAACAGAGGTTTTTCCGAACCGGTGGTAGATTTTTTTGACATTCATAAGTGCTTGTTATAGCCTAAATGGAATAAAGATATTTTGACTTTGAAAAAAAACAGAGGATAGGTTACCACTATAGGCTGCCACGCTAATATATAAGCATAAATACGTACTCGTAATCGTTAACGCAAATTTCACGTTGAACAAGCCAATTTCGAACCAAACAATTAATTACTTAACAATCTATTTTCGGTATACGAAGTTTGATTTCGCTGGATTTCCATGATCTAATTATGTCTTATTAAATTTAGTGGGAAGGTTTGTTTTAATTAAATTTACTCGTAAAAGCTCATGTGTACTCGTAAGTGTCTAAGTAATTGAAATCGTGAGCCCTGGGAATGGGGTTATAAAAAAACCTTTTGACTTTGTTTAAAAAAATGTCCACAAAAAAATGACAGTTTTGCGAGGTTTTTTATACACTCATTATGGGCGTGACAAAACTGACTCATAAAATTTTGTATATGAAAAAATAGGGACATTTTTTAAACTATCAGAATCGATTCTGCTCTTGATTTTGAGTTGGAAAAACCATACTTTTTCCAAAAAAAAGAAAGGGTACACTTTTTTTTTAAAACGCCTCGCATCACTGTTGCTTTCACGACTTCTTTCCCACCGTTTGAAATAGTTATTGCAGTAGCGTTCCTGCGTGCGTTAGACGATAAGTTTACGGGAATAACCATATATTTATTTGCATTGAAAAAGTACGCATGGATCTCGACATGCCAAGTTGCGTTATCTATCTGGATAAAGTGCCTGTGGGCATATCATTCTGTTTGTAGCTATGAATAACATGGAGTGTTCTCAATTTCAAGTAGGATTGAAAAAGCTCTTATCACCGGAGATGGTCACGCGCACTTTCACCTTTGCTAAAGTATTGACAGGCAACAACGAAACGCATAGCCTAATAGTTAACGATCCTGGCTATGAAGCTAATAATGATGCCCTGGGTTTGGACCTCAGTTGGGGAAGAAGGCTTAGGTAGGTACATAGTAAATATGAATACCTATCAAACTAAAATGACATACAAGTTGACTTTGCGAGTTCGTTTCGTCAGCTCACACAGCACACACTACAGGAATTATCAAATCACTAAAACAAATGTGGTGAAAAAAAAAGACGAGTTGCCTTTTTTGGCTAAAAAATAAAGAATTAGTTTATTTGGGTAAATCAGCACAACAGGAAAAATAACTTACAAATTAAAATAAGAACCGTACACAATGTTAAAAAATATACAGTAAAAATAATTTAAAAACATTGTGCCGAAAGAAGCAAAAATTACACTAATCCTCGTCTCGATTTGATCAAAAGACAGATTTTTTTTCTAGGCAAATGATAAAATTGATTTGCCGTTTTGAGATTCTGCGTGATTTGATCATATCCCTAAGAGATTTGTGACAAATATCTATTTAGGCCATTTTCTCGCGTGCGACATAATGGATAAGCTTATGGCATCTCCCTTCATAGGTGCTGCGTTCCGGTAGGGTCGACAAACGATGAAGTTTTCACGTAGGCGTGTGACAATAATCGAAAGTCAACGTTTGACAATTATAAGTGTTGTGTCACATGTCAGCCCTTCACTTGGAAACAACTTTTGATATCATTCGTGGTTTATTTTCGTCATCATCATCAAGGGACGGAATTTTCATAACAAAAATCAAAAGTCAACAGTGATTGACCATTCTGTTTTATCGACTATTCCAGTTATCGATTCTTCGCATGTTCCCGTTTTTAAACATTAGCTACTTACATTTGACCTCTTTAATAAGAGAAAATAATGACGATTTTTCATTACTACCTTGTTTTTCTCTTCCGTGATTACTACAGACAAGATGACTAAAATATAATTAGTACAGATATAGATTTCGATTCCGTTATTTTGAATGAAAGTTAGTGTACTGTCTGTTACACTGTTTAACATTTGTATTTTGGTTTTATATTTAAATTGCAACAAACACACAGGTCTATTTTTTTAGTAGCCCATTTTTCACTGCTGGGCAAAGACCTCCCCTATTATACCTAGTGCCATCCATGAAGACGCGTGATTTAGTCAAAATTAGACATTAATGACATTGTAATAAGAACCACGGCACGCGTCATCGTGAATGACTCTACCTATACTGGTCTAATTTAATTACGTATCCTAACTGATAATTAAACAAATGAAACCAATAAAAACAATGGTCAATCCGTCTAACCTTGACGTTTGATTTTTGCTATGACAATTTTATTCCGCCCCTAGATCATCGTCATCAGCTGGCAGACGTCTATTGCTGAACAAAGGCCTCCCTCTCGCCACTTGCATCCGTCGGTTGCCCGCAACTCTCAAATACAAGCTTTCTTTTTGTTTACTTTTGCTTATTTCATTTCAGACGACCGGATGGCCTAGTGGTTAGAGAACTTTACAGTGAAGCTTGAGGTCCCGGGTTCGATTCCCGGCCAGGGCAGGTATTTGTATGAATAATACGGCTGTTTGTTCTCGGGTCTTGGGTGTTTAATATTTATTTAAGTATGTATTTATCTATATAAGTATGTTTATCCGTTGCCTAGTATCCATAGTACAAGCTTTGCTTTGCTTTGTTTCTTTGGGACTTGGTCAATTGGTGTCAAGTGTCCCATGATATTTATTTATTTACTAGCTTTTGCCCGCGGCTGTTCCCTCGGAAACTGTAAATTTTTCGGGGATAAAAAGTGGCCTATGTCACTTTCGGGCCCATAAACTATCTCTATGCCAAAAATCACGTCGATCCGTCGCTCCGTTACGGCGTGAAAGACGGACAAACATACAAACACACTTTCTTCACAATATATTTCAAGTTATCCGATCATCGAAAGTGGATAAAATATAACTTTAAAGATTAGCAAACAAATGGGCGATAAAAAAACATAGAACGCTACATTATCCCTTATTAATAAAAGCTACTTTTTATCCTGGGAAGCTGCTGTAAAAATGTACGTATTGTTAGTATTCTTATTTAACAAAACTGCCTATATCCGGGCTCCCACACAATCACGATTTTAATCATACACTCCATTCAGAGATACTTATCCTGTACTTATTTCTGAGCATAATGGCTGTAACTACCAACCGCCAATAAACGCATACAGCTGCGTGCATACTACAATTGTATTCGATGATTACAGCTCACATACATTTCAACCAGCAATGACCCACCAAAGAACTTTGTCTTAGTATGATTCGTTAATACGAGACGTAGTGTGATACAGTTCCAGTGTGGGTCACATTTAATTTGTGAAACCGAAACGCGTCACTTAGTATGTATTATGAAATAGAAAAATAGAAATACAAAAACGTTTATTCACACATTTCACAAATTACATAAAAATTATGGTAAATCATGAAAGAATTATGAAGTATGAAAAATGGTCTTTTTTCTTTGATTATAATCGTAAATATGTTTAATATCTACGAATAATACCAATGGGATGATAGTCAAAAACGTCCAGGATATTGATTTCTGAACGATCGTAAGCGTATGGTACTTAGGTACCTACTACAAGTGATTTCACATTATGCTATCAAATTCATAAAGGATAAATTGACTAAGCGCCATTATTTTAAGATAATGAGTTATATACATGTTTGGAATCAGTAAATTTTACTGTCTCCTTTCAAGCATTGATGCTCGTATTGTACATATTTAAATGTTACCGACAAGCAACTATCTGGTTAGCATCCAGTTAGGAATCTACGAATCATTACCGAGATCTCATACAGTAATTATTGTATGATAGGTACGCAACTACTGCAATTTCAACTGCAATATAGTTTATTGCAAAATGACGGTGGTTAAGGAATGATATGTGTATTTTACGTGACCGCTGAAGACGTATTATTGTTCATTTGCTCTTATTAGTCTGTCAAACTATATACTATCACGGCAGTTTAATGTTTACAGTTCAGGCACAAAGTACTTGGTTTTTAGCTTTATTACACACTAGCTGTTACGCGACTGCGTCAATAAAGAGTGTAAAAGTGTAAAATTCATAAAAAAGTCAACATGAATCAGTAGATTTCTGAAACATTAAAAATGCCCCGCGTCTATAAAATATTAAAACTCGATAATTTGCTTATTGCACAGGTACCCGCAAAATATTTATGTTTTTGTTATAAATTTTTTGTACTGATTCGACGACGACGACCGGATGGCTAAGTTGGTTAGAGAACCTGACTTCGAAGCTTGAGGTCCCGGGTTTGAATCCCGGCCGGGGCAGATATTTGTATGAATAATACGAATGTATGTTCTCGGGTCTTGGATGTTTAATATGTATTTAAGTATTTATTTATCTATATTTTAGTATGTTTATCCGTTGCCAAGTGTCCATAGTACAAGATTTGCTTAGTTTGGGACTAGGTCAATTGGTGTCTGTGTCCCATGATATTTTTTTATTATTATTATTATTTATTATTATTTGTGGTGTGCAATAAAGAATATTTGTATTGTACTGTTACTACTGAAGTCAATTCCGAAAACTTGGTAAATCTTAGATTTCGCGAGGATTTCGTACTTCTGTAGAATGAACGCTTTTAGTATTTAGTAATCCTTTAGAGATTATAACGTACAAAGAGTCAAGTTTAAGCAATAAAACGGCATAAAAATTTCCATTGATCGGTTTAATAGAAGTATATACAGTTTAGGGTTTGCATTAAAATATTTCCGAGGTGCCGTTAAATATATCGTTGACGCAAATTGCTGACAGAAAGTGATTTGAAATGAATTGCTCTCGGTTTATAAATGATTGTATGCAAATACTCAACGCACCAGTTGATCACAACCCACGCAGCCTCGCTAACCTATTCGGTTGATTAATTCATCGTAACCTTTACCAAAATTACCTCATGAAGGTCAGCATATCTATGATTAACTTTTTCTGAATTATGCCCAATGTTCCCCTGTTGAAGTTATGGATGTATGTTAAGTTATAATTTAGTTCTTCAACTGATTTCTAAGGACGTCTTGTAGGCTTTTTTAAAGCTCGATTTAAAGCTTAAACTGACAGTTCTTGTATGGATCTGACAGGACTTAAGACCACTTGAACCTAGATTTAAAAGCCTGCAAGTGGACGTAAGAAGAAGGTTTTTAGCTACTTATTCTGAATCGTGATCCACTGTGGAACCTTTTTGTAGAAAAAGTCACAGTGACATGACAATCGCATTGCTTGACATGGGAATTTACTATGACACTTACTGGTTCTCACAGTTTCGCCAGGAACAGGATATTTTCTGTGACAAATTTATTATATAAGAATGACACTAAAATTAAAATATTTTTCTTCGACATTGTTAATTTTACGTGACCTAATTGTAAGCCATAGTAGATTATCTAATTATCTAATATTATTCAAATTAAAAACAACCTGGTAAATACGTAAATTATATGATTTGACTAAACGGCGTTAACTGAAGGAAAAGCAATTTTTCAACGATACAAATGATTAAATAGCAAACGTACGACAAGCTCTCCACTCGATCATTCATTTTCATGCTCAATCTTTCATTCTTTTGAATCTCTTCAGGAAACAATTCTTCGCGTTTGTTTATATTCGATTGAATTCATCGGTAACCTTTACAAAAAAATATTTAAACTATCGTATGTAAGTAAGCAACAAAAAACACAAAACATATCCCACTAATATTATAAAAGCGAAAGTTTGTGCGTATGTGAGTGTGTTTGTTTTTTAGTTTTTCCATTTGTATGAAATCTTGAACACAGATAGTTAGTGTATACCTTAACACATAGGCTGTTCTTTGTCCCGAAAAAAAGCATGGTTTTCGCAGGTTAATCATAATGTTAATTAAAAATAATAGGTACAACTTATACCAGTATTTCATATCGGCATTGGGTACATCTAAAAATGGAATATCGTTTATATTTCATCAAAATATCTTTAGCCAAAAAATTGCAAAGAAAAAAAGACGCTAAGCTAAGTTTAGCGCGAGCAAAACCTTACCCGAGAGCTAGTTATTTTATATATTTTACATTAGGTACCTATTTATCTAAGTAATTGGGAGCCTACAATTAAATCTGCATAGGATTACTGTTGTAGACAGCTAGAGTGAAGACGGACGTTAAAACTGCTTAAGTATAATTTCCATAAATTCTCGCATTCATCTAAATCTTAACCTTTATCGCAATAATTCGTAAGATTTCCTTGATCCGTGATAAAATTACAGACAGGAATATTCCATCGATAATATTCTATATCACCCATATAACATCTACGACAGGAGATATTAACTTGCGCTTCCTTCCTTGCTAATAATTATGATACGCAATGTCCGAATCCGTTCATTTCGCAACTTTTAATTTCGCAAACTCTAAAACTGTAAATATTTCAGGATTTATTTCAGAGCCATCGTGTTTCAGACCCTTCAGGTAAGTTGCATATAAAAATCCTGATATATTTACAGAAAAAAGTTACGAAATTAATCAGGTTGCCAATGTTCATGAATACCTGTAGTCGCTACTTATCTGCTGGCAAGAAAACGTGTGAATATTTGGAGCATATGCTGTGTATAGATACTTGTTCATCCGAATTGAAATGTTGTAATTTTAGAATAGTTCCTAATTATTACCTCAAATAATAAAATTATTATTTGATGAAATGGCGAGAATTTTTCACAATGACGTTTTGCGAACAAATGGTCATAACACCGATGCAACATGCTTCGCTAGATCGTAAGTGGGTGAGGCAATCTGACCTACGATCGGGCACAGGAGCACGTTGGTTTTGTGTTCCTTCGGCAATCAAAAGGCAAGATAAAGTTTGAGCATAAATCAACTCCCGTCATTAATGTTTCTTGGTTACACTACTTCTACGTTTTCTCAGCGACCTATAGATCATGAAATTTGAGTAATTTCAAGAACGAGAAATCGGTTTGAAAATCTTCTAACCTTTCAAACGAGTATCGGCGTAATTTGTATTCTCGTTATTATTACTTGTACAGTTATCGATGTTTTTACTTCAATACTACCAAAACAGCTGGATCTTAACCCTCCGTGGGATATTGTTATCAACATCGCCTTGCTTAACAAGGGAATTCATTACGAAATTTACTGTCAGAACGTTCCAAAGTTGGCCAGGAATTAAATGGTTCCGGTGATATAAAAAAATAAAATGAAAAATCTTTCGAACGCAAGTTTGAATATTGTTAGTTGTTGTGTTGTTGTTGTTGTTGTTTGAATGCTATCTGAAAAGCTTATAATTATACCTATTGACTTTGCCTACGAAGTTTCTTGTCATATTACGAGTATACAAACCGAGGATTTTTTTAACAACTTCAGCTAATAATTTTATCGGCTGCCGCTGCTCTAGCAAATACTCATCATTTTTTGCACAGACTTATACCTACGTTTGAAATATGCTTAAGTAAATTTATTTTTTTATTCAAATTATTGTTTCGGGAATTGTTATTTCACTTGTTTGAACCTCATTAAATTATTTAAACACGGGATGGATTAGTTCATAATAAAGTGTATAAGAATGTGAAAATACATAATATTGAACCTTTACAAAAGCTCATACCTCAAAATCGATAATATTTCGAAGGTGATTTTACTGACGTAAAGGTATCGATTTGATATTGAAGATTTTTTTTCCAAGTAGTGGTGACATCAAGTTTAACAATTTTTTCCACTTTACTAGACAATTCAAAATTGTTAAGTCAAAACCTGTTCAAAAATTGACGTTGTAACACGAACCACTATTTCTAACCCCCTTTAAAATAAGTACCTATTTAATAACAGTCCCTTTACAAATGTTATGTGTGAAAGCTGCATATTCTTCAACTCTATCATCGTAACGTAGTTTCACACAATGAAATGACAATCCACCAGTGGCTATAAGGAAGGGCTCGAAAGCAATTCAAAATATTGATGTACTTAGATAGCCAGCAAGTATGTAAGTAGAATGGTAATATTGAGTTTATACTCTCGAGGTGAAAGCATTGTAAAGGCAGCTCTACACGAGCCAACACCCAACAAAGAAACGTAATCTCGTTGGGTCCACAGTCGCAGCGCACCCGGCATTCAATTCCAGAAACAATCTACGTTTTGAATTTCTACGTTTGTTTTTACTTACTCAACCTTGACATTACCATATGGGATACGTTTCGAATCATGTTTATTTTTAGAGTTAAATTTAATACAGAAAATATTTGGGAGTCGACCACCACATCGCGTGTACGACGTCAAATCATAACATGACTTAATCTTCGAACACGCAATGTCAACAACGAAATCGGACTTGTTTTAACAACCCCCGTTAATTTACACCACCTCTTTCTGTAAAATAACCTTAACTCGTGACCAAATGTGTGACGATTGCCGGAAAAGAGCTTTGACTGCAGTTACAGTGCCTCACAGATTATATATACATAATACTATTCTGATTCCTCGCTTCTTGGGCGAAAAGTCTCACTGATGTACACTAGGGACTACACGCTTCACAGTCAGGTTCTCTATGTACCTCTATCTATCTCTCTCTCTCTCTCTCACTCTCTATGTATTTCTATGTACTTAGTAGAGTGTACAGTTAACTACAAAAAGATCAATACCAAAACTACAAAAAAATGTATGCACAACTTTATCGACTTAAAAATAAAGGAGTGAATACATATTTTTGTGATCTTGCCCGTGACGATATCTTTACAGTTATTATAAATATTACAGTTATTATAATATAAGGTAAGACTAGCCAATATTTATTTAAAAAAGTGTGATGAAATTGAAAATGAAAAAAAAAAAACAGCCTATGTTGGAAGGTGTAACGCACGCTTTATTTATATCGTTACAATAGAATGAGAGGCTCGTAAATCATCTCTGCGGGTGCGCGGGCACTCGAATTCAATGTCATTTTATACAGATTCAAGTGTCTGGTGTTTGCTTTGTCCGAAACGTGCGTTGACCCCTACATTTATGTGACCTGACGAATTAAAACCAAGTTATTCCAAGCACTGGTCAAAAGTAGAATCTAAGCTTTTTACGTACATGTTTACGTTTCGCGTTCAGCTGGGGCGACTGTTTCGACTGGCCAGATAAATTTGTAGTACTATAAATTTATGGACCATTTCGTCATGGAAAGATCAAAGTAACGTTCGTTTCCTGTTTTTGGTCTGAACTTGGTTTGGTCAAATATGTCGTATATCTAATCAGCACGTTTCCGCTCACAGCCAAAGCGCACACTTTATCAGGCTTTCTCCAAGCGTCTGATAATGTCATCTAACATTGACCAAGACATGTTCAACGTGAGAACAAAACCATCTTAAACTAAGATTATTCATATGTTACAATTTTAAATAACACCGTTACACTCTTGTATCTTGTATCAAAGCGGTTTCGCACTAGGTACATTCAATGCGAAACCACGAAAATATGGTCCATGCAGAGTGATCGTAAACAGAACTATTTGTATTTGCGTCCTCCAATTCCACCATACAAATAATGAAATAAGTAGTTTTACGACTACTGCGAACTTTATATTCTTATAAATTGGGATCAGATGTAGTGCTCAGATTGAATTGAAATTGGACAAATAAATTATTTAGATGCACCTCACGCTTAAGTAACTCACATGATATTTCTATTTAGTATTAGTTCTGTGACTGTGTGATTACATTCACCACGAGCCGGCCCTTTTCTCCTCTACGATAAAGACTTCAAAACTAAATAAGACATCATTACTGCAACCACAGCTCGCGTGACTTCATCCCAATTACGACCATTCATTTATGTCAAAAGGCAACGGTCATTTTCAGGAACTGCCGCGGGCCAAGCCGAAGTTATGGGTCTATTATAATCTCATTACGAAAGTCCAGCAAAGTATGAACGAATGAGCAAGGAAGGGCTCTAACTGGAGCATGTCTATGCCTTAGTTTAAACGTTGGTTACTATACAAACTCTAGTTTTATCTTGAGGTCGATGAAAGTTGGTGGTAAGAGTATGTGTAAATTTACTATGTACAGTTGAAAAAACTTAATCATGTACCGGGGTGGACCTTCGTGTAATTAATGTCATGTTGACATCCCGTACATCTGGCAAAGAAATTGTTAAAATGTTTAATTTAATTTGGTAACAAAATGGATGTATTATCATAAGATCCCTGTGCTTTAGTTTATGGTAGAGGTAGACTTAAAAAAATAAAGTCAGTCGATGTTTGAAAGTCAACGTGTTTTATTAGAAATCACGGCGAAATTGATTTTGAAAAGGTTGCATTTAAGACCTTTTATTTTAGTAGACATAATGCGACACCGCTCTTAGTCGTTCTTGGACCAATTTATGATAAACCGTTTGATGACTTTTGATAGGAAAAATTAAATTACATTGAGTTTAAAAATAATAATGCACAAAGTACTTATTGGTGAAAATACTGAAAAGAAAAGACGAACCTTTTTGATTGTATTTTTAAGACATGGTAATCAACGGATTGGTTTAGATTAGGTTAGTATTATTTTATATCAATCATATGCCCGTAAACTTTAAAATTTCTGAGTAAATAATCATTGAGTATGTATTTTGTCCATTTTTTTTACTTTTGTAATTTTATACGTGCCTATTTTGACATTACTAAACTGAACTTAAATCTAGGAGCTAGGGCCTGTAGGTAGCTTAGGAGCTACCGATAGTTCATTTTTGTTCATCGCATTCATGTGGCAACTAAAATCAAAAACACTTTTTAGAAAAATATGGACTGTACAATTAACTACCGACTGTTTACGGAGAGCTAACTAATAAACTTAAGTGGATTTATAGCTCGTTCATTAGTTTGTTTATTTTCGCCCGACGTCATAACTCCTGAAGTGCTAACAAATTAATCTTTTAATGGTTACGGTTCTTGACCTTGGCTCGGGATCGGGATAAAAGAGTGGCTTCACCAGCAAATTAGCTGTCAACCCTCGAACTACGGGTTCACACCAGCTGAACACACTTATGCTATAGTCTGTACGGGAATAATTAAAGACGTATTACACTGAACCCAGAAAACGCAGAAACGCAGAAAACGTTACACTGGAGACCCCGAACTGGAAGCCGAAACGTAGGAAGACCACCAACTAGATGAGCGGATAATATCCGTAAGATAGCAGGACTAACTTGGACCAGACTTGCTGTATCTAGGTCAACATGGAAATCCATGGAAGAGGCATATGTCCAGCAGTGGACAAATATATTAAACCCAAGATAGCAGTGGCGATGCGTTAAAACTTTCAGTAGACAAGCTGAAATGAATTTGATGAAAATTTAAATTGATATTACAAAGAGGAGAGTGTAGAAAGGGCAGATCTGGGTGAGTGAGTCAAAATTTAGGCAAACCGGTAGGAATCGAGTACGGGGCTACGCCACTGCAAAGCAGCTAAATTATAAAAGAAGGCTGCTTATTGTAGAAGCTAGATGCGTCGAGCCGAAGACAGGGTGCAATGGCACTCATTAGGAAAGGCCCATATCCAGCAGTTCCCTGTCCTCAGGACAGCAAGGTTGCGCAAGCTTGGCCACGTTGAGAGGATGGACGAGGATGAAGCTCTATAATGTACAAGCCGTATAATAGACAGATAGACAGACGGTGGATTGACCAGATCGAGAAGGACGACGCCCAGCTCCAGCAGCTGCAGTGGTGAGACGTGGCCCAGTGCAGAGCAGAGTGGCATTCTTCGGTGTCGGAGGCTGAGATCCACTTAGCCATCATTATACCTAAGTACAATACAATACTGGGTGATTCCTGGGTCATGAGCAGGAGTGAACGAGGTGATGAGGACATTCACACTGAGCAACTTCTACTATGGGAACAGCCACGAAATCGCGAAAAAAAAACCATCTAATCAAGAGATAATCGATCGCTAACTATCCGAAATGTATGGAATAGCAGATTTTTTCTGCCATTTCGTGGCTGTTCCCATAGTAGAAGTTGCTCAGTGTGAATCCTCATCACCCCGTTCACTCCTGCTCATGACCCAGGAATCACCCAGTATAAAGACTCTTTATTGTACCCCAGAAATAGTAAGCAATACAGAAGTACTCGTAGTAAGTATGTCCAATAGTGGATTTCTTAGGCTGATGATGCTAGCCTACACTGTCTTTATCAAGATTTTCTCAGTCCGTTATCGCCTTCCAGTTTGGCAGGACCCGATTCACACTGTAAATTTAGAACCTTTAATTGACTCTTCGAGTAAAACTGTTAATTCCACTTTATTGACTACTGTATTTATCGCTTTCCGATTGTTATTGGCTATAACTTCGTGTCAGATGTGTTAGTTAGCACTTTAGATCTGTTATGTAGTGTTTGAATGCGTTGAAGTCGTGTGCGGTTTTTATTAGTAATCTTGACTAATATTAAACTATAACATAACTAGCTGTTGCCCGCGGCTTCTTGTCCTTGCCCTGACAATAACAAACACAACTCACCTACATACACACATTACACACGCAATTTTATTACATTACGATTCATTATTTAATTTATTGAATCAGGCGTTACTTTGCGGAGGTCCATATCAATGAACTAAAAGTCTAACATCTAGTTGTTCGAAACGCATCAGTGTAGCGTGGAGGAAGTGATAGATGGGTTTGTGTGATTTGAGTGTGTTCTTACAGTGTGGGAGGTGGGGGCAACAGCCCCGGGGGCATGAACACGCATATCTTGCATAAACGTATCATAAGGTATCGTGGGTGAGCAAAGAAATTATTTTAGTTCATTCAATTTTATTTATATACCTACATAATAAAATATTATGCTTAGGCACTACACGCGAGACAGACAGCAAAGTCAGTGCGATTGTTTTTCAGTATTCATGTGGGAAATTATATTCGAAAACACAAGCTTTGCCATGAAGGAAAACATGGTGAAGAAACGTGAGTAAGCCTGCGACGCAATTCAATAATGGGTACCCTTTTCAGTTTCATTCATTTCACTATGATTTCATTAGACAAATAAATAAATAAATATCACGGGACAATTCACACCAATTGACCTAGTCCCAAAGTAAGCTTAGCAGAGCTTGTGTTATGGGTACTAAGCAACGGATATATATAATTAAGTATATAAAAATAAATAAATATCATGGGACAATTGACACCAATTAGTCCCAAACTAAGCAAAGCTTGTAGGTACTATGGATACTAGACAACGGATAAACATACTTATATAGGTAAATAAATACATAAATACGTATTAAACACCCAAGACCGGAGAGCAAACATTTGTATTATTCATACAAATATCTACCCCGGCCGGGAATCGAACCCGGGACCTCAAGCTTTATTGTCAGGTTCTCTAACCACTAGGCCATCCGTTCGTCAAATCGTCAAAATATAGATAGATACATACTTAAATACATATTAAACACCCAAGACCCGAGACCAAACATTCGTTTCATTTACTAAGAGCTGAAATCTGAGCACAAAACTGAACTGTGATTTTATTTGTGCAAAATTAACGTACACAGGAGGGCCGCATTTCCTGTTGCTTATTAGGTCCCTTTTGATTCCGTCGTCTCTCCATTACTTATTTACACTAGAGACCCTTACAGCGTCCCTGTCACCATACCAAGGAAGTGAACTTACTATGAGAAGGGTTGCTCTTGGGCGATTCAACTACCTACCCTTTATTATACTCATTAGTCAACGGATACGAGTTATTCTGGCACATGTGCATTTCATTTTTAACCTCCGACGAAAAAGCGAGGTATTATAAGTTTGACCGCTATGTGTTTGTCTGTCCGTAGCTCTTAAACGGGTGGACCGATTTGAATGCGTTTTTTTAATTTGAAAGCAGGTTTTCTAGTGATGGTTCTGAGACATATTTCATCAAAATCAGTTCAGCTGTTTCTGAAATATTGCACTTTGAAGTGACAAAGTCGGGGGCTGTTTAACTTTTTCATGTACGATGTTAAATTCGTTCGGAGGGAAATGTGTGCCTCGTTATTGGCTCTGTGTACGACATCAGCGCCACCTAGCGTCCGAAACTTTGCTGGCCAGAGCCCGAAAAGAAGAGAGAAGGCTCGACGTTTTGAAATTTCATCACGACATTTTGAAAAAAATCAAACCTATCACGTATTCTTTTATAATACAAAATTACTGTGATACCGTGGATTGGTTGAACAAAGGGTTGTGAATTCATTTTAGTTCATTAAAGTTGAATGAGGTAAGTAAAATTTATTCAAACGGTGTGACTTATTTTGGTTTTTTCAGGGCTTGTTTACTTCATGTTTAGTTTTCATTTTACTGGAAAACAAAAAAATAAAGCTACTTTTGGGCATTTTCACTAAAACATGTACCTAGCAACGGATAGTTAAGGAAAGTTAAATATTATCAGTTAAATTATCAGTTTTGTGACGTTTTATTCCATATTAACTGTAGGGGAATATCGTCATAAAACTGTCAAGTTTTAACTTTACGTCGTTGCTAGGTACATGTTTTAATGAAAATTCCCTTTAATGGCCACGCTTTCGAGCTAACTCGTACAGTCAGCTGCAGAGAAAAGGTACCCCCCTATAACGGCGGTATCCATACTACCGCCATTACAGGGGGGTACCCTTTCTCTGCAGCTGACTGTACCTATCTTGCACTTTTCTGTCAGTTTTAAATGCGCGTTTTCTAGTAGCAAACACGTGTTTCACCTTTCTAACAACCTGTGTCCCTGACCCAATGAATCAAAACCAACTACCAGCCCCTAGTCCCCTTTAGGACGCTATTATCTCTACAAGGAAAGCCATCTAAGCTCCTCCAGATTCCGTATCCTAAATATTGGATGAAGGATAACCCCATGCCAATGACACAAGGCACGTTAAATATTCAACATATCTTCACTAAGCCGGTATAGGGTAAAAATACCATTAATACTTATCATTCAATTTTTTCAAGGGTAAAAACGGGACCCTATTACTAAGACTCAATTGTCCGTCCGTCCGTTCGTTCGCCGTTCACGATATGCCGAGGAATTTCGTGATTTGGCGGATTTTACGATCGGCCGCCGACCTATATTCCTATCTCTACAGCGGGCACATCATGATATGCCGAAAAAATGATAAATTTTAGGTATGACGAGCGAAGCGAGGAGTGGTTAGTATGAATTGTGACCCCCGACCGACAGAACCGATATGGCGGCGTTTCATGATATGCCTAGGAATTGCTTAAACGTCACAGGCAAATCGTTAAACGGTTAGGTCTGAACGATATGCGCGAATGTCCCTTAGCCAATTCATGAAATAGAGCCATTTCACGATATGCCTAGGAATTTCGTGATCAGGCGGATATTGCGAACGGCCACCGACTTCAACATGGCATTCAGCACAAAGGAACTTAGTACAGTCGCCAACAACAATATCTGTTAGAACAAATGCATAAATATCTATACGATTATATTTCTGGGGCCGGTAGGGCGTGTCAGATATTTTTGCAAGATTCGCTGTGGGAAATGTTAATGCTGGTGCCTATACTTACTAACCACCCTGGTGTTTAGGTATTTACTTAGTTTAGCATTTAAAACTTTATCTTTTTTAATCCCCGACGCAAAAAGAGGGGTGTTATAAATTTGACCGCTATGTGTGTTTGTTTGTGGCACCGTAGCTCTTATACGGGTGGACCGATTAGAATGCGGTTTTTTTTTAAATTACTAGCATTTGAGGTATTCCAACTTAGACCTCTAGGTTGGCAAAGCATCTCCCTGGTGTTGCAGATGTTTATGGGCGGTGGGCTCTTACCATCAGAAGAGCCACTAGCTCGTTTGCCTTCCAGCCGAATAAAAAAATTGAAAGCAGGTTTTCTAGCGATAGTTTTTAGATAAGATTTATCAAAATCGGTTCAGCCGTTTTTGAGATATTGAACTTTGGAGTGTAAAAGTCGGGGGTCTTCCAACTTTTTGTTGGTTGGGTTATTTATAAATATACGTTTCATGGTTAATTCATTTGAGATCTAATTTCAAGTCTGTTAAAGATTTACTTACATGAAAGTTGAACTTAAAACGTTCTAAGAAAACCCAAGCTTTTTATATCCCGGTCCGGGACACGGACCTCAAAGTAAAATACATCAGATATTTTTACAAGCCACTTAACGGTATTCTTTTAATACGAATAATGACCACAATGTTTTCCTTACATCACTACTTGGTCATTCAGTGAATAGTTAAATCAGAAAGACGTAGGCGTTTAGCGTAATGAAATAACTGAGTCATCTACAAACATCCGCTTAGTTTTTGTACTAGCCCCCACCGGTGGCTTTGCTTACCATTAGTATATGAAGTCCCGAAATTTAAATTTAAATAGGTACTAGAAATTACGTGATTTCGTAGAATTACATTCACGCAAAAAACGTACGCAAGCACGCACGCACGCACGCACGCACACACACACACCCTTATAACACCTCTCTTTCTGTATACGGTTTTAAAAATACATATATATACACGACTTGATACTCATACAGAAGCTTGTAATACCTGGTGTACATCAGTGACGTTTCGCTCAAGAAGCGAGGAATCAGAACAGGATTATATAATCTGTGAGGCACTGTAACTGGAGTCAAAGCCTTTTTCCGTCAATCGTCACATTTGGTCAAGAGTTAAGGTTATTTTACAGAAAGAGGGGGTCTAAATTAACGGGGGTTGTTAAAACAAGTCCGATTTCGTTGTTGACATTGCGTGTTCGAAGATTGAGTCTTGCTATGGTTTGCCGCCGTACACGCGATGTGGTGGTCGCCTCCCAAATATTTTCTGTATTAAATTTAACTCTAATAAAAATAAACACGATTCCAAACGTATGGTAATATCAAGATTGTGTAAGTAAAAACAAACGTAGAAATTCAAAACGTAGACACAAACACACAAATTTCACATTATTATTGTATTATACAAAATTGCAAAAAATATCGAAGCCTGGTCTTAATAGCGAGAGTTCAGTGACTGTGCTTTTTGTAGAAGTTGTCGTTATATTGTAAAAGTTACATACAACATAATGGTACTTAGGATGATAGAAGGATTAAGGTTATTTGAGGCACATTTAATGTGAAAGCAAAGTATTAGAAACAAGAAAGTTTATTTAATTATACGATATACCGTTACTTCAAATAAAATTACTGAAATGATTTTACATGTAGAGGCGAACAGTTGAAAATATTAGTTTGGACTTGTTATAAAAGTTACAGCCTAAGCTTTTGGTTGATATTTGAGGAATGATAACTGGGAGTTTGCCGAATTTTATTTTAGTACTTCAATAGACGGGGCTTGTTAAAACTTACGACTAAAAATATTTCTATTTAGCTTTTTCAATTGTCAGCATTCGAAAATGTCACATTTTAGAAAACTTATAATAATACCTTCCAGCTGTTGCCCGCGACTCCGGCCGCATAGAACTAAAGAAAATATTGTTTACGTCCTACCTATTCTCAGACTTATCAAATATACACTAAATATTTCATAAAAATCGGTCTCGGAGGAGTTTGGTTACAAACACTGTCACAAATACAAGAATTTTATAAATTCAAATTTCTAATTATTTATTTAGTAAATATATAGGCCGCAAGGGCACTTTTACCATAGTTTTACTATGCTTTTAGTGAACAGACACCTTCTAGGCAAACGTCCATCAAGCGGATTGAGGCCAAACGTAAGCCTATTTGCTTGTTTGGGACCATTTCGTGACATGCATATCTATGTTTTGTTTTTTTTTTTTCTTATATTAATCCATTGTATCTTTGTCACGAAATATATTTTCTTTCGTTCTTTCTTATTTTTTATATAAAAACACGTAAATTTTCAAACTACCAGCCTACGCTACCAGCGCTTTCGGAAATACCATCATTGCCAGGAAGAATGCGCTTAAGTCGCTGAAAAAAGCCGTGGTGGCCTGGCCTAGGTTTGAACTAAAGATTGTGGGTTCATACCCGGGTTCGCAGCTCTGAGTTGTGCGAAATTATACATTTGAAATTTACCATAGATTTTCCGGTGACAAAGAATATCATGAGCATTGCACAAACCACATTGAAAATACAAACTGAGACATGCACAAAAAAAACAGAAAATGAGACCAGAGCTGGGAATCGAACCATTTTCGTCATGTTCATGCGTGTTGTGTGAAGACAATCTTCTGGTGAACACAACGTAAAATGGCCGAGAAGAACATGGCGTCGTAAGGACTAAGGACGCCATCAGACGGCTTAGAATACAATAGCCTCGGGTACAGTACCTTAAGTAAATATAAAATGGCACCGGTCACTGTGGTTTGATCGAGTCGATTCTAGGAAACAAAATTCTAGAAAAACTTGACAGATCGCACAGAAACCTTATTTAATCTACGAGTACTTCAGAGTACCCAGCAACAATAGCCCTGGGTCACCTTAACCTCAGAAAATTCTATCGAAACTTCCTAATATGAAACAAGGGAGGCTCCCTAATGGACAGCTTATTTATGCAGCACATTAAAGCCATACAGTTACGAGTTCCCGAAACAGAAGCACTCAAACATCGATTAATTAATTTTATCAACTTTATCTAAATTACGGATAGAATTTTCACAAAGCTGTTAAATTAAAAACTCGTCTTGTCCGGTCATCGGCATGTCAGTGACATAGTATAAACATAGTAACTGATGTACGACCAGGTAGTTCTGCAAGTGTATCAAGTGTTTTGGTGGTAGGAGCAAGGTCCGCCCGGATTGCTACCACCATCTTGCTCGCTAATAATGCCGTGAAGCTGTGCTTGCACTGTTGTGTTTCGGCGTGGAGAGTAAGACAGCCGGTGAAATTACGGGCACTTGAGGTGTTCCATCTTAAGCCTCTAGGTTGGCAACGCATCTGCAATACTCCTGGTGTTGCAGATGTTTATGGGCGGTGGTGATCTCTTACCACCAGGAAACCCACTTACTCGTATGCCATCCAGTCGAATAAAAAAAAATTACACGCTTCAATCTCATACACTTTGCAAATTCAGTATTGCACGAGACTATAGAAACGAGGCCGCTCGGTCTGATTCGGTCTTATGGGTGAACTGTTACTCTAGTCGTCATCTGCGTATAGCACGAGCACGAGTGTAGATCCGGTGTGTTGATTCCCTACTGGTTTTATACTATACTACGATATCTTCCAATCTAACGCGTTTCAAAATAATTCTAACGGCATCAGGATATGACTACACTTAAGGTAACTTTCGCGTTATTTCTGTACAGTGTTGCTTGACAAGTCACATTTTGCAGTCGATAAGACAGAAAATAAAAAACATAGAAAGAATAGACTGCATTCCTACAAATATTACCTAATAGCTTTTGCCTGCGGCTCCGCCCGCGTGGTATTCGGTTATCGCGCGCTGTTCCCTCGAGAACTGTGCATTTTCCGGGATAAAAAGTAGCTTATGTCACTCTCGGGCCCATAAACTATCTCTATGCCAAAAATCACGTCGATCCGTCGCTCCGTTACGGCGTGAAAGACGGACAAACACACAAACACACTTTCGCATTTATAATATTAGTATGGATAGATCAATAGGCAAAGTTCTGCGCAGGGGGCGACACTAGCGCAAACCCATGATAACGTCAGTTCCGATGTTTGTATTTTTATTTTTTTATTTTGTCGCCATGACAGATCATCACCAAAGAGTTACAGTACCTATATAAATCATGATATATTTACTACGTATATATTATTGAAAACCTAAAATTGCTAAAAGTGGCTCCGAAGCGGTAACGTTCCGTGTGCTCTGCCTACCTCATTTGGAAATACAGGCGTGATGTTTGAGTGTGTGTATATTAAGTAATTGGAAACAAAAGAACATGATAATTTACATGGATAGTAATGATAGAGCTGTATTTCCAAAAAAATATTGAAATAATATGATAATTATGACATTCATGATACTCAAAAAATTGTTTACGGTTTTGTGCTAGTGCTGCATTGTGATATATGTGTGTGATACTTGTGTATTTTTTTTGTTTTGTCAATTTTGCAGGTGGTAGGACCTTGTGCAATGTCCGCCCGGATTGCTACCACCATCTTGCTCGCTAATCCTGCCGTGAAGCAGCAGTGCTTGCACTGTTGTGTTTCGGCGCGGAGAGTAAGACAGCCGGTGAAATTACTGGCACTTGAGGTATTCGAACTTAGGCCTCTAGGTTGGCAACGCATCTGCAATACCCCTGATGTTGCAGATGTTTATGGGCGGTGGTGATCTCTTACCACCAGGAGACCCACTTGCTCGTTTCCCTTCCAGTCGAATAAAAAAAAAAATATGAAGATACAGCCAGTCGGCCCGCGTGACATCACTCTTTAGTACACGTCACGGATCTCTCTCTCGAAATTTGACAAAATTTTTAGTTACAATCAAAATCGTTACCCCATCGGCGAAAACAGTCACTTGTCACACGCTCATTTTTCTGTTGAAACGATCACCAACGCACCCTTAATTGTGTCGGGGAAAAATAATATTATGCCTGTTATACATTATAATTTAATGAAGCTCTTAACGCCGGGCGGGCCTCCTCCACTCGACTCTAGTGGCTCTCCTCTTTAACAATATTCCTTTTT
Source organism: Choristoneura rosaceana (assembly GCA_037349165.1). Classification (NCBI taxonomy): domain Eukaryota; kingdom Metazoa; phylum Arthropoda; class Insecta; order Lepidoptera; family Tortricidae; genus Choristoneura; species Choristoneura rosaceana. The sequence continues at coordinate 2,104,195 of JAZBNJ010000033.1, forward strand.
GTTTTTACTCAGCCACATTTTATATCAATATTTGTTTTGTTTTTACGATTGTGTGATGTGATTTTCTTAATCCTGTTGGCTCAGTGTAAAAATAACCACAATGACCATTTCTGGCTGTCAATACTTTTGTATATCTAGTGCCATCCACGAAGACGCGTGATTTTGTCAAAATTAGACATTAATGACATTGTAATAAGAATCACGGCACGCGTCATCGTGAATGACTCTACCTGTACCATTAAAATCTTGGTAAAAATACTTTCAACGATAACCTAACCAACAAAAACCCCCGCCTATGTCACTTTAAAGTTCAATATATCAAAAATAGCTGTACCGATTTTGATGAAACATGATTACGAACCATCGCTAGAAAACCTGCTATCAAATAAAAAAACCGCATTCAAATCGTTCCACCCGTTTAAGGGCTACGGTGCCACAGACAGACACATAGATAGCGGTCAAACTTGTCACACCCCTCTTTTTGCGTCGGGCGTTAAAAAAAACTCAAGATCGATGTAATATTCTAATAATTATGTAATTTAATTTTCCCTTTATTTATTTTTAACCCCCGACGCAAAAAGAGGGGTGTTATAAGTTTGACCGCTATGTGTGTCTGTGTGTCTGTGTGTCTGTGTGTCTGTCTGTGTGTCTGTCTGTCTGTCTGTCTGTGTGTCTGTCTGTGGCACCGTAGCTCTTAAGCGGGTGGACCGATTTGAATGCGGTTTTTTTTATTTGAAAGCTGGTTTTCTAGCGATGGTTCTTAGACATGTTTCATCAAAATCGGTTCAGCCGTTTCAAGATCATCAGCTCTTTTGTTCGCTGCGGTAGGAATCTTAGACGCATAATGGATATTTACTTTACTTTCAAGCATATTTGGGACCTAAAACTAGAAACACCCATGTATGCTATGTAACTATGTAAGATTATGCAGTTCTCGGCCTGATGCTGCAGCCAGGATATCCAGAACACTAGTAGATACACTCTTGATAAAACCATAGCAGATATATCGTGTTTGGATTCGTTTCGATCAGTATTTGATTCTACATACAATGCAAAAGTGGCAACAGGATGAGCTGATGCTGCAGCCAAGATATCCAGCACATTAATACACTATAAAAAATAATAGCACATATGTCGTGTTTGGATTCGTTTTGATCAGTAATTGATTCTACATACAATGCAGTGGTAGCAACACGACGAGCTGTTTAAAAAACATGAAATAAAAAAACTAAAATTTAAAAATTTAAAAACCCCCGACAAAAAAAGCCGCCAAAAAACGACAACTAAAAAGTAAAAAATAATTATGCACTACCTAGCTGTTGCCCGCGACTTCATCTGCGAACAATTCGTTTATCCCTATCCCGCTGGGACTATGCTGCTTTCCCGCAAAATTAGCCTAAGTTAATTTAGTATAAGTACCTAGTAATATTCTTTTTATATCTAAGCGTCGTCGATGTCGGGGGACCGCTAAGGTTAATACTTTAAAAAATACAACATAATGTACTTTAGTTTCTGTTAACCTTAGCGGTCCCCCGACACAGACGACGCTTAGATAAAAAGAATATTACTGGGTACTTATACTAAATTAACTTAGGCTAATTTTGCGGGAAAGCAGCATAGTCCCAGCGGGATAGGGATAAACGAATTGTTCGCAGATGAAGTCGCGGGCAACAGCTAGGTAGTGCATAATTATTTTTTACTTTTTAGTTGTCGTTTTTTGGCGGCTTTTTTTATTCTTAGATTAGATTTTTATATTACTTATTATATATAGGTTAGGTTATGCTTGTTTTATAACAATTATTAATTATTAGATTCAGAGAAAAAAAGAGTTAATAAGACAAACGATAATTAACAAACTCCGTGTAATGCTCCGTTTCGACGTGAAAGACAGACAAACATACAAATACGCAAACTTAATTACTTTCGCATTTATAATAATTAGTATGGATTACATAAGCTTATATGCCTAATTGGTTCGTGTAATATGGTAAGCAGTTGGAAATCACTAGATATAGCGGTATCTCTAACGGTTATCTTTATAGCTCTCGGTTTTCTAATAGCCTGAGGCTGGGGTCCTATTAGTTGATTTTATGGTCAAAACCAAATAGTCAATAGATGATAGGAACATGGAAAGAAATATCGCACGTTCACAGCTATTTAATAAGTATATCTTTACAATAAGAGTGCATGGGTGTTTAATTAATACATCGTATAAAAAAAAACATCCCGTAAAACATAAATTGAAAATACAAACTGAAATATAGATGCACAGAAAAACCAGAAAAGGCCAGCAGTGGTGTAGCGGTATAGCACGCGGCACAGAATGCTGCGAGGATCTGGGTTCGATTCCCAGTGCTGGTCTTATTTTTCTGATTTTTCTGTACATTATATTTCAGTTTGTATTTCCAATTCATGATGCGCGATTCATGGTTGGCTTTCCATTCGAGCTTTTCTTGAAGATTAACCACGGATTAGTTCGAAACATGTCGGGCATACTTCGACTATTATCACATGAGCCGTATAGTTTAAAAAACAAAGTATAATTAATTATCTTTTTAATAGATATCCGATCTCCGTTCGTGAAGCTCTCTGGCTGCTACAACTTTACAGCACACAGTTTTGTGAGAGTTCCGTTGAACCGCCGTGGCCAATTGATCACTTTTTAAACCAAAAGGCCCTCGGTCTCGCTGCCGCCGTCACCAGTTAAACTGGAGTTCAGAACAAAAAATACGTATGATTGTTGCTTCTACAAAAGTTACTGAAATGATTTCAGCATTTCGGCGGTCGGCATCACTGTAGCCTGCTTTCTGTATCGATTAATATTTCTGGTGTACAATAAAGAGTATTTGTATTTGTAGTCATGTCAATCACGCGGCGGCACTGTTTTTTTATTTTCTATTTTTTTATTCGACTGGAAGGCAAAAGAGCAAGTAGGTCTCCCGATGGTAAGAGATCACCACCGCCCATAAACATCTGTAACACCAGATTGCAGATGCGTTGCCAACCTAGAGGCTTAAGTTGGAATACCTCAAGTGCCAGTAATTTCACCGGCTGTCTTACACTCCGCGCCGAAACTGTCACGGCGTCACTGTGGCTGTGACACGGTCGCGGTGTTAATGACGCCACCATCACTTTTTACCCGACATGCTCGAAGAACGGTTGTTTTTCGAACATTGCGTATGTACTTAATATGTCTACTTATTTTTTGGTCGTCCCTGGAGCCTAACTGCTGAACGGATGGTTGCTGGACACTGAGTTAATATTAGATTCATCAAAATGGCATCCGCAAAAAAAATGCCGCTAGTATATGACTAAATAAGAAACAAACAAGCTGAGATATGAGGTGCATATAGGAAAAAATTGTGTCTGTTCTCCCGTTCAGTGGCGGTATAGCGGTATTGCACGCAGCACGGAATGCTGAGGACCTGGGTTCGATTCCAATCGCTGGTCCCTTTTTCTAATTTTTCTGTGCATCTGTGTTTGTTTGTATTTTCGATATGGGAACTAATAGCTCAAGCCGCTCATTCTGAGAGGATGCCTGTGATTAGCAAGTATACATATATAAATTGGAGAAGTTAATTCGGTTGGAAGCGTTCTGCATCCACCATGAACCCGGGGCTTTAACCAGGTTTTGCAGGTGGTAGGACCTTGTGCCTTAAAAATTACTAATATTTTTTTATTTTATTTTGTTTATTACTAGACGCTGACACGATTTTTTTTTACTCGCTCTCATGTAAATACCACTTTATAAGTGTACAAGGCAAATTTACTAGAAACTTTTGGTTTACGCTACCATCCCAAACTTCTTTGTTCCGTTGACATCCCAGTATTCCCAGTTTCTTACCGACAAAACCTAACCTAACTATTCCCAACATTAATTTATTAAAATCTCAACACGAAGCTTTACATGACTTAAAATTTAAGCCTTCTTTCGCTCACATGTTGTAATTATTCTTTACTTCGCTCTATAATTAAATTCTGAACGTCGGCTCTTGTCATCACTTAAATGTAATTAAAAAATAATTACGACCTACCGAGGCGCTCAGTTATAAGTACGTTATAATTTATAATATAAACACAAAAGGATTTTTGATAATTATTTTTGATTAAAATTTTAATCGTATTTGCTTATGCTGGATAAATTATTATGCTGATAACTTACTTACATATACTTTATTTTTCTGTCTAGGCCACCAAGGATAACGATTTAATTGCCCCTAAAAGTATTACATACCGACTAACCTTTGCACGCCGTTTTGTTCTCGTGAACTGTTAGATTTGGCAGTTGGCTTCAAATTTCAGATTAAAAAAAAATAAAAAAAATAGGTAAACCTAAAATCCTACAAATTTCAGATTAAAAAAAAATAAAAAAAAAATAGGTAAACCTAAAATCCTACAAAAATAATAGAGTGCTTTATTAACAGCGAAGTCAAAAGTCTTGTTCTGGCGGCACCGGGGCACAATGCCGCAGACGAATACGACGTCAGTACGAAATTTGAAAATCGAAGTTCGTATCGTACCGTCCCTCTCAATCTCGTATTGAGTAATATTAGCGTCAGCGGGACGGCAAGATACGAAGTTCGAATCTTGCACTTCGTAGTATAGGGCCTGCAAGGCTAGGTACTATACAAAATTCGAAGTTCGTTTCGTGCGGTCCCTCTGACACTTATACTATTTAATACGAGAGCGAGAGGGATAGCACGACACGAACTTCGAGTTTCGAGTTTTAGTAGCCCTGCAGGGACGGTGGCTCAACGGGGTCACGCCGTTTTATATTATTATTTATTGTACCCAAGTTGAGTGATGAACTACTTATAGTTACACATAATATAGATAAATGTATACAATCCTATTATACTTATAACCAATTTGTATTCAAAAGCGTCAGCTTTATCAGCGTTTTCCTATCACCTGAAAGTAAAAAGGAAATTGAACTATACGTTTTATTGTAACCGTTTTAACATGTAAATTTGGTAGGCATTATATTATATGCTTCAAGCTTATTTCGTCCACCTGCAGAGCCTAAAATGAGGACTGAATGATTAATGAATAAAATAAAGTAATAACCGCACGTGGAACTAATCTTGGAGATACCAACATACAGGGAAGAATTTATAATTTGCTTTGCGTTATTTAACCTTCAGTGAGACTTTATGAAATACTTAACAAACAAGAATGTGAAACCGTGTTAAATTGTAATAACATTAATGATTTGGAAGATCCAACAGTTTTGACAGGCCTTCTTCTCAGAATGAGAGGGTTAGGAAATACTTAGTTCCTACGCGGGCACCATACTTATGCGGATTGGAAACTTTATACACACCATTGTATTGTTTCACAGGATTGACATGTGTTCTCACTATGTTTTATTTTTCTTTCGTCGTAAGATGGTTCTGACAGAATATCAGCGCTGCAGGCGTCTAACGCCTCAGCATTATGCTGAGTCAGCGGCCGTTTCACTTTTGCAAAATCTTCTTTTTGGTGTCCTGTAGTATCAACACTTACTTAACTAACTTAGTTTTAGTGTTTTTTAATCTTATTACTACTAAGTAGTAGTAGTAGGTAGTACTCACTAGTAAGGTGGTTGGTTTTCTATAATTTGGCCGGTGTTTAGCGTATTTTATTTACAGATGGAAACGGCTATTCCTGTTTCTTTTGCGACAACGATAGTCAATACAATGTGAGCACCCTAGGGCATTCTATTTAAATTCTGGAAGCATCACATCCTATTGATTATGCCTCGAAAGCGTTCGCGCTATGTATACGCCCTTCGAGGAAATAAATAGGTTTCTTCGTTGAACGTGTCTTAATATACCAAACATTTAAAAATAATTCAGGAATGTAGCAGACGATTGGGCCAATTTCACTGAATACCGCTGTGTTTTTTTTCTGGATTTTTAAATTAATTTATTTTAAATCATCTGTAAAGAAGTCATTTATAGCTATTCTGTGGAAATTTTGCAATTCGTGATAGGTTCATTTTTTATCCTGCTCTTCTCAGGGTCTCAAACTATCTCCATCCCGCGATCCAAAATTCATTTTTAAGCTTGAAGATGTACCAGACATGCAGATAGAGTACCTAACTAAATTTATAATATTAGTAAGGATAAGGATTAAACGAGTTCTTGAGTTGAGACCGCGTCTCAGCAAACGTAGTGTAGGACGTCGTCGAGCCAGCAGGGTTACCCCGAAACTCGAAACTCGAAGTTCGTGTCGTGCGGTCCCTCTCGCTCTCGTATGAAGATGAGCTCTGGTTGAGTTCAAAACGTGTCAGTATAGTGTGCTGGTGGTGATGACGGGCTTAGGTATGTGATTTGTATTTGTTCTTACAGTGCGGAGGTGGAGGAACTGCATGAACACGCATATTTTGCATAAGCCTAACTATCATAAGGTCGCGGGTGAGCAAGGAAATTATTTTAGTTTATTCCTATAGGCTGGTAATGATGAAGGATTAAGAAGGATTCGATTTTTTTATTAATAAGTCAAAATCAAATGTAGGCCAAGAACGTCTTTCTTTGAGGTAATCATTGACAAACTCCCTTCTATTATATTACTATGACAATGAGTATAATTTCAAGGGAAGTAGGTAACCCAATTTGTTCGTGTCCCCTTCATTTCTTAACATTGCATGGGAAAGCAACCATCTGCCGCTTTCATTCAAGGAACTTTACTGGAGGGACTAACTTACGCTCTGCGTCACATTTTGAAAGAAAAAAAAATACAATTATTCTTGCTATATACTTACTTTTTATTTTATCTACCCCCCCAATTTGCCCACCATTTTCAACTTCAACTTTTAACAAAACAAAAATCATGATTTTCGAATCTTACAAAATTTCACGAGAATCCCACGGGATTCTCTAGTCACGACTAATGCGACCTGTATTAAAGGAGAATAGACTGACGGACAGACATAGGTTAGAGTGTATTTTCCCAAGCAAGAAACGGACAGGCTTCTGCTCGATAAATAAAAGTACCTACCTAATTTAGTATTAGTCATTATTCTGTGTTTATATTTATTTATTTAAATATCAAATGTAAACAAAAGCATGCAGTAAATTTTAATATCCAGAGCAACGAGGTAATTTTTTTCATATATCATCACGAACCGAGATTGTTGAGGCACTCGTCAATGTTCATAATTTAGCAGAGTAATACAAACTTGTAGTAAATTATTGTCATTAATAATAATAAACCAGAGTAGCATTAGACGGCCAAATTACGAACAATGGTAAATGGGTCAACAATCCACGTTCACGACTGTAGATCGAATCACCTATCCTCGTGCCTACATCCTTCCTTTGGGAAGGACATAAGAAATAATTAAAATTAGACACTGATGTCTTTTGTAAAGTACATCGTGAAAAACTAGTAGGAAAAGCTGGAGATTTTATCCTCTATTTTCCTGGAGCATCTTAAGCTCTAAGCAATATCATTTGAAAGTTTAAAAAAAAAACAAAAATGCGCCTTTGGTAGGCAAGCTATAGGCACCCCAGTTTTCACTGGCAAACAAAATCGTACATTATCATCATATCACATAACAGTGGAGATGTAACTTAGTTTAGTAGCTATACAGAAAAATCCAAACAATCAAGTATCTTAAATTCGAGCCGTCGAAACTCATTTACAAACCGCGCTCATCGATCATCAATAATGGACTGCCTGTTTACCGACTGCGGGATCGATGTTAACGCCGACAGATTAACGTGTTGCGAACGAACTACCATCTGCGTTCTAAATGCGTTTGCGTTAAAACAAATGCGTTGCAGAAAATTGCAACGCGGCATGGTTTTGTGGAATTGTTGGCGATAGGAAGTCATTAGGAAACGGGTTCTTTGAGTTATTGGAAGATTTATTAGTCTCGAGCTGGCGCCTCATGTTAGTGAGCTTGAGCTAATAATAGTTTCCACTTCCTTTTATGCGTATTTCACACATACTTTTGTGAAAGTAGCGACCGGAGAATAATTGAAATGTACACTTTATTGATATATTTACCTAAATTAATACATACTTTTTTTCCACTATGAAACCATGAAAACGAATTCATTTTTTACCAACCCCCCACGCAAAAAGAGGGGTGTTATAAGTTTGACCGCTGTGTGTGTCTTTTATTTGATTTTCGGTTTTTTATTTGATGGCAGGTTTTCTAGCGAGGTTCTTAGACATGTTTCATTAAAATCGGGTCACCCGTTTTTGAGATATTGAACTTTAAAGTGGCAAAGTCGGGGGTTTCCCAACTTTTAGTTGGTTAGGTTATTGGTCTAGTACAACAAAAGAACGCGAGATTTTGCAAACTAGAGACCGGATATTTCTAGGGGTGGTGTTCCCACTATCCTAGTAGACCCAATCCTTTTAAAGGGCAGCAAAATTTGAGAGCTATTATAAATGCGAAAGAGTGTTTATGTGTTTGTCCGTCTTTCACGCCGTAAGAGAGCGACGGTTCGATATGATTTTTGGCATAGAGATAGTTTGTTGGCCCGAGAGTGACAAAGGCTACCTACCTTTTATCCCGAAAAAATGCACAGTTCTCGAGGGAACCGAAACCTGATAACCGAATACCACGCGGGCGGAGCCGCGGGCAAAAGCTAGTTTCATATAAAGCAAACACTAATTCTTATAGTGACATTATAATTATAAAAAAAACCGTTTCAATTGCGACGCAGACAGCATAAAACGCAATTGTAACAATTGTAACGCCCCAAAAGCGCCGACTAAAATCACTCTCATCCCAAATCTGGCTATTTCTCCGACAATAGACGCAGATAATGAGTCTGCGTGTCGTGACTGCGGCCCACGAGCGCTCCTAATCCCTCCAAATATTTGTACTGGATTAATTTATCTTGCCGTCCAATCACGTCTATTATACGTCATGATTGATATTACTGCTCATATTATTGTTGTAACCTATGAACTTGCTGTGAGCAAGGCAAGCTGACTGATGACGGAACCTGCAAAGCTATGAAGCGTTTTGTGCGAGGGTTTAACACATTGAAGTGTGCACCATGATAATGGGTGTGTAACGATCGGTAGAACAACATCCCACCAATAAATGCGAAAGTTTGTAAGTACCGTAACTACCGTGAGATTCACTCACCACTCACTCACTCAGCACCATGATAATGGGTGTGTAACGATCGGTAAAACAACATCCCACCAATAAATATACTTACTAGTGATACTTCGGGTGTTGCAAGCGTTCCTAGGCGGCGGTAACGGCTTAACATCAGGCGGACCGCATGCCTGTTTGCCACCGACGTGGTATAAAAAAAAATAATGCGAAAGTTTGTAAGTACCGTAACTACCGTGATATTCACGCATTATTGAATGTTATTGTATCGGATAACTCGCGTCTTAAATCGAGTTTAGCTCGACATCTACCTACATTTGACAGTTTCAACAAAAATGACGATAAAAACGCGGGTAGTTGTGTGCCGGTGTTAGTTTCATCGCGTAAGCGCGCGAACAGAGCGGTGGCGCGCAATGCCCGTGTTGTAGCAGCCGTCGAGTCGCGTTGCTCCTAAGAAGGGCTACGAATTATCCCGAAACATATCGAGCCAAACTTGACTTAAGACGCGAATTATCCGTAACAATATCTTTTAATAAAGGAAGTTATTGTAAGATAAGACACTTGTTAGTGCCAAAAATGTATGTACAATGATTCCGTCTTTCGATTTCAAGTACAGAACAGAACCCAAAAAGCAGACTAATTCACTTACGTATCCGTTAAATAATGGACTTTTTGCCGGACATATTCTTTGACACAGTGATGGAGTGTAGGCTTAAACCTTGTCTGATGAAAAAGGTTAGGCGATTACGTCCATAATCCCTCTAGTATAATTAAAAGCTCATCAATGACGTCATGCTGCTCAAGTGACTGTCAATACGCTACCAAAACCTCACGTGGCCTCACTTGGGTCACCGTTCCAAAGTATTAAAATATGTACGCTCTCAAAACATCGGCTGTCAATTAAGTCTGTCAACAAATTAGTGGTCGGTGACGACGAAACGCGTTGCGTTTGTTTATATCTTGCAGTAGCTTCAATTTTAGAAGTAATTTTGATACTTGCATGCAGTTAGACAAGAGTTTTTAAAGTTTAATGATGTTTTTTTTTCTCTACTCATGCTCTAAAAGTAGGTCAATATAGCCTAACGAGGCGAGAGTAAAGTAGAGAGGAAGTAAAAGTAATTTTTGAATTTACTCCAAGCTTCGAGTGACTTAAATAAACTCAACCAGCCAGTTAGTACTTGCTTAGTTTTTGGCATAAAATAAGATTGTGTGTGGACAATGACTATTTTTTTCTCGCAATCGAAATGGAAAATGGAGTTTCACCTCGAAACTAAAAGTCAATATTAAAACCCCGGATAAATATACACCCTCGCTAAAGCTCGGGTGGCTAACCACCTCGAGTATATATTGGCTTATTTTAGTCCCTCGATAAAAATATACCTACTATTTAACCCCCGACTCAAAAAGAGGGGTGTTATAAGTTTGATCGCTATGTGTGTCTGTCTGTCTGTATGTGGCACCGTAGTTCTTAAAGGGGTGAACCGATTTGAATGCGGTTTCGTTTTTATTTGAAAGCAGGTTTTCCAGCGATGGTTCTTAGATACATTTTGTCAAAATCGGTTCAGCCGTAAAATTTTGTAAGTATGGACTAGACGTAATTATCTCTGCCTGTGGTTTTACGAGAATTACAGACTATTAAAGCATTTTTACAAAAATCGAAAAAACCACAGGCATAGAAAATATAATAAAGATCTTGATTGTAAAATATATTTGATTTCTGTGCTATACTTTTCGTATAATATGAGGACAACGAAACCCAAAATTCAACCGCCCAAATCTTGAAAAGCCTACAGCTGTCTCGATATACATTAGCGGGAAGCGGAAAAGCGGGAGGGGATGTGCATGGGGGGGATGGCTGCGAGCAGGACCCTGTTAACGTTACCAAATTCACACTATAGAAGAACCACTATTAGAAAAACCTAATTCTAAAAATCTTTGAATCAATGTACTTAATACTTAGTAATTTCTAATAGGATTACTTATAGTAATTTGTAATAGAGGATTATTCTAATAGAATGGCATTCTGCCTTGTCGGTTCCATACAATGCTCCCAGCTAGGTTATATCGGACAATTAGAAAACGTCCTGGCCGTCCTTAGGCCAGCAAACACCACAATAGTATTTAACACAATGACACGCATTGTGTGGACACATAATGCTTTAGGATACGAAATAGGCGTTGATTTGGGTAAATGTAGTCAGTTGAATACGAACCGTACGTGACCTCGATTGGACTTTGCTTTTAGTGATATCAAAACAGTAGGTCTCATGCCTCCGTCTGCATTTCATATCATTGCATTAAATTTTGAAGGACTACCATGGATATATTTTAAGTTAACCTTTTGTGTTTGGTCTTGTATAGATTTCTTTCATTCAATTAGATATTTAGCTTTGATATTTCTAATTTTTTTTCTTGTTTCGATCTTTTCAGTTCATTTTTATTTTTATTATTTTTTTTATTTACATTTAGTTTAGTTTTTAATACTTATAGTTTTTAATTTAGTTTGTAATACTTATTATTATTTCTGCGTTTTGATTTATTTCTATTTTGACTTAGTTCAAGATATTAAATGATATTGTAACGTATAACTCACGTCTTAAATCGAGTTTAGCTGGACATGTTTCGGGCTATTTTGTAGCCCTTCTTCTAAGGAGCACGCGACTCGGAGGCTGCCGCAACACGCGCAGTATTACGCACCACCGCTCTGCTCGAGCAGAAAAATCATTATTAACTTAATTAAATTTAATAAAAAAATATATATCAATTCGAAAACGCGCGTTCTCCCAGATTCTATTGTGTTTTATCTTTAAACATTTTCAAGATAAAAGATGTCTGGGGGCACAGTAGTGCCCCCGCCAAGTCGACACATAGCAAACTGCAATCTTTTCTCGAACCAACAACGCCGAGCCAAGCTCGAAATTTTATTCAAATTATATTTCACTTGGGTCTTTTGTTATAAGAGAAGTACGAGTAGGTAGGTACTGTTACGCTTTTATCTTCTTAATTAGCGTACTCTTTATAATTAACTAAGCCCGTATTTACGTATCCATAAGCATTACGAAGTAGATTGGATATTTTTTCCTTGAAAACTTTATATTTGCATGCTATTTTCATTAAGCAAGCCGTGGGCGTCGTTTTAGTATTGTAATCGAACGTAGGCAGGTAATTTGGGTCATGCTAAATCCTATAAAAATGCAGTAAGTGCACGTGAAGAATGATCAAATGTACAATGTTCCATACAAGCGTTTAGGTAAACTTCTAAAGTCCAATACAGAAATGATATGAAGCTAAAGTCAGTTTTCTAATTTACAGCGTTATTCATAAAAAATCCTTAATTGAGGTATGATCGGTCTGTTAGTTAACAGACTGATTAAGCTTGTTTGACGTTTGTCAAGAAGTATGATTCATAAACGCTTGCTAACGGTCTGCTAGTTGTTGAGCTCCTGATAGACTGATTAGACGCGTTATGTTGGCACTCTTGACAAATCAAAGACAAAAAATGGCCTTATCGAGAATTAAAAAAAAAAAAAATTGACAGCAGTGACAGCAGAGAAGCTTGTTTTCCCGCCATTTCCGATCCGCGTGTTTTAGTAGACCTAAACTAAGTGCAAAAAGCCGTAACTATGTTAATCATCCTAATTTTATTTTTTTCGTATTATTAGAGGATTTTTAAATATAAATTTCTGAAAATAATTTTTCCTGATTTTTTTTTAATCTTTGCGTAAACCTCCATAAAATATCTTCGGTATGGTTTTTTGCTCGTGTCAAAGTCAGCTGTTCAACTCTGTGGTGGCCATTTTGTGACTTAGCAGGGAGATAAAGGAGGGTCTACGGTCCACTAACTTTAGCAGAGCCTTGATCGACTGATTAGCGCTAACAGACGTTTATGAATCACGTTTTTTAGGATCGGGCCATCAAGGACCCTTCAAGGAGGCTCTAACTTTTTATGAATAAGGCTGTTAGAATGTAAATTTTCTTGGTCTTTATTGATATTTGACAGTACTTACTAGAATGTCTAGAAACGTTTATTGTCAAAGTTCTTTAAGCTTACCTACTAATGTGATATTTCTTTTCCTTATGTCAGTGTCAGTCCCTTACTATCATCTTAGTTAAGTTTACCGAACAACGGCTAAATTGATAGTATCTTTTTCAAACTCGACATTGGCGGAATCATCGATAGTATCGATGGAGCTATACTTTCAAGAATTGAATTGAAGTAAGTTCTTTGATTTTCTACACCAATGGAGTGTTGGCCAATAAGTACACGTAAATCCTAAAAGTTTTCTTTTTTGAGAATCCACCGGTATTGTTACCAAATTCGATTATTTCGATCGATCGTTTCAATCGTTTTATTTCGCTTCTTTTTTTATTCAGCTGATGGAACGCAATTAAATTTTACATTTTTCTGTTTTGCTTACAATATATCGAAACATTTACGGGCACTTCCAAACAACCGTGCAAACAACGCAACGCACTTAGCGATGGTTTCGTTTTTTATAAATGAGTTTTTAACGTTAAATTAAGCAAGGTATCCTTTATGAGTCTTTTGTTATGTGCAAACAAAAAACTAAGTTAATAAATCCAGCCACAAAAACAATAATAACAAGAAAAAATAAAAACAACATCCGATTACCGCGCTATGCGCTATAGCCTGCCATTGAGGTCCGACCATACGACCATAGAGGTAGTCTTGAGCACAATTTATTATGTACTTAATTTTGCCATTTTTAATACGGATCCCTAAAAATACAGAATAGTTGATGAGTGACTGGATGAGATCCCTTAGAGATAAGCGCGCCTTTGTACATCTGGTTCTCTTGATTATATGTTATCTAATTTTTTAAGGAAAGAAAGAAGAACGAAAGAAATCGTTTATTCGTGACAACGTATAAAAAAATTAAATTAAATTATAATTTGAAATTTGTATGTCACAAAATGGTCCCAAATTAGCAAAACTAAAACGTGCGAACGGCGCCGTCTTTTCTTTGAGACCATTTGTTTATCATACATTAAAAACAAAACCGTTTTAATAATTTCATTTGTTTCAGTACAATAAAGATTTATAAAATACAATACAATATAGTCATAGGGCCTAGATTAGACCTGGCTTGGCCTGACTCGTGTTTTTAAAGATCTTTATAAAAGTTTTTGTAAAGGATCGTGCTGAAGAAAGTTCTGATTTACGCAGCTCGTATATCATTCACAGACCCAAGATACTAATGTGATGCTATTTCTCGAAGCATACATAAATCTAGAATAAAATATCTGCCTTTCTTTGAGCTTCGTTCTATTAAAAACTGCGAGTACACAATATCTTGATGTACCTTGATATTATGAATCTTTGTTATCCAAATACCCAAACTTTGTTATCCAATAACGTAAGTGAATGTTTCGTCCTGTAATCCTCGTTTTGTAACAAGGAGTAATATAGTCAGTCTGGTACTGGGATGTGTCCCTGGTGACAGCCAACTATGTAACTGTAACGTGCTGTAATTGGCGTCACTGAAAGTCAGCGTCGCGAAATCATCTTCAGATCTTTTCGCGACACAAAGCTGAGTGGCGGCCATTTTGGCTGGTAGGAATAGGCATAGATGTACAAACAGTATAAACTATTCTTATTCTTATTAAAACAGACAAAATTGTAAGACACTTTTTCCGATTTTTCGTAATTCCTTTACAATGTTATTTTTACAAGTTATTCTGTAACTTGCAACTATCGTAGGTACGTCAGTTGTGGGTTCAAAGTTTGCAGACCATTTTTCGGCCACTTTCTGGCTTTTGAGCTGAAATTTAACACTCTTATATAAGGTCTGGTGATAATACAATAACTTGGTAGTGAAATTCTGCTGATTCGGCCAGTATCGTTGTTTGGACTCAACCAAAATACAGTCAGCAAGAAAAAATGGTATTTATTATAAGTGATGTTTTTACATAAAAATATTTAATTCCGAATCAAAACGAAATATTCTCATAAAGTTTAATAAACTAATATAGAACAATGCGTACCTAATAGCAATTGTAATTACGTAAATCCCTGATTTTTAATGAATAAAATAAAAACGTTAATCCGTACTTATCATCATCCATGGTCACCCTGCTCGGATTATAATGGAGTGAGTTAATTTAGTTAACTATCCAGTGGAGACAATTGTTAGTCAGGGATTTAGCAACAATAATTCAATTCACGGTTTAGTTTTCTCCCTTTAAATTCAAACATAATTAACTTAATTTGCTTGCACTGTTATGTTTCGGCGTGGAGAGTAAGACAGCCGGTGAAATTACTGGCACTATTAAGGTATCCCATCTTAGGCCTCTAGGTTGGTAACGCATCTGCAAACCCCCTGGTGTTGCAGGTGTCTATGGGCGGTGGTGATCTCTCACCATCAGGAGACCCACTTGCTCGTTTTCCATCCAGTCGAATAAAAAAAATCAGAGTTTTAGAGATCAAGCCTGTACTGTTTCTCCTATATGTTAAAATCGAAAATAAAGCCGTGTCTACCTACATGTCAAAACCATAAGTACCTATCTGAATTTGAGACTGAACTAAAATAAATATCAATCACCCTTCCAGCTCCAGCTAGACTACTCAATTATATGAATAACTAGTTTATGCCCGCGACTTCGTCTGCGCGGATCTAGGTTTTCACGCGGTGGTGTCCTGTACCGGATTAAATGTATCCTATGTTGATCCTTGGGGTTCAAACTACCTACATACCAAATTTCATCAAAAACGTAATAGATAGACAGACAGAGTTACTTTCGCATTTATAATATAAAAAGTAGGGTTTTCCCTACGTAGGGATTATTTGTGGAAAGCGACTATGGAAAAAAGTGCTGAAATAATCCAACTTTTCTGCGGTAGGATTTTGAGTCAATTTCATTACGTGTGTGTCTGGTAATACTCGGAGGCGTAAATTTATCTTGTCACTTCAATCTTTATGGTTCATAGACGGCATAAAACAGACTACTATAGGTAATGATTTTTAATGATCAATGGCATAAAAAGCTTGATATACAGCGTGTATTTTTGTTATAACCTTTATCGCAAACTTTGTGGACTTAATCAACATACTTTCATTTAGTAAAACGTTTTCTTTTCCTCTTTATAAAACTATTTTGTTTTTATTCGAAATGGTCGCACTCGCTGACGTGACTTGAAGCACAATTTATTCATTTCTCTCTTGTATACGCAATTGAAGCTCGAAAATTTTCAAAAATTAATTACGACTCTATTAGTCAATATTAATAAGGCTACAATTTATTTGACTGCGCTACAACTGACGACTGGTTACTGTTTGTATTTGTATAAAAAATACGTATAGTTAAATTAAATGCGAGTGGAGACGTAACAGTACCGAATATTGTATGCGTAAACATGATATTTTTTTGTTTTAAATGGCAAAAAGTCAATGCGTAGGAGTTTTCCTCGTATTTTTAATAAAACACAAAGGTCACACGATACGGGCGTGACAAAAGCCTGTACATAAAAGGCCAAAAAATACACATTGATTCCATAAACAATGCTTTATCAAACAAATTGTACTGCGTCTATAATGAGAAGAACAACTTTGATTCATCCGTTACTTTGAAAATGTTCATGAAAGAACTATAAGCAACACTTCGCCTTGCTTGCTAACAGGTTGTAGTAGAACAAAAATAAACAATCTGTCGTGATATCGTCAAAATAACGAGAGATTTTTTACAAAATACACAACTTGGCAATTCATGCAACTCACAATTGCTGCCAAAGGTTATATTAATAGATACAATTCAAAGCTACTAAAAGAACGTTTGCCCCGGTATCCAATATCGTAAAGAACTGGAACTATTTCTCGAGCCGTTTTATTTACACGACAAAGCCCCAAACATTCAGCATCCGAAGGGTCAATTTGTGGCGATGTTTAGGAGACATTTATGACAGCGTCTACAGCGGATTAACTGTGTCATCGGACATATTTTATATTTTTTATGTTTCTTTAATTACTTTCTACATCTGTCTCTATTTCTAGCGAGGGCAATGTTAAATAAAAATGTGTACTTTGATGATTTTATTTACACCACTAGCAATTTCTCCGGTTTATTGGGCAATGGAAAAAAAGACATTACATTACAAGCTTTTACCAACCTTAATTTAGAATGTCGATGATAATAAGAATTGTATCAATATTCCTCAAAGATGTCTGAAACGTCTGACAATAGGCATATCATAACCATATTGAGATGAAGTACAAATAATTGTTTTTTATCTTAAGATAAAGAAATATATTACATCCACATTTACCTGACACTTTAAATTAAACACACTTTAAATTTTTCACAAAAAACTAATTGCACCCATATTGCAGAAAACATTCCATAGTGAGTTTATTTTTTATTTCTATGTTTTTTTTTTCCAAAACATGTCGTCAATGTTCGTCTGGCAGATCACTATGACATTTATTGTTACAAGATCCAAGTATGTCACGATCCAAATGGGACCACTGGGCTCTAGAAACCATAGAACCGGTACAAAGTTCTAATTCAACTTTTTAAACGTTAAATTACTGCCAGTCAGAGATAGTTAAGGGTACGATTTGTTGACTTTCCTGATTAACATTCAAAGTAGTGCGCTTTATATGGCTTTTTTATAGTTTTTTATTTGACTTTTTTACGATAATTATGTGATTACACGTAATTAACTTTATGCTTGCACCTGCCCTTGATGGAGGTAGAATAAATTGGTGTAGCAGAGCATAAAATATATTCGTTATTCCTTAACTTTAAATAATATTGTAAACAGTAATTTCCGGTCTGCTACTTAGTTTTTAACTTTGAATAGATTGTGTCTGAAGAAATTCCAATCTTCAAAGTTTTGAAGGCGTGCAACCTCAATATTATGAAGTTTAATTTTCAAAGGTCCGGCAGAACTCGAACTTGATAATTAAATTAGACACCGCCGCGGTAGCGAAAAGGTTTGACCTACTACTGTCACTAAGGGTAGGATAGTACCTATGTGCAAACCCTGATTTTCTTTTGAGTTGTAGTTACGGATGCGGATTGTTAAGGGGGACTGCGGGTTGTGTGGGTGTTGTTAATTATGTATATTATCTATGATACATAAAATATAGGTTCCGAGATATTGAATATTTATTCACATACTATCCCTACTAATATTATAAATGCGAAAGTAACTCTGTCTGTCTGTCGGTCTGTCTGTCTGTCTGTCTATCTGTTACGCTCTTACGTCAAATCCGCTGAACCGATTTTGATGAAATTTGGTAGAGATAGTTTAAGCCCCAAGAATCAACATAGGATACTTTTTATTCCGGTAGAAGGCACCACCGCGCGATAGCCTAGGTCCGCGCAGACGAAGTCGCAGGCATAACCTAGTTTACGATAAAAATAATTGTAACACTTACAACTATAGACCAAAAACTTAATAAACTGTGTGCTAAAAACTGCAAAGATTTTTTTTTCTGCCACAGCACCCCCTATCGACCCTAGGACACTGGCCGCATCGTTTTTCGGTACTGCTATTCCTAGTCCTTAAAAGAGGTACCTACACTAAGTACAGACATCAGCATTTATATCTGCCACTGCAGAGCGTGCAAAATATCTGACACATCCTTCCGGGCCTAGAAATAGAGTCGTATCAGATATTTATGCACGCTTGTTGTGTCAGATATTGGTGCTGATGACTGTACGAGCCCTGGGATCACCTGAGGCCAGAACCAAACCGGTAGATAAATCTCTTACAATTTTTTAATGTCATCGGACCAAAATCGCACGCAGTCTAGGCGTCTGTATATTTTGGTTGAGAACTGACCATCGATGTATCTCTATCTTACGTGACGATAAATGTAGATGAGGCCAAAGACTCAACTCATAGGTTCATCATCATCATCATCATATCAACTGGTAAGATGTCCACTGTTAAGACAAACTAACTGGTAAGACGGCCTCCCCACTCTTATGTAACATATTCACTGTTTCCTTGAATAACTCTAAACTGTAAGTTTTATTTTTGAAGTCATTGTTATATCCAAAAGAATCAAAAACATTCAAATTCATTAATAAAGCCAGAGCTTTTAGTAGAACATTTATTGACAGCCAGAGTGGAGGAAAAACAAAACTTTCCAAGGAAAAGAGCACTCTTGCATGCATATTATATTTTGCTACATTGTAAGTATCCAACAAGTTGCAAACTCAGAAAGCGTGGGTGCTATTTCGCCATTCAAAGCCCGTCAATATGAACTCACCAAGTTTCTCAGTACTCTAAACAGATCAATCTAATGGTGAAGTAAACATCATCGCCAGGTAACGCCTACGGACCTCGCAACAATAACATTTGCCTACCCATCTGTCTTCTCGCTTCGGAAGACATTATAATCACACAATATTGAATAAAAAGCGTGCCGTTCGACTACAATATTTCGCCATAATGGAGACATAAATTCTTAAAGCAAACCCACCAGATATTCGGTCTTATTTTATCATTTTATCTTCCTCAATTGTGCCACTTCTCCAATGGGACCTCCCGTTGAGGGTGTTCAGCAGTTCATTCATTTAACAAACACCCCCTCTTTTGTCTATCTGTCGAGTCAACGAAGACGTAAAAGACTAGAAGCGTCGGTTAAGTAAATCTAGTTTGAGAGACAAAACTCTTAAACGACCCCAAATAAATGCAAATAACAAGAAAATATTGGTAGAGCAGAAACTCAGACCGCTAACATGTACAAAGATACATATATGTATAGGGTTGCAGTATGAGAAACATGAGCGGCAAAAAACTGGCCCTCAAATGTATGGAATAATAGGAATTTTTGTATGTAGAGTGGGCCAATTTTGTGCTGCTAAGTGACCTACTGACTTCACTATATAAATTTCGGGTTTTTTTACAAAATAGGTACCTACGAGTACATCCTGATTCCGCAGTAATATAGTAACAAAAAATATCTTTTTGCTATTCCCGAGGTTCAGCTATATAGATGCCAAATTTCATCCAAATCATTCATTCACACCATTTGTTTTAGCGTTAAATTATACATATTCACAAACATTCGCATTTATAATATTAGTAGATAATAACAAATTTTATGAATATTAAAGGTGTTTCATTTCCAATTGTCCTCATTCTTACGTAAATAAGTTGGTATTAAGTACAAAACCAAAGTTTCCGCGCGTGTAAAAGCTTTACACGATTTAAAGGCTTTTATGAGCAATTTTGCAACGGTGTTTGACAAAGGGCTGTTTTAATTAAAATTGATGTTACACTTTAATAACATTTCTACCCATGTTTGTAACATAATTTCTACCTATTTATTAAATTAAAAGTTGTAACTATTTTTCTTTGTGTATATTCAGTATAGATACATTTCTTAGCCACTATTACAAACAAAACATTCTAGAGGTTTACGTAAACGATTTGCTATTTTCTTACACATTATCTCTTACGAGAGACTCAGTGGCGCTCTAGCCAGGAAGGCCGCTTCACTTTCGGCTGAAATGGCAAGCCAGAAGGGCTACTACGAAACTTGCAAATCGAAGTTCGTATCGCACCGTTCCTTTCACTCGTGTATTAAATGACATAAACGTCAGCGGGACGGCAACATACGAAGGTCCAGTTTTGCATTAGGGCCAGCGCAAGTCTGAGTTGCGATAGCAAAAACATCGTACGAAATCTTAGAGATCGCTCGATGTATGAAAATAGTAAGGGAGGTTTTAAAATCTTATTCCTTGGGCATTATACGAGTACTTACATAGTTGTGTAACTTGGTGAACATATTTTTCAGCTGATTATTTATTTAGCCGTAGTTTGAAGGGATTTTCCGAAAATCCCACGGAAACGGGCAATGCGGAATATTGATTAACCTCATTCCTATGGAGGATTGTGTAATTATAAAAATCTAAGTAGACGAAGTCACGGGCAAAAGCTCATCAGATCTCTTATACTAGCCTTGAGCTTTTTATTCTGGTAGACATACAACGCTGCCGTACTCCGTACCGTGACCGGTTTTAGAATAGGCCTTACCTGTATCTTCATGTGCGTGTCGTAAAAAGCGATTAAAGGAACTAATGTCCGATGGGGCAGCAGCAGTCTTTACCGCCAACTACGATCTCCGGAAAGGCAAAGAGAAATCACCACACTAATTTCCCAAGAAAGTTGTCATGTCACATCTGTCACGAGTGTAGCAATTTAGAAGATGCTTAGATACAACGCTCAGAGGGCTATGGAGAGGTCTATGCTCGGGGTTTCTCTGCGAGATAGAATCAGAAAATGATGATATATTATCCCCAGTAGAACTAAGGTTACCGACATAGCCCGAAGAATTGCGAAACTGAAGTGGCAGTGGGCGGGACACATTGGTCGCAGGACTGGTGGCCGATGGGATCAGAAGGTTCTCGAACGGCGTCCGCGGACCGGGAGACGAGGTATCGCTATGCCTCCAACAAGATGGTGCGACGACCTGGTTAAGATCGCAGAATCGTGATGCGGAAAGCACAAGACCGGTCTAAGTGGAGAGCCTTATGCGGGAGGCGTATGTCCAGCAGTGGACGTCTTTCGGTTGAAATAATGAGATACAACGCTGGGTCTGATGGTATGTGGTCACTAAGTACTAAAGAACAGGAATTTGTTCCAACTAGCTACATAGAGCGTTCACTGTGATATTCTTCGATATCTTAGAAGCCTATATTCAGCAGTGGACGTCTTTCAGCTGACATGACGATAAGTATTACAGAATATGTAATAAGTGAACAAGTTAACTGGCAAATCTAACATTTCTGACGTCACACACTTCTGGCTATGTCGTGCTTCCGAATGCCGCATGATAAATGTTGCCTTCGGTTAACGTTACGTTGCTTACCACAAATTTTCCTTACCTTTCCCTTGTTTATTTATATTCTTTTGAAATGTTGTGACCACGCTTTGATAATTTCAGTTTTATTATCTTTAAAATCATATATAACTTTGCACAACCACTCACAACTTTTTTTTAAATGAATGTAAAATAAAAAAATTTATACACCTACTTAAATCTAAATTATACTTCGGGGATCTCAGAAACATCTCCAAAGATTTCGATGAAATTTGGTATGAGTGGGTTTTTGGGAATGACAAATCGATCTAGCTTGGTCTTATCTCTGGGAAAACGCTTATTATCAAGTTTTAGCCCGAGCAAAGCTCCGTCGCCCAGGCACTATTTATTAACATGGGTACCAGTCGTCGATAACTTTGATAAGATACTTATCGGTAAGAGTTCACGGTCAGGTACCGATCAATTCCATCGTAACAGACACAAAATCCGTACAAATAGGTACTACAGCCGTCGAAAAAATGCCCTATCTAGTCTCTGAACATTTGTCAAGGCTCAATAGGGTGACAATGAGTTACAGCGACAAAGGACCATTCCTTTGAACGTTAAATTAGTAGATCTATAAAACAGTGACGCGCCGTCCGTCAATGAAACAGCGTGCATGCTACTAATTAATTAGATGGGCATAAAGATAATACGGTGATAACTGGCAATTTGTTGGGCCCTGGACAGGGATAAAGTACCCAGTAGGCGATAAGGGTGAGTGAGGGAAAGTAAGCGAAGATGGTTACGATAAAATATACATTTTTTTAAGAGGATACTATCGAAAAAGCTGAAGCATAACACACCGTGGAATCATTTCAGAAAAATCATAATAAGATCACGTTATTTATTTCATAACAGAAAAATACAGAGTTATAACAAATATACAAAATTTAATAAAAATACAACTACTATCTACTTACTATTTACAAAACGTATACTAAATAGAAAATGTCTTCAAGGCTGCTGCTTTGGGGGGGGGCCGTTCCTAAGAGGCTGGCAACATTACTTCTCTGGATAGCTAGGCTGATGCGTTGTGCAACGTAAGCACCAGACCGCCGTGCCCCTGAGGTATCTACCAGCCGAGAAGATAGCTCACGGAAGAGCTGTTTTATCTCTGGCCCCCAAGGCCCCAGAGTTTCTACACCAAAAGCGTAAATATACAATCCTCACCGAGGGCTGCATATTTACGTCGCTTGTTGCTCTCAGCGGAGGCCGCCGCTGCACCCGCCTGTTATTTGACAAGATAATTCATTGTTAAACTTTTTATGAGAACATTCTAAGTTGGATTAGTTACGTCACTCTTAATGTCCGACTGTAACTGTTAGTGGCTAGTTTACTCACGCGGCTTCGCCTCCGTTACGTCAAACGAACGGCTTCTGGCAACAAACTAAACAATAGATCAATAAACTGCCATCCGATAACTTCCCCCCAGTTTCGGCCACTTCCGTGAACTTAAAATACAGCGTGTATTTTTGATACTACCTCAAAATGTAACTAGATGAAGATTTAAGTGCTTGAACAGATAACAAAACAAATCTTAATTTAGAATTAACTACACGAGCTTAATTAATTTTTGAAATATTTTCCAGCAGCAATATAATGCGTACAATAATTTGATACGAGAGAGAAGCGTTCTGTGACAGCTGTCACGTCAACAAGCGCGACGTTTTGAACAAAAACAAAGTAGTATCATTTAGTGATACATTGCGTGCTAATTAATTTTATAAGGAAAATAATAAGTCTAATAATTATTTATTAGGACTTTAAAAACATATATTCAAACAAACCAAAATCTTCCAAAACTTATAAATTACAAATAAAAAATGCCCTTGAGATCACTCACTTTATAAGTCTAATTGTTTTATTAAAATATAGTAAAATGTGGTAATTAGGGCCTTCACTAACTACCCTTAAAGTTTGAGGTAGTATCAAAAATACACAGTATAAATAAAGAGTAAGAGAGTTAGTATTAATAAAGAGTCTTTGTGTTGTATTGTATTGTACACGCTGTATACAGTCGTCTACCTCCGACTGATGCAAAAAAGATTTTCATTTAAAATCCGTAAAGACGTTAAACATTAAGGCTATCTTGCAGAACAGAATGTATAAGTAAGCTATTATAATAATAGATTTGTAAAATTCGGGAGCGTAAATGAACCACCACTACCTGCACCAGGAATAGGGAGCGACTCTACTCCTGTTTTCATTATTGCGATCATTCGCACAATCCCTACTTATCCCTACTATTACTATACTATTAGTAGCTTTTGCCCGCGGCTTCGCCCGCGTGGAATCCGGTATCGCGTGCTGTTCCCTGGGAAACTGTTTTTGGCATAGAGACAGTATATGGGCCAGAGAGTGGCATAGGCTACTTTTTATCCCGGAAAATGCATAGTTTCCGAGGGAACAGCGCGCGATAACCGAATACCACGCGGGCGGAGCCGCGGGCAAAAGCTTACTTTTATATTTCATACGAAAACACAAGCTGAAACATGGATGCACAGAAAAACCATTGCTGAGGACCTGGATACGATTCCCAGCGCTGGTCTATTTTTCTAGGTTTTCGTGTGAAATATATAGACTTTCACGGGATGGCCGTAAGAGTAACAAAAAATTTGGAGATGAAATAAAAAATACAAAAAGACTCCAAAATGTAATTAATCCCATACTTTTGTCAAGGAAATCATAATGAAATTGATTATTAAAAGGTCCAGCCTGTGTACACGAACAGTTTGTTAGCCGTACCTCGTAACTTTTGAAGATGTGATCTCGTTAACGAACGGTTGTAATGAGCTGTTTTTTAAGAAATTAATGAAAGGGAGGTACTCTTAGAATTTTTGCGTTCATTTCAACCGCATGCCGGAAATGGGGGGATCAGACCTTCCTCAGGGAATGGCCGGAAATCGTCCTGGATCACGGCATGAAAAGAGCGTAGCCTCCGGGCGGGCTAAAAATAAAAATTGAATAGTTAGCTATTAAACAAGCGTGGAATTTCATTAGATATACTTGTATCACCAAATTGGAAGCCTGATTTCTTAGCATATGAACTACGTGACCTTTTTTCTTTGATGTATTAGCGTGCCAGTAATAAATAACTGAATAAAATAACGTACAACAGAAATATGTGTACACTTTTGTACCTTGTTTAACCGCTGTGACAGTTCATATTAGGCAGTTAAAATTGATGAAAATAGACAAGGTACATATTTTTGCCCTTGACTGTACCTAGCTAGCTTTATATATACTCTAAGGTACCTAGGTACCTACTCCGTCTGCCTTTTTAATTTCGCTGGATGTTTGCTTCAACGTGGAATTTCGCTATTTTGTATCAACCCTTTTCATTAAATGTTCCTTTGATGTCCTACAGTTGTATCAAAATAAATGGCTGTTAATAGATAGTACTAAATGAAATTTTCATAGCGTTAGGCAAGGGTTCTATAGTTCGACAAACACGGAAACATTATATTACTTTTACCAATTTTTCTTCCCTACTGTCTTACCGTCTGTCCACGGAGAAGGCGGGTAGAAGGAGTAGGTGTATCAAGTCGGTTAAAAATAAAGTATACAAAATTTTTGTTTTTCGTTTACACAGTAATTTGTGCGTGGGAAAAGTACTATTTTTAGTTAATTAGTACGAGTATTACTGATTTATAAAATTCAAGCACTCATTTTTCGGGCTCCGTCGTCTGTCTACGTGTAAGTATTTTCTCAAAAATCGAAAAACAAAGTGGGAACTTTCTTTTTAACCAAAAACACTCCACGTTACAATCATGCAAATCTTTTCAGGCCAAGATTGTCATCACCTATTTGATAGCTGTCCAAAATTCTACCTCCAAAAGAACTGGCCACCGAGCGTGCAAGAAAAACGTATGTAAGCAAAAGCGTGCAAAAAGAGGGTAGGAAGCATTAAGCCTGTCCCAATCAGCCGTCGACGCTGGTCAGCTGTGCAAGTCGAGATGTCAGGGCTTAGTTCACTAAATGTGTGTCAGCCGTACTGAGACCAAGAGGTATCGTCGACAAAAATCGTCAGCAAAAAACTTGTTACAAAAATGGTTTTTCAATAAAACCTATTATAGATCCAATTAGCCCGTACGTACGTTACCTCCCACAGAGATTTGCTCTGAAATGACGACATCTATATAAGAAATCTCCATTTTTTCGTAGATAATAATATGTCGGCGCAAAAAAGTTCTGTAGTGAAGGGTTAATAGCGTTAAATAAGATAACTTAACCAAGTTAGAAAAGTTGTAAAAATCCTGACATTATCATTTCAGAGTTTTCTTATTTATTTACTCATTTAGGTATGTTACACAAAAAAAAATACAATTACCTATACTTCGCCAAACTGCAAAACAGTTTGTTGGCGAATACTACGAGTACACTCCTTATTTTAGATATATGTGTAAACCTCTTTAATTAGATCGTATTAATTAATTCCAACCACGCTACAATACCACAAATAGCTAACCATTAAAAATTAGACATTAGATGTTTATATTTTCTTCATGAAATGCCTGCATCAAACACGCTTTCAATTTGTTTTTAAAAATTCCCTTGCTTAGGTACGCAATCCTTCGCATCAAACAATTTATTGAATGTTCGTGGTATCATCAGATTCAGATACCCTCTAGTTCAATAACTCAAAAATGGCTAAACCGGTTTTTATTAAACATAGCTACGGACGAAACATATCAAAGAAGACTAAGAAGGAAGCTCATTTTCATGTGAAAAAATCCACATCGAAATCACTCGCAACCGTTTGAAAGCTACCGTACGATGCCACAGCTACCGACAGACATTGACGTCAAACTTATGACGACCCCTTTTTTGGGTGCTTTAAAAATTATTTGCGTCCTAGACTTTGTTAATCCGAATTAATCGTGCGATTACAGCCAGTGCGATTTCTTTACGGAAAGTTGGCGGAAAGTCGCAGTGTGCTGTGCGTCTTAGGTTTAAGTAGGGCGATATGTCACGGTGTTAGCGTAATAGTGAATAAGATCAATTATTTCAAGGTTTTACTTTAATTATCTGAGTGCATATTTTTTATAGATTTTTTTAAAGTAAAAAAAAAATTAATTAACTAGCTTTTGCCCGCGGCTCCGACCGCGTGGTATTCGGTTATCGCGCGCTGTTCCCTCGGGAACTGTGCATTTTTCCGGGATAAAAAGTAGCCTATGTCACTCTCGGGCTCATAAACTATCCCTATGCCAAAAATCATGTCGATCCGTCGCTCCGTTACGGCGTGAAAGAGGGACAAACACACAAACACACTTTCGCATTTATAATATTAGTATGGATAAAATGGCAAATCTTACTATCCTTAGTAATATTACAGAAGCGAATGAATCTCTTGTCTATATGTCTGTTTGTTTTACATCCTAGCTTAAACCGTTTAACCCATTTAACAAACGAGAAGGCTCCATCTTAGGCCATATTATACCTGGTGCCATCCACGCAGACGCGTGATTTTGTCAAAATTAGCCATTAATGACATTGTATTAAGAACCACGGCACCCGACATCGTTAATGAATCTACCTATAAGTATTTACTTACTATCTGATTTGAATGTGATTTAACGCAAGCCTATTTTGCGAAAAAAATTACAAATACTAGAACAGGCAACCGTGTGACGACTTGAATAAGTAATAACTGTCCATCACATTCACACTGATGCCATGAATTTCCTGGATGATTATGCCATTAGTAGCTCTACCAAATATCATCCAACCAGTTTAACCCTCGCGGCGAACATAATACACTAAAAGAATTACGTGCTCGACGTAAATGTCATTATCATTATATCAAGTGATATAGTATTTATTCATTGGATAATGTGTCATATTCTTGTTAATCAATGAACCGCCCCCATAAAACAATAAGTCAACCTAATGGAACGATCGACTATTTTGTTCATTCGCGAAAGTTAATGTAATATACCTGATGCATCCTTACTTGTCTTATCATGTAAACAAACGTGACGTCATAGATGGTAGACATAGATAATAGACAATGACTAGTGATGGGAAATGTCGATAAAATATAATTCAAATTCAAGTCTTTATTTCATGTTACAAAGACACATATGATAGTAAATACACTTATATTGATTGATTTTGTTACAATGTGTCCTAACCGTTAAGGAGTTTAATCTTCCATCGTCAGCTCACCTGGATACCCTGAAAGAATACAACTATCGGTATAAACGTACCTACCTATAATATAAAAAAATATGCTCCACTCCTAACCGTCAAGGAGTTTTACCTTCCATCATCAGCTCATCAACATGAGATCTATCAGACGCAAATACTTAAATAGCTTGTGAAACTATATGAAAAACGTAATGCGAGCCTACAAAATTTGAGGGTTGCCCTCGATTTCTGGCCACCTCGGAAGTATACGCTTTCGAATAAAAAAGATTTTTTTAAATAAATGAGAAAGAGAAAAAGAAAAATCCCGTCTTTTCCCGTTCCCGTAATAATTTTTGGGAAATGGTCTCTTAAAGCTCACCTACACTCCCCAAGAAACCCACTTGCCGAATTTTAGCTTTCTACGACCAGTCAAACGGAAATTCCCGTTTTTCCCCGTTCCCGTGGGAATTTTGAAAACTCCACTCTCAATGCTTCTCTACACCCCTTTAAGCAACCTACATGCCGATTTTCAGCTTTCTACGTCCAGTAAAACGAAAAATCCCGTTTTTCCCTTTCCCGTGGGAATTTCGGTAAATTATCTCTTTAATACTTCCCTATACTTCTCAAGCAACCTGCATGCCAAATTTCAGCTTTCTACGACCAGTAAAACGAAAACTCCCGTTTTTTTCCGTTCCTGTCAGAATTTCGGGAAATACTTTTGTAGGCTCCCATACACCCCCCAAGGAATCTAAATAATAAATTTCAGTTTTCTACGACCAATAAAACGAAAAATCCATCCCGTTGAACTGAATATAAAACCCGTTTTTTCCTTATCCCGTGGGAATTTCCAAAAATCCTTCATTAGTGGGTGCCTACATTGTATAAGGTATCTACGTATGTGAAAAAATTTCAAGTCTCTCAGTCCAGTGGTTTGGGCTGTGCATTGATATATCAACAGTCAGTCAGTTTAGAATTTTATGTATATAGATTAGTTCTTTATAAAGTACGCAAGGACTTAGGAGGATATTAAGTATTAATTGCCACATTTTTCCACATCGATAAGTTGTCGTTTCCCATCAATACTTTTCAATCCGTTCCAAAGACAATCTTGACACTGCAATGTCAGACATTTTTGAAGTTATTCAATCGTTCCTTCAATTATTGAAGGCAATCTTATTAGAAATGATATTTTTCAGTGGTTAATCGGTTGATTTCAATACTTTGTGAGTTTCTTTAAGTATACAGGAACATTTTAAGTGATGGTTATTATGTAATCCAAGAGAAAGGTGTGTCTGTGTCTTCGAGAAGTGTTTGTTTACATGATAAGACAAGTAAGGATGCATCAGGTATAAATATTTATATCCATACTTTTTATATGCGCTTTATTTTCTATGAGTATATCATAGTTACCAGCAAAAATTTTTTTTTTAATATTCAACTGGATGGCAAACGAGCAAATGGGTCTCCTGATGGTAAGAGATCACCACCGCCCATAAAAATCTGCCAGGGCCAGTAATTTCACCGGGTGTCTTTCTCTCCACGCCGAAACACAATAGTGCAAGCACTTCTGCTTTGCTTCTGCTTCACGGCAGGATTAGCGAGCAAGATAGTGACTTGCACAAGGTCCTACCACCAGTGGATATAATATATATAAAATGTTAAAATTGCCAAGTCTTCTAACGCAGTACTTTCACTAACAACAAGTTGTACTTCTAAGTTAATGCAAGAAAATCCACACATCAATACCTATAAATAATTTCAGTTATCGTAGAAACTTGAAATATGGTGTTTATTTAAAAACAATGAAAAAGGCCTACAATTTTATAATGTTTAGGTCTGTCTGTCTTTGTCAGTAACTAATGTGAAATACTGCGTTCAAATTATCTTGTTTAGGAGCTGGGCTCTGGTGACACTAGATTTTTTTATGAAAATTGAAATTATGGATTTTTTCATTTATTTACGTGCTAAAATTGTAAAATTGAGTTTTATGAAACTCCTAAATATAGGTACCCTAATCGTCGTATCGTTGACAGGATTAAGAACTTTATTGACTTAATTAAGTAGCTATTTCGAAAATTATAAAGTACTTGCCTATAATTGTATTGACAATATAACCACTTATAGTTTGTCCTCTTGATACTCGTACCTACTAAAAATACACTCTGCCTACTTTAGAAGCTAACAGGAGGGGTCAAAGATGCCATGAAAGTAGCTTCGGGAAAATAATGATATGGCCGAGCTTGACTTGGTAGAGGTCGACGACCGGATGGCTACGTGGTTAGAGAACCTGACTACGAAGCTCGAGGTCCCGGGTTCAAATCCCGGTCGGGGCAGATATTTGTATCAATAATACGAATGTTTGTTCTCCGGTCTTGGATGTTTAATACGTATTTAAGTATTTATTTATCTATATAAGTATGTTTATCCGTTGCCTAGTACCCATAGTACAAGCTTTGCTTCCCATGAGATTTATAGGTACAGCCGTGCCCCTTGAAGAAAGTGAATAAAAATAAATGTTTTACAAAATATTATTTCTACGAACAGTGTTTAGGTGGAGTTTAATAAGTTAGGATTTTATTTCTTATTTTTTATTTCTTACCATCAGGAGACCCACTTGCTCGTTTGCCATCCAATTGAATAAAAATGAAATATTGCACATGCACCGCCAGTTATTCCGTTGGACGACCGACTATAAATTATCGTAGGTACAGTTCCATGGGGTCATTTTCGTATTCACGTTATACGGAACCCTACTCTGTGCATGGTCCGACACTCACTGACCAGTTTTTAAAACAAGCTTTTTGCTGTACTTTTGTATTGTTATCAAACCAGATATATGTACCCTTAGTGTAAGTTTTCGGTTACGGAATACGTCTCGATCGCGTTCGCGTCAAAATTTCAATTTATGGAAACACTAGCATTGCAAACGTTCCGCTAGAGGCGCTGTTCGTGTTTCCATACAAATTGAGATTTTAACGCGAACGCGATCGAGACGTATTTTGCAACCGAAAACTTACACTAAGGGCACCGATACCAAATTTCAAGAATGTAATTCGACTCGAATTTGACCAAAACAAAAAAGATAAGTATTTTTTTTTGCTTTATTGTGTTACAAAGGTTTCAAAACAGTGAGTTGCGGCGCCGTGCCCGGTCTAACGGACAAATTTGTGTTTAATGAGCCTTGGTAAATCGGAAGAACCTTCCAAAGTTATTTCAACCGCATGAAAATTTATTTAAATTCAGTAACTAGCTCACGAGTCAACCTTTGGCAGAATTTTACGAGTATATCCCGCAGAAAAATTATAAAATTCATTCTTATAATGTTGTGGGGAGAGCAGCAAACGAGCAAGATAGGCCAGGGCTGAAGGGACTCGGAAAGGTTAGGATTAGAAAGCTAAGACTGTAAGCAAAGCGAAGTCCTGTTTTAGCCTTGGATATTAGGTATTTTTTTACGTATAAAAAAATCCCTCTTAAAATAATTTTAAATATTTAAATCTCGTATGCACTAAGCAAATCTAAATAATGCCACAACAATTTAAATATGAAAGCAGTTCGCTGTTTTAAATATCAATATTTCAAACATCGCTATTATAATTGTAAATTTGTTCTGTGTGTCTTGTGTTTAAATATATCGGCAATATATTTATGGAACGTTACATTCGACATTTTGATCAACCGATTTCAACCATGGGCATTTTAGACGTCGACAGAATGTTTGTACAGTTGTGTACGACTCTATTCTTAACGGCAGAGAAACGTGTTCAAATATTTTTGATCAAATTTTTGCTCACAAGTTTATGAACGCGACTGTAGATACTTGAATCGGTCGATATTCTAAATTTTGTACAAAAATGTACTCTTATTTGGCGATAATTCGAGCGTTTCAACTGCCTCATTTATTTGGACACTTTTCTGTAAAAATGACCGAATATTCTGATATAGTTTTTTAGTTATCTGGTAGAAATACATAAATTCTTAACAAATAATCGAAACACAAATAAAAAGCCGTGGTGGCCTAGTGGTTTGACCTATCGCCTCTCAAGCAGAGGGTCGTGGGTTCAAACCCCGGCTCAAACCTAGGAGTTTTTCGAAATTCATGTGCGGAATTACATTTGAAATTTACCACGAGCTTTGCGGTGAAGGAAAACATCGTGAGGAAACCTGCACAAACCTGCGAAGCAATTCAATGGTGCGTGTGAAGTTCCCAATCCGCACTGGGCCTACGTGGAAACTATGGCCCAAGCGCTCTCATTCTGAGAGGAGGCCTGTGCCCAGTAGTGGGACGTATGTAGGCTGGGAAGATGATGAAATAATCGAAAACGACATCAAAATCTACAGCCGATTCGTAAAAAATGTGATCAGATAAATGAGGTGGTTGAAACGCTCGAATAAACACCTTTTATTCCAACAAACAACCCAAATCGATTGAACAGATCTTTTTAAATTACAGAATTCATTGTTAAGAGAAATAGAAATGTCATGCGAGCTACCTTCAAGTACACTTACACGTAAGTCACGTTTTAATTATTTCTATGGCATTTTAGCCATCTAAACCCCATAGCTATATTTAGATTCCCAGTTCATTCTGTAACAAAGTTATTAACTACTCAAAATGGATTATTGCAAGACTGGTAGTACCTACAAAGAGAATTACATTTCTTTGATAATCCATAATCTACTTAAACCATGTGCTCTTAGAGTGTGGGTGAGACGAAAATGACGACATCTATCTCATTATATTTATTTCTTTTTTGTATAATTAATTTAAATAACAAGAGTTGTTGCGGAATAAGCAAATATTAAAAGGATAGCTAAATGGAGAGTACTGACAAGGCCAATTTCCTGACACAACTGATTTATTCATCTGTTTTACAAATTACTTTTTTAATTAAAAAATAACATTAAGAAAGAGTTTGCAACATCGCCGCCCACGTGTAGGAAGCTACACAATATGATGTGTTAATAGGGCCAATTTTCTTATTGGCCTCTTCAAAATGCCTCCTCTGGTGGCCACTTCAGCGACGCGCACGACTCCATCTCGTCCCGGATGTATTGCTACTATTCGTCCGATGGGCCACACCCCCCTTGGTAAGTCGGAATCGACTATAAGTACCACATCATCTACTTTCATGTTTTGATGCACATTATCTTGTGCTCTTCTTGGTTTTAAACTCGGCAGGTACTCTTTTAACCACCTCGTCCAAAAGTGTTCTGATAGGCGCAACGCCTTTTGCCAATCCTTTCTCAGTGAAAAAACTCGGTCATCAAGGCGAGCCGGCAACTGTTGATTCGAAGATGTGCCAATTAAGAAGTGGAATGGTGTGAGGCTTTGACATTCATTGTTTTGGGTTACGTACGTCAGAGGTCTCGAGTTAACCAAGGCCTCAGCTTCTAAGAGAATGGTATGAAGCAGTTCCTCACGAGGAGCTCTTTCGTTCAGGGTTGCCATGAGTGCTGTTTTTACTGTACGAACCAGGCGCTCCCAGCATCCGCCCATAAATGGTGATGCTGGTGGTATAAAACACCACTCGGTTTTATTGTTGGCAGTGAAGTCTTGAACCGGTTGGCTGTAAAATTCGGACAAGTGTCGGTTGGCTCCAACAAACGATGTGCCGTTATCAGATAAGATCTTGCTTGGTATGCCTCTGCGCGCCATGAAACGTCGAAGACAGGAAATAGCAGAGTCCGCTGTGAGGCTTCCTACTATCTCCAAATGGATTGCTCGCGTGGTCATGCAGGTAAAAAGGGCTAGCCAACGTTTTTCTCTGCGCCTGCCAACTGCCACTTCGACTGGACCGAAGTAATCTAAGCCAACGTTGGTGAATGGGCGCACGTGGTGATCAAGCCGAACGTTCGGTAGGTCACCCATCGGTGGTATTTGTGGCGTTGCTCATCGCTTCGTACAGAACATGCAATCTCTGGCTACTGTACGAACTGCGCTGCGGCACCGCAATATCCAGAAACGCTGTTTCAACTCGTTACAAATGAGTTCATTAAATCTATGTGCAGCTTTAACGTGGTAGTGGCGTATCAAAAGTCGAACAGCGGGGTGGCGGCCATCAAGAATGATCGGTGATGCAGTATCGTAGTCAATATTTCTCATAAATTTGATGCGGCTGTCTATCCTAAGCAATCCGTTTTGGTCAAGGACCGGGGATAAAGAAAATAACTTGCTCGTCTTTGGCAGAGGTTTGGAGTCGTGCAATAAAATTAGTTCCTGGCCAAAATCGTCTATCTGTGACTTTTTGTAGATAGCATTTTCCGCATCCTGAATGTTACTTGCAGTCAAAGGTGGAAGCTTTGGGGAAGAATTAATATTAGTAGATAATTTAGAATTTGGATCTTTAAAACGTGCCAACAGAGACCGAAACTTATTCGCGCATTGATAAACGCGCGCGGTCGCACGCACCAATCGAATCCACGCGCTGAAACGCAATGGATCTGGTACAACCGATGAAGGTTCATCCAGAATAGTTAATCCTACCTGTGATTTTACGGGTTTTAACTCATCTAATGCAGGTAGGATTTCGTGAGACGATGGTTCTTTAGGCCAATCTGTAACCGGCGACAGTAAAAAATCAGGTCCAGAGAACCAACGTTCTAAATCGATAACACGATCAGTAAGCCTTGTTGCGTCGTCTGCAACATTTAAACTGCCTGGTACATATTTCCAATCAGTGACTTTTGTAATTTCGGTTATTTCACCAACGCGATTCGCAACAAACGGTTTAAATGATCTCGCGTCGCTCCGAATCCAACTTAAAACTGTGGTTGAATCAGACCAAAAATAAGTTGCATTCGGTTTAATGCCGTGGCCGGTACAAACGGTGTTAGCAAACCGAGCTGCGATCAGGGCTGCTTGGAGCTCGAGCCGAGGTATGGACGTGGGTTTCAGAGGAGCTAAACGTGCTTTGCCACCAATAAGAGACAGTTTCACGGAGCCGTCTGTGAACACGAACCGCCAATAAGCAACACAAGAGTACGCTTGTTCGCTAGCGTCAGCTAGCACGTGAAGCTGCCTATTACTGATGTCTTTGCCCTGGAACCCAAATCGATACCATCGGGGAATTTTAAAATCAGAAATTCCTGCTAGCTGTCTAGACCAGGACAACCATCTTCGAACGACGTCTGATTGCAGCTCTGTATCCCAATCAATACCAGTTCTCCACGTTTGCTGAAATAGAATACGTCCCTGTATAACTAGAGGCGTTAGAAGACCCAAAGGATCATACAGGCACATTAAGTGAGACAATACTTTCCGTTTGGTCAACTTATCATTTTCATTTATTTTTGAACCTGTACGGAACCCGAAAGTATCGCTCTGAGGATGCCAAATAAGACCTAGTGTTCTAATAAATGCTTCAGGGCCTACATGAACACTTTCGAGAGGTAAAGCGTGCAGGTGTTCAGGAACCGCAGCGAGTGCAGCGGGTACATTCGAGACCCAGCTACGCATTTCCATTCCTGCCTGTTTGTAAACAGTGACTATATCGGCTGCGAGCTGCGAAGCTTCATTTACGTCATCCATGCTTCCTAAATAATCGTCCATGTAGTGATCGTTGACAATCGCTTTTGCTGCTGCAGGATATGACTCCTGAAATTCTTGGGCGTTTCGGTTTTTGATGTACAGAGCAGTGCACGGACTGCAAGCGGCGCCAAAAATAACAGAAGTCATTCTGTATTCCCTCAACTCTGATCTACGATCCTCTCTCCATATGAACCGTAAAGCGTCACGATCCTCAGTTCTGATCTTAATCTGAGGGAACATTTCCCTAACATCAGCTGTCAACGCGACACGACCTTCACGAAAACGAAAAAGGATATGGAGCAAGGATTGTAGTAGGTCTGGTCCTGGCAGCAGAAGAGAATTTAAACTTATGCCAGAGGTCTTCGCAGCTGCGTCATGAACTACCCTAAGTTTCTTTTTCTGAGGATGCACAACTGGAAAGTGAGGTAAATACCAACGAATTGATTCATGTGATAGGTTGATAGTGTCGTGGTATGTACCTCTAGGACACTCCTCAGCATAACCTTTGTCAATCATGTTATTAATAAAGACACAATATCCGTTTTTTAATTCTGTATCACGTTCCATGCGCCTTTCCAAACCTAAAAACCTTGAAAGCGCATGTGGATAGCTGTCAGGTAACTTTGGAATGTCTTTTTGCCACAATAGACCTACTTGAAACCTACCCGAAGGTAGCCGCTGTGCCGTGGATTCAAGTGTTTCCAAAGCGTACCTCTCCTGCTTGGTACACACGGTTTCAGGTTTCGAAATTCCTATAGAGTCGAGACGAAAATAGTCCTTAATAAGCTCGTCCATAGTACGATCCCTATGTTCCTCATATAAAACATGGTTGATAAAGTGGACCGGTTTAGTCCATTTACTTGACCGGCCGTGCAAAACCCAGCCTAGCGCTGTGCGGGAGGCAACGGGTTCTTTCTTAGAACCTTCCCTAATTTCTCGACTGACGGTGAGGTACCAGTGCTCAGCCCCGAGAAGTATTGTGGGTTTTGCGTCGACCAATGTAAGCTCATCGATCAAATCGGTGAGGTGTGTGTACTGAGTCATTTCGCGTCGGCTGACCGTTTGCGAGAACAATGACAATGTGTCTATAGCCTTAGCGTTGTTGACAGTAAATGTCTCAGCACAATGTTTCCCTTTGATCGAAAAACTTACATGTTGTATATACTTACGCGTCGACATACCGGCGACACCGTCAACCTTGATCGATTCAGTGGGTCCTGAAGCACCAATGTGCCGTGCTACTTCGGAGTCAATCAAGGTTGCCGTAGACCCATCGTCGAGCAAGGCGAAAGTATTAAGCTTTCCTTTCGGTCCGCTTATTTCTACAGGAACAATTTTTAAAAACACACGAGTACAGTCAGCTACATTAATCGACTCACGCTCGGTGACGTTTGAGATTGTCACAGTTTTATTTTTATTCTCAGAATCATCAGTAGTATGCATATTGTAGGATGAAGACGGCGACTCGTCGACGGCGTGCGACACGTGCGGTGTCGGCGCTGAGTGCAGCAACGGATTGTGAAAGCGTTGACAACCATCGACGCCACAACGGTCTATTTTGCAGGTCGTCCAACGATGAGATTTAGATTTGAGACACTTATAACAAATCCTAGCCTCACGAAGCCAAGACCATTTGTCGTCTAAACTAAGCGCCTTGAAGTCCTTGCAATCTGTCAGTCTATGTTTATTTTTGCAGTAACGACATAGCTCGGTATTGTTAGAACCCATAGACGTCACATTGACATTTTCACGGCGATTCGAGTTGTGAAATGGCAGGTTGCAAGGTCGCTTAGCAAAGTCCGAGATCAAACCAAACTTGTTGTGTTTCTCTGCTTCAATATTTAGAAAATCCGATAGGAGTTGCAGTTTCGGCAAAGATTGTTTTCTGTTATAAGCAAAATCTTTCCACTGACTGTACAATATAGGTGTCAGCTTGCTTAGAACGGTGTGAAATATTTCTATGGAGTATAAGTACTCTTTCTGTTCTAAGCTAGCGATGACAGCTATACTGTTACGCAGTCTGCAGGCAAATGAGTTTAGTTCTTTGAGATCAAAGCTTATCTTAGGTAGATCTCGCACGAGAGCTATTTCGTGCTGCGCGATGATCTCGGGCTGCGCGAACGTCTGCTCCAGCGTGGCCAGCACGGCGTGCGGCTGCTCGGCGGTGTACAGCAGCGCGGACACGCTCTCGAGGGCGCGGCCCCGCAGCGCGCCGCGCAATCGGGCTAGATTTTCTGTAGGCGTAAACAAATGTTTAGTATCTTCATACGTGCGCTTAAACATAAGCCACTCCGTGGGTTTGCCGCTGAATGTCATCAAGTCGATGTATTTATTGGAAAATTTATGCGCGCTTATGAAATTTGGTGGAATCGGTTCCTGCTTCAAAGGATATGTGGCATCGGGAGCCTCCTTTTTCACAGAAATTGTCTGCCGATTGGGATATAAATTGTTCTTTGGCATCACGTGTACAAAGTCGGGCTGCGACGTTGCTGCAATCGCAACGTCGCGAAATATCTTTGTGTGATGTGCCTCGTGGCCAGCAAAGTTATTGTGAGGCACGGGCTTTCTGGTATGTGACTCAGGAGAGTCTTCTGGTTCGAGCTTTACTTTGTGCTCGCTGTTTCGAACGTCACTCACCCAGGATGCGACGCGAGATGACGCAGCAAGTGAAGCACGCGAACGCTCTTCGGTCTCCAGAGCAGCCAGGCTGGCCTCCATTTCTAGCTGCTCAACCTGCTTCACCTGTTGCATGTACTCCAGAGCTCGCGCGTGCTCGCGTTCCAAGTGCCGTCGCGCTAATTGTGCTTCGGCGGCCAACCTGTGCGCCCTTATTGTGGACGCTGACCGCGAGGACAAGCGCGACCTAGAACTTACGCTACGGTCGCCTCTCGGGGGATCAATTCGAATCGGAGGCGTTGCGGGACCGGGGTCGACCGCGGGCGTATCAGTGGCATCGGCCAGAACGTGGTCCAGTTCAGGGGACCGACCGAGCCCACCCGCGGGCGCTCCCGACTCCGAGTGCGCCTCGAAAAAATCCTGTGGCTGTGCCAGCAACTTGGCCCTTGATCTTGTGTTCATTTTTACCTTGCGAAGGACCAGAAAATGTTGCGGAATAAGCAAATATTAAAAGGATAGCTAAATGGAGAGTACTGACAAGGCCAATTTCCTGACACAACTGATTTATTCATCTGTTTTACAAATTACTTTTTTAATTAAAAAATAACATTAAGAAAGAGTTTGCAACAAGAGTTTTAAGCCCATTTAGTCTAGAAACCGAAAGTATTTGTCGGTTGCTAATCTATGAAAGTATATTTTGTGGAAACAAATGTTTTTTATTTCATAAACAGTATATTTTAATACTTCTTACCCCTAGTAAGTATGCCACCCCTAAATTATTTTGTTTTACATGATTTCGCATTACCAATATGTACCGATTCGTAAAAGACATCTACCTTCAAATTTTAAATTTGTGACAACCCTTCGTTACTTGCGTAAATACCTATACAGGCTGAGGTATCGCTCAACTTCAAAGGCGTCGGCCTACTGTAGGGAAAACTTGTTATACTGTGCCGCCATAATGTTGCCGCAACAAGCAGCCGCACCTAAATACATCAATGCCAAAGGCACCAAAGATAATGCAAGACATCTCCAACATTTCACAGTAAAACTTCACCAACTTTTACTTTACTTATTATCCTCTTCATTTACATGAAACGCTGCATTCGTAGGTACTAGCATTTAATCGCTATTCCGGAAGGTTCGACGGCGCGAGTAATTTCTACCGAACTCAGCGAAACTGTTTTAAACTTTGACGGACTCCCTTATAACGCTTCCCCTTTTAATTTTCCGGCGCTTCAAGTATTTTCGTTGACCTTTTTTAAACGAGCGGAAAAACGTTCCAAGGGGATTTTTTATTGGTAAAGATAATATTGAAACGTAACACGATTCCCAGCCAAGCAGCCTTATATCGATATTTTCGTTGGAAAGTTTTAAGCATTTTTTTTAAATAGGCTGGCTAGATCTTCAGGGCAAAAATGGAGGGAAAAACGATTATAATGGCTAAGATATAGTTCCAGTGAAGCTCAAGGCCTCTCATTGTGAGAGGAGGCCTATGACCAGTGATGGGATGTATACCTATATACTATAGGCAGGGATGATTTTTAAAATGTCAAAATTTCCACCATCTCTACACTAGTCTATGGTATTACAGATTAGACACATGTTTCAATCAAGAAATAACGTCAGATTTAGACGAAGATTTTTCGAATGAAAAATTAATATTGAAATCAAGTGAATTTTGGTGAAAAAAGTGATTAGACATCTAGTTAAAAGACACGAGTTATAGATAAATGTATTATTGATTGGAACCAGTGGGTGTTTATTCAAGAATTTTGATGAAATCGGTTTGTTTACACTTTTAATAAATTGGATAGGCATAACGTATAGTAGAGTTTAGTAGAGCAGTTCTATTATGGAACTTGTCACAATGGAGGAAAAATAAATTTAATAGCTGATATTAGTTAAAAGGACCCAATGCGTGACTCTGATTGTGATTGAAATAGTTTTTTCTACTCGTGGAATGGTAGTATCCCCGAATAATAGTCTCAAATAAAATGACGAAGATGCTTTTTTAGTACTAGACCAAAAATCCAGTTATGGTCGATTGATACAATGGCTACTGCATCGAAAAAAAAACATTTAAATACTGTTTGTGCTTGTCGGACTTCGCACATTTAGAGTTCTGTAACCAAATGTAAAATATAGTAATAGTATGTAATATTAGTGATCCACTATTATTGTATTTTTCACCTAAGATGAGTTCTGTGACATTTGAAAATTTTCCGAATTACGCATACTATGTTCGCAAAATATATTTTAAAAATAATTTCTTTTTTGAAACAAATTAATCAAAAAAATTTGAACTGTTATTTTTAAAAATATATAGCAATATCAGTGTCTGTTAAATAGCCTCCATTGAATACGATACAAAAATATTTATTTTTTTATATAACGCAATGTGTGAAACGGAACAGAGTAGTGACGTGACACAACATTATCGGCAATTGCAGCGGTTCATTATTCGATAACAGTGAACTTAGATATTTTACATTTTTAAACAAAACTTGCAAAATTTTATAAACGCGGCTATTTGCGACGCGGCCGCAACCATCTTGTGCCTCTTGTGGCCAGTACTTGTCAGTATCATTGTCAGTAAGTACGAGTACGTCTGCCGTGTATACGAGTTGAGTTTCCGTTGCATTTTCTTTGCATTGTATTTGTTATTCTTCATTTCTATTATTATTGTTGTTGACTTTTGTTACTGTTTCTCGTTAAGTTTGTTGTTATTTTTTGGCAAAATGCTGAAACAGTCCAAAAAAGAGTGTTTTGAACTCCCAGAGTCGGGAGTTTGTAATTCGTTTGAGGGATTATTTCGAGCGAGAACAAGAGAGTGGCCCGGTGGGCGGAAAACTGGAAAATAAATATATATTTTTTAATATAATAAATAATAAATAAATAAATAAATAAATATCATGGGACACTTGACACCAATTGACCTAGTCCCAAACTAAGCAAAGCTTGTACTATGGGTACTAGGCAACGGATAAACATACTTATATAGATAAATAAATACTTAAATACATATTAAACATCCAAGACCCGAGAACAAACATTCATATTATTCATACAAATATCTGCCCCGGCCGGGATTCGAACCCGGGACCTCAAGCTTCGTAGTCAGGTTCTCTAACCACTTAGCCATCCGGTCGTCCGGTATAATGCAACTTTTTCAAAAATTAATTTAAATAACAAGAGTTGTTGCGGAATAAGCAAATATTAAAAGGATAGCTAAATGGAGAGTACTGACAAGGCCAATTTCCTGACACAACTGATTTATTCATCTGTTTTACAAATTACTTTTTTAATTAAAAAATAACATTAAGAAAGAGTTTGCAACATCGCCGCCCACGTGTAGGAAGCTACACAATATGATGTGTTAATAGGGCCAATTTTCTTATTGGCCTCTTCAAAATGCCTCCTCTGGTGGCCACTTCAGCGACGCGCACGACTCCATCTCGTCCCGGATGTATTGCTACTATTCGTCCGATGGGCCACACCCCCCTTGGTAAGTCGGAATCGACTATAAGTACCACATCATCTACTTTCATGTTTTGATGCACATTATCTTGTGCTCTTCTTGGTTTTAAACTCGGCAGGTACTCTTTTAACCACCTCGTCCAAAAGTGTTCTGATAGGCGCAACGCCTTTTGCCAATCCTTTCTCAGTGAAAAAACTCGGTCATCAAGGCGAGCCGGCAACTGTTGATTCGAAGATGTGCCAATTAAGAAGTGGAATGGTGTGAGGCTTTGACATTCATTGTTTTGGGTTACGTACGTCAGAGGTCTCGAGTTAACCAAGGCCTCAGCTTCTAAGAGAATGGTATGAAGCAGTTCCTCACGAGGAGCTCTTTCGTTCAGGGTTGCCATGAGTGCTGTTTTTACTGTACGAACCAGGCGCTCCCAGCATCCGCCCATAAATGGTGATGCTGGTGGTATAAAACACCACTCGGTTTTATTGTTGGCAGTGAAGTCTTGAACCGGTTGGCTGTAAAATTCGGACAAGTGTCGGTTGGCTCCAACAAACGATGTGCCGTTATCAGATAAGATCTTGCTTGGTATGCCTCTGCGCGCCATGAAACGTCGAAGACAGGAAATAGCAGAGTCCGCTGTGAGGCTTCCTACTATCTCCAAATGGATTGCTCGCGTGGTCATGCAGGTAAAAAGGGCTAGCCAACGTTTTTCTCTGCGCCTGCCAACTGCCACTTCGACTGGACCGAAGTAATCTAAGCCAACGTTGGTGAATGGGCGCACGTGGTGATCAAGCCGAACGTTCGGTAGGTCACCCATCGGTGGTATTTGTGGCGTTGCTCATCGCTTCGTACAGAACATGCAATCTCTGGCTACTGTACGAACTGCGCTGCGGCACCGCAATATCCAGAAACGCTGTTTCAACTCGTTACAAATGAGTTCATTAAATCTATGTGCAGCTTTAACGTGGTAGTGGCGTATCAAAAGTCGAACAGCGGGGTGGCGGCCATCAAGAATGATCGGTGATGCAGTATCGTAGTCAATATTTCTCATAAATTTGATGCGGCTGTCTATCCTAAGCAATCCGTTTTGGTCAAGGACCGGGGATAAAGAAAATAACTTGCTCGTCTTTGGCAGAGGTTTGGAGTCGTGCAATAAAATTAGTTCCTGGCCAAAATCGTCTATCTGTGACTTTTTGTAGATAGCATTTTCCGCATCCTGAATGTTACTTGCAGTCAAAGGTGGAAGCTTTGGGGAAGAATTAATATTAGTAGATAATTTAGAATTTGGATCTTTAAAACGTGCCAACAGAGACCGAAACTTATTCGCGCATTGATAAACGCGCGCGGTCGCACGCACCAATCGAATCCACGCGCTGAAACGCAATGGATCTGGTACAACCGATGAAGGTTCATCCAGAATAGTTAATCCTACCTGTGATTTTACGGGTTTTAACTCATCTAATGCAGGTAGGATTTCGTGAGACGATGGTTCTTTAGGCCAATCTGTAACCGGCGACAGTAAAAAATCAGGTCCAGAGAACCAACGTTCTAAATCGATAACACGATCAGTAAGCCTTGTTGCGTCGTCTGCAACATTTAAACTGCCTGGTACATATTTCCAATCAGTGACTTTTGTAATTTCGGTTATTTCACCAACGCGATTCGCAACAAACGGTTTAAATGATCTCGCGTCGCTCCGAATCCAACTTAAAACTGTGGTTGAATCAGACCAAAAATAAGTTGCATTCGGTTTAATGCCGTGGCCGGTACAAACGGTGTTAGCAAACCGAGCTGCGATCAGGGCTGCTTGGAGCTCGAGCCGAGGTATGGACGTGGGTTTCAGAGGAGCTAAACGTGCTTTGCCACCAATAAGAGACAGTTTCACGGAGCCGTCTGTGAACACGAACCGCCAATAAGCAACACAAGAGTACGCTTGTTCGCTAGCGTCAGCTAGCACGTGAAGCTGCCTATTACTGATGTCTTTGCCCTGGAACCCAAATCGATACCATCGGGGAATTTTAAAATCAGAAATTCCTGCTAGCTGTCTAGACCAGGACAACCATCTTCGAACGACGTCTGATTGCAGCTCTGTATCCCAAT
Source organism: Choristoneura rosaceana (assembly GCA_037349165.1). NCBI lineage: Eukaryota > Metazoa > Arthropoda > Insecta > Lepidoptera > Tortricidae > Choristoneura > Choristoneura rosaceana. Next base: position 2,147,946 of record JAZBNJ010000033.1, read on the forward strand.
CAATACCAGTTCTCCACGTTTGCTGAAATAGAATACGTCCCTGTATAACTAGAGGCGTTAGAAGACCCAAAGGATCATACAGGCACATTAAGTGAGACAATACTTTCCGTTTGGTCAACTTATCATTTTCATTTATTTTTGAACCTGTACGGAACCCGAAAGTATCGCTCTGAGGATGCCAAATAAGACCTAGTGTTCTAATAAATGCTTCAGGGCCTACATGAACACTTTCGAGAGGTAAAGCGTGCAGGTGTTCAGGAACCGCAGCGAGTGCAGCGGGTACATTCGAGACCCAGCTACGCATTTCCATTCCTGCCTGTTTGTAAACAGTGACTATATCGGCTGCGAGCTGCGAAGCTTCATTTACGTCATCCATGCTTCCTAAATAATCGTCCATGTAGTGATCGTTGACAATCGCTTTTGCTGCTGCAGGATATGACTCCTGAAATTCTTGGGCGTTTCGGTTTTTGATGTACAGAGCAGTGCACGGACTGCAAGCGGCGCCAAAAATAACAGAAGTCATTCTGTATTCCCTCAACTCTGATCTACGATCCTCTCTCCATATGAACCGTAAAGCGTCACGATCCTCAGTTCTGATCTTAATCTGAGGGAACATTTCCCTAACATCAGCTGTCAACGCGACACGACCTTCACGAAAACGAAAAAGGATATGGAGCAAGGATTGTAGTAGGTCTGGTCCTGGCAGCAGAAGAGAATTTAAACTTATGCCAGAGGTCTTCGCAGCTGCGTCATGAACTACCCTAAGTTTCTTTTTCTGAGGATGCACAACTGGAAAGTGAGGTAAATACCAACGAATTGATTCATGTGATAGGTTGATAGTGTCGTGGTATGTACCTCTAGGACACTCCTCAGCATAACCTTTGTCAATCATGTTATTAATAAAGACACAATATCCGTTTTTTAATTCTGTATCACGTTCCATGCGCCTTTCCAAACCTAAAAACCTTGAAAGCGCATGTGGATAGCTGTCAGGTAACTTTGGAATGTCTTTTTGCCACAATAGACCTACTTGAAACCTACCCGAAGGTAGCCGCTGTGCCGTGGATTCAAGTGTTTCCAAAGCGTACCTCTCCTGCTTGGTACACACGGTTTCAGGTTTCGAAATTCCTATAGAGTCGAGACGAAAATAGTCCTTAATAAGCTCGTCCATAGTACGATCCCTATGTTCCTCATATAAAACATGGTTGATAAAGTGGACCGGTTTAGTCCATTTACTTGACCGGCCGTGCAAAACCCAGCCTAGCGCTGTGCGGGAGGCAACGGGTTCTTTCTTAGAACCTTCCCTAATTTCTCGACTGACGGTGAGGTACCAGTGCTCAGCCCCGAGAAGTATTGTGGGTTTTGCGTCGACCAATGTAAGCTCATCGATCAAATCGGTGAGGTGTGTGTACTGAGTCATTTCGCGTCGGCTGACCGTTTGCGAGAACAATGACAATGTGTCTATAGCCTTAGCGTTGTTGACAGTAAATGTCTCAGCACAATGTTTCCCTTTGATCGAAAAACTTACATGTTGTATATACTTACGCGTCGACATACCGGCGACACCGTCAACCTTGATCGATTCAGTGGGTCCTGAAGCACCAATGTGCCGTGCTACTTCGGAGTCAATCAAGGTTGCCGTAGACCCATCGTCGAGCAAGGCGAAAGTATTAAGCTTTCCTTTCGGTCCGCTTATTTCTACAGGAACAATTTTTAAAAACACACGAGTACAGTCAGCTACATTAATCGACTCACGCTCGGTGACGTTTGAGATTGTCACAGTTTTATTTTTATTCTCAGAATCATCAGTAGTATGCATATTGTAGGATGAAGACGGCGACTCGTCGACGGCGTGCGACACGTGCGGTGTCGGCGCTGAGTGCAGCAACGGATTGTGAAAGCGTTGACAACCATCGACGCCACAACGGTCTATTTTGCAGGTCGTCCAACGATGAGATTTAGATTTGAGACACTTATAACAAATCCTAGCCTCACGAAGCCAAGACCATTTGTCGTCTAAACTAAGCGCCTTGAAGTCCTTGCAATCTGTCAGTCTATGTTTATTTTTGCAGTAACGACATAGCTCGGTATTGTTAGAACCCATAGACGTCACATTGACATTTTCACGGCGATTCGAGTTGTGAAATGGCAGGTTGCAAGGTCGCTTAGCAAAGTCCGAGATCAAACCAAACTTGTTGTGTTTCTCTGCTTCAATATTTAGAAAATCCGATAGGAGTTGCAGTTTCGGCAAAGATTGTTTTCTGTTATAAGCAAAATCTTTCCACTGACTGTACAATATAGGTGTCAGCTTGCTTAGAACGGTGTGAAATATTTCTATGGAGTATAAGTACTCTTTCTGTTCTAAGCTAGCGATGACAGCTATACTGTTACGCAGTCTGCAGGCAAATGAGTTTAGTTCTTTGAGATCAAAGCTTATCTTAGGTAGATCTCGCACGAGAGCTATTTCGTGCTGCGCGATGATCTCGGGCTGCGCGAACGTCTGCTCCAGCGTGGCCAGCACGGCGTGCGGCTGCTCGGCGGTGTACAGCAGCGCGGACACGCTCTCGAGGGCGCGGCCCCGCAGCGCGCCGCGCAATCGGGCTAGATTTTCTGTAGGCGTAAACAAATGTTTAGTATCTTCATACGTGCGCTTAAACATAAGCCACTCCGTGGGTTTGCCGCTGAATGTCATCAAGTCGATGTATTTATTGGAAAATTTATGCGCGCTTATGAAATTTGGTGGAATCGGTTCCTGCTTCAAAGGATATGTGGCATCGGGAGCCTCCTTTTTCACAGAAATTGTCTGCCGATTGGGATATAAATTGTTCTTTGGCATCACGTGTACAAAGTCGGGCTGCGACGTTGCTGCAATCGCAACGTCGCGAAATATCTTTGTGTGATGTGCCTCGTGGCCAGCAAAGTTATTGTGAGGCACGGGCTTTCTGGTATGTGACTCAGGAGAGTCTTCTGGTTCGAGCTTTACTTTGTGCTCGCTGTTTCGAACGTCACTCACCCAGGATGCGACGCGAGATGACGCAGCAAGTGAAGCACGCGAACGCTCTTCGGTCTCCAGAGCAGCCAGGCTGGCCTCCATTTCTAGCTGCTCAACCTGCTTCACCTGTTGCATGTACTCCAGAGCTCGCGCGTGCTCGCGTTCCAAGTGCCGTCGCGCTAATTGTGCTTCGGCGGCCAACCTGTGCGCCCTTATTGTGGACGCTGACCGCGAGGACAAGCGCGACCTAGAACTTACGCTACGGTCGCCTCTCGGGGGATCAATTCGAATCGGAGGCGTTGCGGGACCGGGGTCGACCGCGGGCGTATCAGTGGCATCGGCCAGAACGTGGTCCAGTTCAGGGGACCGACCGAGCCCACCCGCGGGCGCTCCCGACTCCGAGTGCGCCTCGAAAAAATCCTGTGGCTGTGCCAGCAACTTGGCCCTTGATCTTGTGTTCATTTTTACCTTGCGAAGGACCAGAAAATGTTGCGGAATAAGCAAATATTAAAAGGATAGCTAAATGGAGAGTACTGACAAGGCCAATTTCCTGACACAACTGATTTATTCATCTGTTTTACAAATTACTTTTTTAATTAAAAAATAACATTAAGAAAGAGTTTGCAACAAGAGTTTTAAGCCCATTTAGTCTAGAAACCGAAAGTATTTGTCGGTTGCTAATCTATGAAAGTATATTTTGTGGAAACAAATGTTTTTTATTTCATAAACAGTATATTTTAATACTTCTTACCCCTAGTAAGTATGCCACCCCTAAATTATTTTGTTTTACATGATTTCGCATTACCAATATGTACCGATTCGTAAAAGACATCTACCTTCAAATTTTAAATTTGTGACAACCCTTCGTTACTTGCGTAAATACCTATACAGGCTGAGGTATCGCTCAACTTCAAAGGCGTCGGCCTACTGTAGGGAAAACTTGTTATACTGTGCCGCCATAATGTTGCCGCAACAAGCAGCCGCACCTAAATACATCAATGCCAAAGGCACCAAAGATAATGCAAGACATCTCCAACATTTCACAGTAAAACTTCACCAACTTTTACTTTACTTATTATCCTCTTCATTTACATGAAACGCTGCATTCGTAGGTACTAGCATTTAATCGCTATTCCGGAAGGTTCGACGGCGCGAGTAATTTCTACCGAACTCAGCGAAACTGTTTTAAACTTTGACGGACTCCCTTATAACGCTTCCCCTTTTAATTTTCCGGCGCTTCAAGTATTTTCGTTGACCTTTTTTAAACGAGCGGAAAAACGTTCCAAGGGGATTTTTTATTGGTAAAGATAATATTGAAACGTAACACGATTCCCAGCCAAGCAGCCTTATATCGATATTTTCGTTGGAAAGTTTTAAGCATTTTTTTTAAATAGGCTGGCTAGATCTTCAGGGCAAAAATGGAGGGAAAAACGATTATAATGGCTAAGATATAGTTCCAGTGAAGCTCAAGGCCTCTCATTGTGAGAGGAGGCCTATGACCAGTGATGGGATGTATACCTATATACTATAGGCAGGGATGATTTTTAAAATGTCAAAATTTCCACCATCTCTACACTAGTCTATGGTATTACAGATTAGACACATGTTTCAATCAAGAAATAACGTCAGATTTAGACGAAGATTTTTCGAATGAAAAATTAATATTGAAATCAAGTGAATTTTGGTGAAAAAAGTGATTAGACATCTAGTTAAAAGACACGAGTTATAGATAAATGTATTATTGATTGGAACCAGTGGGTGTTTATTCAAGAATTTTGATGAAATCGGTTTGTTTACACTTTTAATAAATTGGATAGGCATAACGTATAGTAGAGTTTAGTAGAGCAGTTCTATTATGGAACTTGTCACAATGGAGGAAAAATAAATTTAATAGCTGATATTAGTTAAAAGGACCCAATGCGTGACTCTGATTGTGATTGAAATAGTTTTTTCTACTCGTGGAATGGTAGTATCCCCGAATAATAGTCTCAAATAAAATGACGAAGATGCTTTTTTAGTACTAGACCAAAAATCCAGTTATGGTCGATTGATACAATGGCTACTGCATCGAAAAAAAAACATTTAAATACTGTTTGTGCTTGTCGGACTTCGCACATTTAGAGTTCTGTAACCAAATGTAAAATATAGTAATAGTATGTAATATTAGTGATCCACTATTATTGTATTTTTCACCTAAGATGAGTTCTGTGACATTTGAAAATTTTCCGAATTACGCATACTATGTTCGCAAAATATATTTTAAAAATAATTTCTTTTTTGAAACAAATTAATCAAAAAAATTTGAACTGTTATTTTTAAAAATATATAGCAATATCAGTGTCTGTTAAATAGCCTCCATTGAATACGATACAAAAATATTTATTTTTTTATATAACGCAATGTGTGAAACGGAACAGAGTAGTGACGTGACACAACATTATCGGCAATTGCAGCGGTTCATTATTCGATAACAGTGAACTTAGATATTTTACATTTTTAAACAAAACTTGCAAAATTTTATAAACGCGGCTATTTGCGACGCGGCCGCAACCATCTTGTGCCTCTTGTGGCCAGTACTTGTCAGTATCATTGTCAGTAAGTACGAGTACGTCTGCCGTGTATACGAGTTGAGTTTCCGTTGCATTTTCTTTGCATTGTATTTGTTATTCTTCATTTCTATTATTATTGTTGTTGACTTTTGTTACTGTTTCTCGTTAAGTTTGTTGTTATTTTTTGGCAAAATGCTGAAACAGTCCAAAAAAGAGTGTTTTGAACTCCCAGAGTCGGGAGTTTGTAATTCGTTTGAGGGATTATTTCGAGCGAGAACAAGAGAGTGGCCCGGTGGGCGGAAAACTGGAAAATAAATATATATTTTTTAATATAATAAATAATAAATAAATAAATAAATAAATATCATGGGACACTTGACACCAATTGACCTAGTCCCAAACTAAGCAAAGCTTGTACTATGGGTACTAGGCAACGGATAAACATACTTATATAGATAAATAAATACTTAAATACATATTAAACATCCAAGACCCGAGAACAAACATTCATATTATTCATACAAATATCTGCCCCGGCCGGGATTCGAACCCGGGACCTCAAGCTTCGTAGTCAGGTTCTCTAACCACTTAGCCATCCGGTCGTCCGGTATAATGCAACTTTTTCAAAAATAAGTACTAATAACTCTTAGAAAAATCTATGGTTCACTCGATCAATGATACATCTCTAAAACTGTCAAACTCGAAACGTCACAGAACTCTTCATAGGTGAAAAATAATATAAATATATTCGGTCATCAGGCATACAATAGATAAGTAGAAAAATCATCTGAAATAATTTAGTAAATATAATAATCCTAAAATAACTGCTGTTCAAAGCATCATTGAATGCTTTTACTGTGATCATGTTTTATCCAGTACTTCCCTTGAAATTGTTAAAATCGCCTAAATAAAATACAGAAATTCTAAAATGCCTACCAGAAATTTTTAATTTACCTACCTGTTAAATAAATTATAAGTACAATACAGCCATAGCGTCAAATAAGTACTTATATTTATATATCGACCTTATGGTTGGTGACGTGAAAGTGTACCTTTCACATATTTATGACCTTGACTGTACCTAATAAGATAAAATATGAGAAGTTTATAGTATGTATAGGTAGAGTCATTCACGAAGACGCGTGCCGTGGTTCTTATTACAATGTCATTAATGCCTAATTTTGACAAAATCTTGCGTGAATGGCACTAGGTATATATTTAAGATTTTGGAAAGTTTTGGTTACATTCTCGTTTAAAAATTATTTAGTTTTATCCAATTATACAATTCGATGCTTGAAAGGACAAATTGATTAAGTGATATTTTTTTAAGATAGTCATTTAATATATACATGTTTGGAATCAGTAAAATTTATAACTCACTATCTTAAAAAAATGTCGCTTAATCAATTTCTCCTTTCAAGCGTTGAATTAGGTCTTTAAAAGCGTACCTTATTTCAGGGTTTTAGCTTGGTACTCGATTATATAAAATAGATTTTTTTCCTTTCGTAATTACCAACCTAAAATCAAACCTAATGGATCTGAATACGAAAGCGTAACTAATAACATAAATGCTTGACGACCTTTGACTAAAACAATTTCTTGACCTATTAAACTTTTTATAGGGCTTTGTGACATAAGACTTGCACAACTTTGTCTTCGGCAATTATCGGGTAATACCGTAATTTCCGATGTTCCGCGCCCGATACGGCCTTCACGGACACCTTTTAACTTTGTTTACTAAGTAAAAACTATTATTTAACGATTATATTAATGGTTTTTCACAAGGTTACTTAATCATAGTATCGCTCGAGGGCTTTGCATAAATTACATAGATGTAACACCAGAACTCGCTATACACACGCATGCCATTGTCACCACTAGTGCGAGAAAGTGATACATTATTAAAAGAACAGATACGAATATATTCAAATTTAGAATATGATTAAGTATGTTTGGGTATTTTTCCCTTTTCATTTAACTATCGGTAGAATATTGTTTTTTTTGTTTGCATGCATTTGTTAGCTTCACCTTGTCAATGTAACTTTCTATTTAAGTAAATTCCTACCCGTATCATGTAATGTCTGTACGCTGTGTAGAGGTGCAGGCTGAAAATCAGCGCGGTGACGCATAGTCCTCACCGCACATGCTGAGCCTGAACCTTTTGCCACATATGTAGCTGAGCATATATGGACTTCTCACAAACATGTTTTTTTTCTAAGGGCAATAAATGATTTTATTATTATTATTTTTTTTTTAAGTATTATGATAAGAAAAACTAATGAAATTTAATCAAAAGTATTCATACATAGTTGTCACTTTAAAGCAGTTTTAATCGAGAATGGTACTGTACAAAACTAATTAAAATTAAATTGGCGCCGTCATTTGTTTTATACCCTATAATCTAACTAAATGTCTCTACTGACAGTTTTTTGAAAAAAATAATAATTAAGGACTATCAAAAGTGCACACAGGTGAAATAATATAAATTATCTGAACTGCAGAGTCCGGAATTTTCGCGGCATTTTTGATCTGTCATAGTGACTTCTCACTTATCGACTTTTGACATTAAATATCGATATATCGATACAGAACATGTTAAAAAAGATTAAACGCGGAGGTCAACAATAGACGGTTTTATCGTTAAAGAGCAATCTCTTCCAATTAACTTTTGTGAAATACACATAAATAGGTATGGGTTATGCAATGAAAACAATGAATAGTTAACAATTTCTAATTTCATAATTCAATTTCATATTCAAATTCTGTATACCTAAGTGCTGATAAGTTTTCCATTAGTGTCCTTATAAAGAAAAGATATTGCGATTATTATTTTACGATAATATCATTATCGATATCATTTTGGTAGTCGATTATTGAAAAGTCACTATGATAGATCAAAAATGCCGTGAAAGTCCGCCTTTGTACTCAGCACTTTCTTTTTTGTGTAACATTTTTGTATTTCCTTTTTGTACAATAAAGAGTATAAACAATCAAAATTCTGGGCTCTGATTATGTGGCATATAAAAATATAATATGTAGCACGTGCCGCACAATGCCACACAGTGCCGCGCACTCGTGGATTACACCTTTGTACAACTCCTTAGACCTCAAAAATCACACGAGGGTTTCTGTGACACGCTATTTGACGCTAGTATCGCGTAGTCCTTTTGACAACTTTGACATTTGTATCATATTTGTGTTAAATAACTATAAATGAGTAGGACGTAACCTCAACGGACCTCACGATACTAATACCATCTCATCATCCATCCCAGCTTATATACGTCGCACTGCTGGGCACAGGCCTCCTCTCAGAATGAGAGGGCTTGAGCTGTATTTCCCGCACGGGCCCAGTGCAGTTTGAGAACTTCACACACGCCATTGAATTGCTTCGCAGGTTTGTGAAGGTATCCTCACGATATTTTCCTTCACCGTAAAGTTCGTGGTAAATTTCAAATGTAATTTCGCATATGAATTTCGAAAAACTCAAAGGTGCGAGCCGGGGTTTGAACCCACGATCCTCTGCTTGAGAGACCACAGCTCAGGTCAAGAAATCCTCAATAGCTACGGCCGGCTCGATACAATCGCTGCACTATCCTGAGCGCGCGTGAATCATCTTTTCGCGAGCTACAATAAATTAATTTACATTTTTGAAAAAAAAATATCGCAAAAACAATTTCTTTCCCCTTGTTTTACTAGTTCTTTACTAGAATTTAATTTCCGCTGCCACCTCTTACCTCATTTAGCCGTTGGAGTCTTCCCCACAATGTGTAGATATTACAGAAAAACATCGCCCTTATTTAAAAACTCCTCGCGGTTGAACGGTTCTCTAATAGCCCATTCCAACTTTCCCTGTGTCATCACGAGATTGTTTCAGGCTCATTCATCTCAAATTAAAAGTAAGCAGCAACATGATTCAACATAAGTCTAATCTTTGTATTCAGAGTTGATTTAGATTCAATTACGTAGTGCTTTGTGGAATGTTTAAGTATACATTTGAGCGCGAAGTTTCATTATTGAAAGCAATTGGGGTTTGGATTCGAAAGACCTCATCATCATCATCATCATCTCAGCCTATATACGTCCCACTGCTGGGCACAGTGCGGATTAGGAACTTCACACGCACCATTGAATTGCTTCGCAGGTTTGTGCAGGTTTCCTCACGATGTTTTCCTTCACCGCAAAGCTCGTGGTAAATTGCGCACATGAATTTCGAAAAAGTCAGAGGTGCGAGCCGGGATTTGAACCCACGACCCTCTGCTTGAGAGGCGATAGGTCAAACCACTAGGCCACCACGGCTTAAAGACCTGAGTTCTGAGATTCTGAATTTGTGGTGGCCGCACCGGGAAGTGGAGGGGTGGAAAGTGTAGCACAAGATTTTAGCCGAGTTTAGACTTTTAAGAAAAATTGTGCAAGTGTGCGACGTTCGATTGACCACTACAAACTCGTTGGCTTTACGGCCTCGCAATGTAATGCAACCGGGCTTAACATTCGGGCGCTCGCGATCGCATCCACCATCTCTTTCTAGCCTCATTCTATACCGTGTGACAGTAGTATTTCATTAGCAATATTGCATTGAAGTAATGGATGTATACAGGGTTGTTAAGGACAGGGGACTTTCCCGAAAACAGGTGATAGTGTTGCTTAAACTGAACAATTTTTTCCAAGGAACATAGAACGAAAAACGATTTTTTTCCGCCTTTCGGTAAGTCGGTCAGTTAACCAATACGTTTTGTATGGGAGTCAGATTTTTTTTTGTTTTTCGACCTATGTTCCTTGGAGAAAGTTGTTCAGTTTAAGCATATCACCTGTTTTCGGGAAGGTCAAGTTTCAAAATGTATATGAGGTGAGGAGGGCTACCATACCACGATAATAGAACTTCGAAAAAGCTGTCGTCAAAAGATATCGTATCGCCGTCTTTGTTCACATGTATTCGAACGTCAGAGATGGCGACATGATCTGAAAGCCGTATTTTCGACGTTTGATTTACGTGATAGCCCCCCTGAAATCTCAGTATGGATTTCTGTCTAGCCACTCATGATAATATGCAAGACGTCAAAGTCAAAGTCAAAGTCAAAATCTCTTTATTCAATTTAGGCTATGATAAGCACTTATGAACGTCAAAAAATCTACCACCGGTTCGGAAAAAACCTCTGTTGAGAAGAATCCGGCAAGAAACTCAACGAGGTATTTTTTTTTATACAGATTCACAATATTTATAAATGATAACAGATTCACAATATTTATAAATGATATCTATATACTATAATTACAAGTATTTAACATAATTTTATTTTTAACACAGTCAAATCCGTTCATTCTCTTGCGAATTTTTGCACTTTCCTTTAATTTTGAAGTTAAGTTGTTTACGATTCTTATGGAAAATGTGGTAATATACCTTTGCATTATTGCCTTTGCAAAAATGTCATATAATTCTGAAGTGTTAAATTATGAGTAAGTTTAGACACTTACACGTGTCTATTACTTCGTCACCTTGTTTTTGTTCAGTTACTTTTGATGCTGACTGTCAACGTTTCAAAAGATCCTTTGTCTTTGACATTTATTATTATTTTGATGAAGCAAATTATTCTCATTGCGTTGTCGTTTTTCCTCACCGGTATTCTAAGAACAAATTTTCGTTTGTAAGCGACATTTTTACGGCCTACAATTTTGTAGCCACGCTGCTAGCGCGAGTACGGACAGTCTCGGAAAGGCATTTAACCGATGCGCACGTCTGCCGCCGGTCGGCTTGGCTTACGACACGAGACAAGAAAGTTTACACCGTGCACTATGGTTTTTCTGAGTGGCCAGTGACAATTACAAATTTAAAAATAAAAACCAATAATGGAATATGTGAAGTGAATTTGTGAGACTAAAATTTTCAAGTGATTTATGAGTGAGCGAGATATAGGTAGGTGATTTATTGTAATTTATTCATAGCAGATGATGTCTATATTGGAGCAATTTTGATAATAATATTTTAGATGTTGGTAGGGAATTATAATATTTGACACTCGAGTGTGAAATTGATGAATCTTGTTTCCATGCTTCTGTTTAAAATTTTTTTTTTTAATTACATTCGAAATCATAGCTCGTTTTTCTAATTAAAACTTAGTGAAAAAACAAAGGGTTATCTATAATAAATAATAAAGTAAATCTCTAGTAAGTAAGTTTATAGTACTGTGAACTGTGATTAAATAATGATGGATCACAATTTTATAAAACTTTGTTTAAGTTAAGAGTCTGAAGTTTCCACGGTCCTAATATAAGATTCATCGCTCGTTTTATGCCTTATAATATACATAACTACTCGTAATTAAGTTGTAAAACAAAACGCGTTAATTTTCTATTCAAAACTTTTATAACAAAGTTATTACTAAAATTTAATTTGGCTATTCTTTGTATTCAGTATTAAGAATATTGACTACTCGTTCAATATAACTAAGATTTGCAGACAAACAATATTTTTTTTGGTATCCTTAGGAAATCTGATCAGTCTGTAACATGATTTCCTCGCTTTTCCTTTCATAATTACATTTTGTTTCCGATATTTTCCTGGCACCGAAAAAAAAAACATGACTTCTTAACATTTGTTTTTGTTTATTATGGAACTCGTAGTATAACAGGATATTGTCAACGAAGCTAGGTAAATACTAATTTGGATTCATCCAAGAGGCAGCCATTTACATTAATGACTAAGTAAGTATCATGTACACTGTAGGTACAAAGTATAGGTACAGTATATAAAATATATGCTATTTTATACTTTGGCAATAACTTCAACCATAATCATCATAATCATCTTCTCGGATCATAAATACGTTCTACCGCCAGGCACCTACCCCATATCCAAATCAGAGGGCTAAATTCAAAATACCACCAACGGGACTTATCACGCTAACACACACGTTGTCTACTCTCGATCACGCCACTGTAATATGGCCGAAACATCGAGGTAAATATTACTCGCGTGTGCTATACAATTGTACCAATTGAAACTGGCATAACGTTATTTCGCATAATTATTAATTCGCATGACATTAATTCGCACAACTAAATACGCATAATGTAGATTGGCATAACGGTAAGTTGGCATAAATTATATCATTACTTTGCTAAGTATAAAAGAGTAAACATAAAATGATTATTTGAGTAAAATTGTAAATTTGTTCGTCAAACAATATAATAAAGTGTTACATTAAGTGAAAAATTATTACTAAAAGTAAAACGATTATGGTTTTATTCAATTAGATATGAGAAGTGAACTACTGAAAATGTCTATTATTGGGCTATGGTAAAAAATTACCTAACACCTTAAGGTTAAAAATACTTTAAGCCTTCTAAACCTTACCTAACCGAGTCGGTTTTGCCCTGAACAGAACAAAGTAATTCACTAGCTTGATAAAATTATGCGTATTCATTTTATAACAGTTTAAGTTATAGTTAATAATATTATGCATATTTCAATTATGAGGATTCACTACTATGCTAAATAAGTGTTATGCTTCTTTATAATTATGCAAGTTCGCTGTTATGTACAATAATGTTATGGCAAATCTGTTATGAATAAAGTGAACAGACGTCCCGTTTCGAACGGGACTGTCCCTTTTTTTGATTACGAGTCCCGGTGTCCCCAAAATGAAAACCGGGACGCGAAATTGTCCCGTTTTCAAAAGTCGCGCAAAAATTCAGTTCTAAAGGTGATGTTGCTAACTAAGGTGGGCATAAAAAAAACGTGCCAAGAGTTTCATTCTTACTTAAAAGCATCAGCAGCTGTTTTAAACTTTGATGAATTATACCTGTAGATTCACAATCGTGCGCCCAAATATGTCCGAGCCAAATGAGCGCCACTTTGGTAATCACTGGCCTAAAATCACCGGGATAGGTTAGGTCGATAGGTTGGTCGATAGGTCGATCGGTAGGTCGATAGTAGGTAGATAGGTTGGTAGAATGCTCGCCTGCCACTTTGGTAAAAATGGCCTTCTTTTTTCTCAGTACGTTGTTGTCAAGTGTCAAGCGTTGTGGAGTTTTGCCTCTAGCGAAATTCGCCCGTAATAGAGTAAAGACTAGGTTCAAATTTCGTCTCGTATTATTTTAATTATTTTGTGTGAGATGATTTTATTTGTCACGCAAACAAATCAATAGTTCTGACATTCTTTGAAGGGGATTTTGTTCGGCAATGTGCGTCCTGGTTTAAATGTCATTGGTTTTAAAGCAAATTTGTTCCTCTGATAAATAGAACTAAACATTTTGAATATATTTTTTTTATTTTTGACTATAATAACAGATAACTTTTTCTAAATAAATGTCTTTAAAAAGTTTTTTTTTCATTGATTACCTGTTAATTGACCTAAATGAACTAATGTCCCGTTCTGAATCCAAAAATAAATGGTCACGTTAGTTATGAAGGACAATTAATGTTATGCGAAAATGCTTAGTTTAGGACTAGGTCAATTGGGATGTCCCAATTTTTTACAAAGTATAATAAATCGAAAACCATTGGGAGAAATAGGCTTTGTGAAGCGTTTTCAGAAATCAGATTCCAAAAATATGATAATCTGAATTAAATAAATAAAATTTAAGTAATGACCTTCATTTGACCCCTGCAGTGTTACGTCACAAATGCAGGTCTAAAGGAAAGTCTACACTTTAAAGCAAATTGACAGTTTGAAATGTTGCTGTCCTGCTTATAATAGCAAAGAGTGACAAAGATGGAAATTTAATCACATGATGCGCATTCGGCTTTAAACAGTTGTCATTTTATCGTAAAGTCCGAAATGTATACGAGTATTACCAATGTATTTTCACAAATAAAAGTATTAAATAACTACGTTAAAAGTGAATATAAAAGAATTTAAATATCAGATTTTAATAAAAAATATGTATTTACTATCACACTATTAAACAAACCTACGAATAATCGAAGCTAAAAGAAGAGAAATAAATGAAACAATTTGTCATGGTTCATTTAGGACCGTGCCGTGCTTGTATGATTGTTGACTGTCACTTGACTTTCAGTAATGCCACAGATTATGTTATGTACAAACTGAATTTTTCTAGGCAATGGAACGTGGCTGTCTCACTGTGACATCATCCAGCTTATTTAAAAAAAAAATTATAAAAAAATTAAATACTCATCCAAATTCAAAATCGAAGAATAAGGTATCTTAAAATATCCTATTCTTTCCAAAAATAAGATAAAAACTATAGGTTATTTTTTTTGGGACATCCCAATTGGTGTCAAAGTGTCCCATGATATTTATTTATTTATAATGTAACTTCCTTCATAGTTGACAATGAAAAGGTTCTAACGCTCACACATTTTCGTAGTTTTCAACTTTGCATGCACGTAACCCATTACACGCTATTCCCCCGTATTAAATGTAAATTGTTTTGAAAGCAATTTCGAAAAGTTGCTTAACCAATTTTGATAAATGAGGCATTAACTTCAGATTGGTCATGAACAGGGCAAAAGTTCAGTTTTCGTATAAATAAAAAAATCCTTGGCACATTTTGCACCACTATTGACCTGCTTGTGACGTTTAGTCCGCCATGACATGGTAGGTACTAGAAACTAGAATATTATAGAAAACAGATAATTCTAAAAGTGAATTTGAGCACTCAAGCTTAGCACCCCTCATAATGGGCTCAAACCAAATCTCTGAGTATCGAGAAATTCATGTGTGATTTTACATTCGGAATTCACCACTAACTTTACGGTGAAAGGAGACATCGTCAGGAAGCCTGCACAGCACAAACCTGCGAAGCAATTCAACGGTGCGTGTGAAGTTCGGTGCCGAGTATGCGGTGATGGAATTTAGCAGCCGAGATCAGCCTGAAGAATTATCATCAGAGCCAACGTATTATATGTTACTAGTATTTAGAAGCTCACTGATTAGATCAATCCTCGTTGTAGACCCTATTGAAAACGATTCTTTACCAAGAAAAGTATTCTTTACAAAGTACCTGCCTACTCGTACGTGTAGTTTAAGTATGTACCTACCCACATAATCCTATCACAGCGCTATGGCACGACACGCGACATCGCGTTTGCGAATCAAGCAGTCCAGCAAGAACAACTATCATCTTACTAATGTCGTATTTATAGTCAACAATCGTGTCGCAAATTCAACTTATTTACAATTTTAATTTCCTATCTTTCATCTGGACGCTGTTATGCAATACTGTGTCAACCCTCTAAATCGCCATTTTGAGAAAATCGTGTTTAAACATGAAAACAACATTTTTATCATAACAAAACATTTTTATTAGAAACTTTTGACTATTTTATTGTGTTTTAATAGTTACTTGATCTATGAAGCTGTTACTTACCTGAAAATCCTTGAAATAAGTTTAATTAATTAATAAATTGCATATTTGGTTATAGCGAAATGTCCAATTAGCAATAATATGAGACAGAACAATTTAAGCGTCATGACACATTATTGCTAAATTCAAAACAGAGCTTTCGAATTCGACCTGCTGTATTTCAAATTCCTTGACGCAGTATTGCATAATGGGTAAATGAAGCTGAAGCAAATTGGAGCATAGTGTCAGGAACAGAAAAAAAAGTTACAAGAATACTATTTTTATTAATCTCTTAATCATATTTTGTATGTAATATCTACGTAGAAAATTGTTTTCTTATTATTTTAACAACAACCTTATTATTCATCTTTGGCGAAATAAAAAAAAAAACATATAAGTCCTCTATAAAGTAATAAGCTAAGGCACTATTATTAAACTAATCACAGCTTTTTTGCATATTTAAGTAAGATCAATTCGTTTCGATAGTAACATTATTTAAAATTAATATAAAAGTAAACAAAAAAGTAACCTCCAAAAACAAAATTTACCCCAAAAATATGTCCCATCTCTATAGCAATCATTTTACTGATCTAAGTTAGTTTCAATTTAAAAATCGACAGCACTTCCAAAGCCTTAGAAAAAAAAAATATAAGAAGAAGAAGAAGTAATAATCTAACGCACTTTTATTAAACTAATCACAGCTTTTTTGCATACTTATCTTATTACTTGCATTTGGCAAGTGAGATCAATGCCTTTTGGTATCAACATTATTTAAAATTAATATATAAGTAAACAAAAAAAGTAGCCTCCAAAAAGTAAATTTACGAAAATATATCTTAGGAGTGACACCTAAGATTCATAGGTGGCTCTATAGCAATGATTTTACTCATCTAAATTAGTTTCTATTTCAAAATCAATAGCACTTCCAAAGCCTTCTGTATCATCTACAAAATCTCTGGATCTAACATTCCTTATAAAATTGTAGAATGGCTTGGCATCAGCTGGGATCAACTTCATCATTTCTTTTAGGTCTTTAACTTTCGCACTAGATAGCTCGCGACCTTCCGGGTAAAGTATAGGAAGGTCCATTTCAAAATTAGGCCTTAATTTACGGCCTTTGGCACCTTTCGATATGTCAATAATTTTGCAGTCGTCTTCAAGCTTTGATTTAATGAAAAGTTTTTGCTCATCATTTTTACGCAGTTCAATCTCAAATGTTTCCAACCACGATATTTTTTGTTTCTCCGTATCCGTTTTTCTGTTTGTAATACGTTCTAGAAGAGGTGTCACTGAGCAGAAGTCATCTTTTTGCAGCCTCATGACGGTGAATTTGTTTTTACGCCTACAATTTTTCATTACATTAATGTAATCATCTGCAGTGTACAGGCGATTATGAGATTTTAAGGCACATTCAACATCTCCAAATTCTGAATCATTGGGAAGATATGTATGACCTGGTTGTAGGAATCTAATTGTAATTTTTTGCAAGTTGTTGTTATTGTGAAGAACATGTCGCTGGCCGAGTGTAACAGTGGCACAAGTCAAAATTTTGAAATAATTTTAATATGCTCATATTACTTGTATAAGTCCAGTTGTCAAAACTTTGGTGTGCTTTTTGTAGAAATTTCAAAATTTTGACTTGTGCCACTGTTACACTCGGCCAGCGATGTAGAAGCAAAAGAACCATTTTAATGCTACGGTTTTGTCCGCCACACGAATCCGCCCATAGAATTAGTTCAGTGGCACTAGACTTGAGATGATCACTAACGAACTTTTTTATGCAAGATCCCACCTCTTGTGTTCCTCGACCAGCTTCATGCTCCAACCAAATGTAAAAATACCCTTGTCCAGAACTACCGCAGTGTATGCCGAGATTATGAAGATTGAGCTGTCTCTTGTAATAAACAATACTTGTAGGTAAGCGAGGTAAGCAGTGTGTTTTTTCCAGGTCAAAAGTTAGCGTTTCCAGTGAATCCTCAGTTTTAGCACGAGCCAAGTCAGCCTTCATCTGATCTCTTAATTTATACGCGTGATCTAAGTGTACCCGATGTTCCTTTTTTAACAGCTCAATTTCCGCGATGTTTGTTGTACTTGCCATGCTAGCTTTGAACCGATCACAACGAAGACAAGTATTTTTCTGAGGTTTTTTGAATCTCAGGTTGAATTCTTTGAAGAAAACTTGCTTAAACTTTGAAATACCCACAGGATTTTCGTGTTTCTCTTTGTATAAATCATATACGGTTGAAAGATTTAGATTTGGGGCTAAATAATATGCTGTTCTATTATCTCTACAATAATGCGATGTGTACTTAGGTAAACCTTCAATGAACTGTCTAATATCGGTTAATCTTTGTTCAGAAATAGTATTTCTTCCTCCCGATTTAGTGCCTCTTTGGTCGTTGATGGGACCTTGTGACTTAAATTTTTTTAAAGCAACATCAATTCTCGTTTGGCTTATGCTCAGTGTATTCAGAAATGTTTTCTTACAAATTTCTACTCCTCCTAAAAAGTATTTTCTAGAAAAAAATCTTTTAGATGTTACTGAGTAGCATCTCTTTTTCTTTGTTTCCTGAACACAACCCTGTAATATTGCACATCTAGCTTCGTAAGACCCCGAGCTCCAAAACCTATTAAATTCGTTTTCGCGTTGTTCTATTGACAGTTTTTCGGTACATTTCCGGGGACAGAGACAGTTAAAAGTATTTCCTTTAAATTTTTTAGAGACAACAATTTTTCCTGTTACACTGACATAATTTTCATTGCTATTAGCTTTTTTTTTTCTGATTATTCTGTTTTGTTCTGCATGTTTTCTTTTACGTCCTCTTCTGGGTCGCCCTACTTGTCCAGTAGCCGCTATGTTTTCGGTTTCATTACTAGTTACCTCTAAGCGATTTGGATCTTCTAAAGCTATTCTATCTTCTTTTGTCTGATCAAACAGATCTGACTCAGTTGTTTTAGCATCATGATCTTCCAGTGTTGGTTGTAATATTGGTTCTTCTATTGTTTGAATATGTACATGAGTTTGGCTGCTTATGCATGGGTCCATTGTTCTAATATCTGTGTGTGTAGTGTGACCTGATGTACTTGGAATATCATTAAGCTCTGGTACGTGGGATTCTTCCTGATCAATAAACTCAATGACTGGAGAACACACCGATGCGTGATCAGTGCCAATATCCGAAAATAATTCGCTATATCTGGAACCCTCAAACTCAAGTGACTGTTGTAAATCCTGATCCGTTATATTAATAATTGGTAATGATATATCCATATCCATTGAGGATTTTCCCAAATTTTCAAGGCATGATTGATTTGGAACAACTTCAATTTTTTTTTCATTGGCCAAAAGTACATCTGGCTTGGGTATATTTTCCTTCTGATTCACTAGATCTACGAGCACGTGACCTCTTGATTTCGGCAACGGCATACTAAAAAGAATATAAATTTAGTTAAAAATGTATTTAGGTAGGTATGTAATTTTCACACAGTGAAAATCATTTTAATGTAGGTAGTTTAATGCAGGTGAAAGAAAATAATATATAATATTTTAATTTTTGCTATAATGCGTTAAGGTATTTGACAGCAAATTGAAAATTTAAGCCCGTAGTATTGACAGTAAGATGTATTTCGCAATAATCGATCAAGTTATTTGATCTATGACCGGAGGAAGTAAATATCAAAAACATAATTTTGCAATAATGTGTTAAATTAATGTATTCGTTTTATTGTATCTTACTAATCGAAATATTGAAATATTATATAATTTACACTAATTAATGATGTTAAGAACTATAAAGAAAAACAAAATATAGTACAACTACGGCAAGTTTTCAAAATTTGAGGTTTAACTTAACCTCAAAAACGGTTCGATAAAAAGCAAGTATAATGTGGTAAAATACGCAAAATTTGAACTCACTTTCAATTTGTATAGTTGAACATGTCCTTCAAATGTATTTTCTAATTAGTTTTTGTGCAGCTCGCTATTAGAACTTGTATTATTTAATTTTTGACCCGGCATCCGTAACTGACACTCACAAAACATACCTGTACTGACTCTTTCGGATTAAGCAATAATGTGTCAAGCCTCATGATCTCTTTTTCCTCAAAACAGATGGCGCTTTTACACAGAGATATTAGTGTTAAGGTACTTGACGCAATATTGTAGATTTACCTTTGAAGGATTTCGGATATGTGTCAACAATTTTTATGATGTTTTCAGTAGTAAAATGATTTGAGTCTCTTAACACTTTTTTGAAAAATGTAGTTTTTTGCCTAAGGAATCGAATGGTACCAATATCTCGATTTTTGTCATTTTGTGGGTTGACTCAGTATTGCATAACAGCGTCCATCTATAAGTCACACGTTTTCGGACAGAGAATACTTAAGTAATGTTTTGATATTTCGCCAACTTCTTGACTAAATCTATAATTTATTACCTTGCAAATACCTTCCTGGAGGTTTTAATAAGAGTTTGCTTTGTTTTAAGTATCGGATTCAGTACTTTGAAAGGCTCGAGCAAATGTTTTCGTAATCTTCGAGTTAACTCGAGTTTATAAGGATTTTCGTAGTTGTTTTCCAACTACAATTAACACGTTAACTGCGGGGCCATTTTCAATGAACTCTCAGCCAGTGCGTTGGACACCTATAAGAACTCGTAACCAAGCTTTAGTTCAGTGCGTATGAGACCCAATCAGACTCCTAAAAAATAGATTTCGAAAATAACGTAAATCTCGCTCAAAAAGCTATGTATCGATATGTTTTTTGTTTATAGTTAAAGACAATCCATTGCTCTACCTTTAGACGAGTTCGCATGCAGTTTTGACATAAATATACAGAGTAAATACAAAACAAATATAGGGTATCGAATGTATCTCAAGCCGCAACTGAAGTAAGTTCAATTTGTGTACGAACTAGTGATGGGATTGAAATAAAACATGAATAGTCGATAACTATTTTATATTCAAAGAATTTAAACAAGGAAAGTGTTTTTCGTTAAATCATGGTATGGAGGGCATAGGTATTTGAACATTTTCTAAAAAATTTATATTACTTGTCGATGGAGTAACACAATTTGGCATTTCAATAACTTTCTTACATTTTAACTTTTTTTTATTCGACTGGATGGCAAACGAGCAAATGGGTCTCCTGATGGTAAGAGATCACCACCGCCCATAGACACCTGCAATACCAGGGGGATCTAATTAATTAATTAACTCCGGATCTAATTAATTTATTGGATCTAAGCCAAAAAAAATGGATTTTTTTCATTTTTATGGCACTAATAACTGCTACATAAACACTTTATTCTTAACGAGATTTTTTCCTAAATAACGCGCGGCCTTTCACTTCGATACTTGAACAGCACTAAAACAAATTGGTGCGGCGCACGCGCCACTCGCTCTCCTCTCCTTGCGGCTACGAGGCCTGCGATTCAGGAGACTCAAAATATCGCGTAACGCACCAAATGAATAAAGTTATTACTCAGTGCGTTAGGGACCTAAATGATCTCCAATTTTTATTAATACACTGGTGAATTTAATTTTTAGCAGGAAGCAAGTTTCTATATTTGTCTCCGTCATATTTGTAGTAATTCAGCTGCTATTGCCTCCCGCACAGAGGTGCGAAATACGAAATCGGGTGCCGCACTGAATGAAAGACTCATACGAGATGTTTTAGATCTCATAACGCAGTGAACGTGTTAAACTCGGACTTTGTTACGTGTTGATCGTTGAGTCGGCTTTTGTTTTGATGAGCACAGTTATATTGGAGCTTTGTCAAAACGTGAAGACATTCAGAAGTTAGATGTCTGGATAGTATAAATCGATGTTACATAGAAATTATTAAATTAGATACTAGTGGTTACTCATGACTTCGTCCGCACAGAATTTGTAAGGCGATCCCGCGGGGACTATGCGTTTTCCCGGAATAAAAACTATCCTATATGTGTCCTTCGACGGGAGTCAAACTATCTGTACACTGAATTTCATCTACATCAGTTCAGTGGTTTTGACGTGATGAAGTATCAAACAAACAGACTTACAGACTTTCGAATTTATAATATTAGCGGGATACAATATACTTTCTTACATACGACATTGCTCGAGTTTTATTTCATAGAATCTTGAAACAAAATTGACAGTAATATATAGGTATATATTTAGCAAATAAATAGAAATAGAGAGAGTAGGTTAGTAGGCGACTGTATTAATGTCGGCTTATCCTATCCTTATAAAAGATAAATATTTGCATGTAAATATATGCGTGTTCTAAGATAATAAAAACTAATTTGATTAAATTTCCTATCCAGGATGACAGTTGTTATGTGTATTCACAAACCAATTTATACCTATGTAATTTTATCAAGATAGTAGGAAAATTTTAGATCACTAATTGGGTTCCATGCGAACTGGTAGGTAGGTACTGGAGCAGCCAAAATGGAGATGGAGGGATAAAAATTTGCAAGATTCTGCGAAAGATATAGACGGATGGAAGGAGAAAGAGGAGGTCTTTGCATACGCAACTATACACTAGTAAAGGAAGGGGGGATAGTCCTACCCCTCCCTTTTAGTGACACACTAGTGGGGTAAATAAAAATAAGAAAAGATTAAAAACAAGACTCTTGGAAGCTTTCAAGGCGTGAACTATAACAGTGATGACTTAATGAAAAAAATCTATATAAAAACTCGTCAATTAAACTTTAAGCTATTAAAAGTAAGGCCGTATTGATTGATCTCGCCGCCACCATGAGAGATTATTAAACTAAACCACTTCAATGACTTAATCTACCACTATTTAATATGTATGAGAGCCTATCTTTCTCACACTGTACTGGTTAGACAAGGACGTGTAATCTAATCGGCGTCTCACAGTACTTACAAGTGCCGGGACGAATCGTAAGTGTTAAGATATCAATAAGACTTTATAGATAAAAAACATAAGTAAGGCACTTCTTGCATTTAGGAGTGCATAAAACTGATGGAACTTAAGTAATGTTTAGGATTCCGTACCCTACAAATTTAAACCTATTACTATCCTTTACAATTATTTGTAAAGGTTGCCTGGAAGAGATCGCTCTGAAGCGATAAGGCCGCCTATTGCTTACCTCAGAAAGTCTCTGTGTATATACCTGTTTTCTGTAATTTTTTGCTATATGTTGGTGTGCAATAAAGAGTTATTGTATTGTATTGTATCGCTGACCATCTCTCTGTCCATATTAGTTAGTATCTTGAGAATGATTATAAATAGACAACTGGAATTTACACATGTTTTATACCTAAATACTTGTATTGCCGCTACAACAGCAAATAATATAAAATTAAAAACTAAACTGTATTATTTGTTGATATGCAGCATATTTATCTCTATTATCGTTCCGAGTTTGACGTTTGTATATTTAACCGTTACAGATATAGAATGAAAGAAAAAGGGGACCACCTATTCAGTCAGATACAAAAACCGTGTTTAAGGATTTACTTTATGAACTTCATTAACTGACTAGGTCTGGGTACCTGACCCCGACCTAGTCAGTTCGGTTTTTTAACATTGTACGGAACCCTTGGCACACTGATCCGACTCCCACTTGGCCAGTTTTTCTAATTCGGAACGTTGATATAAAAGAACAGGTTACTTTTTTTTACTATTTACACCTTAGTCAGGTATATAAATTTCGTGGAGGTCATAACGATAAACGGAATTTTAACAGTTTTTTGTCTAAAATTGTTTAATTATTCAAATTGTTACGAGTACCTAATGATGAACTTATTTAAAATGCATAGAGATTGGAATCTGTGAGTAACGTTTGTTATGAATTTTGATAAAGACTCGTCTTGTGTAGTATAATGGAATGCGGTTAGTGTCTGACGTAGAATGATTTTGTTAATCATTACTCTTCCTTTGGCTTTGCCGTAGTCGAGTAAAGAAAGCGACATTGCAGTTTAATAATCTAGTTTAGACTAAGCAAGAAAATACGCTGTAAATTGCTTATGCCATAATGAACGCGTTTAATAATATATTGTTACGTTAATGGCAAAACAATACAATTGTTTCTTTTACTGGAAATATTCTCACGGCGATAGCTTCTTAATATTTGCCTCTATATAGAGCGTAATTAGGTATTTCTACGACGATATTTTAGTCATAGCTGACAAAATTACTTGCATTTGACCGACTGTCATTTTTATACTTTTTTAACCGACTTCAAAAAAGGAGGAGGTTATCTATTCGGTTGTATTTTTTTTATGTTTGTTACCTCAGAATTCCGTCATTTGTGAACCGATTTGAAAAAAATTTTTTACGTTCGTCTAGGAATGCTTTCAATTAGGTCCCATAAGCACCAAATCAGGATCTGATTATTGGATCCTAAGGAACTATAGGGAACTCTTCAAATGTCTACCTTACCTACAACTATAGGAGTATATTGGGCTTCAATCACTCCTGCTGGCTCGTGCTGAGGCACCGACTTCAGACTGGCAGAAAATTATTTACATGGTTTTTTGTAGTCGGTTCAGTTTTTTGTTATAATTTTTTTTTAATATAGCTCCATCAATTCCCACCCAAGTGAGTCCTCATTTACTTCATAAAGAACAAATTAACGCGAAAAAAAAACAGCCTAATGTACAGTCGAGTTTATTAACTTGGGAGCAAAATTTGATCAAAAATATCTGAACACGACTTTATTGTTCGGTGTAGAAGCGTGTTCAGATATTTTTGATCATTTGCTCACATGTTTATTAATTTGACTGTACTTTATAAAGCACAAATTGTTCATAGAATGAAGAATTTTAATTATATTGAAGTAATATCCAAAATAACAAAGCTGATGACAAGCGTCAAGGTTTTAAGTAGATAGTACATTTGATAAAAAAAAGTTAGGACTCAAAATACATTTTGTTAAATACTTTTACTTGTCATACTTTACTTGTATATGTCCTCTCTTTTATTTTTATTTCTGTAATTAAATTAGCAAAAAATGTAATTGCTCGAGAAATATGTAACTTATGACAGATAATAAATTGTGCTTCTTCAGTTATTTCATAGCTCTTTTTTTAATGTCGGAGGGTCGGTGATGAATATGGTCGTTCATGGAGATTTTCATTTGAAATGTGCTTTTCACTCGTTTTCCAAATTAGGTAATTTCGGTTTCTTCTTACTCAGAATTACGAGCACGAACAAAAACTATCCATACAGTGTTCATGTGTTCGTTTTGTAACGATCCCTAAAAACTGTAGGTAACTAAAAAAAATGAAATAAGGACGCTATTTCTTTTCGTCCAAATCAATAGTGCAAATGATCCCGAGTAATAAGAACCCAAAGTGACCTTAATCTAAATAAAAAAGAAAGGTGTAAAGACTAATTATGTTTTTACTGTTTTTGCTGTGATGTAGTGTTTTTGCTGTCAATAAATATTGAGTTTGAGTTTGTGAGTTTAATGAAAATGCCCTCATAACGGAGTATGTACTCTACGGCTTAATATACAAACTTATGTTTCAAATTACTACACGACTGCCAAAATAATCGACATAATCATTCAAAATATTTTGTTTGTCTAAGGCACCCGTTAAATTTTAGGTCTCGAAAAGAAAAGCATTTAAACTGTTTACGCCGAAGACGACTAATTTCATTGTGCTTGAAAACATTTTATGAAAATTCTCATTTAATAAAACAATAATAGCGAATTCTGAAACAAATTACGTCGCTTATTGTTTTGTTTAAATTGTGTTATTATTTTTACACAGTTTTCTGAATTTCATTTAGGATTGGAATAAAATAACAGAATTCCAACTGCTGGGATATAAAATTTGGCGCGGTATGAAACGTTAAATAAAATCATAAGAAAATCATGGTGTATTTTTGCGAATTCCTATGAGAATTTAGTAAACCGAAATTTTAATTCAGCTACTGGATCTAATGAATACGTGTGCAAACCCGCGGTAAAAATCTAGTATCTAAATAAAGCACCCGGGTAAAAACAAAATATTTTCCCCGAGAAAATGCAATTTAAGGATATTAGAAGAATCTGTTTAACCTTCCGCGAGTAACATGTTACGTGACTAAAGTCGTTACCGGCACATCTGTCAAAGCTTAAGGCCTCAATCAAGAGACTTGTCACGTCACAGCCTGTCAAAACACAATGTGGCCAAATTGCGAGGTCATTAACCTTGGAGCACTCTTATATTCGTACTTGGTCTTAATTTAGTAATCAGATAATCACTCAATCTCGACACATGATTTAAAAACGCGTTACTTTATGGTAACTATCAGACCGGATGAAATTAAGAATGGAAATGACAACTCTTCCGTAACTACTTAACATTATTGTCAAAAAGTAAAATTGTATCTGTAAGTGAATAAAATGACAGACCTTAAATTCCTAATCAATCACTGGCGATCTAATATAATTGCACTGTATATATTATTATTAGGTACAATACGAAATCAAAAGAAATGTTTTCATAAAAAAAAGTATCCAAACCAGAAATAAGTACAAAAAAACACCTCAAAAACTTAATACCAAATAACGCCACATCGAGAGATTTACTCAACATTAATTTCAGCATAATTGAGCGCTGATTTTCAATGAAACCCTAAGGACTTAGCAGTATAACAATCTAGAATTCTAATCTAGAGAAATTACGAGCTGACTCCACCTCATTCATTTGCATTGGGTCTGTTTTCTTAAGCCTTAATGTGCTGAGGTTTGTGTTAACAATACAACCCATTAAGGTACTCCCAACTATAAATGTATGCCTCGTCACCTTGCAATAAAGCCGTGAATTAAAATGTCAAGCTTTAATTGTTCCATGTAAAATAACGTACGAAATGTAATACCTGTCTGTTAATTTGAGTTTTACGACTAGGTATTGATCACGTTTACACATCCACTGATAAAATAAATGCCAAACCTGGTTTAAGTGTTTATTTTTTGTATGAAGGGGTTTTTGTATCTTTGGAATTATAGAGCAATTTCATAAATTATTTCATCAATGGGAAGCTACACTATTTCTGTTCCATGCCCGGATAGTACAGTGCAAAGCTTGGAGTAAGTGTCAAACAGTTAAAATACCACGCGCAGGACTTATCACGCTAACACACGAGTAATGTTTACCTCGACGTTTCGGCAATGTTACAGTTGAAGTGACTAAATAAGAAACAAACAAGCTGAGATATGTGGTGCAATTCGTGTCTGTACCCCTGTCCAGTGGTGGTGTAGCGGTATAGCAACCGTCACGGAATGCTGAGGACCTGGGTTCGATTCCCAGTGCTGGTTTCATTTTCTGGTTTTTCTTTGCATCGCTATGTTTCAGTTGGTATTTTCGATAAAATCTTCTACTTACTTATATTCTAAGATAATCTTATACAACATATCATAGTACCTTGATAGTACATATCAAAATAAATCAATTGTATTAAAAATAAAATAATTATACAATAAAAAAATCTAAATGAATAAAATAATAATAAATTAAATAACAAAACGAAAATTACTCAATATCTGTCCGCATCGTAATTGGCCCAAACGTACCCATTACCCCAGCGACATTCAGTGGTTGCGCCTAAATTGTATAAAAATATTTTGACTTTGATTACGACTAAATTTATCAGCGTGTATAGGTGAAGGTTGGTGAAACCCGATAAGTCAAAATAAATAACTGTTGTAAAAGATTAAATTCGAAGTTTTGAATTATTAGATCGAGTTATTGGGTTTGAACATACAACCCTCGAATTGCTGCAATGCTTCCATAGACTGCACTGCACATAGGTTCTACGAGATTTAGATCGTGATTACCTTTACGAGCCTCCGATATTTAGACGCAATATACTCTATAAACCGCAAGTTTAAGCCGTGGTGGCCTAGTGGTTTGACCTATCGCCTCTCAAGAAGGTGTTACAGATGTTTATGGGCGGTGGTGATCTCTTACCATCAGCAGACTCACTAGCTCGTTTGCCAACCAGTCGAATAGAAAAAAAAGAACTACGGTCCAAGCCCTCTAGTTCTGAGAGGAAGCCTGTGCTCAGCAGTAGGACGTAGGCTGGGATGGATAGATGGACTAGTTATACATATTATTATGTGATGATAGCGTTTCACTCACTAACTAGATTGCTTTTAATTTGTGTCTGTTATCTTATTCGCATAATCACCGAACGTCATAACACGGAATTTCGCACCACTATAACAATGTCTGAGTGGCAAAAAATCAGTGTAACACATTTAGTCAGTTGTTTTTGCTAGTTATTAACATTTCAAACGAACAATTTGGAAGTCTACTACTATACGTATAAAGTCTGCATGACTTGTTTTTCCAGGCAAACGAGTCGACACAGTTGTAGGTATAAATTGAACAAGAATATTAAAGCTTAGAGACTAAGTTGCCTTAACCCATATCATTTCTGACACATCTAGGTCTTTGTGATGTTACGCGTTACGATAAACACAAAAAGTTACAGCTAATTCATGAACTAAGTTAAACTAACATTCAACATGATGAGGCTTTCGTTTACATTACTTATTAGATATGTCGGCGGCCGATCGTAAAATCAGCCAAATCACGAAATTCCTAAACACATCATGAAATGGCGACATTTCATGATATGCCTTAAAGTTGGCCAGGCATATCACGATGTGCCTGACAAACAATACGGCAGATCGATTAGAGCAACGTATTATTGTCGATATTCCTAGCTTTATTCCGGGCACATCGTGACATGCTGAAAAAAAGAAAAAATTAGGTACGACGAGCGAAGCGACATGTATATCGCAGCGGCGGCCGATCGTAAAACCCGCCAGATCACGAAATTCCTAGGCATATCGTGAAATGGCGCCATTTCATGAATTAGCTAAGGCACATCGTGATATGCCTGGTCAACTTTTAGACATATCATGAAATGGCGCCATTTCATGATGTGCCTAGGAATTTCGTGATCTGGCGGATTTTACGACCGGCCACCGACATATATAAGTAGTAGTAAATAGTAGGTATGGTTTTACTTATGTCAGAAATGTTCCTGCTGTTTTTCTTCACACCGTAAAGGTCATGGTAAATTTAAAGAAAGAAAGAAAGAAAATATTTATTCGTGACATGGTAAGAATGGATAAGAATAAGTATAAAAAAATAGTAATGCATGTCACGAAATGGTTCCAAATCATCAATCTGCCGCTCTTGCGATCGGCGCTGGTCTTCTTTTGGGCCCAATTACATTCGCAATTCGAAAAACTCAAGAGGTGGGAGCCCCGGTTTGAACCCACGAGCCTCTGCTTGAAAGGCCATAATGGATCAAACCACGAGGTCACCATGGCTCACAGAAACTGCCTCTATACTTTCATCATCATCATCATGTCAGCCGAAAGACGTCCAAGAGGCCTCTATACTTTATTTATTATTTTTTCGACTGGATGGCAAACGAGCAAGTGGGTCTCCTGATGGTAAGAGATCACCATCGCCCATAAACATCTGGAACACCAGGGGTATTGCAGTTGCGTTGCCAACCTAGAAGCCTAAGATGGGATAGGTACCTCAAGTGCCAGTAATTTCACCGGCTGCTTACTTTCCACGCCGAAACACAACAGTGCAAGCGCTGCTTCACGACAGCATTAGCGAGCAAGATGGTGGTAGCAATCCGGACGGACCTTGCACAAGGTCCAGGTCCAAGGTCAAGGTAAGTTAACGATTATATCATGGACAGGGATATTTGGAAATAATTCCGATCCGCACTAGCGATCCCTTCAAATAGTGAACCTACTGTGTTAAAAATAAAATTGTGTTAAATACTTGTAATGTATAGTACATAGATGTCATTTATAAATATTGTGAATCTGTTTTTAAAAAAAAAAATACCTCGTTGAGTTTCTTGCCGGATTCTTCTCAACAGAGGTTTTTTTCCGAACCGGTGGTAGATTAAAAAAATGACGTGTAAAAGTGCCCATTGCGGCCTATTTGCTGAATAAATGATTTGACTTTGACTTTGACTTTGTCCTACCACCTGCAAAACTTATACTACTACTAACTTTTGAAACGTAATTAAAAAATAATAAAATGATATTATTTTCTGTGTTACCACGCCCTCTCACATTTGACCTCCGACCGAGCCGGTCGTACTAAAATCACTTTGCAACTAAATGCACAAAGATTATTAAAACTAACCACTGAAGACATATAAAACGTTAGGTATTTATTTAACATTACGTTACTTTATACCTACATGTGAACTATCTGTTTATTTCAATATGCTCGAGCCCCGTGGTTTTATGTGTAACCTAACAAAGTTTCTCATAAAACTGGAGTAACGTCGGTTCGGGTTTGACGAGTGATAGCATCATGAGAGACAGTGACAACAGAGGCGTATCAGCGGCTGCCGACAAAGTTTTATCGAGCTTCTGTCAACGACGATTGAAGATTGAATATTTGAGACATTGAGATTTATGGTGACAACTATTTTATATACATTATACCAGTACGTTACAAATACTAACAAGAAAGTACGAAAGGTATAATTTTCACTTGATGATTATGATTATAATTATCTCAACTGACAATTTTACATAAATGAATAAATTTACCTACGGAATCTACCCCAATTTTACGCATTAACGCGTAAGTATATACCTGATATTTTTTCGTTCTGCCGCTTTGTCGGCGTGATTAACTTAACTTATGCAAATTTGCAGCTTTTAGCACTAACAGCCTCTTAACTTAGCTACACCGCAAACGAACGGCTAAGCGGACCGACATAGAAAAACTATAAAAGTTCCTTGTAGGACTACGAAAACCCTAAAAACGATACCTTACAACGACATTATCACGTAGGTAGGTATTTATAGGTATTCTACTATTTTAATTGAGTACGTTAATTAAACGGTTTGGCAGCCTAGGTAACAATTACCGAAAAACTTTATTCCCTTGGGTTTCCTTAATTCGCATTTAATATTGATGCTGATGAAATAAAACTTTGATGACAATCGAACTCCACTAAACTTTTAA
This sequence comes from Choristoneura rosaceana, assembly GCA_037349165.1. Lineage (NCBI taxonomy): Eukaryota > Metazoa > Arthropoda > Insecta > Lepidoptera > Tortricidae > Choristoneura > Choristoneura rosaceana. The sequence goes on from JAZBNJ010000033.1 coordinate 2,178,770, forward strand.
ATTACACCAATTGGACGGTTTATTCGGATACTGATTTAATATTTATTGTATTCAGTTCGTCAGTTGAATTATCATAAATTTTTTCGCCGATAGGTCGGTACCTAACCATTGCGATAAAATGTAATAATATAGTTTATGGGGGGGGGGGGGGGCTATTTTAATGGAAATTTTCTCTTTGAAGTTGAATATTTCATAAACAGATTACTAAATCGAAAAATTGCCTTCACCCCTATGATCCAATAATACCCCGCACTGTAGGGTTAAAGGAGAAAAAAGAAACCACCCCCGCTTTCTGTTAATGTAACTAACGGAATAATTAGAAGTTTTAAGGACACAACACAACCCTATTAACCGCTCTTCTATAAAAAAATTGGCTAAACAGGTACATTTACCTACGAAACAAAAATAACGTCGAACGAACGAAAAAAGTAGAAAACAGAAATGAGCTTTGGCACTTCCGCGAGAATTTTACGTGAAAAGAAAATCCCGTTTTGCGGAATATATGATAACGCTGACAGCCTTAAGTCCGCCAAACTTATGATCGTACACCATAGAATGGGCTTTACGCGTTTATTTCCTTTGGCACCTGCAACGGGGAATAGGTTGCTTCTGGGTCGATGAACAATGAATTTGGAGAATACTCAAATCTTTCCCATTTGTTCGAGTTACAACAGTTCAATATTTTATAAGTTTGATAACATTTATTTATCACATTTGTTAGAACAATAGTGACAGAAAGTGACCTGGAATTTTTGCGGCATACCTACAAAAATATAGGTTTTTTTTATATATTCTGTTCAACAATACTTACTATTTTTCCAGAAAAAAAAACGATAGCTAGCGATAGCTTTAAACAAAAATGGTTTATAATGTATATTCGTGAACTTAATGACAACATGCCAACGTGGAAGAATAGTTCGTTAAGGCAGGCGACTATACCTGTATTGTATCTGGGAGCACGGCAGTGCTCCGCTAAGTAGAACAAAAAAAAGTAGCCGATGCAACTCGTCCTTTTATCAATGTCGGAGCACTTTCGACTCCCTATAACTTTGTTGTGGATACTCGTTTAACTATGAGTCAGATTTTAATTGACAGTGAGTGAGAGATTGTTAATATTATAAAATTTTTAGTGCCCCGCAGTTAAAACTACAAAAACAGAATCCTTATACTTAGTTTCTTCTTGTCCATCCGTCCGTATGACAAAGGCATTTGCAAAAACTTCTACCTTCTAGGCAAGCACGTGTACCATCTTAGGCCTCATTTTCGCCTTCCATCAAACGAGATTGAGGCAAAACGTAAGCCTATTTTTTGTAAAAAAAATATTCTAGACGTATATTATAATGACATTTGGAGTATAAGTGTCTTGTAATGACCGCTACTTACTTATATAAATATTTTTGAGGGGCACTCCATACATGTAGTAGAAACTGAAAAAGCCTACATTGAACGTGGTCTGACATGCTCTTGGCCGATTTTTTAATACTTTTACATTACACGTAGTATTATTCTTGAGTAGAAAGAAAAATAATAATATATTTTTTAATCGAAATATCTAAGCGAACAAAGAATTTAATAAAGATAATAAAGATGAGTATAATAGTTATGCCGGCAAGCCGTCAGTTACAGTTAGCAGACTCAAAGGTAAAGAGCTTTCCCTCAGCTAAACTTTTAAAGAATTCTTAAGATTTTTCAGATTTGTTGAGGGAAAAGTGTAATGAATTATAAACGGAGGGTTATTTTTTATGTTTGAGTTTGAATAGCCCTTAGGTTAAATAGGTTTAGCGCTTCAGCGTACTCTTAGGATAAAGTTTTCAACTGAAGCTAAATTGATTCCAGGGGGAATATGGTTGAATATGATCTTGATTCTGTTATACTAATGTGTGAGTTGGATTGGGAATGAATAAATCAAAATAAATGTATTGTATTTAGGTATGATGTAGATGTACTGAATAAATAAATAGATATTTATTGGGCGATTCGTATGGTATCTCAAAATTCAAATCGTTTATAAATGCAAGCCAATGCCTTGGCTCGGGCTTCATAATAATAATATGCCACTTTTTATTCTACCAGCACCTTTAGGCAAGACTATAATTGCCAAGAAGATTGTGCTGCAAGAAACTTGGCAGACAAAAGAACAGATAGAAGAAACGTAGTATAAGACTTATTTTTAAGATAAAAAAATGGCCAAGAGCGTGTCGGACACGCCCGAAATAGGGTTCCGTAGCCATTACGAAAAAATTAATTAATATTTTTCTAAGGAATAGTGTGTGTGAAGTTCCCAACCCACACTGGGACCGCCCTCATTCTGAGAGGAGGCCTGTGCCCAGCAGTGGGATGGTTATAGGCTGGGATAAACCTCTCGTCTAAGCCAAAAAATATATTTTTAGACTTTTCTTACCCATTGGTTGTGCTAAAAGAGCTATTTTCATACCAAGTTACAAGTTTCTAGGACAACCGTAAGTACTTTAAATTTAATATCTGTAGCTTTTGATTGAGTGTTTCATTATTCTTGTTAGATATTCATTATTCCCGCAATTACTTCTCATGGAATTAATTGATCACCATTAAAAAACTACCAATAAAAAAGGACAAAAAGTATGTATTTCACACGGTTTGAGTATCACTCGTACCTATTGGATGTTTTAAATCAATTAGCTAAACGCCCCGAGGTACGAATGGACGGTTAATAAGCACATATAGTCTTTACTGTAATAATGATATATAATAAAACAGGCCATGACGAGCCGAAACAAGAACTTAGTTGTTATTTCTGTTCAAATTATTAAGGTACACGGCAGTTCGTGCTGCCAACGAACAAAGAAGCAGAGCGACACTGCAGTTATAATTAACAAAATTTCCCGGTTATTATTTTTATATCCTGTTACTCGTATATAGAAGACTTACCAGATATTTCTTTATGTGAACCCATCTGAAGTTTTCTTCCGAACATTTCCTTTGTCATTGACTAATGAGCCAGATAAAAGCTGCTTAACCAGTTCTCGATTGTGATAAAAGTATACATTGCAAACATTTTTTTATTTGAAAGCAGGTTTTTTAGCAATGGTTCTTACACATGTTTTACTAAAATCGGTCCAGCTGTTTTTGAGATATTGAACTTTGAAGTAGTCGGGGGTTTTTGGAACATGAGACTTAGTTGATGATTTTCAACCTGCTGTTATTTTGTGCTGACTCAAGCTAGACGTATGCGTATTTATCACGCACCGTTGACAAACCTCAAAACTTCAATAAGATTGCCTATTGACAACGTACCCTGAATATTAAACATAGGGTCCGTAACTCAAATACTAATGTATGAATTTATTCAGTATTTGCTCGTAATATGTAAGTGTGCTAAATAAGTAAGCTGCCGTGAAAAGGTCTCCTCATTTCTCCTTATAAAATATACCTAAATTATCTATACCTAAATATAACATAAATCCGTTTTGAACTTAAACAATACGAGTATAACTACTTATTACTCCATTTTCTGAAATCATCGATAAACTTGTGGTTTAAAATGTTCATGCAGGGAACAGTTTTCAACCGATGAAAAAAAATAGAGGAGTTCTTTCTCAAAGTCGACGCGTACTCAAAGTAACTTTTTATAGAGTAGTTTGATTTAATAATTCTTTTTTTATTAGAAAGAGTAGGTATACCCTGTATACTCCGAAATTGGTCTCATCTCGTATAAATAAAAATAAAAAAAAACAACCCTAAGGGTAGGAAAATAGGGGATGATTGATTGTTCACTCACTGACTGTAATGTATGACCACGAATAACTTTTTACAGAATAATCTGATTTTGATAATTCATTTTTTATTGAATACCTCGAAGTTTCATATAAATTAGGAAAAAATCGTACCCTAAGAGTGGGAAAAAATTATAAAATAAAAACTTTTCGACAAAAAAATTAAAGCAAAAAATAATATACCTTTTTTATTTAACCTTAATCTAGGTAACAGTTTGGAGTCGGTGCCTCAGCACTAGCCAGTAGGACCTAGACCTATAGTCGTCTACCATCACTCCTCCTACTTGTACTGAGGCACCAACTTCAAAGTGGTACGTAAATTAAGTGATTAAATAAAAAAGGGTTTATTATTTTTTGCTGTTCAGTTCTTTCGGCGGTTGAATTTTTTTGTTGAAAACTTTTTGCTTTTTTAATAATTGATATAGCTTTTTTTTACTACTGGAAATGGAAAAGACACCACGCCCCGCACGTGAAGAAGCACCAAGCTTTTCAACGATTAACATGCCTTCATGGAAAAAAGCAATCTTTAGTAAAAGGTGACGAGCAGTTGGTATTGATTGAACTATTATAATCAATGTCTTACATTAGTTACACAAAAAATATTAAAAAAATTAGCTGACTATAAAATCTATAAGTAAAAAATATTTTAAACCAGTTTAAAGTCGGAACCTCAGCACTAGTGTAGTGGAGCTATAGTCATCTACGTACTAAATATAATATAAGGTTTTCTCCTCTGGTGGCTGGTAGAAAAATCGACGCTTGAAAGGAGAAATTGACTAAGCACCACTTTTTAAGGTAGTGAGTTATATACATATTTGGAATCAGTAAATTGTATTGATAAAATATTTATATAAATATTTATATTTATAAATATTTATATTTGGAATCAGTAAATTGTATTGTAATTCTAATGTATTAATTGTATTGTAGCGATAAGGCCGCTTATTGCTTACCGAGTAATTTTTTTTTTCTCTGTGTATTTGTTTTCTGTATCACTTACTATTTTTGGTGTAGGTACAATAAAGAGTCTTTGTATTGTATTGTATTGTACCTTAAAAAATGGCGCTTAGTCAATTTCTCCTTTCAAGCGTCGACACATAATATGTATTATTTATTTATTTATTTATATATTTATGGTTTTTGGAGTGGATAAAATTTTAGTTATAATTTTTTTACTACTGTTTGATCAAAGTAGGTCAATTTCTACTTGCTAGAACATTACAAATTAGATAAAAATATGTAAATGAAGTACCGGAAAATTAAAAGTCTTTCACTAAAATACATAAACCTATGCGCCATAGTCTGCTAACGAATTAATTAATCATCTTTACCAGCAAACTCAGGTTTTCATAGAATGAGACAGTGGTTTAGAAAATACTTGACATATTTTGTGTAATTAATGAACTTTAGTAAAGGCGTCTCCGTTAGATGATTAATATTATATGACAAGCTTATTAAGTACTTATAATAAAGCCACGAAAGGCTGGAAATATATTCTTTCTACCTTTATTCTGAACTAATTACAATAACGTTGAAACTCATATTTGTGACTCACTCAGGCATTAAGGTTTGTTTCCATTGTGACAGAAATATCGTCCATATAGTTTTGCAGGTCAATTCACAAGAGCAGGTATGAATGGATTAGATGAATAAATGAAAGTATCTGTGTGTTACCTATTTGAAGACACTACACATAAATATGAATATTACATGCATCATTTTCCTACAAAAATGTCTAAGTGACTTTACTTTCGCTATCTTATCAACTCGTGCCAGCTCTTGTGAATCGACCTGAGGCCGTATTACCTAACGATTCTGACACTCGCGATGGCAATCAAGTGACAGATTTCGCATCCAAAAACTGACATTTGATTGCGATCGCAAGCGTCAGAAACGTTAGGCAATACGGCCTCTGTACTTCGGTCCTTCGCGAGGCTACGAATTTTAAAATGATCGATGGACTGTGACAATGTAACACAACTCGCAAAATGATTTTCGTATCTTGCAATAATAAAGAAATTCTAATTAATAATAGTCCCCTTCTATATATTTGAAGCCAAGGCTCGAAAGGTATTAAAGATTGATTGGCTAAAACAGTGGGCGGTATGTCTATAAACATACTTTCAATTTTTTTTAATAATATCCGGACCCTTTTAGGAGCCACTCATTCCATTTACTTAAACAAATACAAACAATGTGTTACATATAACACATTGGAGTTTTTGGAAATGATTTTCCATCCACACTTATTTCATGTCATACTTACAACGAATCAACGTGACGAAAATATTTCTCGCGCTTAATTTTCTTTACAGATTCTTCAGTACGTGAAGGCTATGAGAAGGAATGTTTACGTGAATTTTCTGTAACATGTATTTTATTCTTACGTTTTAATAATTTTTCCGTACGAATGGTTTCACGGGGGCTGTTTTAAGGGCGATTTACACTCGCGGAATATAATATCACAGAATTCACAGAAACTTTACAGTACTTCTTTTACTCGCTATCACAAACGGAATCAGTTGTGTACAAAGTCAGTAAGGGGATCGTCCGAAACTATAACGTCGCGGCCATATTTACGCGCGAGTGTATATTTACACGGCGGCGTTTTTACTATTCATTGCGCGTGCTGCCATGGTGCATATGTCCGGCGAGCGGTACGGTCGCGCAATGAATAAAAAGAATGATCTGTGCCATCGATCGCATGTACTTATAGCCGAGTCTAAAGAGATATACGTCCCCGAGTTGAATGAAATACGAGGAAGGTAGATATCATCAAACAAGATTGTAAATTTGTTTAAAAAATATACATACCTCGTTGAGTTTCTTGCCGAATTCTTCTCAACAGAGGTGTTTCCGAACCGGTGGTAGATTTTTTTTGACATTCATAAGTGCTTGTTATATAGCCAAAATTAAATAAATATATTTTGATTTGACTTTGACTTCGATCTTGAACCATGTCGTCGAGATTAAAAACACCAAAAACTGTATTTTCAAACTCGTCTTTAACTTGACTATCAGAAGCGACAACCCACACCTAGGAACTATTGACTTATTCATTGTCAGAGCATAAAATAATGTTGGTAATAAGAGTTTGTTAGCACCCAATATGCAACAGCATTCCGTTGCGATTCTACAAGAATCGAATTATTGAAACTACGAGTTTTAATAAAAGTTACTACTGCAGAGTAGGTAAATATTTAACCACGCATTCAAACAAAGCTTTAATGGAAACCCTCTCACTGATAAACATTTCATATTCGACCAATCCATAAATACTAGTCAAAACAAGATAAGTAGGTACTTGTATATTTTTATTCGTGAAAAACAGACAAACATGGAGGGATCCCATAATAAATACTGACATTACGTAAGAGCGAACGATGCTATTTATTTACGGGATTTTCTCTCTTTACCCTGCCTTACGCTATACATGCTCATAGAGTTTACACAGCCTCAACCTTTTCGAGAAATCCGCAGGCAATGGCATATGGGAACACGATACTTGACTGCCTAAAAATAGGAATGTTCCTATAACAAGAATAAAGGTGGGACTTCTGTATGTCATGTATTTCCGTTTACACTCAGTTCTCTTAATAAAACAACTCGTCACAATCGCAATGTCACCTTTTTTTTTTAATTTTTTTGCCACGCGCTTTTTGGTGCACATGGTGTAAAAACAAATCTATATATATAAAAGGCAAACCTGACTCACTGGGTTATATATCAACGCACAGCCCAAACCGCTGGGCCTAGAAACTTGAAATTTGGTACAGGGGTTCCTTTTATGATGTAAGTGAGCACTAAGAACGGATTTTTGGAAATTCATCCCCTAAGGGGGTGAAATGGGGGGGTGAAGCTTATATGCAATTTTGTCATTTTTGGACTTAGAAGTATGAAAATAAGTGTATAAGTTCTTGATTACAATTAAAAATGATCTGTCTAGGTGAAATGGATAAAATACCCCCCCAAAGGGGTAAAATGGGGGGTAAATTTTGTATGGAAATTTTCTCATTTCTGGACTTAGAAGTATGAAAATAGATATATAAGTTCTCGATTACAATTAAAAATTATCTGTGTAAGCGAAATGGATAAAATTCCCCCCTAAAAGTGTAAAATGGGGGGGCAAAGTTTGTATGGAAATTTTCTCATTTCTGGAATTAGATCTATGAAAATAGGTATATAGGTTCTCGATTACAATCAAAAATTATCTGAGTATATGAAATGGATAAAATTCCCCCCTAATGGGTTAAAATGGGGGGGTAAAGTTTGTATGGAAATTTTCCCATTTCTGGACTTAGAACTATGAAAATAGGTGTATAAGTTCTCGATTACAATTAAAAATTATCTGTGTAAGCGATATGGATAAAATTCCCCCCTAAAAGTGGAAAATGGGGGGGGGGTAAAGTTTGTATGGAAATTTTCTAATTTCTGGAATTAGATCTATGAAAATAGGTATATAAGTTCTCAATTACAATCAAAAATTATCTATCCAGATGAAATGAATAAAATTCCCCCCTAAAGGGATAAAATGGAGGGTAAAGCTTATATGGAAATTTTCTCATTTCTGGACTTAGAAGTATGAAAATAGGTCTACAAGTTCTCGATTACAATTTAAAATTATCTGTGTAGGTAAAATAGATAAAATTATCCCCTAAAGGTGTAAAATGGGGGGTAAAGATTATATGGAAATTGTCTCATTTCTGGATTTAGATATATGAAAAATATAGGTATACAAGTTTTCGATTACAATTAAAAACTATCTATGCAGGTGAAATGGGTAAAATTACCCCTAAAAGGGTAAAATGGGGGGTGAAGTTTGTATTGAAATTTTCTGATTTCTGGACTTAGCAGTATGAAAATTGCTATTAGGTAAGTATACATATACCTATTGGTATTAAGGGTCCTGATAACAAATAAAAATTATCTCCGTAGGCAAAGATAAAGAAAGAAGAAGTAGCTTTCGACTTATTAGGGGGGAGTTTTTATGAGACTTCCTTATTTCTACACTAAAAATATGGCTGGTCACCATTTAAAATGATCCGTATGGTGTTGACGACTTCAATAAGGGAGGGGGTTTTTCATACAATATGAGGTTAATTAAATAAAACATAGCCTGATAAGTAAAGTACACGCGGACGAAGTCGCGGGCAAAAGCTAGTTGTAATATATTTTCATAGTCTGTGCTTTCGTATCTTGTCGTACCTACTCATACTAGTCCTCACCCAATGTGTTTTAAGTTATCGCTATCGCTTAACGGAATTGTGGCATTGACTGCTTCCTGCTTCTATCCTTTTCGCAATTAAAATTTCTCCCTCATATGTATAATGCTAAATTGTGTATTTGAGTAGTTCCAATAAAATGTGGCGTATTAACTTGTCACACATTCGCCAGATCAAGACAATTATAAAGCTCGCTTGGCTTGCAGGCAGTGTTCGACCCGCCGCCTCTACCGTACTTTCTTGATGAAGTCATCGCTTTTCGTCGTTCTGTTTTTCGTAGTTTTTCTGGCAGTTGTTTTATACCGATGTGTCATTTGCTACTGAGGTCCCAGTAGTTGAGTAGTTATTTAGGTAATAACCTATAATGTGATGCAGATGCAGTACCTATGTTATGACGCATTCGCGATGATCAACTTTTAAAACTCACTTACTTGAATTGAAAACAATGATGTACCTATGCTTTTCTAGGCCTTTAAAACACACTTGGAATCACAATGGCTTTCACCACATCTGTCTGTCAAATGATACAGGACAAGGGTAGAAAAAGATGGAATATCGATCACAAGTGCCCGCGTGTTCGACAATACGGTCTCTGATCTGCCGCCTCTGTCGTCGTTTTTTGACGATGTCTTTTGAAAAATCACCGAACGTCTTACCAAATGAAAGATGACAAGAGTCTATGAAAGACAATTTCCCATTACATTACAGTTTGCGCTTTCGAATCGACCATTTTGCTACAGTCGACCGCCGCTGTCATTCGGCTGTCACTTTTTCCGTTGCGAGGCTCTGTGTCACTTTTTTATGTGACGCTTAAAGGAACGCGGTCGTGCCGGCTTAAGCGAATTATCCATACATTTCCCATGGACGTATTTTCCTATTTACTCCCCGGATTAGGCTCAGGGAAAAGTTTACGAATACTTTTTTCGTAAATGCAAGCGAAATATTTTTCTGTTTTCGTTTATAATTTATTTTACTACGAAAATTCGGGCTCATTGTTTTTGTTAAGCATAGTTTATTCCTTGACTTAAATAGGACGTCGGAATATTTATTGTTTAGCGATAGTTACTCTTCATTTAGTACGAGTAATAAGGCATTGAGTAAGGCAGAAACGGGTTAGATACAGAATAAGAAGACTGTAATTAGCTGGTAAGATAAATAATTTATTGAATCAGATATTACTTTTCGGAGCTCCATGTCAATAAACTAAAAGAATTTCTTATTCTTTTAGTTCATAGCTAAGATAAAATTTCTCAAATAGGCTAACCAGGTCTTCGCTCCATCTTGTTGGAGGCCTAGCGACAGCTCGTCTTCCGGTCCGCGGACGCCATTCAAGAACCCTTTGACCCTATCGGCCATCAGTCCTGCGAGCAATGTGTCCCGTCCACTGCCACTTCAGTTTCGCAATTCTTCGGGTACGAGTATGCCTGGTTCGCTGGCCTGGTTAAGATCGCGGGATCGCGGTGGATGCAAAAAGCACAAGACCGGTCTGAGTGGAGAGCCTTAGGGAAGGCCTATGTCCAGCAGTGGACGTCTTTAGGTTGACATGATGATGATGATGATGATGAATAATAGGTTAGGTACGTCTAGACAGGTAATTGGAAAAACATTTTTTTATTTTACATTTATTTCTAGGACTTTTTTGTTATGTATTGTGCGATGATATTCAGCCAACATTTACTTCGTTTACACCCTTTCAAGGCAATAAGATCTTAGTCCTAAAAAAATGTAAAAACTAAAAAAAAAAAAATTAAGGCTAGTCAGTAAGTAGTCTAGAATCTGATAAGTAAATTAAGATTCAACAGTCGGGACAAATTCAAAATCGTGACCAGCTTTAAAATTCTCGGTAGTGGGTCTTGGGTTGGATCGACGGTCGGGGGCAGATATTATCGTTTACTCTCGAGTCTTGGATGTTTAATCCTACTAATATCATAAAAATGTGAAAGTACTCGTGTGAGTGAGTGAGTGAATATGTTTGTTACTCCTTCACGCTGAAACTGTTGAACGGCTTTGAATGAAATTTGGTATGTAGATAGCTGTACATCTGGAATAAAACATGGGCTACTTTTTATTCCAATATTCCCATAAAATCTCGAAACAAAAACCGCTGGCTTAGAGTCATGGAATTTCACATTTCATGATTATTTTTCATTTACGTTTCATTTAACGTCAATGAAAACCACGATTTAATTTTTGGCGATTCCCACAGGAATTTTTAAAAATCTGAAATTTTCAGATTTTTAAAAATTCTAGATCCAGATCTAGGATTACGTGTGGGAAGCCGCGGGTAAACACTAGTATATATTTAAGTATGTATCTATCTATTTAATTGTTGCCTAGTACCAACAACACAAGCAGCGTCAAGTGTCAGTGTGGTGTCAAGTGTCTCGTAATATTTCATCATCATTATCACAATCAACCATAGGGCTTTCACTATTGGGTCCCCCATAGACCTCCAGTTGCGTCGGTTGGAAGCGGCCAGCGTCCACCGTGAACCCGCGGCTTTGACCAGATCATCCGTCCATCTCGTTGGTGAACGTCCAACGCTGCGCTTATCTATCCGCGATGTCCATTCGAGAACTTCTCGGCCGCAACGACCATCTTTTCTCCGTGCTATATGACCTGTTCCCTTAGTCTAAGTTTTCGGTTACAAAATAAGTCTCGATTGCGTTCCCGTTAAAATTTCAATTTGTATGGAAACACGAACATCGCAAACTTTCCGCTAGAGGCGCTGTTCGTGTTCCCATACAAATTGAGATTTCAACGCAAACGCGATCGAGATGTATTTTGTAGCCGAAAACTTACACTAAGGGTCGACGGATATTGCCACTTCAATGGGCTCATTCACATGGCTTTGTCGGTCTGTGTGATATTTATTTATTTATTAATTATTAAATGTTTGTTGATAAATATGTAGCTAAACGACCACCAAAGTCGCATCAACGTCTAACGCAGATTAGATACACAAGACCGCATCAAAACTTTTGATGCTTCACTAATGCAGAGCATAATGTGTTTCTGAACATTAACGTCCGTCACAAGGTTTTACAGAAAAGAATAGACAAAAGAGGCTTTCGCTTCCTCCATTAATCATCTGGTTAATTGGCGTAAATAATTGGACATTCATTTTCTTAAAAGCTATTTATGTTTTAAGTCATTATTTTATGGATGTTTTTTGTAAGTGCCTCCTTTTTAGGTTAATAGAAGTCGGCGATAAGCCAGTTTTACAGTCACTATCAAATGTAGATTACCATTTTTAGAGTTTCCTACCTCAAAAGAAATAGCGGATCTCTTCTAGGATCATTGTCTTGTCCAGCTGTCGTTGTGTTCTTTTGAAGCAGTGAAAAACCAAACCTCTAATTCAACGCAATCAAAAAACACTGTCATTATAAAAATTGTTTCAATACAAATTGCCGTAGCCGAAAAACCTACAGGGTACCTATCCGGTTGTCCTGAAAACTTAAATTTGGTATAACGATAGCTCTTTTAGTGCAACCAATACAGAAGGTCTGAAAAACCTTAACATTTATAATGTCTTTGTCTATAATCATTTAAATTTATATTTTTACCATACTATATACGTACATTTTGCTTAGGAGAGCATTGCTAATACTAAGGGGCTGTTTCACCATCCATTGATTAGTGTTAACTGGCGGTTAAATGTAATGGCGTCTCCGTCTATTTGAACAAAATAAATAGAGACGGTGTCACATTTAACCGTCAGTTATCATTAGTCAATGGATGGCGAAACAGCCCATAAACATGCATAGATACCTTCAAATCTGTACGGAACTTTCGGTGTACGTATCCAACTCGCACTTAGCCGGTTTTTTGTTATTTAATAGTGCGGTTGTTAAGTTAAGCCTAGTGTAGGCGGATTACTCATTTAAGTACCCTACTGTTACTAAGTTTTCCTGAACGGGTATGACAGTTCACGACTTGGCCAACCTTACGTAATTGTCTATCAGGAGTTAGGTTACCATATGCTGGGAACTCAGGAATTAGTACACTTATCTATATGTAAAATACTCTACTGTACTTGTAGACCATTCAAACTATTTGCAAATGTGAAACTTATGAACTAAATGTTGTAGTTCATAAAAAAAGATGGCTTTGGCATCTCGCTGACATTTATAGGTAGGTAACTCCTTTTCACTACTTTATAAATTAAGCTTTTGCCCACGACTTCGGCTGCAAAAAAAAACAACAATCATACGTTTTTGACATTCATAACATCAGTAATTATTAATAAAGAAGGTAGGAATATAGTCATACTAAAGTAAGGATGAGCCAAAATCATTACATTTGCTCAGCCATACTTTAGTATGACTATTACAGGCCACACCCGTTAGTATCTTATGGTTAACCTGAGTGAAATTGGGGGTAGCGTAGGTATTATTTGTTAATAATAATAATTCACTGTGACATTACCTTCACCACTGCTGACATTAAATCTTACATTAGCCTAAAAATTCCGACTTCTGTCAAATCCTGAGGTTGTTTGGTGTTTTCATACTGTTATTTTTATCATATAGATATGCACAGCTGCTGTTTATAAGCAGCCTCTCAGAGCAAAAGTCTTATATTGCAATAAAATACAATAAGCGTGGCAAAGGCATGACGTGTGTGACAAGTGTATTGAATTGGCCGTTTGACTTCGGCATTATAACCACCTTATTCCCTTTCCTCTTTATTCCCCGTACCCCAATAATTTGCTCCCAGACTCCATAATTCAAGACCTCATAGCACCTCAGGGGACATCGAGACCACCTTCTGTCGTTAGCCATAACTTAAGAAAGTAAGGAAAGAAGACATCTTGAAATAACGATGGAATAAAATTTACATCTACAGCAATTCGAGAATTTGTTTCATGATCACGTTCGCGTTCGCTAAAGTTTTAGCTGTAACTGAGGATGTAAATCTAGGGTTAAAGCTTAGAAAATACCATCAGTTCTTTTTAGATTAATTCCATACTTCGTGTAAACAGTACCACTACCGTGAGTTTACAGTGACCGTACTGGATAGCGACGGCGTAAATTATTTGTAGAGACGCTGTACAATTCTCCATACAGGTAATTTACGCCGTCGCTATCGAGTGCGGTCACTGTAAACTCATTGTAGTGGTACAGTCAACTGAAGCTCTACCTACCATGAATCTACACACAAATGTCATGAAATTACACATGTAGTTAACGTACCTAATCACTCACGTTATTATACTTAGGTAATTTACAATAATTTAGCTTCTGAAACTTTATAAAAGGAAAGTCAGTGTCAAAGTAATTCTAATAATCAAATTTTCCCAAATAATGTCATCTTTGGATTTTAAACTTTGTTATTAATACCACAAAAGCAAGGCAATACTCGCCAGTTACAAATAATATCCGTGGCACATCCTGGTAATCCCGCGCGTGATTTCAGAACTTTATTACGTTGCCTTGCACATTTTTTGTCAGTCTGCTTCCGGGAAATTGAAGATTAGTCATAAAAAACGGACCTTTTGCCGACGCCTTCGTTATTCGGCTGCAAAAACGGCGGTAGTTCCGTGATGAGCTCAAATTTATGAAACTCACGAATGATGCCATATGTCGCTGAGTGGTTAAGGACTAGTTGTAAGCCATTCTGGAAACTTAGTTTTAGAAGCGCTGTCATCTTTCGAAACGCTGCCTAAAGTTTGGACACCGATGTCATTAGGTTCCCTTCTTAATGGGGTCTAGATCCACGAATAAAATCTCTGACATCGTTGGTTTTTTATTTTTGATTTTAGCCTTCGAGATTGTAATGTAGACCAGATGACAATATTTTTGATTCTATTAAGAATAATGTGAAATATTTTTGGTTTGTTTGTTATTTAGACCCTAGTTACATTATCATGTAAATAGGGTCAAATAAGTATGTAGATTTAATTTAGACAAAGTAGAAAAATTTAATAGATCCCGCTTGAAATTGTTTTTTTTTTCTTACCTTGCGTGACAACTGTAGTTTATGAAAGAGACATAGTAAATATATTATTATCATGTTGACATTTTTGTCTCATTTAGAGATATCCAGTGCATTATTTTATCAATAGACGTGTTTGCTGTGGTTAACTCCGTAATAAACGAATTCGATTATAAAAACTAGTTTTACAAATAATGTCTAATTTGTACGAATATGCTAAAAAGATAAGCTTTTGTATATTAGTAATTTCTGGTAGTACGAAAATATACAGCAATTTCAAAAATTCATTCACTAATAAAATGCTGCTACTCTTTTCCAGATTAACCTTTACTTTTTGTCTCCGGAAAGTTCAAAGTTTCCCGAGACGCAGACAAAGATGCGGGTAACAACTAGTAATAAATAAGAATACAAGTTTCTTAGCTCGTATTGCCACAGTTTCATCTTCATTTACGGACTTAACTTGGGACTCACGGACATGCACGTAATTTAATCTTAATTTAGTTAAAATTCTCGGATAATGGAACTCTGAAAGGAACGAAACTTTGTACACACTCGTATGTTAAATGCATTATTTAAAATTATAATTGCAACCGACTTATAGGTTTTCTTATTACATAACATAATATATTTTATTGAGATGAAAATGCGTCAGATGTTTGTTTATAACTTTTTCGCATTAATAAATCGGGTTTGAAAATTTCTGAAAAATGTTAACAGGCATCAATGTAAAAAAAAAGTTAAATATAACCTAGCATATTTACGAAAAAAATATACTCTGAACATGACGAACTTATCTTGTTTAACTAAGTGAAATTGGTAACAAATGCAATTAAAGCTAATAAATAATTCAAGTTTTTCAATTGCTGTAAAGTAGCTACTTATAGGTACAATAGAAATTATTAAATTAAAATATGTTTTTGCTGTACCTTTTCTGTCAAAGGTTAAGGTAAAGGTTAAGGGTAAGGTAGGATTATTATGCATATGTAAGATCTCTCATAATTTTTATGTTTTACAACATCGGGTCAGCAATTTTTAATTAAAGAAACAAGACTTTAAATAATCATTTAAGATAAAGGTGAAATTAGGTTTATTTTGATTTAATAACTGTTTAGGAGTATAATAAAAATTCATTGGATCAAACTCCCGCTGCGCTTAGTTACCTACACTTTCCTTTTGCCTTTTCGGAAAAGTTTTATAATTTATTTAATTCACTAATGGTAACTATAAGTTATTAATGGCGAATTAATATTCAACAATACTTATAATAGTCATTCTTTTGAAACTGCTTATTAATTGCTATATTTATTTATCTTATCGTGAAACTGATCTTCAAGCCCTTAGAATTGGCGTAATCGGTCATTTAAATAATTGACGCACACGCATATTAATATAATATATGTATATACGCAGTTATTAAATTAAGATACGTTATGTCCCTCATTTTTAATATGACACTAATTTCTAATGGGCCCCATGAATAAAAATGGGCGTAGGTACAGTCGATGGCATAAATACTCGTATCTATACAGCCATAGTGTCAAATGAGAATGAGCGACGTAAAGCTGTACTAACAGATATTTTTGACGTCTTGGTAACGTATACCGGGTCTGTCCTGTAATATGAGCAAATAATTAAAACATACTTACTCCTCAAACTGAACAACATTAGTTCAGCGACTTTTAAAAATAATTAGTTTTTTATACTTTTATCACACTTTTAAGTTTAATCGAAGAAGCAATGTAAAGCGAAATGCTTGATGTTTGTAGCGCGACAGGTGACGTCAGTTGTGTTCTAGGATGGCGTACTTACTTATGGCGTACATTGATAGCAGTATTTAATTTATATGAAAAAGGAAAATTTAAAGACTCCATTGAAATGATTTTTTTACCAAAACTTAATAATTTCAATGAACCTTTCCTAATAAAAACAATCTAGAAATAGAAATAAAGGCCAACCCACCGATAAATTAGCTGGAGAAATCTTAATGAAATCAACAGTTTTTTGTTGTTTACTTTAATTAAATACGCATCAGTCAATTATACTCCATTCCTCGGCTTCCGACGCGTAATACCAGTAATTGGAATACTATTAACTTTAAATAAATACACTTAATTATTAATGTTATTTCGTTTAGAGGTTTACGACCTTGAGTATTTCAGACCGAATGAATTGTTGACCGAATGTGTTTTGGTTTAATTTCAATGGCTCACAATTTCGAATTACTTATCTTAATGCTTCTCCTTTCTTCCTTTATGATACTAGAAATGCGAAATTAACCCACTCTGTCTCTTTGTTAAGTCTTCACGCATAAACTACTGAACCTTGGTAACAGAAATTTGGACGGAAAATAGTTAGAAGTAGATCCTGGGATAGACATAGGATATATTTTATCCCGGAAAATTGCATAGTTACTGTTGGACAAATGAGGCAGTCTTTACTATTATTACAAATACGTCTATCTGCCTGTTACCACTTCATGCTAAACACTTAAACCAATTTAGATGAAATTTGGTATGCAAATAGTTTGAGATTCCGTGACGGACGGAATTTTTATATTAAATTTAGTTTCGATACCAACATGTAGAGCTGGAAGAGTACACCTTTTGTGTCATGTTGCCTTGAACGGCATAAAAGCTATCATTATCATATACAATTGAACAGTGAGAGAAATAACCATACCTTCAAAGGATACTATTTGAGTGTTTCATTCAAAAACCATTAGTTAATTTTTGTATACCAACAAACACTTTGCGTTAGCGGCCGTCGTTAAAAATGTTTAAAAATCAAACACTTCAAAAAACAGGAAGTCAGAACACACTCGACCATTTTTAATATGGAGATTACGATAATTTGTAGGTTAAAATAACAAAGGCAAAACAATGTGCAATTCATCTGAAATAACAGAAGTGACACGCACAATTAGCTTGTTTAAACAGAACCCGGCTTAACTCGCTAATCCGCAGGGGAAATATTCGAAAATATAAGTGTTTGGGAGAAATTACTTGAAGGCTCCCATTCTTGGTATTGGTATTCATGAAATATTTACTGCTATAGCCTCTACCCGTAGTTCCGTTCGCGAAAACCTAGCATTCAAGATCTAGCAGTCCAATGAGGGTTTTCACAGAGGTGAAATATCGCTAGATGGCGTTAGTACCGTGAGGTCCGTTTGACGTTTGCTCGTGATTGGTTAAATAACTAAATGAGCCAATCGCAAGCGTCAAACGTCAAATGGACCTCACGATGCTAACGCCATCTAGCGATATTTCGCCTCTGTGAAAACCCTTATTGGAACTCTAGGATTTTACTAAACATTCATTCATCATCACAGCTTATATACGTCCCACTACTGGGCACAGGCCTCCTGTCAGAATGAAAAGGCTCAGTGCAGATTGGGAACTTCACACACACAATCAAATTGCTTCACAGGTTTGTGCAGCTTAGTGTTCCTCACGATGTTTTCCATCACCTGCCCATGGCTTTCAAATGTAATTTCGCGCATGAATTCTGAAAAACTCGGAGGTGCGAGTCGGGGGTTGAAACCATGATCCTCTGCTTGAGAAGCCATAGCTCAAACCACTAGGCCACCAATATCCATTAGAATTCCCAAACCTGACGTTGTGATGTAAGTATATTCTACATTTTGCATGAGTATTTGTCATAGAAAACACCCATGATGTTGAACTTTACGTTACTTAACAGATTTTAAGACTACCTGGTAAGTATTATATATTTCACACGAAAACACAAGCCGAAACATGAATGCACAGAAAAACCAGAAAAATAGACCAGCGCTTGGAATCGAACCCAGGTCCTCAGCATTCCGTGCTGCGTGCTATTCCCCTACACCACCACTGGACAAAAACATTCCAGTGCACGGAATGCTGAGGACCTGGGTTCGATTCCCAGCGCTGGTCTATTTTTCTGGTTTTTCTGTGCATTCATGTTTCGGCTTGTGTTTTCGTGTGAAATATATAAACTTTCACGGGATGACCGTAAAAGAAACAAAAATTTGGAGTTAAAATAAAAAATACAAAATGACTCCAAATCGTAATCTTTACCTGGTATTAGACTTAATTTTTTTCCTTTTTAAGTTTTACTAGCTTTTGCCCGCGACTACGTCCCGTCCCGTAAAATTTGTTAATCATTATCCGCGGCTACTATACATTTTTCCGAGATTAAAAACTATCATATGTCCTTCCTCGGGATTCAATCAATTTCAATCTGTATACCTACTTGCCGATTTCTTCTAAATTGGTTCGTAGTAGTATCGGTTAAGACGTGATAAAATAACAAACAAACAGACTTACAAACTTTGCATTTGTAATATTAATGGGATCCAAAGTTTTTTTAAGCGCCATAGCACTTGACGTGTCTCTTTACGATTAATTGCATACCTTTGCCTATAAAAAACAGTGTCGTAAAGTTCGAGTGCGGGAAACGGGCAAATAAAATATACTTGTGTTACGTAAGAATTACGTCAAGAAGTGTTTAAGCTGTCGCAATGGAATACAGACATGATTGACAGAATATTAGTTAAATCTTGATATCATTTTAAAATGAAACATGTAAAGCTTAATGCTTGTTAATGTTCGCAGAATATCCAAAGTCACAGGAATAACGATGTAGAAATTTCAAGAGGTGATACATCGGTGTATTAGAAAGAGTTTCAACCCTAAATATCTTAGTCGAATTTGCGAACAAGCGAACAAGGTAAAGTGCCGGTCGTAAATAGTACGAGTACAAATGTATGTACTCGTATAACTCTTCATTGTAGGTACATAAAACACATAAAATGTGTGTAATTTTGGTTGCAATTGTGCTTAACACTCTTCCTAGCTTCGCTCGTTGTCGTGCCTAATTTTCTGGAACCTAAATTGACACTAAAAGTGACCAATTTGAAGAAAAGAGACATTACGACATTACGGCCGCCTATTGCTTACCTGAGAAAATGTAGAATTCAATGGAATTAAGCAATCGTGTAAACAAAGCAATGTTTCACGATTACTCCGTAGCTACTTACATTTGAACGCCAATCCTGATCATATTCGCATCTCAATGAACCCACCACTGTTTTTAACAATCATTGTATCATTAAATAATTGTGTACCTAAATATGTTTATTTTATAGAATTATTTGGAAGACGAAAATTCGTTATTTTGTCAAATTGACATGATAATTTTTTCCTCACCGAAGTCTGTCTAGTCTCTGGAAATTTAGTGCTGTACCTACTAAATTAATTATTTGATTGAACCAACCTTACCTACCGATAATTATGGCTGGCTCTGCAAATTGGGTAACGTTATAGGTACTGGCAGTTAATAATAAAGAGGTTGCAATGTGTATAATCTCTTTTGCGACTAAATTATCTTGTATGGGGACACCATATTATCCTTTATTTTTCCATTTTCTAGTATGAAGTACCAACTGGATTATTTTGAAAAAATATATATTGTAGGCCTTTATATAAGCAATTACCTAACAAAAAACTGTTGGTGTCGCTCTTCTAGAAAGCAAGAAAAAAAATACTGAAGTTTTATTTCTTACATTTGTCCAAGTTTTTTTTTGGAAAAAAAAAATATTATTTAATTAATATGTGAGTCTCTATATATAAATTACTGTACTAAAAGATTACGTTGGTCGCATTATCCAGAAAAAAATTTTTTTTTATGAAAAGTTAAAAAAAAATCATATCTCAGAAAATAACAAAGATAGGAAGCTGAAACTTACAGGAACTAATACTTGTCATGAGGGCTCTTATTAAAAAAATTACAGTGAACATTTGGTGAAAGGGCCGCTTTTATATGCAAACACGGCTACGCTCTTTGACCATGATTGATTTAATTTTCGGGATTTTTTTTTTAATCCCCGAATTTAAATTCAGCCGCTGGACCTAATAATTTACGTGTCCGAAGCCGCGGGTAAACACTAGTTGGACGATAAAATGGTATTATACTACAAATTATGTAGATTTCTATTTTTTATACATTTTTATTTATTTACTAATATCATATTTACTGTGGAGTTCATTTTTGGACCAAAAAATAGTTTTAACTACTTCACTGTGTCTACTCTCATTTCCCTGTCTTGTGTAAATTTAAAAATGCCTCTTCTAAATTAATAAATATTTTGACTGACCCTTTCAACTATAGAATACTCCATCATAAACTTGGGGACAATATTCGCCAAAAATGTAAGTGAATTATTAATTAGCCATTCTAAATATATGGGATATAGTACTTTTAATTTATTATTTTCACAGAAATATAAAGGGTCGAAGTGTATCCGCAAGGACCCCTAACTTTAAGATAAGATAAGATAACCCGGGGCTACTGTAGCCGGGGGGGGGGGATATTGTATCTGAGCCGCCTAATGGTGTCCATATGACGCCAAGCTCGCCATGTTCATATGTGTTGTGTGAAGACAGTCTTCTGGCGAAAACAACGTAGAATGGCCGAGAAGAACATGGTGTCGTAAGGACGCCATCAGATGGCTCAGATACAATATCCTGCTCAATAGCCTGCCACACCCCGCCATTCTCACTCTTTGCCCCATTGGACAGAAGCTATTTATAAAAAAAAAAAATAAGGCGGTTATAATAAATAAACTTGTATTTTTATTTAGCTACTATTTTATCATAACTATAAACATGCAAATAATAAATTCAAAATAATTATTTACTGCTGATTGAAGTATCTTAAAGAGCATTTACATCACTAGAGCCAACGTCAATCAGTCAGTCAGCCAGTCGTCAGTCAAGTGACAATGTCACTCACCACATTTGTTTACCAGATTGCTTGATTCCATTGAATTGTACTATATAGGTACCTGTGTTTTCTGTACTGCTTATTGTGTTGGTGTGTAATAGTAAAGAGTTATTTCTCAAAAATGTCCGTAAAAGTTGACATTATTCTTTACATATCAGAAGGTAAAGTGCATAGTTTATTTTGCAGGCTCGCTAGCTCGACAATAATGTCGCATACAAATTCCATTATTGTCGAGTCGCAAACTTTTTAAAAAGTTAAAATGGCCATGTTAATGAGTTGGCACAAATCGTATACAGCCAACTTAAATGGCCGGTATCAATTATTTGATGGAACCCTGGACTTTTTTTATTGTGTCTTAAACAGCTTGTGGTGTTTTCGGTTGAAAAATACACCTCAATTTTTTTTTCTGTGAAAAAAGGCGGGAAACCATTAAAAAAATGGATATATTTTCAAGTGAAGGTGAAATGAACTGTGTATAAAATATATCGTTATATAATATAAATTCCAGAAAATGAGTTCAAGTTCAAGCGATGTTGAATGTACACCACCAGAGTTACAAGACGCAGCTAATGTGGCAATAAATAATTTGTTTCCGGCAAAATCCAAAGAAAAGTATTTAAAAGCATATGAAAACTTCATAAAGTGGCGAAATGAAAATTTTTATTCTGATGTAGTTTTTTCCTTCACTATTTTTGAGAAAAGCTATATATTAGTCTCGGCTGGAATAGCAATTGCTGGCTTCGTATTAGTTAAACGGACTCGCTAGCTCGTCCGTTTAATACTCATACTCAGCCAGCAATTGCCTACTTCCCGGTCACGACAATAATCTACTATTGTATTGTGTTGTATTTTGTATTACGGAAATCTTTTTTTTTATTTTGCGTCATGTATGTCTTGTATTTATTCTATTTCTGTTTTTATGGCGTTAAACCGATGTATTTTCTTTTTTTCTCCCTTTCTTTGAAGAAAGAAATATTTGGCCCCTTCATGTGTTGGTTACGTAGGATAGTTTGTACTGGGAACAAGATCTAGCAACATCTATCTCAACTCTCTCATATCAAAGATCAATAGTATTAAGTACCCTACCTACTTGTGCACGCATGTTAGCCGTTAAGAAGTTTTATGTTCTCATAAACATTGTAAGTTAATTGAGAAAAAGACGGATCAAAATAATACACATTGGATCTTGGAAACTTGGTCCAAGTGCTCGACGCGCTAATGCCGATAGATAAAGATACCAGCTATTGGGACAGTGACGAGCACTCGTACGTTTACCTTACGTACCTACGGTTAACAAATTTGATTTGTCGAAAATACAAACTGAGACATGGATGCACAGAAAAACCAAAAAAGAGACCAGCTGAACAGCGGTGGTGTCGGGGTTATAGCACGCAGCACATATTGCTGAGGATCTGGGTTTGATTCCCAGCGCTGGTCTCTTTTTCTGGTTGTTCTATGTATCCATGTCTCAGTTTGTATTTTCGATATGATTTTCACGGGATACCCGTAAAATTAATAAATTTGGAGTTGAAATAAAAAATACAAAAGGACTCCAAACACCAATCAAAATTTGATTTTATCCACAAGCTACCTTAGAATTTATTTATTTGGATAGTTATTTACATCATTCGATAAGCATTCTTATTAACTACTAGTCGTTACCCGCGACTCCGTCCGCTCAGAATTAATTAGTCACTATCCCGCGGGAACTATGCAGTTTTCCGGGATAAAAATTATCCTATGTCCTCCTCCGGGACTCAAACCGTTCATTACGCTCTCGAGCCCGTTAACTGTTTTATTTTTATTTTATTTTATTCGGAAAACCAACAGCTTAAATTAAATAGTACAGGTGGATTACAAAATATGTAACAATAAAGCCAATTAAAGGTTTCCACAGATAATAAATTCATCTACTATCTCCATGGAAATAGCTAATCCATCTTCGCGTGAAAGGAGAGTGAACTACCTACTCGTAATAAAGACAATTTCGTTTCGTATTTTATAAAATACAAATTTATTGAAATATTTTGCAAACTTAACTCATTATAAATTGTTTTGTTCTCGTGGAAAACGGATATTATGCGAGATTGATAAAGCAAAATGTAATGTTTAAACTAGGAAAATTTTGGATTTGGTGGTATATCTTTCTGGCAAAAGTTATGATTGATCACTGAATTTGTTAACGATGTGCTAAGTTTAATGAGAAATCTTTATTAAGGGTTGTAGCGGCTAGGTTTCATTAACAAATATTGTTTCCAGATATTGATTGACAGAAGTAAAGGGGGGGGGGGGGGGGTATACTTTTAAGGTACTATCAAACAAGAATAAAATATACAAAATAATCTACCCAGCATAAAAATACTTACTTACCCAAAATTAAGCACATGCTAAGTCAGTGCAGCAAAGTCACAATAGTATAAATAAGAAATTAGCTCCTCATTTATTTTAATTTTGATTGTTGCGAGACCTAAGAGGCTTTTAAAAATGATAGGTACTAAATCGATAAGTTGTGTGACAAGCACTAAAAAATTATGTCTTTATAACATTAAAAAACTTATTAACTTTTTCTAACCTCCTGTGGCCCAAGCAATTTTTATTTGAAGAATATGAAACTTTACGTCACTTATGAGAGAGTTCGATATCCTTCTTAGACCTTAATATACTTAATTCTTGTACAAAATGTTGGCAACCCTACCCGCTATAAATATCTCTACTCCTCGTATCTCAGCTGTGTATGGAACCCTAAAAATGACACATGAAACTGCATATTAAAGTAATACCGTCCCGGGCGCCTCTCTAGACGTCCATTAAGCATCGCAAATGACAAAATATCAAGTTACAGAATTCTACCTTGACCGTCTCGAGTAAGATTGCAGTTTAGTAAACAAGCTACCTTACCGGCATGGGAATAGGAATGAAACTGTGACAGTAGCTGACTCAGTAAACACTAAACATAACTTATGTTTTGCTCGGCCGTAACCGTGTACATTTATCATATATCGAAGTTTACATAATAATTCACACAATGTTATGTAACTCAGTTTAGGGTTTTGTTTGTTTCACAAACTTGCATGTGTTCTGTGTTGTTAAAGTTATTAATTATTACATTTAAGGGAAAACTACTGCCGAAGCCACAGTAACGATACTTACCAAAACTGTGAAATACGAGTACTTGATGCGAACAAATAAATATTTTTAAGCCCTCCTAAATATGCAAAGTTCATATTTAAGGTTTTACTTATGTAAAACAAGGAATTGGAAATGTTTATTTTTTTTTTGTTTATATCTTTATTTATTTTTTTGCCATTAAACATTAAATATTTGGGTTTTTCTTAAAGAAACCTTTTTGAATACTTGCATTCTTTTACGACTGTTCTTTTAATTTAACAAGTCAATCCGATCATAAAAGTATGTGCGATTTGAAGACAACTGCAATGTTTCTATACAAACACTGCAGTTATAAGAATAAATGACTTTCTACCAAGTTTCATGCAGCGCATTCTTCTTGGCAATGATGGTCTTTCCGAAAACGCTAGTAGTTTAAAAATATGACATGTAAAATAGCCCTTTGCTGCCTACTTGTAGAATAAACGTAAACGTTTTGATTTTGAAGTTGCGATTCCGTAGCTAATAAGACTTACCATCAACCACATTCCCAAGCTTACGTAGCCAATCCTTTATCGTATTACTGGACGAGCTAATAGAGTTACGGCTCTCGGACTCTACTAGACTGTGACAGGGTTTATGTCTTCACTACGACTAGACCTGACGTCCGAGGTAATCTCAGGTACTCAAACAAGAACATTTCACAGGTTTAGGGTTTAATTCACTAAGTATTCCTACTAAGAAAGGCAGGCTTATGAAATATGTATCCTCTCTAATATTTATTTTAAATGCGAGAGTGAGCACATATTATTACTTATTTGCTTATTACGCTTTCACGTTTAAAATGCTCAATCAATTGTGATGAAATTTAGTACGGAGATAGTTCGAAAGCCTAAGAAAATCATAGGATTGATCGCATACGAAGTTGCAGGCAACACCTAGTAAATTATAAGATTTGTTTTGTATCATTTTTCTGTACTAGATTACAAAAAATCGCTTTGTCATGTTTTTTTTATATTAAAATTACCATAATTGATATAAAACCTCAAAGCAGATAGATACCTACAAGATTTTCGTTGATAAGTATGTATGTTTGTTTATTGGCCATTCCTGCATGTAAAACAAAACGTGACCAATTGACAGATTTTTCACAAATAACTCAAGGGTAGGTATATAACTCATCTCATTTTGCATCTAAATTACCGCAGTGTTTGAAGTCAAAAGTCTTTGACCAGTGTGTGTTGCCAGTGATGACATACGGATCCGAGACGTGGGCGCTAACGATGGGCCTCATAAGGAAGCTCAAAGTCACTCAAAGGGTTATGGAGAGGGCTATGCTCGGGGTTTCTCTGCGGGATAGAATCAGAAATGATGATATCCGCAGTAGAACTAAGGTTACTGACATAGCCCGAAGAATTGCGAAACTGAAGTGGCAGTGGGCGGGGCACATTGCACGCAGGAGTGATGGCCGATGGGGTCAGAAGGTTCTCGAATGGCGTCCGCGGACCGGGAGACGAGCTGTCGGTAGGCCTCCAACAAGATGGAGCGACGACCTGGCTAAGATCGCGGGATCGCGGTGGATGCGAAAAGCACAAGACCGGTCTGAGTGGAGAGCCTTGGGGGAGGCCTATGTCCAGCAGTGGACGTCTTTCGGCTGACATGATGAGGTATATAACTCAAAGGCTGTAGAACTTTACAAAAACTTGATGATATCTCAAGAACATCACCTTGAAAATTGTTTGAATATATTTAATCTAACGAAACAAATCCAGTTTTCATACTCCACTAGATTTCCTACTAGTTACGCTGATATATACCATTCAATATTTTTCCTAAGCTTACGTAAGTGTAAGTTTATTTTGTGTGTTGTTATTGGTGTTAATGAACAGAGTATCACTATTATCATGTACCTTTTGTGTTTTATTGTGTGACGTAACAATAACGGTAGCCCAAAGTTCTTACCTAACGATTGTTTGCGTTGATAGGTTTACCAAATTGAAAAGAATATCAAATAGCCCACATTCTATAAACACCGGCGTACAATGGCGTCGTTTCATACCGCATTAGGGTAAGACATGAGCAACTAATGTTTGGATTGACTTTAGGGACGGACGCCTCGATTAAAAAAGTTAAGAGACCTATTTAAGTTCTTAACGATTATCGAGATCTTTAGGATCGAAGTTAAATCAGTTCAGTCAGTGGTTCGGTTGTCGTTCGTTTAAGAGCTAACATCTGGTACAGGCTTGCATGAAATATTAAACCTTTGCGAGAAACAAAGAAAATATCAATTCTAAAAATACTGTGTTGCCTTTCATCATTGTATTTCATTTATTCGTTCATTCTTCGTTTGTGGCACTTGTTAGGTTTTAAATAAAATATTTCGTTGGTGAGTATTTTTACCCGACTGTTGAATGAAGGGTTATGTTTTTCAAGCGTAAGTTCGTACCTGTCTGTTTCTTTGTTCCTTTCTGTAGCCTAAACGGCTGAACGATTTTCAACAAATAAAGTATCATTTGATTATTCATTACTGTCGAACTAACTTAGAGTAGGTAAATAACATTTTCGAGTATATAATAAAGTAGTAAATAAAAAACTTTATTATGAAAATCAAAAACCCGACTGCCTCAAAAAACTTTAAATAAAAACTATAAAAGAAAAAACAAAATTAGTAGGAATTTCTACAGTGGGGACTCATTCCTGAGGATTTTTGAGCTGACTATTTTAAGAAATCACTATCGATATTTTTAGAGATCATCGCCCATCCCTAGAGTCCACCGGACATGCGCTTGCGCCGCGTGTAATGTAGCAGAGCAAACATATTGTACGGTTCATTATGCAACGCCATTACGAGCGTGTGAAGTGATGTGGGATGATTTCGGTGTCAATTAAAACGTCGTAAAAATGTAAAAAAAGTTATAATTTGGATTTGGCGTCCGATATGTTATTTTTGTCTATTATGTTTTGGTGGTTAGGTGCGTCTCGTAGAAACTGTTGCTTTGTGAAATTATTAAAATAGGTAACACTTATTCGAGAATATTAGCAGCATTTAATTTTCACCGATGTTGCGATTGGCTACTAATATATACGCAGCGGCACGAAATTTGGCCCACTCTACATACAAAATTACCTATTACTGCATACATTTGAGGGCCAGATTTTTTGCCACTCAGTATATTTTTTTTATGTCAAAGTCAAAGTCAAAGTCAAAATCTCTTTATTCAATTTAGGCTATGATAAGCACTTATGAATGTCAAAAAATCTACCACCGGTTCGGAAAAAACCTCTGTTGAGAAGAATCCGGCAAGAAACTCAACGAGGTATTTTTTTTTAAAAACAGATTCACAATATTTATAAATGATATCTATGTATTATACATTACAAGTATTTAACACAATTTTATTTTTAACACAGTAGGTTCACTATTTGGAGGGATCGCTAGTGCGGATCGGAATTATTTCCAAATATCCCTGTCCATGATATAATCGTTAACTTTATAATAAGCTTTAGATATTAACGTCTTTTTGACAGTATGTTTATTATGTATTCATTGTAACATGCGACTGTCATAAAATTCTACAGCCATTCATTAAAAAAAATTGACTAAACAAATGAGGTGGTTGAATGAAACGCTCGAATATTCCTTTAAGCTAAAATTTCAAATTTATGACCGTTGTATAATTTTAATGGCAAAAATAACTAGTCATACTACCTAGCAGACAGAGTGTGAGCAAATTAACATAATTACAAAATCATCGAAACAATTAACTTTGCATATATGTGCAAATGATAAATTATCACTCCAACACACTATATCTATCAACATTTTTTATCAATTTTTAACTCAGCGGAGACTTACGCGCTGTTTTTGCCGCAATCATAGTTGTTTCCTTTCGGAAAGTTTACTTCTTCAACAAGAAAAAGCAGCAACAAAGTCACCTATGTCTTGGTTTTAGAAAACGGCAGCGATCCTCTGTCACGGGAGGCCGTCAAGCAAGATTTATTCTTGGTTGGAACAACTCATGCTACCTTGGAGAATTACATTTTTAAACTCGCTATTTCAGTCACTTTCGTTGGAGACGGTGATAGTTGCTGGACGTAACTTGCTACGGC
Source organism: Choristoneura rosaceana (assembly GCA_037349165.1). Lineage (NCBI taxonomy): Eukaryota > Metazoa > Arthropoda > Insecta > Lepidoptera > Tortricidae > Choristoneura > Choristoneura rosaceana. Next base: position 2,207,661 of record JAZBNJ010000033.1, read on the forward strand.
AGGTAGACCGCGAGTTACCTTTAATGAGGTTCCGATATTTCAACGCATTTACACCATGATAACAATAAGAGCAATTTGTAATAATTTGTTGTTACTTGGTGTAAGCTTTATACCAAAAACACCTTTTTCAAGAGTATTATTTTAATTATTATTTTAAGACGCCACTCAATTATTATTTCAATTAAAAACAAACATCTGTTTATATCACTAATTTACAAAAACAATCGATTGATCCCTTTGTCGTCGTTTTCCTGTTTGGACTTATTCTTGTTTCGGCACGTTTCTGTTTGAACGTATTGCGTTTTCGGCACAATTTTGTTTCGGCACATACCGTTTTCGGCATAAATCATTATGTACAACAAATGAAATCAATCCCAGGTATCATTATTTTTTTATTTTCAAGACATACATATTTAGTAGTTATAAGAAAACGGAATATGTCCAATCAGGAATATGACGAAATACCTAGTAATCAATCGCGTTTAAGTGTCAAATTAACGGGGGCGAGCCTAAAATACACGTTTTCTTAGTCATAAAGCCAAAATAGACAGATTGTTCGCCTCAAGAAGCCCCCGTTAGAACTGTTTCCGAGACCCACAAAATAAAAAAATCGCGTACAATAATAGCTCATTCAAAGATATTATTAGACATCGTTGATGATACTGTAATACGAACGTAGTGCCAAAATTATACATAAGAGCCTTAAAATTAAATTGTCTTTGTGTTTATACCAGCCGCGAATTGTCTCTGCTACTTTTTGTAAAGCCTATAGTGATTGAAACTTTAATGTGAGCCACGTCTGACGACTTCAGTGTCAAAAACTTACATTAATACCTACTGAGTCTATTAGCTAATGCGTCTTGGTTTTATGCTTTCGTCGTTAATTTCATTTAGTGCTGTGAATATTTCAAGGGCCTCGGTCGATTCCAATCTCAGCCTGACCAGAATTTTGAATCGGAATGGAAATAATTAGCGCTCTGTATTCTTGTACGGTGTAATTCGGTTATTTCGTTCGTTTGTCGGCAAGCAGTCATCAAATGCTTATTATAATAGCAATTACATTTACTTAAGTATACACAACGTGTCTACTAGCCTATGTTTACGTAACTAATACCCGTAAAACTCTGTGTTTAACCCTTAACCAGGCAACGAGGGTTTTATTGAGTAAAGTTTATGAAATTCAGGAATTAGTTTATAGATAGCAAAAGCAAGTAAAACAGATTTTTTTATTTTTTTTTATTTATTATAAAAGAAAAAAAACCATGTGGTCCCTGTGAGTACCTTGTATGGGCAAGTAAAAAACATGTGGTCCATATGAGTACCTTGCCCAACATTTTGAAGCTTTTGAAGAAATGTGACAGCTTCATTTAGCGGGTGAGATGGTGGTGCAATTGGTGAATATGGTGGTATTGGTGGTATAATTGAAGAAGATGGTGGTGTGATTGAGGTAGATGGTGGTGGAGCAACTGGGAGCGAGGAATCTATGTCAGATAGTGGATTATTTGCTTCATTTTCTAATATTGAAATGTTTGCGTTGCTCAGTGATGAAACTGGACCAGTAGAAATGATATCAGTTGGCAGCGGAGGTGTGTTTCTTCAAAACCTAAGTCCTAAGATTGTATAAGTTGACTTCTTTGATCAGTTCAGTCACAGGATCAAGAGAAAATACGTCGAGTAAGTCATCTTTAGGAATACTTTGCAATTCATCTAGCCTGTGGTTGATATTGTCAAAAAATCTATTTGAAAATCATCATCGTCGGTATCTTCATCTTCTGATGAGACCATTCTTTGTAATATTCATTCGATATCCCTGTCTTTCAGCGGTCGAGGCGGAAAAACAAAAGGCCTCATCAATATACCTCCCGACAAAATTTGAATGCGCATCGGGCAATGATCGTATATGGACCACATAATTCAAATAATCATTACAAGTACAAAAACATTTGTTATGAAACATAAAATGCATTCAGAGAACGTAAAAACTCTCAAATATATGCGCAAAAGCAACAAACAGTACTCATCGAATTTTTATTCCACACTTTCGGCAATTAACTGCACAGTGCGCTACAAAAACAGTCCTTGTTTGCAAAAAGTTTCAAATATCGAATTTTTTATTTTTTTATTTTCTTATGTGCGATCCGTTAACAAGCAAATACTGATCAATCACTAGAAATATTTGTTGTCTATGAGTGTTTGACATATTGTGGTCCTCAGGAACACATTGCTCGATAAAAAAAAATCTAACATAATGTGGTCCTATATAGTACATTGCCTGGTTAAGGGTTAAGAACAGTAGGAACTACGTAATTTTATTTTTATTAGAAATATTAGTATTTCTTACAGACTCCATACCGGGTGCGGCTGTTAATAGAAGAAATAATGAACTCATATCGTATTCCTCCAACTAAACGACATTGATTCCGTTTTTGAAACAAATTAAATGTTATTAATATCTAGGCTGTTGCCCGCGGCTTCGCCCCCGTTGAAATATTTCTAAATTTTCTTCCATAAAAACCTTTTCCTGACTATTAATGAACACAACAAAAAATTATTAGTGAAATCGGTCCAAGCGTTCCCGAGTTTTGCACTTAGCAACACATTTTACGATTTATTTTTATTTAAATAGATTATCAATTCACACCATCCTAGAGCCCAATTGACGTCGCCTGTCACGCTAAAAACACCAAAATGTTGCTTTACATTGCTCCTCTGATCTCAATAAAAGTTTAGTACTGTACTGACCCCACACTTCGTGTATTAAACTTTGTGAATTTATTTTAATCATGAGTAACCTCTTTGGGAAAAATTTTTTGTTTGAAAGTGGATAGCAAGAATGTCAAGAAAAAGAAAAAAAGGAAGAAGGATTGGGTTGTCAAGTGTCATGGAAAGAAAGATGTGCTAACCAAAATTAAATAAAATAAAATGTGAATTCTTTGATAACGCAATGAAAAGGCCTAGAAATCCATATATTAACTTAAAACCAATAATTAAAAATGGAGTACGGAGGTTACAAACGGTTTCAGTGAAAATTAAATAAAATCTAGTTTGACAGTCGTTGTATATTCGCATAGCAAGGTCGCTACATATAGGATTTTAAACTCCGAACAAAACATAACACCCGGAGTTATAAGGAATGGATTACTAGGTCTTATCGTCGTGATAGAAGTGTAAATAGGTGTCCAATAGTGCAAGGCTGTGTGTGCTGGTGACGTGAGTTATTTACAATTGCTTTTGCCCTTTAATATTATGAGTTTCAGCGGACTGAGTGGCTACGGGGAGGATAGTGACAGTTGCTGTCATCATGACGAGAGGAGGAGGAACTGGTTGAAGACTATGAAGATACGCAAGTCTGGATTGATGGCGTGTAAGTTGAAGTTGAATTGAATTAAATAAATGTGATTTTATTGAAATATAAAAATTATGAAAACGAAAGACAAATTACTCGGGATTTGATGGAATAGTAAACATTGCTTATAATTAATTGCTCGAGCTTGCCCCGCGGTTAATACGCCCCAAAAATACATAAAGCTTTGAATTGTGCGGTTCCTACAATAATATTTAATTTCATGCTGGCGTCGACGTCCAACGTGATGGAGATATCCTGGCTGGCTGTGTGGTGTGATGTGCAACGGGACGTGATTGGAGTATTGGCGTGCGGTCCGAGTGCTGAGGGCGGTTCCTGGATGTCCCTAGCTAAGTCCTTCCCTTATCCCAGTAGTTAATGATGTTACGACATAACAGCGTCGGAACAGTGAGGAGTATGTCGGGATCCTACCACTGTTATTGTATTCTGATTTGAGCTAATTATACAATTTGTAGATAGAAGTAAAGTACAGTTGGTCATAATTATATTATGATTTCCACGTAATCTGACATTTGTTGTCACAATGTTATAAATTTGAAAGACCAGCATTTAGACATAATGTCTATGACATTTTGATAGAATGTCTAATAAATTCAAACCGAGATGGAACAGCGACACTCCTGAGATCTCATTTCAAATCGGTCTTTGGTTCTATACGAACGTATACAATAATTTTATAAATAATTTATCCGTGTTCTAAATTTTAAACTTTCAAAATATAAAGAATAAATAACACCAGTCTAAATTCAAAAGACCTAAATTTAAATATTTGAAATTTAGAAGTCAAATTCAAATGATCGAATTGATTCAAATACGGGTCATTACTGTTCTGTTCTGCTGACGTTACGGAGTGTTACGAAGACATTGAATTGTTGAATATTTTTAACGAACATTATCTTCAATTGATTTAAACTATATTACTATTGACGGTACTGAAGTTACCATCGGTGTGTGGATACTATAGCGAAGAACTAATATATTTGTGGCACAAATATAAGACAGTGAGTAATACATTAGTAAAATTAAAATTGAATATCAAAACTGCTTATATATTATAACATGCTAGAAACTCCAAAGTTAATGGAAACGAGATATTAATAATTGACTTCAGCTTATTGTGTAATTGTTTATATTTCCTCAATGTTTCTTCCAAATTGCCCTGCGTATTTGGCCTAACTTTACAAATAAGCTATTTGGACCTAGAACCGGGGTGTATCACGGTCTCTACAATTATCTATACTAAACCTGATTACTTAATTTTGTCACCATTCTAATGATTTTAATAGAAACCCAGATAGCTCGGGAAGGATAGCTATACAATTCTATACTTACTATTGTATCCAGCTGGTGGAGCGAATGGAACTAGTGTGCCACAGATACGAGTACTAATCTAGCTGGCTGGGTATTAATGGTCGGTATTGCGCGCATGGATACTGTACAAAGTACCCTTACAGACTCCACAAACCATTATGATCGATGTTTCACAATGGAGTCTGTAGATTATTCAAAATTGTGTTTGGGGACCGAGGGTCTTCAGATACATGTGGTCACCAGGGGTCAATTCCACCTCTGGCCGCTGAACGTTGCATCCTCTTTGTCGGACTAACCACCCGGCAATACGGACTCTGTCCGATGGGGTTGTTTACTACTCACTTGGCAATAGGGCTAAAGTGGGGTTGCGGTTAAACAAGGTCTAACGACTAATAGTGGCGTTGGGAGTCCTTGTGGGGCATGTGGGGGGGAAGGAGACTTTCTCTCTCTTGGTTGTGGACACAAATTGTGGAACGCGTCGTAATAACACAAACATGATTCCGAGTTGTTCTTCCTGACGCTAGTCTGTTAGAGGTTGGGGGGGGGGGAAGAGGAGACCGTAGGTGTATAGGATAGTCACTCAGGAAAAGGTTAGGGATTAACAAAGCCTGCCTCGGGAGTGACTATGATTTTGTTCTCCACTCATTCATTTGAAGACGAGGTACGCACGTGATTGACATACGACATTAATTCAATCCCCTCACGAGGTGCCGAGGCAGCCCGTGGGGGAGTGACCAGTACGGTGACGAGCTCCACAGGCCCGGGCGGGGAGGGGCCCGGCCTATACGGCATAAATCACCTCTTTTTATATTAATTAAGCGGAAATATAATCAAAAATAGATAGTAACAATAATAATTTCTTATACTAAACGAAATAACTTTTGAGTTTCCTGTATGTATAACCAACGCTTTCTCAAAGAGGTAGTTACTCTACTAAATAGCCCTCTCACTCGGTTCGATCCTAGGTCTACTATAAATTATTATACAACTAAGGGTTCCTACAAACAGACGATGGCCGTAATTATACTTAGATAAAAGTATATAAATAAAAATATAGTGTCTACCCCTATTGGGAACAGTACAAATTGGTGCCGTGACCAGGATCCTGAGTCTCAAGTAGCGGGCTGTTGAGAAAAAAAAAAGAGAAAAAAATTTTTTTTCGAAAAAAAAAAAAAAAAAAAAAATTTTTTTTTGTGGTATTCATAGTTTTGAAATTTCAGGTTTGACATGGCCAATACGCTAAGAAAAGGAAAGGGAACGTTTACCGTTGTGTTAGAGGGTAATATTGGTTGTGGGAAGTCGACCCTATTAGAGTCTCTGCATACCAATAAGATGGTGACCGTTTTACCAGAACCTGTCCAAAGATGGCAAAATGTAAAGGGCGTCAACCTCTTCAAATTAATGGTAGAAGACCCCAAGCGGTGGGCTTATGTATTCCAAAATTATGTGGTGTCGACTCTGCTAGAACATCACACCTTGCGAGTAGAAACGCCAATTAAGATAATAGAAAGGTCAATATTTAGTGCGAGGCATTGTTTTATGAAAATACTACGTGAAAACGTGTTGATACACCCTGTAGAGGCGGAGATATTCGAGAATTGGATCTCGTTTGTCAAGGAAAAGGCTTTAGCTAATGTAGATTTGGGAATTTACGTACGAAGTTCCCCGGAGGTGGTTTTACAAAGAATAAAAACTAGAGGTAGAATAGAGGAAAGTGCTATTACACTTGATTATATAAACCGATTGCACGAAAAACATGAGCATTGGCTAACGGGGAATGCTTGGAAGGACTCTTTCCAAGAGTTACGTATTATAGATGGTGATAGAGGAATAGCGGATGTTGTAAAACAATATATGTCGATAGAAGAAGAAATCAAACAACAATGGTGAATTAAGATCAATCGGGGCTATTAGTAAAGAAAATTTTAATGTATTACAGAAACACAACTATGAGCAAAATGATCCAAGCTGGCAAGGAAATGCGTGCTAAGGCGAAGGCTGCTGGAGCGACACCTGGAATAGTGAAGAAAACAACACCTGCTACTGGGGGTTCGTCTGCGATGGCACTCATGATGCGGAACATGCGTAGGACAATTGGGCAACTGCATTTAAAGGTATCGGAGCTGCAGGGAAAAATGCAGGAAGAACCAGTACGGGATAAGGTTAGAGAAACAATGCCTCAACTCGCAATGTATCCAGTGATAGATGGAAGGTTGGATAAACCCAAATACCCCGGAAGGTACGACGTACATCCAGTTACCTTCATAGAGGACCTATTTTCGTACCTAAGAAGGTTGCCGACTAAAGAACATGTAGTCGACAATATTATCGGGTGCTTAGAAGGAGATGTCAGGCGGTGGGCGAGAATTTATAAGGATCGTTGGGACAACGAGGAAGATTTTAAAGCTGATTTTATGGATACTTATTGGGGAGAGTCTGAACAAAATCAATTAAGACGGAATATAGTGTGTGGGAGAAGAATACTCATAAATCCATGATGGGTTACTTTATTTCACTAGCAGGACAAGCAAAAATGTTGAGTACGCCTCTAATGGAAAATCAATTAGTTAATGATTTAATGCACCATTTCCCTAGAGAAGTACAATATGCCTGGAGGATGAGGAAAGGGGAATCGATAATAGAAGCCACTGAATTCTTAAGAGATTTGGATGACGTGGATAAACAGGACCGTTATGTGGAAGGTGGAAGTTCTAATCAAACCCTACCAGGAATGAAGCGAGGGATGCCTGCGACTGGGAAATCAAATTTTGGAAATAAGAAGCCGAAAATAATCGCTAATTTGGAGATAAACGAAGAAGAAGAGCAGGAGAGGTGTAAAGATAGTGGTAAGAATTTAAACTAATGTTAGCTAGTCCAGATGCTCCGGGATTAGCTTATAAACATAGGGGCAACTATTTTAGGTTTGCGCTACGGCAGATGTTGTCATCGGGATGGGTGCCAGGAGTAGGGTTAGGAAAAAGGGAAAATGGGAAATTATACCCTGTAGTAGCAACAGGCGTGAGGACGAAATTGGATAAATCAGGATTTGGCTTTATCCCCACGGACGTGGAGGATCAGATACCAACCAACTTTGAGGGGCTGTCGAGCTTGTCTCTTAACTTAGCAGGTAGGCCGGTAGTAGTAGAACCCATGCAGAATTTTGTCACAGCGTCGTTATTTGATGAAGAGGTTTCTTTTGAGGAAATAGGGCATAAAATCAAAGCTGAAATTTGGTTAGAGATTTTAGGGAATAAAATACGTTGTCTAATAGATACGGGGAGTGAAGTTAGTTGTATTTCTGAGGAATTATTTGAATGGTTACAGTCGAGAGGAGATGTACAACTACCCTCATTGCCGGTAAAGCCTATACAAATAAGAGGGGCGGTAGGGCAGAAGAGTTTAAAAATACAGCAATTATGTTCCATAGAAATAAAAATTCAGGAGGTAATTTTCGATACGGGACTGTTAGTTGTTCCTAGGTTGACTGTACCGGTAATTTTAGGGTTCGACTGGCTGTTGTCATACAAAGCTATTATTACATTACAAGATCCTAGATCACTAATTTTGGAAATGAAGGGGGGAAGAATTACCGTGCCTTTCATTGAGGAAGACCAAAGAATTGCAGCCATTAGGTCATTACAGTTGGAAAACGATGGTGAGGCTAACCACGAAGTATGCGAGGTAGATTTTTTAGACAGAATTAAAGCGGGTATAGAATTGACCGTTGACATGAGGAAATCATTGAAGCAGATTTTAGAGGCCCATAGGATAGTGTTCACCAAGCGAATTGGTAGGGCAAATTGTTATACTCATCACATTAGTATGCATGAGCATGTCCCGAGAATTAATCGGTCTTATCCCATCCCTTATGCATACCGATCCAAGGTAGAAGATAAATTACAGGAAATGGTAGATATGGGTATTATTTCGAGAGGTTCAACACCGTATAGTAGTCCACTCACATTTACTTCCAAAACTGATGGGACTATTCGAATATTATTAGATGCCAGGGAAATTAACAAATATATGGTAGCGGAATCAGAGGCTCCTCCAATGCAGATAGATATTCTAAATGCATTTCACGGGGTTAAGTACATAACTATTATAGATTTGAATAATGCTTATTTTCAAATCCCGATTTCAGAAACAAGTAGACAGTATACAGGTTTCACTGTTAATGGGAAGTCTTATATGTATAATGTATTGCCACAGGGATTGAAAACGTCAGTTGGAAGTTTTAGCCGGGCTATGGATGTAATATTAGGTCCGAGTGTTAGAAGTTTCTGTGTAAATTATTTAGATGATCTAGCTATACTAACCGACGGTCAGTGGGAGGATCATTTGGAACAAATAGATCTGGTATTAGAACGGTTGGAAAGAGCGGGATTAACATGTAATTTAGAAAAGTGTAAATTTGCATGTCAGGAAGTTAAGATGTTAGGTCACATTGTATCTACCGAGGGAATTCGAACGGACCCAGCTAAGGTCGAGTCAATTCAAAAGTTCCCTACCCCGAAAAAGGTGAAACATGTTAGGGCATTCTTAGGTTTATGTAATTATTATCGGAGGTTTATTCCAAATTATAGTAGTCTAATAGTTCCCCTGACGAAATTATTGAAGAAAGGGCAAAGTTGGTATTGGGATGAGGAGTTAGATAAGGCGTTTTGGAATTTGAAACAAGAATTTTCGACTACCATCCTTTTGTCTCATCCAGACGTGAGTAAACCTTACTATTTGCAAACTGATAGTTCAGGAGTAGGTATTGCGGGGGTATTGTATCAGTACGATGAAAAAGGAGAACTACGAATTTTAAGCTTTTGTAGTAGATCATTAAGGGGTTCGGAATTAAGATGGACTGTTACTGAGCAAGAGTTTTGGGCCATAATTTATGGAATAAAGAAATTTGAGACATACTTGCGGGGAGCCGAGTTAATTATTAGGACAGATCACAAGGCGTTAGTGTTTGTTAAGAACATTAGGTTATACAACAGTCGGATCACTAGGTGGATATTATATTTAGAACAATTTAACTATACTGTAGAACATGTCAAGGGGACGGAGAACATAGGGGTAGACATTTTATCTAGATTTCCGAATGATGGGGAGATACAGGAGGGGAAATTGTGGTATCCGAGTATAATGTACATGGGAGTGCAAGAAAATAAAGAATTACAGGATAAATTAGGGGAAATGGCCCAACTACAAGATAGGGATAATGTGATAAGGGGCATAAAAAATAGGCTGTCGAATCCAGGACTAGAGGGAGTAAATGATCGGTTAGCGCGGATAGCAAGCCGTTGTATCACAGAGAATGGAATTCTTTATTTCAATAGGCTGGATAGTCCAAACAGAGTATTGTATTTACCAGAAATTTTACAGGCGGAGGTATGTAGGCAGGTTCACTTAGAATTGGGGCACTTAGGAGTTTATAAAATGATAAAATATTTACAGGACAGATTCTACTGGCTAAAGATGAGGGAAACAATCAGAGATTTTGTTAGGAGTTGTCATCTTTGTCAATTGTCAAAGGTAGACAATATTAAGTATGTAGGTACTTGTAAGTCAATTATATCCGAGAATCCAGGTGACTTAGTGATGGCGGACCTCTATGGGCCGTTGCCGATATCGAGAGGAGGAATTTCGCATATATTTGTCATACAAGATTCTTTCACTAAATATATAAAACTATATGGGTTGAAGGCGGCAACAGCAAGAGCAGTGGTGTCTAGGATGCGAGATTTTGCATTAACAATAAAACCAAAGAAGGTTATGACAGATCGAGGGAGGCAATTTATAGGGGATGTATGGAGATTAGGATTGCGCGGTATTGGTGTTAAGACAATATATACTTCTATTAGAAACCCGAGACCTAATACTGCAGAAGTGGTGAATAAACAGTTAGGAAAGTTTTTCAGAATTTATTGTCATGAACAACATAGGAGCTGGGGATGTTGGTTGAAAAAGATTGAGGAGTTGTACAATAATACTCTCCACTTGAGTACGGGTTTCACCCCTAATGAGGTCCTTAGCGGGAATTCGACGCAACTTTCAATAGACCGATCTTTAATAAATTTTACGAAAAATAAGAGCGTTAATGAAATACGTGAACAAGTTAGGGTAAATTTACGTAGTGCTAGTAAGAAACGTCAGGATAGATTCAACAAGAGTCACAACTTGATTCAATACCAAATAGGGGACTTGGTTAAAGTCCGTAGACTAAATAAATCTGACTCGTTGAGTGGAAGGATTAAGAAATTTGAATTGATATACGATGGACCCTATATAGTTGCAGATAGGTACTATGAGAATGTATATGTACTCGTGCACCCAGAAACACTAGTAGAAAAGGGGTTGTTTAATGCTGTACACTTGGCACGATATTATGTCTAGTGGGAAGTCTTACATTAGAGGTTTATAGTGACTTGTTGTCAGTTTTGTGTTGACATGTGAATAGGGAACTTGCTTATAGTTGTGAAAGGGATAAATAATTTCAAGAACAATATTGAGTTGTAAAATATTGTAATAATTTTAGATTATTATTAAGGTGGTTTAGAATGCGGATAAAATTGGATGTATTGATTTGTAGAATTATTAAACGTTACTGAAAATATTTTGGTGTTTGATTGTAATTAGAAGTTAGTTATAGGGAAGTATAGTTTGGGGGGGGAGGTAGATGGGGGTGAGGTAATTGAATAGCTACTGACAGTTGAATGAATGATCATTAGGGACAGGGAAATTAACGTGTTATGAGTTGGGACAGAATAGATAATGAGCTAAGTATACAGGGTGTGTGTAACTGAGGTATGGACGAAATATACAGGGTGTGGAAATGTGATTGCGCTTAAAATAAATTAACTTTATGAATATTATATGATAAGTATAGAATTAAATCTCGATTTAAAAGAATGAAATAGAGATTTAAGGGGGGGGATTGTACTGACCCCACACTTCGTGTATTAAACTTTGTGAATTTATTTTAATCATGAGTAACCTCTTTGGGAAAAATTTTTTGTTTGAAAGTGGATAGCAAGAATGTCAAGAAAAAGAAAAAAAGGAAGAAGGATTGGGTTGTCAAGTGTCATGGAAAGAAAGATGTGCTAACCAAAATTAAATAAAATAAAATGTGAATTCTTTGATAACGCAATGAAAAGGCCTAGAAATCCATATATTAACTTAAAACCAATAATTAAAAATGGAGTACGGAGGTTACAAACGGTTTCAGTGAAAATTAAATAAAATCTAGTTTGACAGTCGTTGTATATTCGCATAGCAAGGTCGCTACATATAGGATTTTAAACTCCGAACAAAACATAACACCCGGAGTTATAAGGAATGGATTACTAGGTCTTATCGTCGTGATAGAAGTGTAAATAGGTGTCCAATAGTGCAAGGCTGTGTGTGCTGGTGACGTGAGTTATTTACAATTGCTTTTGCCCTTTAATATTATGAGTTTCAGCGGACTGAGTGGCTACGGGGAGGATAGTGACAGTTGCTGTCATCATGACGAGAGGAGGAGGAACTGGTTGAAGACTATGAAGATACGCAAGTCTGGATTGATGGCGTGTAAGTTGAAGTTGAATTGAATTAAATAAATGTGATTTTATTGAAATATAAAAATTATGAAAACGAAAGACAAATTACTCGGGATTTGATGGAATAGTAAACATTGCTTATAATTAATTGCTCGAGCTTGCCCCGCGGTTAATACGCCCCAAAAATACATAAAGCTTTGAATTGTGCGGTTCCTACAATAATATTTAATTTCATGCTGGCGTCGACGTCCAACGTGATGGAGATATCCTGGCTGGCTGTGTGGTGTGATGTGCAACGGGACGTGATTGGAGTATTGGCGTGCGGTCCGAGTGCTGAGGGCGGTTCCTGGATGTCCCTAGCTAAGTCCTTCCCTTATCCCAGTAGTTAATGATGTTACGACATAACAGCGTCGGAACAGTGAGGAGTATGTCGGGATCCTACCACTGTTATTGTATTCTGATTTGAGCTAATTATACAATTTGTAGATAGAAGTAAAGTACAGTTGGTCATAATTATATTATGATTTCCACGTAATCTGACATTTGTTGTCACAATGTTATAAATTTGAAAGACCAGCATTTAGACATAATGTCTATGACATTTTGATAGAATGTCTAATAAATTCAAACCGAGATGGAACAGCGACACTCCTGAGATCTCATTTCAAATCGGTCTTTGGTTCTATACGAACGTATACAATAATTTTATAAATAATTTATCCGTGTTCTAAATTTTAAACTTTCAAAATATAAAGAATAAATAACACCAGTCTAAATTCAAAAGACCTAAATTTAAATATTTGAAATTTAGAAGTCAAATTCAAATGATCGAATTGATTCAAATACGGGTCATTACTGTTCTGTTCTGCTGACGTTACGGAGTGTTACGAAGACATTGAATTGTTGAATATTTTTAACGAACATTATCTTCAATTGATTTAAACTATATTACTATTGACGGTACTGAAGTTACCATCGGTGTGTGGATACTATAGCGAAGAACTAATATATTTGTGGCACAAATATAAGACAGTGAGTAATACATTAGTAAAATTAAAATTGAATATCAAAACTGCTTATATATTATAACATGCTAGAAACTCCAAAGTTAATGGAAACGAGATATTAATAATTGACTTCAGCTTATTGTGTAATTGTTTATATTTCCTCAATGTTTCTTCCAAATTGCCCTGCGTATTTGGCCTAACTTTACAAATAAGCTATTTGGACCTAGAACCGGGGTGTATCACGGTCTCTACAATTATCTATACTAAACCTGATTACTTAATTTTGTCACCATTCTAATGATTTTAATAGAAACCCAGATAGCTCGGGAAGGATAGCTATACAATTCTATACTTACTATTGTATCCAGCTGGTGGAGCGAATGGAACTAGTGTGCCACAGATACGAGTACTAATCTAGCTGGCTGGGTATTAATGGTCGGTATTGCGCGCATGGATACTGTACAAAGTACCCTTACAGACTCCACAAACCATTATGATCGATGTTTCACAATGGAGTCTGTAGATTATTCAAAATTGTGTTTGGGGACCGAGGGTCTTCAGATACATGTGGTCACCAGGGGTCAATTCCACCTCTGGCCGCTGAACGTTGCATCCTCTTTGTCGGACTAACCACCCGGCAATACGGACTCTGTCCGATGGGGTTGTTTACTACTCACTTGGCAATAGGGCTAAAGTGGGGTTGCGGTTAAACAAGGTCTAACGACTAATAGTGGCGTTGGGAGTCCTTGTGGGGCATGTGGGGGGGAAGGAGACTTTCTCTCTCTTGGTTGTGGACACAAATTGTGGAACGCGTCGTAATAACACAAACATGATTCCGAGTTGTTCTTCCTGACGCTAGTCTGTTAGAGGTTGGGGGGGGGGGAAGAGGAGACCGTAGGTGTATAGGATAGTCACTCAGGAAAAGGTTAGGGATTAACAAAGCCTGCCTCGGGAGTGACTATGATTTTGTTCTCCACTCATTCATTTGAAGACGAGGTACGCACGTGATTGACATACGACATTAATTCAATCCCCTCACGAGGTGCCGAGGCAGCCCGTGGGGGAGTGACCAGTACGGTGACGAGCTCCACAGGCCCGGGCGGGGAGGGGCCCGGCCTATACGGCATAAATCACCTCTTTTTATATTAATTAAGCGGAAATATAATCAAAAATAGATAGTAACAATAATAATTTCTTATACTAAACGAAATAACTTTTGAGTTTCCTGTATGTATAACCAACGCTTTCTCAAAGAGGTAGTTACTCTACTAAATAGCCCTCTCACTCGGTTCGATCCTAGGTCTACTATAAATTATTATACAACTAAGGGTTCCTACAAACAGACGATGGCCGTAATTATACTTAGATAAAAGTATATAAATAAAAATATAGTGTCTACCCCTATTGGGAACAGTACAGTACCTAGAATTAAAAAAAAAATTGAAACTCTCTAAACTAAAAATATCTTTTAGTTTGACGAATAGTAGGTAGGTACGTATCTAGAATGTCGTCAAAAGTAGAATCTTGTTCCAATGTTAATTCTGAATTTATTTGTTTTATCTCGCTTGCTTGGTTTATTACCTTGATTTTTGACATTTTCGTGAATAAGTCTGAAACATAAGAAGATTGAAGGCTGATGGACGCATACAGTGTTCTTAGGTCCTGCCACTACTGCACCTCAAATTACAACCAAATCCCTTGCGGGGGCCACTCTTGTTAGCTTAGCCTGCTGGACCCTTTGATGTAAGTAAGACATAAAAAGTAATGACCATTTGCATTTACGTAAACTCGGAAAAAATACTATTTCAAATATATTCCACATGAAATAAATCGTTTTGAGCAAAAAAAAAAATAAAACTGTTTATTATAAACCAGAATACCATTACAGAGTTTCATAATTACTTAATTAATAATCTTTATAGCCTACACTACATATAAAATTTTGATCTTTGTTCAGAATAAATTCACTTATTACGTAATTAATTTTGCTATTAATTTATAACAGACAAAATTCCCTTCGGACATAATTAATTTACAACGAAAATAAATTTTCTGTTATATTTTTCAGCACAACTACATTTTGACAAAATTCAAAATAGCCAATTTAATGTTGACGATTTTCCAATTGTAAATGCCTGTAAGTCTTAGGTCAGAGATATTGAGAGTCCATGTTGGAGTACAAAAAGTTTGTCCATTTCGAAACTAACACGGTTGGTCATTGCGGACGTGAGGCCCGTGTCGATTTTATGAAAAAAGCCGCGTCTTGAATATAGATATGTTTTTCGTTTCCGATATCCTCCCCCCTCCCTAAATGTTTGATACGTGACTCAAATATCACTTTAAAGGAAAATGTGAACACACAAGACAATAATAGATTTTCATACAGTTTCTACATCGTAACGGCACGGGTGACGTAACATTATGAAACAGAAATATGAGAGGGTATAAACTTTACTCCTGATATGTGTCATCAAATGTGACAGGCATGTCAAAGGAGAAGGTCAGATTTTAGGACAGTTGAAATGGTGTACGCCTTAATAATTATTTTGTGTTTCCATAATTATATCTATTAATTTCAATGTCATTGTTAAAGCGATAGTTTTAGTACCAAATTAAAATTTCAAAATTATTTTTAAATGGTTTTAAATGATAAACTAACGGGATTTATGGGGCTGAAGCCTGAAATAGGCGTTTCTGTTTTATAAAATTTCCTTATGTTTTACTTACATACGAGTACGTTACACTAGAGGTATAAGTAATTAGGTATTGTGTTTATTTTGTTACAGATACGAATCATATTCCGAGGAGTTGCTTTCATTAACAGAGATGGCTGTTTAATATTTAAAGTAAGTTCTTCAAACATATTTTACTCGTGATTTCTATACTTAGATGATCAACATTTCTGCGAATCCCGTAATTATTGTTCAAGGGAGAATCGACAAAGGATTAGAATTACGCTGTCCCACGCGTACGTCTGAGTTTTAAACTAATTTCAAATCATCACCCACTCGTTTAATCATACTCGTTATAAGTTGTAATGGTTCGTCAAATAATCGTAATTACGAAATTCGTTTGCTAGAGCTCTCAAGTGATTACATACGTGTATGAAAAGTAAACGATAAAAAAATTACGATGACTCGTCAAAATTGGTTCGTCAATACATAATCCATTACATGTGTGGTCGACTTAAAAAATTGGATTGAGTTTCCCATCACGTATTCCAGTTAAATTATTATTGAAATGTCATTTACTCGTTGCTGTGCCTCTACAAAGAAAGTATTGCTATCGGGAGCTCTACTTTTTTAAATTACGAGTAGATTAGGTATTACATTATTAATTCCCAGACTAATACATCCCTTTTGCTGTGTTTAAGGTTGCATATTGTTAAGCTTATGGGTTGTAGACATGTATATTTTATTTTAATTTCTAGTATCTAGTAACAGACCTGAGGCCGTATTGCCTAACGTTTTTGACGCTCGCGATCGCAATCATATGACAGTTTTTGTATGCGAAATCTGTCATTTGATTGCGATCGCGAGCATCAGATACGTTAGGCAATACGGCCTCTGCTTAGGCTTATGAGAACGGAAGCGATAGTATGCCCTCGTAAAAAGTGACACGTAAAAGAGCCTTTTGCGGTCTACTTACATAATAAACGTTTTGTTTTTTTAGTACCGTTTATACTAAAATTATTCTGATAAAAATATTAAACATCTGACATAAAAGCCAGGTTGGTTACACCGACAGTAAATATGACAGAGCCAGAATAAAGCTGCACATTCAGCGGACAACGGAGAACGGAAACGGAAAAGTTCACCGAACGTGTAGGTATAAGGTACGGATCATGTGACAAAATACCTATATATTTGTGATCTAAAACGGTATCCTTACATTTCGCCAAAAATTTTTTTACAAATATTTCCTTTCACAAATTCTTCATTTGGCCAAATGCATTTTATTCCGAAACTGCGAACAGTCAGGATTTATTTCAAGACAAAATTGTGTAGAACCTTGTTAGTTGTATAAAAATCCTGAACCATTCACAGTTTCAGAATATTTAAAAATGCATTTGGCCTTAGTGACCCCATACAGGGTACGATTCGTCTGTACGATCGATCTGAAGAAAATCGTGACGATTGATCGTAAAGAGCCATGCACTGTCGGTTCTTCGTTTCGATCGGTCTGAAGTGACGGATCGTACAGACGAATCGTACCGTGTACGAGGCCCTTTTATATCTTTAACGCCACGGTCAGCCAAAGACGACAAAAAAAAACGGAAAATCGCTCCATGCGCCACGTAATGTCGAACCGGTGGCACGATTTTCAGCTATCGCGTTTTGCCGACCGTGGCACTCAAAAGGTTAAGATACAATACGCCTGATCTAGGTACGCTACACTTAATCATACAAGTTATATACATTGAGCCATTTTGTGTGCATGTATATAAGGTAGATATGGCAATACGCGCAATCCATCTTCACACGTCTTTTAAAGCGTAGGGAGCTTTCCATGTTTCCATGGTCGTTATCCTTCATGTCTTCCCCCCGTGGCTACGGTCATCGAATTTTTATGAGCTCTTTTAAATATTTTGGGAAAGGCCTACTTGCTGCGCCATGTATTATTGGTAAATAAATATTTTTGTTGAGATCTGCAGTGGTTTATTTATATAATATTATTTACAAAAATATGTGTTATTATTAATACGATCGGCTAGGTCAGAGGTCGGAGGCCAAAGGGTGCAGTGTAGTCAACACACATAAAAGGAGAATTGCTTTTTTTAATTACGTTCCAGTACAGTGGTAATTCATTTATTTCCGTATTCAGGTTTTCGCGAAAGTCAAGCAGATTATCACTATCGACATTATCAGCCGTAGGAAGTCCACTGTTGGACATAGTCCTCCCACCCCGCATAGACCTCCAGTTGTTGCTTCGGCTTAAACCAGGTCATCCGTCCATCTCATCAGTGGACGTCCTACGCCGTGCTTATCCGCGGTCTCCATTCGAAAACTTTTCGACCCCAACAGCCATCCTGTTCTCCGTAAAAAAGACATTATAACGTAACTCAACGAAACTCGTACTATATTTCCAGCGCCCTCTAAATGATGTAGTTCATTAAATGTTTCTAATTTGGGGCAGAGGTAGAAGCTATTATGGTTTACTTGGAATTTCATGTACATATTAATGGATATAAGCATGTGTTTATAGTATGTACATGTTAAATATTGACGTTCACGTTACTTACAGCTTACAGGCTTATTTAACTTTTATAACACGTTTTATAACTATATTCCCATGTATTCGATACTTACGCAAATAAATAAATTATTATTATTAAGCTACTTAATTGATTTGAAAGGCCGCACAATAAAAACGGGATTCCTGTTTAAAGCAATATTATATATTTCTGCATAATCACATGCAAATCGTCTGCCGGTGGGTCGAGTGGATTTCTACATAAAGATGGACTGATAAAATTACAAAACAGCCTATATTCGCATGCTCAACAGGTTATAAATGTGAATCTAAAGTATTGATGTTTAGAAAGTGTCAGATTATCTATTTCATATTTAATCGTAAGCAAAGTTCTGTTTTGTGCTATGGTAGCCTAATATTTTTAACCGAGTAGGTACTGCCTTTTTGCAACGCAACGTTTGGCAACCTATTTCATTTCGCAAACTCTAAAACTGTAAATATTTTAGGATTTATTTCAGGGCCATCGTGTAGAACCTTTTAGGTTAGGTTAGGTTACTTTTATAAAAATCCAAAGATATTTACAGTTTCAGAAATATTTAACAGTTGCGAGATGAAAAGTTGCGAAATGAAACAGGTTGCCAAACGTTTCGCCGAAACATTAGTAAACTACATATTTTAACTTATGGCTGAGATGATGCGAAGATGAATATGAAAGTTTTGAGTTGAAAGAAGAATCGGATATAAGTTACATTACATCGTGAGGCTGTAAAGTGAACAAGTTCGAAGTGGCCAATTCAGCTGCGCAATGTACTGCAACTTGCGCGTTTTTTCTCGTAAGATTATCTTGATAAAAGGCGAGATGAAAGGTATCGACCGCACGCAGAATATCTGTATATTTTCACAAAATAAATACTAGACACGATTTTCCCCACGTTTTTTTAATCAATTGAGTTTACCTCGTACAAATTCAGCCACATTTATATTCAAATTTGTTTTGTACCGTCCAAACAATATACATGTTCTGTACAAAGTTACATAGAAATAAATATCATTCGACGACCGCATTTTATGCTTTATTTTACTGAACTATTATTCTTCTCATAGCGCAGGACACATGCCTCCCCTCTGATTGAGAGAGCTTGAGTTGTGGTCAGACGCGGGCCTAGTGCTGATCGGGAGAATTACAAGCACTATTGCTTTGTACGTGTATGTAGATTACTTTATGATGTTTCCGTTCATTGTAAAGCTCGTGGTAAATATCAAATGTTATTTCGTACATGAGCCAAGAAAAATTCAGATCCGGTTTCTGTTCTAGCTTAGGCAGATTTTCTGCCGAAACCAAAACTCAGATTTAAAGCCGAATATTTAAATAAATAAATAAATAAAGCCAAAATTCGGCCAAACACTAGTAAAAGGTTATCGCGGCTTTTTTGCTTCAGGTTCTTTGCAATAATAATTTTTAACTGAGTAGGCATGCTTTTGGGAAATATCGCTGAGTCAGTTGGTGACTGGTAGAGATTCTAATGGTTGATTAAAGTTTGCTCACTATTGTTGTCCTAAACGCTGACGTCATAGAGTTAGCATAGCATGACGATACTTAGAGACAAAGTACTTAAGAACTTTATAATTTTGGCCTCGGGGACTCTAGTGCTGGCGGTTACCTCGCGCAAAGAATAGGGATAGCTATTCAAAGAGGTAATGCGGCCTGCATTCTAGGGTCCATGCCAGCGACATCTCTTGACGACGAGTTTGCCTTATAAAATAATGATAAGTACGTATTAAGTTAGTTAATAATTATACATTAATAATATTGTAAATCTGTTTAAAAAATATTCTATATTGTTATAAATAAACTTTACCTACAATTACCTATTGTCGATGGATAGCTTTAATAAAATACATTCCACTAATATTATAAATGCGAAAGTTTGTAAGCCTGTTTGTTTATTTGTTTGTATACAGATAGTTCGAATTCGGGAAACAGCTAGTATAATAATCGCTAAATAGAAACATAAAATTTATCAGACTTAATTCTTGAGGATCATAGAGATGCGCCAAAAAATAATTTTCCTTAATTTTCGCTAGTCTAAAGCCTAAACTTTGTCTCTGCAAGTAATAAAAAAAAAGCCTAGGTCCCCATCCAGCGGTAATTCAGGCAAATTCTTTCTTATTATAAATGCGAAAGATTGTTAGTATTTGTGTGCTAATTTTTAGAACTGTTGAAGGAACTGTCTTATGCCTTGACTCAATGGCAAAAGCTAGATTTTAAAAAGTAACAAAAATAAGGATAAACCGGTTACTCTGAAACCTTTTTTGTAATAGGTAGTTTTATATTTTGAGTCGAGTGACGTTAATTACAAGACATTAAAACAAATTTCTTGTAATGTAAAGTTATGTTACGACTGCTCTACAGTCACAAACTTTAATTGTTCTATCGATTGCTCAGCGATTACTTTCTCCATTTTAATACCATAATTGCGTAATAATACAGAAAAAGGCTATTAACGTGCCATGTCAAATGTCAATGTTCGTGCTATCACAAAATCAAACAATCATTGTGATGTATGGCTATTCTTGATCAACTAACTCAACCCAGTCCTGTCGTTTAAGATTCACCAAATTTTCAACTGTGTATCTTTGAAACAAAGTTCAATTTAGTTACGTTTGAAAACCAACTTGAGTCAATCGTGAACAGAAAATATTCTGTTCTGGCGCTACCCCGCAGTGATCGTCGTTTCTTTTTTTTGTACCAAAAAATACAACATTCGTATCGGTCCTATTGATATGTACCGCCTGTCCGACTGTCACTTACGACCCTAGGGAATAACGTAACTTATACGGCAGTAAAAGAAAAAACGGAAACATAAAAAATCCATCCCCTTATATTTTATAGCGTATCCACACTCCGCCAACGACGTACGAACTTCAGAGCCAAGCTAGTTAGAACTAACAGAATATATTTTAAAAGATGTACCTAAAAAAAATGCCAGTCAACTGTTTAAGAACATCTAAGTAAGATAACGCAATTCAATACTTTTTACTACCTTACTATAATAGGTGAGGCCTATATGCCTGTAGTGAGGTGTATGTAATATGTATTCTTCATTGACAGCCAGAACTCACGGCTTAGATTATACTGATACCTTGTGCGTCTAAATAATCCCACCATCTCCTTCTTGGTCTATTTCATCATTGTTGGCCGATTTCCAGCAGCCACCGCGATTTCCAGCCGAGTCTCACTTAGGTTTAACTTAGTATTTTTTCCATCAACGAAGCGTGATTACAAAAACTTAAGACTTATGATTTTCGGCCAGAAATCCTGTTTGCGCACTGAAAGCTAGATATTTCTATATTTTTTTACAAAATTAGCTGTGTTAATGGCATAGGCACGGAATCAATTAAGAAACTAATCCAATTCGGAAAGTACGCTTTTGAGCGTTTACTACGAGTATACTACCTTTTATTTACTTTACGTAAACCATTTGAAGAAACTTAACCGTCTCCCTTTTTCTAAGTCTATTTCTCTCGTCCGTGCCACAACGTTTTATGTGCTATTTTTAGGACAAGAAACTGAAACCTTAACAGAACTATTATTAAGTTTACTTTAGTGTTTACTTGAGAAGTAACAGAAAACCTCTTTTTAAATGTTAGGGTTAAGGTTTTAGTGTCCCATTGCGGAGCACCGACTATTCACTTTTCGGTCCTGCTGAAGTACTATTCAAGTATTCACTCTCGGGCACATCAAAGAGGCGTAGGCAAGTACAGTTAAATGGGCAAACGGCAAACCTTGAAGGTAGCGGTTCTCTTCGAAAGTATCGGTCCAAGTTTGATTTTGTATAAGGGTGAACTTTATTTATTGGAATTTCCTTAGTGCTTTTTATACATAGAGTTTACGGAAAATTAGTTTTTTTTTGTGATAGCGGCGTAATTCTTTAAGTTATATTATTAAACTGTATCATACTTAATACGATTTTTTTTTATCAAAAAATGCAAAGTATATATGTATTTGTGCCTTTGATTCATATCGACCAATGTAAGTAAACAATCGTCCATTTAAATTATAAAATACTGAAACTACTTACAAGGGTAAATGTAGAGATCAGTCTTGTACATACAACTATCTGCTGAAATTTTGGGGATTAATATTTTAAACAAATGAAGAGAGAAAAAAAATTGCTATAATTCGCCACAAGAAAAAACAGTCCTATAATACTATATATTAAACAATTAATTAAACAATGCCTGCGGCTCTAATATACACGGCAAATTCACAGAGACCAAAGCACGACGCACTATGTCAACTAAACAATAAACTGTTTAATGTTTAATGTTTATTGTTCTGTGTCCGCTTTTGTAATGTGTATTAATGTTGTTTTAATGTAAATAATTTAGTATGTATTTTCTTTGTATTTTGAGTATTTCTGTTTTTCTTTTTTCTTATCTCTGCAGCACGTAATTGTAATTCTATGTCTATCCTCTATTATAATACATTGTCTTCTCGTAATAAGGTTAGCTGGAAGAGATCCCTTCTTAGGGATAAGCTCGCCTTTGTTCTCCTCTCTGTGTTTACATATTTTTATTTTTATGTGCAATAAAGAGTTTACATACATACATACAATTAATTTAACAATTAATTTTAATTATTAAGTAATTAAACAATTAATTTGTGTTATAACATGTTTAAATTTAATACGTACCTATTTATTTAGGTACTTCGCAAAAGTACGAACTTAATTATTTATATTCAGGCCGTTAAACAAGTCCTAAATAAAGACAACGATAATGTTGCTGATGAAAATATTCAAATTTTACCGTTGGACATTTAAGATAACTTTCCAAAACGGTTATAATATAAAGAAATACCACTCAGAGCCGGCTTCCATTTTGGCTAAAAGTCACCACTCTTTAGTAAGTAGGTAGCTGTAGTACCGACTAATGTTTTTCTTTCTCAAACGGATTAAGCCGCCCTAATCCGCCGTAATAGGGGCCACTTAGTTTGTTCAGGAAATATTAGTAAAGCAAAAATGCTTTTTCGAGGCTCTAATTTTTAGAAAATATCAAACGATTATTTTATGATTTCTTCTCACGTAACAATACTCCCGGAATACAAAAACCCTGATTGCATGTTGCTATACAGCCGAGACGATAAGATAATTTGTATAATTTTCATTCTGCATGATGGCATCCCGTTGAATAAAAGATTAATTTAATTCGACATAAAAAATCTGGAGTAAAAAATGTTAAACTAGTCTTGATGATTTTATTTGGGAGGAAGGCAGTGCTCCCGCCGAGTCGAGCGTAGGGCAAACTGCCTCTTTTCTCCAAGCATTTCGGTTCTGTCTTGCAGCATTGGGATGTGTGTGATATTCTACACATTCACACTCGTTCAACTATTCCTAAATCTCGAGTTTTTTTTTAACAGATGTACTATTATTAAGCCCTTGGCATCCATGAGTGCTATGCTGACCCATGCTGCTGAGCTTTATTATTTTGGATATATAATTAATTTAAAAATATAATTATATGGACACATTTCCGTCATACATATACGTACACATACATGTACATATATTTTGGATATTATTTTAACATTCTTAAAATTCTTGGATTAATCTACAATTTGTGCTTTATAAAGTACATTCGCCCGTTATTCTTGGTGTTAATTTGTTCTTTATAAAGTACACAAAGACTCAAATGGATAGAGTTCGAGTCCCCAATATTTTGTTGAACGACAACAAACAACGACATTAATAGTGATAGGTAAGTTAAAGACATTAAAGTTAGGTAACTTGAACTACTGAAGTATCGCACGTCGCAAACCCTCGTCAGTTTACGGGTTTTCTGTCTTTGAGAGATTCACTCAATGCCCGGCGGCAGCACAATTAAGATCTATTCTTACTTGTTTGTCAGTAATAAACAATAATTGTCAAAAAAATGCCTGTAAAATGTAGCTTCGCTCGCTCGGCTCGTGCTTGTTTTGGTCACAGTTGAAACTAACACGTTCCTCCTCGCTGCGCTCGCCGTCGTTGCACCTGACTACCCAAGTAGCATGACAAGCTGTATAGAAGCTGTATATCGGTTCCTGTTTATACTTAACGCTGTTTAATTAGGCTGTATAAAGGCTGTATAAGCGCTTATACAGCCGTTATAAGTGCAAAAAGGGCCCAAATTATTCAGCTTTTAGCGTTATAAGAGCTGTATAAGAGCTGAATAAGAGAATAAAAGCTGTATAAGAGCTGTTATTCGGTGTAATTGGAAACTATAACACTACAGATAGTGTCTTACCAGCCTCTTGTAAGAATAATAGCTGTATAAGAGCTGTTATTCGGTGTAATTGGAAACTATAACACTACAGATAGTGTCTTAACAGCCTCTTGTAAGAATAAAAGTTCTAAATAGGTTTTAAAAGATAATTTCAGAAGAATAAAAAATATTTGTTGTGGATTTAAGACACGAGTGCTACTTATAATTGAGGGCTGAGCGTGCGCAGAGAGCTGTACTGAAAGTCATGTTCTTCAAAAGGCGGGATTACCCAACCGTCCAGCTTTACTCGGAATCCCAAATACTCACAGTAAGGCAAACCTTCATCCTTCAAGCTATTTTGCGTCACCATTCCATTTTGCCATTAGATGAGTCTCTCCTCATGCGTCGTCATGGTCACACGGTATCCAAAGCCAGGCCGTGCCACACAGCTTTTGCTCGTAGACAAACAATCTCTTTGAGTTCAAAACTTTATAATAAAATTAACAAATTAATCCCTATCTACAAATTAAATAAATACGAAGTTAAAGTTAAGGTTAAGAAATGGTTGCATGGTCTGTCATATCATGACACGGAGAATCTTCTCCTTACAGTTTCCTAACGTCATAATCCTACTTGATTTCCTGTTTATTTTTCTTTCCCTGGGTTTTATTTATGGCAACAATTTGCGTTGTTATACGGTTGAGTCTCTGGTTATTGTATACTTTTTTGTTCTTAATTTTGTTATTACTTATTAAAACCTTTTTTATTTCTGTTTTATTGTATAAATTCTGTTATCAGGAATAATGTTTGATCGTTATCTCTGAGTATGTGTACAAATATCGCCGAAGCCGGAGATACTCAAACTCAGGCCCTCAAGACACAGGTCTATACCTAGTTTGGGGGTCAGAATATTCGACCATTCCCGCGACTTTTCTGTACAAACTATCCATACTCATTGATTGTTTTTTGCCTCATGTTGATTGTACAATAAATCATTTTTTATTTTATTTTTTTTATTTTTATAAGCTGATAATGGCGAAATCTTTTTTAATCGTATTAGAAAAAATAATATCAAAGAATTATCAACGCGGTTTGTGATGTTGGTGAATGTGCATTTTACATGCAAATTCATATTTATTGTGAAGCAGTGTGTGTTTTTTAACCAAATATTCACGCGCCACCAAGAATATTGAAAATAACAATAAAAGAAGACAAATAAGCAAAGTTAAAGAGTTTTGTTTTATAGGTTATAAAATCAAAGAGTTTTAAATAGAGGCAAGGAGGACACAGTCATCATTATTTTAGCTAATAATCACGATACGACCTTAGTTATGGCCAAATATTGTCAAGTATTCCTTTAATTATCTTTTCAAATGTTCTTTGTTTAATAGAAAATGGCGACAATTTTTTTAACAGCCTTAAGAATATTTGGAGAGACTTATAGTCTCAGTAGCTGTACTACGGAATAAATGGAATCTATTATACAGCTTTTGGTTTTTAATCAGTTTTATATTAGAATATTTTTATTCTTTATGCTGTATTTCGGTTCCTAACACATCAACTATAATTCTCCTTAGAGATAGGTATTAAGATATGAAAAACCCTGCAGAGGTCAAAGCGGATTAATTTGCAGTGGCGTAGTATGCAGGCAATATAGGTATATGATTAAAAATAGCGTATACTCCGAGGGTTTCCATTTACTATATAAATTTGGAAAAATTCGGATGCCAACCGAAAGGCTAAAAACACTGTTTAGTTAGCCTTTCGGTTGGCATCCGCCATTTTTAAAAATATAGTACTTAGTGGCGCGGCCATTTAAAAAAAAATCCGTTGAGTGGTCATGACACCCGCGGAGATTTCAAGATTTATTTCGAGATTTTATCCCTATCCCGTGGGAATATTGGGATAAAAAGTAGCCTATGTATTATTCCAGGGTATATAATACCTGTATGCTAAATTTCATGGAAATCCGTTTAGTAGTTTTTGCGTGAAAGAGTAACGAACATACACCCAAACAAACATCCATCCATACAAACTTTCGCGTTTATAATATTAAATATATCAATAATATTAGTAGGAAGGAAGTAGGATACTTATCACCAAAAAAAAAAATATTTGTAGAAAAAACACTGATTTAATTCGTAAAATATTAATTTATTTACGGTACAAAGTATAATACGAGGTTTTTAAAAATACCAGCGCACAGCAGCAGTGAAACTTGAGTAAATGACAGAACAAAATTTCTTCCGTAGTGTTGTCGCGGCCGTTAATGATTGGCATCCTTGTCTATTTAAGAACACATTTTTCAAGAATGAGCAAGCTAGACATGGGGGATAAATAACATCACGGTGACAATGTCACCGTGACTCGCCGTCAGGAGCTGTCACTGTGACTTTTCACAAAAGAACAACGTTACAAAATCACATCCGTTCCTACAGTTCCTAGCGCCTAGCGCAGTCTCCGTTACTTTGGCGCGATTTAATTTGACCGGTGGCGCCATCTCTTGGCATGGCAAACTTCAGCATCAGGTTCCAAAGATTTGTCTAAATCCACACACAATTTGTCACAATCACTATGTTTATTTTCACTGTTTAATATTTCTACTGCTACGGAACCTTCGTTGGATGTCGATGGAACTGACACTGGATTATTCGTTGTCTGATTTTCACTGTTTAATATTTCTACTGCCACGGAACCTTCGTTGGATCTCGATGGAACTGACACTGGATTATTCGTTGTCTGATTTATTGGTGTACTATGGTTTTCTGATGTGTCGTAGTTTTTTATATTTAAAAATTCGTTATTAATGCGTCTTTTGACTGCACGAGACAATTTCCTTTTTTTCCACATTATTACAGCTGCAGTAGCGATTAACAACAAAATTTCCAAGCAGGGCGGCAGAAATTTAAGCACATGCGCAAAAACCGTTTCGTAACTGTCAGTAATACAGACTAAAGCTGTACTATAGCTGTAATTTATTTTTTTAGTTCTTAAATGTCTTCCTAGACAGAAGTTATAAAACTACTGTACTTATAAGAGTGTAAAATTACGCGATAAGAATTAGTTTTACAACGGAGTTGGCATATACTCTTGTAAAGAAATAAGTGTCAGATTATACTATAATAACACTTAGAGCTGAAATAAGTAAGTAATTACATGCAAAATACAGCCTTTATACAGCTTTAAAGATAAAAGTAGCTTGCGGTATCCCACTATACTTAAAGTGTTATAGTAGAGTTTTAATATTCTATTAAAACACCATAAGCTAACGCGGATTCCTTAATAATGCTTTTATACAGCTTGAGCTGTATAATAACTGGTAAACCGCTCTTATAAAGACTAAATCTTTTTGTAACTCTCTTGTAAGTCTCCTAAAGAACTTTAAGTTCTAAATGCGCTGGTTTATTGATGTTCACGACACTTAATTGCTGCTTGGGCTAGCTACCCAAGAATCAGTTGTAATCAAATTGCCCAACGATCATGTAGCATTATTCATAATGCCCGGACAATGTGATAAATAATAGAGTTTAGATATTTATTATCACTGCCCGGTATAGCTTGTCACTTTCATAATGCCCGGGCCATTTATGCCCTTATTAATCACTTTGTCCATAACAGTACTATCTCGATAGGTGACGACAACTTACCACTACTATCATGGTCATCATCAGCTTATAGCAGTCCACTGCTGACCTCCGCCAATTAGCGCCATTATGCCCTGTCCTCACACCCACAGCGTATTACCGCCGCCATAATATAACTACAATGTTTTAGACTAGAGATTGATGTATAGACATCACTATAATAATATTGTAAATCTGTATCTGTATTGTAAATATACCTCTTTGAGTTTCTTGCCGGATTCTTCTCAACCGAATCGGAATAGATTTTTTTTGACATTCATAAGCGCTTGTTATAGCCTAAATTGAATAAAGATATTTTGACTTTGACTTTGACTCGATATTTAGTTACACCAGCATACCCGCAATTCGTCAGGCGTCTCGTGATCATGGCCGAAACGGTGCCGAAATATCGAGCTTCTCTAAAATCAAGGTACGCGGAGCCAAACCCGAATTTAAATCATCCATACAAATATTATAAATGCGAAAGTGTGTCTGTATGTTTGTCCGTCTTTCACGCCGTAACGGAGCAACGGATCGACGTGATTTTTGGCATAGAGATAGTTTATGGGCCCGAGAGTGACATAGGCTACTTTTTATCGCGGAAAATACACAGTTCCCGAGGGAACAGCGCCATAACCGAATACCACGCGGGCGGAGCCGCGGGCAATAGCTAGTAAAATAATATAACTAGTGACTGCACTAGTTATATTATCAAGAGTATTATTAGTTATTAGCGTTTGTAATCAAGATGTTACACTAATTGTTGAATTACCACTTCAGCCCTAGTCCGCCCTGTTTTAAGCGCACGAATGAGTTCATTTTGACTGAATAATCACAGAGAAATTTCTATCCCACCGGAGGCATAAATCCTGCAACAGACTTTAACCACTCGGAATGGAAATAAAGAGTCCTCTCATCAAGCCTTTTGCCTGGAAAAGGCCGACAAACGGAAGGTTGACGGAAAGTTGGAAATTGTATCTCGTAGGTACTCATAAGTACGAAAAACTGGAATCTCGATGTCATTAAAGTTGATTTTATGTTAAATTTATATTAAGGGTTATTATATTAAGGGTCTGTTTCGCCATCCATTGATTACCGTTAACCAACGGTTAAATGTGATGCCGTCTCCGTCTATTCGAACAAAATAAATAGAGACGGCAGCACACCTAACCGCCATTTAACACTAATCAATGGATGGTGAAACAGCCCCTAATTATTATATTTAACTTTCTTTTGTTTATAATAAATAAAATTTAAATTACTAACCTATATTTTCCCATTTATACTCATTTATAATTTTTTAATCTCACCAAAAAAGGTTGATGTCCGTTTTTTCGCCTGCCGTAGGAACAAAGTTTATACCTACGAGTTTTTTTTTACTCTAATATACGG
The DNA here is from genome assembly GCA_037349165.1 of Choristoneura rosaceana. NCBI lineage: Eukaryota > Metazoa > Arthropoda > Insecta > Lepidoptera > Tortricidae > Choristoneura > Choristoneura rosaceana. The sequence continues at coordinate 2,237,326 of JAZBNJ010000033.1, forward strand.
TACCCTAATGTTCTCGGTATTATGTAAATCAAATCTTCATGAACCTATTTTTCATAATCGCGGAATTTTAATTAAATATGGAGGTTATTTTTTTAGGCTCCACCAATTGTTTAATTGTAGCCAGAAGTCTTTCGGCGAACAAAAGCCCATTCAACAGTTATATCCACACAACAATGTTGACTCACAGCCCTAGTCGGTAAAGAAAACTTTGAATAAAAATATCCTTTTACTGTGTTTCGTGTACAATTATATTCCGTTTGATAACGATATTGTTAAAGTCGACCCCGTATACAATATTGGGTTCATTAATATAAAACCAAGTTTGCACTGGCTGCAGCGCAAATTTTTGGTCTTCCTTTTTTTAAAGTAAAGAAAGAGAGGGCTTGTGCTTTAGTTCTTAAGTTGGTTATGCACGACGCGGATGGGGAATTTCACACATCTAATAAAATCACTTCGCAGGTGTAGGTACATTTTTTTTCACGTTTTAAATAAATAAAAAGATATTTATTGCCACATTAAAAAAAATACAATGAAACTGAAACACTAAAAATAAAACGTAACGTAAATTTAGAACTACACAATGTCCAAAAAAGAAGAAAAAATAATAATAAAACATATAAAAATAAAAACAACAAACACGTTACAGATATTACATGTTACAGATATATGTGGCAATAGGCTCAGGCTCAGTATTTACATACCTACTGATGCTGGACAACGAAGCCGGCGGCGCTGAGGGGCTACTACGAAATTCGAAAATCGAAGTTCGTGTCGCACCGTCCCTTTCACTTGCGTATTAAATGACATAAGCGTAAGCGGGACGGCAACATCCGAAGTTCGAGTTTTGGACTTCGTAGTATACGGCCCAATTTTTGGCTTGCGCCCGTCTCACGGCACGTTTTACACAGTAAGTAATAAGGGAAGGGTAACACACGCAAAATTAATTATTAAAAAAAAAACATTATAAGAGAAATAGCAATTATAACACGTAAGGGAGCTTCAAAAAGAAGAAAAAGGGGAGATCTGGCAATTATTTTCTAAAAGCTGGCAGTTACATTCCTAGCGGGTTCTTGTGGATTTTTCGGGGTAGCATCCGTTTCCATCTAGGTTCCAATTTGCACTGAAATTAGCATCCTCCTAATTTTTTATTTCAACCTGGGAAAGAAATTTTCCTTTATCAAATTTCTTTTAAATTAATATTACCTATCGTCTACGCGTTTCCTTTTTCGCATAGATAGAAGGAACTGTGGTAGATAGAAGCACGTAAAATTGACGTCTCTAAGTTTGTAGTTTACGTCGATTGAACATTTACAATCAAACCAAACAGGAGCGATTCCATGTAATAATGACTTTAATTAGTTTGTATGTGTGCACGGATTCTGGAGCCATGATCTTAATTATCCTTGATTGCTATTTGTATACACGGTATGTTCAAATGTAATGCTATATCTTCGCAAACTTGCAATGTTACGCGTTATGTTAGTTTAGAACTACTATAAAATTGAATTGACTCTACAAACTGTTCAGGCACTTGAATCGCGTTCTGAATACGTACAATGTTATAAATTCAATACTGTTTCTATGTAACTGTACGTTATAAATGTTATAATCATAATGATACGTCATCCTCAACTTTCATTCGTTTTGAAAAAGAACAAAGACTGACAATTACAAAATTGGAAACAAACTTTATCTTATGTCAATTGTGTTATCATATCAATCCAAAACAAGCACTGGTTAGACATGTACATTAGAGTTATAAAACTAAAAAAATAAGCCTATTTACTCACAATTGTATAGGTAAGTCAGGAACAGATCGACAAGTTGAGATTTTTTTTTATTCGACTGGATGGCAAACGAGCAAGTAGGTCTCCTGATGGTAAGAGATCACCACCGCCCATAAACATCTGCAACACCTCTGCAACACCATGGACGTAAAGTGATTTATTTCTGAAATAGTAATTTCTTCAGAGTTTATATTAAACTAACCTAACCTAACCTACTGCATTATATATGATGACATTTAAAAAAATCCTGAAAACAGCACGGTTCTATATATTTTATTTCAAACGTTGGTATAGCAAGTGAAATTCGGGCAAGTAAAGGTAAACGAAGTAACAATGTCCCTTCTCCAGATGTAGGTAAGTACTCATTGAAATCAGTTCCATCTGGCGTGATCAAACAAACTTTCAGATTTATAAACCTATACTAATTAATATTACAAACGTAGAATTTTGTATACTCCTTCACGCAAAAAGTATAGGCTACAGTTGTTTTAGTGCAACGTCAATCCCTACTATAATATTATAAATGTGAGTAACTCTGTCCGTTTGCCTGTCTGTCTGTTATGCTTTCACGTCGAAACTGCTGAACCGATTTTGATGAAATTTGGTATAGAGATAGTTTAAGCCCCAAGGATTAACATAGGATACTTTTTACTCCGGTAGAGGGCGCCACCGCGCGATAACCTAGGTCCGCGCAGACGAAGTCGCGGGCATACCTAAGCTAGTGGAGACATAACTTTTGTGCATGCCCACGGGTTTTTTGCAGATGTATTCGCGGTCAACAGCTAGTATTACCATAAAGTAATAGAAAATATTATGGATATTTGGGTACAAAATATTACTGCAAAGCCTACCTGACAGGGACTTCAATAGGGTATACCTATGTGTAGACCGGTATCCGACGTTTTGGTGAAAGGCCTATTCAATCCATTCACATTAAACCCTGTAAATGAAACATTCGTACAGATATTCCAATTTCACTCAATTGGTACTTGAGACGGTGTCGAACTTTAATTGAATCAAAGATTGCATTACCCTGGCACCAAGTCATTGGCCGATAAACATTGACAGGGTCAAAAATAGAAACAAACTCAATGCCCCGATTTATGTAAAGCAGGCCATTAGCCTATACACTAGACCTACCAACTTCTTCACTATCATCTTGGCCTATAAATATACTCCCACTGTTGGGCACATGGCTCTTTTAAAGCTGGGTTCACATTTGTATCATTTTTCCGATCACGATCACACGTATCGTATCGTATCTAAGTATGATCGCTCACTTTGGGCCTTTGGGTACAAAGTAGATAATATAACAGGTGTCTTTCGTTTACGTCTTAAGCAAAATTAAAAAACTTAAAAATATGAAACAAGACCAGTAATCCAGACTAGAACTCTGTTAAACAACTTAAATTTTAACAGTCAGGGCCCATTCAAAATCGTAACCACCATGAGCATATCGAAAATTCCCTCCTTGTTTAACTTTAAATTACTTAACAGAGTTCTAGACAGCTGGGCTTGTTTTTTTCCCAAAGGTTCCTTCGAACAGTCAGGTAAAAAGCTAATGGTGTCCGTATGTCAACCTGGATCCTGTAACAAAGGGACTCCTAGCACAGGATCCAGAGCCGTAGACTCTTGTTTATAAGTTTTTTATGCAATAAATTATTTTTCATTTTTTTTATGTTACGATACTTATTTCTTACCTTTAAACTCACATGCCCTCTAAAATAAATCAACTAGGTATTCTTTTCAATGGTTTCTCGCCTAATTCATTACGTAAACTTATCAGCAAATCGCACGAGCCGTACACGAGCCTTTGAAGATTGCTCGGCATGTCAGAACTATTCACGGACATCTTGACCTAAGTCCGTCGTAGACTTAGAGCTCTAAGTTAAGCGGAGGTGCCATGCTCTCTTTTTTCTATAAAAACAAACCGTTAACTTTATATGTGCGGGCAAATATTCGAGCGTTTTGACCGTGCGGTCAAGAAAGACAAGTCACAAGAATTTTAATCACGCTGAATTCAGTATCGGTGTTGTTTTAATTTTTTAATAAAAAAACAACACTGGGCATAACCCTTTTTAATAACGCCTGCGAAGACACCAATGACAAAAAAACACTGAATATTCGCCCAGCGCTGCGCGGGCAGCGTGCCCATACGAAATGTCTTTAGGTATGTCTTTGGTGTCTCTATGCACGTAAGGACAAAAATGTCAATACCAAATTGTAAAACAATTATTTGTTGCTGTCAAAATGTCGTTGTTTTTTGCTAATTCACTGTATCGATTTCTGGGGTTCAGCCAAGAAATTTGTATGTTATCGAGAACTACCTAGAACACCACGCATGTTATCACACTTTACACAGATTTTTATCAAACAAAATACTTAAATGAAGACTACGATGTTCTGGGAATCTTGGTGCGAACTTAATACAACCCCGGAGTTTCAAATCAACTACCAAATCTAATGGTTAACGCGAACGAAGACACAGGTAAAGACTGTATCTAGGTGATAGTATTGTACGAATTACCTACTACAAAATATACCTGCACAAATCACTATACTACCTACAATTTTTCACTATACTACTGACAATGGAACTATCTCAGAAGTATACTCTTTCAGATAAAAAAAATCTATTCACAATTAATGAACCTTCGTAAAATTCATGGCATTACATTTGAAACTTACCACGAGCTTTATGGTGACGGAAAACATCGTGAGGAAACCTGCACACACCTGTAAAGTAACTCAATGGTATGTGTAAAGTTCCCAATTCACACTGGGCCCGCGTGGAAACTACGGCCCAAGCCCTGTTATTCTGAGAGGAGGCCTGTGCCCAGCAGTGGGACGTAAATAGACCGGAATGATGATGATGAACCTTCGTAAAGTAGCGCCTATAGTTAGTCTTACGCCCGCTAGGTAGCATTTACTTTTGGCAGAAAGGTAAGCCCGTCGTTGGCATCTCCGGTTGGCTTAATGTTCTATCGCAGGCCGTAACGCGACCGCGACCACAGTGCCTTGCCCTTTCCGATTGAATTTGGAAACTATGCTCGTTGCGGTTCGTATTTGATTTCGACAGTTTGCTAGTTTAAAACCAGCTCTTTGCCAATTTTGTAGCATTTATTTATTTACCGTGTCTATGGGCATAAAACCAACGGAATTGAAATGAAAAAGTGTTTGTTTTTTATAACTTGAAGAATCTACACAGGAACACGGGTCTCCATACTTTGTTCGGCATCCTTTGATGAGACGCAAAAAAGTCTTGCCGTTTTATTGGTGAAACACCCAACAACGTCGAGGTAAACTTTACTCGTTTAGTAAAGACAAAGAGTGAAGTCCCGAGTGTTGAAATAGTTACCCAGAAGTGTTTTATAAGGGCCTGCACACGTCGTTTTTTTTACCTAAATTACGCGTCCTTCAAAAGAGATTCAGTAACTTTTGTATTAGCTTTTTGTCCGCGTACACGAAACGGGCGTCTCAAAAAAGTACGCCGTGTACGCCCTAAGGTTAATTAGGTACAAAGCGTAGACGGCTAATGTATAATTCACAGATTTAGATATAGGCAATCAAGCATTGTCCCATAATAACATGTGGTAGAAACCTACGGTCGCGGTTGTCCGCATTTCCGAGAGACTGCTTAACACCAGTACCTAACCAATCCTTCGTATCCCTTTCATATTGCGTAAGTTTGACAAGGACCAACGATTGCCTCGAACTCAACAACTTCAAGTAGGAAAATACCTGCGAATCGCTTTAATGCAACGTATTTTATCGAAGTGGTTAGCCAACTGTATTTACCGTGTTTTACCAACACTTGTAAGTACTAGCGTATGTAAAACGTGTCCCTCTTGTTCATACTCGCATCTCTTTGAAAACTCATAGTACAAAATAATATTTACTACGAAGGGCCCATAACCTTTTTTGCGGTGCTGTTTTTTTTTTCTGCGCCCGAAGAAGGTTCCACTTACTCTTCTCACATTTTTAACTTACATTTACAAAAAAGTTTTTTTTTATGTTATATCATTCAATCATCATGTAACCTTACATGCACGCAGTATTCTAAATTCTTGTCTTATGTTCCTAAACTACTGATGAATATTTTAAATTTAAATTAATCCCAGTTAAAGAAAAGGACATGTTTATATTTCATATGCCTATCCATCTATGCTTCCATAAATAGCAACACGTTGACCTTTTGTTCAGCATAATTGAAATATCGCACACCTAGATCAAAACAGTATTAACTCAAAATTGGTGTACTTTTAGTTAATAGTATATTCGACATCTACAGATGATGCCGCGTCAGCCAATAAAACAGAACCAAAAATATTCCGAAAACTCGCCGATAGGTGGCTTTGTAAGACCCTTTTGCACGCGGTGGTGCCTCACCCCGCCACCCGCAAGACAGTAGTATCGTTAGTTGCTGACCGAACACAACGCTAAGTGTACCTAGCACTTTGATTTAAAACTGATGTATTTCGAGTTAAGACTGTTTTGTTGACTGATTAGTGTAATTATTTAAGTATTATTTCGAGTTGTTACAGTTTTGATGAGTTACCGGTGCACGACTGATGGACAATAATTGTTCAAATTAGAGTTAACACTGTTTTGATGACCTAGGCTAGATATTTCTCTATGATTATTTTTGGTTCTATCTGTTTTCATGGTTTTAATTATTGCTTTTGAATTGCGTCGCTTTTGTTGAATGAAAATTTATTCTCAATTATAATTTGAACTAACACAGATGGATGACTCTTTTAAGTTTCATAAAACGCAGTAATTTATGTAGAAACTGTTTTTAAATGTCACTTGTGTTATTATTTGCTAGGCATGTTTGAGATTAATCATTTTTGAGTTAATACGCTTTTTATGGTTAATAATTTAAATACTAAACTTCTTTTAGAAATATGAAAGGACGGGGCCGTACCTATATTCGTGCAAATGGTTAAAGAAAAAGAAAGTGTTAACTCTAATATGCCGTCTCATGGCGAAGAGTTTCAAATGGAAAATAGCTTTTCAAGGGAAGATTTACCGTTGTTGACCGGTCAATTGGAATAAAATTCATCACCTGAGGGCCATTTTTCTGTTTCAAATAAACCAATGCCACAGTCAATTGAGATCCAACAACCTGATTATTATATTTCACCAATACGAAGTGACGACAGTGGCATCATTGATAATGATGAATTTGTTTTCATTAGCCTTGTAAAAGTTTATGACAATCAATAATATCTAGTGTAAAATTCATTATTTTCATTTTAACCTCATAAAACGTTCCAAATATCAATAAAACTACTCTCTTAATGAATGGTTTACTAACATTTTTATTGCATCAAAATCGAATTAATTCAAAAAGTAGTATAAAAAACAGTTCCAACTAAAAATAATTACGGAAATCAAATACACTTAATTCTAAAAAACTGTAACAACTAAAAAACGGTATTTAATTTATCTTTTACATGATTTTAAATTTTAAATTATGAACACATCAACTTACAAACTCAGTTTGCTTTACAAAATTCAACAAATAAGCTTCTATCGTGTATAGTTTTCTCAAATCAACATTTTTGCCATTTCTGAAAAAAGCGATTTTTTGAGTTAATACTGTTTTAATCTAGGTGTGCGATATAATCTACTTAGGAAAGACGCTTGCCTATACAAACTACGCAATCAAACACATGCTTGTATATCTTGCGAAATAAATTATTTTATACACAGCAATTCCAAAAAAGTATTCCGCAAGCAAATAAACGGAAAAGATGTTAGTTCTCACTCTAACTTACTGTCCAATGCTGAGCCTCTTGCTCTGCTTGCTTGAAGGTTTGAGCTTATGCGCTCAGCTCAGATTGATAAGTAGGTATCTTAAATTCATTCTCAACATGCTCAACGTCCAAAGAAAAGTTCATCTGCACATCCATTTTTTTACAAACTCACCAACGCCGAAAAGTGAAGTAGGCAAATGCCGTAGTGTTTGACATACTAATACAAAAACCGGCCAAGAGCGTGTCGGACACGCCCAAAATAGGGTTCCGGAGCCATTACGAAAAAATTAAGTAATATTTTTCTAAGGATTTCGTGCTTTATACGGAATCTTCGAAGTATAGGTATATTTTATACCTTACGCTGCTATTTACTCATAAACTACTAATAATTCTCAAGCAAACTTAGCCGCTATAGTTTTCCTTGGAAGTTTAATATACTGACTACCATCCTGAATTTTTTCAAATTTTTCCACCCACCGGTTTAGATTTTAGAGGGGGGGGGGACGCTCGATTTTAATGAAAATTTGCTCTTTAAAGTTGAATATTTCGCAAACAAATGGCTGAATCGAAAAATCGTTTTAGCAAACCCCTAATGGTTTTAAAATACCTATCCAACGATACCCCACACTATAGGGTTGGATGAGAAAAAAAAAATCACCGCCACTTTACGTCTATGGGAGGTACCCTAAAAAAAATTGTTTTTGAATTTTTAATTGTACTGTTTTGTCGGCATAGTTTACTTATATATTCGTGCAAAATTACAGCTTTTTAGCATTGATAGTCTCTGAGCAAAGCCGCGGACGGACAGACAGACAGACAGACAGACAGACAGACAGACAGACAGACGGACAGACAGACAGACAGACAGACATGGCGAAACTATAAGGGTTCCGTTTTTGCCATTTTGGCTCCGGAACCCTAAAAATAGATGCTACCCTGCTGCCGTCTCTATTTTTTATTTTTTTATTAGCCTGTTAAAGTGTCCCACTGCTGGGCAAAGGCCTCCCCTTCTTTCCGCCACTCGTCCCTATCGAGAGCTGCTCCTGCCACTCTATTTGATATGCGTCTAAGTCATCTCACCATCTCCTCTTCGTTCTGCCTGTGTTACGATGGCCATCCGACGGAACTCAATCGGTAGTAATTTGGGCCGTCACTATTGATAATGACATAAGATGGCAGCTACTGGTACAATGACTAGCACTCGGACGTCTACCTTACCTCCTACGCATTGATTCTCAATATGGATGATAAAACTTCGAATTTTACGTGTTTTTTTTTCATCTCAACGTTGTAAGGGTAAGCGCTAACAGTCTCGGCTTGTATTTTAATGACTCGCTACGTTTAATCCTATATCGGGTAGGTAATCCGCTGCTGTAAGCTTTAACGTTTAACAACAACAATAAAACTTATCTAAATACTCCCACAGACTAAATTCCCATGTATGAAGTACAAATTGCTACCATTTGGCAAACTTAAAAAAGTTTTTATTGTGATTAAATGTACAAAACCTGTGGATCCTGTTCAGAGGTCAAGGTATAATGCTAACGACTTCGACGGTGCGGTACCGAAATTGATATTCGGAAATACCGATATGGTATCTTCTAAAACCGGTTCAATATAGGCAACGTTTTAGGATTATCGCGAATTTAAAATGAGTGGATCCGAACCCGGGCTCGCACCTAAGTGTTTCAAAGTATGTGCGAAACTTAATTTGGAATTCACCATAAGCTTTCCGGTGGAGGAAAACATTGTGTAGAATCTCGTGGTTCTGTGAAACAATGTACTTACCTATTTGTTTTTGTGTAATGTTTGTAATCACACCAGGTCCACGTGAGATCCAGCTCTGGTGTAGTAGAGGAAGTTCATACCAAGCTGTTGGACACGTGTTTATCATAGATCAGTTAGTAGAAAATTTATAAGCACATTGTAGGTAACACAGGGTTCAAGTCCGAGGGTGTCGTAAAAGGCGACTAAGAGACCTCGTGTGAAACTGGGCAGCAACGTTCTCTACTGCCAGACTCCAGCAAGGGGAAACTACAAAACTATCCATAAACAGTTATCATGAAGGTTACCATTGGTTTTCATTTCAAGCAAAGACCAACTCTCTCGAGAGCATAACCATTTGAAAGAAAAAGAAGCTAACTAATGATGATTCAAAATTTACACCACAGCATTAAACACCATGTTTACAGCGAATAAATGACTGATTATGATAATAATGAGAGGAAGTCTGTGCCCAATAGTGAGATGTATTTAGTTTGGGATGAGTATGAAATACACTTTGTCCTTAAAGTTAGCTCGTTTGTCTGTGTAGGTTAAGAACTAGATAAATATCTATGTTGGATTTTGAATTCGTAGTACAAGCAGATTAATTCATAAAATGTTGCCTGGTAAAGCAAAATGTCAAGCAAATGCAAAAAGCAGAGAAACAGATAGAGATAAACGATTGTTAAGTTCAAAAGAAAGAAAAAAGAAAGATTATTTATTTGCTTTAACATAGTAAGCACAATGTAGGTGATTATTATAACAATTATAATTGTTAAATAACAAAGTAATAATGAAGAAGGTAATGACCGTTAAGTAAGTGAAAGTGGAATAAGCATTAATAAATATCAACCCAGTGCTGGGGTTAGAGAGTATTATGGGGATTATCGAACTGACCATTGTGTACGGGACCCAGATACATCTTATGTCAATATGTCGATAAACACAATGTCCGGCTACAAATTAAGTGCCTGCTTGTAAGCGAGATAAGCTTTATGTTATCTGTCAATCATAGCCTTATACGAGTTTAAGTCAATTAATAACCAAAGTTCAAAAGAAGAATATTTTTTGCCTTCATCTATAGTCATTTAACGGCACAAAAACATCATAAATATGTACGGGTCTTACCCATTGCTATTGTTAGAATCGATTTATGTTTAGCAAGTGCACTATTTCTGTAAGTAGAATTGAAGTAAAAACTATCCTAAAAGTAACATAACTATAATTAATAATATATTCAATTCACCCAAGTCTTATCCCTGCGGAAGGCTGGCTGCATTTTCGCGCTGGATTAATGACTCCAATACGTCATATCATACATCATACGTCATTTGTAATTTCGAATATTGTTTTGCTATTTTTTGAATATTTGGTTTACTTTTCTTGATTTCTAGCCGTATGTTTTTGTTGGGTTTGACTTAAGTCTCGGGTTTGCTATTTATTATGAGTGTGTCACTATAATGAGTGCTTTATGTAAATTAGACAACTAACGTGACTGCACGATTGTGGTAAAACGCAATAGTTATTAGCAGAGTAGCTAAAGAAGAAAAAAAAATTTTAGAAATGAACTAGCAACCCGCCACGATTTCGCACGGGTACAATATCCAAAAAAAGTTCTTAATTTCAAAGGTACTTAACATTTTTCATTTCTATTTCCCAAAAACTATACCCGCGAGAAGCCAGGGCTCGTCGGTAGTAATGTACCATATAAGTAAGTAAATCTGTCATACAAAATATCTACCTGATGGTGAAATCTGTCACTTAATTTAAAAGATCTAAGCGTACAGACGGCGGGACGAGACTTTATTTTATGCTATATAAAATTTACTATTTTTGCGGAAGTTTTTTCAAACAAGTATCGCCGATAAACATCGTGCCTACAATATATACGCAAGCTAAATATTTACCTGCAATTTCGTGCTTGTTTTTCCTCGCTGCGGCTCCCGTCAAATATTGAAGCTGCTCTTCAAAATGGTGCCTGCGTTAATCATGCCAGTACGAATCAAAGGGATTCTTTTCGATGACGAAGTCATATGGCAAAGTGATACTCTGATTTCCTCAGTTAAAGTACACACATATAACGTCACGAAAGCTAGCTTTAGCGTTCGAAAGATAGCTTTAGCTTCTTCATCATCATCATCAGCCTGAAGACGTCCACTGCTGGACAAAGGCCTCCCCCTTAGAACGCCACAATGAACGACAACTCGCCACTTGCATCCACCGGTTTCCCACAACTCTCACGATGTCGTCAGTCCACCTGGTTGGAGGCTTGCCAACGCTTCGTCTTCCGGTTCGTAATCGCCACTCGAGGTCTTTTCTCCCCTAACGGTTATCTGTTCTTCGAGCGATGTGGCCTGCCCATTGCCACTTCAATTTGCATATTTTTCCAACTATGTCAGTGACTTTAGTTCTTCGACGAATTTCCGTATTCTGGCTTCTATCGCGCAAAGAAACTCCAAGCATAGCTCTCTCCATAGCTCGTTGCGTGACTTCGTTGTGACTTTAGCTTCTTAAAACACATACATATACAACGCATACGTTGGTGATACGTCTACAATACCGCGTAACTAGCTTTTTCCATAAGATTTAATTTTCACTGTACGAACAGTACTAACATTGTACTGTTCTGACAGTGATAATTATACCTTATGGAACATGCTAGTTACGTAGTGGTGCAGTATCACCGACGTTAAGTATTCACAAGAAACTATACACCTACATAGTTTTTGAATGAAACACGAATTCGTTTGGTAACCAACAAAGGCTGATTCCGCGTAACCCACAAAAATAACAGAGGCTGGTAAAGGAATATACTAATAACAAAGATAATTATTTATTTTCAACGCTCTGTCCAGAAAAAATAGCCTCTAGTCTAGTCAGATATTTATTATTTAGCCACATTTGGTTACACGGCATTGCAGTATCATCTACGAATCGACGAAATTCGAAAATTTATGAGTGCGCGTGTTTTGTTATTATTCTTTCACACTAAAATTGAATTTATATGTGATGTGTGTAGATAGCTGGAGCTTTGGAATAATAATAGAGTATTGATCTTTATTCCGATATTCCCACCGGATCAGAATTACGTACCTATGAGTGCAAAATCTAAAAATCATTACCGCTAAGACGAGACATAATAAAGTGTTTTCCACTACTCTTTTTCGTGTAATTGATTGTAGAGCAAACTCAAAAATATATTTTTTGTAAAATATGACTTGAATAGGTAGGTATATAACATAATAAATAATGCACATCACACAAATTCATCATAGCACATCACGATTTATTTTTTGGAAATTCCTACAGGAATTTAATAATATCTTAGAAGCCTAAAAATTCCTGATTTTATTAGATGGAAGCTTAACTCGATTGCCAGATCTAATGGTTCCGTCGAGGGGTAAAGTTTGATACGTTATATGCGACAAATAGAACTATTAAATTTTTAAGCAACAAAAAGTTGCCCACTGATTCTGACCACAAACCGTAGGCCGGATCAATTATTCACACACAATCTCCAAAAATACGTAATGACTCATTGTGTACTTGATAGATGAAGTCAGACCATCTATCAACATGGCCACGACGGCCACAACAAATGTTAATTAGTGTCACTTACACCCGCAATCTAAACGCGCAACATATAGAAATTAAAACGATTGTTATATTATTAATTTATGGACTCCACGCTTTTACTCCCAAACGGTGATGAGCCTAATTGGACTTGTGCTTAACTAGGAGTGTTGGTGGCAATAAGTGTTCGTTTGTCATTTATGCCCGGCGCCGTTGGAAACTTGCGTTGACAACATTGTTCATAACTTCTAATACTTTCGCAACTTATAAACTTTGCAATGTGGTAGTTGTCACAATTAAACGATAATTCGATGATGCAACTCTGGTGTAACACAGTGTAAAACAATTTGTTTTATTTAGCCCTGAAAACCGGATTAATTATCAATGAACCGTGAAATTAAATTTTTAGTTAGTTTAAAACAAATTTTTACTCAATTTCTTTGGCATTGGGTAAAAAAGTAGTACCTTTTGTATCTAGTCCGTCAGTTAGGTTATTATCACAAAATATTGGATATGTATTTTTTCTTTCGTCAATCGACCAAAAAATGGCAAAAATGAAGCACGTCAAAGTTCGGGAGTGGGGGCCGGCGACCTCACACCATTACCCATTAACTATTTTTTTTATTTTTTATTGTATATAAATCAATTTTCATTCATACGAGAAATTATATTAGGTACATGCCAAAGTTCAGTTCAAAGAAAAAAAAAACAAAAACAATAAGTACAAAATCAAATGAAATAAAATTGTACAGTACCCAAATAAATCTCAAACTAAATAGGTACCTGAATAAAACAAAAAATCAGTAAAATTAAAATATATAATTACAAAATGAAAAAAAAATACAAATAAATAAATAAAACAACTTAAACACACTAAAAACCCAAACACCTAAGCTACAAACTAAAAACCACCGTTCCGCGTGTGTAGTGAAGTGATCTTTCAGCAGATTTGAGACAAATGGAATAGGTATAATAAATTTGTAAGGGAAATTACTAGATGGCTTAACGTAAATTGCTTTTATAGTGTAAAATAATTTCTAGAATTTTATAATTGACATTAATTGCCATGCACATTTTAAATATTGTATTTTTTGTAAACACTGACATTACTATGCACACGATGTAATATAATTTCATTTGTAATGTATGTAGAACTTTTGCATGTCGTTCACCGACAGAATACTGTACTGCTGTACCTTAACACCCTGTACTACGTTTATAAGTATTCTAGCAAATAAAAGAATTCTATTCTATTCATAACTCCGGCAGCATTTCCCCGATGTATGGCCAGCGCTATCTGCTGTACCATATACGACCTGTAGCGGGGGTCGCAACCCCTGTCCCGCAACCTGCGGCCCAGCTCCCACATCAAAGATTAGGCCCTCAGCCTTGCCTCAGCACCCCAAGGACCTACCGTTTCGACCGCAAAAGGCACGAATTCATACATCGGCTCCAAAACTGAGTATAGAATAATATATTTTTACCCAGGAAACTACCCTATTGGCGCTGAAAAAATTCTAATTCCTACCTTGAATTTTTAGTAAATCGCAGTTAAGAAATTAAAATATGTTACTAGTTTTGTTTAACCTTTCTATCCCAAACTACAACCGCGTACCCGCGTACCCAGATGTAAATGTGAGAAAAATATTGAAATGAAAAAACTTCCGGCTTTGTATTGTTTACGTGTAAGTATTTGCATCGTTTTTCGTTACATCTTAACTCCACGGATATATTTTATTATTATGCCATCCTCACACAAAAAAATAACTTATTTTTGTTTAACGCGTTTGGAACTATACACGTGGGATGTTTTGTTTATTGTGTTTGATGTTTCAATACGTTTGAAATAACAATACATGAAAACGAAAATAGAACCTCCTCCTTCATTGAAATCGCTTTATAACTAGAAATATTCATAATATTATTTACATCTCTATGAAAAGAAACATTATGAACTATAACATTATTTGGGTGCACGATAGTGCCCCCGCCAAGACAAAAAAAACCGGCCAAGTGCGAGTCCAACTCGCGCATGAAGGGTTCCGTACCATTATCTATTACAACATTAGACATTAGCAAAAAAAACAAGTTTGTTGTATGGGAGCCCCTCTTAATTTTTTTTTTATTTTTTTTTAAGTGATTATATAACTAAATAGGTATTTTGTGAATTGCCGTTATGATTGTCGAGCAAAAAACAGCAAAAAAAATCACATTTGTTGTATGGGAGCCCCCCTTAAATTTATTTTATTCAGTTTTTAGTATTTGTTGTTGTGTAGCAGCGGTCACAGTAATATCTGTGAAAATTTCAAGTAGCCTATTACGGCTCAATATAAGAGATAGAGCCCAGTGACAGACAAACGAATATAGACAGACTGACAGCGGAGTCTCGGTAATAGGGTTCCGTTGGCACCCTTTGGGTACGGAACCCTAAAAAAGAAGGCGGGGCACTACCTATCTTTTCTCGAACCGTTTCGTCATATTATTAGTTCCATTTATTTATTCGTTTTTTAAATTCCTATTACCATTCTGCCAGTAATATCAATCATATTTCCATGGGTGCGTCCCAAGATATATAAAAACGTTAGATATATTTTCATATTATATAACGTTCATTATATATAATTACATTATGTATAACATAAAACACTATAATTTCAATAAGTATAACGTTCGATCAGTATAACAATTGTTTTATATACTTTCATAAGAAATAACATGTTTATGGGCTAAATTCATATGATATAACATACATAGAGTATACCGCTCATAATACGTAATAACTTTTTATATAACATTAATATGATATAATATCAAGTGATATACTTTGTTTCTAAAATACTTGTTAAATTTTTAAATTTTAAAACCAGAAAATTAGGTGTTTATCAACCTTTAATTTTTGTATTGAAAAGCTTTACTTCAAAATTTGTGCGAGCGAGCGAAGCGAGCGAGCAAGACGGTGCGGAACAGAAGCGACTCGGATAGGTTAGGTTCAGAAGGCTAAGGCGGGAGCGAAGCGGAGCGTAGCGGAGCGTAGCTCCCGCCTTAGCCTTCGGTGTTAGGTTTTTTTTTATAGCAGCGAGGTAACCGCAAAAGTGAAATAAAAATAAACAAAGAATACACAATAAATTAATCGACAAATTTATTCAAAAATAAACATAGCTATATTTTTTTAAGCTTAAACATGAAGCGATTGCTTTTAGGAATTCACATTCGGAATACTCGGTTTTATATTTTTGTTATTACGTTTATATTTTTGACCGTTATATTTTCCGTTGTAAGATTAAATGAATGTTATATGTTTTGGTTGTTAGAGGTTATGAATATTATATTATTTGATCGTTATACTTAAAGTATTTATTTCCATAGATCATTATATATAATGGAATTATATATTTTATCATTATACATTATGAGCATTAGAGCAAACGTATGTTATATTTAAAAAAATAGAGAAAGTGAAGTTATATATAATGAATATTATATGTTTTGTTTTTATATATTCTATTACTTACCCTATTTCCATTATATATAAGACTTACCTGTTTGATATTTTACAAACAAATAT
Organism: Choristoneura rosaceana; assembly: GCA_037349165.1. Lineage (NCBI taxonomy): Eukaryota > Metazoa > Arthropoda > Insecta > Lepidoptera > Tortricidae > Choristoneura > Choristoneura rosaceana. The sequence continues at coordinate 2,253,777 of JAZBNJ010000033.1, forward strand.
ACTATGTACTTATATTTATAATTGGTTATTGTTTTTTTTCTGTTAATTAGGTATTATTGAAAACAAGTAACATAAATAATTCGGTATACATATAAAAACACAGAAAGTTATTGTTAGGTATATTAGTTGACCAAACACGTGAAACTTTTATTGGTAATAGGTAAATATTATTGGTAATTTTTATTCTTGATAAAGTTGCTTACTTTTTTGCTGACTGTACATTTCTCGCTTTTCATTGCTTTTCAAACATCATATCCGGACAAAGAGACCTGACTGGACTACTAAGAATTCCACTTCTAGATAACATGTATTGTTTTAGCTACACGAGTACCTACAGCCCCCTCAATCAGATACAAAAAAATTGTCGATAACCTCGAACCTCCCTTGATCACCTCAACACTCAACGCCTCTTTCGCAGTGCACATTTTCTCACTAGTTCTGTAGAAAACAATATTGTTGCCCCGAGCTTCCATGGCCATGTCAAGAAGCGTTTAAGTGCCCGTACGTCGTCCTAGCACGTGAAAGTGACACCGAGTGGTGTCACTACGGGCACACTAGAACACTTCAACCAATTAGAGGCACATTCTTCTTGTAACATGCAATTAAAACTGAAAACAATCCTGTTTCTACCTATTACGGCAATGTAGCGCAGATCCAATTTGTGTGAATATAAGAGCAATATTATATTTGACGATCGGATGGTCAAGTGGTAGAGAACGTTACTACGAAGTCTGAGGTTCCGTTCCGGGTTAGATCCTAGGCCGGGGTAGATAGATATATTTAATATGTATTTAAGTATGTATTTATCTATACATATAAGTATGTTTATCCGTTGCCTAGTATCCATAGCACGGTCGGTTCCCTAACTTATGTATCCACTTTTTCATACTAGTTGTATAGAAAAGTGGATACTTATGTTAGGGCACCGACTGTACAAGCTTAGATACGAATAAGAGGAAATAAAATATTAATTGTAATTGTTTTAACGACCCGACGTTGCACTAAATTATTTCAACTGAGGGGCTCCTAGACGGGCCATATTTTCAGGAAAATGTATAGCTGCAATAGTGTGGCTGGTAGCATCAGCCAGCATTTACGGCCAGACTATGCAACACTCGGCAATATTTTTAGTATGGCCGGGATATATTGTCACATATTTTTAGTGTGGCCGATGAATGTTTAGGGTTTCAAACATATTTCCGGAATAATCGCTTTGCAATCGAAAATACTGCAATATTTCTCAGCCACTTTTATTGTTGTCTCGCTATATGGCATAAGTGCGTCTCCTTCTTATGCTACGTGAAGTTTACCGCGATTCGCTCAAGTAGCATCTATGTTCGTGTTTGTTTCTGTTTAGTTTCGATGGCAGCAAAGTAAATACGGAAATCTAAATTTTTCAAAAATGTTTTTTTTACAAAAAAATACTTATTTCCAAGCTTAAAATATCTAACGTATCACGCTTATTGAAATAAGTACGAATCCACATTTTTCTTGTTTTTTTTTGTTTTGACTTTGCTTTTAAAACAATCTAAGCTGCTGCAACGTGTATGAGTTCATCAGCCATACTAACCATGTATGTAGCCCATGTAAAGACAAAATAATGAGCCATATACTGCTGCAGAAATATTGCCGAGATATTGGGCCAAGTTGCCTGAAATAAATGGATTTATTATTATTATTATTTATTATTTTATTATATACATTTTCCAGCCATATGCTGCATTAAAATGTTTTTGTATTGTCGGGATATAGTCTGCAATGTTGTAGCCACATAATTCATCAAAAGTATAGCCCGTCTAGGAGCCCCTTTTCTTTTATTTCTCATTTGAATCCTCGGGAAAATGAAGAAAACTGACGCGTCCTGACAAACACATTAACATTCTGGTTCTACAGTCGAGGTCAATGATATATATTTTTACCTTAAGTAGTAAATTAACTGTAACATCAAAAATGTACTTAACCGGAGATACTACAGCTAGTTAAGTACTGGTTATAGTTATAAAAGCTTGGCGTAATCCACCATCTTTGTGCAGAAATAAATAGCTTAGTCGCATTTACAGAAAAAAAAATGCAGAACAAGATGGAGTACTTACCCAAATCTAGAGAATGACCAAAAACATAAATTCCGACCTTGATTAAAGTTCAAGGCGTGTCCCAACAACGTCTCTATGTAGGAATGTGTCACAATTTCTTTTAGATACTTGCCGTTAATTAATTCATATTAAAGTTTCTACAGCCGTTATTATGCTAATCTCAGTTTTACAAACAATAGTAGTTCGTGACTCTGTTATCTAATTCGATCTTAGCTCATAATACGGGGATTATCGCTAAAGCGTTATGCTTACTTTTAATATATTAAATTCGGATTATAAATATCTAAACGTATGCTAATTTATTTGCAGAGCATAGCCTGCTACAATGATATATAAGTATCTGTTTTGGTATGCCTATTGTGGAAAATATCTAATATATCATTGAAAATAGTAAATAATTTTGCAAATAAATTTAGATATACTGTCATGCTAAGGTTGGTTCCGTAGCAAGCTGCTGCCGAGCAACTTTGGCTATATACCAGTTCTTAAATAATGTATAATGAACCTACGAGAGTTAATACTAACATGATTATATGTCTTTGTTACAGTGCTACGTCCATAACAGAGATGACGTTCAGAGGTCTAAGGTAAACCTCGCGTAGGCGCAACAAGCACTAGATGCAAAGAGCGCAGCGCCCTCCGCCAATGAGAGAGCAGCGTGGGAGCATGGATGGACCATAGGATGCGCGTCACCCCGGCGCTAATACTACTGCTGCTGATCTGTACAGATGCCCACACATTTTCTCCTGAAACTGACGGTCCGTATTAATTACGTAGTAATAATTCGTAAACAATTAAATATCTAAACGGGGTTATCTACAAACATTAACTAACAGCTGGCGAAAATCTATTTCCCTTCGTAATTAATTAATGTCAGTTCACGACCACATTAACCCATTCGCCGCCTGTCAAGTAAACGTTCAATTAACAGCTCTACTTTCGTAATTGTTTTACTATTGAGCTACGTATAAGCAAATGAGACCTTCAGTGTGTCCGTCATTTCGATATAAACAATTTATTGATTCAGTCAACTGAAAAGAGCGGTCAGCTAACAAGAGTTAACGAGGCTGTCAAATCAATTGATCACACAAAAACACAATAACATGATTTCCCGTTGTTTAGGCCCGGTGGTGAACCAGGAAGCCATCGAAGGCCACAACACAACACTCCATTGCGACTCGGCTGTTGAAACGGCGGCCGATGAACTCATGCTGCTTGTCTGGTACAAAAACGATGCGCCAATCTACAGGTGAGTTTCAATTACCGTTGCTAATAATCAAAGTATTATTCTTGGCAATTTTTCGGGTTAATATACTATACTTGGCAAATGAGCATACAAATTATACCCTCTGGCCGGTTTTTTAAGCCAAATTAACAACACCGGCAGTAAACTTTATGAGAGCTTGTCTAATTATAAAGATTGCCAATGAGTTTTAAAGCTTATCACTGTACCTGCTTTATTACATCTTACATCTCCAATGTATGAGATTTTCCGCGCCAAAATGGTTGGTAATGTAATAATATTCCATATTTCCACTGTACTTTATAAACAAAGCTGGGATCGAAGCGTATTTTCAAAGTACGTATAAATTCATCCGAGTAGCTCTACATTACGGGGTTACCGAAGTAGATAAAATATGATGTGATTTATCAGTGAAGCCCCGCACTGTGCTACCACTCTGGTTATTAAACTTGTAACGCGAAAACCCGGCTTAAATGGACATGATCATCGTTTGAGCACCCTGTCATTTTAGCGTTTTATAAGCAATGAAGTCCATTGAAAAGCGCGTTATTTATTTCACTACCTTCACTAAAGAGATTATAAACAGAAGCAATCAATCAAAACCTAATTCGCTTTCGGTTTAACAGTTACGTTTCGAACATTGGTTGCGTATAGCGTTCGTGTAGAAAATCTATTATCGCCGGTGTCACTCAGCTAAACGTCTATTTTAAAACTTATAAATTTCACCACGAGTATTTTCACTACTTCCGCCATTCCTAAGTGTATCTGGAAGGCATCAGGCTGACACGAAGCTGATCTCTATCGAGGCAAGCATTTCTTCGATCACTCGTACAGTTTGTTATATCTTTGATCTCGGCGTTTGACACTGTATTAAAGTTTATAGCTCGCTGAACTAATGGTAAAACCTGTATCATTGAGATATATGATTAAATGTGAAACACGTTTCGCAGGTTGCGTAGATTATTTATAATCGTGTTTATATACGTAGTGTAAACGGGTGCGAATAGTTGACAACAAAATGAAGCAGGTCAAGATATGCGCTTTAGGCAATAACGTACAATTGAACCACTCGAAGCATGACCCACCGTGGAAAGTTCCCACAGTCTCACAGATTTCCCTTGATATTCGAAAGAGATTTTCCGCACTACGATTCTATTATGACGTGTATTGCAATGGAATTCCACAGTGAATCATGATACAACTACTGTTTCCACTGTACATAAATCGGAATGAAACCTGCTTTTAATACCTACTAGTTTTTCAAGAAGTGAGGTACACCATTTAAGTGATAAATTTGATCAAAAAAAGTTTGCTACCTACTTAACCGGTTTCATTTATTTCTATCTATGCTGCTGATATAAAAACAGGTAAATTTCGTTTCTGTTCGTTTATCTATGGGCACATGCCTCTCTTAGGAATTAATGAAGCCTATTAAAAAATCTTACTCTTATAAATAGCAAGATACGCTATATCTGGTTAACAGAGGGGACTGTTTTGACTGGAAACAGGCAAAGGTTCCGCAAACACAGGCACAGTTGCATGCAAAAACTAGTTATTCGTATATTACGAGTATTTAGGTTTAGAATAATTTAGTGCTACTTAAATTTTTATTTACTTTTTATACTGACGTAATCTTTGTTTATTTTACCTAAAATACACCTATATACATATAGTGCGTTAGTAAATATCTTACCTCACTGTCGTAATTTCTATACGGTAATACTACTATGTATGTTATTAAATCTAAAAGGTTACTCCTGAATCATATTTTTACGAGATCATCAAAATATGGCTGAGACATGAGTACTTACCTACGTATTAGGTATGTCAAAGCTCTTCAACTCACAACTTATTAATAAACTTTGTGTAGCCCAATAATTAATTTACTCTCTGCAAAAGTGGCTTGTTAGGCCTTATTAAGAGTAATGGAAACTTGAGTTTTGTATTCAATCATAATTATTATCTACAGTGATGACGGCATCGCTGGTAAATCAACACCAAAACTTTCGTAACATAAAAAGCCCCGAGGATATCACAAAATGACGCGTTTGGTGCAGCTACAATCATTTAAACAGGGATTTTACCTGCTTTCCTGTTCCAACTAGGTATACTCTTAAATATTATCAAAGTGACTAACACATAATTCTTAAGAAATTTGTTTCACGTTTTAGCTTTGTTAGTTACATAATTGTCAAGCTAAAACTGCTTTATAGATTTGGATAATATTTGGTACGTAGACAGTTGAATCTCCGAAATAACAGATAATTTTTGTTCAGATCAAGAAGGTTATGAATGAATACACTGGAAATAGTAAGATGAACATTGGTTCGAATGCAGAAAAAATGACCTTGAATTATGACACGTATGTTTTGCATTTGTAGGTTAGGGAATCCATGCTCCGCGAGTTGCCTGGTTTTCTGTCTTCTTCTTTCTTATTTAGGAGTTACACTCTTGTCGATGTAGCCGATTTATTTATTTATTGCCTTCTGTTCATATTTCAGCGTGAAATCTCCAGTGTGTATGTAAGCTTCTTGATTCAGATATTCCCACGGGATCGAGACTCGTGCATATAAAATCCTAAAATATCAACCCCAAAAAAAATATAAAAACGTCAAATTTTACAAGAGTGCTTTTCTGACAACGTACCTAAACGGACCGTTATTTCCAGGAGTTGTCAACTATTTTTTTTTCAGTTACGACGCCCGCTCCCGCTCTGAATGGTCCAGCGAGTCGTTCAACACCACCGGCAGACTTAAGGCTGACATTTCCCAGCAGCCGACTACTCTGACGGTGTCCGCTCTCAGGGAGGACGACCAGGCGCTTTACCACTGCAGAGTGGACTTCCTTCTGTCGCCTACGCGGAATATAGGAGTCAATTTGACAATAGTCGGTGAGTGAATGATTAGTTTGGTATAATTAAAACGAGGCATACGGCAATATTCCAACGCTAGAACATATAGTTCGCTCAAAAAATCGTATAATATTATTAATCGTACCTATATTATTATGTAGCATAAGATAGGACCCAAAAGTATAGAATTAATCAGGGGTTTTGCCTGGCTTTCGCCTAAATATTTTCTCAGATGATCTAATTTGCAACTATTTCATGGATGAACTTTTTTTTTCTACATTTATCTCTATTAACCAACAATTCCAGGATATGTTATGCTATTAGGTTACGATGCTTTCGATTAGGTACATAGAGTTGTGGGAAATATAGTTCCAAAAGGTTTTGTATATTTTAATTGAATTAACTTAAAAATCTAATTTTTTCAAAGCTCTTTTGGAAGGCAAACTTAAGTACCTGTTTGATATTAATTTCAACTACCTAAGAAAAAGGATTTTGAAAGAAAGAAAGATCTAACCCTCTTTCGGGCAGTCGAGTAAAAACATTTCTCCGTGACATAACAAGAAGATAACAATACAAAATACTCTTTATGCTCATAAAATGATCCCAAATCAGCATAATCATAATTTTGATACAAAGACATAGAAAAATAGACAGTCAGTCAAACTGACAACAAAACGACCATGTGAGAGTTTTTTTTTGGTATGGAGTCCTAAAAACATGTCTGCACGTGCCAATACAAAATATTCCATTAACAGATAATTTAAAGCGACGCGGGCGTGACCGCGAAGTAGTTTTTTGGCCTGTGAAATAACGGACACGGGACCACCAAAAGCGGCCCACTGTCTAACGAAAGTTAAAGTCAGACACACAGTCGGGACCCTCCCATTAACGCCATGTCCGTATAATTACAGCTCATTAATAATTTAAAAATTATACAAGAACTCTCGACAGTTATTACATCAATAATACGAATGAATATCGCTTTTTTTGTACGCGCAGGTGCTTCGGAATGTTATTCCGGAAACGAATTGGATCCATCTAGTGACTGATGTTTACTTACGGGTGGTTTGTTTGATTTGTACGATTAATGTTTTTAGCACTGCGGGTAATTGAAACGTTCATGTCAAGAAGTAATACCTCTACTTTTAACTTTGTGTTGAGAGCTACCTACTGTAAAAGGCAGTGAGAATGACAAAAGGCGATTTTTAAAGAAGTGCGTTTTATGTATATAGTTTACATGCCTTGGTTAACGTCGTCATGGGTAGGTATTCTAATCGAAAAATGAGTTTGTATGTTTGTTTAAACACTCTTTTACTTCCTTTAATGATATTATCACACGTATACCTATTTAGTTCGTCTGCATTATCACTTAAAGCACTTTTTTATTTTAGAAACCAATGAAACCATTATTCAGAAGAAGCGAATTTTTTTACTGAATTCAAAATACCGATTCACATTATTATTCCTATTCATAACTTCGACAGTGCATATTATTTAAATGGTATTTTCACGGAAATATAATTGGTCCCCAGCTCTCACGGTAAAGCGATCAACAAATTATTCGCAGACAAAATCGCGGGCATCGGTTCTACATTAATATTTAATTTCTATGATAATCACTTGCTAAGAAAAGTCACACGATTGTATAACAACGTTAAAATTTACTAACTTGACCCAAAATTCCAATTCACGAAAAATCATCTATTCCATTTCGTTTTTCTAAACTTTAAAAGTTTTAAACTGTAGCTGATCGAGTTCTGTTGCAATTCATATTTGATTTCATTATTTTAATATTAAAAATTTGCAATTTTAAGCGGGAATGTCCAAAAACTTTACTCCAAGAGGGACGGTCGGGCCAAACTGATTTGCATTTTAAAATAGCGGAAAATTGGAATGCTTGCTCGAATATGTGTAATTTTCTGCATTTACAGTATATGTTCATACAGCACTACCGAATATTATGTAAGGTCTCTAAATCAGAGAATCGTTTTAAATATTTCTATTGATAATTCAATCAGAAAGTGTTAATTCATTAGGAATTTGTAAATGACATAAAGTATTGAAATGAAATTACAGTTCACTTTTATGAGATTCTTAATAGTAAAAAAATGAATGAATGATTCTCAACGGTAAAATATGGACTTTTGTTTAGTCATAAAGTATTTTTATATAGTAAAAATATATTTTTTTCCGGTTTATTTTTAAATTTAAATTTATTTGTATATATAATAACATTAAATTATTACAGATTATCATACATATATTACAGGCGTACAAAGCCTGATTGCTCGTCACTGTCCCAAAAATTGACATCTTTCACAATAAAGTCACAGCAGTTTGCCATTAGTTGGGGTTTAAAGTGTTGAGCATTCGGGCTATTTACCTCAAAACATACAGTCAGGAAAAAAATCTTATATTAAATTGAACTTTTCTCATTTCAGTATTACCTAGCCCGCCCTTCTTCTTCGACGAAGTCGGAAACAAAGTGGAGGAAAAGATCGGCCCTTATCACGAAGGCGACACATTAGTACTGAGCTGCCTCGTCATAGGAGGTAAGAATCATTTCGTCACTGCTTTGAAAAAAGCTGGTATCTCTAAATCGATGATATTTAAGGGTGAACTTAATGAGCATTGTTTTAAGGTTCAAATTTGTTGACGTATTGGTTTGAGATACAAGATTTTTTCAAAATAGTGACGATTTATCAATCTTCCATCAATCAACGTGTGGCCTGACCAGTTTGGAGTAGGTACAAACCTGCTTTTTAAAGGAGCACGCCGGAAATGATCAGTTCGGAGACAGAAATGTACATCATTACGCGGTCTCGCTAAGGTAATCATGCGCAGCTTTTTCTACCAAGAACGTCTGCTATGCTTTTTTGTTTCATTAGAAGATTCCTTTAGCTTTCTTGAGGTTCTTCATATAGTAATAAGACGAATAGAAATGTTATCGTGTAAATTTCCGTTCAGCATCGATGTCGCTTTTTTAGTCCATCTCATCAACGCGCACGCGTTTTTAGGGTTCCGTAGTCAACCCTTGTAGTTTCGCCATGTCTGTCTATCCGCGGCTATGCTCGGAGACCGTTAGTACTAGAATGCTGTAATTTGGCATGAATATACATATCAGTCACGCCGATGAAGTGGTATAACAAAACAAAGTTAAAAAATTTTTTAGTGTACCTTCCATAGACGTAGAGTGGGGTGATTTTTTACTCGACCTTATCCTATATTGCAAGATTTCTAGGACAATTTTTCTATATAGTATTCTGTTTGTGAAATATTCAACTTTATAGTGCAAATTTTCATAAAATCGAGCGTCCCCCCCCTCCTCCTCTAAAACCTAAACTGTTGGGTGGAATTAAAATATACCTACCTAAACTTGTAAGATTCCGTACACAATACGAAATCTTTAGAAAAATATTACTTGATTTTTTGAATTACTACGGAACTCTATCCTGGGCATGTCCGACACGCTCTTGGCCGGTTTTTTTCTCATACAGTTTTTATGGGTCGTTACGAAATGGATAAATACATTTTTACGAAAAATTAAGGATTGTTTTTTTTTCTTCGTTAAAATCAATAGTGCTCCTAGTTCAGAAAAACAAATGTTGCGCCATTTAAAGTAAGAATGCCCAGCTGCATGTGTGGTTGTCTCTTAGGGCTTAGAATGTTGGTCTTGTAGAGAACTGTCACTATTTATTAAAGAGTGACGCATCCTGTCTCTATGGCGGCTTGTTAATGGTTCGTTATGACCATGTTTCCGCTTAATTAAAGTAATGTTCGTAAATATTTTCCCAGCGACTATAAAATGTTTGAAGAATGACCCTTAATTATTTTTTTAAATCATTATAGCTGCTTTGCGGGAGCGGTCAAGCGCTGAAGTCGAACTGATGATGTTTTTCCCTTGTTATTTTATAATGTTGTGGGTACATGTACCTACCTGCACTTTTATGGTTTTTTTGTTGAACTTATATGTATAAAAAATGTTTAAATGAGGTCGATGATTGTGATGATTATTGCGCTCCAAAGTAACTCAGCCATTATAATGACTTAATAACCGTACGAGTAACATAACGTGTAATCTTCTACACCAGCATTAAAAAATTCAAAGCTTAGCCCAAATCCTTTGGCCTAGAAAGCTGACTGCAGAGAGCTTCTCATTATACCCGCAAAAAAAATGTGGAGAGTAAAACTATAGTATTCTTTTTTAGCACTAGCTGCTGCCCGCGGCTTCACCCCGTTGTAATTTTTACAAATTTTCTTTTATAAAAACCTTCTCCTGACAGTAACAAACACAGCAAAAAAAGAATTAGCGAAATCAGACCAGTCATTCTCAAGTTTAGCGCTTAGCAACACATTCTACGATTCATTTTTATTTATATACTATATAGATTACAAAAAGGGTAAACAATCTTGACGAGTCTTTTTGTTGTAAAATGTAAAAAAAGCTATTACTTGTCTCATGATACTTATATTTCAAAAGGGTTTTGCAATAAAAAGACACGTCAACTTACTTCTTTTTTAATGCTTAAAAAACGAAGCATAGGCAAAGCTAGAGATATCTAGATAAAACAAAAACAAATCGATCGTACCTCATCTGTTTCTCAATTCATATCACTCCCATCATTCACGTCGTTGTATCTAATCTTAGTTCGATTATAAAGTCAAAGAACCCACAAACCATAAATTTAAATATAATAATGACGAATAAAACTAATCTAGCCGATAAAATTCGGCCCACCGTAACCCTTTTTGGGCATTATGTCATAAGGTTGGTTCTAATGGTTCCGGCATGTGTATTTCGAAATCTTTTAGGCGCGAGGTGTGAATGAAACCCCATCAAAAACAAAAATGTGAAACAAGAGCCAAGTTAAATTTTAAGAATACGCGTCGTTGTTCGCCGACAACAAAAGAATTTATATCTATTATACATAGGTGCCAAGTGATTTCGCTTGGGATATATAATACAATTTCAAGACTTGACTTGACTAGTCCAACCCAACAAACTAAATTTTAGAATAGTGACATACAAATACATACATGTAATAATAATGCATGCTTACTACTTACTGTATTTCTGGTGTATAAATAAATAAGGAGATATTTGTATTGTATTGTACATGTTACTAATATTGCTAACAGGGTTGTACTTAGACCTAAGGTGACTGTACAAAGCGGAATGATGAAATAAATAAATAAATATAGATACTTAATAGAGTGTACGTAAAACCTCAATTCATGAAATTTTGGATTCAAGGCAAGTTACTAAGGGGCTTGAATACACGTGCTCAATTTCATAGGTCAAATAGGTTATATAAAGGGGTCAAAAGCAGCTGTAAATGGTTCGTGTACATATACACATGACTGCGTCGTCAGTTCCTTTTTCTGTGAACTTGGCTGGACACGCTGCCGCGTGTCTAGATGATATCGCGGTAGAACAATGGGTATTCGACAAATGACAATCGGCAGATTATGAATTGGTAGATGGTATCGTGAGTAGCTTTTGTTAATTGAGGCTCGGTAGCAACGTTTGTATTGGGTGCTCCGTTGATGATATTAGTAGGAATGTGGTATTGTTATTATAATAATGCGTATTTCAACTAATCAGATTTATATTTCTGGGCGAACTGAATTTCTATGTTTAGGAATTTCCTTGGGAACGAATACCTCTACGTTAAATATTTTAATCCGTACTTTTTTGCTAATACAACAAATGTGAAAGTAAATCTGTCGGTCTCTCTACCTGTCTGTTACCTCTTCCCGTTTAAACCGCTGAAGCTATTCAGATGAAATATGGTACGGAGAAATGTGTCTGCCAAATTTCATGTAAATATATGTTATTCCTCAGTCACTTTATCATTTTATAATTTAGATGGTTAGACATTGTAAGTTTGTCAAAACTTTTAAAACCATTTTTCGGAAAGACAGTTCTAAGTTAGCTGTAACTTTTTCCAGGCCGCCCTCCACCCCGGATCAGCTGGTACTCCGGGGAGACCCTGGTGGACGCGTCTGACGGCGCCAGCGACATCCCCGGGGTGAAGGAGAACGAGTTGTACCTTCCCCTGACAAGGGACAACGCGGCCGCACTGTCCTGCCGGGCTTCCAACACCAGGCTCGCACCGCCAGTAGTGGCCTCACTGCAAATTGAATTATATTGTGAGTACGCAAAACTGTTATATATGTAGTAAAAGGAGCCGCGGGTTCACGGCGGATGCAAGCCGCTACCAACTGGTCAATGGGATAGGCCTATGTCCAACAATGAATGTTCTAGGTTGTTATGATGATGATGATTAGGAGAAAGCTGTCATGGCCAAGGGATGGTTTATACTCGTAGTATCTCGAGCTAAAGATAGTCGGTTAGAGCTTCTGAGTTTTACATGATCATCCTATTTAATAATTAATTTTTCAGTAAAGCCAGAAGTGACAGTACTCTGCACTGAGCCAGCATTTAAATACTGGACATAATTATCATTATGATGATCAGAGGAAATCTTAAAAGTCTTGGGAGAAACTTGCTCTGCATCGAGCTATAAAGTAGGCAGTTGCGTTGATCTATTATTGCGTAGATAATCGATGATTCGTCTATTTTTTTCTTTCATTTCCTACATTACAAGGCCTCATGGCGAGCCTGATATATCAGTGCCCATAAAGAGGGGGGTAACGAGGTACACAACCATAAGATACCTATCAATAAAGACCATCATTTGCATTGGCAAGACAAGTCAGGGTCTTTATCTAATCTCGACAGCCCGAGTGAGCTTTTAACATCTTATTTAATTTACGTTCTAGTACCAGCCTACAACGTGTCCATTCATTGGGTAGAAGGGACGTTGGGAGACACTCTACAGGCAGGAAAACCGGCGTTGGTGCAGTGCAGCGCCCACGGCTCCTACCCTCCTGCTGACCTGGCCTGGTGGCTGGATCATAAGCATCTCACGCAGCATAGCAATCAGGTGAGACTATATCTGGGATGATGAATAGAACGATAGACAGAAGTTTTAATTATTACATTATACATGATTATACCGTCGTCGATTATACCTTTACGGAATCCGCACATGCAAACTATTGGACAAACTGGACTATAAAATACCATGAATGCCATAATAAATTTGCCATCCTGATAACGTCATCACCATATTCTTGCAGAGCTTCGTCAATGCCACGGGCACGGCGATCTCATTCCTGCAGCTGACGCCGGGAGTGGCTGACGCGGGCGCAACGCTGGCCTGCGTCGCCACCAACCCCGCTATGGCGCCCAGTAGGGGCTCCAAGGCTGACATCATAACGCTCAACGTCACCTGTAAGTATGGGGTTGGTCTGTATCTGACGCAAGGTGAGGCTAATACAGGTGCCACGTTGGCCTGCGTCGCCACCAACCCCGCTATGGCGCCCAGTAGGGGCTCCAAGGCTGACATCATAACGCTCAACGTCACCTGTAAGTATGGGGTTGGTCTGTATCTGACGCAAGGTGAGGCTAATACAGGTGCCACGTTGGCCTGCGTCGCCACCAACCCCGCTATGGCGCCCAGTAGGGGCTCCAAGGCTGACATCATAACGCTCAACGTCACCTGTAAGTATGGGGTTGGTCTGTATCTGACGCAAGGTGAGGCTAATACAGGTGCCACGTTGGCCTGCGTCGCCACCAACCCCGCTATGGCGCCCAGTAGGGGCTCCAAGGCTGACATCATAACGCTCAACGTCACCTGTAAGTATAGGGTTGGTCTGTATCTGACGCAAGGTGTGGCTGACACAGGTGCCACGTTGGCCTGCGTTGCCACCAACCCCGCCGACGCCCAGTAAGGGCTTCAAGGCTGACTTCATAACGCTCAACGTCACCTGTAAGTATGGGGTTGGTCTGTAGCTGACATGAGCTGAGGTGAGCGCCACGTTGACTTACGTGTTCTTCGACCCAAGCAGGACTTTAAAAGCGACTTAACAAAGCTATATTTATATACCTATGTATCTATAAAGTGTTGAGTGAAGATGTTTACTTAGGAACTAGCCTGTTTCCCGCTAATCCGACCCCGTACAATTCGTTTATCGCTATTTCGTGGGAACTAAGTATGTAATGTTCCGGGAAATAAGTGAACTATTAAGTGAAAAGTCTGCAAGTCTGTTTATTTGTTTGTTACCTCATCGCCGATTTTGATGAAATCGGTACAGACAGTTTCAGTCCCGGAGAAGGACATGGGATAGTTTAATCCCGGAAAAGCGAGAAACGAGTTAGTTCTACGCGGACGGAGTCACGGGCAATGGCTAGCACGCATATTAAAATCACGATAAGTACTTAATTTTCTTTTTTTTACCATTCCAGATAGCCCTATAGTAGAAGTGTCATTGCTAGGAGACGAGAGCCCTAACGAAGTAGTGGAACTGGATCCATTGCATCTAAAATGCGAAGTCAAAGCTAACCCGCCTGTGGACCGGTTTAAATGGTATTTTAATGTAAGTCTACCTGTTCTTAAACCACTCGTTATTTTGCCAATTAAGTTAAGTACTGGATAGACTAGTATTTATATAAGTAGCTCTACCTACTTGGCTTTAACATTATGACATTATACCTACTTAATGGTAATTTTAGTGGTTGTCTGTCATTATCGGCCTAATCAAATGATAGTAGTTTACACAAGGTGTTTAAGATTAATCCGAGATATTTCAGCAGGTTCAGTTATTTTGAATAAACATCGTTGTAAATTATTTTCAGGATTTTTTCAATCGGTTGTTGAATGTTTCCATACACTGATCGGCGCTCAAAGTGTGCCTTTATTTTGAATCCAATTTTCTAAGCAAAAATCTTAAGGGTGTTCAGCCAAACTAAGCCAACCATCTGCAAAAATATTCCGGGTGAATTTTAAAACGCCTTGTACTCGTATTAAAACATGTAAGTAAATTACAACTAAGTAGCTTTGACAACATTAAGACCAGAGGCCGTATTGCCTATCGTTTCCGACGCTCGCGATTGCAACGAAATGTTAGATTTCGCATACAAAAACTGTCATTTTATTGCGATCGCGAGCGTCAAAAACGTTAGCCAATTACGGCCTCTGGAGCAGTATTTTCCAACGCGCTGACGTTCGCGATCGCATTCACTATCTCTTTCTACCACCGTGTGACAGAAAGAAGCGGCGAAAACTATTATGAAAACAAGGGTGTCAGACAACAAGGCCTAAGCAGTGGCGTGCTGCTCAGGAAGCGA
The DNA here is from genome assembly GCA_037349165.1 of Choristoneura rosaceana. NCBI lineage: Eukaryota > Metazoa > Arthropoda > Insecta > Lepidoptera > Tortricidae > Choristoneura > Choristoneura rosaceana. Next base: position 2,269,160 of record JAZBNJ010000033.1, read on the forward strand.
GGGTCAGTAGCCGCAAAAAACTTTTCGGCAAGAACAGTCATCACCATTATATATATACATATATATACCATTCCATTATGTATTGTACAGGTGACAGATAAAAAAATTATAGAAAGGGATTTTGCTGCCACCTAAAAGTGCCTTCCGGGGTGGGCCACCCCCCTCACCCCCACTATGCTGCCTACGCCACTAGTTGTAGTGTAGCCACTGCACTTAGAGCTGCACGCTGCTAGGTTAGAAACAACTTCACCATTTTCTAGTAAACTGTCAAACAATACTTCTCATCAATTTCCAGGATAACGAGATCCATGCGGGCGACATATGGGGCTTCAACACGACGTCTGGCGAGTTGGTGGTGGAGGAGGCGACGCGGCACCACGCCGGCCGGTACAACTGCGCTGCCGCCAACAGCGTCGGACAAACCACGGCGGAGCATATCAGCGTCACTGTGTTCTGTAAGTAACGATGGGGGCGCCTAGTCAAAACTCTTTTATGAACATCATCGTCGTCGTCATTTTAGTCGTAGGGCGTCCACTGTTGGACATAAGCCTCCTCAATAGACCTCCAGTTGCTTCAATCGGAAGCAGCCTGCATCCACCGCGAAGACGCGGCATGAACTGAACAATATCATCCATAGGTACATCACGTTGGCGGACGTCCTTTAGTTTTTTTTTTTTTATGAACGTGTCAAAGTTATTCTGATTGTAGCACTTGGTATACTGTCAGATTTGTAGCGAAATCGGTAATAGGTAGTTCGTTGGTTGGCGATATTCATTAGTTTGTTGTAAAATAGACCACATGCTAAAATCTCGTCCTTGTTTTTGTTGGAAAAGGTCGTCAGGAAGAGATCGCTCTCAAGCGATAAGATTACCTGTAATTCTGAACCTGTTTACAGTACCGCTCTCTTACTATTCATTTTCAATAAAAAGTTTTCAATATTTAGATAAGAAACTAGAGGCAAGACGTGGATGCAAGTGACTTGGATGCTATTCTTTCTTTGATACGTCTACCACTACCAACTGGCATATCCCATGAGTTAAACTCTAAGAATTAGTGACACATCGAATGATTAATTGATATACTTAGTCAAAATTCCCTTGATACGAAAAATTACGATGGTATTGTCTTAAATAATAATTTCAGTTTATACGGTGGTGCTTATTTACATCTAAGTATGAACCTAAGTTCGATTCGTTACTTTTATACGCCAAACTTCTGTTTAAATAAAGTCTTTGTCATTTTCCAGACCCACCAGAATGCGATAACGGCATCACCCTCATAAAGGAGACGATCAATTGCAACGTGAGAGCTCTACCAACCCCAGACACGTATTTCTGGCACATACAGCCATCAGGATCCGACATGCAACACCTGACCACTGGCTCAGCTCTGCTCCCGCTGTCCCAAGTCACTGGTCCCTTACCAGGAACTTTGAAAGTTACCTGTGATGCTGGGAACGGGATTGCTTCGCAGGAAACTCCGTGCGAGAGAATATTGAGTTTGGAGCATTTGAGACCACAGCAGCCGCAGCAGTGTGACTTAGCTTACGAATATGAAGAGTTCCAGATGAGATGTATACCAGGTAACTACAGAAACTTTGCCACCTTTTTACCAGCCTGATTTCATTAGTTTAGTAAGCAAAAGCCTCTACTGCAAGCTTCCACAACTCCCGTTTTGACGCAATGAAAGCTTACGTCGCCATTGTCCTTTCTCTGGGACCCCTGAAATATTTAACTATTGCGACCTTTCAGTATCACAGTCCCAGCCAATATACGTCCCAGTGTTGGGCACATGCCTCCTCATAAAATTTGGGCTGAAATTCCTAGACTTTATGGTTCGTGCGAAGAAATACGCTCTGCTAAAATTCTCGCTTTTACTTTCAGTGGAAAACGCAACCTACTACGAAGTATCCGTGTGGAGGATGTCAACCTCTAATACTTCTCTTATCCTTGAACGCCGTGCATCCATGGGTTTTGGTTCTGGGCAGGCAATGGCCCAGGGCGGTGGAGCTCCTTGGCTGGTCAGGGGTGGTCTTGGCAAGCTTAAGGCAGGGGACGAGGCTGGGGCTTCGGCCTGCAACCGGTACGGGTGCTCTAGAGCCCTGTTGCTAAGGCCCACGGAGAATCTTCTGCAGGACTCTGCACCTCCTTGGTGGGAATGTAAGTAATATTTGCACACAGTGTATGTAGACTTTTAATGCTACATCTCGACGTAATACGCAAATACAGAAATCTGTATAGCAGAACGATCGTATAATATCTCTGATACGTCGCCACCACAACTGTCGAACAGATCAGTCGTAAAATAATGTAGTATACTCACTCAACTCACACTGAGACTGTTCCTTACATGAGATATATTATTAGAAGACATGCATGAGACTGTTCTTTAGTTGGGGTATATTATTGGGAATATTTCGTCTTAGTGTATATTATACGTTTAGGTATTATATCCTATTATTCTTGTTTATTGATTGATTAGCATGTATCAACCCCTTTTAATTTTTTTCAGTTCTTCTAGAAAAGGACGTGGCCATATCAGTCGGGGCAGTAGTGTTGGTGGCAGCATTCCTTATATCCACGTTTCTGGTGGTCCGCCTGGCGCGGCGGTCGCGGGCCAAACCCTCGGCCCCCGTCATCCAAGTTTTACAGCTCGACGACATAGCCCGGGACTACCTGGACACCATTGGAGGTTAGGACATTGTAGTGCTAATGTGAACTAATTGTTTGTAAAATGTCCTGCAGTCGGACATGGTGCTTTTATAGTTTCTATTTCATGTACCATATCATGTATCATAGAATAAATGCTTTTGTTAATATGTAATAATAATATTTATAAATCATGCTCTAGTTTCATTGGCTTAATCTGACCCACGCTTGTATGTCCACCCGCACATTGTGTTCGCATCCATCGAGGCTGCCTTATATCGGCATCATTTAAAGCGATGTCAACGATTTCGAGAACATGCTATATCAAATTATTTACAAACGCATTGGCATCATATATCAGCTTATAAATAGAGCTCCGAATTTTCACGGCATTTTTGATCTGTCATAGTGACTTCTCACTTATCGACTCTACCTAAATGATATCGATAATGATACTATCGTAAAATAATAATCGCAATATCTTTTATAAAGACACTAATGGAACAGTTATTAACACTACCATCAGAATTTGAATATAAAATTTAATTATAAAATTAGAAATTGTTAACTAGTCATTGTTTTCATTGCATAATCCATATTTATGTTTATTTCACATTTTAGACTGTTCAAAAATTAATTGGAAGGGATTGCTCTTTAACGATAAAATCGTCTGTGGTTGACCTCCACTTTTAATCTTTTTGAACATTTTCTATATCGATATTGAATGTCAGAAGTCGATAAGTGAGAAGTCACTATGACAGATCAAAAATGCCGCGAAAATTCCGGGCTCTGGTTGTAAACAACCTGCCACGGCAAAAAAAACAAACCTCAAACGAGACCTGCCGCTTATCTTACCTATGTCATTTTTACAATAACTACTTGAATACTGATAACTACTGGAATACTGACTACATTATAAAATCAGTTTAAATAACAGTCTCTATATCAGGGATGGTAAACCTACATTTTTGAATGTGTCATATGAAAACAATTTTAAACGGGGTATAAAGTACCATTAAAGATTCTTTGCATAGAACTAAAAACAACTAGAATAAAACTATCAGTGAAACACATGACTAAATATCTAGTGAATAATGCTTTTCCGTCATGTTTTGTAGAATAAGTTCGTATTTATCTTGCTTTCTCAATTAGCTTAGTAAAGTTCTGTAAGGTAGTTGAGAAAGCAACATAAATAAGAACTTTTCTGACACAATACGCTGGCAACAAATTCACTATCTGTAGTATCTGCCCTATACTACGAAGTGCAAAATTGGAATTTCGCATCTTGCCGTCCCGCTGACGCTTATGTTATTTAATACGAGTGTGAGAGGGACGGTACGGGTCGAACTTCGATTTTCGGATTTCGTAGTAGCCCTCCAGAAGTTTTTTTTTTTCATTCGTTAACTATCCCTGATCTATGACAAGCCTTTTCGCTGCCCAAAAATTTATCATGCGCCTAACATCAATTACACAGCAATTTTTACTGTCTGCGTATAGGTACTCACAACAGTAACTGGGCATGAGCATGCTCGTCCCGCATTGTACTCTCCTAAAACTAGTTTTAGCAGAGAGGTATTTACTTATAATGTCAAACTAATGTCACATTCTTTTTTTTATTTATTTATTCTGAAACGAGCAACGTACATACTTGTCACATTCTTCATGCTGCATATTTTGAAAGTTCAATATAAGAACAACCAAGTCGTTTATTCCAGGAATTCCCAACCAGTGAGGCGCGTCCCACTTGGTAGGCGTAGATCATGACTTTTCCTTCACCACTCACGCGTAGGTACCTACTGTAACAGAACAATAGATCATTCTAGAATTTTTCATACAATTATGTGTCCGACACGGCATATCGCACACCGTATATAGCGTTGTACATCGAGATCACCGAGACACCCTAACTAACTCGTAAGCTCTGCGGGCTCGCAATGTTAAATGCTACCGGCGCAGTTGTACTAACGTTGTGTAAACCAGAGGCCTTAGGGCCCCCGCACATTGGCCACTTAGTGGCGGCCACGCTTAAGGGACTAGTGGCCGCCACAAGCTGCGGACACGTTTCTTCATACATTTTGTATAGCATCGGCGCACACCGAACGTTTGAGTGGCCGCGTCCGAGCCACAAACTGCGGGAGTCGACCGCGCTCGCTAATTGTGACTGGGTTTTGTCGTTCGACTCGTCCGCACACACGGCCACAGTGTCCGATCACTTGACGCAAGAGGCAGCCACTGGTGGCGGCGTATAGTGGTCTGGCTGAACCACTGATGATCGCGTTTAGCGGCAGCGACTAGTGGCCATAATGTACGGGGGCCCTTATTGTCTAACATAACCTGGAACCCCAATCGTTTTCACCACTTCTTTCTATCACATATAAGACGAGAATAGAAAGAGATGATGCATGCGATCGTGAACGTCATCACATTAGACAATACGTCCTCAGCACGATAATATAATACGAATGCTAGTCTCGGCATATGTAACCAGGCACCTATCCTCTTCAGAGCACAAAGTCCGCGCCTCGTGCAGCCTGCGCTCGTGCAGCAGTGTGTACTCTGAGGGATCAGCTGAGAGTGGCCCAGCGGTGGACCGACGCCGGAAGCCTCTGTGGATCCACCAGTGGGACGCCCCCCCTCCTGACGTCACGCTCACACTGCACAGGGAAAGCGCTGTTTAAAGTTCTAGTTTTTAATATTCAACCCGTCGGAACTATCGTTGCCAAACAAAACGAATGCTAGATTTGGTGTCCAGTTTTAGCGAAGAAGCAAGGTTAAGTAGCGTATAAGTAGTTAATTGAAATGGACCTCAGTATAGTAACGCCAACAGAACTCGAAACTTGAAGTTCGTATCGTACCGTCCCTCTCGCTCTCGTATTAAATAGTATAAGTATCAGAGGGATCGCACGACACGAACTTCGAGTTCCGTAGTAGCCCTCGCTGTATCTATCAATTACTTATTGCAATATTTTATGACAGGCAGAGAAGGGAATTCCTACATCGATAAACTCGACTATCGATGCCTTAACCATAATATACTAGTGATCGCACCCAGATTGTGTGCGTTTTTTTGTAAGTATAGTTCTGAAGACTAGTGTGAAGTTCACACATAGCATATTTTAATACTCGCTAGCTTATAAATAATAAATAATAATAAAATAAAATTAGTTTATTGCAGACAAGCATTAGTAGCTACAAGGGTGTAACATTGCACTATGAAATACCTAGTTAAATTTGGAACAAATTCTGATCGTTTATTTTAACAATAGTAGATGGAACAGTAATGAATAGATGAATTGCTTTATTATTTTGTTTCATTTTTATAATAAGAACATATTTTGCAAACTAAAGTTGGTGTAATCACTAGTATTATAGAACAAAGATCGATAGTTGAGTTTGTTGATAAAAACTCCCTACCTGTCTCAAACATTTTCCCCATGGATTCTATGTTTGCTTATTACCTTGCTCTTCATACATTTTATCAAAACGATACCTTTCGTTCGTTTAGTAAATGTTGTTATATTATTACTGTCGAGATATCTATGATCAAGAATATTGAAACACCTGTCTCATTCGTATTTAATTTGTGAGTTGATATTTTAACTAAACATTATGTTTTTTAAAGGTATATCTGGTACCTAAATATTTCTAAAGTATTGACTGAACCGTTAAAATATTATGCATTAATAATATTATTATGTTTGTCATTTAGCCTAATAAGTTAGCTATACTTAGATTTTATTTAGACTAAGTATTCTTGTATCATATAAAATTATTATAATGTTGAAAATACGAAATTAATTGGGTACCTATAGTTAAATGACTAAAAATGAACAAAGTGAAAAATTAAATAAAGTTTACTTTATTGACGTAATACTGAGCGTAGTTTTAATATGTCATGGTAATTTCAATGGGAACGCCCTCTAACGGTGTATCTACTAAAGCCCCTTTGGCAGTATCAAACAAACACAGTGACAAAGCTACTTTTTCACCGACTTCAAAAAAGGAGGAGGTTCTATGTTCCAATGTTTGTATTTTTATGTATGTTCATCGATTACTCAGTCAATTGTGGACCGATTACCAAAAAGTGAGACATAAAGAAAACTTTTAACAGAAGAGTAAAACTAACTCCAAAAAAAATAACAAAAATTGGAACCAATGACATTTAAACATTGGAACCGACTACAAAACCCTTGAAAATATTTTTCTAGGTAAAAGTACCTACTAGCTCGAAGTCGGTGACTCAGCACGACCCAGCAGGAGTGATTGAAACCAATTGCATATAGGTGAAGTAGACGCCTATTGTTTCAGTCAATAATATGTATCTAAGTATAGGGCCCGATGGCTAAATACGGATTTGCTCACAGTGTCATCCTTCGTGTATTTGAAGACATTATGCTTAAGTTTCAGCGTACGTGGCCTCTGAGATGTGTAGTACACTAATTTGAAGTTGGTTTCAGGTTTGTTCAGTAGTCTGGAAAACGTTTTAAGTTTATGGTAATTAAGTAGTTTCCTTTATACCCACATCTTAAATTCATTGTATTACGAGTACAATTATGTATTTAAAGGCGTGTGTTTCCTTATTTTACCTAATAAACCAATTAGAAGCCTGCTTGCCACACTCTAGAACTGGTACGGTGATGCCCCAAACGACAGCATTTTGAGGTTTTTCTGCTGCGGCCACCTACGAGGAGATGTAAACATAGTTGAGACCAGAGATATACCGAACTCACGACGTGCACTTCCCTTAAATAAAACTTGGAAATTTTATGTGAACTACTGACGCGACAATGCTTCACTAAACTATAGAACCCATGTGTATCTGTCCATTGTTATAAAAATAGAGGTAATGTATAATGTGCATTAATTATCTAGGAGTAAAAGCACAGAGTAAAACGCGAGCATTGTGAGCAACTTTATGAAGGGTCCACGGAAAGAACATTATTTTTTCATTATTATTTAATCTAGAAATGTAGAGCTCACAAAGTACTATGACTTACCATTGAATTAAATAATCTGAAAACATAATAAAAATTATTTTTTTAACTTTTAAAGAAATAGTAACCATAGTAATTGTTCGTGATGACTAACTTTCAAATCGCTATAACTCAAAAAGTTGCTTAGGTGACAGACATGTTCTTTCTGTGGACCCTTAAAGTTTATGTAAATTGCAATGAAATTAAAATTTATTATGCTTGTGGCCAGATAAAACAAACGCACTTATACTTGATTAAACATATATATTGGAATATTTTGTACCAGCTTTGTCTTGTCATATTTTTATTAATACTGTCTAGTCTGATTTACTACACACCTACAAGTACATTATATATACCCCGCGTAATAAAATGCAAAGGTGCAGAAAACAAAAAAAAAAACAAGGTCACAATCAAGACTTGACTCCTACGCAAATTCCGAACAGGGCGAGAGCGCCCGCTGCCAAGTCAAGATGTGACTAGAAAATAAACTGGTCCCACAAGCGCCGTCATGAACAGGAAAAACATTTTATTTATTAACATACAAGTTATATGTTGAAACGATTGGCTAAGTTTTCAACGTTGGATAAAAAATTTATTAAAAAAAATTTAAAACAATGAAAATAATTTTCTACCAGTCTAGTCGGTGCCTCAGCACGAGCCAGCAGGACCTACCTCACTTACATACTATAACTATATATTGGGCTTCAATCACTCCTGCCCTGCTGGCTCGTGCTGAGGCACCGGCTTCAAACTGGTAGATAAATATTTTTATGGTTTTTGTAGTCGGTCAATTTTTTTGTTACGGCCACTTATGGCATATTATGCTAGCCAGTATTCAGTTGTACCCCCTAAGAAGTCAGAGAAAACACTTGGTATGAAGGTAGCTATTATAACACAACCAAGAAGAAAAGTCTGAAAATCTTGATTTTTAGGGTTCCGGAGCCAAAATGGCAAAAACGGAACCCTTATAGTTTCGCCATGTCTGTCTGTCTGTCTGTCTGTCTGTCCGTCCGCGGCTTTGCTCAGGGACTATCAATGCTAGAAAGCTGTAATTTTGCACGGATATAAAGGTAAACTATGCCGACAAAACAGTACAATTAAAAATTCATAAACATTTTTTTTTAGGGTACCTCCCATAGACGTAAAGTGGCGGTGATTTTTTTTTCTCATCCAACCCTATAGTGTGGGGTATCGTTGGATAGGTATTTTAAAACCATTAGGGGTTTACTGAAACGATTGTTCGATTCAGTAATTTTTTGCGAAATATTCAACTTTAAAGTGCAAATTTTCATTAAAATCGAGCGTCCTCCTTCCCCCCTCTAAAATCTAAACCGGTGTGTGGAAAATTTTGAAAAATTTCAGGATGATAGTCAGTATATCAAACTTCCAAGGAAAACTATAACGGCTAAGTTTTCTTGAGAATTATTAGTAGTTTATGAGTAAATAGCAGCGTAAGGTATAAAATATGTATACCTAAACTTGGAAGATTCCGTATAAAATACGAAATCCGTAGAAAAATATTACTTATTTTTTTCGTAATGGCTACGGAACCCTATTTTGGGCGTGTCCGACACGCTCTGGGCCGGATTTTTTTATTCGACTGGATGGCAAACGAGCACTTGCTCCTAAGAGATCACCACCGCCCATAGACACCAGCAACACCAGGGGGATTGCAGATACGTGATACCTCAAGTGCCAGTAATTTCACCGGCTATCTTACTCTCCACGCCGAAACACAACAGTGCAAGCACTGCTACACGGCAGGATTAGCGAGTAAGATGGTGGTAGCAATCCAGGCGGACCTTGCACAAGGTCCTACCACCTGCAGAAGCGTGTAAGCTCTTATGACAAAAACAGCCTCGAATAAACGCTAGTCTAAAAACGCCCTCAAAACCGTTCTACATACCTACAGCTTAGCAATACATATGGCTAGGTATGAAACCGGTCGAAGCCATAAGCAAGTACATTAATAATCTGCTCATTCTAAACAGATGAACAGTAGGCGCCGTACGTATTTACACCTAATACCAAAATGCGTGAACAAGTTTTCCTCCTTTTCATGATCACATTGTTGCGAAGTGCGTCCGGGAAAAGTAAGTTTTTAAAAGTAGCAAAAGTAAGGTAAGTTTTATGTGCTAAGTAATAATAGTAGATTGTTCAAAAGGGGACTAAAATAAGCCGCAATGACACGAGATGTTTGTTGTTTGCATTATGGTCGTTTAGTCTTGCGTTACACACTCTACTTTTCGCTTTGAATGCGAGGAAAAAAACACTGTTTTGTTCAAAATTACAATATTAGGTGACTACTTTTTAAAAACGTACACTCGACTAATGGACAGGCGGTTTATACATATATATATATGCACTAACGCGCGTTATTGCGAGCTCCTTTATATAACACTCAACTTACTTACACACAACTTTATTTAACAATAAAAGAAAAGAAAAAACCGCCTGTCCATTAGTCGAGTGTACGTTTTTAAAAAGTAGTCACCTAATAGGTACCTATTGTAATTTTGAACAAAACATATATATATATATATATATATATATATATATATATATATATATACTAACGCGCGTTATTGCGAGCTCCTTTTTATATTAGTTCATGTCTCAAACTATCAAACGCGTGCTACGGCAAGCTCGCTTTACAAGGTAGTTAGTAAGTTTAGTTAATAAGCTATATGCAAGCTTTTGAAACGTCAATTCGTAAACAATAAAAGAAAAGAAAAATATATATATGTCGGCGGCCGATCGTAAAATCCGCCAGATCACGAAATTCCTAGGCATATCGTGAAATGGCGCCATTTCATGAATTGGCTAAGGGACATCCGCCATATCGTTTAAAACTCACCGTTTGACGATTTGCCTGGTGACGTTTAGGCAGATCATGAAATTCCTAGGCATATCATGAAACGCCGCCATTTCATGATTTGGCTAGTTTAGGCAGATCATGAAATTCCTAGGCATATCATGAAATGCCGGCAAATCGTTTCTGGCACTTCGCCGGCCGCTGCCGCGGCACGCTCGCTTCGCTCGCTCGGCTCGTGCGCAGTGGTCACAATTCATACTAACCACTCCTCGCTTCGCTCGTCGTACCTATTTTTTTCTTTTTTTCAGTATATCACGATATGCCCGGTATAAAGCTAGGAATATCGTCGAATGCGTTGCTCTAATCGATCTGCCGTATTGTTTCTCAGGCATATCACGATATGCCTGGACAACTTCTAGGCACATCATGAAATGGCGCCATTTCACGATATGCCTAGGAATTTCGTGATCTGGCGGATTTTACGATCGGCCGCCGACATATATATTCCGTAGATCTCGGAAACGGCTCCAACGATTTCGATGAAATATGGTAAATATATAGGGGTTTTCGGGGATGAAAAATCGATTTAGCTAAGCTCGGTCGCCCAAGTACCGTCATACTTATTTCACTAATACCATAAATGAGTCTTTATATTACTATCGAAACGCATCGCTTTAATGTACTTAGTCGACACCTAGGTAAGTTCCCAGGTTCCGGCTATATCATTGAATTACAATAGTGTAGGTATATCCAAAGTATCGTAAGTATGAAAAAACCGGCCAAGAACGTGTCGGACACGCCCAAAATAGGGTTCCGGAGCCATTACGAAAAATTAAGTAATATTTTTCTAAGGATTTCGTATTTTATAAGGAATCTGCCAAGTTTAGGTATATTTTATACCTTACGCTGCTATTTACTCATAAACTACTAATAATTCTCAAGCAAACTTAGCCGCTATAGTTTTCCTTGGAAGTTTAATATACTGACTACCATCCTGAATTTTTCCAAATTTTTCCACCCACCGGTTTAGATTTTAGAGGGGGGGGGACGCTCGATTTTAATGAAAATTTGCACTTTAAAGTTGAATATTTCGCAAACAAATGACTGAATCGAAAAATCGTTTTAGCAAACCCCCAATGGTTTTAAAATACCTATCCAACGATACCCCACACTATAGGGTTGGATGAGAAAAAAAAAATCACCGCCACTTTACGTCTATGGGAGGTACCCTAAAAAAAATTGTTTTTGAATTTTTAATTGTACTGTTTTGTCGGCATAGTTTACTTATATATTCGTGCAAAATTACAGCTTTCTAACATTGATAGTCTCTGAGCAAAGCCGCGGACGGACAGACAGACAGACAGACGGACAGACAGACAGACAGACAGACATGGCGAAACTATAAGGGTTCCGTTTTTGCCATTTTGGCTCCGGAACCCTAAAAAGTATTTACTCAATCAATCCACATCATCATACCTGCCAACCTGTCACAAATAAAGCACTTTATTTTTCAGAAAACTGTGATGACTGCATCTTGGCCTCATCTTGCAAAGCCGTTAACGACCTATCATCGAACGAGACGGCTGCTCGTGATCAGCTCAGGGAAGCATTCTGTGGATTAGACGACCATAAGTTGCCAAAGGTATATCCATATTCTTCTTCTTCTATTTTTTCGGCTTTCCTGTCCTAATTAATAGGACAATTTCGCCAGTATCTAAGTATTCTTTTTGAGAGGCAACGTTTTACGGTGATTATAGTTCTTGTAACTTGATAGTAAAATTCTAGAAACCACGTGGAGACAACTTGTGCATTAAAAAATGTCAGACACGAGAGCAATATAGAATTAGCAATATAGATACAAAATTATGACCTAAAATGGTTGTAGTAGAGTGCCTAAGGCAGTAAGAGTGGCCAAAAAAGAATACACTTACCTATACCTGATGCATCCTTACTTGTCTTATCATGTAAACAAACGTGACGTCATAGATGGTAGACATAGATAATAGACAATGACTAGTGATGGGAAATGTCGATAAAATATATTCAAATTCAAGTCTTTATTTCATGTTACAAAGACACATTATGATAGTAAATTGATTGATTTTGTTATAATTAAACACGTAAGGTGGCACGACTTCCATACTAATTTATTTACACAATCATGTGCGCTTGAAAGAATAATTTGAAACTAAGTTTTACCTTCCATCATCAGCTCATCAACATGAGATCTATCAGACGCAAATACTTAAATAGCTTGTGAAAATATATGAAAAACGTAATGCGAGCCTACAAAATTTGAGGGTTGCCCTCGATTTCTGGCCACCTCGGAAGTATTTCACTTTCGAATAAAAAAGATTTTTTTAAATAAATGAGAAAGAGAAAAAGAAAAATCCCGTCTTTTCCCGTTCCCGTAATAATTTTTGGGAAATGGTCTCTTAAAGCTCACCTACACTCCCCAAGAAACCCACTTGCCGAATTTTAGATTTCTACGACCAGTCAAACGAAAATTCCCGTTTTTCCCCGTTCCCGTGGGAATTTTGAAAACTCCACTCTCAATGCTCCTCTACACCCCTTTAAGCAACCTACATGCCGATTTTCAGCTTTCTACGTCCAGTAAAACGAAAAATCCCGTTTTTCCCTTTCCCGTGGGAATTTCGGTAAATTATCTCTTTAATACTTCCCTATACTTCTCAAGCAACCTGCATGCCAAATTTCAGCTTTCTACGACCAGTAAAACGAAAAATCCCGTTTTTTCCCGTTCCCGTCAGAATTTCGGAAAATACTTTTGTAGTGCTCCCATACACCCCCCAAGGAATCTAAACAATAAATTTCAGTTTTCTACGACCAATAAAACGAAAAATCCATCCCGTTGAACTGAATATAAAACCCGTTTTTTCCTTATCCCGTGGGAATTTCCAAAAATCCTTCATTAGTGGGTGCCTACATTGTATAAGGTATCTACATATGTGAAAAAATTTCAAGTCTCTCAGTCCAGTGGTTTGGGCTGTGCATTGATATATCAACAGTCAGTTAGTTTAGAATTTTATGTATATAGATTAGTTCTTTATAAAGTACGCAAGGACTTAGGAGGATATTAAGTATTAATTGCCACATTTTTCCACATCGATAAGTTGTCGTTTCCCATCAATACTTTTCAATCCGTTCCAAAGACAATCTTGACACTGCAATGTCAGACATTTTTGAAGTTATTCAATCGTTCCTTCAATTATTGAAGGCAATCTTATTAGAAATGATATTTTTCAGTGGTTAATCGGTTGATTTCAATACTTTGTGAGTTTCTTTAAGTATACAGGAACATTTTAAGTGATGGTTATTATGTAATCCAAGAGAAAGGTGTGTCTGTGTCTTCGAGAAGTGTTTGTTTACATGATAAGACAAGTAAGGATGCATCAGGTATATAATATTATATTTTCTCGAACTACTTAAGCATTATTTTTTTTAAATACTTAATTTTTTCGTAATGGCTACTGAACCCTATTTTGGGCGTGTCCGACACGCTCTTGGCCGGTAAGTTAGGCAACTTGTAGACGTCCGTTGCTTTCACAGGACAACGGACGGACAGTTTTTTTGCCAGACTTGCGGTTTTGTATTTTTTTTATTCTATTGGATAGCAAACGAGCAAGTGGGTCTTCTGATGGTAAGAGATCACCACCGCCCATAGACACAAACACACCAAGTCTACAACGTCTACAAGCGGCCTTACTTTTCAATAAGTGGGACATGCGGGAAATGTGGAAGGAGAGGGACGGCAGTGGAACAATGACAAAATTGATCGGCTCTATTACAAACAGTTCAGATTTTCGTAATGATCCCCCTTATTCATAAACGACAATCAAACCTATTTTAGTTAAAATGCCGCTAAAATTCGTTTGTCCTTATCTGTCACTTCGACATTTGTATTTGTTGGAAAGGGACAAAGCATTTGTTAGTTAACATAGGCTTGTTAAGTTTTATGAATAAGGGGGGAAGAATGTATGTATATGTCGGCGGCCGATCGTAAAATCAGCCAGATCACGAAATTTCTAGGCACATCATGAAATGGCGCAATTTCATGATATGCCTAAAAGTTGTCCAGGCATATCCGATGTGCCTGAGAAACAATACAAAAAAAGAAAAAAATAGGTACGACGAGCGAAGCGAGGAGTGGTTAGTATGAATTGTGTGTGACTACTACGCACGAGCCGAGCGAGCGAAGCGAGCGTGCCGCGGCAGCGGCCGGCGAAGTGCCAGAAACGATTTGCCGGCATTTCATGATATGCCTTGGAATTTCATGATCTGCCTAAACTAGCCAAATCATGAAATGGCGGCGTTTCATGATATGCCTATACTCGGGGCCATAATTCGAGAGACAACTTTGACAATTCATTGTGCACAAGTGTTGCCACAGACAGGGTAGTGCTGTTCGTGTCGATATTAAAAAATATCACGGCATTGGCTTCTATCGATATTTATCCATTATTTATGGTGACAATACCACATTAGTTTGATAATTTACTTTGCAATGTAAGATCATTGAAAGAAGTGCAAATACAAACCAACGACAATTATTTCTTTTATTGTTTTGATTGGCCTCACCTTAAATCCGCTTTATTTATTTTATATACACATGATATGATTGTTGTCACCAAGGGCGCTAACAAGTAATAATTTCATCATTACCTTCACAAGAAGCGCCATTTTGTCAACGATAATGTAGCGATTGGCGGGGGCAGGGGGACTACTACGAAATTCGAAGTTTTTATCGTACCGTCCCTCTCACTTTCATTTTAAATAATATTATCGCCAGCAGGATAGCAAGATACGGAGTTCGAATTTTACACTTCGTAGTATATAGGGCCAAGGGCGGGGGCCGGTGCGGGGCATTCGTCGATTTTTCACTTTGAATCGTAATGGATCGTAAACCTAACGATATGAACTTCGATTTTCGAACTTCGGAGTAGGTAGGCCCTCTGAAACGATTCACGGATCGGATCGTATGCTCTTGAATCCTTCTCACAAAAATCGTATCAAAAATTGATTTGAAATTTGTATTTATTTTGACACTTTGAATATTAGATCTGACCACACATTGGATTTAATCATTAGAGCCATCGCTTTAATCATAATAAAATGAAATTATTATTCACACAGGACGATACTTACAGCATCATCATCATCATTCCAGCCTATATACGTCCCACTGCTGGGCACAGGCCTCCTTACAGCATAAAGAATGTAAAATAAATACAATTTAGCTGTGTATGACTTTTTTTAACTATCCGCATCCTGTTTCATTATTTTTATGTATCTATTTGCTTCAGTTAGTAACATAAGCAATGCGGACTAGTAATGCGACTTTATTGCGGCATCCGTTTATAATCGATTTGTCTTCATTAAGATAGTAAATATTCAATACTTACTTATTATATCATAACAAATTAATCAATTGTCTGTAAATACGATTTAAAGGATACGATTCACTTTATTTCCGAATCGAATCGGTTGAAGATTATATTGAAATGAATAGATTAAAAAATCGCTACATCGTATCCATCGCTAAATCAATCTTCATAAAAATCGAATCGTAACGTGCATCCCTAATTCGTGTAACAAACTTTTGTAACCCATTCGGCTTCCAATTCCTGGAGTGTTTGAATGTGTTTCGTGGTTTTCTGCATTTCTCGCTCACTGTGCGCATTTTATCTATTACGTTTTTGTTTTGTTTGGTTAAATTTTCGTTGTGTTATTTCTTTGTCACTTTGAATTGGTACAAAAAAATCCCTCTTAGCAAACCATTTAGTCGAATCGACAATGAATATCGATATCGGCTACATCACTATTTAATTTCGTCGAACCCTGGTAACCCTTTACCTGTCATTGACTTGTCAAAGTTGTCTCTCGAATTATGGCCCCGAGGTTAGGAATTTCATGATCTGCCTAAACGTCACCAGGCAAATCGTCAAACGTTGAGTTTTGAACGATATGGCGGATGTCCCTGAGCCAATTCATGAAATGGCACCATTTCACGATATGCCTAGGAATTTCGTGATCTGGCGGATTTTACGATCGGCCGCCGACATATACATTACATTACATTTGATTTTGGTCCTCGTCATATTAACGTACGGCGTCATATTTTGCTTGCAGGTGTGTTGTTCAATGTTGTCAAATGCTGAGCTGACGAGCAGGCAGCCAGGTGTTGATAGCATCGAGGGACACCCGAACCTTCAACTGCTGCCAGAAACATGCGGTGTGCCCGTCCCGAGTACACTTTCAGAGAGTTTGACCATTGAACCTCATGAGTATCCGTGGATGGCCCTCATCGCCTACGGGACAAGCAAGTATCATACAATTAAATACCTAGTAGGAAATATCTCTGAATCTAACAGAACTATTTGTCTTCCTACAAAGTGAGAATTTCTTGCCGGATTCTTCTCAACAGAGGTTTCAGAAGTGCTTGTTATAGCCTAAATTCTACCTAAATTGAATGAAGAGATTTTGACTTTGAAACAAGCACGCATGTCCGAACTTGCGCTAATACTGGTACCAAGTAGGAACGCAAATACAATGCGAATGCGCATTGGAACTGTGTTACACCAAAATAGACGTAGGTATATCCAATGGGTAGCATTTGCCTAGGTCTGAAATGAATTCATTTTTCTTAGAACAAGACACTTAAACAGCCAAACACATGAATCCTTATTGTCTCGTTAGACAACACACACTCGCTTTTGGAAGCATTATTCGCTTCTTTCTGTCACGCGGATGAGGGGAGAAAGAGATGGTAGATGCGATCATGAGCGTTTGGTTATTGATGTCCCCCGTCTGACATATTTGTGTCAATTCGTCTAAAAAGCAGCAGTTCTAATGATCTAAAATTCTTGATTAAAGTCGACGGAGCTCCATTTTTAAAACGTTGGCCCCTACCCACACCCCCGGGAGAGGGTATAGGACGCCTAAATTTTGGTAGAACTCGGCAGATCCTCATTTCTAATGCAGAAATAAAAGTTATAAGCAAAGTTTTATTGATGTACATATTTTTCCGCTAAACTGTCTTATTTATTTTACCTGTGCTAATTCCAAATATTCTATCCTAGGGAGCGTCACGCAGTTTCAATGCAGTGGAACTCTTATCAACGAGCGATACGTGCTGACAGCAGCACATTGTATATCAGATCGGCAGATTGCTGGGGTTCGGATAGGAGAATTTGACTTGGAGAGTATAGATGAATGCCGCGGAGTGGAGCCTCACCTGATATGCGAGGGCCCTGTACAGGTAACATGCCCAGCTGACAAGCATTCTACAATATCATGAGCATTGTCATCAAACAACATACATTTAAAAAAATATATAATACCTATATCAATTAAAATTATGTTTGAACACGTTTATAAATATTTAAAATTTGTAAATAAAACGATCCGATCACGATACATGTATATATATAATACAAATAAAAATGTGTAAATGTTTGTTCTCGGGTCTTGAATAGTACAAATTATGCTAGTTTGGGACTAGGTTAATTGGTGTCAAATGACCCATGATATTCATTTATTCTTTTTTTATTCAAATTAAAAATAATTATTATATTTCTTTTGAGTGGACCCCCCATATTTTTAGTTTATTTTATTTTTAATATTTGTTGTGCGCGCCAGCAAAAGTATATTTACTGTTATCCTATCCCAGCCCAGGGGGGACCTCCCCACCCCTGGGGCCGCCCTTGATGGACACCATAAAGCGTAGCGTAGCAATACTTACAGGTCTCAACAACCTTCAGTTCAAGCTTCCAATTTACTTAAAGCTTTTAATATGGTTATACATAAATATGTTTAAATATGCTGTACGTCTTAGGACCTGAGAATTGAAGAGGCCATAGTTCATCCGGACTACCGACGAAACCCAACTTTCAACAACGACATTGGTATCTTGCGGCTCAAGAAACCTGTTAATCTTACATTCGGTAAGTAAAACTTATTAATGATAGAAAAAAAATACCAATTTATTATTATGCATTTTCCCGTACCACCGTTGGTACGTACGTACCAGTGTACAGACGAAAACATTTTTCCTGGGAACATTATTTATATTTTAGCTATTACAGTGTCCACACTAATTTGCCATAAATTACGATTCAAAAGATACAGCGCTGTGACAGGGATAGGTGGCTAGATAGCAGTAGCATGGTGGCATAATGGAAAAAGTTATATCTACTACGTTTAGTGTAGTCATGTGTGTATTTGTCACAGGGCTGTATCTATTCTAGTTGTTTGTTACATCCGTTCATTTTGCGGCTTTCCTAATCAAATAATTCACTCAACACCACTGATGGGCAGCTACCCTTTGAGTCATCATCACCATCAGTTGAAATACGTACAACTATTGCTTGATATGTACTATAGTCCTCCTCTAATTAACACCACAATGACCGGTTCTGCGCAATCCACATCCATCAGACTCCCAGACCTTCACATGTGGGCCTGTCATTTGTGACGGACGTGGTTGTCACTCCAAACACAGCGTAACGGCCATCAGTTGTTCAAGAATTTATATCAATGTCACCCCCTCGGACTACATCGTAAAAATAGGTAATAGTCGTTGAAGATCCACAGAAGAACCAATCCAAATGGATGAAATGAATGAATGAATAGATGCTCTCGTTCCTGATTCTCCGTGAATAGCCCTCTCCACTACTTGTACCTACCCTTCTGGTTTGGAACCCTTAAAATGAACAGGAGCGATCACCACACGCTTTTCTCTTTTGTTTGCAGAGAACGCCAAGCCAATTTGCCTACCAGTATCTAAGGACATTCAGAACCGAAATGTATCTGGAATGTATGCTAGGATTGTTGGTCAGGGCATTTCGGAGATGGGTTACACTTATCCTATACCACAGGCTGTCGATTTACAAATACACACTCAGAATGAGTGCATTGATAGTTACAGGTATGTAGTTACATGTGGATTAAATAGTTGTCTTTGTAGCGAATAAAATCTGACTAAGCTATCTATAACGTCTACTGTTAGACAAAGCCCTCCCTCATCATGAGGGGGGAGGGTTGCCAATACTCGCCATGCTTGGCATGCGGGTTAGCGGGCGGAGTACGTGATGTAATTTGCCAAAAAAATACTGCTGTCCATCGTCTGGTATTATCCCTCAGCCGGTTTCTACGACGCCCACAGGAGGAAAGGGGGATAACATTCTAAATTATTGTCTATGTCACCGACAAAAGCTATGAAAGATTTCTATTCAAACCAATTTTTATTTCCATTTACAGATGGGCAGAAAAAGACATCGATTTTACTAATAAACTGTGCGCTAGTACGAACGGCAGACTCAACCTGATTGCAGACGATGGAGGACTTCTCATGGTGGAAGAGTCCAACAACGGCTCACATCGTTTAATTCAATACGGCATCAACTCCTTTACTATTTCGCGCAAGGACTCCGTTGTTCCCACCGTCTATACAGATGTTAGCAAATACATGAAATGGATTCTCGACACTATGAAGCCTTAAATATGGCAGAGAATATGTACTAGGGGTGTTCATCGAAACCGCTCGCAACAGCACGGGTTTGATAGTTCGAGACTTGAACTAAAAAACGCGAGCTATTGTGAACTCGCTAGCAATTAATGATTTCCAAAAAATCGACATGGTCACTACTCTCCTCGGTCTCTCCTAGTTATTTAGGATACGTAGATTATTTCTACCCTCTGTTAAGTGCTCAAGCTTCGTTGTACTCTCAGGTATTTACTAAATGTTCTATTGTTTTTTCCGAATGAACTTCAAATCAAAAATTATTTTTTTAATAAAACTATCGTTTTAATTCACTTATTAGGCCCTCCACATTATTTTTTGATAGGACTGGTAGAAAAAATTTTTGGAACACATTCTGTCAGATTTTATAAGACCGGCAGCCTAAGACTAGACTTTTTTACACTATGCAGGCTAATTTGATAGCAAAAATACTTGTATTACCACTGGCGGTGCAATTAAAATATATCTAAAACAATTGATTAATTTTGTATTGAAAAGGTTAAAATTCATAGTCTTCCTTTTATTTCTGACACTATGTTATTTAGAAAAAAATAATCCTTTCGATCGGTATGATAAAGCTACAGGGTAATTTTTTTCTCGTGTAGCGAGTTCGATTCCCGATTCAACCATGTAATTATTTAAAAATCTATGAATGCAGTTTGAATTGTTTTTTAAATTAATATAATGTCTTCTTTCAGTAAAATGTTCCATATACAATATTTAAGGTAACTACTTTCCCTCCATGTGGCATAGCCGTGGGACGCCCTGTATATGAGCTCTTTCTTAGAAGAGATGTGCGTTTTGTTTTCTTCGAGCTTTGACGCGCATATGAGCTCATATAAGTGAACACATCCTTTTATACCAGCGTTTTTACGATTAATGTAGTTTGTAAGTGCGTATACCTACACGAAGAAAAAAACGCTAGTCTGAACCCGCCCATATTTCATGTTTCGAGCGTACACAAGCATATTATGAGCGCGTACACTTACGTTCGGCTTAATCTACGAAACTTTTATTCGTAGGGTTTAATCTAGCAGACATGTTAGTGTTGATCACAAAAACCGCCGTAAGCGCGCAAAAAAAACGCTACTCTGAAAATGTCCTCAACTGACCGTACTATATAATAATATGTACATACCCACAGCTTAGTAATCCAACTATGTATCAAACCGGTCGAAGCTACGCAAAGTAGTACATTAATAATCTGCTCATTCTAAACAGATGAACAGTAGGCGCCGTACGTATTCATAATAACCAAAATGCGTGAACAAGTTTTCCTCCTTTGCGTGATCACATTGTTGCGGAGTGCGTCCGGGAAAACTGCGATAAGTAAGTAATACAACGATAAGTTTTTTGTAATGAGAGTAATTAAAGGCCTTTACTCACTACAGCGGGCAGAGACCTTAAAACCCTGTTTAGGTGGTTTTGATGTACTTAGCTCAAATTTAGGGTGCAAGATTATTAACACTCAATCGAATGCACAACGGCTGCAAGAAGATTTTACCCGCATATACAGGTATAGATGGGCTGAACCAGAATAAACTGCCATTAAATAAGAGCAAGAGTGAGTATATAAAGTTTACGCAAAAGTGGTCACCTCTAAATACGGAATAACGGTACACTGTATACGGTATTAATAACGTTGTTCTTGAAGAGTTTTCTCTAATAAACGTTCTGGGAGTGGTCCTTGACAGTCGGCTTTCTTTCACTGCCTATATTGATAACATCATCAAGAGGGCTTATAGACTACCTATTGGGTTTTGTCTGGCGAAATTGTAAGGTTCTCGGTAGCGGAGTATCGGTATCGAGTTGAAATCCTAAACTCAGGTCAATAGTCCCGAAAGCTGTGAAAAAATCAAACTTAAGTCAAGGCTGAAGTGGGACTAGGCTGGTCATGTCATGGGTTCCGTCGAATGGCCATCGTAACAGAGACAGACCGAAGAGAAGATGGCGAGATGACTTAGACGCATATCAAATAGAGTGGCAGGAGCATGCTCTCGATAGGGACGAGTAACGGAAAGAAGGGGAGGCCTTTGCCCAGCAGTGGGACACTTTAACAGGCTAAATCAAAAGCTACAGTCATTAAAAAGGTGTTTCCATGTAAACCGCCTTAACAGAAAAAGTAATAGGGTACTACCGGCTGTCCTGGAAACTTGGAATTTTACATAAAGGTTCACCCCACATTGCGTACATTTTGCTTGAGCTTAGAAGGCTCTGCTAACACTGCATCATTCCCTCTGCTAACATCACCTCGCAGGAAAAATTTTCAAAAACGCTTTAACAAATATCTATTTATTTCTTATAAGTGCACAAATGCCAAGTTTCATAAAGAACCATCGATTTATCTTCGACAATGACGACCTTCCATATAAAGTTTCATCGCCTATTTCACCCCCTCACACGAAGAATTAAAAAAACGCGCCAATAAATATCTATTTATCTCTTATCACGAGCCCTAATGCCAAGTTTGTTAACTAACCCACTAACAGATCGATTTTCTGATATTTTAATGGTGTTATATATGTTGGCAAGCCAATAATAAACAAATTCTCAACAAACTCTCAAACAACTGCTAGTAAAGGTATAATCTATTGTAGGTAATATTAGGTATAATTAATTACGTCGTAAATTACGGTAACCAATAGGTACCATCAGCCAAATAAGTTGTCCAAATATCAATTTGAAACAAGTTTCTATCAAATGAATATATGTCGCTAAAGCCAAACTTTCAAGTTGACAGACACGTCTATTGAAATTATTTTTATGACATGCAAACGATTATTAACTTTAGGGTGGTTGTCCACATATTTGGCTGATGGTTCATGATGAACTTCTCAGCCGTATAAGGCTCTATTCGCACGAGTTGGTTAAGCGTTGCGTTATAAAAATGGCGTTAAATTAGATTCGACTTATCGCTCTCCGCTCAAAAAAAAATCAAAATTGTTCGACGAAAAGCGCCACGTTTTAAAAGCGATGACGTCTGAACGTATTATACTTAGGAATGCATTTTTTCTATCTGAACGTTTTTTTAACGTCCGTTAAAAAGCTCTAGTGCGTGGTTTAGGGTCTCAGGGACGTCCCGTTTTCCGCGACTTTCTTAAAGGCGTGACGATAGTGGCAAGGGTTTCAACTCACATATTTGAAACTAGCTTATGCCCGCGACTTCGTCTGCGAGGACCTAGGTTATCGCGCGGTGGCGCCCTCTACCGGAACAAAAAGTATCCTATATTGATCCTTGGGGCTTAACCTATACCAAATTTCATCAAAATCGGTTCAGCGGTTTCGACGTGAAAATTTGAAATTTGAGATTTAAATTTGAAATTTAAATTTAAAATTTAAATTTGAAATTGAAATATTTGAAATTTGAAAATTGAAATTGAAATTGAAAAATTTGAAATTGAAATTTGAAAATTTGAAAATTTGAAATTGAAATTTGACATTCAAAGTCAAGATATCTTTATTCAATGAGGGCTACCGTTTTCGCGCTCACCAGTTGGCGCCAAAGTAGACAAAGGTCCTGCCTGAAGTAAAGTGGTTAGTTTGTTATTACGGGCGTGAAAACAAAAATTAAGTACAATGTTTAATGTTATTAAACCTTTAAATATGATTTAATTATTATTTCTATTAAATAAACATAAATAGATTCGTTTCAAATTCATTCAATTTTACAAGTATTTATTCCATTTCTAACATTTGCATAATTTATATTAAAAGAGATATTTGTCACGTGAAAGTTCATACATAGGATATTTGATACTCTGTACTTCGATATTTTGGACGTTATCTAACCATTCGACAATATAAACTCGTTAATTTAATTTTTGATAAGTATTTCGATACAGTCGTTTTTTTAACATCGACATTTTACCCGTAGGTATTTTAACTTTCGATATTCAAACTCAGACCGGTCTTGTGCTTTTCGCATACACCGCGATCCCGCGATCTCAACCAGGTCGTCGCTCCGTCTTGTTGGAGGCCTACCGACAGCTCATTATACCTACCTGTCAAAAATATAGCACTGTATTTTTCAGAAAACTGTGATGACTGCATCTTGGCCTCATCTTGCAAAGCCATTAACGACCTAATCTCATCGAACGAGTCGGCTGCTCGTGATCAGCTCATGGAGGCATTCTGTGGATTTGGCGACAATAATTTGCCAAAGGTATACCCATATGTTCCGGAAGTTTGCTTTTATTTCTTCGTCCAGAGGAACTCTGGAGATGTTAGCAAAGTTGGCTAACAAAATTAGGACCTCAGATTTCTAGCAGAGAGCCTAAGGCAGTAAGAGTGACCAAGAAAAAATGCACTTACTTACCTACAATATTATATTTTCTCTAAAATATATCGATGTAAGGACATTATCTCTCATTGCCTGTCTCTCTAATCTAGATTTTAAAATCGGGGTGTTTTCCGAATTTGCTATGATTATCATTTTTTAGTTCACAAACATGTCTGACACATTTGAGCATTCACTTATAATGGGAATTCGGGGATTCGCTGTTTTTAAGTTTCACGATCATTCAAGCGAACGCTCTAGAAAATAATTTAGGCAGCTTGTAGAAGTCCGTTGCTTTCACCGGACAAAGGATCGTTTTTTTGCCGGACTTGCGGTGTTGTATGGCTTACAATGAATGTATGTACAAGTCGCCGGACAAGTGCACACATTCATTGTAAACCATACAACACCGCAAGTCCGGCGAAAAAAACAGTCCGTTGTCCGGTGAACGTCTAAAAAGCTCTAAGCTAATTTACAAACAGCTCAGATTTTCGTGAAGAAAACTGTACGTTTGAACGTTTTATTTGGTCCTGATCATATTTTGCTTGCAGGTGTGTTGTTCAATGTTGCCCAATGCTGAGCTGACGAGCACGAAGCCAGGTGTCGATAGCATCGAGGGACACCCGAACCTTCAACTGCTGCCAGAGACATGCGGTGTGCATGTCCTGAGTAGACTTTTAGAGGGATTGACCACGCCGTCTCACGAGTATCCGTGGTTAGCCCTCATCGCCTACAGGACGAGCAAGTATCATACAATTACCTAGTAGGAAATATCTCTGCATCTATTTGTCTTCACATAAAGTGAATGGTCAAGAATCAATAATAGTAGATTGTTCAACAAGGGACTAAAACAAGACATAATGACACGAGATGTTTAGCCACCCGAGCAGAGCGAGAGAGAGAGAGAGAGACCGAAAGAGCGAGTCGAGAAGGAGCCAGTGTCCGAGCTTGCCCTGCTACAGCAGGGCTACTCCGAAACTCGAAACTCGAAGTTCGTGTCGTGCGGTCCCTCTGACACTTATACTATTTAGCACGAGAGCGAGAGGGACCGCACGACACGAACTTCGAGTTTCGAGTTTCGGAGTAGCCCTGCTGATACTAAGTAGGCAAACACAATGCGAATGCGTAGGTAGTAGTAGGTACATATATCCGATGGGTACTTATTAGGACCAGTTGCTTTTTAGACCACTTGCTACTTAGACCACTTACTTAAGTAAAAGTTTATAGTCACGTAATAACGTTGCAAATGTTCTATCCTAGGGGAAGGGATAAAGTTTCAATGCAGTGGATCTCTTATCAACGAGCGATACGTGCTGACAGCTGCACATTGTATATCAGATCGGCATATTGCTGGGGTTCGGATAGGAGAATTTGACCCAGAAACAGCACCTGATTGCCGCGAAATTTTACCCAACCTCGTCATATGCGAGAACACCACACAGGTAACATACCCAGCTGACACGTATTCTGCGATATCATGATCATTGTCATCAAACAGCATAGATTTAATGTAAACAATAATATACCTATCGATTAAATATGTTTGAAGTATGCATTTATGTTATTAAGTATAATATTATGTTAAAACTCTTAGGGCAAAACATTTTAACTTTGTAAATAAAATTCAAAATAATAATTACATTTCTTGTTATAGCGGCAGCAAAAGTAAAAATTATTAAAATCGATGACTTTAGAAAAATATTGACTGTTTTCCTAGATCCAGCCCAGGGCCCAGGGGTAGGACCTCCCTCCCCTGGATCCGCCCTTGTTAGACACCATAAAGCCTTATAAATAAACCCTTAATTTTGTAACAATTTTTTTCATAAAATAAATATTTTATCATTTTCATTTTCAATTTTTCAAAGCGAAGCGTGCGGATTCAATATAACTCTCAACAACCTCCAGTTCAAGCTTCCAATTTACTCAAATCTTTTATGGTTATAGATAGACGTTTAAATATGCTATATGTAATGAACTACGTATGCTTAGGACCTGAAAATTGAAAACGCCATAATACATCCGGACTACCGACGAATCCCGACTTTCGACAACGACATTGGGATCTTGCGGCTCGAGGAACCTGTTAATCTTACATTCAGTAAGTAAACCTTGTTAATTATAGAGAAAAAATGCCAATTTATTAAATGCAATGTTCTGTGCCCGTGTAAATAGGTAGTGCCACGAGAGTTGAAGTGAATACACACAGCTTCAAAAAGTTCTGACAGCACAAAAAGGATAATGAATGAAATGAATTTTTAAGAATACTAGTATCTCATAGAAGTGAACTGTATGTTCTTATGGGAATAAATGTCTTTAAACCGAATGAATGAGTACTTAAATGTCTAAATCCTGATGTCATACACGACATGTTGTAGTTACTATCGATTGCTGTGTATAAAAAAAAATAGGGTGTCAAAGTAACCCCACAGACGGTTTAACTTTGATCACCATGTTATTATTTTTTTCTTCGGTTTTTTAGTTGCAATATCCAAATTTGGAATATAGAAAGACTTAAAAAAGTTGATGTTTACATTTTTTTTAACGCCTAATTGTAAGAGACAAAAACGTTTCAATTGTTAAATTGATCCATGTAACCCCAGTTTACGGTATTCAGAATTCGCAAATTATGCGTAAAGCCCATTCGGCTTATAGGTTATAGGTTATGCGTGAAGGAATTCTGTGTAATATAATTATGCGAAAACAGTTTCGGCACAAATACTATTATGCGTAAACAGATTATGCAAAATAGAATTAAGACATATAAAATACGCGTAAGCAAGGGGAACCCCGTTCAGACTTCTAGGACTTTCACATGGGGACACTTAAAAACAAAGTCAAACGGCCATCAGTTCTTCAACAATTTATCTTAGTGTCACCCCTACTGTCACTTCAGTTAAAAAATTCTTCGGGCTACATCGTAAAAATAGGTGATCCGATAGAAGATCTTCAGAACAACCAATGCAAAAATAGCGACTGCATTGGTGCTCGTGCGGATCTTCTCGTTGCTGATTCTCCGTGCATAACCCTCTTCTTTCTGGTTTGGAACCCAAATGAACATGAGCGATCACCACACACTTTTCTCTTTTGTTTGCAGAGAACGCCACGCCAATTTGCCTACCAGTGTCTAAGGACCTTCAGAACCGAAAAGTATCTGGAATTAATGGTAGGATTGCTGGTTGGGGCATTTCGGAGATCGATTACACTGCTTCTATACCACGGGCTATCGATGTACAAATACACACTCAGAATGATTGCATTGATATTTACGGGTATGTATATTTACAGGTGTATTAAATAGTTGTTTTTCTAGCACATAAAATCTGACTGAGCTATATATCAGCCGTAGGACGTCTATTGTTAGACAAAGCCCTCCTTCATCATGAGGGGGAGGGTTGCCAATACTCGCCATGCTTGGCATGCGGGTTAGCGGGCGGAGTATGTGATGTAATTTGCCAAAAAGTCGCTGTTGTCCATCGTCTGGTTCTTCCCTCAGCCGGTTTCTACGACGCCCACAGGAGGAGAGGAGGATAACATTCTAAATTCTTGTCTATGTCACCGTCAAACGATTTAACGTCGAACGCTACGAATGATTTCTATTCTAACCAAATTTTTATTTTCATATACAGACTGGCAGAAAAAGACATCGAGTTTACTAATAAACTTTGCGCTAGTGTGGAAGACAGACTCAACTGGATTGCAGACCGTGGAGAATCTCTCATGGTTGAGGAGTCCAACAACGGCTCAAATCGTTTCATTCAATACGGCATCAACTCCTTTACTATTTCGCGCGGGGACTTCGTTCTTCCCACCGTCTATACAGATGTTAGCAAATACATGAAATGGATTCTCGACGCTATAAAGCCTTAAATATAGCACAGAATATGTACTAGGGATGTTAGAGATTTAAAATTTGGTTCATCGAAACCGTAATTGCAATCGGAATCAAAATCGGAGGGGGAGGAAAAAAATAACAAATAAAATTAATAAATAATGGGACAATCAACACCAAATGATCTAGTCCTTAACTAAGCAAAGCTTATACGTTGGGTACTAGATTGTCTGGAATCCGAAGCTCTGTAACATTCCTAGTACCTACTAGGAATACTTATACCTATAAGTAGTTATTTAGGACACGGAGATTAATCTACGCTCTGTTAAGTGCTGAAGCTTCGTTGTACTCTCAGGCATTTACCAAGTGCTATATTGTTTTTATTGTTGTAACTTCATATCAAAAATATTTTTTTAATAAAACTATTGTTTTAATTCACTTACTGGCCTCTGCACACGTATAATTCTCACTGCTGCTAGGTTTGGGAAAAGTACTACATATAAGATAGCTACATCGTCTATATACACATATATAGAGATAAGTTAATTATGTATACGGTGCACCGTAGACATACCGAACATCAGTCCATCTGAGTCCGCGGTTTACAGAATCTTTGGTATGGATTATAGACAGCCAGCTTACTCAGTTTATACTTACTCCATGAAAATTACAAATATTCACCATCATAAAAATAGTTGCAATTAATAAAACAACAAAGCCTCTTGTACTAGATTGTTGCATCAAGCAGAAATTTATTTATTATTGCACCGAGTGCCGATTTGGAGCCCGAACGCTAGCGAGGGCTTTAAAAAGCACGAGGGCAATATAAATTACTTAATGGGAGATGCATAATATGCTTTTCTTTCAATTATTACAGGAATAGTAGACGAAAAAAAACTCATGCTAAACAATTAATAGAAAAGAAATGTCACAAGCACTCGATGATTCAATTTTTGTAAGTTTACATTCGCACTCAAAAAATGTCCACGGAAAATTCGCAAATTCTCGTTAATTTGTTTTTTTTTATTTCTTACTCTTTTTGGCAGAGTTAGTAGCAGATATTTTTACCCGCGATCTGTCAAATTTCGGATGTGCGCCAGGTTCGCCAACCAAACACACAAAGTTTGTTTTTTTTTTGATACGGCTACTTATTATTTTCGATAGGACTGGTAGCAACAATTTTTTGTACACATTCTGTCAAATTTCATAAGACCGGCAGCGTAAGACTAGACTTTTTTACACTATGCAGGCTAATTTTATAGCAAAAATTCTTGTATTACCACTTTAGTGGTGCAATTAAAAAAATATCCTAAAACCATGCAATAAAGGATTTTCATACATTTTTTCTGGTCTAGAGCAGAAAAGGTATTTAGCGCGGTTAATATGAAATTAAAGCATAGTTGGAAGAAAAAATAATTTATTGCTTACAAAAAATGTAAATTGTAGACTATCTTAATGGATTTACACCCTATATAGCCAAAAAAGACACAGTGGAATGTGGACATTACGAGTACATATAGTACAGGGCAGAACTGCATTAAAAAGAATATCCTCTATTCTATTAGGTACATAGGACAGGAGATATGCAGGGCCGGATTTATAGCTATGGAGGCGAAGAATTCCTATAATGTGAAAACAAAAACTATTTGAAAATCGTAATAAAATAGCTACTAACCCGTCAAAATTTGGATTTTTAAACCACTATTGTCCTTGTCCCCCCTTGAGCAAGCATCGGGGCTGTAGCCTCCTATGCACTCTCTTAAATCCGTCCCTGGTTAAATGTGTGTAATATTAATAAAACTAAAAATGTTATGAACGTAGGTAAACACAACTACTATAGGTATACATATATCAAAGTTCGTTTCAGACAGCGAGGGTCACTAAAAATGTCAGGTATCATGAGAAGAACACGACTGAATATCGACGTAGAAGAAGTAAATTCTCCTATCTCACTCAGTAGGCTTAGGTATGTGAGATAGGAGAATTTACTTCTTCCCCGTCGATATTATCCAGGATCCACTTCATGTGCTTAGCGACGTTGGTGTAGCTACCAGGTTCTCCGGTTCCACACTTTGGGGGTCCAGTGGATACAATTCCATACTCAAACATTCGTGTTGCTTGTCTGTGGAATCCTTGCAGCATCAGGGGCCCACCTGAATCACCGTTGCAGGAGTCCAAATCTTTCAAGCCAGCGCAGATTTTATAATTTTCTCCACCTCGTCTGAGAATAAGTAATTATGGTTAGATAACTCCATCACGAGAAAAAAGGGAGTGGTCAGGCGGTTTGTGACACGGGAACAAAATAAGTCATTGCAATTTTGATTTTATAGCAGTACTTGTAAAGGCTTGTAAAAAATTAAGGGTTGACTAAAATCGTCCAAATTGCTGTAATGTCGCATAACACATGGGAGTTCTTTTCCACTTAAGTGTCGAGGTCAAAGATCTGTGTAACTATAGTACTTTTTTACCTTCTTGCTATCACTTCATGTTCGATCTTTTGTATGTGATTGTCAGAACAAATATAGTGTCATAGTCATAGTACTGTCAAGGGCAAAGGTACGACACGGCCTTAAAGTAGTGTATACATATTTTTGCAACTTTTGCCGTGACGATATCTTTGCTCTTGACTGTACTAAAGTGTAAAGATATTTTTGGCCTCGTCTCTACCTATTAATTTAAATAATAATCTCGTTAAGTATGAGCAGTTATAATTCAAATAGGTATCTCAATGTTAAAATAGAAATTAACCGTTAATGAAAACATCATAATACTATACTACAAATACTACCACTGAATACTATAAACTATATTTTTGGTGTTCAATAAAGCGTCATTGAATTGTAAATTATTGCGATACAGTCGCCTATCAATCTCTCGGCGTTTTTTTGTTTAGAAGTATGTATTAATGATCAGGAGCATATATAGCAGTAAATGGAAGTGAAAGTTGGACACAGTTGATATAAAGAGAAAGAGAATGTTTGGAAGCTTTCAAGGAGTGGCGGCGAGAAATAGAGATAAGTGGCCATTACTCCACCAACACGAGAGCAACTCTTAATTTGATGATGATGGTAACTATTATGAGCATTGAATACAGTCAGTGCCATCTGTCATTTCAGATGAGCAGTCTATGAAAGCGAGTAACTATATTGTACATACAGACTTCCAAATACTGAGATAGCGCCTATCGTCAAACTAGTCACAAAGTCACATTTAAAGTTTAGCTGTACCTACCTAGTGACGCGAATCCTCGCGTACTTTAAAAAGAACAAATTAACACTATGCGGCTGTTTCACCATCCATTGATTAGTGTTAACGACGGTTAAATGTGATGCTGTCTCTATTTATTTTATTCGAATAGACGGAGACGGCATTACATTGAACCGTTAGTAAACGGTGAAACAGCCCCTAAGAAGAACAGCCGAATGTAGGTAGACCTAGATGTAAGTACCTGTACTTTATAAAGCACAAATTGTTATAATTTTTTTTTAAGAATGTTGAAATAATATCCAGCATTACAAAGCTGCAGGTGACCATGTCTAGGACTAAAGTATACTACATCGATTCATGAAAACAATTTTTTCACACCCGCAACCGTTCATAGCTACGTTTAGAAAGAAATTTGTGTTCTCCGCCTACACACTGTAAGAACGCACACAAACCCATATATCACCCACACCACCATACACATCTCTATCGGTTCAAAAAAATTAGGACTCAGGAGGATAACCATAGCTCGGCTTCAAGTATAATGGTAAGCACCATCACGGATTAATAAGAAGCCAGGTTCGATTCTGGAGCCCCATCATTTTTTTTTTCAATTACTAGCTATTACCCACGACTCCGTCCGCGTAGAAGTATGAAATAATATAAAAAAATATTTTACGTCCCATCCTCAGACCTACTGAATATACACAAAAAAAATCTTAAAAATCGGTCAAGCCGTTTCGGGGGAGTTTGGTCACTAAAACACACTTTGGAAACAATCACTGTGAGTGACACGAGAATTTTGCGTATTAGAAAAGATGTCTTACTTAAGGTATTTTTAATAATTAATAATGATGAATAATTTCAACCTGTTAAACAGTAGGGCGCAAGATTCGCTGTCGGTGACCGGGACGTCAACGGCCAGCAGCTTGGAGGACTTATAGCCCGTCTCTGTCTGGCCCCAGCCCGCGATCGTCGCATTCTGACCCACGAAGTCGCGGGTCTGCTGCTCTCGCGTCACGGGGAGGCAGATAAAACCAACATTCTCTGAAACATTTACAAGTTGCTTTAATAGAGAATATTCAACATCATGTCAGCCGAAAGACGTCCACTGCTGGACAGAGACGTCCCCCAAGGCTTTCCTCTCAGACCGGTCTTGTGCTTTTCGCATCCACTGCGATCCAGCGATCTTAACCAGGTCGTCACTCCATCTTGTTATAGGCCTACCGATAGCTCATCTCCCGGTCCGCG
This sequence comes from Choristoneura rosaceana, assembly GCA_037349165.1. NCBI lineage: Eukaryota > Metazoa > Arthropoda > Insecta > Lepidoptera > Tortricidae > Choristoneura > Choristoneura rosaceana. The sequence continues at coordinate 2,301,697 of JAZBNJ010000033.1, forward strand.
GACGCCATTCGAAAATCTTCTGAGATGACCTCATCGGCCATCAGTCCTGCAAGGAATGTGTCCCGCCCAATGCCACTTTAGTTTCGCAATTCTTCGGGCTATGTCGGTCATCAATATCTATTGAAAAATAATCAACATACATGTCTATTATGAGCGAATGAAATTCATATGCCATCTCTTTCGAAAAAAAAATAGATTTGATACAATCCGTGAGCTTTTAGAAAACCCTTCGGGTTTCGGGGGAAGTCGGAAGGATTCGTTGGTAGAAAACGACAATTTTCTTTTTGACTTAGTAGCAATCCATCACGTGAAGAGTGCACTCGTTGTGTTTTCATTAATTTATATGGAGTGGTTAAAACCACCACTTACTTATTTATTTAGTTTATTTTTCGAAAATTGATTCAACTTAAATAGGGTATTTCTGTAAATAGCCAATAACGGGAAATTATTCATAACGTTTATATATATTTTAAAGAAGATAAAAGTTTTATAGGAACACCTATGGCGATATAAATTTATATTTTAATGAGGTTCAAGACCGAGTTATAGAAGCAACGAGGATTTCGATAAGTACATTAAAGAAGTTCCCAATCCGCACTGGGCCCGCGTGGGAACTATGGCCCAAGCCCTCTTGTTTTGAGAGGAGGCCTGTGCCCAGCTGTGGGACGTATATAGGCTGAGATGATGATGATGATTAAAAAATATTAAACGAAGCAGACCAAAATAAAAATAATTTCACATACCCAAGAGAAGTAGACACAGTATAACAGCTCTATATACTTCCAAAGAAAAGTGGTGTGGAAGGCGGTGTGTTCTCTATTCAAAGGAACGATGGAAGAATTCGAAAATGTTGATTTTGTTTTATTTGTAGCATGACAAAAGTCATATTGTATTAAAATTAGAAAATGATAAATATGCGTAATATTATTACGGTATGGTTTATTTTGTACTGATGGTTATTATTTACATGACTTTTTACGGTAACTTCGAAAAGTTTTACAAGTTGATAACAGAACCACATATCACGATCGCGTGTCATCGCCAATATCCGAAGTATGTTTCTAAAATCCGAAGGTTTTTTAAGAGCTCATGGAGTGTACGAACTTTCTATGGCCGTCATAGCATATTACGACGTCAAAGTCTATGACGAATCTCTTTGTCTAATTTACAATTTATAAAACGTTCATACCTTTTTTTGGTACTTCGTGTTTTTTTTACACTGTATGTGATAATACTAACTGCGACGGATGCGTGTAATATTATACTAAAATCCATTATTTCTTTTAAATGTTATGAACGTATACTATTAGTGATTTAAGGTTGATAGGCTTAAATTCAAAGAAATGTACAACAATCCTAAGAACATTTAGTCCCATCGAAAAGTTATACTTTCTTGTCTGCAATAATAAATTAAGTATTAAGTAGTTTTAGTACAAAAAAAATTGGGACACGTTTGTCAGAAGTGTTTTTAAAAATTGATTAATGACACTTCTGGTTGAACTTGTTATCTGCCCAAACATGTTAAGCGATTTTAATATGATCCGTTCTAAAATGTATTGAAGACACAATTGTTGTAAGTGCCGATGGTTAAATCGCTTCCTATTATTTTATTAAGCATTGATGCATTTACTTCTTTTAAAACGTTTTCGTCCAATATATTAACATTTTGCGAGGTTTATTTTGTTATTTAAATGTTTATTTTGACGAGTCATATTCTTTACTGATTCATACTAAAGTACTTCGCCAATGTCTGAACTGCATTGATTTCATACTTTTGACGTGCACACTTTGTATTAATATCGAAGGGGCGGGCTACTTAAACATTAATTTTCAGTATAAAGACTTTATAATTGTAAATAAATATTCGACAGTATACGTATAATGACAAAGACCTATTTACATATTTGTTATAGTTACTTACTGTGATTTAAATCAACTTTCTTCTTTAGTCGTAATAGAGCAATGTCGTGTTGTCTGTTTGTCGTATAACTGGGATGTGGAATCTCCAATTCAATTCGTATATCCTGAAATATAATTAAGAAACATTTGTTAACTAGAGTCTTTTTACCCAACTTTTATATAACAGACTTCAAAAAAATTTTAACAAAAAAGTAAAACCGACTCTGACTTAGAAACACCATTTGATGAAGTGGAACTGATGAGGAGGACCACAGTTGGCCACCGAAACTCAATAACAAGTATTGGTATTATAACTCGTGCTGAAGCACCGACTTTACATCAGTAGAAACTTATTTCGTGGTTTTTGGAGCTGTTCCAATTTTTCATCATCATCATTATAACAGCCGTAGGGCGTCCACTGTTGGACCTAGGCCTCCCTCATTAGACCTCCTGTTGCTTCGGTCGTAAGCGGCCTGCATGCACGCACCGTGAACCCTGCTTTAATCAGGTCATTTGTCCATCTCGTTGATGGACGTTCTATGCTGCGCTAGCCGATCCGCGGTCTCCATTCGAGAAAATTTGAGCCCCAACGGCCATCTGTTCCCCGTGCTATATTTATTGTCAATTTATATGTTAGTTTTTATGTGTACTCCCCACATTAGGATTGTCTATGACAGCTAATCCTTTTGCACTCTCCTTTTTATATAGTCTATGACCCGCCTTCCGCTTGTCAAAAATTCCCCACGAATGCTGGTGCATCTTGTTAATCTTAAATAACATAATCAGTGTACATCATCTAATCATAAGTTTGTTTCGTGACTCACAATGTAGAAATATATTACTGAAGCAATATAAGTATCTACATTGGCTGGATTTGTGTTTTTCATTTGTTATCGACATACATACCTCAAGGTAAATAAACCTCTGGTACCTACGTATATCGCACGGCGACGCAGCCCACAGCGCAATTGTTCTTGCTAACATTATATTTAACCCACGAAGCAAAAAGAGGAGTTTTATTATTGTAGCGACTCCTAGCGCCATCTAGTGAGCAAATATAGAAACTCCAACCTCAATCGAAGTTTCTGTACTCGGACACATAAAACTTCCGACGCTCGTCCTTCGGACGTCGGTCCCCAAGTAAGTATAACATCTACCTAGAGAGAGATCTCTCTGTTATGGCCTCCCCACATTATATTATTTTTTGTATATACCCTTTTGCCGGCTGCGTATACCATCACGTAGCGGGGTTGTTGGAAAACTCGCCATTGTTCATAATTTAGCCGAGTTATACATACTCGTTGTTAATACTGTCATTAATAAACCAGAAACGGCCAAATATAAACAGTAGTAAGTGGCTCAATAATCCCTGTTCACGGCTGTACCTGGATATGTGATTCGCACGTCTGTTGCGGCGGCATCCCTTGGCAGTCGCTTTCGGTGTCGATGTCTTGTTCGCCGACTCGCATGCCGATTGCCGACCAGCGGCCGGCCGACCACGCAGTGGGCCGCGGTCAACACGTAGTGGTCGTTGATCATACTGCCCATATTTCCGGCCGCGTACCTGGATATCTGATTCGCACGTCTGTTGCGGCGGCACCCCTTGGCAGTCGCTGTCGGTGTCCATGTCGTATTCAACAACGCGTACGCCGACTAGCGACCGGCTGACCACGCAGTGGGCCGCCGTCAACTCGTAGCGGTCGTTAATCAAACTGCCCGTATTTCCGGCTGCGTACCTGGATGTGTGATTCGCACGTCTGTTGCGGCGGCACCCCTTGGCAGTCGCTGTCGGTGTCCATGTCGTATTCAACAACGCGTACGCCGACTAGCGACCGGCTGACCACGCAGTGGGCCGCCGTCAACTCGTAGCGGTCGTTAATCAAACTGCCCGTATTTCCGGCTGCGTACCTGGATGTGTGATTCGCACGTCTGTTGCGGCGGCACCCCTTGGCAGTCGCTGTCGGTGTCCATGTCGTATTCAACAACGCGTACGCCGACTAGCGACCGGCTGACCACGCAGTGGGCCGCCGTCAACTCGTAGCGGTCGTTAATCAAACTGCCCGTATTTCCGGCTGCGTACCTGGATGTGTGATTCGCACGTCTGTTGCGGCGGCACCCCTTGGCAGTCGCTGTCGGTGTCCATGTCGTATTCAACAACGCGTACGCCGACTAGCGACCGGCTGACCACGCAGTGGGCCGCCGTCAACTCGTAGCGGTCGTTAATCAAACTGCCCGTATTTCCGGCTGCGTACCTGGATGTGTGATTCGCACGTCTGTTGCGGCGGCACCCCTTGGCAGTCGATGTCGGTCTCGATGTCATGTTCACCGACACGTACGCCCTTCAGCTTCCGGCCGACCACGCAATGGGCCGCCGTCAAAACGTAGCGCTCGTTGATCAAAGTGCCTCCGCAGTCGAAACTCAAACCATCTGCGTATATATATTTCAAGATGCGTGGAAAAATTTTATGTTGTAAAATTGGGTTATAGCTAAGTTTTAAAGATGTAAATAAAACGTTGGCTGACTTGAAACCTCTTTTGTCTGAAATGAAGCACCTACTTACTTTGTAAAACTAAAGTCATAATTCCTTTGAGAAGAAAAACTATAAGTACGTAAATCCGTAACTCCCGCGGGAACAATTGAGGCCATTAACCTTAATATGCATGGAATAACATCATTGACGAGCAAGTGTGATGAAAAAGCTTTTCAAAAAGAAGCATTATTATCTAACACATTTATTGGAATCAGAACACAACCGTTTTGACTATTTCTTTCACAATCGGTTTCACGCGGCAGAAGACTAGGGTAGAAAGAGATGGCGAATGCGATCGTGGACGTCAGTGCGGTACACAAAACGGCCTGTCTTATTGTCTAACACACTTGGACCACAGTCGTTTTTACCATTTCTTTCTGTCACACGGCATAAGACGAGGGTAGAAAGAGATGGTCAGAGCCCGGAATTTTCGCGACATTTTTGATATATTCAATTTCGATACATCGATACCACAAAATGTTAAAAAAGATTAAAAGTAGAGATCAACCATAGATATAGATGGATAGATAGTGATCTCTTCCAATTAACTTTTGAGAAGTCTAAAATGTGAAATAGACGTAAATATGCATTATTTATTTTAAGGAGAGCAAACAGAAGCAAGTGTATAAAATATGTACTTATAAAATACACTCTTAAATTCACTTACTCTCTAACGAGCCCCCACTAAGAAATATGGCATAAGTCATTTATGTGAACATTATGCAATGAAAATGAGGAGTTAACAATTTCTAATTTAATAATTCAATTTTATATTCAGTCTGTTGCAGTGCTAATAAGTGTTCCATTATTGTCGTTATAAAAGATATTACGATTATTATTTTACGATAATATCATCCCACCAAAAACATTCTGACTGGCCGTTGACTTGTACCCACTAACGTATAAAGAATAATAATAATAAGACTTGAGACTCAACATTCTTTAAACGTGAGTGGGTACAAGCCAACGGCCGAGTCACACAACATTAACTTAAAGAAATCGCAGTAAGGAACCTTAAACTTGGCACGACTTTGTCTAGATTTCATTACTTTTTAGAGATAAACAAGCAGGTCCATCGAGACTTAGCTAGTTTTTTACAGAATGTTTTTGGTGGGATTTCACTTCATTTTGTAGAAACGTCGGTTTATTGATTTATTTTATTAGATTTTCATATTTGACACAGATTTTTTGTTTCTTCGATTATCCTAGATTTTATAGTTTTCCCTTTATGTGGCCATTAAACCCTAACTCAGTACCAAATTTCAGCTCTCTAAGTTTATGGGAAGTACTAGTTCTATTTTGATGATCATGAGTGAGTGTCATAAATGCGAAACTTTGCTTTGCTTTGCGGAACTTCGGAACTAAATGACCTACAGACTTGAAATTTTGGATTTTAAGTATGTGATCATAGCTTACTGGATGACGAAAATTTCTGCGTTCTGATCTTATCCAGAGGTTCTGCTGTGTATGCATGTGTGTATGCGTGCATGTGTGTGTGCGCGACGCGCTACACGCGCAGTAATAAACGAGCTCTCGTACTAGCGGTTGTGTTTCATTACGTATTACCTGGATTACCTTATACATACCAATTGGCGACGACAACGGATTCTAAATACCCACAGGACAAAATGAACGGTTACGTTGGAACACTGGGGACCTTCGACTACAAAAACCAGGAATGGGCGATTTTTTCGGGAAGATTGTCGATGTTTATAACCTTAAATGATATCGCGGCAGAGAAAAAAAGCGCCATTTTGCTAACGAGCTTGTCTGACGATACTTATCGTCTGGTTAGCAATCTATTGCATCCAAAGAAGGTCGAGGCGGCTAAGTACGAAGAACTGGTGGAAGAGCTAAATAAGCACTTTACCCCGAAGAGGTCTACTTTCGCCGATCGTAGCAAGTTTTACGAGGCGGTCAAACTCGAGGGCGAAAGTTGTGAAGAATGGGCGGCACGGTTAAGGGGATTAGCCGTGCATTGTGGCTTTGGGACGGAGCTTACAGTGTTGCTGCGTGATCGGTTCGTACTAGGGTTCAGATCAGGCCCAGAACGGGATCGGCTGTTCGACAAAGACCTGTCCACGCTGACGTTCGCTGACGCGTTGGAGACGGCACAGAAGGCAGCCTGCGCTAGGGAGGCGAAAGCTAGCGAACCCCCGAAGGTCATGGTGAAGGAAGAACCGCTGTTCAAGGCGAGCGTGAGGCACGCCGGCGCTGGTGGCGGCGCCCGCGCCCCTCGCGCCGCGACACAGGAACAGCATCGCGAGTCAGATCCGTGCTCAGTTTGTGGCTTGAAGAGTCATTCGGCGGATAGGTGTAAATATAGGAGCTATCGTTGCAAGAGGTGTAAAAACAAGGGCCATCTTCGCAGGGTGTGCAGTGTCAACGTGAATAGCTTGGAGGTATGCCCCGAGCAGCAGGAATGTGACCACGACTGCGAGGAGTGTAAGCTGTTCAGTATGAGGTGCGTAAATAATAAACCCTTTTTAGTGTCAGTGGTAATTAATGGTCGTGAATTTAAAATGGAGCTTGACTCTGGATCGGGTACATGCGTCATGGCAAAATCATTGTATGAACAGTATTTTTCTAAATATACCTTGCAAAAGTGCGATTTAAAAATGTGTTTTTACAATGGCCACAAAATCACGCCCGTGGGCTATTGTTCATTACCTATCATGTTTAATGAGGTAAAACATACAATCACCTTTTATGTTATTGAAAACGGAGGCCCCCCCCTTTTAGGGCGTGATTTTATGACCACGTTTGGTGTGTCATTCACAACGGAAAATACTTATAATACGATAAATAATAAAATAGATGTAATGACATCAAATGATGTCGATGTTATAAAATTACTCAGCTGTTACAACGATGTATTCAAAAATGAGCTAGGATGTTATAAAGGGTTAGAGGTTATGTTACGATTAAAAGAAGACGTTCAGCCTAAGTTTTGCAAGGCACGCCCGATTCCCTTCGCGATTAAAGATCAAGTTGAAACAGAGTTGAATAGGCTCGTTGAAGTAGGTATTTTAGTGCCTGTGACCCATTCCGATTACGCAACTCCCATAGTGCCGGTGCGCAAATCCAACGGCAGCGTCAGAATTTGCGCCGATTATTCGGTAACATTAAATAAGCACATTCATGTAGATAAATACCCCTTACCACGCATTGAAGAGGTATTTGCGAAATTAAGCGGGGGAGAACAATTTTCAAAATTAGATTGCAGTCAGGCTTACAATCAGCTGATGTTATCGAAGTCGGCGCAGAAACTTACGACCATAAATACGCATAAAGGATTATTTATGTATACACGGTTAGTATTTGGGTTGGCCAGTGCACCCGCTATATTCCAAAGAACGATGGAAAATTTACTAGCAGGGATTGAAGGAGTTTCGGTTTTTCTTGATGACGTGTGTGTGACCGGCCCTAATAAAAAAGTTCATTTAGAACGGCTGGAACAGGTTTTCCAGCGATTCTAAAAAGCAGGTCTCAGGCTCGAAAGCAAGAAATGTGCTCTATTCCAGGATAGTGTGACGTATTTAGGTCACACTATAGATAAAAACGGGTTACGTAAATGCACTAGTAAAGTTGACGCCATCGAGAAAGCACCGCGGCCGTGCAACATAACTGAATTAAAACGTTTCCTAGGTATGATCAATTATTACCGCAATTTTGTACCTAATGCGTCTGCGATATTAAGTCCTTTGCACGAGTTATTGCGCACGGGCGCGCGGTGGGAATGGACGGAGCGGCAACAGGCGGCGTTCGAGTGCATATAGTTCAGTACAATTAGATCAAAATTTGGCAAAATTAAAGCAAGAGGTTTATCTATCAGGATATGTAGGTTATAGAGAAAAAATAAATTTTACCCACTCTCCCCCCCCCTCCGGGGGGAGAGTCACCCCCCCGCGCCCTCGAATATGTCCCGGACCGCGGTATTTTCCATTATAAAAGAAAACCGTACACGATACATAAAAAGTGTGTAGGAACGAAATAATCCTTGATAAATTTACTATAAACCTTTCATACATACAAAAGCGATATCACTTATAGTTCCAGCGCAATATGATACCAAATACTAACTTTTTTTATAATTAATCGATTTTTTCGGCTAAAAGGTTAGTTTTCTCAAAAACTTCACCTTTTACCGCCAAGATATGTATGACAGAAGTAAAGAATAGAATATTTTCTTTATAAAAAGGTATAATTTATTTCTAAAATCTTTCATTTACCATTGCTATGCTATTTTTTTAATTTAGTTCATTTGGCCATTCAGCGAAATATAAATGTTCATACTGGTTAAATAGTGTTACTTTAAATACCATTAGATTCTCATATGTTTTTCTATAAGCTATAGGTATGGACCTATTTTCTGTATTTAAAAAAAAAATGTAGGCCCTAGTGGGCTTTTAGGAGATAGGGGCGGGGAAATGGTCAATTTTCACCTATTTTCTTAAATAACTTTAAAACGGATTAATTTAAAATAATTTAAAATATATATTTGAGATTTTCATAATGTACCCTTTCATTTGATATGTCACACGATATAGTTTCTAAATTTTTTTTTTCTAATTTACTCCCCCCCCTCCCAAACTGGCCCTCGTGTTTAAAATTAATTAATTTACTTTACACGTCCGTGTTTGGGTCATCAATTTACATAGGTGAACTAAATTTGAATTCAATCGGTCTAGTAGTTTCGGATCAAATTGGCTATGACAGACGGACGGTTTAGGTATATTTATACCTTAGGCTGCAATTTATTCTTAAACTACTAATAATTCTCAAGAAAACTTAACCGTTATAGTTTTCCTTGCAAGTTTGATATACTTACTATCGTCCTGAATTTTTTTTAATTTTTTCTACCCACTGGTTTAGATTTTAGAGGGGGGGACGCCCGATTTTTATGAAAATTTGTGCTTTAAAGTTGAATATTTTGCAAATGAATCACTAAATGGAAAAATTGTTTTAGCAACCCCCTAATGATTTTAAAAAACCTATCCAACGATACCCCACACTACAAGGTCGGATGAGAAAAAAAAAATCACCCCCACTTTACGTCTATGGGAGGTACTATAAATTATTATTTTTTTTAATTTTTTATTATACTCTTTGGTCGGTATAGTTTACATATATATTCGTGCAAAATTACAGCTTTCTAGCATTGATAGTCTCTGAGCAAAGCCGCGGACGGACAGACAGACAGACAGACATGGCGCAACTATGAGGGTTCCGCTTTTGCCAGTTTGGCTACGGAACCCTAAAAAATGTCTAATATTTTATTATAATCTTACTTACGGACTAAATAGTATTTTTTTTGGTAGTTTTTCCTAAGTTAATGTCGCAGTAGCTGATGATGGTGAATTTTCAAAATAGCATAGCAGCGTCAAATGAATGAGTTTAAAAATGAATTATACCTTTTTATAAAGAAGATATCCTGTTCTTTACTTTAATCATACAAATCTTGGCGGTAAAGTGTGAAATAATTGAAAAAACTAAATATTTAACAAAAAAAACTGGATAAATTATTAAAAATGTTCGTATTTTGTGCCAGATTGCGCTGAAACTGTAAGTGGTATCGCTTTTGTATGTATGAAAGGTTTATAGTAAATTTATCTAGGATTATTTCGTTCCTACACACTTTTTATGTATCTTGTACGGTTTTCTTTTATAATGGAAAATACCGCGGTCCGGGACATATTCAAGGGCGCGGGGGGGTGACGCTCCCCCCGGAGGGGGGGGGAGAGTGGGTAAAATTTATTTTTTCTCTATAACCTACATATCCTGATAGATAAACCTCTTGCTTTAATTTTGCCAAATTTTCCATACATTGCAATCTAATTTTCTTCAACTAATAAAAAGCGAGCTGGCGTCGGAGCGGGTGCTCGCGCACTTTGACCATACAGCGCAGTTGTTATTGACGGTGGATGCGGGTCCGGAAGGTCTGGGTGCGGTTCTGTCACAAATATCGGTAGACGGGGTGGAACGCCCACTAGCTTTTGGTTCTAGAACGTTGTCGACGGCAGAACGTAACTATAGCCAGTTACACAAAGAGGCTACAGCTATTATATTTGGAGTAAAAAAATTCCACCAATACTTGTACGGTCGACAGCAGCCTTTTATTTTAAAAACAGACCACAGGCCACTACTAGCGATTTTTGGGAATAAAAATGGGATTTCGGTCACGACTGCGTCGCGGTTAGTGAGATATGCGATTTTCTTATCGGGGTATAATTTTACCATACAATACATGTCGGGCAAACAAAACCAGGTCGCAGATTATCTTTCGCGCGCGCCCGTACGGAAAACGGATTCGGAGAAACTAGAAATTCGTTGCTCTCACATAGGTATAAATTCACTGCAACTTCGTAGTCTGCCGGTGACGTATCGCGATTTGCGGGAGGCGTCTATGAAAGACCAAACATTAAATACAGTTGCTAAGTATATCGAAAACGGGTGGCCTAAGAAAATAAAATGTCCAAAGGTCGTGCCTTATTTTCGTTGCAGGAATGACTTAGAAATTGAAGACAATTGTTTACTACGCGGACATCGAGTCGTTATTCCGTCAGTTTACAGACACCGGTTGCTACTAGAATTGCATAACACTCATCAAGGGATAGTGAAAACAAAAAGCAGGGCGCGCGCTCGCATGTGGTGGCCGGGCATCGACCGCGACATCGAACAGCTGATCGGCGCGTGCGGCGTTTGCAGCGCGCTGCGGCCCGCCCCGCCCGGCGCGCCGCCCGCGAGCTGGCCACAGCCTGACGCACCCTGGAGTCGGCTCCATATCGATTACATGTCAATAGGACAAAGGACGTATTTGGTAGTTGTTGACGCACTTACAAAGTGGATAGAATGCGTGGATATGGGCACTGGCACTTCAACTAGTAATTTAATTACCACACTTAAAGGTTTAAATTCAAGGTTCGGGCTGCCTAGACTAATTGTATCGGACAATGACCCCAAAATTGCTTCAAGGGAATTTAGTGAATTTTGTGAATCTAATGGGATTCAGCACATGACGTCCCCAATATATCATCCTAGCAGTAACGGTCAAGGAGAATCCTTTGTTAAAATTTGTAAAAACATGATAAAGCGTATTATGCAACTAGAAACCAATGTTAATATAATGAATGAAAAATTGCAGGAATATTTATTCGAGTATCGCAATACCGCACACAGCTTGACAGGATTATCGCCAGCAAAAATGATGTTCGGTCGTGAATTGCGGAGTAGACTGGATTTGATCCTCCCCTTGAGGAAGCGTGGGCCAACAGGACCACCAGCGGGCCCTGATTGGTCGAAAAAGGAAATAAACGCGAGGTCATTTTCAGTGGGGGAGGTTGTATGGGTAAAATGTTTTCAAAACCGGAAACCATTTTGGACCAAAGGCGAAATAATAAAAAAAAAATGGTTGCAGATTATATACTGTAAAGTTAGAGAAATGTAATACTCATTGTAAACGACATATTGACCAATTATTGCGATACACGAATAATATAATATGTAAAGAACCCATAATAACTACCGATCAGTATATTCCTGATGATGATGACAAACTAATCTCACAAACGGAAAATGTTATTTTGGGTACTGTACCCTCATCCCCTCCCGATCAGGCGGCTCAAGTAGATTCGATGTTGGATGGAAATCCACAAGAGCAAGTGGAAGTAGATGAGTGGCAAGAGGCCTCGGAGGAGGGAATGATGGTGGGGTCAGATGGCCGGGACGTGGGAATTGAGCATGCTGTGACGGCCACGGCGGAGCCAGAAAAGCCAGAAACCCGCGATGACGCGGGAAGGCTCACTTCCCATGGCATACTTTTGAGACCCAGAAATAAAAATGTTAGCTATAAGTTTTAGTGTAAAATCTAGCACTACTTATTTATATAATGATGTTTTTTGATATTGTCAACAGAATCGAAAACTAAAGGTGGAGGGAATGCTGTGTATGCATGTGTGTATGCGTGCATGTGTGTGTGCGCGACGCGCTACACGCGCAGTAATAAACGAGCTCTCGTACTAGCGGTTGTGTTTCATTACGTATTACCTGGATTACCTTATACATACCAGGTTCTCAAATAGGGACCTGAAAATTCGGCGAAATGGTTCCAGTAAAGGATGGTACGGCAGTGTTTGCTTCGCGCTCGACTTGGCGGGGGCACTGCCGTGACCCCAGATCATAGATATCATTTAGAGCTTGTCCACATGAGGCGATTTACGCGCGAGTGGACTCGCGCGTGTCCACTCGCGCGTTCCCGAGGTACTGGGGCTACATATATCCCGTCCAGATGATGCTGCGCGTTTCGCAACTCGCGCGTAAATCGCGTGCAATGAGCGTTAGGTAGAGTCGATAAGTGAGAAGTCACTATGACAGATCAAAAATGCCGCGAAAATTCCGGACTCTGGTTATAGCGGATGCCATTGCGTACACTTGGGTTTCTTATTGTACTTACAACTTTTCTGGTAAGATAGCAGAACCATCCATGGGTACTGGTAGAGCCCAGCGACGTTTCCCCCAAGAATCTTGTCTGAGTCGGTTTCCCCACAATCCTCAGGCAGCAACGCCAGTTTTGGATGGCCTTCGACACTTGGCATTGTACCCGTATAGGCAGTAGACACACTTGGCATCGTACTCGTATTGGCGGTAGACAGCTTGGAACAACATATCTGTAAGATAGATAGAATACTTGGCTAATAATACGAGCACAAACCACACCTCAAAACTCAAACTCAAAATATTTTGTTTTTGTTGACATTCTTCATGAATTGGGAATTGATTTCAATGTTATATTTAATTTAACTGTTATGTACTGATTTAATTACAATTATGTCGGCATAGTTTACATATAATATTCGTACAAAATTACAGCTTTCTAGCATTGATAGTCCTTAAGCAAAGCCGCGGACGGACAGACAGACAGACATGGCGAAACTAAAAGGGTTCCGTTTTTGCCATTTGAGGTACGGAACCCTAAAAACTACAACAACACAAATTATTTAAAACAGTGTCCTTAGGCAAGGTACCAGTAGTGCTTGCCGCGTTTCCTTCTTGAATAACTATGCCAATTTTTTGCCCGATGAAGCTGCCAGCTCTTTGGGTCCCCGCACACACTTTATCTTTAATAATTCTTTACAAAGATTCAAAGCGACTCTATAGAACCCCACAGACCAAGGGTTTTAACACCGATCGGCACAAAGTCATGTCCGGTGCATTAGTAGATGTCCATGTCAATGGCTTCTCCACAACTGCTATGGTTATTATTCGAGGTTTTCAACTGCCTCATTTTCGTGGTCATATTTGTTTATAAATAAGCTGTTGTAGAGTTTAATGACATTTTGTTTTTTTTAGACATCTTGTTCTTTTAATAAATAACCTGAAAACTGCAGGGCTACTACGAAACTCGAAGTTCGTATCGTAGCGTCCCTCTCGCTCTCGTATTAAATAGTATAAGTGTCAGAGGGATCGCACGACATGAACTTCGAGTTTCGAGTTTCGTAATAGCCCTGCTGAAACAGAACCTTCAACTATGACAGCAAAAATGTGCCATTACTAATTTTCCTAGCCTATTTAGAAAAGTCACTACTGACTGACCTTCGGTACACCGTCTAGATTGAAGCCACAGAAGGCAGATTGCAGCTTTTCGTCACTCGCAGAAGACTTCTGGTTGAGCAAATTTCGCGCTGTCTCACAGACTCCATAATCTGTACAGTCGTTGCACAGTTCTGTAACACGACAATATATACAGATGATGAAGAAAGTGAGAGAGTAGGTACAGTAGCTGTATCGATATGAAAATCGCGATTTCTTTTCACCATCGCCCTGATGGCCGCAAAGTCAACTTTGCGAAGCTCAAGGGTCTAGCCCACAAAAATACAATTTTAGAGTTACTTACATACAATAGGGATGACGACTGGGTTAAAAATATATCATTCTATTTAGTCCGACAGTTAGATTATGGGAAAATATGGGACACGTATTTTTTGGTTTATCTGTTTATTAAAAATCGGCAAAGGTATAGATTATCGTATCTACTGTGGTAACCTATTATTCGCCATGTACCATCTTAGTTAAGTGTACAATTGTTGTTAATTAAGGCTGGTTGGTTTCCTGAATAAATAAATATTTAAAATAAATAAAATTAAATAAATAAATAAAATCATCAAACTTCTGGAGCGGGGGCTTGTGACGTCACTATAAAGTAAAAATCGTACCATATAGTGACGTCACTCGTATGCTCGTCATTTTTTGTTTGTCAAACAAAAGAAGAAATATATGCACAATATTTTTATATTATCTATCTGACGGACTAAACAGTTTTTTTAGTCGTCTAGCCACTTATAGAGTTTCAAGGGTATATACACAATATTTATAAATATAGCTGATGAGATATGCTTTACGGTCATTTTGTACTAACTTACATAAAACACGTTTCTTGTACAAAACATCCTTTAAATTGTTTACTCACTTAATTTCATTCAATAACTTCTTTAATAGCGTTACCAGTACATAAACACTGAGTGAAAATATTAAGTATCTCCTGTCACGGTTCAAAAGGTACACCGTTGTGAAGGATGGACAGACAGAACCTAGTGATAAGATCTTTTAGGATACATTTACGAAATTCCAAAAAAAAAACACTGAACTTACGCTGATAGGGGATTGCTATAACACAACTTAATAAAGTTAAGGTAAAGCACAGTCCAGGGAGACCACGCATTTTGTTTTTTTTTTTTCGTGTTGAGCTCTACGTGTGTCCCTGCCTGACTTCAGATGGCGACTGGTTATCTACCGGTCAACCCTGATACGTATATATTTACTACACACATGTATAATTAAGTATACATAAATCGGATCCATTTTGAGAAGAGCATAGCGACACTAACTTTGAGTATTTATCTAGAACTAGCTTTTGCCCACGACTTCGTCCGTGTGTTCTTCAGTTATCTGGGCATTATGTTTTAATTAACTGCCGTTATAATTATGACATGTGTATCTGTGTGTATAGCGAAGTACTGCTGCTAATTAAGCTGCTAAAGTGCTGTAAATTAAAAATAGGCAACAGTTTACTACAGAACTTCGCTGTAAACATTTTTTTTTTACCAGTTTTGAAGCTAGTTTAAATGAAAAGTTTTATGCAAAGCACGAGAGTAAATTAATTATTTCGTGTGCTTCCGGCGAGAACCGAATCTTACTCTAGAACCCGAAGTATATATTCGAAATTGCACTGTACATAATATTTTGTATTATAAAAATAAAATAAAAATAAAAACCTTTAATCCAGATCACAAAGAATCCATAGTTTTGTTAGCTTACAATGTCATCCTATAACAATGTTAGTAATGAATTTAAATAATGATGATGATAATAATTTATTATGCATAACCCTTAGGCATAACCCGATGAGTAATCTTTAAGTTCGGTACCGCATACTTACGAGTATTAGCAAATTTATTTCACACATCATTTTAAATTATCAATATAATTTCCAAATTTCAGTTGTACTTTTTAACCGACTTAAAAAAAAGGAGGAGGTTATCAATTCGGTTGTATTTTTTTTTTTTATGTTTGTTACCTCAGAACTCCGTCATTTATGAACCGATTTGAAAAAATTTTTTTGCATTCGTCTAAGAATCCTTTAAATTAGGTCCCATAAGCACCAAATCAGGATCTGATGATTAAATCTTAAGGAAATCGAGGGAACTCTTCAAATGTTGTAGGGACACCTATGGTAATTTTGATATATTTAGTAGTAACTCGAGCATTTGCTCTTGAAAATCATCATTTGGTGAAGTGGAACTGATGATGAAGACCACAGTTGACCATCGGAGTTACTACTCAATAATAAGTATTTCATGGGTTGAATTTCAATTGCTTTAACACAGTTGCTAAGCAATTTATGCTCCTCGGAACGGATATGGTGAAATGGAATGGGTGGTGAAGCACCAGGACTCCTCAATAATGAACGTCTCTGCATCGGAAAAAGCAATTTTTCGTAAAAGGTGACGAGCAGTTGACATTAAACTATTGTATCTTAGATGTTTTACACTAAAAAGCGTGAAAAAAAAAATTATAACAAAAAATAGAACCGACTACAAAAAAACCATGAAAATAATTTTCTACCAGCCTGAAGTCGGTGCCTCAGCACGAGCCAGCAGGAGTAATTGAAGCCATTTACTCGTATAATTGTAGGTGAGGTAGACGATTATAGGTCCACTCCTGCTGACTCGTGCTGAGGCACCGACTTCAGGCTGGTAGAAAATTATTTTCATGGTTTTTTGTAGTCGGTTCTATTTTTTGTTATAATTTTTTTTTTGTATAAAAAATCCTTCTACCCTATTAAAGTCGCCAACATCATACGAATCGTTTTAAACCGAAACCAGTCATATTTTTAAGTCTAGAAATAGGGAAGTCTCATAGAAGCTCCCACCTAATAAGTCAAAAGCTACTTTTTGTTTACCTTCGCAGATCATTTTTAGGGTTCCGGAGCCAAAATGGCAAAAACGGAACCCTTATAGTTTCGCTATGTCTGTCTGTGTCTGTCTGTCTGTCCGTCTGTCTGTCTGTCTGTCTGTCCGTCCGCGGCTTTGCTCAGGGACTATCAATGCTATATAACGGCTAAGTTATAAAAGCAGCGTAAGGTATAAAATATACCTAAACTTGGAAGATTCCGTATAAAATACGAAATCCTTCGAAAAATATTACTTAATTTTTTCGTAATGGCTACGAAACCCTATTTTGGGCGTGTCCGACACGCTCTTGGCCGGTTTTTTAGCATCGGGCCATCAAGGAAGGAGGCTCTAACTTTTTATGAATAAGGCTGTAAGAGTTTACAACGTTTTATGGGAATGGTAAACTATCTTGGTTCATACATATACATACCAGATCTGGCAAATGAGACAAATTTACTTAGAAGCTTACTCAAAAAACAAAACAATCGGCAATAGACAGAAAATCATTAAAGAGAATTTATACAATTAAAAAACCTCATTAGTCATTCACCAGTACTAGTTCATTTTGATTAAATAAACCAATTAGAATGTCTGTAGATGCATCAAAGAGTGCAGTGGGTGCAGTCACATTTCATGGTAAAAACCCTTTGCCTATGCATGAAAGTCGTTAACAACTACGAGGGGCGTTCAATAAATTCTCGGTATTGATATATTTTAAACCTCTTCTGTTATTTTTTTAATACTCGTCGTTAAGTATCTTTCATTGACAGTATAAAAAAGTAAAATTCAAACTGGTAACTTCTTTTGTTTCTTTGCAACAGCGGAATAAAGGTGATCACTATGAACGAGTTTGCAATGTTGAAAAAATTAGAGCACCGAGCCGTGATAAAATTCTTGACAAAACAGGGGAAAAATCAAAAGACCATAAAAGATGAAATGGATTCTGTTTACGGCGAGTCTGCTCCTTCTTTATCTATGATCCACAAGTGGTCTAGTGAATTTAAGCGTGGGAGGGAGAGCATCAAAGACGACCCTAGAGCTGGTCGGCCAAACGGGGCAATTTCACCAAAAAATGACAATAAAGTGGAAAAAATAATATTAGAAGATGGTCGAGTGAAGGTGAAATCTATAGCACAAAGGACCAATCTTTCTATTGGTATTATGCATGATATTATACATGACCACCGCAATATATCAAAAGTAAGTACAAAATGGGTGCCGCGAATGCTGTCACCACTTCAGAAAGATACGCGTGTAGCTTGTTGTTCCGACTTTATGGAGATGTGCGGTGACAATCCTGATGAGATACTTCAAAGTATTGTTACCGGAGATAAAACCTGGGTTCATCATTATGATCCTGAGAGCAAGCAAGAATCCATGCAGTAGCACATTAAAGGAACACCTCATCCCAAGAAGTTCAAGGTCATGCCTTCAGCTGGTAAGGTCATGGCCACCATATTCTGAGATTGTGAAGGAATATTGCTGATCGATTTTAAATCAAAGGCTGTAGATATTACCGGGGAGTACTACGCTAACATTATACGCCAATTAGGGGAGGCAATCGAAGAAAAGAGGAGAGGAAAGTTAAGCAACGGAGTTCTGCTGCTGCATCACAACGCCCCGGTGCATAGTGCTCGTATTTCCAAGGCCACTGCTCTTGAATCTGGGTTCGAAAGTATTACTCATCCACTGTATAGTCCAGATTTAACCCCTAAGCGACTTTTTTTTGTTTCCCAATCTCAAAAAAGATCTTCGAGAAAACCGATTTTCTGACGATGAAGCGCTGAAGGCAGCAGTTCAGCAGCATTTTCACACCCAAGTCGAAAAATATTTTTATGAGGGTTTAAAAAAAATATCCGACCGATCTAATAAGTGTATTTATAAACATAGGGGAGGAACATATTGAAAAATAAAAAAAACTTACTTTCACTTTCTTTTGTTTTCATTATTATACCGAGAATTTATTGAACGCCCCTCGTACACAGCAAAATTATGTTCAAATCGAACGAGAATTATTTCATATAATTTTTGGTTGTAGAAAATTCCATCAGTATATCTATGGAAAGACTATAGGTAGAGGTAGAAACAGATCACCAACCTTTAGTTACCTTATTCAAAAAACTTTTGTCAGATGTCCCAGCTCGTCTTCAACGTATGATGATTGCTTTACAATCATATGATTTAACTAGCTTTTACCCGCGGCTTCGCACGCGTAAACTAATCGGTCTGGTAGTTGCACTTGAAATTTTCGGGATTTTACCAAATTCCCCTGGCAATTTCCAAAATTTATATCGTGGTCTTCCTTCATTGAGGTTGTGTTGTGAATAGCTGTACAAAATTCAAGACTCGAAACCCAGTGCTGAAATTTCAAAAATGTTCCCTATCCAAATTCAAATCATTTATTCAGTAAATAGGCCGCAATGGGCCGCAATTTTTTAAGCTACCAGCGCTTTCAGAAAGACCATCATTGCCAAGAGGAATGCGCCGTAAGATACTTGGCAGAAAGTCATTTTTTTTTTTTTCAAAATAGTTAAAAGCTACGGTATACCATTAAAGAAAAAAATATAAAATAATAATAATAGAGGAACGTATGCGGTCCCTTAGTTACAAAACTATCCCGTGGGAATATCCGGATAAAAAGTAGCGTATGTGTCTAGACATTGAGCTACCTTCATACCAAATTTCATGACTCTAAGCCCAGCGGTTATTATTTCAAGATTTTATCCCTATCCCATGGGAATATCGGGTTAAAAAAATAGCCTATGTGTTATTTCAGAGGTCCAGCTACCTACATACCGAATTTCATGGCTCTAAGCCCAGTGGTTGTTATTTCGAGATTTCGTCCCTAGGTATCCCGTGGGAATATTGGATCAAAAAATCCCTTATGTCTTATTCCAGACTTCCGGCTACCTACATACCAAATTTCATGACTCTAAGCCTAGTGGTTGTTATTTCGAGATTGTATCCCTATCCCGTGGGAATATCGGGATAAAAAGTATCCTATGTTAAATAACAGCCGCTGAGCTTAGAGTTATGAAATTTGGTATGTAGGTAACTGGACGTCTGGAAAAACACAGGCTACTTTTTATCTCGATTTTCCCATGGGATAGGAATAAAATCTTGAACTAATAATGCGTGCGAAGTTGTGGGTAAACGCTAGTCCTACTAATATTATAAATGTGAAAGTTTGTGAGTGAGTGAGGATGTGAGTGAGTGAGTGAGTATGTTTGTTACTTCTTCACGCTGAAACGGCTGAACGGATTTCGATGAAATTTGGCAAGAAGAGGCAAGAATTTGAAAAGAATTTTTATCACTGTTCTAGAAACTACTGAAAGACCTGAAGTGGATAAAGAAAGGAATCAACATAAAAGGCGAATTTCTAAGCAATCTCCGGTTCACAGATAATATAGTTCTTTTCTCGGAAACTGCAGCTCAACTGGAAATAAAAGTTCGGGAACTTCATACAGTTAGCCTAAAAATTGGCTTAGAATTAAACACGGAAAAAACAAAAATCACGACAAATGCTTTAGAAAAATCCATAACTGTTAATGATATATTTTTTATTTATTTGTTTTTTATTTATTTATTCTGGAGAACCAACAGCTTAAACACAGATTAAAAAAATAGCAATAGATACAGAAAGCCAATTACAGGTTCTCGCCAGTAAAAGCAGTGTAGGTACAAATAATAGCAGAATGCCCGCCCGCACAGAGTTCACTTGGGCATAAAGAAAGTAATAATAATACTAATAACAACAACACTTAAGTAATGACGAAGTGACAGAGAAGAAATATTCCACTTAGATTAAATCGAATTAATTTACAGCAAAAACAACAAGAAAAGGTCTTAAGGCACGCTCTCAAAATAATGATTCACCAGAGTACGTCTCCAGGTGTTAACGTTGAACACGTCAATATCAAGCTCCCTAGTAAGGTTGTTTAATTGTCTACTTGCACCGTATACGAAAATTAGAATTCAACTAGAATATGTACAGAAATACGTTTATTTAGGTAAAAGAATATCCTTTATTAACTCCAGACACATAGATGAAGTAAAAAGGCGAACAAACATATCATGTGCAATACAATACAATACAATTATAATTTACTGTGTTTCAAAGAACTACCGCTGAGGTTAGAGTTGTGGCGACTGTATTTCCGCTTCCGTTTTGATCTTTCATTATGCGCATGTGCGGATACTGACGTTAGCTTTTACCTACCAACTGTCTTCTTACGGATAAATTGTTAAAAACCCTATTTATTTAATTGTGTTCTCCCATCGTTTTGTATATATTATTACTGTATAGTGATAAGTGTGTATTTGAAGGTTAGAGTTGTGGCGACTGTATTTCCGCTACCGTTTTGATCTTTCATTATGCGCATGTGCGGATACTGACGTTAGCTTTCACCTACCAACTGTCTTCTTACGGACATATTGTTAAAAACCCTATTTATTTAATTGTGTTCTCCCATCGTTTTGTATATATTATTACTGTATAGTGATAAGTGTGTATTTGACTATTTAAGTTTTAATTCATATTGGGATTTGGACTCTATGGGAGAGTCATGACATTTGGAATTAAGGTAGCTGGACGCCTGGAATAACACATATACTCCATTTAATTTCAGGTTTGAATTAACGGTCACATTGTAACACATATTTCTCGGTATTTCGACTACAAATGGACTAAAAATACCTACAGGTACATTTATTAGCCGTATTTACAACGTTTTTAGTATAGAAGTTAACACAATTTTAAATTGTTTCGTTGTTTCATTTAAAAATGTGTGTAAATTTTACCGTTAAGTTTCAAATATTAAAATAAATGGAGTATAGGTTACTTTTTATCCCGATGTTCCCTCTGGATAGGGATAAAATTTCGAAACAACAACCACTGGGTTTAGAGTCATGAAATTTGCCATGTTTTAATTTAACGTCAATGAAAACCACGATGTAATTTTAGGGAATTCCCACGAGAATTCAATAAAATCTCGGAATTTCAATTCAACTGGTGTATCTAATGATTTACGCGTGCGAAGCCGCTTGTAAACGCTAGTATGGAATAAAGCATCTAAGTTGTGTGTATTGTGTCTGAAGTTTGAGATAAGAAGCTGCTGAGTGTAGAATATATCCAGAATATCCCAGTTAAGCGCATCATAATCATTTTAGAATTAAAGCAATAAACAAAGTCATAAATCACATTTGTGTACTTAGGTATTCGTTTGGTATTTACCAGATGGTATGGTATTACCAGGTTATAAAACTGATAAGCGCTATCTTAGTGGACAACGTGGCAACGAATGTAATTTAAGTATGCATAAATTTTATTGTAAATACAAAGACAACCTTATGTTATACTTCGTTTTTTTAGCATAGAAAGAAGGAAAAATAAGTCGCAGCGAATATGAACAACGAGCAAGGACATAACGATCATTTACATGTTTTGGGTATCATTAAGTAATAGATGGTTACTGATTTTTTTTAAACGTTTTTTCAATAAAAAGACTCGTCAAGATTGTTTACCCTTTTTATAATGCAAAAAAAAATGAAATATAGTTATCGATTACAATCCAAAAGCGGGAAATTTCTCACATTTCCCATTATTAAACAAAAACAGTGCAGTCAAGGAATTTAATTCAAGGGTCACCATGAAACCTTTTCAAAGGAAAAGTCATTTCGACTTTCCTTGTTAATTAATGCGATGTCACTATGACTTTTACTTTGAAATGGTTCCATGGTGGCCAATGAATTAAACTCCTTGACCGTACCCGACAAACCGGCTAAAAGCGTGCCAGACATGCTTACGATGGGGATCAAACGGTTCATTAACGTACGAATAAAATGCAGTTTTAAAAATATCAGTACGAGGGCGACCGAACTTTGGTCGGGCTAAAACTCGATAATAAGCGTTTTCCCAGAGTAAAAACTAAGCTAGAAAAAGCCGTGGTGGCCTAGTGGTTTAACCTATCGCGTCTCAAGCAAAGGGTCGTGGGTTCAAACCCCGGCTCGCACCTCTAAGTTTTTCGAAATTCATGTGCGGAATTACATTTGAAATTTACCACGAGCTTTAAGGTGTAGGAAAACATCGTGAGGAAACCTGCACGAAACATGCGAAGCAATTCAATGGCGCGTGTGAAGTTCCCAATCCGTACTGGGCCCGCGTGGGAACTATGGCCCAAGCCCTCTTGTTCTGAGAGGAGGCCTGTGCCCAGCAATGGGACGTATACAGGCTGGGATGGATGGGATGGAGATCGATTTGTCATCTCCGAAAACCCCCACATACGTCGTTGTCGTTGTCGAAATCGTTGGAGCTGTTTCCAAGATCCCTGAAATATATATACAAGCTCGTTTAAAAGTATTTTATCATTAGGACTAATTACAATACATCTTCCATCGGGTACTTAATAATTTACATTTAATTTATCTCATCATTTAGTTTAGGTTATAACATTGATTAAATGTATTCCTGTTTTTCGCGACAGTAGTCTAGTCACGATAGGCTAAAGTTTAAACAAACCATTTTATATCATTGTAATAATGATAAGAAGACCATCTTAAATGTAAAAATTTGCAAGGACACGTGTACATACGAGTTTGGCTGCGTTTGTAACTCTATCGCGCTACACCGGTTGAGCGATTTTGGATGACATTTGGCACACAGATAATTTATAACAATTTTTTTTTATTATTTTTATTTAAAGTTTTTGTTTTTAAGTCTATTTTTAAATTGTATACTGTTGTAAATAGTTTTTTTTATATAGAAAATGGTAATGGTAAAGTGGTAGTGGTGGTGGTGGTGGATGGTTTTTACTAATCTTATGGCGGTTATGTTTATGTTACTTCTTTGGAGATAAATAGGGTATTAACTTTGCTGCACAATGATGAAACATGTCTAAGAACCATCGCTAGAAAACCTGCTTTCAATTAAAGAAACCGCATTCAAATCGGTCCACCCATTCAAAAGCTACGGTGCCACAGACGGACACACAGACAGACATAATGGCTCCCTACATAACTTCCTGGCCTAGACCATGAAGTATGTTTGAAAACCCATTATTGTCCGCTGCTCTAACTTTTTAACTTTGCTTACTAACATTAAACTGACAAAGGAAAACTTACAAACAGCCAACCATTACTACCTACTCTGTAAGCATTTGCGATATTGCGATGCGATACGATGCGATGCATGGATGGATGAAATATTTCCTCACATTGTTTGAGAAAAGCACTATACAAACCTCGGCCAAAACAGGGATTGCTGGACTCGTTTTATCCCCTAACTCTACCCCGAACTCATGATTGGCTTTTTTGGAGTCTTTTTGTATTTTTTACTTCAACTCCAAATTTCTTACTTTATCCCGTGAAACCATATCGAAAATACAAACTCGCTCTCTCTCTTTCTGGTTTTTCTGTGCTCCATGTCTCAGTTTGTATTTTCGATACCCCGAACTCGTCCCTAAATCCCTTACTTCATGTATACTTAAAAAAAAAGAGTTACAAGGTATGATGTGCGTTTCTCATTATTAGCTGTGCAATAATAAAAATGCTTTACCTACTTTAAGATAAATAGCGCGAGCGGTACGACACGAGTACAATTTTCAGTTTATTACGTGATATTTTGAGTGGAGTATTTTGCTGTGCAATCAGTAGTTTTGATGTGAACTCGGATTCGCTTGCCAAAATGTGTGAATGTTATTAATGCCGTGGAATCGAACTTTGGTAACCTCATCTGTGACCTTTTTGGGGAATTCAGAATTCGATTAGATCACTGGAATTTCTCTGATGATAAACGACCTACCTAAAGCTATGAAATTGGCGAAATGTTTGTTATTTGCGGATAACCTTATTATCTCTCGTTATAATGAGCCAAGGTGATTGTTGAGCTTCAGAGTGACATTGATAGTGCGGTCAATCAGAGCAAGAGCAATCTTCTGCAGTTTAACACATACACACAAACATCACGTTTTTATTCCCGAATGGAGTAGGAAGAGCACACGAAACGTTGCGTTTTGAAATATATTGCCATTTCTTTTTCGCGATGTTGATGGATCTGGAAGTTCGGTTTAACGCTGAGCTTATATTGGCTACCTATACTCCATTTATTTTAACATTTGAAACTTAACGGTGAAATTTGCACACGTTTTTAAATGAAACGATGTAACTATTTTAAATTGTGTTAACTTCTATACTGAAAATAATAATAAATATCGCTAATAAATGTACATATAGGTATTTTTATTCAATTTGTGTTCGAAATACTGAGACACGTGTGTTACAATTTGACCGTTAATTAAAATCTTAAATTAAATTGAGTAAACGTTTTGCGATCGCATAGTTAACATTTGTAAAAAAGCGTACATGCGAATGGCAAAAAGCTATTACTGCATCGTATAACACTTTTATTCTTTACTCCACTATCATTACTTCAGTTAGAGTGTTGTGCAGATATCTGGTCGCAAGAACTAAAAATATTGTTTCATGTTAAAGAGGATACAAAATAAGTTAGTGAGGTGCATTATATGAGGCAATACGATGTTTATTCATTCTTCCCGCTGATATACATCCGTTCTTATTTAGTTTATAATGGTCATCTGACCAAGCCTTCTGACCTTAAGCTGATTATATTATCTACTAGCTTTTGCCCGCGGCTTCGTCCGCGTGGTATTCGGTCTTATGCGAGTAAGTTTTAAGTTTAGTATATGATTTATTTTTGTTACGAGAGTTTGTTTATTTGTTTAACTAAAAAAATTAAGATTGTCAAACAAATCCAAAGTATGCTATTAAATATTTGGTTTTGAAAACGTTTCTCACACTTACTTCGATGAATGATAACTCAATTAAGCTAAAATTTTGTTAAAAAATGAATAAATAAATGACTTCTGATTATTTGGCCTATTTTTTAAATACTGACTAAATAAAAAAAAATGTAGACGTATCAGGGTTGTGAGCTCCAAAATCCGGGGAAATTACGCTTTTCGTCCTGGTTGACAAATTTTAGAGATGGCAGCCCTATATTCGGTTATCGCGCGCTGTTCCCTCGGGAACTGTGTATTTTATTTTTCCGGGTTAAAAGTAGCCTATGTCACTCTCGGGCCCATAAACTATCTCTATGCCAAAAATCACGTCGATCCGTCGCTCCGTTACGGCCTGAAAGACTGACAAACACACAAACACACTTTCGCATTTCGTCGTACCTAATTTTCCGGTGCCAAATTGACAGTAATAGTAGATTGTACAACAAGAGAATAAAACGAGCCATTTTACCCAAGACGTTATAGCCACCCGAGCCGGCACGGCGATGGTGGATAGACACGTCGAGGGGAAAATGGGTTTAATGCTCGAGCTTTACACTATCTACTTTTCACTTAGATTGCGAGGAAATTAAATAGCAACAGTGGAAGCAATTGTTCACTTTCTATGTAGGTACTGTACTGACCCCACACTTCGTGTATTAAACTTTGTGAATTTATTTTAATCATGAGTAACCTCTTTGGGAAAAATTTTTTTGTTTGAAAGTGGATAGCAAGAATGTCAAGAGAAAAAAAAGGGGATTGGGTTGTCAAGTGCCATGAAAGGAAAGATGTGCTAACGAAAAATAAATAAAATAAAATGTGAATTCTTTGTAAAATGTGAAAAGGCCTAGAAATCCATACATTAACTTAAAACCAATAATTAAAAATGGAGTACGGATTTTACAAACGGTTTCAGTGAAAATTAAATAAAATCTAGCTTGACAGCCATTGGATGGTCGCATAGCGAGGTCCCGACGTATAGGATTTCAAACTCCGAACAAAACATAACACCCGGAGTTATAAGCAATGGATTACTACGTCTTATTGTTGTGATAGAAGTGTAAATAGGTGTTCAATAGTGCGAGGCTGTGTGTGCTACTGACGTGAGTTATTTACAATTGCTTTTGCCCTTTAATATTATGAGTTTCAGCGGACTGAGTAGCTACGGGGAGGATAGTGACAGTTGCTGTCATCATGACGAGAGGAGGAGGGACTGGTTGAAGATTATGAAGATGCGCAAGCCTGGATTGATGGCGTTTCAACGTGATGGAGATGTCCTGACTGGCTGTGTGGTGTGATGTGCAACGGGACGTGATTGGAGTATTGGCGTGCGGTCCGAGTGCTGATGGCGTTTCCTGGATGTCCCTAGCTAAGTCCTTTCCTTATCCCAGTAGTTAACGATGTTACGACGTAACATCGTAGGAACAGTGAAGAGTATGGCGGGATCCTACCACTGTTATTGTACTCTGATTTGAGCTAATTATACAATTTGTTGAGAGAAGTAAAGTACAGTTGGTCATAATTATATTATGATTTCTACGTAATCTGACATTTGCTGTCATAATTTTATAAATTTGAAAAACCGGCATTTAGACATAATGTCTATGACATTTTGATAGAATGTCTAATAAATTCAAACCGAGATGGAACCGCGACACTCCTGAGATCTCATTTCAAATCGGT
This sequence comes from Choristoneura rosaceana, assembly GCA_037349165.1. Lineage (NCBI taxonomy): Eukaryota > Metazoa > Arthropoda > Insecta > Lepidoptera > Tortricidae > Choristoneura > Choristoneura rosaceana. The sequence continues at coordinate 2,329,051 of JAZBNJ010000033.1, forward strand.
CTTTGGTTCTATACGAACGTATACAATAATTTTATAAATAATTTATCCGTGTTCTAAATTTTAAACATTCAAAATATAAAGAATAAATAACAGTAGTCTAAATTCAAAAGACCTAAATTTAAATATTTGAAATTTAGAAGTCAAATTCAAATGATCGAATTGATTCAAATACGGGTCATTACTGTTCTGTTCTGCTGACGTTACGGAGTGTTACGAAGACATTGGATTGTTGAATATTCTTAACGAACATTATCTTCAATTGATTTAAACTATATTACTATTGACGGTACTGAAGTTACCATCGGTGTGTGGATACTATAGCGAAGAACTAATATACTTGTGGCACAAATCTAAGACAGTGAGTAATACATTAGTAAAATTAAAATTGAATATCAAAACTGCTTATATATTGTAACATGCTAGAAATTCCAAGGTTAATGGAGACGAGATATTAATAATTGACTTCAGATTATTGTGTAATTGTTTATATTTCCTCAATGTTTCTTCCAAATTACCCTGCGTATTTGGCCTAACTTTACAAATAAGCTATTTGGACCTAGAACCGGGGTGTATCACGGTCTCCACAAATACCTATACTAAACCTGATTACCTAATTTTGTCACCATTCTAATGATTTTAATAGAAATCCAGATAGCTCGGGAAGGATAGCTATACAATTCTATACTTACTATTGTATCCAGCTGGTGGAGCGAATGGAACTAGTGTGCCACAGATACGAGTACTAATCTAGCTGGCTGGGTATTAATGGTCGGTATTGCGCGCAAGGATACTGTACAAAGTACCCTTACAGACTCCACAAACCATTATGATCGACGTTTCACAATGGAGTCTGTAGATTATTCAAAATTGTGTTTGGGGACCGAGGGTCTTCAGATACATGTGGTCACCAGGGGTCAATTCCACCTCTGGCCGCTGAACGTTGCATCCTCTTCGTCGGACTAACCACCCGGCAATACGGACTCTGTCCGATGGGGTTGTTTACTACTCACTTGGCAATAGGGCTAAAGTGGGGTTGCGGTTAAACAAGGTCTAACGACTAATAGTGGCGTTGTGAGTCCTTGTGGGGCATGTGGGGGGAAGGAGACTTTCTCTCTTGGTTGTGGACGCAAATTGTGGAACGCGTCGTAATAACACAAACATGACCCCGAGTTGTTCTTCCTGACGCTAGTCTGTTAGAGGATGGGGGGGGGGGGGGAATAGGAGACCGTAGGTGTATAGGATAGTCACTCAGGAAAAGGTTAGGGATTAACAAGCCTGCCTCGGGAGTGACTATGATTTTGTTCTCCACTCATTCATTTGAAGACGAGGGACGCACGTGACTGACATACGACATTAATTCAATCCCCACGAGGAGCCGAGGCAGCCCGTGGGGGAGTGACCAGTACGGTGACGAGCTCCACAGGCCCGGGCGGGGAGGGGCCCGGCCTATACGGCATAAATCACCTCTTTTTATATTAATTAAGTGGACATATAATCAAATATAAATAGTAGCAATAATAACTCCTTATACTAAACAAAATAACCTTTGAGTTTCCTGTATGTATAACCAACGCTTTCTCAAAGAGGTAGTTACTCTACTAAATGGCCCTCTCACTCGGTTCGATCCTAGGTCTACTATAAATTATTATACAACTTAGGGTCCCTACAAACAGACGATGGCCGTAATTATACTTATATAAAAGTATATAAATAAAAATATAGTGTCTACCCCTATCGGGAACAGTACAGTACCTTTTATTTTTCATGCATTACCTATTATATAGTTATTTTTTTTAGTTTTATTGACTTATTTTGATCGATTTTTGTTTTAAATAAATTAGAAATTTTTTAAAAAAATATGTATCTAGTAACTTTTTTGTTTGTGGCTGTTGACACCTGATTACCTTGGTCTTAGACGAAGATTTTACTTTATGCACTAGTGCATAAAAAGTCATTTTATGTCACCTAGAGAGATCCGGCATAAAAATGAACTTTACGAGCATGAGAAATTAAAAAGTTATTTTGCTATGAGAATGAGTATCATCTACGCACGCTCTAGTTAATTTGCTGTGGAGTCAGTATTTTTGATGTGATTGTTAGTATTTTTGTATAGTTTGTGTTGATATTTGTATTTTTTCGAATTATCTGCAGTATTCGTTTTGCCAAACATTTTGTTTATTTGTATTGAAATAATTTAATTGATGTACAAAGGTATATAAACGATGAGAATAATAAAATGATAGGCAATTATTTATTTGATGTGCAATTATAAATATATATATTTTTTTACATAAGTACTAAATTTGTAGGTAGACATTTCTAAGAGCCGAGTACAATCAGCTCTAATTTGTTAGCACCTTGTACAATATTATAAGGTGCTAGCAAATTAAGTAGGTACCAATATTTTAAGAGACGTTAAATTAAATAAAATGGGTTAAGGTATACCGTAGGCGGCAGGCTAGCAACCTGTCACTATTGTACCGTTTTTATCAAACTTTAAACCTAAGTAAAATTGCTAAAAGTGGCTCCGAAGCGGTAACGTTTCGTGTGCTCTGCCTACCCCATTTGGGAATACAGGCGTGATGTTTGTGTCTGTGTGTGTGTGTGTTAAATTAAATCAAAACAATTAACTTTAATATACAAAATAAGAAAACTTTTTATACGACGTTTTTGTTTTAATTTCCTAAACAAAATATTTTTAAAAATAAATTTGTTGCGGATACAAAAGGAACTGCCTTATTTTTGCGACATTCGCTAGCCTCGAATATTGAATAGTACCTAACTAATTAACTGAATCAGGCGTTACTTTGCAGAGGTCAATAAATGAACTAAAAGAATTTATTATTTAAGGGTGAGCAAAGAAATTCTGGCCTACCACCTAAAGTTGATAATCGTTTTCATGACTTTCATAAAACAATAACGCCAATAGACGTGTCTGTCAACTTGAAAGTTCGACTTTAGCGACATATTTTTATTTTATTTGACTAGATGGCAAAAGAGCAAGTGGATCTCCTGATGGTAAGAGATCACCACCGCCCATAAACAGTTGCAACATCAAATTCAAATTCATTTATTTCGTCAACATAGGTAAATACAATTAGGTGATAAATAGGTAAACAAAGGAACAACTATGATGTGCCTGTCGGCGTACGAAATTTAGGGAATCACAGTACAATATACCTAGCAACAAATTGAACATAACAACAAAAATAATAATTTTAGTTTCATTTCATAGGAACTTGTTTATAAATTGATAGACCACTTATTTGGCTAATGGTACATAACTACTCTTGCGAATATGCTAGCTAAGTCCTATCTACAAACGATATTCATATCATACATAGCCGTTTATCAGAAGATGGCATGTAGGTAACATTGACCACAGACATTAATAGGTAAATAAATATAAACCGGTTTGAGATCGCCGTCTGACCAGTTGCAAGACGAGGACTGTGAAGCGCGCACGCATAATTTTCATATAAACTATTGCTAACAAAATGCGGGAAAAAGTTGTCTTTTGTTTTTTGCTCGGTTACTTCAGCTGTGCACCGGTGTACGTCGCACAAAGTAAGTAGCCTAGTTGATATTTATTCAGTTTGCTTGATGGATTAATGTAGGTAATTTCCAATTTGTGTTATTTATAAGTTGCGTGTTTATTCGCATGCTCAACTTCTTGATGAACTTTATAAGTAAACAAAGACATGGGAATTCCCGTTTATAATATTGATAATGTCAAGCTGACTGGCTTACCTTCGACTTCAACATCATTTTATCAGAACGCAAACAAGCGAAAATGAGGGGCAAGTTTATCGCATGTGTTAATATTCTTATGTTTTTTCGCTTTATGACATGCACAGGACATGCTTACTTGTACAGTACAGTCGAGTTCTTAAGCTTCGGGGCAAAAATTTGATCAAAAATATGAACACGACTCTATTGCTAACGGCGTAGAAGCGGATTCAGATATTTATGAACAAATTATTGCTCAGAAATTTACGAACTGACAGTACTTTTTGAAGTAGGTACGCGGTGTAGAACCATAATAGTAAATACATGGTAAATACTAATGTAAAGTCTGGTCAGCGGTTTTTAAATTAGTTATGTTCATTTTGTCACTATGTTTGTGTTATTCAAGCCAACGGTTTTGCTTAGAGGGGGGCGGAGGACGCACGACACTTAAAACTCATGTAGGTATACGAGGTTCCCTAAATCGAAAAAATTGTTAGGGTCATTATTTGATTTATGTGGGTACATTTTTGTTGACGTGGTAGAAGATTTTGTTACAGTTTCTTTATACTTCATTTTTTTACAATAGAAATAGGAAAAACAATGTTGGCGAGTTTTTTCAATGAAAAACCTTTTTTAACCCCCGACGCAAAAAAGGGGTGTTATAAGTTTGTCCGCTATGTGTGTCTGTGTGTCTGTCTGTGTGTCTGTCTGTGTGTCTGTCTGTGGCACCGTAGCTCTTAAGCGGGTGGACCCATTTGAATGCGGTTTTTTTTATTTGAAAGCTGGTTTTCTAGCGATGGTTTTTAGACATGTTTTATCAAAATCGGTTCAGCCGTTTCAAGATCATTAGCTCATTTGTTCGCTGCGGAAGGAATCTTAGACGCATAATGGGTATTTACTTTACTTTCAAGCATATTTAGGACGTAAAATTTGAAACACCCATGTATGCTATAATATGACTATGCAAGATTATGCAGTTCTCGGCCTGATGCTGCAGCCAGGATATCCAGAACACCAGTAGGTACACTCTTGATAAAACCATAGCAGATATATCGTGTTTGGATTCGTTTCAATCAGTTTTTGATTCTACATACAATGCAATGGTGGCAACAGGATGAGCTGATGCTGCAGCCAGGATATCCAGCACTCTAAAAGACTATAAAAAATAATAGCACATATGTCGTGTTTGGATTCGTTTTGATCAGTAATTGATCCTACATACAATGCAGTGGTGGTAACATGACGAGCTGATGCTGCAGCCAGGATATTCAACACACTAGTACACTTTTAAAAAAATATTATACCAAAGTTTAAAAAACATGAAATAAAAAAAATTTTAAATTTAAAATTTTAAAAACCCCCGACAAAAAAAACACTACAAAAAATAAAAAAATAAAAACGAAAAAAAGGCGCCAGAAAAGGATAACTAAAAAGTGAAAAATAATTATGTACTGCCTAGCTGTTACCTGCGACTTCATCTGCGAAGAATTCGTTTATCCCTATCCCGCGGGGACTATGCTGATTTCCCGCAAAATTAGCCTAAGTTAATTTAGTACAAGTACCTAGTAATATTTTTTTCACCTCACTAGCTCGAAAATGCTTTCTTTATCCTTAGAAATCTGCGTGGAAAGTTGCTTTTTATCCTCTAGGCTGGAAAGAATTTTTGAAATTCGAACGTTGTCGTGAACGGCTGCCCCCGTGAAAATACATCGACCGCTTACTTTCACAACCTCGTATCTGGCCACAAAATTGCTATAGGCAGAATCATCTTTATGTTAAGTACGATAGAGTGTTTATTTGTTGTATACATTCGGGTAGATACGAGATTGAGGAAGAAAGCGTTGAATATTGACTGTTCACAAAGAAAGTTCGTCATATATTTGTTAAAGTACCTAATATTTAAATCTGTTAATTAATCTGTTATTTTATTCTTATTACTAAACATTTATTTTGTAATTTTACTTTTAATTTTTAGTACACCTCGATACTTATGCCATGCAATCATTTTCAAAATAGTATGTACGTGGGTACATACATACAGTTACTATTACGGTATTACAGTGGTGTAATACCGTTAAATCGGTTTGGATTGTAAACTAAATACTATTATACTTTTATAATAGTAGAAATGTTTGATAAGTTGATAATAAAACCGACTTATTAAAAACTACTTCCACAGTTTTTCTTCCATTTGCCATTTTCTCTCTGTAGTGAGGTGAAAAATTATGTGTTTCGCTCGGCTGTAAAGTTGTTTAGCGTCTCGTGCCTTTGAAACCCTCGACTGCGCTCAGGATTCTTCATTTGAACCACTCGCTTCGCTCGTGGTTCAATCCTAGAATCCTTCGCTTGCTCGGGTTTCAATATATGCTCTCGCGCCAAACAGTCACTTTCCAGCCTTGCATAACAAATAACTATTTTTATCCAAGCGGCGTCGATGTCGGGGGACCGCTAAGGTATATACTTTAAAAAATACAACATATGTACTTTAGTTTCCTGTTAACCTTAGCGGTCCTCCGATACCGACGACGCTTGGATAAAAAAAATATTAGTAGGTACTTGTACTAAATTAACTTAGGCTAATTTTGCGGGAAATCAGCATAGTCCCCGCGGGATAGGGATAAACGAATTCTTCGCAGATGAAGTCGCAGGTAACAGCTAGGCAGTGCATAATTATTTTTTACTTTTTAGTTATCCTTTTCTGGCGCCTTTTTTTCGTTTTTTATTTTTATTTTTTGTAGCGTTTTTAATAACCTAACCAACATAAAGTTGGAAAACCTCCGACTTTGTCACTTTAAAGTTCAATATCTCAAAAATGGCTGAACCGATTTTAATGAAACATGTCTAAGAACCATCGCTAGAAAACCTGCTATCAAATAAAAAAACCTCATTAAAATCGGTCCACCCGTTTAAGAGCTACGGTGCCATAGACAGATACACATAGCGGTCAAACTTATAATACCCCTCTTTTTGCGTCGGGGGTTAAAAAATCAATAATTATAACTTATAATTATTAATTATAAGCATTAAATTGCGAGGCCGTGAAGCCAACTATTTTCTAGTGGTCAATCGAGCACCGCAACGTAATGCAACTTGCACGAATTTTCTTGCAAGTCTAAACTCTGCTTTATATATTATTATATTATATGTGACTTATTTTTCATGTATTTTTCAATAAAAAGACTTCAAGATCGTTTAACTTCTTTCTAATGCTAAGAAAACGTAGTACAGTAGACGTACAGCCCATCTAAAATTGCGGCGATTGAAACGCTCGAATAACCCAATAAGTTTTTAATTTTAAGCCCAGAAGTTTCCGAAATAATAAGGGGAATGTGATGATTCGCCTTATGACCCGACTGCCCGAAGGAGGGTTATTGTTAAATATCTTCAAAACGAATTATATTAGAATTAAGGTAGATATAAAAAAAAAGATAGGTATTTCTATGAAAGTTGATTCGGTTTAATAGATGCGGCCTGCTTCCACCGTAAACCCGCGGCTACTCCGAAACTCGAAACTCGAAGTTAGTGTCGTGCGGTCCCTCTGACACTTATACTATTTAATACGAGAGCGAGAGGGACCGCAAGACACGAACTTCGAGTTTCGAGTTTCGTAGTAGCCCTGCAGGTCATGTCCATCTCGTTCGTGGATGTCCTACGCTACGCTTGCCGATCCGCGGTCTCCATTAGGGAATTCGAGTGCCATATGGCCTGCCCATTTCCACTGCACATTGCCATTGAACTGCATTATTTCTGCAGTTATTTACTTTTTTTTACCCGACTGCGCGAATGAGGGTTATGTTTTCCGAGCGTTTCTACGTATGTATGGATGTAGGGGTCATTTAAGTATTACGTAAGCACGGAAAGGGGGTGGGGGGTTCTTTGCTTTGCTTGTTTTTGATAACATAGGGGCCGGGGATCTAGATGGTGCATACGTCAGCAATATTTATTTATTATTTCTTGTTTTTTTGCAATAACAATAAAGAAACCTGAATAGATTTAAAAATATATACCAATGTTTATGCAAGCATAGGGGGGAGGGGGTAGGGTTTTGATGACTTTCGCTGACAAGGAGGAGGGGGTTAAAAATTAATAAAATTCTGCTTACGTAATACTTGATCGACCCCTATGTGGGTATGTAGGGTAGGGCGGGGCACATTGAGCAATTTTGGAATTAATGTCTCGCACTTTCCGCCATTTGATGTTCCAACGTCGCGTCTTTAGTTTTGGAGATATTTCGAATGCTCAACTTACCCGTTTGCTCAACATTCCCCGCACTACCCTACGTCCATTTCTTTGGTCCTCGCTGCAGCCTAAACGGTTGGACGGATTTAAGCATAAGTAATAATATGAGGTATCATTAGATTCGTCGTAACTGTCAGAGTGACATAGGGCATAATATTTCAATATGGCGTCTGCGAAAAAAAATATGGTGGAGAAATAAAAAAACATTGTATTGTAACAATATGGGTATCCTTTCAGAAAGCTGTAACGACTGCACTAAGTTTCAAAGTTGCAGTGCCGCTACGGCTCTCTTCGCCAAAAGAGAGGCTGCGGCCAATGCAAAGCTCCAAGCAGCGTTTTGTGGATACGACGATGGAGGCCTACCAATGGTAAATACCAATCCATACTTAATATTATAAATGCGAAAGTTTAACGGAGCAACGGATCGACGTGATTTTTGGCACAGAGATAGCTTATAGGCCCAAGAGTGACATAAGATACTTTTTATCCCGGAAAAATGCACAGTTCCCGAGGGAACAGCGCGCGATAATCGAATACCACGCGGGCGGAGCCGCGGGCAAAAGCTAGTTACCTACCTAATAAAATCTCGCTAATATTATAAATGCGAAAGTTTGTAAGTCTGTTTGTCTGAACCGATTTAGATGAAATTCGGTACCTATACCCTCCTAAGTCCTCGCGTACTTTATAAAGGACTAATCAACACTAAGAATAACGGTCGAATGTACTTTATAAAGTACAAATTGTTCATTGAATAAAGAATTCTAAAAAAAATTAAATAAAATCCAAAATAACAAAGAAGGTCAACCACGTCTAGGTCTTAAACGTTGAGTTTGTTAAAAAATGTCGGGACTTAGGAGGATATATAATAGTTTGAGTCCCGGGGAAGACATAGGATAGTTTTTATTCGGGAAAATTGCATAGGTCCCGCGGGATAGCGATAACAGCATTCTACGCAGACGGAATCGCTGGTAACGACTAGTAACCTAATAAAACCTCACTAATATTACAAATGCGAAGTTTGCAAGTGTGTTTGTTTGTTAGGTACTTCATCACGTCGAAACCGCTGGACCGATTTAGATGGAATTCAACAGCTTGTATTATATAAAAAGTAACGTAACATAGATATATAATATACATAGATATAACTTAACATAGATAACGTAACTTTTTAACAGTACGTAGGTTTCCATCAAACGCGCGCACCATCAAAACCGCGTTCCCTGTTTTTTAGGGTTCCGTAGCCAAAATGACGAAAACGAAACCCTTATAGATAAGCCGTCTATGTGTCTGTCCGCCCGTCCGTGACTTATTAGTGCTGGAACATCGTAACTTTGCATAACCCTTGGGGTGGCGGCGCCATATTTAAATTTTTTAGGTCAAGTGGCGCGGCCATTTTGAAAACATCTTCTTCGAGTGGCATGACAGCTACAAATTAATTTCGCGAATTCCCGAATTTTATAAAAAAAATATCACCAAAAAAATACCAGTTTAATGTTATATATAAGTCTTACAGTGATAGTTTAGCATAAAATGCCATATCTAATTAAATAACAATGCATGACCTTCAATTTCTGTGAATTTTATTATTCATTATCAAATATCTGACAACCAAATTTTTCTCAGTCATGTATTAAAATAACTATAATTATAAAATAAAACAATTACCTATAGTAAACACTGATTTGTTTCGTAAAATATTAATTTAATTACGAAACAAAGCCCTTTTATAGTCTTTCAATAGCAAATAATACTATAATACGAGGTTTTCAAAAATACCAGCGCACGGCAGCATGCACACAGTGAAACTTGAGTAAACGATAGAACGAAATTTCTTCCGTTATGTTGTCGCGGCCGTTATTAAATACCATCCTTGTCTATTTATGAACGCATTTTGCGTGAATGAGCAAGCCAGATATAGGTCTAACAGTTTATATTTATGAGTGAAATACGACACCCGCCAACGTCCGGGAGCCGGTCGCCTGCCACTCGGGGGTATTTGATAGGCTGCCGGGACCCGGTCGCTTGCCACTCAAGGGTATTTGACAGGCTGCCGGGACCCGGTCGCTTGCCACTCGAGGGGATAAATTTGTGTAGGTAGTAAATATATGCCGACAAATTTGTAAAGTAAAAAGTAGGAACAAATAAATTTGGGATACATAGGTACCTCGTACCTCCCATAGACACGCTCCTTGCCGGTTTTTTTCTCTATCAATCGGCACAAAATAGTAAAAAGAGACGATTAGTACATAAAGTTTATACCTTAGTTCGAACGGCGGACTTTCCGTGCATAATTTGACCAACCGGTCTTGGATAAGGAAAGGCCACAAATAATAACATCGCTAAAAATCCCACGAAGATGACCGAGCTTTACTCGGGCTAAAACTCGATAATAGTGTTTTCCCAGAAATAAGACCAAGTTAGATCGATTTGTCATCCTCAAAACCCTTACATACTAAATTTCATCTAAATCGTTGGAACCGTTTCCGAGATTCTGATTATATATGTATGTCGGCGGCCGATCGTAAAATCCGCCAGATCACGAAATTCCTAGGCATATCATGAAACGCCGCCATTTCATGAATTGGCTAAGGGACATCCGCCATATCGTTCAAAACTAGTGACGTTTAGGCAGATCATGAAATTAATAGGCAGATCGTGAAATTCCTAGGCACATCATGAAATTCCTGGGCAGATCATGAAGTTCCTAGGCAGATCATGAAATTTCGTGATTTTACGATCGGCCGCCGACATGTATATAGAATTGCTCGTTTCAAGGTAGGTATTAGATGTTCACTTATCTTATTGGGCTAAGTACCTAATCACTAATAAGAAGTTATCTTTTAAAGTTAATTTACCGTTTAAGGTAACATTGGGGGCACTGACCGCAAGTCATCATTCCTTGTAGGTTAATTAAGTACAGGTCTGTTTGTTTACTCACCGTGTGAGCGCTTATTGGCCACACATTTATCTACTCCAGTGTTTTTTTAGTGTAAGGTAGGGATGCGGACCCCTTTGGTTTGAAAAATGTTTGGCAACCCCCTGGTTACCTCCACTTACAGGGTTTTGTATTATGTAGTATTAATACAAATATTTAATAATGGATTATACACAATAACCGTGAGAGTATTTTAAAGATACCGGACTAAGGACTTAACTAAGCTACCTATATCTAAAATACGTAAATACAAACATACATACTTACATACATGGCTAAAATCATTACTCTTCCTTTGGCTTTGCCGTAGTCGAGTAAAAAGGCCCCTGATGCGGCATTGTGCCGACGATGCTGGCAGCATTTCCTCGTTGAATCGGTAGGCTAATTCTTTGAGCGAGGTAGCTGCCAGCCCTTTGGTCATCTACATATCATTGTAATACAATCTAGACTAGTGTATTTCACTACAGAAATGTAAATGTTCGGATAGTTTAATGGGAGAATTTCAATATAATAATATAAGACCCTAATTGACGTTGTTTTGTTAACATTTTAGTTAAATACCTATCCAAACCGAGTATATCTACACTAAAACGAATAGGTAGTGTTTGAATGTTAGGTTAGAATAGATTTAACTAATAAAAATGACCCAGGTAATTATAGACCTATTTCGGTGCTGCCAGTCATATCGAACATTTTTGAGAAAGTCATTTACAATCGTCTAATATAGTACTTAAATGATAATAACCTCTTATACGAAAACAATATGGTTTCAGAACTAAATCAAATACATTGTCAGCTACAATTGACCTAGTTACGAAAATAAAAGTTAATTTAGATCAAAAGAAAATAGTGCTTGGAGTCTTTATAGACCTAAAGAAAGCGTTCGATATGGCCAGTCACGATTTAATGCTACATAAACTAAAAGACATAGGCATCAGCGGACCTGCACTTGATATACTGAAATCGTACTTATCAAATCGTTGCCAGATAGTTAAAATAGGGGATAAAATGAGTACTCCCAAGCCCATTACCTGTGGCGTGCCACAAGGATCTACCCTGGGACCGTTACTGTTCCTTGTATATATAAAAGATATTGGTCTTAAGGGAGAAATCACACTATATGCAGATGACACAGCTTTATTTTATTTTGGCAACACAATAGAAAGTGTCATAGCAGATGCGCAAAGAGACCTTTGCTTGCTTACGGAAAAAACACACACACACACACACACACACACACACACACACACACACTCACACACACATGCATGCACGCGCACACGTACACACACACACACACACACACACACACACACACACACACTTATATACACATATATGCATAATAATAAAACCATAATGTTTTACGTTATTCCATCTACGTCCTTTCTAAACGTGTCGCTTCTAGTCATCTTAACTCGGTGAGTTACCTGTACTTTACAAAGATGCAATGATTGATAAGGAAGCGATCATAACGACCCTAATTCTAATGCACTAAGAGCCATAGTACCATGTTTAACGAGTTTCTCACTGGCAGAACCGGAATCACCTCACTAATTACCTTGTTTATGTTGAAGCTATCGGCTGATATTTGTTGCTTTTGTTAAATTACACTTTTTGTTTTGTTTTTTTTTTCGTGTTTCGCTCATTCCATGAAATAGTAATGTATTAAATAACTTTAAGTTCTCATATAAGTGAATTGTTAAATTCTTAATGGGAATAAAGAATTTATTGAATCAGGCGTTACTTTGCGGAGGTCCATATCAATGAACTAAAATGATTTCTTTGCTCACCCGCGACCTTAAGATAGCTAAGTCTATGCAAATTATGCGTGTTCATGCAGTTCCTCCACCTCCACACTGTAAGAACACACACAAATTACACAAACCCATCTATCACCACCACCACAACACACTGACGCGTTTCGAACTCAACCAGAGCTCATCTTCAGAGTGACACAACCGTACACCATGCTACCAGTTGTTAGACTAACAAACCACCACCACTGTTTTAATTTGCCAAACAAAACAAAAAACTACCCGCAAAATATTAATAAATTTTAACTATGCTACAAAACTACCTTGATTTTTTAATTTTTATTTATTTTTAGTCAAGGCATGTTTTACTAACTATCGTTGCTAAAATTAGACCCAAGCCGTAGCAAGGGAGATGACACTAAATTTATTTGCTCATTAATAATAGACCCCATACTATTGTACCTAATTATCTCCATACATTCTAACACGTCGAGACGAAACCCCTTATCACAGTAATGCAACACTTCATACGAATCTGAGTCTGATATTGAATGATTTAATTCTAACAGATGCTTGGCAAAATTAGATCTATCAGGATGTTCGTTCCTATATGCCGATACATGCTCTTTAAACCTAGTATTAAAACTGCGCCCGGTCTGACCTATATATACCTTACTGCAGTCATTACAAGTGAGCTTGTATACACCCGATTTAGTTCCTTTATCCACCTTCTCTTTGTGGTTACAAAGTTTAGAGTACAAAGAGTTGTTAGTTTTAAAGGCTACATTAACATTGTTTGATTTTAAAATGTCATAAATTCTATCAGACAAACGACCAACATATGAAATACTGCACCTATATTTGTTTGTAGACTGAGAAGGCAACCCGGCGTGAAGCATGCTATTTACTATCCGTGCCTGCTTCCTCTTAACCAAACCATCTACCATTGATTTTGTATAGCCATTTGACGTTGCTATCTGATAAATAGTATTTAACTCTGAATTAAAATTTTCCCTAGAGAGAGGTACAGTTAATAATCTATGTACATAACAATGAAAGGCTGCTAACTTATGCTGCCACGGATGATTAGATGATGCTGGAATCACAGCATCTGTGTATGTGGTATCTGTTAAAAAATCAAGGTAGTTTTGTAGCATAGTTAAAATTTATTAATATTTTGCGGGTAGTTTTTTGTTTTGTTTGGCAAATTAAAACAGTGGTGGTGGTTTGTTAGTCTAACAACTGGTAGCATGGTGTACGGTTGTGTCACTCTGAAGATGAGCTCTGGTTGAGTTCGAAACGCGTCAGTGTGTTGTGGTGGTGGTGATAGATGGGTTTGTGTAATTTGTGTGTGTTCTTACAGTGTGGAGGTGGAGGAACTGCATGAACACGCATAATTTGCATAGACTTAGCTATCTTAAGGTCGCGGGTGAGCAAAGAAATCATTTTAGTTCATTGGGAATAAAGAATCTTAAACCTTATTTTTTATACGATTTAGTAGGTAATTCGCAGATATTTAGAACGGTAAATTGAATCACTGGAAATAAACTTTCGGGAAAACGTAACATTTGCGTTGGGTCGTAGTTCCCACGTGGGCCCAGTGCGAATTTGGAACTTAAACACCATTAAATTACTTCGCAGGTTCGTGCAGAACCCTCACAACGCTTTCCAATGCAAAGCTCGTGGTTAATTAGAAAAGTCATTTCGCACATAAAATTTTAAAGACTCAGAGATGCGAGTCGGGGTTTGAACACCTTAATCCACTAGGCCACCACAGCTTTACGGACGTCTGGCAACGCAAAATTTTTGCCCATACCTAAATCAGGATTTTACCACCAGGTGTGTTGCAACTCGCTGTCAACTCCTGAGCGGACTGCCTCAAGCGTCGTGACGCCCGTGGGCGTTGAGAGCGTCGAGAGCGTCGAGGGCCACCGGAACCTGAAACTTCTGCCGAAAGAAGATTGTGGAACCCTTGATGGCAACAAGATCGTCGGCGGCCGCGTCGCTGGGATTTACGAATATCCTTGGATGGTGCTGCTCTCCTACAGAACTAGTAAGTGTCACGAATATTATTTTGATGTCACTTACTTTTTCCAAGCTTAGTAGGTACGGTTCTGGCATCTGAGGTTCTGGCAGTTCGTTGACCGCTGCCGCGGCACGCTCACTTCACTCGCTCATCTCGCGCGCTATAACCGCAATTCACAATAATAATGTTATATAAGAGGTTTTACGTATTATAAACTGTATTATATGTATGTATATAAATATAAGTATATTACTTACATAAAATCGAATTGGTCCATAAGAATGTTACTTCTTTCTAAAGTAGGTATGTATATAAATAAAATCATTGTGCCTAACAGTAATTCAACGGTAGATCTAATTAAATTATAGCTTTTGTTGTTAGGTATACGTTGCGTAATATGAAATTAGGTTTATTCAACGTTTTAACTTATTATTTGTTCGTAGGTTTTAACATAACTTTAGACGTACCCTCTATACTATATATTCATCCGTATGTCAAAGGCATTTTACTCAGAGACTATTAGTTTTCTACGGGCAATATAGTGGCGTAGCTAGGGGGGGCAGCGGGGGCGGCCCGCCCCGGGTATCACCCATGCTCTAGCTATGCCACTGGGCATAAGTGAAAAAAAGATGATGATGATGATGCTATTCGGCCTATTTGTTTCCAGGAATCGGACTGCAGTTCAGTTGTGGTGGTAGTCTGATCAACGATCGTTACGTACTAACCGCTGCACACTGCATCGTAGACCAGAGGCTAGCTGGTGTGAGAGTGGGAGAGAATGACATCGACACCGATATGGACTGCGAAGGTGAACCTCCAAACCAGATTTGCGAAACAAATCTACAGGTAATAATTGATCACAACTATTTTATTTTATTTATTTGGAGAACAAACAAAAATAAGTGTACAGAAGATAATACAAGTATTCTTAGTACTAAGACTAAAATTAACATGCACTTACTACCTAAACAGATTTCACAAAAAATTTACACGAAAACGCAAGCTGAAACATGGATGCACAGAAAACCAGCAATCCGTGCTGCGTTCAATCCCTTACAGTCCAGTTCCACTGGACAGGAGATTAGACACGGATTTCTCCAATGCACCAACATTTCAACCTGCTTTCTTTTCATTAGTCACTTAAGCAGCGACACTAACGCCATCTATGTTTTTAGTTCTCATCGAGATACATCAAACACACTCCCCTTGGAACTATCCGCTCACCAGGGACAAGAGATGTCGGCTCTAATAACCGGCACATTGACCGCAGCAAGAGACCGGCGGACAATGTTTACTTGTTTTTGATTAAAGAAAGATTTTTCTAATTTTATATGAGGTGCTTGATGGTGGTGTGCAGTGGGAAAAAATCCATTATAGACAGCTGAGAAAGGAGGGCCCAGCCAGTGCTGGACTCGCACTGGCTTAAAAACCCGGTGTACGTCCCCAACTCCTGGAGCTCAAGGTGCTCGAATGCTTTGTCTCAATTTGTCAATTCCTTGTTTTCAGGACATACGAGTGGAACAGAGTATAACCCATCCACAGTACAGCGGCAAGCCTAGAGTCAGAAACGATATCGCTCTTTTGAGGCTAAAGAGGCCTGTTGTCTTTCGTCGTAAGTAATATTTTCCCTCATCTACAGTTCGCTCGTGGGTAGTTCTACGTGCATTTCAACTGCTATCAGGTTCCTATCGCATATATTGAAGAAATGAGACCGTACGGAAGACGTGATTGATTGTAAGACGTGAAGAATTGAAGACGTGATGAATTGTATTTTTACCGCATGCCGCGCTACACATCAGCGCCGCGGGCTGCGGGGCTACTACGAGATTCGAAAATCGAAGTTCGTATCGTACTCCTTGTCACTCTCGTATTAAATAATATTAGCGTTAGCAGGACGACAAAATATGAAGTTCGAATTTTGCACTGCGTAGTATAGGGCCTGCACCTAATTTATAAGTAGAGAGTGGATTTGAAGTAGCTATTACAAGTTTAATATGGATAAGACTAGTACAAGTATTTATTTAAAAAAAGGTGCGTAATAAGTAGGATCTATTATGTATGATGTAAGAATAAAATAATTTTCTTCACGTATAATTTGTTCCAAGAAAGTCATTTCAACAGTTATATTTATTTAAGTTGATACAATTGAAATCGACTAACAGTGTCAGAAACAGAGAGAGAGAGAGAGAGAGAGAGAGAGAGAAATAGAGTGTGTTGAGTCTAAAGTCAAGACCGCACTACATGGCACTACGGCTAAACCACGCGGTTTTTAACCGCGTCACTTTGTGCATCAAGTAAACTAATGCGAGCGGCCGCACTGGCTGTTTTAAGTGTTCCTACTTGCATAAAATTTACAACCTTTCGTCTGTTCTAAAACAGCCAACGCAAAACCAATCTGCCTGCCAGTGACTAGCGCGATGCAGAACCGTGACATCCGGATCCAGGGTCTCAACGCGACGGTCGCGGGTTGGGGTTTCACGGAAACCGGATACACTTCCTCAAAACTGCTCACCGTGGATGTGCCAATGCGCACGAAGCAATCCTGCAGTGAGCTGTACAACAGGTATGGAGACATTGGGATTTTTGGGATCGTCTACCATAGGCTGGATGCAGCAGGGCTACTACGAAACTCGAAACTCTAAGTTCGTGTCGTGCGGTTCCTCTGACACTTATACTATTTCATACGAGAGCGAGAGGGACGGTACGATACGAGTTTCGAGTTTCGTAGCAGACCTGCAGAGTCTCAGAGAACTAGGCGCCCCGGACGTCTTTGGCGCTGATATATACTTATATACTCGTATAGGTACGAGAAGCGACAAAATGACAGATTGCGTTTTTTAGACGTTTGTAGAATACTCTGTTTGTTGTCGGGTCTTGGATGTTTCATATGAATTTATGTAGGTATGCAAATTTACGTATATAATATAAGTATGTTTATTCGTTGTCTAGCATCACAACACAAGCTTTGCTTAGGTACTTTGGGACTAGGTCCGTGTAGAATTTATTTATCGCTATCCCGCAGGAACTATGCAGCTTTCAGTGATTAAAACTATCCTGTGTTCTTCCTCGGGCCTAGAAACTCAAACTCAAAACTATCTGCGTATACCTACCGAATTTCATCTACCTCAAACAAACAAACAGACTTACAAACTTTCGCATTTATAATATTACTAGCTTTTGCCCGCGGCTCCGCCCGCGTGGTATTCGGTTGTCGCGCGCTATTCCCTCGGGAACTGTGCATTTTTCCGGGATAAAAAGTAGCCTATGTCACTCTCGGGACCATAAACTATCTTTATGCCAAAAATCACGACGATCCGTCGCTCCGTTACGGCGTGAAAGAGGGACAAACATAAAAACATACAAACACACAAACATACAAACACACTTTCGCATTTATAATATTAGTATGGATTACTTAGGTAGATTATATCCTCAGTTCTGTGTCTGAGTGGAGACCGCGGATCGGCTGCGCTGCGTAGGGCGTCCACCAACAAGATGTACGGATGACCTGGTTAAAGTCGCGGGTTCACAGTGGATGCAACCAAAGCACCTGGAGGTCTATGGGGAAGGCCTATATCCAACAGGGGACATCTTACGGCTGGTATACTGATGATGATGACGTTCCTCTGTTACATTTCAGGGGTGGCCAGATAAATGGTGAAGACGAGACTGCAAATAAACTGTGCGCAGGCACTGCCGGCAAAGACGCTTGCGGCGGCGATTCCGGAGGCCCCTTGATGATCAAAGGCCAATACAAGAACGTTCCTGGGAGCAAATACATCCAGCATGGGATTGTCTCCTACGGACCTATTCAATGCGGCTCTGACTTCCCAGGCGTCTACACAGACGTCACCAAATATATGAAGTGGATCCTGGACACAATCAGGGAATGATTTTTTACATTTGTAACGAACCAAATGCTTCTATATCTAGTTTTACATTTTTATAAAATTTGCACATTTAGATGACGTGGTTTATGTGAAATAAATTCGAATGCGTCGAATCCGTTTGTTTTTTTCTCATATTTTATAAAAGATAGTTGCTTTTGCTGGATTCTTTTTAAATTATTGACAACCAGCGAGGTTTCACACGGGCGCCTTCAAATAAATTAAAGTCTATATAATCAAAAACTCTCTTTCCCCAAAACGACGCACGCAGGGAGCCAACACGCGTCGCTAGTTAACACCTATAAACCTACATAAGGTTTTAATTAAAAATTTGAAGTATTTTGTTGACAATCGACAGAAAGATTGATTACGCTATAATTCAAAGCAGGCTGTGTTTTTTTAATCCCTTTTTTTTGTACCCAGTCTAAAAGTTACAAATGCAGCCACTTACATTTTTAGCAAGGTGGCGTACCTACTATTTGGGTAATTTAATACTGGCCGTTTTTCTACTACTTTGATCACCAAGAGACTCACTTGCTCGTTCGCCATTCAATCGAATAAAAAATAAATAAAAAAAAAACTTCGAAGCGCAACTAACAAGAGTAAGTACAAATTTTAGTTCGAGATAGAAATTGAGTAGATACTGACTTAACAAAAGATACGAACTTTTTTTGGGATAATTAAGGTATTTTGAAAAATAAATTCAAATAACTGACTTAATTTAAAAAACCGGCCAAGAGCGTGTCAGACACGCCCTTGATAGGATTCCGTAGCCATTACGAAATAATGAAGTCATATTTTTCTAAGGATTTCGTATTTTCTACGGAATATCCTAAGTTTAGGTTTATTTTATACCTTAGACTGCTATTTACTCTTAAACTACTAATAATTCTCAAAAAAACTGAACCATTATAGTTTTCCTTGTAAGTTTGATATTGTATTTCCTTGTAAGTTACTCCTGTACTTTTTCAAATTTTTCCACCCACTGGTTTAGATTTATGGTCCAAGAGCCCGGGCCGGCCAGACATACCTTTTATCATAAAAGCTGAAAGTTTGTCTATGTGTGCCTCTAGTACAGGTAAGAATGATCCCCACCCATGATACCTGGGTAGTGGTTCCTTTGGGAGGTATCAGGTAGCAAAGGTGTATAAAATTCCATCTTACTTAAGTTATTTTATAAAACTCAATTTTTTTATATTTCATTCGTAACAACATCAAAATTCACTTTACTCGTTGCCAGACACTTAGTATGGTTCCAACCCCCTGCCAGACACCCCTAAACTATAATATTTTGTAATTCAATTTACGTTATATTATAAAAGCTAAATTTAATATATGTTTTTTGGGGAACTATTAAACGATGTTTCCTTAGCAGCCAGACATTTTCGAGGGTTCTATCATCCTGCCAGACACATTGAATTGAGCAGAAGTTGCGAGAGCGCGGAGCATATGTAACTAGTAACTGGTAAGAGTGAAACAAGAGCATTCGGTTTATTGCGTTCTTTTACTGCGCATCAGCTGCCGTTTATTTCGAACTAGCTTTTACCCGCGGCTTCGCACGCGTTAGCTATTCCGTCTGGTAGTTTCAATTGAGATTTTCAGGATTTTTCCGAATTCCCCTGGAAATTTTCAAAATTTATATCGTGGTTTTCATTGAGGTTGTGTTGTGAATAACTGCACAAAATTCAAGACTCTAAATCCAGTGCTGAAATTTTAAAAAAATCTCTATCCGAATTCAAATTCAAATAATTTATTCAGTAAATTGGCCGCAATGGGCACTTTTACACGTCATTTTTAAAACTGCCGGCGCTTTCGGAAAGACCATCATTGCCAAGAAGAATGCGCCGCAAGAAACTTGGCAGAAAGTCATTTTATCAAAATAAAATAAAATAAAATTAGAAACAAAATGCTTACTTAAAAACTATAGTATACAATTATTAATGAAAATAATAATAATACAGGCATGTATGGGGTCCCTTACTTACAAAACTATCCCGTTGAAGTATCGGGATAAAAAGTAGCGTATGTGTTATTCCAGACGTCCGACTACCTACCTACATACCAAATTTCATGACTCTAAACCCAGCGGTTATTATTTCGATATTTTATCCCTATCCCGTAGGAATATCGGGGTAAAAAATAGCCTATGTATTATTACAGAGGTCCACCTACCTACACACCAAATTTCGTGGCTATAAGCCCAGCGGTTGTTATTCCGAGATTTTATCCCTAGATATCCCGTGGGAATATCGGGTCAAAAAGTAGCGTTTGTCTTGTTCCAAACGTCCAGCTACCTACATACCAAATTTCATGACTCTAAGCCCAGCGGTTATTATTTCAAGATTTTATCCCTATCCCGTGGGAATATCGGGATAAAAAGTAGCCTATGTCTTATTCCAGATATTCAACTATCTACATAGCAATTTTCATCCAAATCCGTCAAGCCGTTTTAGCGTGAAGGAGTAACAAACATACTCACTCACTCACTCACTCACAACCTATCACATTTATAATATTAGTAGGAAGTAGGATTGTCTCGTGATCTTTTTTTCTAATTTATCAAGAAATTCTATTAAATAAAATTATTACAGTCCGGATTTAAAAAAATTAAAACAACGTTCATTAAAAGTTTTATAATAAATTATCAATTATGTGAAAAAATTAATAAATTAATTCATATTATTCGTAAGTTTTATAAAATTTATTGTATTTAATTACAATTCAAGAATATTTTTTTTAAAACAAGAAACAAACAGAAAAATAAATTTATTAAACAAATATCCAATAATTTACTCATTGTCATCATCACTTTAAACTTAAACGCATCATCGTATTACGATCTTATAGATTGGCAAGGAAATATCACCGAACCACCGATATTGAAAACAGTATCTGAAGAAAGCCTCAGTCTGTTTGTTCAACAGAAAGGTGACGGAGAAATTCCCTTGTTGCGTCTACCTTGCCACACTCCAGCAGTGGAAAGATCCGTCAAAACAGTAACAGAGGCGTCAGCTACTTAATGTGGTATAGTACAGCGAGAAGGGTTCATAAAATCACAAATAGCGTCGCGAAAAGCTATGCCCAAATTTGATAGTAAGAAGGATTTTTCCGCCATTTACTTAAATATTTTTACATGGTTTGTGGGTGATACGAGGGCGACACTGAAAGTTTTTAGAACTGGCCACTTGTATACAATATAATAAAAAAGTAAGTTTAAATTTTGAAAATGGAACTCTTTACCAATATTATTGAGTATGTATTTCATTCATTTGTGATTTGTTTTATGATTTGGCGGCAAATTGAAAATTGTCTGCGTCACGTCAACATGAATTTAACTCGCGAAAATTTTCGTGCAATGATTTTTTATGACTTTCGATGTCATTTAAGTCAACAAGAAAGCTATGATAGACTTCGATTGGCCTTTCATGATGAAGCCCCATCTCGTGCGACCATTTACAACTGGTTTAATGAGTTTAAACGTGGTCGCCCTAATCTCACCGACGATCTGCGTGAGGGACGGCCTTCTACGGCGACGACTGAAAATAACATCAGTGTTGTGCAGCGTATGATAGAGACTGACAAAAGAGTGACGTATCAGCAGATTCGGACAAGCTTAGGCATCGGTATGAGTCAAGTGCATAAAATCTTCCATGAACATTTAGCGGTCAGGAAGCTTTGTGCGAGGTGGATACCTCATAATTTGACCGAGGCCCAAAAACTCCGTCGGGTTGATTGGTGCCGTGAAATGATTCAAAGATTTAACGGAGGTGACTCAAATGCTGTTTTCGACATACTTACGGGTGACGAAAGCTGGGTTTACTGTTATGATCC
Source organism: Choristoneura rosaceana (assembly GCA_037349165.1). Taxonomy (NCBI): domain Eukaryota; kingdom Metazoa; phylum Arthropoda; class Insecta; order Lepidoptera; family Tortricidae; genus Choristoneura; species Choristoneura rosaceana. The sequence continues at coordinate 2,351,455 of JAZBNJ010000033.1, forward strand.
AGAAACCAAGAGACAGTCTGCTCAATGGGTGTTTCCTTTCGAGGAGTTGCCAACTAAAGTGAAGAGAGGTCGAAGCGTGGGAAAAAAGATGGTGGCCTCGTTCTTCGGAAGGACAGGTCACTATGCGACAATTGTTTTAGAGGATCAAAAAACAGTTACTGCAGAGTGGTACACTAACAATTGTTTGCCACTTGTATTGGAAAAAGTTCGGGAGAAGCGACCTCGAAGTAGGATCCTTCTTCACCACGACAACGCCTCGTCGCACACCGCCAGGCGAACGATCGACTATTTAGTGACGTCAGACGTGGAATTACTGGGTCACCCGCCGTATAGCCCCGACCTCGCACCTTGCGATTTTTATTTATTCCCGAAAACAAAAGAAAAACTTCGAGGAAAACTTTTTATGAACACCGAGGAAGCAGTGGGTGCGTTTCAAAAGGCCGTCGAAGAGACCCCTAAGGACGAGTGGGCTAAGTGCTTTTCTCAGTGGTTCCATCGGATGCAGCGGTGTATTGATGTGAATGGACACTATTTTGAAAAGATATAATAAAACTAATAACTTGCTAGTTTGCTCAGTTTTTGATTTTCTAAGAACTTTCAGTTTGACCCTCGTATTATATTATTTTCTTATTTAGCAACTAATAAAAAACTTAAATATGTACTTTTTGTTTGATTTTACCTAATTTAGTTTATTGATTTCCTTGGGTTTGAAAATTGACCAAATAGCTTATTTAATGATATTTTACGATATTTCAACATGGATCTGGAGGCAAAAGATTAATTCCGATTCCAATGATATTTTGCACACCAATTATCTACACTATTTAGCACCTTTTTAAACCTATGCCCGATAAAAAAAAAGTTTTTTTTTTTTCATACAAGAGTGACCCACCCTAATGAGTATATAACCGTTCACCGAATAATACAGAATAAACGACAGCTGATGCGCAGTAAAAGAACGCAATAAACCGAACGCTCTGTTTCACTCTTACCAGTTACTACATATGCTCCGCGCTCTCGCAACTTCTGCTCAATTCAATGTGTCTGGCAGGATGATAGAACCCTCGAAAATGTCTGGCTGCTAAGGAAACATCGTTTAATAGTTCCCCAAAAAACATATACTAAATTTAGCTGTTATAATATAACGTAAATTGAATTACAAAATATTATAGTTTAGGGGTGTCTGGCAGGGGGTTGGAACCATACTAAGTGTCTGGCAATGAGTAAAGTGAATTTTGATGTTGTTACGAATGAAATATAAAAAAATTGAGTTTTATAAAATAACGAAAGTAAGATGGAATTTTATACACCTTTGCTACCTGATACCTCCCAAAGGAACCACTACCCAGGTATCATGGGTGGGGATCATTCTTACCTGTACTAGAGGCACACATAGACAAACTTTCAGCTTTTATGATAAAAGGTATGTCTGGCCGGCCCGGGCTCTTGCTCTATTAAGAGGGGGGGGGGACCCTCGATTTTAATTAAAATTTGCACTTTAAAGAAATATTTTTCAAACACATCACTGAATCGAAAAATCGTTTTAGGGACCCCTTAATGATTTCAAAACACCTATCCAACGAAACCCACACTACAAGGTTGGATAAGAAAAAAAATCACTCCCAATTTACGTTTTATTGTACCATTATCTCGTCAATGTTAACATATATATTCGTGCAAAATTACAGCTTTCTAGCATTGATAGTCTCTGAGCAAAGCCGCGGACGGACGGACAGACATACAGACAGACAAGGCGAAACTATAAGGGTTCCGTTTTTGCCATTTTGGCTACGGAACCCTAAAAAAGGTGTCCTTATTAGGGTTAAATAGCCAAAATGACAAAAACTGAACCCTTATAGTTTCGCCTATAAAGCGCTAGAAAGCTGTAATTTTGCACGGAACTATATACAGGTATATAGCAACCATGCTGACAAAATGGCACAAACATTTTTTAGGGTATTTTCCTCGCCTAGACGTAAAGTAGGGTGATTTTTTTTCTCATCCAACGCTATAGTGTGTGGTATCGTTGGATAGGTCTTTCAAAATCATTGCAGGTAGTGAAAACGAATTTTCGATTCCGAAATCTGTTTGCAAAATATTCAACTTTAAAGTGCAAATTTTCTTAAATTCGAGCTTCCCCCCGTCCCGCGGTCAACTTTGCTTGAGAATTATTAGTAATTTAAAAGTAAGTAAATAAAATATGCCTAAACTTCGAAGATTCCATACAAATTGCAAATGTCTTAGAATAATATTATTAGATTTTTTCGTAACGGCTACTAAATCCTATCTTGGATGGTTCTCTATCGTTTTCCCGAATTTTATTTGCCCGAATGTATCGTTTTCTAGAATTTTCGTTTGCCGTAAAGCAACTTATTTATAGTAATTTCTTCAGAGTTGATATCAAACTAACCTACTGCATTCTACTGACATGATGAAATTTAAAAAAAATCCTGAAAACAGCACGGTTCTATACATTATATGGCAAACGTTGCTATGGCATGTAAAATTAGGGCAAATGAAATTCGGGTAAGCAAAGTTAAATGATCTTGGATACTTCCATTGTCATCGGAGCTCCACACAGTAATTTCAAATCATCCGGATCATAAGAAATGGGTAACAGATGAAACTAAACTAATGTACGAGTATGGTTGAAAATACAAACTGAAATATACATGCACAGAAAAACCAGAAAAATAAAACCAACATTGGGAATCGCACCCAAAGAAAGTAAAAGTTTGGAATTGAATTAAAAAATACAAAAAGATTCCAAAAAACCAATCTTAGTGTATGGTTGTTTGAAATAAAACCTATTTAGCAAGTCATTTTAAATTATAGAATATATCTGATTTTGACAACAATATTGTTTATTTATTTGTGTTTTTTCTTTAATTACAGTTAGGAAATACAGCCACAAAGTCATATAACGCTTACTTGTAGAGTGAAATAATGTCAGTAAGAAAATATCAGAATTAATATTTACAAAGAAATACAGGTCAAAGTATTTAGACTTAACACAGGTATATTAAGTATATTTAATTTTTAACAAATTTCAAACCGAGGTATTTGAAAGACAGTAAGTGAAAGAAATGTGAAGGTGAAAATAATAACACGTAGTCATTGAATAATAAAATAAAAATGCTGTATGTGTCAACCTTAATAGCAAAACTAAACATTACAAAGCAATATTCACAAAGTTTTAGAAGAACTCATGGATTCAAATAAATAATAATATTTCATATAAAATCGTTATCGTGACTCATCTGAGTATCTAGCTATCAAAATTACTATTTACAAATAAATAGAGATCAATGTCCTTAAACTACAGATACAATCACGAACCAGAATTATTGAACCACTGGCCACTGCTTGAATTTGACAGTATAATGCTATCCTAGTTTAGTAATAACAATATAATAATTTACTACGAGTTTTTCTAACACGGATAAATTATGAACAGTGACGAGTGGCACAATGATCCCTGTTCTCGATGGTACATTACATTTACGAAAAAACCTGAGTAATAATATACTCTAATCGTCGTCAGGAATATCGCCTCTGTTAACCTTTACGCGTTTGATTATTCGTATCCTGGGCATTACTGTGCTTGGTACTGGCACCGGCTCGGGCCTCATTGCTTCTTCCACTACCACTGGCACAGGGATAGTTCTTGAGGTTTCGTCTACCGTTCTTGGTGTTTCTTCCTCATTTGATTGTTCACCGTGAACGGCCGCTGGTTGACGAGCTTCCTCTACTTTCACGGACAAAGTATTTCCATCATTCGTTGTTGTTATTGAAGAACCATCAGCGTTACTTTGTTTGAATAAAAATGACGTTTTCTGAACCGTTATAGGATTGGCATTTAATGAATTCTGGTTTGAAGCGGACTGGGGACTCGACGATATTTCTATAGCGTTTTGTTCGTCATAGACAGTATTAAGTGGGCTATTCGGAATTGAAACTTGCTCGGGTGCCGCCATAGGATAGTTGTTCCGGTTACTCAAAGATGGTTGAATGTTTAACGGAACTTGGACAGGTGCTTGTTTAACGTAGACGTTATTGGCTGGCTTTGGGGTTGATACTGGCTCTGGTGTCACCACGAGATTATTAGTTACAGAATTCCGATTACTTAAAAAAGATTTACTATTATATTGAATTTGCTCTAGGGATTCTTTATCGTAAAAGTTGTGGGCTGAACTTACTTGCGGTTTAGGTGTTGATGAAGGTAGATAGAAATTCTCCTCTCTTGTATTGAACCCGTCAACATTTTCGTATAAAAATCGATTACTGAAGTTTTTTGGAGGTAACCTGGGAAGATTCAACGGTTTTATAGGAGATGATATTTCATCATAACGTGCTGGAGGAATGTACACATAGTCCTCGGAGTTAGGATAAAAATTTTCGTTGTAATTTTGGAATTCATTTTTATAATACTGCTGTTGGTTATTTGTTGCCAATACAGAATTATCAGCATTTACTATTGAGAAGGGATTAGGCTGGGGGTAACCGGTATGTGTATATGGATATCTCTGGGGTATACTTCCCCGATTCAAAATTGAAGATTGGCCAAACTCAGGATCAGGAGAGTACTGACTATCTGATTCAACATAGCCTGTCACAGGAGCTGCTGAAACTCGAGGCAAAGAAGACTTAGGGAATGGTTCATTGCCTTCCAATTCTGGAGTTAGAGAAGCTTCATTACTCCCGATATCATAATGATAATCCACTTGACCGTTGTTTAACAGTTTGTACGAAAATAAACCAGACACAGGCGAAGAAGGTTTATAAGCGTTTGTGTTAACGTCAATAGGAAAAGGGCCCGTGTAAATTGGAGATTCGAAAACGCGCGTATTTGCTTGTACGGTCGGCATTGCTGGCTTTGGTGTGTGATCATTGGAACCTTCTTCACCGAAGCTTGTTACGGATCCGTCACGGTGAACATGTTTGTATAGAAAAGAACTCGTTCCAGAAGCTGATGGTGGTTTGATTGGTTTTTGAGGAGCATTGCTCTCAACTGACGGAATTTTCACAAAACTATTTGGGACTGGATAAGCAAATCGGTTGACTAAAGGCAAAGTAGAATCATATATTCCGTTAATTTTTGATCCAGCGGTGGCGTTCTCTTTTCTGTCAGCAATAGCAGGCTGCATATTGATTTGTGCTCCGTTGTAAGATGTCACTTTGCCGTCACTACTAGTTTGTTTGTACGAAAATGAATAAGGGCTAGGGGGTTGTACACCAAATGTAAGCGGTTCCGTTGCTGAAAAGTCCTCTTCATGTTCTTTAAAGTCCGATCTATGAGTTCCAGCGTAATTTTCTACTCTCACGCCGGAATGGTCTTGGTTGTACGAATAAGGAATAAATTGAGTTGCTGGTGGTGCAAATGGATTTCTCTCGTAAGTTCTCGGAAATAAACTTATTGGTGGTGCACTGAAAGCTGCTGCTTCATGAGCAGTAGTCATCCCATCACTACCGTGAATTTGAGTGTAAGAATATCCTGGAGCAAGCAAAGAGTTTTCAAATACCGGAGCATCGTAAATAACATGCCCAGCCGGCACGTCAAACGCCAGTGGTTTTGGGCCAATAATGTCTACAAGTGGTGCTTTTGGATATAAACTATTCATTGGAACATTTTCAAAAAAAATCGGAGGTGTATTTTGTGCGTCTGTTACAACTACCTGGCTACCATATTTGTTGTACGGTGAAGGTAAAGCAGTATAAGTAGTAAGTTTACCATCACGATTCATTTCTTGATACGAATAGGAAGAATCAGGTTGATTCACTTTCACTGGATAGTAATGTCCAAAATTTGCATCGTCAGGGTTCAAAATCTTCGACACCTCCGGTAAAACAGGCACTGGAAACTGCACTGGAATCTTTCTAATTCTGTCAATTACAAAGGGGAGTGTTTTACCGCCCTCGGTTACTTTGACTCCTTCGTTAAAATCCAGATTACTGGACCAAGTCGTCACTGATCCGTCTTGGTTAATCTGTTTATATGAATATCGAGTGGGTACTGCTTCAGACGCTACGGATGGTTTCGCGACGACGCCAATGGATTCCACAGTAGAAGGGTGTACGGGTTTTGGATTCAGGCATGGCGTTACTGGTTTCCGTGCTATTGGTCTCAAAGGACTAAGTTTATGTAATGCCCTGTCATTTGCTTCTAAAATTCCTGTTTTAAATAAATTATCCGCTCCAAGCAAAGCATTGTATGTTTCATCAATAGAGTCCGTACCTAGGTATGACCCCACAACGCTGAGGTGTGGATTTGGTGGGATTTTCTCGATGATCGGGGCTGGTGTAACAAAGCTTTTAGGCACAGCTTTGACGACAACGTCATTAAAACCTGGGATTCGGAAGAACCTCGTTCCAGACGGCTGGTACCGGGTGCAATTGGGCTCGTTGCGAGTAAAGAGTTTGTAGGCGAGCATCTGCTTCATGTCATAGAGGTGTCTTCGCTGCCTCGGTTCTGACTCTGACGTCAGCGCCGTGGCTAAGCACGTCAGGAACACCCACTGAAACAGAAACAACGTTCAGTATTCGAAAACAAAATAAATTGTATTCTTAGTGTTGATTAAGTATATCTATTTCGATCTGGACCATCATCAATCTATTTATATACCTACCAAGGTAAATCTTAAATGAGTAGGTATACCTACCTACTGTTCAAAGTCAAAGTCAAAATCTCTTTATTCAATTTAGGCTATGAAAAGCACTTATGAACGTCAAAAAATCTACCACCGGTTCGGAAAAAACCTCTGTTGAGAAGAATCCGGCAAGAAACTCAACGAGGTATTTTTTTTTCTAAACAGATTCACAATATTTATAAATGATATCTATATAAGTACTATACATTACAAGTATTTAACACAATTTTATTTTTAACACAGTAGTGAAATAAATTGCAATTACATAGCTTACGAGTAATTAGCATTGCACTTAATTTTGAAGCCTTTTTTACGGGTACACCTACAAGTCACTTTTGAATAATTCTAAAAAATCATTAAAATAAATCAAACAAATACGAAAAACAAAACGCATATTTACAATTAAATATATCCCAAGTATAAACAAAATTCTGAGAGGAGGCCTGTGGCCCAGCATATACATATAGGCTGAGATGATGATGATGATGATGATGATGATAACCAAAATTTAAGATTAGATAAATCGATTTATATTTACAATCCTACTATTTTTTATGGCAACGTTTGTCATCGCCATAACATGAACTTAACGTACCTCCCTACTCATAAATGACCTATATGTAACAATGTTAAAAAGTAAAGATCTTTTATAAATTTGAATCAGCTTACTTTGAAGAGTAAATACCTGCAGTAACTCTATTAGTAAAGTTATCTAAAGCGCCAAAAAACATTTAAACAGAATAAAGCATTTTATCTTTTAAAATAATGTTACAAAACACTAGATACCGATTAGGCTCTTAAATAGAACAAAAATAATCAACGTACTGAACTGAATCTATTTCTAATTTCATGTAAGACATACAGTACATAATACGTTGATTTTATTCTCCCACAGGTACTAAAAAGTTCGCAGCAAAATTTTGTAATTTGATACTTACATTAATCACCTTCAACCGCATTCTCAATTCTTTCTCCAAACACTTGTCACTGTTGTTATCCCTTGCACTTCATAAAGTGCACTAAGTAAGTTTTTTATGTCGCTGGCTTTTATTGCAAAGAAAGTTGTACCACGTTAATCACCTGTGATTCACCAAAAAGCACTAATTTAGCGAATGTTTCCGTTAGATATGTTTTAAGGCAAGTGTACACTATTATGGCACGTTAAAGAATAGTTGGCGTGAGAGGGTAATGTATAAAATATTTATTATATATATAACGTAAATTTGTAATAAAATTTAGGGAGGTAGTTCTCTGATTCCGTAAATAACTTACCCTCATTCCGTGATACCTCAAGCGTGTCCTTTTGTTTTATCACAAGAAAACATGTTTCTATTCGTTTTTTTTTTTTTTAATTTGTCCAAGTATTTACTATACTCGTAGTACTAGCTGTTGTCAGAATGATTTTGTCGCAATTCCGCGGGAATTTTCCATGATGAAAACTAACCAATGTCCTACCTAAGGTCTCTAACTTTGTTGAATTGGTATAAATAAATAAATTGGTTCAGCGGTTTAAGCATACCAAAATAAAAGAGGTAGCTTAGGTAACGTATAGGAAAACAGACTGACAGACAGAAAGACAGGCAAACCGACAGGGTTACTTTCGCATTAATAATTAGTGAACATTGTTATTATGATGGATGAAGACAGCATTTTCCAAATAATATAAGATATACTTATGGTATTTATACTTTCTTAAAACACATGTCATGTGGTAAAAATGTTACACTATTTTAGACTTTGTTAATTTTTTAATCCTAAATCAAATCACCGCTTTATAGAGGTACAATGATTCTGAAATAGGTACACTTACCTCAATCATTAGCAAAGAATTTTAACTAATTTACTGTTAATCACCCATTAAATGATAACTAGGGCTTTTACTATCAATATTTATTGTAATACCCACATTCTACAACTACACAGTCATCATCGTAATTATTGTTTACTTAATTACTAAATTTCTTATCATTAATGGAAGACTCGAATGGATAACTGCAAGTAAATACCAACCAGGTTGGTTGCTAATACCTATACTCCGTTCAATTTAAGATTGTTACACACGTTTCTCGGTATTTCGAACACAAATTGACTAAAAATACCTACAAATACATTTACTAGCGGTATTTATTATATTTTTACTATAGAAGTTAACACAATTTTAAATAGTTTCATTGTTTTACTTATTTACAAAAGTGTGCAAATTCTACCGTTATGTTTCAAAATGTTAAATTAAATGGAGTATAAAAGTACTTTTTCATACTTTCATTGAGTATTTTGGGTAAAGGTCCTTGTCTTGGTTCTATATTAATTCGCATAAAATAATTGTCCTTATTGAAATTGGCATAACGTTATATCGCATAATTATTAATTCGCATAACATTAATTCGCAAAACTGAATAGGCACGCATAAGTACTGTAAATACGCATATTGTGGATTGGTATAACGGCAAGTTGGCATAAATAATTAGCATAACATTAATTTACATAAGTATAAAAGAGTATAAACACAAAATATTTAATTTAATGAAATTGTAATTTTTATTTGTCAAACAATGTATAAAGTGTTACATAAAAGGAAAATTTATTACTAATAAAAGTAAAAAAAAAAAATTGTTTTATTTACTCAATTCAATTCAGTAGATTTGAGAAGTATGTGAAAATATCTATTACTGGGCTATTATAAAAAAACCTAACATCTTAGCCTTAGCCTTCGATGTTAGGTATTTTCATAACAGTCCAATAATAGGTATTTTCTTATCCTAACTTTTCAAATCTAACTAAATAAATAAGACAATATATTCAATCAGATCAATATTTATTATAACTTTATTTTCATATTTATTAATTAATTTAATAATTATGCAGATTAATGTTATGCTACTTTAATTTATGGCAACTTACCGTTCTGAAAATGCTATACTATGCTATTTAAAAATTATGCGTAATAACGTTATGCCAAATCGAATAGGACATACTACTTTGGGTATACCAATTAATATAGACCCTCACTTACTTGATAACGTTATGCTTATTCATTTTACGACAGTTTAAGTTATAGTTAATAATGGTATGCATATTTCAATTATGCGAATTCATTATTATGCCACATAAGTGTTATGCTGCTTTTTAATTACTTATGCAAGTTCGCTGTTATGCACAAATTACCTATCTCATGCCAAATCTGTTATGCGAATTTATATCAGAACAATTGATGTTATCCTAAATAAGGGGTACCCCCTTGTCATACTTAACTATACTTGAACTTTTTCTAGACACATAGGTTTCTGTGGTTAACTATTTCTATTTAGATTGCTTCTCACAGAGTTTTCATTTCCTTTTTTTTTTGTGATCGGCACCATAAAATACAGGTATACTTTGTTTTTATCTCATTTATTATTATTTATCACCGAAGCAGATTGATGTAGTTAAGTCAACTTTTAGATTACAAACCAAAGTTACAAACGAATAAGCGTGGTGGCCTCATGGCCTGGTTGATGGCGAAGCAAATCGCATGTTGTTTTGTTAGTTTTTTTTTATTTTTGTCTATTCTTTTTCCTTTTCTTTTTTGTTCGGAACCGGAAGGGTAAAGGCATCGACATCTATGCCGAAAGGTCAATGGGTAAAGGAGACTGGCCTACGCCTATGTCATCTTTTTGGTAGGTAGCATTATATTTAGTTTTATTTTTTTAACTGGAATTTTTCAGACCAGATGGTCCCAAAGGAAGACCAGCGCCGTTCGCGAGACCGGCAGATTACTGATTTGGGACCATTTCGTGACATGCATAACTATATTTTGTTTTTTCTTTATTTTATTTTTTATCCATTGTTCTTAATGTTTGTCACGAATAAATGTTTTCTTTCTTTCTAGATATTGCCTACATAGTGATTCGGGAAGAGTGTGATCTGGATCAATCGTACCCTACCGTACCGTACCGTATCTTCGTTTTTTAGGGTTCCGGAGCCAAAATGGCAAAAACGGAACCCTTATAGTTTCGCCATGTCTGTCGGTCTGTCCGTCTGTCTGTCTGTCCGTCCGCGGCTTTGCTCAGGGACTATCAATGCTTTGTACGGAATCTTCCAAGTTTAGGTATATTTTATACCTTACGCTGCTATTTACTCATAAAGTACTAATAATTCTCAAGCAAACTTAGCCGTTATAGTTTTCCTTGAAAGTTTGATATAGTGACTAGCATCCTGAATTTTTTCAAATTTTTCCATCCACTGGTTTATATTTTAGAGGGGGGGGACGCTCGATTTTAATGAAAATTTGCACTTTAAAGTTGAATATTTCGCAAACAAATTACTGAATCGAAAATCGTTTTAGTAAACCCCTAAATGTTTTAAAATACCTATCCAACGATACCCCACACTATAGGGTTGGATGAGAAAAAAAAATGACCACCACTTTACGTATATGGGAGGTACCCTAAAAAAAATTGTTTTCGAATTTTTAATTGTAAGTACTGTTTTGTCAGCATGGTTTACCTATATATCCGTGCAAAATTACAGCTTTCTAGCATTGATAGTCTCTGAGCAAAGCCGCGGACGGACAGACAGACGGACAGACAAACAGACAGACATGGCGAAACTATAAGGGTTCCGTTTTTGCCATTTTGGAACCCTAAAAACATAGTACAGCGAAACTAAGGTATTTTTTACAAACAAAAAGTACTAAATTATTTGCTAAAATACTTATATTTTTATAGATACATACCTACAAATTTGTACGGAACCCTCGGCCCGCAAGTCCAACTCACACTTGGCCGGTTTTTTCAACGACATCTATTTATGTATGATGTTATTATTGAGAATGATTCACATCCAAAGTATTTAATACTAGTTTTTGCGCGCGGCTCCGCCCGCGTGGTATTCGGTTATAGCGCGCTGTTCCCTCGGGAACTGTTCATTTTTCCGGGATAAAAAGTAGCCTATGTCACTCTCGGGCCCATAAACTATCTCTATGCCAAAAATCACGTCGATTCGACGCTCCGTTACGGTGCAAAAAGACGGACAAACATACAAACACACAAACACACTTTCGCATTTATAATCCATAAATAATAAATGATACTAATATTATAAATGCGAAAGTGTATTTGAAGAAGAAGAAGAAGAAGATTGATTTATTTGCCAACATGAACAATACAGGATAGGCACACAGAATACAAATAAACAATAAACTAATATATTTATGTGTTTGCCAGTCCCTTGCACTGTGACAAAAGGAACAGGCTCAGCTTATGCTGCGCTTGCTCAGAAGCTGCCAGCGCTGGTTTTCAGCCTGCCCCCGTTGACTCAGGCTAGAATGGCTTACATAGCAGGTAGATTGGCATTGGCACGCAAGTAAAAAAAATAAAAATGAAAAAAAAATAGAAATTAGAAAAAAAAAAACAACAATAAAACTAAAATATCAACTCATACTCTCTTTTTTAATATAAACTATTTAATTAACAATTACTTAATTAACTAACACTTGAGAACAACACTGGTTTCAATTAGCGGTAGTTGCAGCTATTTTCAAGTTGCGTTGCAAAAAGAACTGCTCGAAACTTGCGTTTAAAAGTAGGTTGGGACATACTTTGTCGGAGCGGGGGCGGCAAGTCGTTCCATATCTTGGATGCTGCGAATTTGAACCCACCTCTGTACCCCTTCGTGCGGTGCTTGGGTATCACTGCCTTGTTTGAAGCCTGTCCTCGAGTGTTCCAGCTGTGTATGTTCTTACTCCAGGATATTTTATCGAACAGATATTCTGGCCGTTTTTTGTGAACGATTTTGGATACAAAACTGGCAAAATGAAGCTCTCTACGTGCTGACATTTTAAGTGTTCCGTATTTATTTAAGTACGGCGTTATGTGGGCTCTTTTCGGAATTTTGTAGCAGAATCTAACGCACGCATTCTGAACTCGTTGTATTGCATGTGCTGTTTTAGCCAATATTCTGGGTCCGTAGACCGTGTCACAGTAATTGAAATGTGACAATACCAAAGACTCAACTAATGTCACCCTTACGTCCTCAGAAAGAAAGTTCCTTATCCCGTAGAGAGTCTTAAGGCGGTAAAAGGCGTTTCTTATTTTATTATTGATATGCTCAGCATAACGGAGCTCACCATCCAACATGAGGCCAAGATTCTTAGCAGTAGGCGTCTGGCCAATAGCACTGTCGTTGATCATGATTTTGGGTTTGCGTTTCGATATCTCTCCACATTGATGCTTTGTTCCTAAGATAATATACTTGGATTTGCCGGGGTTAAGAACAAGACCGTTATTGTTGGCCCACAGTGAGATTATTTTAAGGTCTTCATTTATCATTTGAGCTGCTTTATCTGTATCTTTGGGGTCAAATGAGAGATAAACTTGCGTGTCATCTGCGTACAAATGTATCTTACAATATTGCAGCCTGTTACTTAAGTCAGCGGTGTAGAGAGTAAATAGGATAGGACTCAAGATCGAACCCTGAGGAGTACCCCTACTGATTAACTTAGTCATAGACTGAACCTCTGTACCTTGATCACTAACCACGGCAACAAATTGCTTGCGATTTCTGAGGTACGATGCAAACCAGTCTCTCGCTGATGCGCCTATACCGTAATACGACATCTTTTGCAGCAGTAGTTCTATATTTATGCAGTCAAATGCCCTAGAGAAATCTAAAAGTACCAGTATGCTACCCTTACCCTCATCAGATGCAGTGATTATGTCATCCGTAACATGGGCCAGAGCGGTTGCAGTGCTATACCCAGCTCTAAATCCCGATTGAACGTTAGGTAACACGTTTTCGTGTTCCAGGTAACACGTGAGCTGTCTGCAAACCACTCTTTCCACAATCTTTGACATTACTGAAAGTATACTAATAGGGCGCAAGTCCTTGTAGTGTTCGACCCTGGAGCCCTTCGCTAACGGCTTTACTCTGGCTATTTTCCAGGCGTCGGGAAATGTGCAAGTGGTCAATGACTTATTGACAATGGCAGTAATGGCAGTTAATGTTCTAGGCAATGTTTTACGAACCATCTCAATAGTTATAAAATCATGCCCGCACGCATTTGTACCTATTTTGTCTATAATTTTTAGAACTTCGTCTTCTGTACATTGAGAAAATTCGAAATGACCCTTACCAAATTTAGAATTAATGAAATTATATAATGTACCACCGTCACAGTGTCCCTGTCCAGGTATATCAAGAAAAAAATCGTTGATAGCATTAGGGTCGTTCAGATGCTGCGGTAACTCAGCCGTGTTTGTAGATCCCAATGCCGACGAACGCTTTAAATACTCCCACATTTTGTACGGATTCTTTACATTTTTATTTACGTAGAAGGTAAAAAATGCTGTTTTTTCTCTTTTAATTGAATTATTAACTAAATTTCGTAAGCTTTTGTAGTATTCATAATGTATGTCTAATTTGGTAGAACGTACTTTGGTTAGAGCACGGTCGCGTAATGACATCATTAACTTAACATTGTCTGTGAGCCATGGACTCGGCTTCTCTCTGACACGTACTTGACGAACGGGTGCGTGCTTATCAAACAGTTGAATAACTAAATCGTTGAATCTATCTACCATACTGTTCACATCGCTACCTCCTTCGACCTCTGACCATGGTAAAAAGCTTAAATCTCCAATGAATTCAGTCTCACTTATTTTATCAAGGTTGCGGAAACTACTGTATCGAGGTGGTGCCTTATGCTTTTTCATAGACAACTCTACAGTAACGAACGCATGGTCACTCAGCAACGGATTATGGTGAACACCGATTCTCTTACATAGTGCGGGCGAATCTGTAATGATAAGATCCAGAAGGGTGGATGATTGATCTGTTACTCGAGTCGGCTGCTTCACAACTTGTTCCATGTTTCGTTGGGAAAGGAATGACATGAAGTCCGCAGTTGACTTGCGATCAGGCATTAAGAGATCAATATTAAAGTCTGTAAGCACAAAAATATGTGAACAGTATTCGAAAACATTTATCGATTCACTCAAAGCATCAATGGCATTCCCGACTGACACTCCCGACTCCGCCCTGTAGACCGTTCCGACGGCAACCTTTACCCCTCCAGGCAGCGACACTTCGAGCCACATTTGCTCGAGCGGCGAGGTCGGGTGCGGACGTACGCGCGCTCGCATCCCGCGGCGCACGTAAAAGCCAACTCCGCCACCTCTCGTGCCGCTCGCGCGCGGCGTGTGCTTGAGATGGTACCCTGGCACAGACGGCGCACACTGATCTGCACCGTCCTTTAGCCACGTCTCATTCAGTGCCAAAATATCTGGTTTTAGTCGTTCGATAGAACACACCAATTCATCTTTGCCAGTGTTCAGAGATCTGACGTTAAGTAGTCCCAAGATTAAACAGGTTTCTTTACGTTTAAGTTCGCTTAAGTTTATGGTAGCTCAAAAAGGTATTAATAAAAGTCAACAAGCCGTACTCAGTGTTATTCCCAAGAGAAAAATAATGAACACAGTAAAGAATTTCAAGTGTTAGTAATTGTACTATTGATAAAATCACAACTATAATTTTAACAAGCAGAAAATTACAATAATAGGTACAAACAAAATAGTAAGTATAAACGAAAACCTCGCTAAACCAAATATCATACAAGTTTCGTAGACTATAATAACAGTAGGTATCAGGATTAAGTATCAATATGTGTAGCCGCACCAAAAACTCGAAATATGTCTTTTTCGTTCCGCAGGTGATATGCCGTTTCCTTATCGAATTTACGAGCAAAGATTTTGCCGTGCCAGGGCCAGACATATTTCCAGTTCCGTTCACGCGCCACCTCTCTTGCTTTACCCAGAAGCCTCCTGTTTGCCACAGTCAATCTATCATTGATATATATTGGTGAGGGTGTGCCAGCGAGCGACAGATCCGTAGTCATTATGTTACGTCGAACCCTTGCTGCTTTCATCAACCGTTGTTTGACGGACGCGCGGCTGAGGCGTACAGCGATCGGCCGCGGGCGCGGGGGAGGGCCTCCGCTGACCACAGTGCGACGCGGGCCGGCACGGTACATCCCCACGATCTCAGACTCGTCCAGCGCCGTGCCCAGCTTTAGGGCCAGTAGTCCCACCACGTGTTCCAGGCTTTCTCCATCTTTCTCCGGTATCCCGACAATCTCCACATCATTAACCAGCATTTCTTGCTTGCTGTCGTTTAATTCATTCTCTAATGTGTCTATGGTCGATTGTAACTCCGATATACGTGTCTGGGCGCTCTCTAACTCTTCCAATCTTTTTTCTACACTATCAATACGCTCCGCGAAACAGTCTACCGAGGTTTTGCAGATTCTTATGTCCTCCCTTAAGTCGCACATATCTTCCCGGAATCTGGATACCTCTTGCATAACTGTCTGCACATCCGCACGCATGAGCTTCATCTCAGAGATTAACTCAGAAATTCGGTCGTCTCCATGTGTCAGTGTATTAACGGTATTTTGATTCGTTTTCGAGTCCGGTAACTGGGTTATCAAGGGTGAATCTACATCATGGTTGGTGTCATCATTTGATGAAGCCGGCTCAGTATTTACACTCTTCATAGGAGTATTAGTGCTGCCTGGGTGTGGGACTTCCAAAGCACAACATGAGCACAGCCACTCTTTTGGTACTTTCCCCGACGCACTCCAGGACACACATAACTTGTGGAATGTTTGTTTACACTTTGTACATACCGCTCCACCCGCAGCAGACAGGAACTTGCCGCAACCACCACATTGGGGCATATTGCTTGATTAAATATAATCAGTTATTGACACAATTATTTAACAACTGAAAGCGGCAACCAACACTGGGCCGCCGGCAGTAGATCAGTGTTCAAATTGGAAAATATCACGTAAACAAAAACTAGATGGCGCTGTTAGCCATTACCAGTCCCAGCCAAAAGTTTTTTAAGTGTACGTGTTTTATGCAAAAAACCTTTCCGTGACACCACTGCCAGCAATTAAATAAGCAAACAAACAATTTTTAAAACTGTAATCCAACACTGCAATGATAGCGGCCACCGCCAGCGTAGGTACAAAGTCACCTCACCGCACTTCATATACCCATATCACCGGGCTAGGGCAGTCTTTCACTGTGATAATAATAATTGATAGATGATTTAGTCCACACTTCGCGATAGCAAGTAATTTACGGGTTTATACAACTGTAATTATTAAATAAACAATAATTATTGACACCGTACTGTTTGCACTGCCAACTACCCACATTCTTTTCTGTGTTGTTTGTGTGTTGTATGGATATCAAATCCATACTAATATTATAAATACGAAAATGTGTTTGTGTGTTTGTATGTTTGTCCGTCTTTAATAATAAATAATAAATAAAATAAAATGGCGACCACGGGTTTTAAGGTCTCCTCTCCTTCTACATGGTTTGACGACGTCGCGAGACTAGGCCATAAGGCCGAACCAGTAGATGGAGGAGGCGCATCTTTTTGGTATTCAACAGGCGACTTCCGGCCAATAAAAGTAACCCTATTCTGGTATAATACATCTAAGCTCTAATCTCTGAGTGGAGAGCCTTGGGGGAGGCCTATGTCCAGCAGTGGACGTCTTTCGGCTGACATGATGCTGATGATGATGCTAAGCATCTCATGATGATAAGGCGGAAAAGTTTTTGAATGAAGACCGCGGATCAGCAAGCCCAGCGTAGGATGACCAACGAGATGGACGTATAATCTGGTTAAAGCTACAAGTTTACGGTGGATGCAAGCCGCCCAACCAAAGCCACGGAGGCCATTGGCCCATGGAGGTCTACCATTGGACATCCTACGGCTGTTATGATAACGATGACATCTAAGCACACCACGGGACTTCGGCGTCGAAGACGTGTCGTTGTACGGGTGGGTGATGGTGTGGCTGCGGCGATCCGTGTAGCAGCTCGCACATGAAGCTGATGTAGGTGATAGCCAATCGGAGGGTCTCGATGCGTGACAGACGTTTCTCGTACGCAAACGTTGGGACCTGGAAGATTTATTTGAAACTTAAAGCCGTATTCAGGGACTTCAATCAACAAAACGGTTCGTTAAAGTTTTTTAGTTTTCGTATCTGTAGCCAAAATAGCGAAAACGGGTCCCTTATAGTTTTGCCATATGCGGCCGACTACCGTGTTCTTTACACTTTTGCGGTCGCCGCATGCAGCATGCGGCGAACGACTCAGTGTAATTGCCGCTTGATGTGTAGGTATCAGGGCCGCTACAATACAATACAATACAATACAATAACTCTTTATTGCGCACCAAACCGCTACTACTAAATTCGAAAATAGAAGGTCGTATCGTACCGTCCCTCACACTCTCGTATGAATCAGCGTCAGCGGGACGGCAAGATACGAAGTTCTAATTTTACACTTCGTAGTATAGGGCCTGCAGGGCTACTACGAAACTTGAAACTCGAACTATCGGTACCATTCCTCTCGCTCTCGTATTAAATAGTAGGTATAAGTGTCAGAGGGACCGCACGACACGAACTTCGTGTTTCCAGTTTGGTAGTAGCCCTGCTGGTCTACGGTTATGTACAGTCAGCACCAATATCTGATGCAACAAGCGTGCAAAAATATCTGACATGTCAATCCGACTTTACAAATAAGAGTCATATCAGATATTTATGCACTGCACTGCTGGTGACTGTACGCACTATGCGGCTAACCACGCGGTTTTAGCGCACCGTCCCTTATCAATGTATCGTTTGAGAAAAAGATATTGGCGCGCTAAAACCGCTCAATTAGCCACATAGTGCATACTCGTACGTAACCTAAGGATTTACCTTCCGGCGCAGTTTGTCAAAGGCCTCATTCAGGTTGAACATACGACGTCGCTCGCGGATGTTGGCGGCGCGGCGCTGCGCCACCGACGCGACGCGCCGCCGCGGCTTCTTGCCGCCGGACGACGCGCGCGACGGCCCGCGGCCGCACCCCGCTGCCGACCATACTGCCACCACAATAACACCGTTATACAGGGTGGCCCATTTAAATCGGTCAGTATGGGAAAGTCTGAAATTATACGACATACGAAAATTTCTTCTTAGGAACCATGACATCGATTTTAATAACAAGAAAAACTGCATTCATTCATTTAAAAAAAAACCGGTACTCAGCTCGGGAATCGAACCCGGTTGTTTTGAAAAAAAAAAACTTACACTATTTCTATTTAGATATCGATTGTGTACGTCTTAGGCCCACTTGCAGTAAACACATAAGTCTCGAGTTAGCGTTAAGCTCAGTTTAGTAGTGTCAAATTGTATGGAACTGTCAAGCTTAAGCCTGGATTAACTACTAAATCTAGATTTATTTTTTCCTGCAAGACGACCTTAAGCAGTAAATGTCTCCATGAAACATTATGTCTAAAATGAATAAAATGCATTGTTTTCACATACTTTAATTTATTTTAGTAGGTGTTCGAAGTGTCCACCTGTGCAGGACACCCCATCTTCAGCTAGTACATAAGAGATCATGTTATTTAAGTAGTATATAATGCGGCACTATTGCCTTAGGCTAGTATATAAGCAAACTTTGTTAATTAAGTCTAACCCTAGCACCCTACCATCATCTTAGTACTATATAGCATATTAACTCTGTTGATTAAGCCCATATACCAAATCTCACCTTCCTAGCACATAAGGAAAGACCATGTACCTACGGCCAAAGCACGCCGCAATTTCCCCTGTAAAATTTCCACTAACCAAAACCTGACCGTACAAGTTTGTTTACGCGTAATACGATCTTCCCAGTGGAAAATCACTATGCCTGGAATTTTCCACTGAGATTAGCCAATAAAGACTCCAGGAATTGTGTCCGCCCCCGCAACCGTGCAGGCGCGAATTGCGCCTACACGGCAGAGCTTAAAACTAGATAGGCTGATGGAAATCAGCATTCGTACAGTTATCACTCGGCATTAGTTCAGTACTCCTCAGAGAGACAAGACGTATAGTAGATTCGATCGGTTCAGTAGAAGCTAGCGAGCGCGAGGACAAGACCTGTTTTTTGTTACCCTTTTAATTCGGAGTTTTCTTTTAATATAATTTCCCTTGAACAATTCCTTCAGAATAAATAGTGATACAGTCCACCTAATAGTTTGTAGCAACCAGTGCATTCGTAAAGTGCGGGATTTATCGAAGGGTCCCGTACATTGGTCATATCGAACCGGATTTTTTAAAATTTTTCCATAGTTTTGTGCGTAAATTTCAAAATTTATTTTTAATTTAAATTCCGACCGCGTAAAATTAAATTTTTAAAGGATCGTGCGGTGATCCATTTTTGTAGACATTTCTAGTAAATTCAGTTTCGCGTTAAAAAACTCCAGTCATGCCGATAACACGTTCCGTCGGGAGGCGCGGCGGGGGGCCAGCAACGGGTACAGCGACGACGGCCACTATCACCACGCCGTCCGAGTCCGCGGGCATCACAGCGGACTCCTCAACCACCGCCACCACCACCACGACAGTTCCCCCCCGCGCCCCCACGGAGCGTGTCCAGGTAACATCTCGGTCGCCACCGCCTTCTGCGGCGGCACCGGCATCGGCAGCAATTTTCGACCCAGCGTGTGGAACGAGAGCGGCGGCTGCGCGTCTCGCGGTAAACCTCGGGGTTGCGACCCCCAGGGCGGGCGTGTCTCTGGGAAGACCAGCAGGCCCCGGCACGTCCGTGCCGCCACCCTCGAGCCATAGGAGCACCACCGCTGGCACCGCTGTTACTCTGTCAGCAGTACGGCGAAGCAGAGCTCACCGCGCGGCAGTCGCGCGGCAGGAACTGCTGCGGCTGCAAATGGAGATGGCGGCATCCAGGCTGCAGGCCATCGAGACAGAAGATACCGACGAGGAAGACACAGTCGAGGAAGACGTCGCCGAGGAGCCCGCCCGGGCTCAACGAATCCAGGAGTGGGTTGACCGACAGGCACAATCAACGCCACTCGCGGCGCGCGGGAACCAGCCCGGCGCCACTTCGCAGCTGGTGGGGGGCGACCCCACCAACATTCGGGAGTGGGCTGACCTACGGGCACAATCAGCTCCACTCGCGGCGCGCGGGAACCAGCCCGGCGCCACTTTGCAGCCGGTGGGGGGCGACCCCACCAACTCCAGGGAATGGGCTGACCTACGGGCACAATCAGCTCCATTCGCGGCGTGCGGGAACCAGCCCGGCGCCACTATGCAGCCGGTGGGGGGCGACCCCACCAACACCACGGCGCGCGGGAACCAGCCCGGCGCCGCTATGCCACCGGCGGGAGGCGGTCCCGCCAACCCATGGACGCTCACGAAGTGGTACAGCGTCGAGCAGCAGCAACGTGCGGGGGGAGGTGACCCCGTGGCTCTGGGAGCCGTAATGTCACCAGCGGCACAACCGGCCGCAATCACTTACACGACGCCCGGGCTGGAGCCCGGCGTCCCGAACCAGCGCGGTGAGTCTGGCTACGCCGCGGCGCCCTGCCCCGTGCAGGACGGCGCCCGGCGCTTTGTGGACGCGGGCCAGGGGCCCGCGCCTCCGATAGCGGTGATGGGCCCAGGGCCCGCACCCCCGATAGCTGCGCCGGGCCTGGGGCTCAGTGCAGAAGCTCCGCCTCCGCCAACAGAAGAAACAGCGGCGGGAGCACATGAGATCGCGCAGCGGTACCCCAACCCGCTTGCGGATCTAACAGCGGCCATCACGACGGCGATTACGGCCGGCCAGCAGCAGCGACGGCCCCCCGACCTCCCGGTGTTCGCGGGGTCCCATCAATATTGGCTGTCTTTCAAGAAAGTGTTTAACGAAACAGTGAGTAACTTCAGTGAGTGTGAAAATATACACAGACTACGCAATTGTGTAAGGGGCCGGGCCCGCGAGTCTGTTGAACAATTGTTTATTTGTGGCGCGAGTGCCAGTGAAATAGTGAAAGTGCTCGAGAATCGGTTCGGCCGTCCGGACGCCATCGCGCTCGGTGAATTGGAGCGGCTTCGCGCGCTGCCGCGGCTGACCGACAGCCCTCGAGACATTTGTGTGTTCGCGAGTCGAGTGAGCAACATAGTGGCCACGTTGAGAGCCCTCGATCGAGCTCAATATATGTACAATCCGGAAGTAACGAAATGTGTAATAGAAAAGTTCACTTTAAACGTGCGTTACAGATGGTTTGATTTTGCGACCACACAGCCGGGCGGAGACCCGGACCTGCTCAAACTGGCGCGCTTTCTGGAGCGAGAGGCGGACATCTGCGCGCCCTACGCCGCCCCCGAAGCATTCCCACAACAGCAGTCGCAGCACTACCAGGAGAAAAGGACGCCGCCGCATCGCACGCACGCAGCCATGGAACGCCGACAACAGCCGCAATGTCCAGTCTGCGGCAGCGCGAACCACAGCGAGGCGGGTGAGTGTGCCAAGTTTACCAGGGCGACGCCCGAACGGCGATGGGAATGGGCAAGGGAGAAGCGCCTATGTTATAGATGTCTGCGCATCAAGAGGCAAGCTCACTTCTGTAAGAGCAAGCGGTGCCTGGTCAACGGATGTGATGGGTATCACCACAGGCTACTGCACAAGGAGGAGCGCGCCAGCAAGAGTGAGGTGGTGGTGAAGAAGGTGGATGCCGCGGTCGAGACCGTGACCTGCGCTTGGGCGCGCGGGCCACAGAGCTTCTTGAAGATCTTGCCGGTAAGGGTGACGGGCCCCCAGGGGGCCAAGGACGCATGGGCCCTTTTAGATGACGGCTCAACCGTCACCCTCGTCGACGAAAGGCTGGCCGAAGACGTCGGGGCGAGCGGCCCGATCGATCCTTTGCAGATCGAGGCGATCGCGGACTTAAACATAGACCAGAGCAAGTCCAGACGAGTAAAGATCGCACTTGCGGGATCGGACCGCACGTTCGACATAGAAGCAAGAACGGTAAGGAATATGTCCCTCAGCATGCAGCGGGTTGACGAGAGCGTCGTCGACGCCTGCGAGCATCTGCAGGACATAAAGGAACATTTGGTGTACTCGTGTGCTTTCCCGAAGATATTAGTAGGACAGGACAACTGGCACCTGCTGGTAGCGGAGCAGATGCGGCGCGGCCGCCGCAATCAACCGGTCGCGTCGCTCACTCCTCTGGGCTGGGTACTACACGGCGCGCAAACGCGCGCGCTCGGTGCGCGCGTCAACTTCATCCACGACGAGGCAATGGATGAACAACTGAAGAGGCATTTCGACATCGAAAATCTACTGATCCAGCCCGCGCGCCCCGCCAGTGATCCGGAGGAGAAAGCTCGACGGATAATGGAGAGGACAGTCCGCGAAGCCGAGCCGGGAGTCTATGAAGCCGGCCTCCTGTGGACGAGCCCCCAGGTACAGTTGCCCTACAATTTTGATAACGCGTTAAGCCGCCTCAACAGCGTCGAGAGGAAGTTGGACAAAAATCCGACGCTGCGGGACAAGTACGAGGCGAAGATGGACGACCTACTCAGCAAGGGCTACGCAGAGCCCGCCCCCGCCACCAAAACACCAGGGAGGACCTGGTACCTGCCGCACTTCGGAGTCGTGAATCCACAGAAACCGGAGAAGCTCCGAGTTGTACACGACGCCGCGGCAAAGACCAAAGGTACCGCACTTAACACACATCTGATGTCGGGCCCAGATCTACTGCAATCACTGCCGGGCGTCCTGATGCGCTTTCGCCAGCACGCAGTGGCAGTAACGGCCGACATCGCGGACATGTTCATGAGGGTGAAAGTGCGCGAAGAGGACCGAGACGCGTTGAGGTACCTGTGGCGGGGAAGGGAGCGGGGCGAGGCGCCCGCAAGTGAGTATCGCATGACGTCGCTGATTTTTGGTGCGACGTGTTCTCCATCTATAGCGATATATGTGAAAAATTACAACGCCACGAGACACAAAAATTTTCACAACAGAGCGGCCACAGCAATAATCGAAAATCACTATGTTGATGATTATCTAGACAGCTTCAAGACGCCCGAGGAAGCTATAGAGGTATCGCAAGCGGTAAAACACATTCACGCGCTGGGAAACTTTGATCTAAGGCGATGGATGTCCAACAGCGCCGCGGTGAAGACGGCAATGGAAACGGCCCCCGAGCATGCGGCGACCGTAGAAATCACCGACGGCGGCCCCAGCGAGCGAGTCCTGGGGCTCATCTGGAATCCTGCAACAGATAAGCTCAGTTTCAATTTAGATATGGCGAAAGTTCCGTCAACGCTACTGCGCAGCGAGACCCCGACGAAACGACAAGCACTGCGCATCGTGATGTCTCTCTACGACCCCATGGGATTGGCATCGCCCGTAACAGTACGGGCGAAGTGCCTCCTTCAAGAAGCATGGAGGAGAGGCATAGAATGGGACCAGCGGCTCCCGGAGGACCTTGCCGCACAATGGAAAACGTGGCTGGCGCACCTACAGGCGCTGCGTGACGTGTCGGTGCCGCGCGCGTACCCGGGGTACAGCGATGCGGCCGACCTCCAGCTACACGTATTCACAGACGCCAGCGAAACGGCGTATTCGGCGGCGCTCTACTGGCGCGCCGAACAAGACGACGGCCAAGTAAGAACCTCACTGATACTAGCCATCTATATGTATTCAAACTCATGTTGAACATTAAATTATCTTTTATCTTTTTTTTTATCTTTTAGCAAAGGCGCGCGTGGCCCCCCTCAAGCTGACATCAATACCGCGGCTCGAGCTGCAGGCCGCGGTAATGGGCACGCGCATGGCTGCCGCCGTCAAGAAAGAACACCAGCAAGAAAGTACGACGACAACGTACTGGACAGACAGCAAAACTGTCCTTCAGTGGCTGAGAAACGGCTCACGTACCTACCGGCCATTCGTCGCACACCGCATCGCAGCGATTGAAGAAACTACCAAAGTAAGCGAATGGCGGTGGGTACCGACGAAGCACAACGTAGCTGACGACGCGACGCGAGAAGTCCCCGAACACTTCAGCAAGGAACACAGGTGGTATAAGGGCCCAAATTTCTTAGCCCAGCCCCCGGAGGAGTGGCCAGTTGAGACCCCGCCCCCGACACGTGGCGAGGCCGCCACCCCGACCGGCGAAGAAAAAATCAACGTCGCGCGTCACCACGACCAACAGAGAGCCACTGAAGCGGTCCCCGACGCAACTCGCTTCTCCAAGTGGGAGAAGCTCCTGAGGACCACTGCCAGGGTCCTTCAATTCGTGGCGCTCTGCCGCGGCCGCCAAAAAGTTAACTACAAGCGAACGAAAGCAAACGCCAAGGCGGATCCAGACTGGCGGCAGAGGCCCACCCCAAAACCACAAGGTAAGCCCCGCCCACCACTCCCTGTAACCCAGACTCGAAACTGGGTCAAGCTGGACGCCGAGCTACTGCGGCGAGCCGAGCGGCTTCTGGTGCAAGCGGCACAACAGCAGAGCTTCGCAGCGGAGCTGCGCGCGCTACAGACGGGCAACCCTCTACCAGGCGACACCAAATTCAAGACGGTAGCGGTCGCCCTCCAGAACAACACCATCGTGCTCGCAAGCCGCATCGCCGCCATAGCAGACGTCCCCGAAGAGGCCAAGCAACCGTCTGTGCTAGACGGCCGACATATAATAACAAAGTTGTATGTAGACTACATCCACAGAAAAATGGGACACGCCGGCGCAGAGCACACGACGAACGAGGTCAGGCAGCGATACTGGGTCCCACACCTGAGGCCCACTGCTCGCCATGTCATCCACCGCTGCCTCGTTTGCCGCATAAGGCGGGCACTACCGCCGACCCCGCCCACCGGCGACCACCCAGCCTGCCGCCTAGCACACCACAAGCGCCCCTTCACATACACGGGGGTCGATTACTTCGGCCCGCTCACAGTCACCGTGGGCCGGAGTCACCAGAAGAGATACGTGGCACTCTTCACGTGCCTCACCACGCGCGCCATCCACATGGAGGTGGCGCAGTCGCTCACCACCGACTCAGCCATCATGGCGCTGCGCCGCATGATGGCGCGCCGCGGCTGCCCTGCAGAGATCTGGTCTGACAATGGGACCAATCTGCGGGGCGCCGACAAGGAGCTGCGGAGGGCCCTCGACGATGCCACAGAAGAGGAGGCGATTCAGCACGGCATCAATTGGCGCTTCATCCCCGCGGGCGCTCCATTCATGGGAGGAGCCTGGGAGAAGATGGTGCGCAGCGCCAAGACCGCCCTCGAGGTGACGCTGCACGAGCGTCACCCCTCCGAAGAAGTCCTCACCACACTGCTAGCAGAGGCCGAGTTTACTATCAACAGCCGGCCTCTGACTCACGTCTCCGTGAACCCGGACGACCCGGAAGCCCTCACACCCAATCATTACCTCCTGGGGGGCTCCGCCTGGTCACCTCCACCGGGCAAGTTTGAAGAAGAAGACCTCATCGGCCGCGCCACCTGGCGCACAGCACAGAAGTTGGCCGACACCTTTTGGGCAAGATGGCTGCGTGAATACCTCCCCGAACTCCAAAACCGGCGGGAGCCTCAAGGTCGCGGCACACCCCTATCTGTGGGCGACCTCGTCCTCATCGTGGACGGCACCCTCCCACGCAATACATGGCCGCGTGGGAAAGTCACCGCCGTCTATCCAGGCAAAGACGGCATCGTACGAGTCGCGGATGTGCTGACCAAGGGCGGCGTGCTACGACGCCCCACGAAGAAGCTCGCCATCCTGCCCACGAGTCCAGAAGCTGCGGGTCCTACACGCGGAACTTCAACGCCTGCAGCGATGAACGGCGGGAGCGATGTGCAGGACACCCCATCTTCAGCTAGTACATAAGAGATCATGTTATTTAAGTAGTATATAATGCGGCACTATTGCCTTAGGCTAGTATATAAGCAAACTTTGTTAATTAAGTCTAACCCTAGCACCCTACCATCATCTTAGTACTATATAGCATATTAACTCTGTTGATTAAGCCCATATACCAAATCTCACCTTCCTAGCACATAAGGAAAGACCATGTACCTACGGCCAAAGCACGCCGCAATTTCCCCTGTAAAATTTCCACTAACCAAAACCTGACCGTACAAGTTTGTTTACGCGTAATACGATCTTCCCAGTGGAAAATCACTATGCCTGGAATTTTCCACTGAGATTAGCCAATAAAGACTCCAGGAATTGTGTCCGCCCCCGCAACCGTGCAGGCGCGAATTGCGCCTACACGGCAGAGCTTAAAACTAGATAGGCTGATGGAAATCAGCATTCGTACAGTTATCACTCGGCATTAGTTCAGTACTCCTCAGAGAGACAAGACGTATAGTAGATTCGATCGGTTCAGTAGAAGCTAGCGAGCGCGAGGACAAGACCTGTTTTTTGTTACCCTTTTAATTCGGAGTTTTCTTTTAATATAATTTCCCTTGAACAATTCCTTCAGAATAAATAGTGATACAGTCCACCTAATAGTTTGTAGCAACCAGTGCATTCGTAAAGTGCGGGATTTATCGAAGGGTCCCGTACACCACCGTTACAACATTCAACAAATTCTGACATTTAAAATTGTCTCTATGGTTGTTTGTACCTCTTTGCTGGTAAAATCGATGTCATGGTTCTTAAGAAGAAATTTTCGTATGTCGTATAGTTTCAGACTTTCCCATACTGACCGATATAAATGGGCCACCCTGTATACAACTACAGAATTATTATTATCATTAGGTTTTTTTTTAATCTTACAAAACTTATAATTACAAATAAAAAATGCCCTGAAGATCGCTCACTTGGGGCATCGTCCCCACCCAACTAGCAAATTAAACCGTATAAGCTGCTCTCTTACAACCTTAAGTCGAAAGACACTCGTGTGAAAGATCTGTCATTATCAAAAAGCCGTTTAAAAGCAACTCTCTGGATTGTTTAGCATCGAATGCTTTTTTGCTGCATAAACATGTCTAGTAAACGTGCTCTCGACAAACTCATATCGCATTTACTCGACAGCTGTATAAAGATATCTCTCGATCACCTTCTTGTGACCGTATGTCTTATGACGGTTGTATAAATGTAACCAAATTGCTAATTTGTTGTCAAACTAACTTTTATAGCACCATATTTCGACATTCAATTATTACAGCACAATTGCTGAGTAAAAGTGGTTTATTCGACAAAATAGCATTTCAGTTACTTTTATAGCACTTAATGTCATATAATAGCTGTCTGCAAGATTTTCTTTCGACGTGAATATTGAAGTTGAGAAAACGCTTTAAATTAATCTATTACAGGGCCCAAGGTCGTGTAAATATTATTTAACAGCTATCACACAGCGTAATAATGGGATAAACGTTATTTGAAATCTTTTACAGCACGTAACAATAAAAACCGCTTTGCTTTACTTTAATTTAAAATGTATTATAACAAATGGAAAAAATAAATAAAAGAAGTGGTGGTTTCCGACGGAAAATTAATAAATTGTACACTCGCAGGATTCATCGTACAATTGCTACATCGGGTTCAGCTACGGGTGAAGTGCCATCAAATAATTTTAACGAGGGTTCAGTATTAGAAAATATTCACGATTTTACTGAACATGACATTTTTGAAGCATCTCTTTCCAAGGCCATTTCGATTCCATAAGCTGCTTTAAATCAATTTATTTAAGAATTTGTCCACATCCAAGTAAACTACCATTTTACTATCACCTATAAAAGATAAAATGATAATGGTTTAACATTCACCACTAAAGACCCCTAAACTAATACAAAATGCCGCTGCTAAAGTCGTAAAAAGGAATTCTCAATTCTATTTTTCCACTAAAAAGCCGAGTGAATGCTTTAGGATGACGAGTGAGATGATATAATGGCGAATTAATTTTAACTTTTACATTAATATGATTTCTCACTAATTTTCTACTGAAAAATCTTGCGGCCCATGAAAATATTAACGAAAATTTAAGAAATGTACACGAAAAATTTTATTCCGCACATGAAAGTAAGACCTACGATCTAGTGTCAAGAGTTACCTAAAAATCATTATGGGTGGTATAAAATATAACATCAATGAGCAAAATACTTTTACTTATATTTTCTGTTGCTCCAATAAATTAATTTGCCGTTTGCTTGCGCTCTCACGATCAAAAAGTTGAGTGATTGCAACCGCGCTGCTATTTTACGATAAATAAGTCGAATGAAAGAGATAATACCGGCTTGTATAAGGCTTATGTGTGGAATAATGGCAAACTGATGTCTATCATAGAACTATATAGCATTCGAGTTGTGATTACTCTATATTCTTTCAATTATTTGGCTATTCATACGATACTCTTACGATATTTACAGCACTTAAAGCTGAAAGAAGTGTGCCCAAATCGCGTTGAGAGAACGTTTACAGACCTTTCTTTCGACATTTTACAGATCTATCTTACGACCAATAGCTGAAATAGAAACGTAATGTTGACTTTTTTACGACATGATTTGCTAGTTGGGCAGGATGGAGGCCGCATTGCCTCTCTGCACCGCCAAACTTAGGGGCTGGGCAAAGAAGCTACGGGCCCTCCAGAATTTGCCATATCCTATTCTTAACCTCAGCACAGGTTGCGACCCAAATACTGGTCGGACGGTATTAAGATGTTCCACGGGAATTCTCTAATTAAAGCAATATTAAAAAAATATTCTTATAAGTACTTTGGGTCAGGTAAAAAGGTTAAGAACAGCTGCTATAGAATTTGTCCGACGGCTATGCCACATGAAGAGCAAAGGTACCTATGTTAAATATTGTAGATAGTTATTTTCACTGAAAAAAGACGTCATTTTTATTTTAAAAACCATTTAAACTGCATTCAAAGATTTTTGATTAATCATGTGTTTGAACTGGGACTGAAACCACCGAACTATACAAAAGCAGCAATATAGATACCTAAATAAAATTAAATATAAGCTAGATCATACAACTTACAAAGAAAAAGCAAAAATAATAGAAGAGGAACTTTAACCATTCCGGATCAATGTTCGTAATGAATGACATTTAAACCAGGACGCACATTGCCGAACAAAATCCCCTTCAAAGAATGTCAGAACTATTGATTTGTTTGCGTGACAAATAAAATCATCTCACACAAAATAATTAAAATAATACGAGACGAAATTTGAACCTAGTCTTTACTCTATTACGGGCGAATTTCGCTAGCGGCAAAACTCCACAACGCTTGACACTTGACAACAACGTACTGAGAAAAAAGAAGGCCAACTTTTACCAAAGTGGCAGGCGAGCATTCTACCAACCTATCTACCTACTATCGACCTACCGATCGACCTATCGACCAACCTATCGACCTAACCTATCCCGGTGATCTGAACCAGTGATTTTAGGCCAGTGATTCAAAGTGGCGCTCATTTGGCTCGGACATATTTGGGCGCGCGATTGTGAATCTACAGGTATAATTCATCAAAGTTCGTGATGGTGAAAATGATAATGATGGACATGGATCATTTGTAGTCTTTGAATTTTATGGATCATATTGTGACTATGGTTGAGATCATTCTCGATGAAGGAGAATCAATGTTTTTATGAATAAAATCCAAGCTGTCTCTTTTTATCCATTTTCCTTATTATTAATCCATTTGTACAATTTATGAACCTACGAATGTTTGCGCGCATATGTTTAGGTACCCCTGTTACGTATTTGTGCCAGATTTTGAAATGTGTTGCCTCTTTTTCAATTTCCGCCATTTTATACTGCTATTATTCGCTGGTCAGACATCTGATGCTCTAAGCGTCATCCAATCTGCTATAATGATATAAACAGGGTATGATACAAGCAGTGTGATAAATTGATAATAAAACCATAATAAGAAGTAGTGTTTATGGTGGGTATGTCTCTCACAAGAGGACGTTCTCCAATGCGCTGAACTGACTAGATAAAAGCCCTAACAAAACTCTTCTCAACACCTGCGGCAATGCGACGGCCTTTGACGGGAACCAGGGTCAGGGGGGGCAGGAGGTTGAATTGTTCGCAATGCTACGTGCCACGACTGCTCTGTCAAGAGTATCCGACAAAGAAGATGTCTCACCGAGGTCGGAGGGCGGGAACGCCAGGATGTCGGGGTACGGCACCGGCGCCGGCGGCGCGTCCCACAGCGGCCCGTACGGCGACACCTCACTGCCCTGTGGTCAATACATATTTTATAGTTACGTCCAATCTAAGATTACCTACTAAAGACCAGAATACCAGATATAATTATAATAAAAATAAAAATACCTCACAACTATTATCTAAATTTACGAATGAGGTGAATGGCCATCTTAATGAGAAAAAACAAGTGCTTACCCTCTTTATTGATTTTAGCAAAGCTTTTGATACCTTGGACTATGTAACGCTTTACTCCAAGTTTGAGCAAAACAGTATACGGGGACCCCTGCTCAAGTGGTTTCAGGATTACCACGAGAACAGGCACACGATGGTAAAAATAGCAGACAAACTAAGTGACCCCCTACTAACAGAGGAAGGCACGGCCCAAGGTTCTATAGTCGGTCCGACTGAATACTTGATTTATGTCAATGACATGTGCAATATATTTAGCGGGGGCTCTGTGTACCAGTTTGCGGACGATACATGCATAATTACCGCTCACAAAGATTTAATTTGTGCACAGAAAGCTATGCAATAAAACTTCGATCAGTTGTGCAAGTGGGCTCACGATGTGGGGCTAGTGATAAATGCATCCAAGACCAAAATGATCCATATAAAATCCCCTTATAAACAAGAACCACGTATCCCTACTATCGTGGCACACGAGCACTTATGTTTGCACAATCCGCAAAATAAAAAATGTAAATGCCGAGCTATAGAGGTTGTATCGCACCATACTTATCTTGGTCTAATTGTTGATAGTAAATTGAACTGGAAACCACACATAGACCATGTATGCTCCAAACTACGGTCTATCACAGCTAAATTAGCAATTCTAAGATATAAACTTCCTTATAAAATCCTGCGAACTCTTTACCTCGCGATGGCAGATTCCGTAATTGAATATGGGCTAAGTAGTTATGGTAGGACATATAAAACACATATAGAACGAATATATAGACTCCAAATTTCATTGCTTAAGACAATAGTACCTAAACATGTGAGAGGCCGCTGCATAGATGACTATAGTAGCTTATTTAATCTCTGCAGGGTAATCAATGTGTTTGATAAACTTAATATATCCGTCCTCACAGAGGAATGCGCTACCATACTTACTATCGAACAAAAGACCCGTTCACAACGACTGCGCCGCCTGCAGTACTTGCCGGCTTACGACTTACCATGTAATAGTAATTCCTATGGAAGGAGAACAAACTCGTACCTAGTACCTGCCATTTTAAATACCCTTCCAAAGGAATTGTTAAACGAAGTTGTAAACACTGCCAACGATCCGGTGAAATGTAAGAATATACTCAAAAAATATTACCTTGAGAGTGACAACAAAGTACCTACCTATGTACTAAGTAATAACTATTAACTAAGCATACCTACTTCAATTTAATTATAATAAAATATCTAATTGTACTTACTGAATGAACCGCTGTAACTCGCCTACTATTACATAAACCCCCAGTGGGTTTCCAATAGTGGCATAATAAGTTTATTGTATTTTGTTTGTTTTTGATTATATTAAATAAAATGAAATAAAAAAATTAGGCCAATCAACTTTTTTACCGACACTAATCTGTCCGCGACATTTTTCAAACAATTGCAGATTTTTGTAACCAAACATGATTTTTCTATAATTTAATAGATGGTGTACATGAATACATGCCATCTTACGTAAGTTCAACCTATTAAACTGTGAAATATCTTATTGGAAGTACGATTTTTTGGTAACGCCAGAGACAATTTTGGTAACGCAGGAAACGCCCAAACTGTCGGTAAAATAGTTGATTGGCCCAATTGTTTCGAACGTAAAGGTGTGCCCCGAAAATAACTATGACCGTAACCCCCATGATTTTACAAATAGAGGTAGACAGATATAGATAGAAAATCATAACAAACAGCTCTATATCAATAACTTAATACATACAAAAGAATAAATGTTAAAAAAATGTGAACAATTAAAACTTGGAAGACAAAAATAACAAAACAGAAGTAAACAGACAGAGATAACACATTTTTATCCAACATGAAAAATAAATCGTGACATGACCTATTACATTGTTTTTTCTTTGAGTTTGTCAAACTCTTTTTCATCAAAAAATATTTCTAAAAGTTCCCAACTCTTTTATGATTCAAAAAAATATTTTTTTTCTTTTCATATGTTTTTATGGAAGACAGGGCTCTCTTTGAATATTTCTGCTTCTCAATATTGCTAAAATTGCTAAAAGTGGCTTCAAAGCGGTAACGTTTCGCGTGCTCTGCCTACCCCATTTGGGAATACAGGTTGATGTTTGTGTGTGTGTCAATATACCGGTCTTCATAATGGCAATAGCAAGATGACATGGAACCCTATATGTGCGAGACCAATTTGCACTTAATCAGGTTTGTTTTACTATTTTATCTTGTCTGTGGAAAGCCTGTTGTCAGCGCCCAGTGTTATAATAAGGTTTTTTTTCCGAGGATCTCAAAAACGTCTATAATAATTTTGACAAAATTATTTAGCTGTGTGTACACTCCGTGAGATCTTAAAAAAACCTTCGTATTTTAGAAGCATACTTCGGATATTGACGATGACACGCGATCGTGATACGCGGTTCTGTTCTGTTATCAACTTGCAAAACTTTTTGAAGTTACCGTAAAAAGTTATGTAAAGAATAACCACCAGTACAAAATAAACCTTATTTTGATTACATTAAGCTTGTTTATGTTTTTCTAACATTAATACAATATGACTTTTTGTCATGATACAAAGAAAACAAAATCAGCATTTTCGAATTCTTCCATCGTTAATTTAAATAGAGAACACCCCGACTTAACACAGTGATTTTGTTTGGAAGTATATAGAGTTGTTATACCGTGTTTACTTCTCTTGGGTATGTCAAATGAATTTTTTTGGTCTGCTTCGTTTAATATTTTTTAATGTACTTTTCAAAATCCCCGTTGCTTGTGTGACTCGGTCTCGAACCTTATTAAAATATTTACAATCAACTCTTTTCTTGAATCATTCAGCTGCTTTAAATAGTAGATTTTGTACAACAAGAGCATAAAACGAGCCATTTTACCCGAGGCGTTCATATAGCCACCCGAGCCGGCACGGCGAGGTTTTACACTCTCCTTTTCACTTCGATGGCGAGGAAATGAAATAACATCAGTGGAAACAATGATTCACTTTCTATGTACCTTTTATTTTTATGCATTATTATAATAATTCAATTATTTTAATTTTACTGATTTATTATGATTGATTAGACTGATTTTCAGTTTTATATAAATTAAAAATTATTTAAAAAATATATGGAAACTTTTTTGTTTGTGGCTGTTGACACCTGATTACCTTGGTCTTTAGTTGGTATTAGACGAAGATTTTATTTTATGCACTAGAGAATAAAAAGTCATTTTATGTCGCCTAGATACAGCATAAACACGAACTTTACGAGCATGAGAAGTGAAAAAAATATTTATATTACATTACTAGCTTTTGCCCGCGACTTCGTCTGCGTAGACTTCGATGTTTAGAAAGTACTCCATAGTACAGTGGAACCTTTAGTCGAACCATTTGAGTTCCGGGTACTGCCTTTTCGCAACTTTTCATTTCGCAACTCTAAAACTGTAAATATTTCAGGACTTATTTCAGGGCCATCGTGTAGATTAGTTTTATAAAACCGGCCAAGAGCGTGTCGGACACGCCCAAAATAGAGTTCCGTAGCCATTACGAAAAAATTAAGTAATATTTTTCTAAGGATTTCGTATTTTGTAGGGAATCTTCCAAGTTTAGGTATATTTTTTACCTTACGCTGCTATTTACTCATAAAATACTAATAATTCTCAAGCAAACTTAGCCGTTATAGTTTTCCTTGGAAGTTTGATATACTGAATACCATCCTGAATTTTTTCAAATTTTTCCACCCACCGGTTTAGATTTTAGAGGGGGGGACGCTCGATTTTAATGAAAATTTGCACTTTAAAGTTGAATATTTCACAAACAAATTACTGAATCGAAAAATCGTATTAGCAAATCCCTAATGGTTTTAAAATACCTATCCAACGATAGCCCACACTATAGGGTTGGATGAGAAAAAAAAATCACCACCACTTTACGTCTATGGGACGTACCCTAAAAAATTGTTTTTAGGGTTCCGGAGCCAAAATGGCAAAAACGGAACCCTTATAGTTTCGCCATGTCTGTCTGTCCGTCTGTTTGTCTGTCTGTCTGTTTGTCTGTCCGTCCGCGGCTTTGCTCAGGGACAATCAATGCTAGAAAGCTGTAATTTTGCACGAATATATAGGTAAACTATGCCGACAAAATAATACAATTAAAAATTCAAAATCAATTTTTTTAGGGTACCTCCCATAGACATAAAGTGGCGGTGATTTTTTTTTTCTCATCCAACCCTATAGTGTGGGGTATCGTTGGATAGGTATTTTAAAACCATTAGGGGTTTGCTAAAACGATTTTTCGATTCAGTAAAGCGTTTGCGAAATATTCAACTTTTAAGTGCAAATTTTCATTAAAATCGAGCGTCCCCCCCCTCTAAAATCTAAACCGGTGGGTGGAAAAATTTGAAAAAATTCAGGATGGTAGGTAGTCAGTATATCAAATTTTCAAGGAAAACTATAACGGCTATGTTTGCTTGAGAATTAATAGTAGTTTATGAGTAAATAGCAGCGTAAGGTATAAAATATACCTAAACTTGGTAGATTCCGTATAAAATACGAAATCCTTAGAAAAATATTACTTAATTTTTTCGTAATGACTACGGAACCCTATTTTGGTCGTGTCCGACACGCTCTTGGCTGGTTTTTTCTTTCTTTCATACACACATGCAATCACGCACGCACACACAGTCACAAACTTTCCTATTTATAATATTAGTAGGTAGACGTAATAACATTGCTTCTCTCTTCTTCCACTTCCACTAAACGGCTCGCATCGGATCGGATCGGAACTAATTTTACAAACACAAAACAAAAATATAAGTAAACATATACCTATATGTACGTCATATTAACAAATAACTGATTTAGATAAAAGCCGTCCATAGAAAATCAATTTAAAAAATGTATTGACACCAATTAGGAATACATTATATTATTTAAAACTACTTTGTCGGGAATCAGCGATCTAACCAGCCAGTGGTAAATTCAGAGCACGTAAGTACCAGCATTTGGGACTATAATCTACGTGGTTCAATGATACTGGCCACTAGTGTTCATAAAAAATTGTGTTCCGATATTTTGAACTTCGAAGTTCTGCATCGCGCCAACGAAATTTCTAACCGAGGCTATATATACCCGGAGTATTTTGCAGGGAGGTTGGTCGGGGAGGTGGGGGAACGGCAACAGTGTAGCTTTAGCTAGATCTAGGAGCAGAGATCGGGCGGCGCAGCCGCCTTTACTTACCTAATGGCCCCTAGTAATTTAAAATCTTATGGCAGCTGTGACGAGATACTAATTCAAAGCGGCGTAGCCGCTTTGAACAATAGGCACCTGATGTGCCCTCGAAATAGCACGGGACTGTCATAGTAATATAAAGCAGCGCAGCCGCTTTCAAATATTGGGCGCCTGCGGCGCCCATGTGTAAAGCCTAACTATCAAAGTAATATAAAGCGGCGCAGCCGCTTTTAATATTGGGCGCCTGCGGCGCCCATGTGTAAAGCCTGACTATCAAAGTAATATAAAGCGGCGCAGCCGCTTTCAATATTGGGCGCCTGCGGCGCCCATGTGTAAAGCCTAACTGTCAAAGTAATATAAAGCGGCGCAGCCGCTTTCAATATTGGGCGCCTGCGGCGCCCATGTGTAAAGCCTAACTATCAAAGTAATATAAAGCGGCGCAGCCGCTTTCAATATTGGGCGCCTGCGGCGCCCATGTGTAAAGCTTAACTATCAAAGTAATATAAAGCGGCGCAGCCGCTTTCAATATTGGGCGCCTGCGGCGCCCATGTGTAAACCCTAACTATCAAAGTAAAATAAAGCGGCGCAGCCGCTTTCAATATTGGGCGCCTGCGGCGCCCATGTGTAAAGCCTAACTATCAAAGTAATATAAAGCGGCGCAACCGCTTTCAATATTGGGCGCCTGCGGCGCCCATGTATAAAGCCTATCTGTCAAAGTAATATAAAGCGGCGCAGCCGCTTTTAATATTGGGCGCCTGCGGCGCCCATGTGTAAAGCCTGACTATCAAAGTAATATAAAGCGGCACAGCCGCTTTCAATATTGGGCGCCTGCGGCGCCCATGTGTAAAGCCTAACTATCAAAGTAATATAAAGCGGCGCAGCCGCTTTCAATATTGGGCGCCTGCGGCGCCCATGTGTAAAGCCTAACTATCAAAGTAATATAAAGCGGCGCAGCCGCTTTCAATATTGGGCGCCTGCGGCGCCCATGTGTAAAGCTTAACTATCAAAGTAATATAAAGCGGCGCAGCCGCTTTCAATATTGGGCCCCTGCGGCGCCCATGTGTAAAGCCTAACTATCAAAGTAATATAAAGCGGCGCAGCCGCTTTCAATATTGGGCGCCTGCGGCGCCCATGTGTAAACCCTAACTATCAAAGTAAAATAAAGCGGCGCAGCCGCTTTCAATATTGGGCGCCTGCGGCGCCCATGTGTAAAGCCTAACTATCAAAGTAATATAAAGCGGCGCAACCGCTTTCAATATTGGGCGCCTGCGGCGCCCATGTATAAAGCCTATCTGTCAAAGTAATATAAAGCGGCGCAGCCGCTTTCAATATTGGGCGCCTGCGGCGCCCATGTGTAAACCCTAACTATCAAAGTAAAATAAAGCGGCGCAGCCGCTTTCAATATTAGGCGCCTGCGGCGCCCATGTGTAAAGCCTAACTATCAAAGTAATATAAAGCGGCGCAACCGCTTTCAATATTGGGCGCCTGCGGCGCCCATGTATAAAGCCTATCTGTCAAAGTAATATAAAGCGGCGCAGCCGCTTTCAATATTTGGCGTCTGCGGCGCCCATGTGTAAAGCCTAACTATCAAAGTAATATAAAGCGGCGCAGCCGCTTTCAATATTGGGCGCCTGCGGCGCCCATGTGTAAAGCCTAACTATCAAAGTAATATAAAGCGGCTGCGCCGCTTTCAATATTGGGCGCCTGCGGCGCCCATGTGTAAAGCTTAACTATCAAAGTAATATAAAGCGGCGTAGCCGCTTTCAATATTGGGCCCCTGCGGCGCCCATGTGTAAAGCCTAACTATCAAAGTAATATAAAGCGGCGCAGCCGCTTTCAATATTGGGCGCCTGCGGCGCCCATGTGTAAACCCTAACTATCAAAGTAAAATAAAGCGGCGCAGCCGCTTTCAATATTGGGCGCCTGCGGCGCCCATGTGTAAAGCCTATCTGTCAAAGTAATATAAAGCGGCGCAGCCGCTTTTAATATTGGGCGCCTATGTGTAAAGCCTGACTATCAAAGTAATATAAAGCGGCACAGCCGCTTTCAATATTGGGCGCCTGCGGCGCCCATGTGTAACGCCTAACTATCAAAGTAATATAAAGCGGCGCAGCCGCTTTCAATATTGGGCGCCTGCGGCGCCCATGTGTAAAGCCTAACTATCAAAGTAATATAAAGCGGCGCAGCCGCTTTCAATATTGGGCGCCTGCGGCGCCCATGTGTAAACCCTAACTATCAAAGTAAAATAAAGCGGCGCAGCCGCTTTCAATATTGGGCGCCTGCGGCGCCCATGTGTAAAGCCTAACTATCAAAGTAATATAAAGCGGCGCAACGGCTTTCAATATTGGGCGCCTGCGGCGCCCATGTATAAAGCCTATCTGTCAAAGTAATATAAAGCGGCGCAGCCGCTTTCAATATTTGGCGTCTGCGGCGCCCATGTGTAAAGCCTAACTATCAAAGTAATATAAAGCGGCGCAGCCGCTTTCAATATTGGGCGCCTGCGGCGCCCATGTGTAAAGCCTAACTATCAAAGTAATATAAAGCGGCTGCGCCGCTTTCATTATTGGGCGCCTGTGGCGCCCATATTAGAGTCTTTAGGAGGATATAATTCACAGCAGCGTAGTCGCTTTGATATTGGGCGCCTACGGGGCCCATGTGTAAAGCCTAACTATCAAAGTAATATAAAACGGCGCAGCCGCTTTCAATATTGGGCGCCTGCGGCGCCCATGTGTAAAGCCTAACTATCAAAGTAATATAAAGCGGCGCAGCCGCTTTCAATATTGGGCGCCTGCGGCGCCCATGTGTAAAGCTTAACTATCAAAGTAATATAAAGCGGCGCAGCCGCTTTCAATATTGGGCGCCTGCGGCGCCCATGTGTAAACCCTAACTATCAAAGTAAAATAAAGCGGCGCAGCCGCTTTCAATATTGGGCGCCTGCGACGCCCATGTGTAAAGCCTAACTATCAAAGTAATATAAAGCGGCGCAACCGCTTTCAATATTGGGCGCCTGCGGCGCCCATGTATAAAGCCTATCTGTCAAAGTAATATAAAGCGGCGCAGCCGCTTTTAATATTGGGCGCCTGCGGCGCCCATGTGTAAAGCCTGACTATCAAAGTAATATAAAGCGGCACAGCCGCTTTCAATATTGGGCGCCTGCGGCGCCCATGTGTAAAGCCTAACTATCAAAGTAATATAAAGCGGCGCAGCCGCTTTCAATATTGGGCGCCTGCGGCGCCCATGTGTAAAGCCTAACTATCAAAGTAATATAAAGCGGCGCAGCCGCTTTCAATAAAGGGCGCCTGCGGCGCCCATGTGTAAAGCTTAACTATCAAAGTAATATAAAGCGGCGCAGCCGCTTTCAATATTGGGCCCCTGCGGCGCCCATGTGTAAAGCCTAACTATCAAAGTAATTAAAAGCGGTGCAGCCGCTTTCAATATTGGGCGCCTGCGGCGCCCATGTGTAAACCCTAACTATCAAAGTAAAATAAAGCGGCGCAGCCGCTTTCAATATTGGGCGCCTGCGGCGCCCATGTATAAAGCCTATGTCAAAGTAATATAAAACGGCGCAGCCGCTTTCAATATTTGGCGTCTGCGGCGCCCATGTGTAAAGCCTAACTATCAAAGTAATATAAAGCGGCGCAGCCGCTTTCAATATTGGGCGCCTGCGGCTCCCATGTGTAAAGCCTAACTATCAAAGTAATATAAAGCGGCGCAGCCGCTTTCATTATTGGGCGCCTGTGGCGCCCATATTAGAGTCTTTAGGAGGATATAATTCACAGCAGCGTAGTCGCTTTGATATTGGGCGCCTACGGGGCCCATGTGTAAAGCCTAACTATCAAAATAACATAAAGCGGCGCAGCCGCTTTCATTTTTTCAGGATTTAAAACTATTAAGGGTTTGCTAAAACGATTTTTCGATTCAGTAATGTGTTTGCGAAATATTCAACTTTAAAGTGTAAATTTTCATTAAAATCGAGCGTACCCCCCCCCCCCTCCAAAATCTAAACCGGTGGTTGGAAAATTCAGGATAGGTAGGTAGGATAGGTAGTCATTATATCAAACTTCCATGAAAAACTATAACGGCTAAGTTTGCTTGAGAATTATTAGTAGTTTATGAGTAAATAGCAGCGTAAGGTATAAAATATACCTACCTAAACTTGGAAGATTCCGTATAAAATACGAAATCCTTAGAAAAATATTACTTAATTTTTTCGTAATGGCTACGGAACCCTATTTTGGGCGTGTCCAACACGCTCTTGGCCGGTCTTTAAATTTTAAATTGTACTATTTTGTCGGCTTAGTTTACCTATACATATATCCGAGCAAAATTACAGCTTTCTAACAGACAACAGAATTTGCTGTTATACATTTTACATACTCGTTTAATGAATGAGTTCGCAGCATATTTGCGATGAGTAAAGGGTACATGAAGCATACAATTAAAATTTCTTGAATTCAGGCGAGGTACTCTCAAACCTAATTTACTCAAAAGATACGAGGAGTCAATCTCATTTAATAATATTTTCAATAGCAAGACCTGATCTCTGAACGTGCGCCTACTCTCAAGAGATGCAGTTTCCACGTCAAGATATTTTCCAGATCGCGAAGCTTTAAAGTGCAAATGCTTTATTAATTTATTTTGAATTTTCTCAATAGAGTCCTTGTAAATTTTATACTGAGGATTCCAAACCGCCGAAGAATATTCCAGGATTGGCCTCACCAAGGAATTATAAAGATTTAAAATAGTACTAGGGCTCTGGAACTTCCTTCCAGTCCTAAGTACGAAACCCAGAAGTTTAAAGGCCTTATTAGTAATGTTATGTATGTGCTCACAAAAAATTAATTTACTATCAATGTACACTCCTAAGTCCTTTACAGTTGTTGTCCTTTGTACATTTTCATTATTTAACACATAATCATATTTAATAACATTCTTTTTCCTGGTAAAGGAGATCACATTACATTTTCTTACATTCAAATGTAGAGCGTTATCTTTACAATATTGGCAAAGCCTATGTAGATCACTTTGTAACTCCAAACAATCATCAGCAGTCTTAATAATCTTAAATATTTTTTTATCATCTGCGTAAAGTAAGCAGCAGTTACTAGATTTAAACTGGGAAACCACATCATTTATGAAAATATTAAAGAAAAGCGGTCCCAAATGAGACCCCTGAGGGACTCCGGACGGAACAGGTACGAAACTGGAGCAGAAACCCTTGACCGCCACTGCCTGAGACCGATCTCTCAAATAAGACTCAACCCAACGCAGAAGATCCCCATGCACACCAGCAAACTCAAGCTTCCGCAATAACAACTCATGAGAGATCTTATCAAAAGCCTTTGAGTAATCAGTGTACACAGCATCCACCTGGAAGCCCTCATCCATCGCAGTGTAGACCTGATCGACAAATTCATTATAATTTTGTATTATATCGTAATAAAATGATATCAAATAATTATGCAATTATATGTGTGTCGATATTATATTATGTAACTATGTAAACCCATTTCTTCTTCATTACTTAATGTTTACTCAGTTCTCCAAAAAATGGCACTGCAATGTGTGGCAATTAATTTACTATCGTTTTATTTTGTTCATTATCATTTAAAATATTCAATTAAATTTGTTGATATCCGTACCTCCTCTTCTAAATTTCTTAATTTGGCAAAATCCTTACTCAGCGACTTAATCATGTCACAACGTTATTAATTTCAGCGCCATCTGTTAGTATAGCGGGGTACTCGATAGTCATAGCACGTATTTGAAAACTTGAAGGTGCAAACTCAATCGAGTGTAGTGGCTACCTCCTCATTTAAGGGTTGAATTTTGATAGCCTATAATTTGGCCGGGGATTTTCTCGACAGATTAGTAAAGTTTGCACCAAAATCCGTTCAGCCGTTCTCACGTGATGCGCGTACAAAAAAACGACAAACAGATAAACAGACAAACAGACAAAAATTCTAAAAACTATTGGAACTTGTTCTGTTATTGATTCTAAGTATCCCCAGTTAAATTTTCTTCAAATATCTTCCATGTACAGACTTTCGACCCTCTTCAGCTTTATTATATGTATAGATGTACAGACTTTCGACCCTCTTCAGCTTTATTATATGTATAGATAGATAAACAATTTCCGTGATTGGCTATTTACAGAAATACCCTGTTTAAGTTGACTCCCCATGGAAATCAATTTTCGAAAAATAACTAACTGATTAAATGAGTTAGTGGTGGTTTTAACTGCTCTATATAAATCAATGAAAAAACAACGAGTGCACTTTCCGCGTGCTTGATTGCTACTAAGTCAAAAAGACAATTGTCATTTTCTATTAACGAATCCTCCCGATTTCTCCCGAAACCCGAAGGTTTTTCTAAAAGTTCACGGATTGTAATTTGATATCTCTTTAGGTGAAGTGTTGGACTTGCAAACGGAGATCTACGGTTCAAACGTAGGTTGGATGTAATAGTTAGGCACACGAATTAACAATAGAAAATGTCTCCGAGAAAAGCTCTGTCGCCAGTACCCTTAGTGTAAGTTTTCGGTTACAAAATACGTCTCGATCTCAATTTGTATGGTAACACGAACATTGCAGTCGTTCCGCTAGAGGCGTTGTTCGTTTTTCCATACAAATTGAGATTTTAACGCGAACGCAATCGAGACGTATTTTGTGACCGAAAACTTACACTAAGGGTACAGATAATCTTGTTGTTGTTGTTGTGTTGTTGTTGTTGATATTGCGTGGGACACCAAAATAGAGGAATCTCTCTCCAAACGTACGTTATGTCTAATATGTAACAAGGTCTACGTTAAGTGTTAGGTTTTTTTAATTAATAGAACATACTGCAGAGCTGCTCCAAACGTGCGGCGTCTCGCTACCGTATGACATCAGCGGGAAATGAATCTTGATACCTTTCACCTCCACTTAGCAAGAAAACCACCACTCTCCCACTCTCAACCACTAATCCAGAACTGAGCACTGACCAAGACCAGCCGATGCTGAAACTGTACTAAATCATACAAATTCATATTTTCACGCGCACCCATTAGAAGATTTTATTAAAATGGCTAGCTACCCGACATTCAACTCTGAATTTAAGGTACTCAAATCTATTTCTCAGTGTGCTATAAAGAGCGCACCCCTAACCATAGTAACGCCAGATTTCTCGGCTCTGATTGGCCAGAACAGGGGTGAGTCTAGGGTGGTAAGCGCTGATTGGTTGCAGCAGGCGCATAGGGCGGGAGTATCGACTTCTCAAATGTGCAATCTCGCAGCGAAACCTTAACGTAGGCCTTTGTAAAAAGTTAAATGGAAACAAGGTTTTTGTTAGACCAAAGAAAGGAATTAAGGCTAGACTGAATAGGCTGTTACTGGACATTATATCAGGTAAGATAGGGTCAATGACAGGCAGTTTTCATCATCCCAGCCTATATATTTAAAAGCCTGGAAAGCAATTTTGCACGGAATATTCTAAGTTTAGATATATTTTATAACTTAGGCTGCTATTTACTCTTAAACTACTAATAATTCTCAAGAAAACTTAACCGTTATAGTTTTCCTAGTAAGTTTGATGTACTTACTACCATCCTGATTTTTTTCAAATTTTTCCACCCACTGGTTTAGTTTTTAGAGGGGGGACGCTCGATTTTAATGAAAATTTGCACTTTAAAGTTGAATATTTTGCAAACGTGTCACTAAATCGAAAAATCGTTTTAGCAACCCCCTAATGGTTTTAAAAGACCTACCCAACGATATCCCACACTACAAGCTTGGATGAGAAAAAAAATCACCCCGACTATACATCTATGGCGAGGTACTCTAAAAAAAATTTATTTAATTTTTTTATTATAAGTACCATTTTGTCTGCATAGTTTACAAATATATTCGTGCAAAATTACAGCTTTCTAGCATTCATGGTCCCTGAGCAAAGCCGCCGACGGACAGATAGACAGAGAGACAGACACGGCGAAACTATAAAGGTCTCTTTTTTACCATTTTGGCTACGGAACCTTAAAAATACATACAGTTGAACATACAAAGAAGCTCCTCTTTTTTTTAAGTCGGTTAACAAACAAGGGCCCTTGCACAATGCACCTGCAAACCATAACATATTTGCTAATCTGTAATTGATAGTATAAAAGGCGTGACGACAGATGCCATATTCGATGCACATTGCAATTTTGGGGTGAATTTGTCAATCGTGACAGAAATCAGTACAGATGAAGTAAAGCTGGGGTGGTTCTGACTATCCCTCACTCATCACAAAGTAGCGGTCCAGAG
The DNA here is from genome assembly GCA_037349165.1 of Choristoneura rosaceana. Taxonomy (NCBI): domain Eukaryota; kingdom Metazoa; phylum Arthropoda; class Insecta; order Lepidoptera; family Tortricidae; genus Choristoneura; species Choristoneura rosaceana. Next base: position 2,395,752 of record JAZBNJ010000033.1, read on the forward strand.
ATTATTGGAAATTCAATTTTTGACGTCCACGTCCACCTGTATAGGCAATGGTGGATGAGTACTTGTGCCACTCAAATAAAACTCTATACTCCATTTAATTTAACATTTGAATTAACGGTCAAATCGTAACACGTGTTTCTCGGTATTTCGAACACAAATTGACTAAAAATACCTACATGTACATTTATTAGCGGTATTTATTCTATTTTTATTAGTATAGAAGCTAACACAATTTTAAATAGTTTCATTGTTTCTTTTAAAAACTTGTGCAAATTTCACCGATAAGTTTCAAATAAGTAAGTTACATAGTGCACAAAAAATTACAGAAATACATATTTCAATAAGACACAAATAACAATTCATCTGACTTTTCGACGGCCTTCGCACTAGACTCTGGGTCTGTATCGCGAGTGCCAATATATTTAACGTCCAAGACCCGAGAACAAATATCTGCCACGACTGGGAATCGAACCCGGGGTCTCAGGCTTCACAGTCAGGTTCTCTAACCACTTACTTTCTGGGAAACTTGATCCTTTGGCCCTACGCAGAGACGTTAGTTCTCTCTCTGCGTTTTTATAGGATCTACGATGGGGAGTGTTCCAACGAACTCTTCGATCTCATCGCAGCTGCTAGTTCCAAGTTCCATCACCATAGCACTTGGCATAATGGTGGTTCTCACCCACACCATCTCGGTGATTGGTGCTCTTCCACTGTGCGTTCCTTTCTCCCTCGTACATGTAAAATATGGAATGAACTCACTGCTGGGGTTTTTCCATCTAGCTATGATTTGGGTACCTTCAAAAGACGAGTTTATCGCTTTTACAAAGCCGGCAACGCCCCCGCAGTCCTAATAATGCTGTAAGTGTCCATGGGCGGCGGTAACCACTTACCATCAGGTCACCCGCCTGCTAGTTTACTACCAGCTGTGCGATAAAAAAAACTTTGCTTGATAGCAACCTTGGTCGTCGTTCGGTCATGCGGTCGGCTGATATTCCGGAAACGGTATAAAAACTCGAAAATTAACCGCCGAGTTTTGTTTTAAACCCCCGACGCAAAAAGAGGGGTTGTTATAAGTTTGACCGCTATGTGTGTCTGTCTGTGTGTCTATGTGTCTGTCTGTGGCACCGTAGCTCTTAAACGGGTGGACCGATTTGAATGCGGGTTTTTTTATTTGATAGCAGATTTTCTAGCGATGGTTCTTAGACATTTTTCATCGAAATCGGTTCAGCCATTTTTGAGATATTGAACTTTAAAGTGACAAAGTCGGGGGTTTTCCAACTTTTTGTTGGTTAGGTTATGAGTCATGAAATTTGGCGCGGTTGTTTTTAATGCAACGTCGATGGAAACCACGACGTAATTTTTGGGAATCCCCACAGCAATTTAGACCAGTATTACGACTTACTAGTGGTGTTATATTGCGAAAAACCCAGAGGTGCGAGCCCAAGCTCTGCTTGAGATGCTACAAGTCAAAAACACTTGGCTACCACGACCATAATGATGTCGATAATGGTGTACCTATTTTACTAGCTACTTAAATGGGCAGTTTTATACTACTGAAGGTTTGGCGGTGTGGCAGGAGTTCCAATGGAATGGTTGGAGGACATCTCGTCTCTCTTGGCTCCAGTTTTTCCTCATTTTTTTATTCGACTGGAAGGCAAACGAGCAAGTGGGTCTCCTGGTGGTAAGAGATCACCACCGCCCATAAACATCTGCAACACCAGGGGTATTGCAGATGCGTTGCCAACCTAGAGGCCTAAGTTGGAATACCTCAAGTGCCAGTAATTTCACCGGCTGTCTTACTCTCCGCGCCGAAACACAACAGTGCAAGCACTGCTGCTTCACGGCAGGATTAGCGAGCAAGAGGAAGAGCGGACCTTGCACAAGGTCCTACCACCTACAGAAATGTTCATTAATTGATCAAAGATCCATAATACATAAAGATTACATCTTTGAAGGCTGCATCCGAGGCTACTAAAGAATCTGTATCTATTAATTTACTTATTTTAAGGCGCTTGTTCAACTTAAAATAATTTTAATCCAATTTCTACCCTATACTTCATCCATTGAGCATCCGAAAGCATTACAAAATCAACGAAGGGTCTTTATCTGTGTCAAATTATGAGATTTAGCAAAACATGTCATCGGAATTACTCGCTCCAATTAGGGGGGTGACTTTAGGGGCCAACCGCACGTGGCTTTGTGAGGGGGCCGCGAGGGGCCAGTATGTTTTGATATGATAACTAATGCTAAAATACTATTATTCTGTAATTGTTTTATGCTTCAACTTTGTAATTTTTACCAGGGGGCTAGTGGGTAGATAGGTAGATATTTCAATGGTTAAAGCGGAAGATGGTATTAAGTACCATTATTGTTCTATCCTTTGAAAGATGTTTCTAAAGCGGAAGAAATTTCTGTTTATTGTTATTATAACTTTTAATTGAACTAAAAGAATTTCTTTGCTCACCCACGATGCAAGATATGCGTGCGTGGTATTTTGTTAGAATCAAATAATTCTTTATTAGATTCGGATTCTTATGAAGTGTTACATGATGTGTTTGTGTGATTTGTGCGTGTTCTTACAGTTTGGAGGTCGAGGAACCGCATGCACACGCAATATTCTTGCTTAAACGTAGATGGACCTCCGGAAAGAACGCCTGATTCAATGAATTATTATGACTGTTATTATGATATTAGATATTTCCGCTCTACTGGTTCGTTTATTAAAAGTACCTGGGCGACCGAGCTTTCCTCGGGCTAAAACTCATCCATAAGCGTTTTCCCAAAAATAAGACCAAGCTATACGTAGATCGATTTGTCATCCCCGAAAACCCCTAGGTACATACCAAATTTCATCGAAATCTTTGGAGCCTATAAATGCCTACACGCTTTAATATTCTGCGCATATTTTAGTGCCAGAATTCTTTTAATCCATACTTTTTTTCTGATTGTTATATTATTGAGGTACCTACGAGTACCAAATATCTAGTTTCTCAAAATATAAAAAATCTTTTTTTTTCGAATCGCAATTTTTTTATTTTTGCTGCTAGCTACCTTTTCGTCTAGCGTAAGCACCAAAACATCGCATATTATTTCTACATAATCAAATCAACGATGGGCACGAGTCCAGAAGTTATTAAAATTGAATATCCTCGTGCGAATAAGTTTTAATTTTTCAAAAAGTCTATCGACTTATTTGAGTATTTCCGTCTGACGAACTAATACGTTTTTAATTAAACGGAACCGAAGATAACTGGCCGTTTAGACCCCTCCATTCTGCTAAACGTGGGGTGACATTACTGTAGGGTGACCATACTATATCTAGGTGCAGGACTTGAGGAGGAATTGTTTAATTCGCAATAGGAAACAAAGTACAAAAGTGGTTTTTTTTTTAGTTTTAATCAGGTAGGTACCTAGGTAGTATTTTTGTATTCCAAGTCCTCCATCTTCAAGGGAATTCTTGCCATTCCACGTAATAGGTGTCTACATCGTCTCTCCATCCACCAAATTTACTTGCCTACTGTGAATCGAAAACAATTGAATGCAATTGTATTATTATAATTAAATACAATACTGTATTGTATTGTATTTTCCAGAAAGGGCAAAATAATTAATAATAAGCCGGTCTAATGATTATTAGTACCAAATGCATTAACAAATGTATTATACGAATTAGGTTAATTTTTCGAAGCATTCCTTCTACTAGCTAGACATTAACGGTTTCCTTCACTAATCGTTGAAAGTCATGAATCACTACGAAATACCCATGCATCTAGTAAATATTATGCACTAGCTTTTGCCCGCGGCTTCGTTGGCTTGGATTTCGGTTATCGCGTGCTGTTCCCTCGGGAACTATGCATTTTTCCAGACTAAAAAGTAGCCTATATCACTCTCTAGCCCATAAACTATGCTTTTGTCAAAAATCAGTCGATCCGACGCTCCGTTTCGACGCGAAAGACGGACATAGGTACACATATTTTCGTATTTATTATATTAGTATAGATAATATTTTAGCTAGTCTGAAAAATATGACTCGTTTAATTAACTTATTAAATATTTTTACGGGTTGAACTATCATCATCCAATCTACATTATCCATGCCATTTGGTTTTTGGTTTAACATTTATTTATTAAGTCAAAACCCTGGACGTGAAAGTTATTCGAAAAAACGCAAATAATCACGATGTACCAATACAAAATAACGTAATTTTTCATTTGCACCAAAAGATCCCCTGCTCACTCATAGATAAGGTGATGGTAAAATAGGATAGAGTGGTCACCCTACAACGGCGATATTACACGACGCAAGTGTTAGGGCGTAACTAAACTAAGAATAAAACATTGAAATTGAATGACAAACTGCCTCATAAACTGATTTCTAATGAGTTTAACTCACCAAGTGCTATGACAACTAAATAAAAAACTAGGAAAAAGCTAACAAGGTAATAAAATTATATTATAATTAAACAACCAAATCCATTCAATATGCTAATTTATTTACAATCATCTCAATATAGGTACAATTCGTCTTATTTTTCACTAATCATAATCTGTACTAGTCATTGAAAATGAGAGCCACTTGTGTCATCGGCCACATTAAATCAAAAATACGTTCGCATTTTAAGCTGAATGCATTTAATAAATGAAAAGTACTTGTATTGTGTTATGTTGTATTCATAAAATCATTTTTCAGACAAGTAATGTTATAAAGAATTATATTTATTACTATTTTCGTTTTACCAATGAAACTGTGTTGCCCCTATTTTCTTTTGTATAGTAAGCATATACACTCAGGGACAAGTTTAAAGGAACGCAAAAAAAAAAGGAACATTTATTTTTATTTTTTTCTATATTTCCTAGTCATGCATGAAGTATGCGTCATGCTAACTTTTTTATGCGTTCCTCTAAATTTATATTTGTTTGTGTTGTTTGTTGTATTATGTAACGTACATCGATATTAAGCATCATACATAATTAACTTAACAGCTAAGACAACAGCAACATACTTGCCGTGTATGTCAGAAGAAAAAATATCCAATAACATTTGAGTTAAATTCACATTTACATCGGTTTTTTAATGCGTCGAATCAATTGAACAAAACTAAAACTTATCTCTTCCAACCGCAACAGTTATAAAAGGTCGAATGATGTTACTGAAAATGCATTGTTTTATGTTTTACCTATACAAAAGTATATATAAAAGTTGTATAAAAGGCAAACCTGACTCACTGGGTTATATATCAACGCACAGCCGCTGTGCCGCACGCTGGGCCTAGAAACTTGAAATTTGGTACAGGGGTTCTTTTTATGATGTAAGTGAGCACTAAGAAAGGATTTTTAGAAATTCATCCCCTAAGGGGGTGAAATGGGGGGGTGAAGTTTATATGAAATTTTCTCATTTCTGGACTTAGAAGTATGAAAATAGGTGTAGAAGTCTAGGTCTAGGTTGGCAACGCATCTGCAATACCCCTGGTGTTGCGGATGTTTGTGGGCGGTGGTGATCTCTTACCACCAGGAGACCCACCTGCTCGTTTGCCTTCCAATCGAATAAAAAAAAAAAAGTTCTCTATTACAATTAAAATTATCTGTGCAGGTGAAATGGATAAAATTCCCCCCTAAAAGGGTAAAATGGGGGGTAATTAAAGTACACGCGGACGAACTCGTGGGCAACAATGATTTGAAAGCTATTTCGGAATGGTCACAGAAAAATACTCTTGTATTAAACGCGGGTAAAACTAAATATATGATAATGGGAACTAAACAGCAAATAAATAATGTAGCCGCACAAAAAGTAAGTGTAATTGTGAACAATGAGGTTGTTGAGAGGGTAACTGAGGCTAGAAATTTAGGCTTAATTATGGACGAACACGAACAACTGAGATACATTGATCACATAAACATAAAAATCAGAAATTCTTTTTACAAACTTAAAGTACTTTACAATATACGAAAACACCTTTCTTATAAAATTAGAATGATTCTTACTGATCTTCTTGTGCTGTCTCCATTCAATTACTGCGACGTTGTATTTGGCCCCAGATTGCATCAATACACCAAGAACGCGATACAAAGAGTTCAAAACGCCTGCATACGGTTCTGTGTAGATGTACCGAGGAGATCTCATATCTCTCCAATATTAGCTGAGAAAAAATCCTTAACATGGAGTCTAGGAGAGAACTTCATTTGGCGTGCTTCACACATAGAGTAGCATATTCCAAGAAACCGAGTTATCTCTTTGAGAAATTGTCTTTCCACATGGAAAATCGTTATCCGGTTAGACAACATTTGAGGGCAAGGTTAATAGTGCCAAAACATAAGTCAGCTGGATTTAAAGGTAGCTTCAGGTACGCCGCTTCTAAAGTGTGGAATAATATACCGCCTCCCATCAGGCTCAAAGAATGCTTATTTAGTTTTAAAAGACAGTGTAAAATTGTAATTTTTGACCAGCAGGTTAAAAAGGCGAATATAGAGATAAAGAAAGTGGTGAATTTGAACTACCTATCTTGAAGTTTCCAACATTGACAGTGGTTGACTTTCTTGCGTGTTTTTGTGAACAATGCAAATAAAATGTAGAAATAAAGGCTTATATACATATTTTTTTTAAGAATGTACTGTACTTAGGTGTGTTAAGCACAAACCAAAAGCGTGTTGGGTAGGTAAATTAAATGGAGGCGCAAACTGTAACAGGTTCTGGCTGAAAAACAGCGCTGAAGTGTCAGTCTGTAGACCTGACACTGTCAGCATTATGCTGACGCCCGAACCATTTGCCGCAATTTAAAGAGTCGAGTAGCATGCTGGGATACTTTTAGGTTAAGGCGGGATTTTTATAAAGGTTCATTAACCCCTTCAATAACAACTTTAGAAAGGTCACGAACTTTTATAGAACCCGCATATAGTTAGTAAGTTAACTTAATTTTTAAAGTAGGTACCCTTCTGTTTATTATATACCTTCCTAATTGTTGGCAATAAACGCATTTCTTTTCTTTCTTTTCTTTAAAAGCTAGTTGCACATATTGACCCCAGCACGCAAGCTCAACACGTACGCTGATTTAATGAGGGTTTTCACAGAGGCGAAATATCGCTAGATGGCGTTTAGTATCGTGGGGTCCGTTTGACGTTTGCTTGCGATTGGCTCATTTAGTTATTTAACCAATCACGAGCCAACGTCAAACGGACGTCACGATACTAACGCCATCTAGCGATATTTCTCCTATGTGAAAACCCTTATTGATTATGCAAAAAGAAAACATACATGACGCTACATCTAGTTCATAAAATTTGGAAATCTCACCTAGAACAAACTAAACCTGCTAACGAAGGAGTTAAATAGTCAATACGCGGAGTCAGTTCCGAAAGCGGAGCCGGATTCAATGATTCGAACACTTGAAGTCGAAGTAACCCATTCCTAGAGGAAACCTTAGCTTTATGCCCATTCCTAGAGGAAACCTTAGCTTTATGCTGCCTGCTTTATGCTGCGGAGCGAGGCAGCGGAGCGATGAGCGAGATAACAATCCACCAATAGAATTGTATGAAATCTCCGCCCCTCTTCAGTGGACAAGGAGCTGGTAACTAGATTAAAAATTCATACAAAATCAGGAAGAGGAGCGGGGAAGTGGGACGAAGAAACGAGCGAAAGCGAGAAAAAATGGGGTGGAGTGGATAAGCGAGCGCGAGCTAGGAAGCGGGGAAGCTTGAGTGGAAAACAGTCCACAACTGCACTCTCGATTACTTTCTCGCTCCGCACCACTATCCAGCTCCACGCCTCCGCAACTCCGCTCCGTATCACTTTCTCGCTCCGCTCCGCTATCGAGCTCCGCACAGACGCACCGCACCGCTACAGACGGGAACGCATCTGAATATCGAATGTTAAAATATCGAATATATTAAAATATCGAATGGGTCATACCTAATATTGAAAGTTTTATTTTCCGAAACAGTAAACTTCTCAGGATTCATTAAAACGGCAACGTATAGAACCCTTTAGGTTAGGTTAGGTTAGATTTATAACAATCTAAAAAAATAGTCTTAAGAAAAATAACTTTTCGATATTATGACACATTCGATATTTTAATACATTCGGTATTTTAACATTCGATATTTAGATACGTACCCACACAGAAACAGTCCGTGACTCCACTCCGCATTACACCCTCGCTCTCGAAACCTTTATTTAAGCAGTGATCTCACTGAACGTTCTCGGCAGGTTTTTTCCTGGCGTAGCCGTGCGCCGCGCGGCGCCGTCAAGAGCCTTCCTTGAGCTTGCCGTTTTCGTTGGCTTTGCCGGTGATCCGCTCCATCACCTCGTGGTTGTAAGTGGAGTGGAGCATCAAGCCCAGCACGCCGGCTCTATAAGGGAAAAACAGCTGATGATACAGACGTTACTATGCGGAGATCCATATAGATAGATAGATAAAACGTTTATTTGTTACTGCAAACACACAATCAAGATTACATAAATAAATAAAAAAGAACAGTCCTAACCTTAAGTAAACAATTTCAATTGTTTGTGTGCGCTGCAGTAGTGCAAAAGGGCCATGGCTCAGTGGTCAACATTGCTCATAGGATATCAGTGAACCAATTTTAAAGTAGTTGAGCAACCAAGTTATTTTTATTGCTTTATTTCTTGAAAAGGGTGTACTGGAATAAGCTTTAAAGGAATGCAAACTTAATGTTTTTCACTAAATAAATCTAAAATAAACAGAAAAATAATAAAACTAAACACTTTTTTTTGTAACTTTTTCTATTTCTTTTTTGTATAATAGAGGGTATAAACAAACAAAGTCGCGCCCGACCTAGATTTGAACCCTAGACCTCTGTTGTACAAGGCCAACGCTATACCGTCTAGCCAACAGAATGATTTCCAAGTCAGAGTTTTTGAAATTACCAATCACAATGCGTATCAAAATTTTCATACTTAAAAAAAATTAAAAGCTAGATCGATTATTCGCCCCCGAATCGATAAATAGATTCGCAATCACGAAAACCTGAGGCTACAGTGTCTAAAATGTGCTGACATTTGCGATCGTATTCTTCGAATAGATAAAAGCCAATGTCTCACCTCGACGCCATAGCATGCCGGATGCTCCTCTCTTGCTCAACCAACTCGTCAGCCCTCAGCCACTGCCTCACTCGCTCCATGTCGATCTCGGCCCTACGCAGCTTCTCCCACTGGTAGTGTTTGAGGCAGGACTTCTTCGGCGCGCGGCAGAACTCGCCGGTCGGCTCGAACAGCTTCTTCACCAGCGGACAGCCGCAGACGTCGGTGTCGCTCACTTTAGGGTCCTTGAAGTGCTCTGGGCACATCACCTGGAGGCAATTGTTACATTCTAAACAAAGTGGATAAGAGAAAAAAAATCGATGGTAGACTATTGGACGTAGTTATGCATTTTCTACACTTTCTGCCAACAAACTGCTATGCAGTTTGGCAGAGGTTTATATTTTTAAGTATTTCTGTACTTCTTTTGTTTTTATTTGAGTAAATAAATAAATTAAAAAAAAAAACAGGAACGAACCCACACCTCCCCCCTTTGTTTGTTTGTTACGCTTTCACGCCGTAACAGAGCGACAGACCGTCGTGATTTTTGGCATAGAGATAATTTATGGTCCCGAGAATTACATAGGCTACTTTTTATCCCGGAAAAATGCACAGTTCCCGAGGGAACAGCGCGCGATAACCTAATACCACGCGGGCGGAGCCGCGGGCAAAAGCTAGTTTGTAAATTTGTAAATAAAATCATAAAAATCGATCGAGCCGTTTCAGATGACTGCGACCACAAAAACACGATTTTTACATACTAGATTATAATTCCAAGATACGATTCTATATTTTGTTGAGAGAACCCTATTGGTTATTATTTCGCATGTGACCGTAGATCGTAGGTGCCGAATAGGGATGATGACGCCATTAAAAAATAATTCGAAGGCACAACTCCAGTAAAAAAAACGCTTTATTTTAGCCCTGAAAACCAGATTAATTTGCGATTTACTGTAAAATTAGATTCTTTGTTGCTTTAAAACAAATAAATAGTTGGTTGATTGAGTTGCCGAATAGTGACGTCATAATTCGCTATTGCCATTGAAACTCCACGGGATAATTGTGTTTTGACAGTTTATAAAAAGTAAGTCAGTTGATTGGTGGTTTCATCATCCCTATTCAGCCGACAAATCTGATTAGTTAAAGGATTCAAAGTTATCCAGCTTTCTAGCCAGCACCGACTCACCCTCAGCCTCTTGCAGTAAGTCCCGTTGGCGGGGTTATAGTAGTCGCAGAACATGCTCTGTCCGTCGATGCGCGTGCGATGCCGCGACCCGAACGACGCCTGCGCCTCGTACTTGATGAAGCATTTCTCCATGTGTTTGACCGCGGTGCGGGAGTGGATCTCGTGCCCGCACGTTATACAGTACATGGATGTCTCGTCGTCGGCTTCCTGTGGGACAGATTGTACAGTTTGTATCCATCCGAGCCGCAAGCGAGGGTAAGTTGAGTCGAGAGTAAAACGGGTTCTATGCATGAGTTACTGTGGTTTTTAATAATTCGTTGAATCATTGTTACTTTGCGGAGGTCCACATCAAAGAACAACAAACAATTACTTTGCTCATTCGCGATCTATAAAAGCTCTACGTATATGCAACAAAGGTGTGTTTATGCAGCTCCTCCTCCATCTCCACACTGTAAGAACACGCACAAATCATCACTCCATTACACCGACGCGTTTCGAGCTCAACAAGAGCTCATCCCCGGAACAACACAATCGTTCACCATGCTACCAGATGTAAGACAACGCCGCCTGCGCGCGCGCCGTCCCGCTCGCACCTGCGGCCGCGCCCCACGCACCTTCTCGCCCGCGTCGCAGATGGTCGCGGCGGCGGCGCGCTGCACGCTGGCGTCGAGCGCGGCGTGTTGCTGGTCGAGCGCCCGCGCGCCGTCCCGCTCGCACCTGCGGCCGCGCCCCACGCACCTTCTCGCCCGCGTCGCAGATGGTCGCGGCGGCGGCGCGCTGCACGCTGGCGTCGAGCGCGGCGTGTTGCTGGTCGAGCGCCCGCGCGCCGTCCCGCTCGCACCTGCGGCCGCGCCCCACGCACCTTCTCGCCCGCGTCGCAGATGGTCGCGGCGGCGGCGCGCTGCACGCTGGCGTCGAGCGCGGCGTGTTGCTGGTCGAGCGCCCGCGCGCCGTCCCGCTCGCACCTGCGGCCGCGCCCCACGCACCTTCTCGCCCGCGTCGCAGATGGTCGCGGCGGCGGCGCGCTGCACGCTGGCGTCGAGCGCGGCGTGTTGCTGGTCGAGCGCCCGCGCGCCGTCCCGCTCGCACCTGCGGCCGCGCCCCACGCACCTTCTCGCCCGCGTCGCAGATGGTCGCGGCGGCGGCGCGCTGCACGCTGGCGTCGAGCGCGGCGTGTTGCTGGTCGAGCGCCCGCGCGCCGTCCCGCTCGCACCTGCGGCCGCGCCCCACGCACCTTCTCGCCCGCGTCGCAGATGGTCGCGGCGGCGGCGCGCTGCACGCTGGCGTCGAGCGCGGCGTGTTGCTGGTCGAGCGCCCGCGCGCCGTCCCGCTCGCACCTGCGGCCGCGCCCCACGCACCTTCTCGCCCGCGTCGCAGATGGTCGCGGCGGCGGCGCGCTGCACGCTGGCGTCGAGCGCGGCGTGTTGCTGGTCGAGCGCCCGCGCGCCGTCCCGCTCGCACCTGCGGCCGCGCCCCACGCACCTTCTCGCCCGCGTCGCAGATGGTCGCGGCGGCGGCGCGCTGCACGCTGGCGTCGAGCGCGGCGTGTTGCTGGTCGAGCGCCCGCAGCGCCGCCTGCGCGCGCGCCAGTCCGCTCCGCACCACTTCCAGTGCTTTACGGTTGCGCTGCTCGGCCACGCACGTAGACAGGGACCACTCTTGGATACGTTGAGGGAGTACCTGGTGGAGAAAATTTTATCTGATGCATGGAGTCTAACGAAAGAAAGAAAGAAAAAAAAATTCGTGACATTTTACAAATTAAAGATGTAGAAAAAAAAAGGAAATCATCATAACAATAAAGAGTTACAACACAATACAATACAAATTTTGTCTCGAAATGGTCCCAACTCAGCATGATGTCAACCTTGCGGCCGACGCTGGTCTTCCGTTGGAACCATTTAGAAGAGTTAAAAATATGCATCAACAATGAGCCATTATTAGTATGTCGCTCACTCGGACGTTTACCTTACTAATAGGTGTAGGACTGAATAACTTGCGTAAGCATGTTGGCATATTTTTGCCAACTTTCTTTACGAGCAAACAATGATAGGCGTTTACTCAATTATTACTTTATTGCCATTCGGAAACCCTTTTACAGATGTCATCAAAAAATAAATAATATTAAAAACATCAAGCCATTCCTTGCTGCCACAATAGGGATGACGACTGGGTTAAAATAGTCCGACAGTTAAATTATGGAAAATATGGGATACGTATTTTTTAGTTTATCTATTTATTAAAAACCGACAAAGGTATAGATCATCAAACTTCCCGAGTGGGGGCTTGTGACGTCACTATAAGGTAAAAATCGTACCATATAGTGACGTCACTCGAAACTTCTAAGCACTGTATCCTCGACATTTTTTGTTTGTCAAACAAAAGAAAAAATATGTGCACAATATTTTTATCCACCTGACGGAATAAACAGTTTTTTTTTGTCGTCTAGCCTATTTGCTGGTCAGACAAACTTTCTTGCAAGCGTAATAACAGTTTTCTTACGGGTTATGAACAACAATAATTTACTTGATAAATCCTAGCTGTGGCCAGCCTGATTCCGCACTGCGACGAGCAATACTTGGACCCATACAGCGCCGCCTTGGTACACTGAGGCCCGTAGCACTGCCTCGGCTCCATCGTCTGCAGATGCGATATGGACTCCTCAGGCTCGTAGGTCTCTCGCTCGTGATGTTTCTTCTTAACCCTGTTACTGCTGGAATAAGAACGTTTTCAATGTAAGGACCAAAACCGACAAATGACTGGGTACGTAAACTGCTGCCTGATTCGATTTAGAGTCGATAATTTAGATTTTAAACTTTTATCCCCCCTTAATAATAATTCCCGTGTAGATAAAAGTTTAAAAACTATAATATTGCAGGTGGTAGGACCTTGTACAAGGTCCGCCCGGATTGCTACCACCATCTTGCTCGCTAATCCTGCCGAAGCAGCAGTAGTAGCGGAGAGTAAGACAGTCAGTGAAATTAGTGGCACTTGAGGTATTCCAACTTAGGCCTCTAGGTTGGCAACGCATCTGCAATACCCCTGGTTTTACAGATGTTTATGGGCGGTGGTGATCTCTCACCACCAGGAGACCCACTTGCTCGTTTGCTTTCCAGTCGAATAAAAAAAAATGCTAAGTTATCGACTCTAAATCGAATCAGGCAATGTTTAGGCTAGAGGGTAAAATTGAAGCAGTTTACGTATAATTTTATTCATATCCAGACGGGGCAAAGGAACCATATGCCTAGGGCCCCGCTTCAGCTAAGGGGCCAGCGCACAATACAGCTTCATATCAACTTGTAACTTGATATTAGAGAAAATCGATATTTCGGCACAACATGCGCTATGATCACGAGACGACACGATCATGATATAGAGCTTCTCTAAAATCAAAGTACGCGGAACAAAACCCGAATTTAAATCATAAAGTCTAAAACATTGAGCTTGAAATTAATTGGAAAATTTGTGTCCTCTGTGACAAAAGATTTTTTTTTGTCGCATCCTTTTATTTCTATTTTTTTTTAGACTTAAGTGCACCTGTGTGTCGATGCCAGCCTCATTGAAAGACTCGATGGCCACATTCATCAAATACTTCTATTGTGATATCCTGGCTGCAAAGGTGTGCTTGATGAACCTGTAAATTCGTACTGCATCTTCCGATACCGGACAACTCAATATTATATTTACTGCACCATTGGACCGCTCCAAATCACTCAAATACCTCTCACGGCTATCCTTAGTCAATACACACTCCAACAAAAAATGTATTAAGTCCTCAATCTTATTACAATCCGTGTTGTCGCATACTGTATTTGTTTTATTGAACTAGAACCTTGAAAGAGCTGATTTCCAAGCAACTGAAAAAAAGGCTCGATTACTTTGTCTCCACTTGACAGTCCGGAGCGCGCGACCAATATGCCTCAAACCGTCCGGGGTTTTTTATCGACGGACGAAAACGCGCTGTGTGTCAATAATTTTACGACATAATTTTACGACATACTTTACGACACTAAAGTATCCACGGACGGTTTGGAGCATTTTGGTTTTGGATACCATGGTATCGTCGGACTGTTAAGTGGTTATGGGCCCTGTATCGGTTAATCCCACCCTGCCAGAGAGAGTAGAGACATGTTGTATAGTGTTAAGATCGGTACCTAGACTGTCGCGAGCTCTTCTTACTCTTGATGCAAACCCGCTGCCTGCACTTCTGTTTCAGCTTGTTGTTGCCGCCAAATTTAAACATGTCCTCACACGCGTCACATCTAGAATAAGTGCAATCAAACAAATTCATGAAAAACTTTAGGCATAACTGATTTCCTGTCCCATGTGTCAATCGGCACCCATTAGGTACTAAGAATTTTTGAGCTGGTCGCTATTTGAATGACGATTGTAATCAATAATAATAATACTTTTAATATTTCTGTTAAAACGGTAAACAAAAACACATAACATATTTTTGTAATCTGTTTTTAAATCCCTTCATTTTGATACCCTACTCGATAGGCTTGAACTGTTGTATAATGGTTTTAATATAAATAATGTGGGTATACTTAGTGGCATTGAATATTGAAGGTAGCTGTACAATAAATCAGTGTTTGACCACGCATCTGAGTTTTACTACATGGTGACAGCGGTAAATCGATTAAAATATATTAATCGCGTAAAGTTAGTGTTAAGTGCACTATTTAGTCATATTATACTGCGTTGAGTGTTAAAGTAACGAACGAGTGAATATGGAACACGCACGTCCTCCGCCAGAATTAAATGTTGAGGGCAGCGCAGCGTTGCGCGCCGAGGCATGGAAAAAATGGTGGAAACAATTCTCGGTGTTTCTGAAAGCATCGGGCGTAAACAAAGAGGCGAAGGATGTGCAAGCTTGTCTGCTGGTCAACCTCATTGGCGCCGAGGGGTATGAGATTTTCTCCACATTCACTTATACCAAGGACGAAAGCGCCGACGACATTGATTGTGTCAAGAAGAAATTTGATAATCACTTCGGCACCAAAGTGAATGTTACGATGCTGCGTTTTAAATTTTTTACACGTAATCAGAACCCCGGTGAAACAGTGAGTCAATACGTGACGGCGCTAAAACTACTCAGTCAAGGTTGTGAATTTGAGTTACTGAACGACGGCCTAATAAGAGATCGACTCGTTTGCGGGATTTGTAGCAATGTGGTAAGAGACCGCTTGCTCAGGACGGACGGCTTGACGCTGGAGAAGGCAATACAGGTGTGTGAAGCGCAGGAGATGTCTTCAGAAGAAGGTCGCCAGATCGAACAAGCTCAAGCGTCCGCGTTATCGAGTGTGCAGGTAGACGCAGTCGGGCGGGCAAGCGCCGGGCGCGGGCGCCGAGGGCGCGGGCGGCGGGGCGCGCGGGGCGCCCGGCCGGGCCCGCGGGCGCCGCGCGCCGCGCCCTGTGCGCGCTGCGGCAGCCCCTACTGCGACACCGACTACTGTCCGGCGGCCAACGTAATGTGCTACGTTTGTGATACGCGCGGACATTTCGCAAAGGTCTGCACGAAGAGAGTCAAAGGTGGTCACGTGGATTGTGTATCGGTTGCTGATTATGCGGAGAATTCGGACGATGATGAACTTTACGTAGATGTACTGTATGTTAGTGCAATTAACAATAAAAATAGTGAAAAAAATGTCACAAAGGAGTGGAATGAATTTTTGTACTGTAACGGTAAGAGAATTAATTTTAAATTAGATTCAGGCTCCATGTTAAACATTTTGTCCAAGTTTCAATATACGACCATGGGTCTAAATATTGTTGATCTGCTTCCATTTAATAAAAAAGTCTTTTCTTACACTGGTAATCAAGTGCCCATCCTAGGAGAATGTGTTTTACGTATTGAATATAAAAATAATGTGCATAAAGTAAAATTTGTGATAGCCGATATGAGTTGTCAAAATATTTTGGGCTTGGACACTTGCATAAACCTCGGGGTAATTCAACGGGTAGACGCTTTAGGTGTCAACGATTACAAGGATCTGTTTCATGGTTTAGGAGAATTACCAGGAAAGCATGACATCATAGTAGATCCGGATGTACCGCCTGTGATTTGTCCAGTACGAAGAATACCGTTAGGCATGCGAGATAAATTACGCGACGAGTTAGCTAGGATGGAACAGTTGGGAGTGGTAAGAAAGGTCAACCACCCGACACCCTGGGTGAACGCTATTGTTCTAGCAGCTAAAAAAAATGGTGATATTCGCGTATGCTTGGATCCGATGCACTTGAATCGTGCGGTGCGGCGCGCGCACTTCGCGCTGCCCACCGTGAGCGAGCTGGCGGCGCGGCTGCGCGGCGCGCGCGTGTTCAGCGTGCTGGACGCGCGCTGCGGCTTCTGGATGCTCAAGCTTGGCGACGCCAGCGCCGACCTCTGCACCTTCAATACGCCTTTCGGTAGGTATCAATTTTTACGGTTACCGTACGGGATCAGCTGTGCGCCGGAGATGTTCCACGCGAAGGTGAGGCAATATTTAGAGGATCTCGAAGGCACGGATTCGTTCATTGATGACATAATCGTCTGGGGGTCCACTAAAGAGGAGCATGATTTGCGGTTACAAAGGTTATTACAGAGGGCTCGCGACATCGGTATTAGATTTAATAAAGACAAGTGTAAATTCGCGGTTTCGGAGATAAAATACTTAGGTCACGTTTTCGATCAGCGAGGTATGAGACCGGACGGGGACAAGGTGAGGGCCATAATGGACATGCCCGATCCGGAAGACAGGCGGGCGTTGGAACGGTTTCTGGGTGTAGTTAATTATTTAGCTAAATTTATACCTAACTATTCCGATAATGTAAAAATATTGAGAGATCTCCTTAAAAAAAACGTGGAATGGACGTGGAACGAACATCATTCTGAGGCGGTACGTATCTTAAAAAGAAAAATAGCGGCAGCGCCCGTGCTGGCCCTGTACAGCGAGAAGCAGCCCCTGGTGGTGTCGGTGGACGCGAGCGCGGCGGCGCTGGGCGCCGTGCTGCTGCAGGCCGGCCGCCCGGTCGAGTTTGCCTCGCGCACGCTCACCGACACGCAGCAGCGGTACGCGCACATAGAAAAGGAGATGTTAGCGATCGTTTTCGCCTGCGAACGGTTCCACCAGTATATATTTGGCAGACGAGACGTTACCGTGCAAACGGACCACAAACCTCTCGAGGCGATTTTTAAAAAGTCGCTGTCGGCCGTGCCCGCGCGGCTCCAGCGTATGCGGCTGCGTCTACAGAGCTACAGCTTCCAGGTGACGTACACCCCTGGCAAATATATGTACATAGCGGACACTCTGTCGCGTGCGGCATTGCCGGACCTGATGCATGAGCGGATGAACGATCAGATGGAGGCGCAGACGTGCTTCGTGTTAAATTATGCACAATTTAGCGACAGTAAATTAAAAATGGTGCAAGAGCACGTCAAAAGCGACAAACTGAGTCAGAAACTCATCACTCACATAAAGAAGGGATGGCCAAAAACTAAATACGACGTCGATAACGACGTTAGGATTTTTTGGCCATATCGAGAGTGCATACATTATGAAAATGGTATATTATTAAAAAGTAATAAGGTATTTATTCCAGAGTCATTACGCGCGGATATGTTGAACCGCATCCACGAGGGGCACTTGGGCATCGACAGGTGCAAGCGGCGCGCGCGCGACGTCATGTTCTGGCCGGGCCTGTCGCGCGACGTGGAACGCGCGGTGCGCGAGTGCGCCGCGTGCGCGCTGCTGGCGCCGGCGCCGCCGCGCGAGCCGCTGCTGCCGCACCCCGTGCCCATGGAGCCGTGGTATAAGGTCGGTTCTGATATTTTTGAACTAAACAAGAAATACTACTTGATTCTTGTAGATTACTTCTCCAACTATGTAGAGGTAAACCAAATAAATTCCATAAACAGTCAGTGTGTAATTATGGCTATGAAAGAGCAATTTGCCCGACATGGAATTCCCATAGAGTTAATCACGGATAACGGGCCAGCCTATGCTTCAAAACAATTCAAAAGCTTCGTGTTGAAGTGGGACATTGCTCATGTCACTTCTTCACCACTGTACGCGAGGTCCAACGGGAAAAGTGAACGGGCGGTACGTACAGTTAAAAATATTATAAAAAAATGTGCACTATCGGGACAGGACTATCATTTGGGCCTATTAAATTTTAGAAGTACACCAAGAGATGGTATAGATTCACCATCTCACATATTAATGGGTAGGAAAATTCGCACACGCTTGCCCATGTATCAAGATAACGAGGAAAAAACGAGTGACCAAAAAAGAAACTTTAAGTCAATTGTGACTAAACAATTGCAGCAAAAACACAATCATGACAGATCAGCGCGCGATCTCCCACCACTACAAAACAAAGATGTCGTAGTGGTAGCGGACGGTCATAAGCGGCAGTTCATGCAGGTAGTAAGGAGGGCTCCGGAGCCGCGGTCTTATATTTTGCAGGACAGTGCAGGTCGGGAGTGTCGGCGTAACCGGCGTCACATCATTCGACGCCAGGCGCAGCGAGCTCACGCCGACAGCGCGCAAAACGCTGGTGAGCACGTGCCGCAGCCGTGCCCGGGCGCGAGCACGGGCGAGCACAGCGGCCCCGCACTGGCGGCGGACACACCCCAGGTCATGGGAGCCGCGGCGACAGCGACGCAGGTAATACCGGCCCAAGTGCCTCACTCTGAGCATACCGAATTACTACCAGGCCCAACAACCAGGAGCAAAACTCGTAAACTCGTAGGCAGTAAAATTCCCGAATTTGATTAACTACCTAAACTATCACCTATTATGAATTAACATGCCTACCGGTATAGCACAATACAAATTCAATACTTGATGTATTTACTGTTGGATTAGTAACAGAGGTACCAATTTATAAATTCCTCACTATCTATACTTTATACCTAATTTGTGGAACCTTGTTTACCTATACCATTTAGGTGTACTTATGTTTCTTAACATTAGTGTAATAGTTGTATACTTTATGTAATATATCATAAGTTAAGTGAAAAAAGAAAAAAACATAAAAAATAATATAAGACTTAAGTTTATGCTTTATTTTGTTAAGTACCTATAGATTTAATTATTTTTCTCAACTTATGTGCTTATATATATAGGCATATAGTAGAAAATGTTACCTATGAAGGAAGGGTGGTAGTAGGTAAGTGGCAGTGTTTATATGCATGCAAAGTAGGTTTAAATTTAGTTATAGAATAAACTTGTTTTGTTATTAATGTCGATTGGAGTTAATTTTATATAGCATCAGTCTTTAGTAAACCTATGATTTTGTATCCTGTGTTTCCGTAAGGAGGAAGATGTTGTATAATGGTTTTAATATAAATAATGTGGGTATACTTAGTGGCATTGAATATTGAAGGTAGCTGTACAATAAATCAGTGTTTGACCACGCATCTGAGTTTTACTACAGAACAAAAAAAATTTTTGAAGACAAATTGGCGCCAAAAATCCGCCATTTTATTTTTTTAAGAATTTCACGTACCCAGCGTCACTGGTGTCATGAAGACGTATCCAATGACGTATCATTTGTCAAAATCGGTTCAGCCGTTGAGTAGTTATGAGAGGACATAGGAATAGACATTCATACATACATACATACGCGTCAACATAACCCTCTTTCGCAGTCGGGTAAAAAGTAGCCTATACCAAGCAGCACACGTTGAAGGTAGGCCGCAGCATCAGTCTACTCCAGGGTAAAGCTAGAGTTGCCTATCCTGTTGCTGGGAAGTGGGTGAGGGTGCAGCTACTGACACTACCAACCCTCACTGCACTCCACTGCCTAAATCATATTGTTATTCCAGACTTCTAGCACAGTATATAAGCTAAAGCAGAACAGAAGCTACGAACAAATCGATCGAAACGAACACACTCACACAGACGCGCGCTCTAAGGATAAGGGTACCACGTACAGGCACGCAGTACCACGGGACCCCCTTAGAGGCAGTGTAGAGCGCGCGTCTGTATGTGTGTTCGTTTCAATCGATTTGTTCGTAGCTTCCATACTGGTTTAGCTTATATATTATATATACTGTGCTTCTAGCTTATCTTCATACCATATATCAGCAAAATCCATCCAACCGTTTTAGTATGAAGAAACATACATGCACATACTTGCAAACTTTCGCAATTCTATTATTAATTTGGGAAATGAAACTCACTGTCCACAGTCATTGTACCGCAGGCATCCTGAGCAGTCTCCGCAGCCATCTTTGTTGCTGGGTCGCTTGGATGACTTATTCTCAGAGTGATCTTTTTCTTTGCGCTTTTTCTTTCTGTCATCTCGAACTAAACAAGACAAATGCTTAAATTAAAACCGGCCAAGAGCGTGTCGGACAGGCCCAAAATAGGGTTCCGTAGCCATTACGAAAAAAACATATTTTTTCTAAGGATTTCGTATTTTGTATGGGATATTCCAAGTTTAGGTATATTTTATACCTTAGGCTGCTATTTACTCTTAAACTACTAATAATTCTCAAGAAAACTTAACCGTTATAGTTTTCCTTGTAAGTTTGATATACTTTCTACCATCCCGAATTTTTTCTAATTTTTCCACCCACTAGTTTAGATTTTAGAGGGGACAGCTCGATTTCATATTTTTATATATAGATAAAACCTTAGTATAATAAACAGCATGAAAATAGAGCCCAAAATCATATTAATCACTTGCTCACATTTAACTCAAAATATAAGTTTAGGGTTGACATCTGCCGTGATAAAATACATGTTTATAAATAATTTGTGTTTGTTCTGTTATAATTATTTTACACTTATAATTAATACTGACCAGTTTCTTCATCGTTCTCCCTCTTCTGTGGCCTAAAACGGGTCTTCAAGGTAGGGTCTTCTTCCCGACAGCGCTCGCAGAAGTAGTTCTTGATGTACTTGGCTTCCCGCTCCGATATGTTTATACAGTCTCCATGGTACCATTCCTCACAGGCATCACAGGCTCTGTATACAGTTAATAGTTTGTGTACAGTAAATGTTGTTATAAAACGGTTTTGACTGCATTAACATTGTATTAAAGTTATGCTGTATTTTGGAGTAGGCAGACACCCACCCACCAACCAGGTTGTCTTATTCTTAACTGTGATTTTTTATTTTGCTGTGTCGAATTTTGGCAAATAAATTTATTCTTTCTTTCTTTCAACCACTCAAATTAAGGTTAGTTAACATTCTGATTTGTTAATAGAAATGAGACAAGAGGAATATTTTATGTTATTATTAAATGATTAAATGCAAAAAGTAAGCAATTCTAAAACATTTACTATTTAGTTCAAGTGCATTGTTAAGAAAAGGGCTCAAAGCTATTTAGCCAGTGACAGACCTACAGATTCTGATTCATTTCTATTCTATAAGAACAGAATCAAAACTGGATTCATCACCCATCACACACACTGGCCTGCCAGATCAATCTCTATGCAATAAACTGTATATTACTTGCTGCCCAGACATTCTTGCATTCCAAGTCAGAAGGTATGCGACAAGTAGTACATTTTGTATTGCATTCTCGCCTTCTAGATCTATCTAATACTTTGGGCCTTTATATACGAAAAATATATCAAATACATACATCATAAACCGCGAACTGTCGGATGAACGGCATATGCAGTATGCTTGGCCTGCCTGGTTCAAAAGACTCGTAATCTTGGACTGCCGCTCGGGCAAGTCGAACTGTTTCGCTATATCGGCTTTCTGTAATAAAATATATTGCAAAAAATATATGAGCATGGATCAGCCACATCAAGAACAATATCATGCTCGATTTCTCGCTTTTAAAATTACTTACGCTCTTTTTGCTCTTCCTCTCACTCATTTTGGAATTTTATTTCTAGTATTCCTACTAGAATTAGAACTAAACTAATAAATTGATCAATAGAATGGAATTCTGAATTAAGAAATCTTAATCTAGATGTTTTTTTAGTGCAGTCTGCAGTGAAGTGATAGTGATGTTCCCGTTCAGTACAGCTTAGCGTCTCACATTTTGTATCGATAAAATACATACAGTTTGCACAAACTACAAAGTAAATGTTTGCGTGCAACTGTCTCGCTCGCTGCGCTGACATGCTGACATATTAATTGAAACGTGCGCAAAGACTACGACAGAAAGTAGTAGAAAGCCAGCCAATAAAATAAAAAGATAGCTGAATTATTTCACAAACCAAACCAAATTGCAATATTCAAATACTTCACAGTTTCATGCCAAAAATTGGACAGTAAATAAGAAATTGATACTCTTAATCAATGTTTACTGCTTGTACCTATTTTTTTAGAATAAAGTTGAGCCTGGTTAGTACATTAGTATAACGTTTTAAATTAAAACCAGAGTATTTTAGCTGGTCCATAACAATGTGCATTACATTTTTTACAGCTGGTGTGACAGTGTAAGTAGTTAGTATTCATTGTTGGTTTATCTGAAGGAACTAAATTTTGACTTTGTACTGTGTTATGTTTTTTAATAAGTATCTTTTATTAAATGTAATATGTATGTACTGGAATAAATGGCTCTAATAATACTTAATGAGAAATGAGAATGAAATGACAACATTTCATATTTCTAAGACTGTAATTTGATTCGTTCTCTGTATTCTGCTTGGAAATAGAAAGACGCTGATATTTTAAAAAATTTCGCTACAATTATTAATTCATTTACTAAATTTTTTTTAAGATGTGCTTATTCGAAAAGGGCTTAACTCCAAAACTACGATATAATAGATCCATTACTTTTGTCTAGTCTCCATTAAAAAAAAAGATCACGTAAATCATGCGTAAATCTGAAGTAGACGTTGTCAAAATTATGACAGCTCCTTTTTCTGGTGCAAAAGGCAAAGGAAACATATCTATTCTGTCGTAGTATTGGCAAATTCAGAAACATTTTTTAATTATTTTGTATTTTTTAAATATGGAGAAATAAATTATTATAATAAATATTTTGCCATGTTCAGGAGGCAAAACTCATTCGATTCCTGTAGTAATTTACAGGTGTAGAAAAAATGAAATCTTGTCAATTGAAAATTTGAATGAATTAAATTTATTAATCTGAATTTGATAGATTGTTATATCAAAGCAATCATTTATAGCATTTTAATCCGATCATTCTGAATGTTGAAGTAAAACATTTTTGTTGAACACGGACAGTGGTGAAATTGGACAGCAATAAATTTGGAACTGTAATTTCAATGTCATGGAAGACGAAGTATCGACTTATCGATAGTTTTCAATATGTACATCACTAGTCGTACGTACATGACCAATGACACTGTCAATGTCAAAAAATTAACAGATAATGTACACCACAGGTAAATATAAAAAAATAGACGATAGTTGTCGAAAATTTACTTCTCTTAGGCAAAAATACATTATATAATAAATAACGGAAATTTTAGAATGTACGTATAATATTATAACAATACAAGATGTTTTTCAAGAAAATTAATTTAATACTAAGAAATTTCAATAAGTACGCGGCCACATGCAAATCGCTCGACGCTCGTTAATGGGCACGTGACAAATAGCGATAATGCTAAAAATGTTGAGCTTTATCGCTGGAAAAAAAAACATCTTCAATTTCGGCAAAAAAATGGGATCACGTGACCAGATTTATCGTTGCAAACGAGCGACGAGCGACTGCATGTGGCCGCACCTTCAATGTCACATCAATTTGGTTCTCTATAGTTTGTGTCAATTTGATTGATCAGTTACCATAGCAACGAGTTCGAGTTGTTTATTCGATAACGTGAGCGACGTGAGGTCACATTACAATACTCTAACTTGAGGATTTCTTGGTATATCCAACTAGCAAATTTATTAAAAAAAAATCTGTAAGGCAAAAGCCATGGAAAACGAAGAAACCCCACAAATCATTACACACATAGAAACTAATCTCGATCATTCCCTGTTTGATTGTAAGTGGATTCCATGCTCTGCCAAGTTTGTTGTTATTGGTTCGATACCCAGAGGCAATGGGACCATTGAAATCTTTGAGATTACCTCAGGTGAAACGAAGAAGGTAAAGCTCATTGAGAGACCTAACGCGTTCAAATGCGGAACATTTGGTGCTAGTAGTGATGTTGAAAGAAGGTTAGCTACAGGCAACTTTAAGGGTACTCTGGAAATATGGTAAGAAAAACAATTGTTTTTAATCCAATAGTACTGCTAATTCAATTTTTACCAGACTGCGAAGAAGGAGGGTTATGGATTTTGTATTCAAAATAAAAACCAAATTTTATTAATGTCTCTTATTAAAAACCATATCCCAATCCAATGGGGATTTTTTACTTTGAGTCAAAACGTATTAGTCTTCTTATGTTTATTTGCAGGGATTTAGAAAAAAGTTGCCAAGTTTACATAACCAAAGAACACACAGACATCATAAACTCAATAGATGGGATGGGCGGCAACACATCCAACTGTGGCGCTCCAGAAATTGTCACAGGCAGTAGAGATGGTAATTTTTTTAAATATCACATCCAAAGCCAGGGTTACCATGTAGGAGGCCATGGCCCTGGGGCAAAAAATGAACTAGGGCCCCAAATAAACTTTTTAAAATAGTTTGTTCTGAATTCGTTGTATTCCGAATTCGTCATTTTCTAGATTTATCATTTCTAGTTTGTAAGTCAGAGTCCGAGGGGCCCTCTGACCTTGGGGGCCTGGGCACTGCCTCCGGTAGCTATGCCACTGCATGTAGGCAACAGATATTCTCAGGGCTCTTGTCAGGTTCAAGTTCCAGTTGGCCATAAAGTTAATTACCATGTAATCAATGAACTGACTGAGCTGTCTGTCAAAGTTAATGGAAATCAAGAAAAACAATTTATCTGAACTAAACAGTAGTTATTTTCAGGAATCATATTTTAGCCAGCCTTAAGTTATTTAATTGCAATTCCTTATCCCAATAACTACTGTATTTTTTTTTTATTCGACTGGATGGCAAACAAGCAAGTGGGCCTCCTGATGGTAAGAGATCACCACCACCCATAAACATCAGCAACACCTGGGGTATTGCAGAATCGTTGCCAACCTAGAGGCCTAAGATGGGATGCCTCAAGTGCCAGTAATTTCACCGGCTGTCTTACTCTCCACACTGAAACACATCAGTACAAGCACTACTGCTTCACGGCAAGATTAGTGAGCAAGATGGTGGTAGCAATCCGGGCAGACCTTGCATAAGGTCTTACCACCTGCGAGACTGAGAGACTTGTATCTATGATACATCCACATCCAATCCACAGGTACAGTAAAAGTATGGGACCCTCGGCAGCGGGGTAAGCCAGTAGCAAACATGCAGCCCGTAAAGGGTGAAACTAGACGTGACTGTTGGACTGTCAACTTTGGCAACTCATTCAACGATGCAGAGAGAATTGTAACAGCTGGATACGATAATGGAGACCTGAAGATGTTTGACTTACGCACCATGTCACTTAGATGGGAATGTAATTTGAAGAATGGGGTAAGCAGAGGAGTAGTTTGTACTTATTACAGTTTTTTTTTTGTCGGCCAAGCCTAGCTAAATAGTAAGGCTGGTTTGGTTTGTTATGTATGTGTTGTAGTCTTTGGTGTGAAGTGAAGATCACTTTTATGCTGCAACTATCCTGAAATATATCAATTGTTAATGAGCAATTATTGTGCTCGCTCACCCGCTACCTTACGATAGCTACGTCTATGCAACAAATGTGTGTTCATGTAGCTCCTCCACCTCCTGTAAGAACATATACATACAAATCACACAAACCCAACTATCACCACCACCAAACCAGGTACACTGATGCATTTCGAACTCGATGGGCTAGTTGACTCTTTTTTTTAAAGTAGGGCTTAAATTGTTATTATTGTCTGATTCTGATAACCTTTTTTTTTTAAGGACGTAGAAAAACACAACTCATTTTCAAATTTCCACTTGATTATACTAGAGTTTATGCGTAGCTTCGCACGCGTAAATCATTAAATACAGCAGTTGGATTGAAATTCCGGTAAGTATTTTACAAAATTCTCGTGGGAATTCCCGAAAATTGAATCGTGGCATAAGCTAGTTGTTAACGTCCGGCTTTTTTGCCCAAAAGTCCGGCCAAACTGGCTGGTCTGTTCGGCTATTACGTTTGAGGATATGGCAACCCTAGTGTCATAGACTCATAGTCTCTACTTTACTGACTCTGTAGATTAGATTATCTGTGCTGTGTGTGCTGCGACGTCATAAAACTCGTAAACGGCAAAACGCACTGAAAACGAAAACTTCGATTCTTTTCATTTAAACCATGACTTCCGCCAGTTTATATCAAAAATATCGTAATTATCATTATTGTATTGTTCGAGACTGCAAGAACACATCAATTAAGACCCCGGGAAAATTATGGATTAGAGTACCGAATGAAATAAATATGCGAAACACATGGCTAAAACTTGCAAAAAAGGATCCTGATTCTTTATCGAGAGAAACTAAAGCTTATTTTTGCGAAGACCACTTTGATGTAAGTACTTGTTCAGTTTCTCCAGAAATTTTATTTAACATATAATAAAAACATTTTTAGGTTATGTACTAGTCAGGGAAATACTTTTTTTTTGTGTTATTAAACTTTTCAGTTAGAAAATGACATGGAAAATTACGTGCAGTATAAAGTAATGGGCTCCGTTAAAAGGATCCGAATGAAGCCCAGCTGCATACCATCTAAATTTGACGAAAAACACAAACATAATCCTACACCAGAGAAATTACAGCACGATTCAAAAAAAAGAGAAGCAATGCCTTCATCAGAAGATTCCATTGAAATGTTAACATCATGTTTTCATCAAGGTACAATAATGTGTCATAATCATAATAAAACAATAGACTGGTTCCTTGATAGAAGATTATATTTTTCTTTATCAATGTGTTCATTGCTTCCAGAGTTACTCACTGAGGAGGATGCTACTTTATGTACTTCTAATGAGAAGGAGTTGCATTCACACAATATTCAATTCCATGATCAAGCAGTACAAGTTCAGCCGCTTCAAAAAAATGAGTATGGTCAAGTTTTACGAGATTTACAGAGTACCTTAACCAAGATAAAGAAAAATCCTAGATTGTATATTGGAATACCGGCAGAGCTATATTTTATAGTTGATATTATTTCAAAACATACCAAACTATCAGAGAATCATATTTTACTATGTTTAATGAAAATAAGATTAAATAGAACTTTTTCTGAGTTAGCTGATGATTTTGATCTTTTGCCATCTCAAGCACGTAAAATATTTTGCAGTAAAATACCCATCATTGGTAAGGTACTTATGCCTCTTGTGAAATCAAGTAAAGCCACAATTAAAAATAATCTCCCAATACCATTTCGCCTCAAATATAATGTTGTAAATCATATCATAGATTGTTTAGAAATAGAAATAAAGAAGCCAAAAAAGGCAATTCATCAGGCACTGACTTGGTCAGAACATAAAAAAGCAAATTCTTTTAAATACCTTATATCATGTACACCTGATGGTTTAATCAGATTTGTGTCAAAGGGATATGGCGGCAGAGTAAGTGATATTAATTTAGTTAAACATTGTAAGTTTCTTGATAGTTTGGAACCAAGATCTTCCATTTTAGCAGATAGAGGTTTTAAGCACATTGAAGTGTATTTACAACAAAGAGGATTTACTTTATTAAGGCCTCCGAGTGTTGCTGTTGGGTCAAAATTGACCAAAAATGAAACAAAGGAAACTACCGAAATTGCTGGTCTCCGAATTCATGTAAAAAGACTGATCAGAAGAATTCGTGAGTTTTCGATCCTAAAGCCACATTCAGTAGTCAATTCAAATTTGTTACATGTATTAGACTTTTGTGTAATCACAGCCTGTGCTCTCATAAATTTACAAGATTCTTATTAATTAAAATAGTAATGTGTCCGAGGCAACTTTTATTCAACGACATCTAGCAATTGCATTAAATTAAAATATGAGCTGTTGGGTATGGGGTTCATTAGATAGGATTAGGTAGGAAATAGCCATAAACACTGAATTAATTTTAATGAGCAAAAAGAAATCGCTTGTAAATACTCACTACAATTTGATTTCAGCTTGTAACCTTTTCTTCTTCATCATCTACCAGTACCAACACTATACTGCTTGGAGCATACCTAACTTGTGCTCTGGACATATTTTGCATTTCACCAAACAGAGTTTAGTATCTTGTTTCAGTTGAATGTTACCCATGGCATCATCGCCATATGATTCCCTGGCAGATCTGGAAATAAGATATAATATAGTAAGTTACAAGTAGTCAGAGGGTAATAGATATTTTTGTATGACTACCTCGTACACCAACCGCATAGTACTTATAAAGAAGTCTCGACATGCTTCAGCTTGGCAGAAAGAAAAAAAATTACCGACCATCAATGTATCAATTCTTGACAAATATGAGCTATCTGCCTTGATGAATCCAACATCTATGAATTCTATGACTGGTTTTATCAGAAAAAAATAGAGGAAGTAGTAACAAAATACGTGGATGACGGGTTTTTAGGGTTCCATACCTAAAGCCAAGGGTGCCAATGGAGCCCTATTACTGAGACTACTGTATTAAATTGTATTGTAACTCTTTATTGTACATAAAACATGAAAATTACATTTAACAAGAGAAAGAGATACTACGGTACAAAGGCGAACTTATCCTTTAAAGGGATCTCTTCCAGTTAAGCTTTGTCTGTCCGTCCGTCCTTCTGTCACAGGACAGGGCTCATCTATTAAGCCGTAATAGTTAAACACTTGAAATTTTCACATTTATTTGTTATTGTGGCTGCTATAACAACAAATACTAAAACAATAAAATAAATATTTAAGGGGGGCTCCCATACAACAAACTTGATTTTTTTGCCGTTTTTTTCTTATAGGAATAACGGCAACAGGTAGGCGCTTGAAATATTCACAGAATATTTAGTTATATTATAAGTGACCATGTTTTTTTCCCCCGTTTTTTTGTTAATGTCTAATGTTGTATAGATAATGGTTACTGATATGCCAAAGGAAACTTTCCAAAATTGTGCAATTTGTCGTATGTACATGAAAATTTCGGAAACCTCGCTATTTTGTATGGGGATTGAAATCTCCGATTCTTACTTAAATTTCCTATAAGTATTTCTTGCGAAAAATTCCAGAATTTTCCGAGAACTGTCCTAACTTTTTGGAAACTTTCTAAAACTTGCAAATCTTTAATAAGTAATGGTACGGAACCCTTCGTGCGCGAGTCTTACTCACACTTGGCGGTTTTTTTTATAACAAAATCTTCTAATTTAGAACGATCACTGAAAAGTGCACGAATCATCCATCACTTGCAGTTCAGCTAGCTACGACGCAGGTATTCGATAAAAAAATTGAGTTACCCGAGTCAACTCGGCGAGTTAATTAGTCGTAAGAAGTCATTTTGTTTTTTAACCGACTTCAAAAAAAGGAGGAGGTTATCAATTCGGTTGTTTTTTTCCTCAGAACTCCGTCATTTATGAACCGATTTGAAAAAATTTTTTTGTGTTCGTCTAGGAATGCTTTCAATTAGGTCCCATAAGCACCAAATCAGGATCTGATGATTGGATCCTAAGGAAATCGAGGGAACTCTTCAAATGTTGTAGGGACACCTATGGTAATTTTGATATATTTAGTAGTAACTCGTGCATTTGCTCTTGAAAATCATCATTTGGTAAAGTGGAACTGATGATGAAGACCACAGTTGACCATCGGAGTTACTACTCAATAACAAGTATTTCATGGGTTGAATTTCAATTGCTTTAACACAGTTGCTAAGCAATTTATGCTCCTCGGAACACATATGGTGAAATGGAATGGGTGGTGAAGCACCAGGACTCCTCAATAATCAACATCTCTGCATCGGAAATAGCAATTTTTCGTAAAAGGTGATGAGCAGTTGACATTAAACTATTGTATCTTAGATATTGACACTAAAAAGCGTGAAAAAAAAATTTTATAACAAAAAATAGAACCGACTACAAAAAACCATGAAAATAATTTTCTACCAGTCTGAAGTCGGTGCCTCAGCACGAGCCAGCAGGAGTGGACCTATAATCGTCTACCTCACCTACAACTATACGAGTAAATGGCTTCAATCACTCCTGCTGGCTCGTGCTGAGGCACCGACTTCAGACTGGTAGAAAATTATTTTCATGGTTTTTTGTAGTCGGTTCTATTTTTTGTTATAAATTTTTTTTTCTTTCTTGATTAATGACATGAATAAGGTAAATGATATTTTGTGTTTTATTTCATATTACCAAGTATTACTGTTTTATTTTCTTTTAGTCATTCATTCATTCATTCATTTAAAAGATAAAAGAAGAAAACCAGTGTTTTTCAAACTTTTTCAGGACCCCCTTGGTTTGAAAAATATTTGGCGACACCCTGCCTACCTCCATTTACAGTTATTTGCATTATTATAACGTACGTTGATAATACAAACATTGACACACAATAACGGTGAGAGTATTTTAAACATACTGTGACCCTGTTGTGACATCTGCGACACCCCGGGGGTGGCGACCCACAGTTTGAAACACACTGATCTAAACTAATCGAAACTCAGCTCCAGTGGATAAATTTCTTACTCGAGTTGTAGAGTCTAAGGAGTCGAGCGACTTAGTAAAATTACTCGAGTCACAAAATCCGACTGGATTCATAGCACTATATTCTTGCAATCTGTGACTTGCGTCATAAGTCACGGTATACGTCTCGATCGCGTTATAATCTCAATTTGTACGGAACCACGAACAGCGCCTCTAGCGGAACGTTTGCGATGTTCGTGTTTCCATACAAATTGAGATTTTAACGCGAACGCGATCGAGACGTAGTTTGTAACTGAAAATTTACCCTAAGGGTACAGGGCTAATACGAACCTCGAAGTTCGTATCGTGCGGTCCCTTTGACGCTTTACTATTTAATACGAAAGCGAGAGGGACGGTACGATACGAACTTCGGATTTCGGAGTAGCACTAGTATATACTTAGCGAGTTTCACTCTGATAAGATCCAATTTGAAGTTGGCTTAGAATCCTATAACGTCAAAACATGGCCGACAGTGTTTTCGGAGTTAAAAAATAAATTAAATTGAAAATATGGGCCCATCTTAATTTCTGAAATCGTTAAATATTGGTTTCTTAAGTCAAATACCACAATAATTTTTTTTTTTTTTTATAGTTTCATTTCTTTCTAAAATTAATATTTATTAAAAGAAGAATAATTAAATACAGAGAAATATTCAGCCACATGCTTCGTCAAACTATTAATAAATAAAATACTGAAATAACACATTGATACATCCGCAACAAGCTTCGTCAAACCTTATAAACTATACATATAAACCAAAAAGAAACATAACAAACATTAACATATACAATCCCCGCCCAGCGCCCTGCCCGACCCAAAGGTCCCCATTACACCCGCGGCGTTGCCCCGCTGAACAGCAATGGAGACCTGCTGAACTAACCAAGACCCTGAGCGGGGGTCGTTGCCCTTCTCCCTCAAAACACACAATACAACACATTGATAACACACACACACAACAACACAATACATTGATTTATTACGAAAAATTTGATATAAGTAAGGTAGCCTACAGTGTGGAGCTAGAGGAGCTGCTCGAACACACATTTGTTACATAGACGTAACCATTAAAGTCGCGGTTGGGTTGAGCAAAATAGTCTAGACAATAACAACAAGCTTGCGTATTATTTTTATTTATGTATAAGTATTATATTTAATTGAACACGTTTTGCATACAGGTATGTTCTGCAGAATTTGACCGAAAAGATATACCAATGAATAAGCTAGTCGCGACCACATTGGAGGGCAAGTTTCACGTGTTCGACGTGCGTACTCAGAATCCTACTAAAGGATTCGCTCAGGTACGTCATCACCTTTATATTAGTACTAAGGCTATGACTTGACCTTCCGTGCGACCTGCAACACTATTAGAAAGCGTGTGTCTGGGCCGGTGGGTCCACCTGTTCAACCAGTTAGGTACAGTCACTCTATATCGATACATAATACCTTAATAATCTGCATGTGCCGATATTTTTACCACCTTGGCCGCTCCGAAATAGCTGATGGCGACGGCAGGGCTACTCCGAAACTCGAAGTTCGTGTCGTGCGGTCCCTCTCGCTCTCGTATCAAATAGTGTTAGAGGAACCGCACGACACGAACTTCGAATTTCTAGTTTCCCAGTAGCTTTTTTATGCATTAAGTGATTTTGACGTGTCTTTTTATTACAAAACACTTGAAAAATAAGTAGATTACATATATATCGATGAAGTAGATCAATCAAATCAAATACAATACAAGGACATATTTTATTAAAAGCGTTTTTCAATGAAGACTCGTAGTAAAGTTTGTTCATCCTTCTTCTACTGCTAATAAAATAAGTATAAGGAGATGTGAGTGACACTATTTACCGGCCCACTATTTGGCGTTTAGGTACACTAATAATAACCGGGTCGGTATTTCCATGACGGTACCTATTATCCTGGCCGGTAAATATGTAGGAAGTGTAGGTACCTGTTTCTCAACTCGACGTAAACTGATTCGTGTGAATTATTTTAAAAACATTTCCAGGTCTTGGATGACTCTACCAAGAGTGGTACCATCTGGGTGGCACGCCATGTACCGCAAAATCGAGACATCTTCATCACTTGTGCCGGCAACGGGCACGCTACGCTATGGAAATAGTGAGTATCTATAAATGATTGCCAATATTCTGTCCATTTTGGGGAAATAAAATATGAAGCGTACTACCACAAAGTTTAGACAACCGTTAAACCAGCGTTTAACACATAAAAAACTGTAATTTAGACAACTGTATGGAGTGGTGTACTTGTAGCTAGCCGAATGTAGTCATAAGCAGCCATGTGTACAATAAAATTGAAGTCAGAAACTTATAAATCCATTTTCAGTGAATACCCTGAGCAGAGATACCGCGTCGACGACAAAGGGGTATCCTGCGGCGTTCCGGGCAAACTGAAGCGGCTTCAACGCATGGTCATCAGTACGCAACCAATCAATGCCCTGGATTGGAACCGCGACCACCTCGGATTGGCTATCGCCACCGCGTACGACCAATACGTACGCGTCCTCGTCACTACGAAACTGAATTTGCATTGAATTTTAACAATTGAAGGTAGTGTGATTAAGCTCTGTTGCAGTAAGTTATAAAACTTGATAGACTGGAGCCAGTGAATAGTATGTTGTAAACATAACTTACCTTTTGAGATTCGCCGCAGTCGGGTAAAAACTGTCGGTTTGGGTTTCAAATGGATATAGTAGAATATTTATTTAGTCTGTTTCATCACTCATCAATACATTTTATGTGATAGTATAAATACGATGCCATCTTTGTCATTCGGACAAAATAAACTGAGACAACATCACAGACATCTCACATAAAATTTATCAATTAATGGTGAAACAGGCCCTTAGATTTATAAAGCCCAGTCGATTTAGTAAAAATGTAAGATCAGTAACATGGCATTGTACTGAATATTAATATATACTCAGCAACACAAAATTTGGCCCACTCTACATACAAAATTACCTATTTCTGCATACATTTGAGAGTCAGATTTTTTGCCGCTCAGTGTATTTCATCTAATGAATTCATATAAAAGTCTGTGGATTCTTAATAAATTGAGTTCCGCACGCCTGTCTTTTATTATATTTTAAATAAAACAACAAGTAATTTTTCTAACTCAAAAGAGCGATTTATTATTTATTATCCTAGCACTTATTATAAATAAAATTAAGGCTAGCGTTCAGTTCTTATTACCACTATTATATGTTAGAACGATTTAGTAATTTGTGCACTTCACTAAAGCCTGCTGCGGCGATCGGGACGCCGGCCGAGGCTGAAGTGCGACGGTCAATAAGCGTCTACTTCGTACCAACGTCTAAGGAAATAATGCATTACGGGGTGCGTCAACAACGCAATGTATTGTCACAACATATACCGTAGCTATTTATTCTGTTACATAGAATACAAAGACGAAAAAGCTCGGGTCTTAATGGGTTACTCATAGTTGCTAGTCTA
Organism: Choristoneura rosaceana; assembly: GCA_037349165.1. NCBI lineage: Eukaryota > Metazoa > Arthropoda > Insecta > Lepidoptera > Tortricidae > Choristoneura > Choristoneura rosaceana. The sequence continues at coordinate 2,430,017 of JAZBNJ010000033.1, forward strand.
CGGTGTGAACGAACATCCGACAACGGATTCACACGTTAACCACCTACATATTCGAATTTAAACAAATCGATATCTTACCGAAATATTATTTAAATCTTAAACAAGTATAATATAACGTGCACTTACTTGCGTTAGTTAAATAAGAATTATTTTTGAAACTCATGAATAATTCTTACGTCTGTCTTGCACTTTGTCGATGCGAAAGGCAATATTAAGTGTAATCACTAACTAGTGAATTCAAATTGTACAAAAACTAAATTTTCGTAAGCTTAAAGTTCATCACTACGTTTATAAACTTACATTATTTATACAACACTCCCAAGGAAAGGGTTTTATTATCGTAGACGCCTACGCTAAGTATATATTCGCGAAAGAAGTCTTAAACAGAATCTACATTCAAAAAAGCTACTTCATAACCGTCATCTATTACAATCCATGAAATCGAATGAACTTTCTATTTTTGAAACAATCCGACACAATATTATTAAGAATTTCAGGCAAAACAACCCATACATACCATGAGTACTTTGTAATAATAAAACAATGTAGTCCAATAAAATAAGTAGCATGCCTAATATAAAAGTGACACTGTTCAAAATCAGTTCAAGCCAAACAACTTTGTTGTCGCCAAGTCGTATCATAGAAAAGTAATCTTTGAATAGTGTCACTATTTTATAAGGATGTGCATGTGCTGCCAGGATATACAGACTCCTTACATAATGTTTACAATATAAATGGCATGTCTAATCACTCGTGGTGATAACCGTCAAATAGTATCTACGTTTAACCGATTAAATGAGACCACTGTGAACACAAAGTAAGCGGTCAAGCCGTCCATAAGCCTGCTTATCGAAGGCCGTTCTTACATTATTCTAGATGGCCTATGTGCTACCGCTAAAAGGCTCGCTCTTACTCCTAAAAGCAACCACACTATAGAAGTCAACATAAATTACTTAGTATTACAAATTATAAAGTAAATCATCGAACGATATTTACATTTACACCTAACTCTCGGATACACGCTAATACAAATGCAGTTTCGTAAGTTTTTTGTGTTAATTTCGACACTATGGTTTGATATCACTTACAGCAATGCCTATTTAGTGAAGGCTTATAATAAACAAAGTTCCGGTCAAATCGATAAGATGTGTAGTGTCGGATCAGTTTAAACTTTCGGAACAGCGCTTGTAGGTAGTGGATACAAGTCCAATATACAAGTGGTTTTCTATTGCAGTGACAGTTACGAATTAAAGTTTATAATCAATTAAATTAAATACATCCCATTCAATATTATTTTGGAAAAAAAATCGGAGCAATGTACAAAGCATTAATTTACTTTTTTTGTAATTTCTTTCATTTTCTCTGCATTATTATCTTACATCTTGACATTAACAAATAAATATTCTTTATTAGCCGAACATTTTATAGTAATTCCTATTTTTAACATACAGACACCATTAACACATCGATTTATAAACGTAACACACTTCGTAAACATTATAAATATTTATTTTGCGACTCGTGAAAAAGTAAATCTTTTAATTTTATTCGTCTTTATAGTCATTACTTCAGTTTAGCATAAAGTTTTCCATGCAGTATTTAAACAAATTGGCGTGTAGGTATATTTGTTATGAATATAAAAGAAAAAGGAATATAGAAAGAGTGAGATTCTCTTCGAAAAATCCAAAGAATATTAATGCAAATAGTCAAAACACATGTAAGGTCATGAAAACATTCTCAAACGATCGAGGATCAACATAACCTTTCGAACAAAGAAATAGTGATGCCAATCGTTAATGCATACATTTACTGGAACCCTCTAACGCGCCTTGCTGGTATTGGCATCGTCATCTCATAGACTGATTGGAATCTTGTTAATTGGGAAAAGAAAGGCTTTTGTAAGGTGCCACATGTGGTGCAAAACCTGAAACAAATCAAAAAGTTTGTTTGATATTATTGTCGTTTTAACAAGATATCAAACATATCTTTGAAAACATTATACTCCATTTAGGGGGCTGTTTCGCCATCCATTGATTAGTGTTAACAAAACAAATAGGTAGAGACGGCATCACATTTAACCGTCCGTCAGTTAACACTAATCAATGGATGGTGAATCAGCCCCTTATTTTAACATTTGAAACTTAACGGTAAAATTTGCGCACGTTTTTAAATGAAACTATGTATTTAAAATTGTGTTAACTTTATAATAAAAACAATAAGTGCAAGTAATTTATTTAGTAAATTACTTTTTCCCCTGGGGTTGTTAGACCCACCCTCACCGTACCGGCTCGGTGGCTATATGAACGTCTTGATTAAAATGGCTTGTTTTATGCTCTTGTTGTAGTTGTTGTACAATCTACTATATATATTGTTTGGCAAAAAGTGTTTGACATGTAAAAGATGGTTCACTGTGTATCTGTCTTACCGTGGCGGCGAGATTCAGTCGAGGTTGTCCTGGAAGATGAGCCGCACGTAGCCGGGGGTGCCCTGCAGCGGCGCCGCGCAGAACGGGCAGATCGCATGGAAGCCGTTCGTGCCGTGCGGGATGTCCACGGTAGACCAGTACCTGTGGATTCACAGTTCAAATTACTAAACTTTCATTGGAAATGTTGGAATTTTACGAACTTGGACCGCATAAAAACGCGCTTTATCTTTTGTAAATCTCGGCTTAGTTAGGTACTGGAAGAGACAATTTTTTCAACAATAACAACTAGAGATATATACCAACAGAAGTAGACACTTTGAGGGGAGGCAACTAGGATCTCCACAGAAACGCAGTAAGGGGTAGGTGGTACTTGTCAAATGGCATTCATTAATGAAAAGAACAGAGGCCTTATTGTCAAACATACTTGGAATCACAATCGGCTTCACCACTTCTTCCACGATATAAGACGAGGATAGAAAGAGATAGTGAATGCGATCGCGAACATCACCGTATTAGACAAGACGGCCTCAGATCTCATGAGGTTTGTAATACTAACTTGACAGTCCGCTCAGATGCCATGTGTCCGCATGGGTTGAAAGCATACGTAGGCGGTTCCGCGTCGACGTAGAAAGCCGGTTCGATACCCATACACACTCGAACCACCAGGCCCTCCTTCATGCACATGGGACACGGCCGATGACCTGTCTCGCTGCCCTCGGCTCCCCACATGTGTTCACCTGCGAAATGTTAATATTTAATTTTGAGTACTGGTTACTTTTTACAAGCTTTTATTTAACTAGCAACGTTTATACGCTTGTTTTATATTGGTGTCCCTACAATGGTGGCAAAATTCTGGTGGCCCAGCCAGGATCGTCTCCGCAGGAGGAAACTCTTCAATTATTTATGGCAGAGGTTGCCAAAGTGGTCCAGATGGACCAGCAGGGATCCATGGGCGACAAGAGAGGGGTCCACGCGGTGTGAAAAAAACGCGGGTTTTGGCAAAATACATAGTAGAAATGTAGCAGCAGGGGGCCTACCGAAAACAGTGAATCTTTGAAAGTAGTTGACGAGAAAAAGAGAAAAGTTTTAGGAAGCTCTGGTTCAGGGTATCGACTTGAAGGATTTACCTTGCACGTGTCCGCAATTGAGATAGACGAAAGGCTGGTTGAGGTCCTGGTGTGCCGAGGAGAGTTTACGCGGGATGACCAGCGTGTTGAGCCCCACGGGGCACTGCGGCCGGCCCGCGTTTAGCGCGTCCACTAACGCCTCTAGGTCGCGTTTTGTCTGCAAACATAACATTGCTTTCAAATAGTTGCTAACATTTTTTTACCTCAGAGGTGCCAAGTGATAGGTATAAAATTAGAAATACTTCACCTATTCTGTAACATGCCAACGCTTGCAATCTTATTTACTATCACTATCTTATAGTTTATATTATGTGCACAGAAATAGTGATGAAATGATCGCAATTCCGAGTGCGTTTTTCTATTTCTTATCTTCAAAGAATTGATAAAGAGAAATAAAACAAGAATCAAATATCAGCTTCATGATATTATAATATAGCTGTTGCCCGCGACTCCGTCTACGTAGAATTGGCTTTAGCGATCCAGTGGGCATATACTACCACCTACTATGCATTTTTCTGGAATTCGGAATAAAAAGTGGCTGTACTACTTCCTCGGGACTCCAACTATCTCTATACCGAATTTCGTCGAAATCAGTTCAGCGAGTGATACGTGAAAAGGCAACGCAGACAGAGTTACTTTCACATTTATAATATTGGTAGGGATTAATAATACGTTAATTGGATATTTAAGGAACGTCGTCAAATAACTCTAGAGCGGAAATAGTAACATGTTCGCGCCAACGGGTCATCTTTATCAATTTCTAGGCGAGTTTATGCTACGTACACTCATTATCATGTAAAGAAAATTAAATTAAACCTAACAGGAGTCAGATAATGAGTCACCGGCCGTTACAGGGCGTGTGTGAACGCAAAGGGGGTACATTAATTTACCAAGTGCTAAATATGACTATGAGGGGTCAATTAATGGGGTGTGACAAACTTTTTACCCTAATGTCTACGTGAAATCTGCTCAATAGTATGTCATATTATATTATCACAATTAACTTTCGATTTCGCCTAAATATGTTTCTATTTTAATGGAGGTTGAGATTACTTACAGGTGAGTTTTTGAGGCCTTCAGCACTTCTCCAGAGTAGCGTGGCGCCACACAAGTCTATCATCGTACCGTCTCTTAGTACGTTAGATTCTGCCTGGCATGGGAGACCCTGGAGAGTTCAAACAACGACATGTTTATGGAAATGCCATTATAAAACACAAATTACTTATAAAGAAATGTTTCTGTACTTTCTGTAAGTTTGAGCAGTTATTTATAGTGATCTTTGGAAAAAACGGTGACGATTTATCGCTTGAAACATGTGATTGATAATGTGGCATCTCTTTGTGAATCATACTATCCATAAATTTTACAAATAAACTTTCCTCAAGCTGTTTCAGGAATCATGGCCGGACAGACAACATCATTTTACATTATGTTACAACGGATATCCGCTGCTGGCGCGACTAGTGCCTACAGCAGATTACGAAAAATTAGTCGTCCAGCGTCCAGTTGAGGAAAATGCTAATAGTTGTCTATGGTTGTAACGGATGTGGCACCGATATATCCCTACAATACATGGACGAAGTATAGTACTACAATATCAGAAAATAAATTTCCCTTACATTGAACGAACATAATATGTTTTTAGTCAGTTAGTTCTGAACACACCTTTTTCCACATACGATAGGTATCTATAAGCAAGTCCACACGCCGGAATTCAGATTATGAATTGAGGCCAAATGTATTTTTAATTGCAAGAAACCTAGCTACGTGACCAAGCACAGCAGCAGCTGGTAATATAATATTTCAGTAGCAGCGGTCCGATGCAACCGGCATTAGCATTTGATGCAAGGCTTTACGGTAATGAATGGTTCCAGTGCACTGGTTTTCTCGGTCAGCTGCGTCACATGAGTTATGTGAACGTGTTTATGGCTGGGCTTTACTCTTTACCCGGCTGTAAACGTATTCCCGATTAGTTCTAAGCGGAAATAGGGAGGAAATGACACTACCCCCGCCGGAGCATAGATCAGAATAATGAATCAAAGGAACCGTCTAATATAGCTTGATGGTAGTTGCATATTCAATTAATAAAGGTGAATGCATGAATGGATTTATAAAGCAGTACATTGGGTCACCCAATTTGGGTGTAGTGCCGAACGTGTCTTAACAGAGACCCTATGTCAAGCAATGCTGGTTTTCTGAGAAAGACACATTGAAATGTCCTCCACTTCGCGGGACCTGAGTCAGTGAACTGGATGTTCTTTACAGCATACCGGGAACAGAATGGTGTGTGCCTTTATAAGTGCTGTTGTTGTTTACCTTCTGTTGTGCAGAGCGGCTCTCCCTTAGCGAGAAGACGGCGCCACCGACGGAGGTCTCGCGCCACGGGCCGCAGGTGGCGCTGCCGCCGCAGAAGTCACCGCGCGGGTGCATCATGAGCACCCCGTTGGTCGTCAGTCCGTCGATCTCGTGGTTCTCTGTCCATTTCGTTGCTTTCTCCTGAAATGGTTTAGTCGTCTTTTAAGAATTTCTTACGGTTTGGATGTACTGAAGAGGTGATGGAGGGATGTCCTAGATACTTATCACCCGATATAGCGGGAACTCGCGTTTGATAGGTGAGAGTGGAGCAAGAGTGGAGAGCGTTTGACTAGCAAGTGAATATAAAACATGCTTTTAAAAAAAATCTGTGAGTAGATACACTTAATTTAGCATATTTTTATTCGGCTTGGAAGTGAAACTTAAGTAAAAGAATGAATATTTTGAAGTAGTACCTAATTAGCTCATGGCCGTTGCAATTTGTCTGACACTTCAAGGTAAATCATTAGGTAAACGTATCTATCTTTGGCTACCGCAAGTCTCGCCTCCCGCACTACTATTGCTAATTTAGCATCGATCTAAATGTATCCATAGGGTACATTTAATCCAATCCTGATATTGGTAAACAATTATAAGCTAAGCAGCCTAGCATTGACTTAACAATAGAGACTTACCCCAAGGAATATATTTCTAGAAGAGTCGAAGCCCGCGGCGTATATGCGACAGTTATTGACGTCGTTCCTGTCAGCAATGATGCGGCACGCGAACCGCGATATGGTGCTTTGAAGCACCTTTGTGTCACCGGTCTTGTCACCCGCTACCGTGTCCATCACGACAAAGTCGATCGGCGACTCTGACGACCTGCCGATCTGTAGACGAACATATTAGAACATAAGTGACTAGGAAAGACATGAAATTTTATATCACACAGGTATCATGCATACTACACAGGGATTACCCCAGGCAGCAGCTGCAAAAAGCAGTGAGCAATTTTTGCTCTATCAATATTTTTACTTATACCTTTCATTCGAACGAAGATTCTATATTTCAATTCGTTAGTAGAAGACATAACTGGTTAATTTAACATGACTGCATTGGTTGTTTGAAATGAAACGTTAGTCATATGCAAGATTATAAAAATCCAGTTTTCCACTGAAATAGAGACGTACAGTCGCCATCAGATATTTCACAGCGGGTAAGGTGGTCAAAATATCGTCACATTCGATATTTTTGATCACCTTGGTCGCTTCGAAATATATGATGGCTTTTGTACCAAAGAGGTCTTATTGCTCAGAAAATCAATATCCAAACAATTTACGCCCATAGTTACACCGGTGTTTAAGCCCTTGACAGAGCGCCCTTCATAGGTTTCAAGAGCATAGCAATTGTTGAGGGTCGTAAACAATGAAATGTAATGTAGCGACTGAACGCCAGCGACGGTGGTGGCCGCTGGGTGTGAAGGCTGCATTACATCACCGTTCCGGAGCGCGCCCGCGCCGCTCTGATTGCCCATCGTAGGCCACCCTGTCGCTTCCATACACTTCACTGAGTCTGAGTGGTAGAGCTAAATATAGACAGGGAGTTTATCAAAAGACTATCAAGTTATAGTAAAAAGACACCAAATAAAAATCGCGATGTCTACGTCCTCATTTCGATTGAATCAAGCTAAGTAGTCTCTTGTTATTGTAGACCAAAAATTAACTCTTCAAGTATAGAGGTGAGGTAAATTAAGCGTTTTTATTGGTTAACTCAGATCAGAACGCTCATCTCTGGTGGAAAAGCTGCTTTAGATGGGACCGCTAAATTAAAGCAATTTTACTGAAATTTCGCCCCAAGTTATGCACACGCGAAGTCAACGGATTAGAGACCAGCTCTTATGGTTTCTTAACATATCATGTGCATACTACACAGTGTACATAATATGTTGTTATAATTTTTAAAGGTCCCTTAAAATATACTAAAAGAAATTGATGGCTATGAATTGTTTTATTAAGGCTGAGAAAAAACCTAGGTTTAGTTAGGTTATTATATTTGATGTGAATCAGGTTTGACTTTGGGTTTGTCCGTCCAAAATACAAAACTGAAGCTTAATAGCGAGCGAGTACTTGATAATTTAGTACCAGGATTACCAGACACCAGGACTTGCCCGTCGCCGCTCTTTAACCTTGCCCTTTCTAAATCCAGTGTCGCCCTCGTTTAAATCAATTTTCCTTCTCGGAAGGGCCTTCTCAAGCCTGTTGGCTAAGTTTATAAGTGGCATGCCGAGCTTAGTGCGGATTAGCGTGTCCGAGGCCGCATTGCCGTTGTTAGGTAATGTGACGCAGCCGGTTCGATGCTAGGCTTGCGTCACGCCGTCGCATACGTCCACGAGGGCATCGGTGCATGAGCCCTGCCTGCACTATGCTACTTCAACGTAACTGTTCTATCAAAGGGGTATTATGCTGATGGTGGATTAGTAGAACCGTGCGGTGTGGATGAAAATTGTCGAAAAACCTGCATGCTAACCGCATATGTACATTTCTTTTATTTTTTTCGCCTGGTTTAAGCATGTGTAAAATGTCAAACATTCCAGTGTGTATCTTCTAAATTAAGATATTTTAGATTTTTTGGGCCCAGTTTTCCGAATGTTACAACAAGTATAATAAAATAATATTAGTGTTTTATCTTTACCTACTAAAATACTTACTCGTTTCGAAAACTGAGTCCTCAATTTACAATTTCACCGTTTGTAACAGAAATAAATTATTAGATACTAGCTGTTGCCCGCGACTCCGTCCGCGTAGTAGTATGAAAAATAGATGTTGGCCGATTCTCAGACCTACTCAATATGCTCACAAAATTTTATGAGAATCGGTCAAGCCGTTTCGGAGGAGTAAGGGAACGAACATTGTGACACGAGAATTTTATATATAAGATTTATGAATAAAAAGTTTCATCTGTGGGTGATTTCTCAGAATTCAACTATATATAATATGTATATAGTACCTACTGTTGAACTGGGAATGCCGTACTGAATCATCAATGAATAAGTCCTTTGAATCTCGTAACGCAATAATATTATTAAATAGTGCCATTAACCTTTTATTTGTCATCCTTCTCACTAAACTGATTGATTAATTTAAGATGAATGCAATGTATGTGTATCTCCATGTTATGAGAAATAAGCAGGCAATTTCAGGACGTAATGATCTTTACCTTCAATCCACAAGTGCACTTTCAAATAAAAGTTACGCTCGTAGATGACATTTAAGATCTATTGCGTAAGATCAATCGCAGTCTAACGACATTAAACCCATTTCGAAACTGCTCCAGCGACATTAGAATCTTTTTTTTCTATCGTAACCACAGAATCGGGGCAGCGAGCGTGACGAGAACACAAAGATGTCTGAGATTACACGCTATCCGATCGCCGTCCTACACAAGACAGTACGGTGTACGGTATCCGGTACACCACCCCAAATATTTTATTCTGCTATTTGTATAAGCCGAAAAGAACCTTTGTAAGTATCAGTCAGCTTTAAAGATTTAATGCTGCCTATAATTGTTAGTATTATATATAAATTTAATTAAAAGATGTTGCCCTCAATTAAATTCTAGTCGTGAAAAAGTGCCACAGAAATATATTTTATACCGGGAAGTCCATAAAAAATATATTATTTGAAAACATGGCAAGGATTATATACATTTTTTATTTTGCTTATCAGGTTTTCGAATAAAATGCACAAGTCCCAGGGCACATACCGCATAAGAAGTACATACATAGGTACAGTCAGCTGCAGAGAAAAGGTACCCCCCTGTAACGGCGGTATCCATACTTACCGCCATTACAGGGGGGTACAATCTGTGAGCTTTTAGAAAAACCTTCGGGTTTCGGGGGAAATCGGGAGGATTCGTTAGTAGAAAATGACAATTGTCTTTTTGACTTAGTAGCAATCCAGCACGCGGAGAGTGCACTCGTTATGTTTTTATTGATTTATATAGAGCAGTTAAAACCACCACTAACTTATTTAATCACTTAGTTATTTTTCGTAAATTGATTTCCATGGGCAGTCAATTTAAATTTCTGTCAATAGCCAATCACGGAAATTGTTTATAATGTAATTTAAATATTTTTTTAAAGAAGCTGAATGATTCAAGAAAAGAGTTAATTGTAAATATTTTAATAAGGTTCGAGACCGAGTCATACAAGCAACGGGGATTTTGAAAAGTACATTAAAAAATATTAAACGAAGCAGACCAAAAAAATTCATTTGACATACCCAAGAGAAGTAAACACGGTATAACAACTCTATATACTTCCAAACAAAATCACTGTCTTAAGTCGGGGTGTTCTCTATTTAAATTAACGATGGAAGAATTCGAAAATGCTGATTTTGTTTTCTTTGTATCATGACAAAAAGTCATATTGTATTAATATTAGAAAAACATAAACAAGCTTAATGTAATCACAATAAGGTTTATTTTGTACTGATGGTTATTCTTGACATAACTTTTTACGGTAACTTCAAAAAGTTTTGCAAGTTGATAACAGAACAGAACCGCGTATCACGATCGCGTGTTATCGTCAATATCCGAAGTATGCTTCTAAAATACGAAGGTTTTTTTAAGATCTCACGGAGTGTACCCTTTCTCTGCAGCTGAGTGTACAAAAGAATTACATATATTCTGAAATAAGTAACTTAATCAAGAAAATGTTTATAATGACAAAATGGAAATGAGTACTAATAAATGAGTAAGAATTTTACTTCAGAGACATTATGCCTACTGTTCTAATATGTTTACTGGTTCTTTCCGTTATTCGTGCGGTTAGTGCGTTAGTTCCTTCCAAACTTCGCTAACCAAATAACACCCAATACCTATATATTTGTGTGTAAACGCGCAGAAATGTAACACCGCTCACGCTCACGTTACGCTGGCTGAATTACGCGAACTCCAATTTCTAAAAGCATACCTAGTAGGATTTCAGTTTCGGTAAGATTGAATAACTTCATATTACCTGCTATGATTATGAAAATATTTTACAATCAGAACGTAGAGGCACACAATAGATAATAGTACAAGTACAGAAGTCTCTCTGTTTTGATTTTCACAAATGCCGCCTTTTTATGTGCCTACATAATTATTATTAACAAACGGACCGCACGCGAGCAGCCGACATTGAGCTCTCTGGCGCCGCCTGAAGGTCGACATTATTCCACACCTTGTCAGATATTCCGAAAATAGGGTTGTCAATACTTTAATAGAATACCTATTATACTATCAGATTTATGCTGTTTATAATATTTACTTAGCGGTTGCACTTTTATTTATTCTATGGCGCAGGGTCGAATATTATGTAAGAATAAGCTAGGTACCAGTCTAGTCCAGCGCAACTATGCTTAGTGACTCTCGTTGCGAGACGTCACCCGTCACTTTCTCACAGTAGTGCACAGAAAGAGACAGGTGTACATCTCATGTGAGAAATAGTCACATGTTACAGTTGCTTCAGAATGGCTGGCAAGTGTTATAAGTATAAATACCACGCAAGGTACACATGCAGAAACTGTTATACCTACCTATTAGGTAAATTAATACCGAACATATAAATCAGTTTACACAGGTATACACGACATGTGATTTTCTTTTGATGTAGGTATGGATTATATGTATATGTAGCTACCTACCACCTATTTTAAATAAGTATATGATATAAAACATTTGTGTGTATATTTATTAATTATTGTTATAGATTTAGGTACCATGACAGTAGATATAAATGAGTAATGAATACCGTACCTTTCGCTATCTTTCTCACTTGCCGGAACCGAGAAAAACTGACAATTACTATTTTTTTCATTGTTCCGACAATCGGCTGTAATGCAGTATTTTTTTGGATACATATTGCCAATTAAAATTATGACATGCGTTTGCGACGTAAATTGAGTCGTACTGCGTAAGAGGCGCGCGCGTGCGCCACGGGTCAGTGCGCGGCAACCACTGAATCGCCTCAACGTTGGGGAGGCCCGGTACGCACTTTTAGCTCGGCGGCGGAATGGCGTAGTGAAACCCCCCTGGTAGAGGTGTCGAAGTGATAACATTAACACCGCGGCACCGTTAGCTAGTCTAGTAACATACTTGACTTAGTTAATTTTGATAAATGTATTGTAGGTAAGTAAGTACAATACTAGTTATGTATGCAGTCTAAATTTAAATTGATTGCGCTTGATAGGTCCATTTAATTACGAGATGTATTATTAAGTAAATCTGTGGCAGAAATTAGTAGTGATTCTTATCTATTCTACCATGTCACGAATAAATGTTTTCTTTCTTTCTTTCATATGTAGGTATGTACATAAATGGTTTATTGCAATTACATAATAATAAAATATAGAATACAAAAGTAAAACACGAATCATCATGGAATTGGTCAAAGACTATGCTCATTAATAAATTGTAATGGATGCATTACCTTGTTTACACATAGCTCGATAATTTACATGCTTTTACATGGTTAGGATCAGGGTCGATACGTGGGAGGGATAACACATGGCGCACATTTGTTTTGTCGCTCTCGGCGGCGATCGACGCCATAGTGGATACCTTTTTCAGATAAAAAAAAACGTAGCGAAGGGTCCTTCCTGTCTACAATTTCTTGGAACTGTTAAATTCCCATTTGTGGAATATGCTCAATGGCGGCATATTATTCGTACACAAGTAAGTAACTGTACGTTGTAGTCCTTTACAATCACAGTTGAAACCACATGCGCTATAACGGAATGTAATAAAATATGCGATACGAGTTGGTAGATTTGTAACCGCAGGTGCAAGGTGATCGCTCTGAGGCTACCGGAGCGTGTCCGCGGTGGAACTGGAGCCTCCGACCGAGGGGCAAGCTTCCTGGTGAACTTGCAATGCCTCTTTCAGAAAATAAAATATATGCAAAACGGAAGATTCCAATATTTTGTTAGAAACATTTCAGTGCAAACAGACTTTTGTTATTTTGAAACAAGTATTTATTGCTGATCATTCAACAACAATATGTTCGCTCTGTGCTTCAACAAAATCGGCGTAAGTATACATTTTTCAACGCTCGAAGCAGAATTTCCGAGCGGTCGCTTTATAATTCCGAATGTATCTCGTAAAACCCGTAACGTTCAATCAAACTGGAAGGTTTCTGTAAACTTAAATCTGAATATACGGTATTTTCACCACAAAGGTAGATTTTCAATATCACTTATAATATATGTACTGTATTTGTAACAAATACTTTTAGTACCCGCCGCCTGGCTGGCGCCACTTACCTGCCGAACAATATGGTGTTCATTGTACTCTCAAACGTTTCCTGTTATTTGGAAATGGGAACAAAAACTGGGATACAAAACAAACAGCACTATATATGCAAAAGGTAGAATTCGTGATAATATTCGGTGAGCAATGGTCTTATTGCGGGCAAAAGGACGGCCGCTTTCAGAAGGCTTACGTCCAAAACGTTTAGCGAGTACAAGGAGGTACTTTTGAAAGTTCTAAATGGATTGGAGCTACGACGGAAAACGTTAAAAGGGAGATAATAGTTATGTTATGACGCTGGCTGGCAGAGCTTTTGTTTTTGCGCACAGTCTGGTGCTTTGTTTAGTTCACACGTAAACGGCGGCGCCGAACGGATTCGAGTACCGCTCTTTGCTCCTCCCGCTTTTGTTGAACTGCAACCAGTTCAATAGAGTAATGAGAGCTAGCTAGACCGGATTCAGTGGCAGCTGCTATCTTATTTAAATCCATATCAAAGAAAAGCGATTTATGGCTTTCTTCGATTTCTGATTGACTTTACAGATCCGATCTTCTCTCTACAATCTCTTGTTTATGAATCGAAATACCGTCATCGTTTCGTTTAACTTTATTATAAGCTTCTATTTAATATTTATTAGGCACGATAATCACGCTACATTGTATTCATATTAAACGAAAATTCGAGGACAAACTAAGAAGACCAATTTCGTCTCACATTATAGCAAAGGATCCCTTGCCAGATCTAATATTGACATCAAGCGTGTATTCTGTTATCAATTTACATATGTAACGACATGGCACGGTGACAAGAGGCTTTGAGGCATTTCGCGACCTTGATAGCATTCGGCAGCGGGGGCGGAGCCCCAAAATTCTCATATGATCTGTCAGTTTTAAAAGACCGTATGTGAATGTACATTGGAGAACTGTAAAGTCTTTTTGGAGTAGATATTGTTTAGATCGCCCCCGCGGGCGTAGGCGTTGCGTGGGCGACCTCGAGAGCCTAGACTAACAAACTGCCAAGTTCTATTACTTGGATAAAGTTCCATAAAGCAGAGTTAGAACAATAAATGTGTTATCACGTTTTAGGTGGTATTTTATCATTACTTTTAGATTTTCGTCTGTCATCCTCCGCTGTTTCATTTACGTACTCGCATATGTTTGTTTTGTTAGAATGGTTAAAAGAATTTCGCAGTTTGACAGCAAGTCTTCGGTTCTTTTACCACGACGCCAGTGCAGTACATAAAACAATTGTCGCTTTGGTTTAAGTATGTCAACGCCTGCAGTTTCACGGTTACGGTAATTGTGAGTCTGTCCTTAAGTTTTTTTTTTACGTTTTGTGACGAACAGCCGACAATTTCTCACGGCACAAGACCTTGATTTACCGACTAACTACTACTTGCATCCAGTAAATAAAATACTCATGTTTTATTATGCTTTCGTTAATTCCAAGTTTTTTGGGTAGAATAAATAGTTATTTAAATTTTTTTACCATTAATTATTTATACTTTTAAAGGATTTATCGCAACCTTTTTTTATAAGTAATAAATATTATTAAGTACCTATCCAGCGTACTACTTGTTTAAAATAATTATGTAAGAGGCTGCTGACGCTGTTATATTAAACTGTTCAATTTATTGTCAATTACTCGATTGCTTACTCTCCTACTTGAACTGACTAGATGGTCCTTACGAAACCGAGTGTTTCCTACGCTTTTAATGGCATAATATAATATTACAAAATAATGTGCCTAATTAATTTATAAAATTTCCTTATAATATATGTACCTACCTATTAAATTTCTTTTCGTATAACATAAAATAATATAATTGTCATTAAAAAATACTTTAAGGGTCTGGTTACCATATAATTTAATGCAAACGATGAAAAACCAATCATAATAATTCCCTTGTGACAATTTGAAAACCATCACAAAATGTTTAAATTAAACCACAATCTCATCTGTCTCAGACTTGATGCGGCCAATAAAGAGGGGAAATTCAAAAGTCCACCTCAAAGCACGTGTCGACACGAAGGCTTGTCAATACACCGCTGGGGCGCGGGAGAGTACGGTTATGTATGAAAGCGTATAAAAGGTCGGTGTTGACGAGGAATGAACTAGACTTGCCGGTGACATATCTTTATTTACCTACATCTTGTTGACAGGAACGTCGGAAACGAAGTTCTTGTGAAATATATGGCGCAAAAAAGCGCGACGAAAATACACAGATACCTACTTTGATAAAGTAGATTCAGTTGTAAAAGTTATTAGCAAACTTGTTGTTGGGCTAAGTACCTACCTAACCTACTGTTCGTTTGCTTGATTACGTATATATACGTACAAACAGGGTACGTACGTACAAAATTTGAGATGGGCTACTAGGCAAAGTACCTACCTCAATCGTGTATGCCAGGATATTCTTAGGAGGCCATAATCTAACTTTTTGGGACATAGTCACGAAAAAATTTATTTTTTTCGAAAATAGGTTTTGACGTCAATCGACTCTGTTTTCCGATGAAGAGTCAAACAAAATTACAAAAGAAAAAAAAAGGCGTTCAGAGCTTTAGCGATTTTAATATTTTCCCTGGCTGCCATATTATAAATTATGATATTTTCGCCAGACCGGTAAGTATTAAATTAAGTGAAATATATATTTTTTTATACACATGATGCTTGATATCTGGAAATACTTAGGTCAGTTAATAAATACTTATAACACATATATTCGCTTGATAAATTACCAGTCCTTCACCCTGATGACCCAGACAACTACCTATCAAAGCACACGTTCCAAGTTACATGATCAAATAGAAGAGACTACTAAAATATTAGAAGCTTAATCAAATACCTTAAATTAAATGAGCGTCTTTTGTATTTATTTCGGGATCTCGGAAACGGCTCCAAAGATTTCTATGATGAAATGGGGGTTGTTCTCAGGGTGAATCGATTTAGATCGATCGATGACCGATGATCGATGGCGCTTGATCTTGTCGCTGGGAAAATGCACGTTTTCGAGTTTTATTAGCCCGAGTGAAGCTTTTGTTATATCAAAATTTACCTCTCGTCGTATATTAATATTCCAAACAATAAGCAGCGTGCCTTTAGCATTACATGTACGTAAATATCCTCAAATCTAACATCTCCACGTTTTCAAATCAGCTGTCATGTCATTCAAATAACGAGTGAAACTTAATGCAATAGGTTAATCGAAACGCTAATATTATGGTATGGCATCTGCAATGGGGGTACGGTAGTGGCCTCCGTCAAGACAAAAAAAAGAAGGGGGCACTACCTATCTTTTCTTGAATCGTTTCGTCGTATTCCTATTCAAACCCTCAAACATCGTCCTAGTTGACACGTGAAAGCCCAAATTTACTGTCTAAGATGTGGTTAAGAAACTTATTGAACACGCCAAGTTTCGTTGATCTAGCTTTTATACTTTATAATTTTAAATTTACTGCGCATTTTTGCTTAACTGTAATGCTGTAATTTTTTGTTGAGATATATAAATAAATAAAAATAAATAAATATTAATAGATTATATAAGGTACTTACTTCCCGAACTAGAATATTTACTACGCGGACTAACGAGTGCTCCTTATAAATAGAAATGAGATCCCACTAAAAACACTTCATGTAAAAATGGCGGAAAAGACTCACACGCTCATAACGCTTTCGCTGTAAAAAAGTGATCAGATCCAAGGAAAAGCCAAGCTCCTTGGTTTTAAAGTGTGACCTGGCAGTTTCATAGCATAGTCTATCGGACCGTCTAGCCGATATTGTAGAAATTAATATATATTATTATTATCTATCACAATAGTGAAGACAAACTTAATTCCTTGCAATATCGGCCAGTTTTCAATTTTATGATATGCCATATGCCATAGAGCTATGGATCTGCCAGGTCACACTTTAAAACCAAAGTGTAGTGTTAGTAAAGCCCTGGGCTAAGGGGTTTGGCTTTTCCTTGGAATTGGATCTGATAACTTTTTAACTACAGCGAAAGCGTTATTTATGAGCTTGTGAGTCTTCATACCTGTTAAAGTTTGCATGCTTAATTAAGTAGAATATGGCTGAGTTAATTAGTAATAACATAACATCCTTTATAACCCATATTCCGCAAATAAAAATCATTTCATTTTCATTGGCTGCCATTTTTACATGAAATGTTTTTGGTGGGATTACATTAAACAAATCTTGTAAGATTGTTACTTACTTACTTGTTACGTAATCAATACTAAAGATTCCATTGATTATGGATAAATAAAGGTACGTGATACTCGTGATGGCCTTAACGGAACTCTGTCGCAGTCACTGTAGTTACTTAGGTTACGCTTTGTGGCTTTTAATAAAGACCGGCATTCCCCGAGGAACGATTGCCCTATTTCTTGGGCTTATAAGATTAATTACTCAACATCCTCTTATATGGACCCATGCCGCTTGGCGTAGTTGAATTCAATTAATAACTTACATAACGTTGAAAGGTTGGGCACATACTTTAGATATTGCTGCGACATAGGTACTATCAGTTTTATCCAAAGTGGAATAACCAAAATGATGGATGGATTAGTCAGTTTTATTATCTAAAAGGTATAACGCAATGTGGCGGTATTTAATGGTTCTTTTGCTACGAATCAGCAAATAATTGTAATTTAATTTACCAATAGCAGTACTTATGTATGATAATTGATAAAATGCAAAACAATTGATCGCTATTGTAAACTAAACTAACCGGGTGTCACACTATCACACAACAGATATAATACCTAGTATACTCCATTTATTTTAACATTTAAAACTTAGGGTAAAATTTGCACACGTTTTTAAATGAAACTATTTAAAATTGAGTTAACTTCTATAATTACTAAAATATAATAAATACCGCTAATAAATGTACATGTTGGTATTTTTAGTCAATTTGTGTTCGAAATACCGAGAAACTTGTGTTACAATTTGACCGTTAATTCAAATCTTAAATTCAATGAAGTATAGCTGTACTGTGATAATGATCCGAACTGAAGAAGCAAGAAACGGAATTCTCTATAATGAATGACACATCAACCAATTCCAGAAAGTTCCTACAGTCAATGACCCCTAAATTACTTTTTTATTATATATCTACCATCGTAGTTATTTATTAGAAATTAAGTAAACGAAACTTAAAGTTGCGGACACTTGACGATTCGTGTACGTACGTACCCTATCAAAACGTGACACGGTGCAATGCAAGAAAATATTAGTAATTGTAAAACATATTTTTAAATTAACCGTATTAATATGGAAATCTAGTGTACCGTTTAGAATTATAATAGTCATGGAATACGCTATAAAATCACGTTTAAAAAAATGTGAACTTTCCTGCGCCACGTGCTCAATTATTAATGTATAAGTTAAATGTATATCCCGGTAGTAAATCTCTCTCTAAATTCATAAGATTCAATATTATGTACCTATTAATGAAAATAACCTAGCACGCGGGAATCTTCAACAGGGGAATCCCGAACTAACAACGTGTATTCCCGCGAACGCGAGGAAAGTAAAACAGGAAAAACGTTTCGGTGTAATTTTTGCGATTCGTAATGAACGAAACAGTTGCCTTGGCAAAAAACTTGATGACGGGATTGATTGTCAAACAATTGTTGAAGACGTGAACAACAAAAAAGGTAATTTGTTAGATAATAATTAAGGTAGATTGTTGCGAGGGTAGATAGACTCGTCGAGGGGAAAATGGGTTTAATGCTCGAGTTTTACACTCTGCTTTTTACTTCGATTGAGTGGAGATTAAAATAGCAACAATTGTTCACTTACTATGTACCTTTTATTTATTTTTCATGAATTATTATATATTTAATTAGATTTTTTTAGTTTTATAAACTTCTTTTTATTGATTTTTAGTTTTATATAAATGAAAAAATATATACATAGTAACTTTTGTTTGTGGCTGTTGACACCTGATTAGATTACCTTGGTTATAGACGAAGATTTTACTTTATGCACTAGAACATAAAAAGCCATTTTATGTCGCCTAGATCCAGCATAATCACGAATTTTACGAGCATGAGAAGTGAAAAATATATTTATAGAACAAAAGACTTGTTATGGATTGTATGGCGCTGAGTAAAAAACAATTCCAATGCTAATAAATATAAAAAAATGTTTCAGACTACATTGCCAATAAGCGAGTATCAACCTTCAGATATTTAGGACGCAGGTCTTAGTTTGTACTTGGTACGTACAAACGGTACAATTCTGTCATAAACAATTCGTACAATAGGTACTGTCGTTACACCAACACGATTTATTTTGGATGTATTTTACATAAATCCGATTGCTTTAAATTCTATAAGTATTAGTGAACTTTAGACAATCCACATTCATAATAGTTTTAACATTTTAGTAAGTATAGCGTCAATTGCGACGGTTGACCCACGCGAGTGTTAGGCGGCAAATGAAGCCGCAAGCAGGTCAAATGCATTGGTCTAACGGTGCCTTTATAAATGGGTACCGTGCCGTGAATACATTACGGAATGTCGTCGTTTGATGATAAATTATCTTTATAGTTACGGCGTTACGGTACCAAAATGACTTTCACTACCACATACACATTACGGTGTTTTCAGTCAGCAACAACCACCCGACAGTGACTTTCAGACTTTCCGACTAAAAAACGGGACTTAATTATTAATTAATTTTTAATAATAATATATTGATCGAAGTTCAAATTAGAGGGTCATTGAGCACGCTTGACCGTACGGCCTTGCGTGAAAGAGCATCGTCATTTTGATGACTCTCGAAAGGAATTATGATGACTTCCAATGCCAACGTTAACTGCTGTAAGCGTAATCGTCTGCACGATCTACTTACTTCGAATCGTTCTGCCTCATTAAAATCAAAGATATAACTGAAAGAATACGATTCGACCACCCATACAAAATGGCACTACTACTTAACATGTTACATGCCGGAAGAAGGCTAAGTTCACGGGCGTATCAACACTACTAAGAGACTTGAAAGCCCGTGGAAGTTTCGAGTACGCTCTTGTCAAAGTAAGTTTGTCTCTCATTATGCTGGGCCCGTCTTGTCATTATTATGTTCCCGTAAAGTGGCGTTAGCCCGCAACTAGAGCATGTAAATTGGAAGTGAAATGCCGTGACATGGTTATTTAGGCACGTTCAATCCATCTATTAAATATTGATTACACAAAACACAATATTTTAATTTAGAAGCTGAAATTATTATTAGGCTGCACAGAGTACGTTTCATCGATACAGTTTTTTTTGGTAATATTGTGACACCTGATTTCCTTGGTCTTAAACGAAGATTTTACATGACTTTACGTTATGCACTAGAGCATAAACAAACCGTCATTTTATGTCGCATAGATCCGACATAAGTTTACGAGCATAAGAAGTGAAAAAATGTTATTTATCGGTTGACCACATTTATCAGTTAATTCCTACCTAATGTGTTTATCATACCTATAGGAAATGGAAAACGTTTAATTCTATATTAGTCATAAATCACGTTAAGTTAATTCGTACTTTACGGCAGCTCCGAATGTCTAGACAACGTATAATAACAGCGCTGATCACAGATCGTGTCTCAGCCATAACTCCGGGGTCCGATGAACTGTCTCGACGCAACCCCCGCCCATCCCGAAGGGGGACAGCCGAATTTACTCCCCTTCTTTACTAGTCCGGGACCCGAGAACACTTTACCAAATCGAGACACAATAATGCCTCCAAGCATTTCCCGTCCGACTTCTTTGATAACAATAACGTTTTTAATTGGAAAAAAAAATCCTTTGAGAGCACGATCCGTTTTGAAACGGAAACCTTCATTAAAAGATAAAAGGGAAACTTACTTCAACTAAACAATACCTGCTAAAGTTTCCTAATTTTAACAACGTGAAAGCGAACTTCAATTTAGTTTGGCGCCAACGCGTTAATAATGTTAGGAAATTTAATACCGCGCTGTGGTTACATCCGTGGAGTGGAGGAATGGTGCATTGGTTTCGGGGAAACCATCATTTCAAGCTCGGAAGTTTTACTTGTGGTTTTAAGCAATTCGGAATTGATAATATTATTTCGATCAGATTCTCACGATTGTGAACGGACTTGAAATCTTTTCACAGAGCTGAGCTTCGCCAAAACAGATGTCACTTCCTACTCCGTCGCTCCGTCATTGTGGCTTAATAAAACTATACGAAAATAAATTTTAAATAAGATGTTGCAGTGTAAATTACACAACAAACAATCGGAATTTTAAAATACTTTCACCGAGGTATTTATTTGCATAAAAGAGGGACATTTCGCTGGACGGCCGCCAGCACTTTGGGGAAATGGCGACTGGTTCCGGAACGAACGCGGTCTCCTACCGTTGTTGATACTGCAACACTGCCTAACTAGCATTTTCCATAAGGTACAATTTTCATTGTCAGATCAGTACAATGTTAGTACTCTTCTGACAGTGAAAATTATACCTTATGGAAAAAGCTAATAGTTACGCTGTATTGCAGTATCAACGACGCTATGTTTTGCCTATATTTCTTCATGGAGCTATATGAAACAACAAATGATGCAAAATTAAATTTTATATAGAATAAAAGAAAGAAAGAATAAATTTATTTACCTGAATTCGGCACAGCAAAAATAAATAAATAAAATTATGTCTAAAAAACAGACAATCTTATATATTAGGCACCAAAAGAGAAAATAAATAAACATTGAGCCGACAGAAGTAAAAAACTAAGTATTGTACAAAAAGCAAACTAACTTTACACACATATTTGCTTCATATTTGAAAAAGAAATGCACACTTGTAATGTTGTATTAAAGTGATAATGTCACAAAACTATGCAAGATATGCCGAGCTGGAAAATTGGAAAATAGATAAAGAACCAGATTACCAAAATTGAGGGACTTAAACAAAGCGGTGGTTTATTATAAAGGAGAACGAACGGTACGCGGAGAAAGTTTTGCAATAGTTTTGCAGTGCGTGTGTTGCAGGTTGCAGCAGAGCGAAGAGGAAGGGCTACGGAGTAGCCCGAAACAGGTTGAGCTAAAATCGATTTAAGACGCGAGTTGTCCGGGTCAATATATTTAATATTTTACAATGGTGATAAAATATTTTGTTGACCGATAAGTCAACACAAAAAAAAACTTTTGTGTTTTTATCTATAATATAAAAATGAATCGCAAAATGTGTTGGTAAGCGCATAACTCGGGAACGACTGGTCCGATTTCGCTAATTCTTTTCTTATTGTGTTTGTTACTGTCAGGAGAAGGTTTTTATGGAAGAAAATACATAAAAAATACAACGGGAGCGAAGCCGCGGGCAACAGCTAGTGTACAATAAGGAGTCTTACAGTACAATACTTTTTTTTATTTATTTATCGCATATCATCTTGAAAGTTGAAACATGCTTAATATCATGCCCATATTAGCTATGTTGAGAAGCCTATAACCTAACAAAGAAAAAGTTGGAAAACCCCCGACTTTGCCACTTCAAAGTTCAATATCTCAAAAATAGCTGAACCGATTTTGATAAAATGTCTGAGAACCTGCTTTCAAATAAAAAAACCACATTCGAAACGGTCCACTCGTTTAAGAGCTAGTTACTATGCCACCGATAGACACAGATATACATAGCGGTTAAACTTATAACACCCCTCTTTTTGGGTCGGGGGTTAAAAATAGCTGTATTGTTTACTTGGGAGAACCCCCGAAATGTAAGTAAAAAAAATTTGTAACTTTGTTAATTTTATTTGTCGGTTTGTCAAGTTCTCTTCAATAATTATGCTGTTGACAACCTATTATTAGAAGAGCTAACAAATACAGAGACGGTACAATCTCGGTTAGTGGAGATCACATGGTGGTTGGCAAGCAACGGTATTGATTGCCGTCGGGTGTTGCGCGGCGGTCGGCCCGGCGACGGCCTTGGCCCGACCGTCTCTTGCGCCTCCCTCTTACGTCACGACCACAGCCCGCCCTCGTTGACATGCGGCACGGGCCATCTGTGACGTCGCATGCCGACCGATGCATCAGGTAAATGGATCAATTAAAAACGGTTGACAGTTGAAACTTTCATAGTGCCCTTTTGTTGGCGAGTGGTCTAACTCAATTGCCGTATAGAGTGCAAATTGCGAACTCAATAACCAACGAACGTGTTGTCGTGTCGCTCTAACCATGCGGCTCTTTGTGCAACGAGTTCAGATACAATGAGCCAAACAGTTTTCAACGCATGCAGAGCGCATCCGGAAGCAATGTATAATTTTAAAAATTTTGTATGTATTTTTTGTTCGATGGTCTACGTCCCCAACCCAAATACTGTACCCAAGGTCGGCAATTATTATTATTAATTATATAACATTTTATTCCAATTTGCAGTAGGTAAAAAATTTTATAACAAAAAATAGAACCGACTACAAAAAACCATGAAAATAATTTTCTACCAGTCTGAAGTCGGTGCCTCAGCACGAGCCAGCAGGAGTGGACCTATACGTCACCTACAACTATACGAGTAAATAGCTTCAATCACTCCTGCTGGCTCGTGCTGAGGCACCGACTTCAGACTGGTAGAAAATTATTTTCATGGTTTTTTGTAGTCGGTTCTATTTTTTGTTATAAAATTTTTTTTTCACGCTTTTTAGTGTAAAACATCTAAGATACAATAGTTTAATGTCAACTGCTCGTCACCTTTTACGAAAAATTGCTTTTTCCGATGCAGAGATGTTCATTATTGAGGAGTCCTGGTGCTTCACCACCTATTCCATTTCAGCATATGCGTTCCGAGGAGCATAAATTGCTTAGCAACTGTGTTAAAGCAATGAAATTCAACCCATGAAATACTTGTTATTGTGTAGTAACTCCGATGGTCAACTGTGCTCTTAATCACCAGTTCCACTTTACCAAATGATGGTTTTCAAGAGCAAATGCACGAGTTACTACTAAATATATGAAAATTACCATAGGTGTCCCTACAACATTTGAAGAGTTCCCTCGATTTCCTTAGGATCCAATCATCAGATCCTGATTTGGTGCTTATGGGACCTAATTGAAAGCATTCCTAGACGAACGCAAAAAAAATTTTTCAAATCGGTTCATAAATGACGGAGTTCTGAGGTAACAAACATTAAAAAAAAAAAAAAAAAAAAAAAAAAAAAAAAAAAAAAAACAACCGAATTGATAACCTCCTCCTTTTTTTGAAGTCGGTTAAAAAGTAGGTAGAAATTGTGACAAAATATCAACTTGCTTAATAAATTTTAAATAGTTATCAATCAATTTAATATTGGCAGGAAATAGTGAACTATTTTAAGTACGAGGGGT
Source organism: Choristoneura rosaceana (assembly GCA_037349165.1). Lineage (NCBI taxonomy): Eukaryota > Metazoa > Arthropoda > Insecta > Lepidoptera > Tortricidae > Choristoneura > Choristoneura rosaceana. Next base: position 2,454,470 of record JAZBNJ010000033.1, read on the forward strand.
GATCCAAAAGTAATGATAATTGATTACTTTTAGTGGCCGAGTAAAGTAAAAAGAGGTTTTATTTTTTAAAGCGGTTATTGGCTAGTAAAATAAAAAAATAATAATTAAAATATATATGTCTGTCAGTGAGTTAAATGCATTTATTCGTGACTTGTCGGATTAAATTCGTGAAAATGGAGAAAACTGAAATGAGAGCCGTTATTAAGTACTTCTGTTTGAAAAAAAATTGTACTAAAGATATACACATTGAATTGGCGGGAACATTGGGGGTTTCTGCTCATCCGTATTCTATAGTTGCACGCTCGTGCAAGGAGTTTAACTTGGGTAGGACATCAAATAAAGACGAACACCGCGAGGGCCGTCCGTTCATCGTCTGTACTGGGGATAACGTCAAGAAAATTGAAAATTTAGTTTTTACTGATGGAAAGGTGACAATCAGATATTTAAATGAAGTCACAGGGATCTCTTATGGCAGCATTCAAAGAATTTTAACCGAAGAATTGCACATGAAAAAAGTATCCGCTCGTTGGGTGCCTAGAATGTTAACTGACGACCAAAAGAAGATTCGTTACGAGAAGTCATTAGGCAATCTTGAAAAATTTCAAGCTGACCCTGAAACTTTTTTGCGTCGATATGTCACCGCGGACTAGTCTTGGATTCACCATTTCGATCCGAAGACCAAGCAGCAGTCTATGACGTGGAAGCGACCGTCTTCCTCGACACCGAAGAAATTCAAGGTCGCCAGTTCAGCGGGTAAAGTTATGGCGTCCGTTCTGGGATACCGAAGGAGTCCTAATGATCGATTACTTGGAAATAGGAGCCACGATCACAGGCTCATACTACGCCGAACAAATAAAAAGATTGCGGGAAACCATCAAAGAGAAGCGACAGGGCAAACTACGTGCTGTTGTACTGTTCTACCAAGACAACTCATCTCCTCATAAGGCCAGAGTTGCAATGGCTGCAATCCAGGACGCAGGCTTCGAATTGCTAAAATACCCCCCGTATTCACTAGACCTATCCCCCAGCGACTGTCATCTGTTTCCGCGACTGAAGGAACACCTCAGAGGCAAAAAATATTTGAACGACAAAGAGGTCATAGCCGCTGTAGAGGCATATTTGGAGAGTCGCGAAAAAGATTTTTTTTTAATGGAATTCGCGGTCTGGAGAAGAGATGGATTAAGTGTTTAGACTTGCTTGGAGATTACGTTGAGAAATAAATTTAGTTTTCGGCTACTTGAGTTGTTTTACATATTAGTTATCATTACTTTTGGATCACCCCTCGTACCTAAACTACTTCGAAGTTACATTTTCCAAGCGGATATTGAGTTTATCAGATTAAATAGGATAACCTGCAGCCAAGTTGACTGACGCCTCCGGAAGCTAGTCTGCGGACGTCTCTCTCTTTCTACCCTGATCCTACCGCGTCACAGTGAGAATTGGTAAAAACTATTGTTATTCTGAGTTCGTTAGCCAATAAGTCCTCTGTACCCTTAGTGTAAGTTTTCGGTTTCAAAATACGTCTCGATCGCGTTCGCGTTAAAATTTCAATTTGTATGGAAACACGAACATCGCAAACGTTCCGCTAGAGGCGCTGTTCGTTTTTCCATATAAATTGAGATTTTAACGCGAACGCGATCGAGACGTATTTTGTAACCGAAAACTTACACTAAGGGTACTGAAGTCCCGCGTAGTCGAAATAGATGGTGAATGACATTCTTATGCGTACGCGTGCCAGACAATACAGCCTCTGTTTACTGTATATATAGGACTAGCTTATGCCCGCGACTTCGTCTGCGCGGATCTAGGTTATCGCGCGGTGGCGCCGGTGGCTACCGGAATAAAAGGTATCCTATGTTGATCCTTGGGGTTCATACTACCTACATACCAAATTTCATCAAAATCGGTTCAGTGGTTTCGACGTAAAAGCATAACAGACAGGCAGACAGACAGACAAAGTTACTTTCGCATTTATAATATTAGTAGGGATGTACCTAGTACTTTTAAATAAATAACTTCCGAAAGAATGCGTGAATTCGTGTCTCAAAAACTTCTATCTATGTCTGGTTATTTTGGTTAATTGACTATATAAATTGTTACAACCAAATTAGTAATAGCGTTGCATTAATTAACCGCATCATTAACTAACAAACCACTGCCTATCATTATTGTCATAATAACCAAGCATTGACACGAGATCAACGCATGAGCGTATATTGAAATTGATCAAGCGCATGATTAAACATCGATGGGCAGTCATCCCTTAAAATCATGTTTGATATAAACAAGTGATATGAGGTCAGTGGGTCGCTCGAGCCGCTATTGCGAGGGCGTGGAGTGCCATTCATCAAAAGAGAGATGCCAGCGTGCGTCTTTCAGCTTCACCTTATAATAAAGATGAACATTTGCATATTTATAACCAGTCCCAGATCCTAGGTCAATAGCCCTCGAGGTCACCTCGATCGTTATAATGGAGCTACTGTTTTACAATAATCCATTGATAAACCGATATAGAATTAATATATTTTTTAAGATTGTTAGATACAATTTACTGCAGTGTTTGATAATATGTGTTCCAGCTTATACATTAAACAAAGAATCTGGATAAAAAAAAAACAATGACGCACAAAAACAATACACATCGTCTCTATACTTATATCTAGAATATTTATCTTTGATAGAGTAAACACAGAAACTAGGTTATTTGTAGGAAACACCTTGTTAAAAACGGTCAACAGTTTATCGCCGGATTGGACGATAACACAGCCGTCCAATCCGCAGATAACTCGCCACTGCGTCGGATAGCAAGGTCTTCCAAAGACGCAAAAGCCGGTAACTGCGAGCAATTTATTTTTTGTATTAGAACAAGTTTTACATATTTGCGTAGCAATGTGTACCGTACGTCATTCCGCAACATGCATACTTTATATCAACGGATACGATTTATTATGAATGAAATAATAAACACGTCAGAGGGCCTACTGCGAAGTTCGAAAATCGAATTTCGAATTGTGCCGTCTCTCTCGGTCTTGTATTAAATAGTATAAGTGCCAGAGGGACCGAACGACACAAACATCGATTTTCGAATTGCGTAGTAGCCATGCAGGCTTCTCGTTCTGTCCGTTCTTTGTGGCTCAGTATAAGGCGCATTAAAATTCATTACAAGACTGTCGCCGAAAATGCTAATGTTCCTCGTTTTGCTACTTCCGCTGTTGTAATGTTTGAAATAAATGTTTATTTTGGTGAATATGATAGGAGCTAGCTTGTGTGCGTAAGTGAAAACAATGAAATGGCGTCCCATAAACAGGATGTGGAGCGGTGCGTCGACCGGCGGCGGCAACGAACTTGCCTCCCCATAGGAATTGCGAGCAATTGAGCAAAAAGCTAACGACTCCAACCGCATATATCACACAACTAACAGTATTCATTAGCTTTGTTATCCGTGTACGGCTAGATGTAGAAATTATGAAAAATATAGCAGTGCTGCGTGGTGGTGCTAGCTTGTATTTTATTATGCAATAGGGCCCTGATATACATATAACGTTTCCCTACATAATAGCACAAATATCACAATGTCTATCAATTGTGTTTGTTTTTTTTATTTTGTACAGAAAAGAGTTTACATACATACATAATTTGTTACACCTATTTAACCTATTATTTAATTATGATTTACGATGTTCGTTTTACTTTACGGCAGATTCATTGTTAGGTCTGAAAGGGTCACACTAAAAAGCTGCGCTGCGGCTTGTCGCAGATCACACTCAGTGTGGAACTTTTTCGCTCATTTCGTAATTTTACACATGTTAATTTTTAATATTTTAAAATGTTCAGTTGTTTTATTTTTATTATTATTATTCGTATATTTTTATGTATCGAATTTAGTATGATATTTTTTTCTTTCATTCGCTCCTCCTTGCATTTGAAATAGATATTAAAAAAGCCTCGCATAAAATATTCACTTTTAAAACGAACGAACCAGATGGCGATATCAATTAGGATACCTAGTCCAAATGACTATGTTGAATTGTTGATCGCTGTAAGTTATACGTTATCAGGATTGTCGTTATCAGATCCTGAGATAAGGGTCATCGTCTGGCTCCTTGTTGCGCTGAAGGGACCAACGCATTGTTCTCGCCGGGGGGCACTAACCCATGCGCCGATTAGATACGAGCGGCGCCGGGACGCGGCGCGTAAACACTTCACATCATTGGATGCTATACTTATGGAGAATTTACAGTCTTATGTCTACTCTTGAACCTTGCATCCACTTGATTAAGATATAAACCGAAGTAAAACAAAACTATTCGCAACATATGTAGAAGGCTGTTGCTGAATCAATGAATCAAACACTGAATATTTTGAACTATGTCTACGCAAGAGTTAAAATATGGTCCGCGAAAGATTTTGAAGTTTAACCGACGTGTCGCAGCAACCAATAAATGTAACTTTTGAAAAGATTACTTATGTTACGCTAGCTAGCAAGTAGCTGCTGCCCGCGACTCCGTCTGTGATAAATTTGTTCATCAATTTTTGTAAAATATGCAGTCGTAAACGAGTCATTGAATAAGCCTTCGGCGAATAGGATCGGCAGAATCCCCTGTTTCTTTTAATTCCCATATGTTTCAAAGTAAATTTTATATCAGCCGACGTAAAAATTACCAAAACCTTGTCCACAAGAGTCGTGTCACGCGACTATCCTTACGTTCGTCAACATTCGTAATCGGGTCAGAAGCTTTTTCTTGCTCCTCTTCAGCAGCACAGTCCGCTATGCAAACAATTTTCTCCACTACTACATAAACCTGACTTTCTTTGAAGTCTGGGCTGTATTCGGCATCGATGAAACAGTACAAAATATCAAAATTCGAGTAATAATGGGCCTTCATGCCCTGCCAACCGATGGGTAAGTAGGTTACATCACGCGAAAGCGTTTCGCCACAGACCTGTCAGATATTTCCATTAGACGACACGTGATCGCGCCGCGTTCCTGGCACCACACCAGTTTTTGTGGGAAAAATTATACTTCCATCAAAACATTTCGTAACAAATATTTGGCACCATTGAAATGTTAAACGGCGCTCGTCAATTGAATTGGGTTTAGAGAAATTTTGACAATTGATTCAGTTTCCATAAATGAAGGTGGAGATAGGCATCCCTCATTTAGCAACCGGTGTTTGCGCTCATGTAGCACTTTGTTCAGAGGCAAACAGAGAGCGTCTGTTGGCAGATAAGCGGACCCATTGCGAGGGGAACGAACACCCGCCGCGTTTATGTGTTTTCTGACATAATTTCGGAGTGAGGCAAGGGATTCATTCATGGCATAGTAATTTAATGTCTGTTGAGATTTTGTAATAAACGTAATGTCTGTTTATTTTCCCGACACCGTTAACCCGGGCGTAGCGCCAGTGAAACGTCGTGATAATGAGCACCTTTGCAAAGAATGAACAATTTAAATTAAGGTATGGGACCGCGAGCCAGGAAAAAATGTGAAGCGGATATTGTGAGCGAGTTTGGTCAATGTGCGTGTTGTGGCAAAGCCATTATGTTTAGAGTTGAGTGGTAGATTATATTATAATACTTATGCAAAAGTAATGGTATTCAAAAAGCTCATTTTCATATCTGCCAATGCACGCAGTCACGTTTTAATCTGCCGCTATTTATTATATTATACCGTTTACCGTGATTACTATTGTTTTATATTTGAATTATATTGATATAAGTCAAAAAAGTTTACTGGTTAAATATTAAATAGTCCTATGGGAAACAAATACATGAACAACAACAGACCTAATCAAACGTAACTTTCCTGTTTACTGCAGGAATGATAAACGCTTGTTTCAACTCACCTGAAACATATCGGTGTCGGGGTCCTCCGTGTACTCGACGATGACAGCCTGACTGCGGCTGAGCGTGTAGGATATGGAGTGCTGGCTGGCATCGAGTATCGCTTTGCTGCTGTGTGGTGTCTTCACTACGTAGTGCTTCGAGCGACGCACGCCGTTGGCCTGCGGTCGCCGGTAGAGCACGAATTTGCTCCGGCGGCGACCGCGCTCACCGGCCGGTAAGTAACCATTGTATCTGTAAACATTATTGATTGTTATTGTCTAAACACACCATGCTGAAGATACGTGACCAAAATTCCGAGGCTGGTTTATATTCCGACGTGTCGCCTGATCTGTCATACGACACCATAAGCAAGGAAATTCGGCGTGATTCGAAATCACATCTAGATTTGGCGTGATCAACTGCGATTTAAAAGCTCGACCGAAATTCAGATGAACATCGGATATGAAGATGTGACATGTCTTAATTTTAATATGAAGTTTGCTGGTCGACAAGAAAAGTACATACGAATGATTATAATTATTACATTACATCAATCTAGAGTAGAGTAACCCATTGGATATTACTATTAGACAAACAAAGGCAACATGCTTTTACGTTTTTACTACAATTTTTATTATAAGAAATATTCAGATTATCATGATGTCTGATTCTTCCCCGATGTATATGCATCAGTCTGCAATGGGAAAGGTTAACTTCCGTGAGAGCCAACCACAATCCGAACAATCAGTAGATACCCCTACCCGCAAGCATTTTCACACGTAGGTATCACACAATTCTACGCAGCAGCACTGACACTATTTCACACATGTCATACTCACAAACATTATCGTATTTTTCTTTGTTTATCAGATATTCATGTTATAAACAATTTGTCTGTTGTTATTTCCTACATGTACAAATAATCTAGCTACATACGATTTGATTTGGTCAAGGCTTAGGTACTCTTTACCTACGATACGTCGTAAACAAAACGTAAATGAAGTCTCTAATTGAATCTCTGCTCCATTTAACTGAACGATCGTAATTTTCAACAACACCTCCAAATTTGGTATGCAAGTATGTGATATAATAATATAATAGACAATGAGTCATTAATTATTGCATAATTTGTTACTTGGATGGACATTCCCGCGGACTCAGTGCAGCATTAGCAATTTAGGAATTTAATGAAAATCAAGTATCACAACAAACAATGATAGCTGTTCGGATACTTCAGAGAATTACTTGTGCACTTTCATTGTTTTAAATACCGACAAGAAGCTGGTTATTGATGAGTGGAGCGCATGGGAAGTCGCGTAAGTGCAAGCTTTGTTGCTGTTATGTAATACTGCGTCACACAATAAAGGCTCAATTATGAATACTTACTTAAAATGTAAGTGACAGTTATACAATATATGTAATTAGTCCGACCGTTAATTTTTTCAAAAAATATCGGACACGTATTTTTTCTTTTGTCAATTAGACAAAAAAAATATAGATATTATTAGTGTTGACTCGTAAATCATTAGATCCAGCAGCTGATTTTTTTTTAATTCTCGAAAATTAAATCGTGGTCATTGACGTTACATTAAAAACAATCGGGAGCGCCAAAGTTCGCATACTCTTGGCTAGCCATATCGTAATTTTTGTCCGAATCATCATGTCATAAATTTTACTGAAAATTAAAAAAAAATCTGAAAAATTTATAGAAAACTATAGGTTAGGTTAGGTTTGTTTTATAATAACTCTGAACAACTATTGGATTCAGAGAAAAAAGAGTTAAGTATGATAAACAATCATTCTGACAAACATTATATTCGGACTTTCAATAAGTATGCGAGTCGATATGGGCACATCGGAAATATCGGAATAAAAAGTAGCCTATGTTTTATTCACTAACTCAAAAACTTTCGCATTTATAATATTAGTAGGATAGCCGGTTAAAGTTCCGTGTATCGTCACACCTATGTATACTAAGGAGCGACGTCACGGGCTCACTTTAACTGCGTTGTTTGTTTGATTGACGAAACCAAAAATACGTGTTCAATATGTTTTTTTTTTTACCTAGAAATCTACCTAAAGTCATTATATTTATTGACTGGACTTTTTAACTGAAGAACCTACTTGTGCAGCAACCACTGTTCACTGAGTTTAGTTTGCAGAGCATGTGTACCAGTGTAAACAGATCTTTGATATCCGAAGAGTTTTGTTACGCGTCGTATATCGTTTATCCGTTTATCCAAATATTTGAAGATTGGCTGCGCAGAGAATCAATACAACTTAAGAAGTTTGTACAAGTCAAGTCGGAGATAACAGCTAATAATGCGCACGTTCAAAGCAGCGAGTTACGAATGACCAATAAAGCAGATAAATTGGGTGAAAGTAACATTGTTCCAGAAACAAGTAGGTATTGTGCTGTCCGATACATGGAAACAATAAAATATTCTGTTTACGGACGAGCAGCAAACAATGCTCCCCTAAGTAGGTCGTGAAATTAGTGGCAATCTGCAGCGATTACTGTTAAGTTGTATTGTTCATCAACAAAGATAACTCGCTTTTGTCTGCACGCAGTCTAGAGTCTAGACTAAAATGTAGCAATCTATTTCAGTACAAGTTGTAGACACATAAAAGAACTAGTACCTACCTATCTAAGAGTCACCAGTGATATTTATTTGGTTCCAATATTATATTTCGTCTATGGTTCCTGTTTTACCGAGTGCCAAATATTATGACACTGCGCCGGATGCATCAAAATTCCGTGTTCTACCGAAGGAGGGTTTTTCGACAAGCGAAATAAATATCGCTAGATGGCGTTAGTTCCATTTGACATTTTTGTCACGCTTATGATTGGATAAATATGTAAACGAGCCAATCGCAAGCAAGACTAAAACTTCAAACGGACCTCACGATACTAACGCCGTCTAGCGATATTTCGCCTGTCGAAAAACCCTCGGATTGGCACGTGGTAAAACATGGTTAGAAAAGTACTATTAAATTTTGGTAACAAATTATAAAAAGTATTTATGTCATACGTAGGGTAATTGTGTTCGTTTACTTATTTTGTACAATAAAAAGTATACATACATACATACAATCAATACGAGAACACTATATAGAGCGGTTCGAAGCGCACCCCCAGTTAGCACGTTCCTAGTATAATTGGATTACTCCGTGGCGCGGTTCATCGGTTCATGTTACGTAATCCTAACCACGTTACGTCGTAAAAAGGTTTCTTATTTATATTTTAGAGCTACTTTCTTATGAAGTTTGCAATTCACTCTAGGTAGAGCTAAATTTTCGTTTGCTGACATCATCTGTTATTAACAAAATTGTGTAAGTTTTGGCAAAATTGAGTGTTAAAACTTTCAACCACGTCGACTACTTATAAATTGAAGTTAACAGAATTTCATCAATTTGATTAATCCGAATGTCGCACTAACTGTATTTAACTAACAGGAAACAAAACCGAACGTTTGCAATTACAGTAGAATTCATGCGCTTCTGCAAAAATTTTATCAAAATATGTGCGTCTATAATTAACGGTGTAGAAACGTGTTCAGATATTTTTGATATAATTTTTGCTCAGAAGTATAAGTACTCTATTGTTGCAGCTGACCACTATAATATATCAATCGTAAAAGTACTGCTCGCACAAAAAAAATTGCTCCAGCCACCTGCAATCCGAAACTTGTCGCAAATTCTTTCCAAGCTAACCGTTTTCCGTAACCACTCAACGGCTAAATTGGAAGAAAGTAATAAAGTTCATAATTCCGGCGGCGTGGCAAAGCAATTTCACGCTTTTGTCATTACATCGACCCCTGAACCGGAAGGAGCGCTTTCCAACTATTTGCTGATAAACTTACCATACATTTTTACTTAGTTGTTGAAACGCAATACTTATACTTTGGGGCGGAATACACAGACTATTGTCTTTTTAGGGTTTCGTGCCGAGTTCGTGCCCAAAGGGTCCAAACGGAGCCCTATTGCTATCACTCACGTGTCAGTCAGTCTGTCCCATCTGTTTTACTATTGATTTGAACTGTGCAAAGTACGCTAGAACTTACGAGGTTATACACTGTTCCAAAATCTGCTGTTTTTGTTTAAAGTTGACACGAAAGTTGAACAATTGGATGTTTTTAACAGAAACGTTTGCATTATATTATACCTACCTATCTCTGTCATTATTTTTAGCGTTCATAACAATCGAACACGTTCACCTAGTTACAGTACATTATATATTCAGAGAGCTCCGTTATGCGTCGCGTAGGCGCTATCCTCAAATAATTGGTGTCTACAGTAAAGATTATTATAAGACCAAACGGTTCAAACGACATACGGTGGCGGAAATATCCAAAGACACTGTAAAAGGTGGGGAATTTGCTAATGTGAGTGACTATTGTAAGCACATATTTTGAATGCAAGTCCAAGGGTTCCATAAGTTTTCACGTCCCGTAACATATCATATTGACAATGAAGACTTTTGTAAACTAGCTACCTAGCTGATGATGATGACGGATGTTAGAATGATGCCGGTTTTTTGCTTTAATCGATGAAATAGGTCTATATTTCCATTCTTTCCGTTTCATTCTCAACAATAAATCAAAAAACTAGATACGAGTGCGATAGTTTTTTGTGCATAAGCCATTAGTTGGCAACCTTAGAGCGACCGCCGAGCGTAGGTATGAAAAGTGAAGTAAGTACATACATGTGATTTACTTCTGTACCTATCTGTTTTGTGACGTTAGCCGGCTAGTCTATTGTTCCGCTATTCGCTACTCTCTTACAGCCCTAATTGCTCTACATAGAGTTATTTTGAATGCAAGCGTCTGCAGTGCACTCGCTTCCGAGCTATCACTAGCGTAGTGCACCGGCCGTCTGCGTCGCGCCGAAACAATGCGTCGAAATACTTTCGTAACGGTCGGTTATAAAACACATTTTAACGACTTCAATATAACCTAGCAACGTTATAAACTGCATTAGGTGTACCGAATTGAAAATGAAAACTACACGTGTTGAACTGGACACGTGTACTGTACAGAACAGAAACTGGTGAACCAAAGTAAAGAACGAAAATATTTATTGGCCGAATGGTTACTTTTTACTCTGTCACATTAACACATATGTCAATCTTGTCAATCTTGTATGGCGCTAAGTACGTGGCTGTAATACGACAAAGTACATACAAGAGTAACCAACCAGCTACTTTTGATGCTGACTATACTAGTCATGAATTCAATCAACCAAACAACCACTGCATCGGTTGGCTTAATCGCTTGTTAAGATTTCCTTTTTGGACTGAGCGCAGATAAATCTTAAGTGGTTACAATAAATGATTGGTTAACCTTAATTTGTCGAGAAAGTGGGCTCGGAACAAAAGTGAGAGGGTACTGGCGAAGTTTGAGTTGACATTATAGATAGGAAGCGGAGCAAATCGTCTGAACGTGACTGCAGACGAAGAGTGAAGACCGACAGGCGGCGCAGTCGTGACCTCGACACAGCTCAACCCGCTATATAAACTAGGAAACTTTTTTGTGGTCGGCTTTGGTGTGCCACATCCAACAAGTATCGTTTGAAAAATAGTTTAATCTGATATAAACATGCGGATGAATAGAAACTAAATGTATGTAAAACAATACAAAACAAAGGAATTTAAAGAATGCAGTGCATTATATGCTTATTCATAATATGCATATTGCCCGATAAGCACTATGTCCATAAGGATTAACAAGACAAAGACGGTGATGACATGCTGTCTGTAAACAAACCTAACCAACAAAAAGTTGGAAAACCCCCGACTTTGTCACTTCAAAGTTCAATATCTCCAAAACGGCAGAACCGATTTTGATAAAGCATGTCTAAGAACTATCGCTAGAAAACCTAATTTTTTTATTGTCATCAAATAAAAAAAAACCGCTTTCAAATCGGTCCATCCGTTTAAGAGCTACGATGCCACAGCCAGACAGACAGACACACACAGACATATAGACACAAATAGCATAAAAAAACGTAGACTAGGTAGTCGCGGGACTTTCTATTAAACACATGCAAGATAATCTTCATATACCTTGCTTGCATATCTATTTAAATCTTTTTCATCTCTCCTGTTCGGAAAGTTTAATTTTCATGGGTAGATAGCCGAGTGGAAAATTGCGTTTTCTCCTCTAGGGTGGAAAGTAATTTTTTTTTAATTTTTCGGCTAGCCATGACATCGAACATAATTGAGTTACGTCAATGACTTTTTTTTTCACGTTTCGGCATGGCAAGTGGCCAGTCGAAAAGGTACCGTTGGAGGTTGGATAGGTATAAGTAAATTCAATTTATTATTATTCTCGTCTTTTTGTAGTATTTCAGTTTCCTCATTGTCGAAATGAAAAGTAGAGTGTCTAACTCGGGTGAAATAACCCATTTCCCCTCGAACTATTGGCGCTCTCACTTCGTTCGAGCGCCAGAAATATCTCGGGTGAAATGGGTCACTTTCCACCCTTGGTTATCAATCTACTATTGTTTACATTAAAAATGCTCACACGGTAAGATTAATTAGCCACATAGCTATTATTTTTACCCGACTGATGTGTTTGACGCGTATGTATCTCTACTCTTTTCACATCAGTACATAAAAGTAAAGTATGTATATATGTAAATATGTTATGTATCCTATGTCCTCTTGTAACTACTCAACGGCTGAACCGATTTTGATAAATGATACGTCATTGGATTCGTCTTAATGACGCGAGTGACACTGGGTACATGAAATTCTTAAACAATCTAAATGGCGGATTTTTGGCGCCAAATTATAAGTTTTCAAAAAATGTTTTTTATTCAAACCTACCGAGTGGGGAATTAAAAGAAATCTAATAATCAGCCCATTCTAAAAATATATGGGTTATAAGTATTTAACATACCATTTTCTCAGAGTGTGAAATAATACAATAAATTAAAAAAAAAACCGACTGCTTTAAAAAAATACTTAAAAGAAGAAAACAAGTCTAGTGGGCTAGAAACGTGTTAAGTAGCTAACTTAAAGTTTAACAGTCGGAACCTATTTAAATCGTGACGCTAAAAAGTCCAGACTGTTGAATTTAAGTTAGCTACTTAACAAAGTTCTAGCCCACTAGACTTGTTTTCTTCTTTTTAGTATTTTCAAGGCAGTCAGAGTTTTAGTGTTTTTTATTATTATTTATTGTTTTATATGTGTTATAACAATACGTCTTAACATGAATTATTTATTACATACTTTTAAGCTAAAACTATACTAATACTATAAACTAAACTAATATTATAAGATAAAAATGTCATATAAATTTGTATTTAAGTATGTATTTATCATATAAGTATTTTTATCCGTTGCCTAGTATCCATAGTACATAGTGTCCCATGATATTTATTTATTTATTAATTTTCTGCCTGAGGCATTCACCTCAAGACACTGGCAGCATTACCTCTCTGAACTGTTATTGCTAATCTTTGCGACTTCAATTAAAATTCTTATTCTAATCTAAACAGTACCAACGAAAATAATTATGACTAGTCTTGAAGCACGCATTTTAAAAACAAACGGCCACACAAAGAAACAATTCCGTGAATCGTATGTGTATGATAACAAATACATACAAGAATTTAGCATCAAACACTTCTTATTGGTCTCATCACGTATTAGTTCGTATACGGACTTGCAATGACGCAGGTAAAAACACTAATTGCACTCAAAATATTCAGTTTCGATAGGTAGTTTATAGTTAGGTTAGGGCACTGGTTAAGCTAAAAAACCTGTGCATTAAAATAGTTTAACTAAGAAAGTAACCTGCGTTTTTCTCCCCATAATATTTGAAAGTTCCTAACTGGAGGTAGTACAGTCAGCTGCAGAGAAAGAGTACCCCCCTGTAATGGCGGTAAGTATGGATGCCGCCGTTACAGGGGGGTACCTTTTCTCTGCAGCTGACTGTACACACAAAAGGGACTATACTCCAATTCAATAGAATCTAACAATCCTGTAGACACTTTCAGCCTACTAATATGAACACCGGGCCTCCTAAGGCTTTGTGATGTGAATATTATTCTTTTTTGATTCCTTTTAGATGATAATTGCAGCAACAGGGACATATATAATCAAGCGTGCCCACGTCAGGGTGTGCTAAATGTGTAGAAAATTGACAGATTCTACTGAATTGTACTTTAGGCTGTATAACTTTAGGCCACGGACGAAATTTCAGAAATGATTAATTTAATTAGGCACATACCTGTAGTGTAGCCAATTCTTCTGTAGCACCTCTCCCTAAGTTTCAGATAAGCAAAAGTAGGTACATTACATAGGTGGGTGAATCAACTATTTTACCGACACTTTTGGCGTCTCCTGCGTTACCAAATTGTCTCTGGCGTTACCAAAAAATCATACTTCCAACAAGATATTTCACAGTTTAATAGATTGAACTTACGTAGGATGGCATGGATTCATGTATACCTACCATCAATTAAATTACAGAAATAAAACCGGCCAAGAGCGTGTCGGACACGCCCAAAATAGGGTTCCGTAGCCATTACGAAAAAATTAAGTAATATTTTTCTAAGTATTTCGTATTTTATACGGAATCTTCCAAGTTTAGGTATATTTTATACCCTACGCTGCTATTTACTCATAAACTACTAATAGTTCTCAAGCAAACTTAGCCGTTATAGTTTTCCTTGGAAGTTTGATATACTGACTACCATTCTGAATTTTTTCAAATTTTTCGACCCACCGGTTTAGATTTTAGAGGGGGGGGGGGGGACGCTCGATTTTTATGAAAATTTGAACTTTAAAGTTGAATATTTCACAAACAAATGACTGAATCGAAAAATCGTTTTAGCAAACCCCTAATGGTTTTACAATACCTATCCAACGATACCCCACACCATAGGGTTGGATGAGAAAAAAAAATCACCGCCACTTTACGTCTATGGGAGGTAACCTAAAAAAAATGTTTTTGAATTTTTAATTGTACTATTTTGTCGGCATAATTTACCTATATATCCGTGCAAAATTACAGTTTTCTAGAATTGATAGTCTCTGAGCAAAGCCGCGGACGGACAGACAGACAGACAGACAGACGGACAAACAGACAGACAGACAGACAGACAGACATGGAGAAACTATAAGGGTTCCGTTTTTGCCATTTTGGCTCCGGAACCCTAAAAACATGTTTATTTACAAAAATCTGCAATTGTTTGAAAAATGTCGCGGACAGATTAGTGTCGATAAAAAAGTTGATTGGCCCAGGTACTAGCAAGAATTAGATTTTTTTTATTCGATTGGATGGAAAACGAGCAAGTGGGTCTCCTGGTGGTAAGAGATCACCACCGCCCATAAACATCTGCAACACCAGGGGTATTGTAGATGTGTTACCAACCTAGAGGCCTAAGATGGGATACCTCAAGTGCCAGTACTTTCACCGGCTGTCTTACTCTCCACGCCGAAACACAACAGTGCAAGCACTGCTGCTTCACGGCAGGATTAGCGAGCAAGATGGTAGCAATCCGGTCGGACCATGCACAAGATCCTACCACCTGCAAAATTAAAAATGGACACAATTTGGTTTTGATTTGTACCTGAATTAATTTTTGATTTGCCGCCAGCAATCACGAGACCTTCACACAGATAATGTTTGCCAAGGGCAAAATTAAAATAGCGGTCGATGTTCAATAGTTCGTGGAACATACTAGCC
The DNA here is from genome assembly GCA_037349165.1 of Choristoneura rosaceana. Classification (NCBI taxonomy): domain Eukaryota; kingdom Metazoa; phylum Arthropoda; class Insecta; order Lepidoptera; family Tortricidae; genus Choristoneura; species Choristoneura rosaceana. The sequence goes on from JAZBNJ010000033.1 coordinate 2,469,994, forward strand.
ACCAGCCACATCACGCACGCAACAGTTATTTGCTATATGCATAAATTAGATATACCAGTGCGAGTAGATCATATTTTTGTATGATTTTCTTAATCTAAAACGAAAAGATAAGACAAAAAAGTTATCTTTTCAGTATTTTTTTTTACAGAACCCATCTTAATTGTTTATGGCGTTTTGATATAAATTTAATTATTGTCCTACATCTATATCCCATTACTCATCATATCTGGGGGCACGGCAGTGCCCCCGCCAAGTCGAGCAAAAAAAAACAAAGGCACGGCCGTACCATACTTTTCTCGAAGCCATTCAGGCTATTTTCATTAAGCTGACCGGTTGCAAAATCTTGTATGCCGAGGGACGGAAAGAAGGACATACTTATTGGGCTTTCACACATTCACTATTCAGTATCAGACAGTCAGATATAGGTACATATAGCCAAACCAACAATGTTGGAACCAACAATGTTTTTTTTTTTTATTCGACTGGAAGGCAAACGAGCAAGTGGGTCTCCTGGTGGTAAGAGATCACCACCACCCATAAATATCATTTGTCATTTCAAAGTTCAATTTCTCAAAAACGGCTAGACCGATTTTGATGAAACATATCTAAGAACCATCGCTAGAAAACCTGATTTCAAATAAAAAAAACCGCATTCAAATCGGTCTACCTGTTTAAGAGCTACGGTGCCACAGATAGACAGACAGACACACATAGCGATCAAACTGATAACACCCTTCTTTTTGCGTCGGGGCTTAAAAAAACCAGTCGCGTCACTTTACTTAACATAATCTATTCTATACTTACATAGTATAAATAAAGATTACTGAAGAGATTATTAATCCACATCCATACAACGAAAAACCAAAAACAATAGACAAACTTGCTAATTACTGCTACGAAACACTAGTCTATCAATACCTCACTAGGTACGCGAGGTTTCGATTAGTCGTCGCTTAAACAGTTAAAATTGAGCTTTGTAGTGTAAACCGCTGGATCGAAAAACCATCATGTACATGTAACCATGTATTTTTTGTGTACATCGTTATTGTTACACAATATTGGATTCACACGCAAGAGCACCGATCCCATTTACGTATGCAGCACGAACGTCTCAATTGAATGGAACCATCGGAAGCACCAGCGTGACATGTCGCTGGCGGCATTACCGATTACCAGGTAAACATTCAGCGGCGTTTTTTTTTCTCGCCATTACCGTTTTGGCAAGTATTATTAAAAGACATGATGCTCAGGGTCTATTTTTTATGAAAACGGACAATATCAATGCTAAATCTAGCGTAATCCAAATTCTTGCGAAATGTCCTTCCGTTGTGCTAAAACGTGGGATGGTAATGGCGTTTTTAACCGACCGATCAAAACGCTCGAATATTCACCCACCGCCCGAACAAGCTACGCGTTATTACAAAGACAGCATCATCATAAATCATTTCAATAACTAGAGCCTAGTAGATATTGAAATTCTTCAGCTGAAATGAACAGGAGGATAATAAATAGAATTCGTCTTAAAACTACGACCACGAGAATTAAGCTCTAGCATATAACAATTAGAAATAGTAGATTCCTTATAAAATGCTTTCAGATTAGACCGTAAGAGTTTGGCTACATGTGTAAACTTGCCTTTCTCGCTATCTAAGTTTACCCAAAGATGGGCGTATTGGACGTTGCTCAATTTTCCTTAACATAGCAAACGATTTATCCGGACAAAAGATACCGTCGTAAAACTAGAGATGTCCGGTATTTCATCCTCCCGTTTAGTCAGGATCCAAACGGTCCATAACGGTAATAGTTTATGTTTATGGATTAGTTACCCGAGTATGACGAGTTCCCCATATTTGACGAGAGGCTTGGGTTTCTGTTCAGAACCGCTCTCGCCAGCTTCTTCTAAAATAGGTGAGTCCGCACTGTCCGCAGCACTGAAACAATAGAAAATCGGATTATTGTACATTCTATGATATTTTTATTCCCCATTTAGGCAGTTGTCCCACTGCCAGCGAACGAAAAGAGAGCCCGTAACTAGAAAAGAGCTGGTGAGCGTGCCTATAGTTTGGATAGCTTTGTCGCTGTCGTTAGGCTTTAAGCGTGTGAACGAGAATTGTATAATTGTTGGAGTGTCGCTATCCGCGCGAGTTTCAGCAAAACGGGCTATAGATTTTCCACCGTCTATCAATTACATAGTAAATTTTAGAATTAGGATTCAGCTTATTTATATGTTTCCTTTGAACAAAAAAAGTATATTTGCAGTCGACATCTTGACCACTTAAAAAAAATACGTTGATGCTTTATAAGTAGTTGTTTAACTTATAACTGTGTTTGAACGTGTATACATGTAGTCGAGATTTAGTTTATGGTGTATCTTATGCCACCCACAGTCCTTCGCCACATCAGCTAAAAGAAGATGCAATCCAAACAAGAGCGCCGTGGGTTATATTATATGTACCTAGGATTTAAATGTTATAACGAATTGTAAGACTTAGAACGTGAACTGGCCCAAGACAGCTGTGGGTCAAGATTAGTGATGTAAATTACAAACGTGCGCCAGAACCGGTCGCGGCCGATGCACCACACTGACACTTACGCAAGCCTCATAAAACGAAACAAATCTATATATATAAAAGGCAAACCTGACTCACTGGGTTATATATCAACGCACAGCCCAAACCGCTGGGACTAGAAACTCGAAATTTGGTACAGAGGTTCCTTTTATGATGTAAGTGAGCACTAAGAAAGGATTTTTAGAAATTCATCCCCTAAGGGGGTGAAATGGGGGGGTGAAGCTTATATGCAATTTTGTCATTTTTGGACTTAGAAGTATGAAAATAGGTGTATAAGTTTTTGATTACAATTAAAAATGATCTGTTTAGGTGAAATAGATAAAATACCCCCCTAAAGGGGTAAAATGGGGGGGTAAAGTTTGTATGGAAATTTTCTCATTTCTGGACTTAGAAGTATGAAAATAAGTATATAAGTTCTCGATTACAATTAAAAATTATCTGTGTAAGCGAAATGGATAAATTTTCCCCCTAAAAGTGTAAAATGGGGGAGTAAAGTTTGTATGGAAATTTTCTCATTTCTGGAATTAGATCTATGAAAATAGGTATATAGGTTCTCGATTACAATCAAAAATTATCTGAGTATATGAAATGGATAAAATTCCCCCCTAATGGGGTATAATGGGGGGGTAAAGTTTGTATGGAAATTTTCCCATTTCTGGACTTAGAACTATGAAAATAGGTGTATAAGTTCTCGATTACAATTAAAAATTATCTGTGTAAGCGAAATGGATAAAATTCTCCCCTAAAGGTGTAAAATGGGGGGGCAAAGTTTGTATGAAAATTTTCTCATTTCTGGAATTAGATCTATGAAAATAGGTATATAGGTTCTCGATTACAATCAAAAATTATCTGAGTATATGAAATGGATAAAATTCCCCCCTAATGGGGTATAATGAGGGGGTAAAGTTTGTATGGAAATTTTCCCATTTCTGGACTTAGAACTATGAAATAGGTGTATAAGTTCTCGATTACAACTAAAAATTATCTGTCCAGGTGAAATGGATAAAATTCCCCCCCTAAAGGAATAAAATGGAGGGTAAAGATCATATGGAAATTTTCTCATTTCTGGACTTAGAAGTATGAAAATAGGTAAACAAGTTCTCGATTACAATTTAAAATTATCTGTGTAGGTGAAATAGATAAAATTATCCCCTAAAGGTGTAAAATGGGAGGTAAAGATTATATGTATGGAAATTGTCTCATTTCTGGATTTAGATATATGAAAAATATAGGTATACAAGTTTTCGATTACAAGTAAAAACTATCTATGTAGGTGAAATGGATAAAATTACCCCTAAAAGGGTAAAATGGGGGGTGAAGTTTGTATTGAAATTTTCTGATTTCTGGACTTAGCAGTATGAAAATTGCTATTAGGTAAGTATACATATACCTATTGGTATTATGGGTCCTGATAACAAATAAAAATTATCTACGTAGGCAAAGATAAAGAAAGAAGAAGTAGCTTTCGACTTATTAGGGGGGAGGTTTTTATGAGACTTCCTTATTTCTACACTTAAAATATGGCTGGTCACCATTTAAAATGATCCGTATGGTGTTGACGACTTCAATAAGGGAGGGGGTTTTTTCATACAATATGGAGGTTAATTAAATAAAACTAGAGATGTGCCGACTAGTCGCCGACTAGTCGGTAAAGCCGACTAATCGGCCACTTTCGTAGTCGGCGACTAGTCAAAGTCAAAGTCAAAGTCAAATCATTTATTCAGCAAATAGGCCGCAATGGGCACTTTTACACGTCATTTTTTTAATCTACCACCGGTTCGGAAAAAAACCTCTGTTGAGAAGAATCCGGCAAGAAACTCAACGAGGTATTTTTTTTAAAAAAAACAGATTCACAATATTTATAAATGACATCTATGTACTATACATTACAAGTATTTAACACAATTTTATTTTTAACACAGTAGGTTCACTATTTGAAGGGATCGCTAGTGCGGATCGGAATTATTTCCAAATATCCCTGTCCATGATATAATCGTTTACTTTATAATAAGCCTTAGATATTAATGTCTTTTTGACAGTAGATTTAAATTTTGTATCAGTTTCTTCAGTAATATTTTTTGGAATTTTATTATAAAAACGTATGCAACTTCCCAAAAACGACTTTTTGGTTTTAGCCAGTCTGTAAGATGGTACTTTAAGCTTCCCTGTGTTTCTAGTAGCCTTTGGCTTATCGACGTTAGTGGGAAAATCACATATGTTCTTCCTAACGTACATGATTATTTCAAAAACATAAAGCGACGGCAGGGTTAGGATACCAGTTTCCTTAAAAAATGATCTTAAAGATTCACGCGTCTTCAAATTATAAATTGCTCTAACTGCTCTCTTTTGCAAGATAAAAATTGATTCGATGTCTGCAGCAGATCCCCATAAAATAAGCCCGTACGACATAATGCTATTAAAGTACGCAAAATACACCAACCGTGCCGTCGCCACATCGGTTAGCTGCCGTATTTTCCAAACTGCAAAAGCAGCAGAGCTCAATCTACCCGCGATTGCAGTGACATGAGGTCCCCACTGCAGTTTAGAATCGAGTGTTATTCCTAAAAATACTGTTGATTTTACAAATTCAATAGTTTGCCCATTTAACTTTATATTAGAAATTGAATTCGAGTTAGATGAATTTATCAATGAGAATTTAATACATTTGGTTTTCTTAGGATTTAGTAACAAATTATTGGCAGCGAACCATGCGGATATCACGGACAGGGTTTCATTGGGTTCAGTGAAGTCGGTATCTTTTCTACTAACCTTGAACAGTAAAGACGTGTCGTCAGCAAACATAACGATACCCGACTTTTGGCTTACCATATAAGTTAGGTCATTTACATAAATAAGATACAGGAATGGGGCAAGAATGGATCCTTGAGGCACTCCCATTTCGACCACAGATTCTTCCGATACCGCTCCGTTAATCGCTACCTTTTGCTTTCTTTGTGTGAGGTAAGATTTAATGAGTTCTAAAGCGAGGCCACGAATGCCATAAAAATTTAACTTACAAATTAAAGTATCATGATCCACACAATCAAAAGCTTTCGAGAGGTCGCAGAATACACCTATAGCGTCATGTGATTCCTCCCAAGCTTGCAAAATGAATTTAACTAAACTATGACCCGCGTCTGTAGTAGACCTGCCTTTTGTGAATCCGAACTGCTGTGGATGCATGATTTTATGAGTATTAAAGTGCGAGATCATTTGCGTCAGCATTATTTTTTCGAATATTTTGCTAAACGCTGATAGGATGGACACCGGACGATAATCAGAGGGATTATCTTTATCACCTGATTTAAAAATAGGAACTACTTTACTATATTTCATCAAATCTGGAAATACACCTTCATCTATGCAGCTATTGAAAATAAAAGCTAAAGTTGGAGCAACGACATCTAAAATAGACTGTAGAACCTTCACTGAGACGCCCCACAAGTCTTCCGTTTTTTTTACTTTCAATAATTTAAAAGTCCTAATGATGTCACCGGGAGAGACATGCGTGAATTTAAAGTTACTTATGTTTGGAATAGATACATTTTCTTTTAAGAGCGATTCAGCTAGCTTTGAGGAAGACGCGAGACATTTTGTCGTTTCGATGGGGATTTTAGAGAAGTAGGTATTAAACTCGTTAGCTACTTTAACCGCGTCCGTTTCTAATACGTTGTTAATCTTTAGTGATATAGAGGATTCCGCGTTCTTACGTCGACCGGTTTCAGTATTTATAATTTTCCAAACTGTTTTAATTTTATCATTAGAGGACTTAATTTTATTAGTTACATGGGCTGCTTTTACTTTATTACATATAATTTTGAATAATTTTGAATAATCCCTAACATACTGGTGGAAACGTTCATCAGTAGTACATGATTTCTTATCATAAAGATCATATAAGACGTCCCTACTCCTACGTATTCCAGGCGTAGCCCATTCATTGAATGACAGTTTGTTTCCTATTTTAATACGTTTTTTACTACACGTTTTATCGTATTCTTCGCATACAGTATTTAACAATATTTTGAAATTTTCGTTTGGGTTTTTAGTGCATACTTTTAAATTGTTTACTTTTTGCGCGATGTTTGTTTTGAGACGGTCAAGTCTTTGTTTGTTCAACGGCCTAATTTCTATGGTTTGATTAACACCGCCCCTAGCCCGAGGTAACTTCACTGTTTGAGCTTTGTGATCCGACCGTACTCCACTGATTACAGCTTTTTCTAAATACTTACAAGTTAAGCAAATGTTGTCTATACATGTGGTCGAAGTGGTTGTGACTCTGGTGGGTTCATTAAATAAGAAATTTAAATTAAAAGATTTTAAAACAGAAATAAACTGGTCTTTTTCAACGGATTGTGATAAAATATCGATATTAAAGTCCCCGCAAACCACCAGCGCTTTATTACGTTTTACTGATTTCCTTAGAACATCTTCCATAGTATTTATAAACAAAGTAATATTCGAGTTTGGTGGTCTATATATACATAAAATTAAATACTGTTCCGTTTCCGCAGAAGCGATCTCGCATACACGTTCAACAGAAAGGCTGGACAGGTCTTTGCGTTCTTTGAACTTTAAACCATTTTTCACTAATATGATAGACCCGCCACCTGCTGCAGATTCTCTGCAGAAGGCGCTAGCTATTGCATAATTATTTACATTAAATTGCATTGAATCTTTTTTTAGCCAGGTTTCTGTTAAGCAGATAATATCTAAGTTTAACTTTTCACAGAGTAATTCTAAATCTAATATTTTGCCAGTGAAGCGATTTATATTTTGATGTAGGAATGATAGACTACTTTGCTTCTCTATTGTCGGTGTAGGTAGTTTAAAGACACATTCGCGCTTGAATGTGTCGTCCTAACGGGGCTGGGGGAGGGGGAGTGATTTCCGAATACGGAATTAATAAAACATGCTAAGGATTTAGCAAGCTTGTCGGGGGTCAGTCGGTAGTCACTAATAACATTATTAGTGTCAAAAAATAAAACGTCACTATGACGGCTCGTCATCTTAAACAATAATTTGTTTAAACGATATAAATTATTGTTGGATTTGTTTAGAGAAGCAGAATAGGGAAACGCACCTATAATAATGTTTTTAACACCTAGTTTTGATAGGGAATCGAACCCAGTTTTTATGTCCGAATACCTAACGTCGGACCCGTCACTTAACATTAAAACAATGGTTGACTGCTTAGTCACCTGAGTGAGCATAATTTTTTCAATTATTTGTTTGAATGAGGCATTAGGCATACAGTTATTTATGACACAGCTGTTTGATATATTATTATACAATAATTTGCCCAATCCCTTTCCTATCCTATCAGAAAATACTAGGGTTTTATTAACATTCTTACAGATATTTCCATCATTAACTGTAGGTATGTCACAGAATTCCGCGCTGCGGGTGGGTAACACGGACTGATTATCATTACGTAGTTCAGTTTGCAATGCGCAGTCGCGCGCTAACAAAGAATTGACGCGCTTTTCGTTAAATGTACATAAATCAACAAGCTCGGTCGCGGCCAAAATGTGTTCACTAATTTGATTTTGACATAATTCGTATTTGCTAGTCAAGTCCCTTAGGGAACATTCTAATCGGTTTATTTCTTCCCGCAGCCCGGACGTGTCTGTGACATAAGCGTACCTACTGTGTTGTAATTTTTCATTACATGTTTTTAGCTCGTTTAAGATACTTACACGATTTTTATATAAAATTGTATTTTTATGAACACTGAGATGTTGTTTATATAGTCTTTTTGATCTTCTTATGAACCTGTTTAACTTGAGATATTTTTTAAATTTATTATGACTTTGAAAATGCACTGGTCTAGACTCAAAAGAAGTGTCCTTGGTCAAATCTATTACAACCGGTGACCTGGAAGAACCTATTACCGGTCGTGTTGAGGAGACGTTTGGTGCTGGCATTATTTCGTCATATAGCCGTTGGGTGTTCTCGGCTTCTTGGCGTTCAATCTGTTCCTGTAGTTGGCGAACAAATTCGTGGGAGGCGGCGAGCTCATACTCAAGCTCATCTACTCGTTGAAGTGTTTGCTCGTGAACGTCACAGCACTGTTGTAATTTGGAAACTGTCTCCAGCAGTCGGTCGCGTTGTTCTTCAACATCTGTGCACATCATATCCAGGTCGGCTAGTTCGCGTTTGAGTTCGGTGTTCTTTGACACTATCTGCTGCACCTCGTATAGTCGGCGAATAGTCGGCAAAAAGCGCCGACTATCCGGCTTCTTACTTTGTATGTATTTTTCAATAAAATATACGTTTTCATGTTAATGCAGAGCCCTGATTATTTATTAATATTTAAATGTTATAATCGTTCTCATTCATTTTTAAATGTAAAGCAAAGCAACATTTACGTGACCATTGTACATCTATTTTTTTTTTCAGTGTACATTCTATTTTTTTTGGCATTTGGTTTTATGGGAATCATTTTTAATTATTTTTGTTTTAACTTTCTTTTTGAAATTAAAAAAAACATTAAAGTCACTTTAATGAATAATAAGAGTAGGTAAAATATTTTTAAACAAAAACAGCGCTTGGATAGGTAACTTACACGCGTCGGTTGCGACTTGCACGCGAATCAGTTGGTTAAAGAAGCGTCATAGTAATCCCGGAAACTGTGATCGGCTTGGCCGACTAGTCGGCCGATTAGTCGGCTTCTTTACAACCGACTAATCGGCTAGTCGGCTAGTCGGCCAAAGTCATGATCGGCACATCTCTAAATAAAACATATAGCCTGATAACTAAAGTACACGCGGACGAAGTCGCGGGCAAAAGCTAGTAGATAATAAAAAGGACCCAATAACGAGGTAACGTTGTAATATCAGCCCTCAGTTATTACATCATAAAACATCACGTCTGTCAGGTTCATAAAATGCTTTGAAGTCACTCGTATCGTATCGTAGGTACCTAAGGAGGAAAAGCAGGCTATGTAAACATAGAGCAATGATCTAATTTATTTGTTCCCATAACCTGTCAGCGATTCTTAAGCGTTGTAATACTTTGAGTGGTTTATCGATCGGCGCGGACGATAAGTTATCGGTTCCTCTGTGTGCAATCTGACGGCAAAGTAAAATGGGCCACTCTATCTCTACGCCTACTCGGCGCGTCGCATTTAGTGCGACAGTTGGCTGGCACAATAAATAGTCAACTCTCACTTTTGTTGTTAGTAGAAACAGGTTAAATTTAGGATTGCTTCGTGGTTATTCCTTAAGACAGAAACGACATACCGAAATACGAGTTAAATAGATTAGAGTCCGTCAGGCATTTCAATTGGTCGTGTGGAGGCAGTAAAATAAAAGAAAGTAAAAATTGGTTCCAGTAGAGAGGATGTGGGACGGGATAGCTGCGCTGGCCGCAACTCGTGTGGCTATGATTACGGGCATGAGGTCAAAGCCCCTTAGTATCTCCGCCCTCTCATCATCCCAACCAAAAGAAGAGATAGCCGCACTTTGATCCACATTTCTATCGAAAGCTTTTTTGCTCTAGTTTCATATAAATTTGTATTTAAGCTATCTTATGTACCATAACATTAAAAGATCATATTCTTTAACAGAAACAATTAGATTATTTCCTGAAAAGTGTAATTTTTCGTTAATCTATTAGAGTTTAAAAAGCGCTATAAAAATGTATATCATTAGTACGTCTAGACACTTTCTTAGACGCCTATCCTTCCGCCTTACTCTCAACTCAATAACTCATATACTTTTTATTATGCCGTTACAGGAAAATTCATGGCAGTCAGGTTCTTTGAATGATTACTACGCGCTACTACGTGTGAATCAGCGTGGACCTAGTCATTGGAGCGGGGTTTTCGTTTGGTTAGATATTCGTCAAGCGCAGCACGTGGCGACAAAAGGCACATTGCATCCGGCGAAGGTGGGAGTGGAGGAAAGAACGGAAGTCTTCGAAGAACCGCCTACATGACGTGAATTTTATGTCAGTGACATATGTATTTTAAAAAATTCTGCGAACAACTGAAAATGGTACAAGTGATGTCCTTTTTTAGTTGTTGGAACGGCGTTCCTAAGCACGATGAGTAACGCTAGTAAGAAACGGACAATCTGAACTCCTAATGCGAACAATAGTACACAGATATATGTACTTATTTGTTATATAATATCCAGTCCCTTGTTCACTTGTACTTTCACCATTCGCACGGTCACGATCCCCAGTCAGCTCTCATGGACTCCGCGGACACTTTCTACCTCGATTACTCGCTAGCCTTCCCAGGTGACTCTATCAGGCTTTACAGTGAAGCTGCAATGATTTTTCTTTTCTATTGTAAGACTACTTTTCGTCAATTTTCTGCCTAACAATTCTTTGCAATGTACGAGTTACAATTGAGTTCAACGGCAAATGACTCATTAACGGACACAAAAGATTTTAATTTCAACCTAGCTATGACCGACCGGTTTTTGGTTATTCTAAATCGCCTAAAATTACAACAAAAACAAGCGATTACGTTTAAATATACAACAAATTTGAATAAACCAAGAACTAATTTTCTTTCAAATGCAGGAAAAACCTGCGACAGTTAAAAAGATGAAGACAACGTAGAATCGTTAAAATTAAATTAACACAGTCAAACGAAGTCGGACGCTAATGGTCTACGCTACGATTCACGACCGTAGGAAATGAATATTCGAGTTGCCAGATTCTGGGAGCATTCAAATAGAGAATAGGATGCCACTTGCCCAGATGCTAATTACACAGTACGGTTCAGTTGCTGTGCAATCAAAGCGGCGCTGGCACGGTTGATGGTCCAGCAACAGTCATTTATTTTTTACTAAAGTCAAGAAGCGGAAATTGACTTTGAAACGCGACTGGATCCGGGTACAGTCCAACGGACTTGAAGACTTCTTGGAATGTTCCATTGATAAGAGGAGGATATTTATATTACGAACATAATAATATTGATGTCGACATTTTCGCTTGAAAACCATCACAAGTTACTTTTTTTTGCTGTGGTCATTATAATGAGTGGACACACCTGCGGTGCGGCAGATTGCCTGTGGCAATGCGGTTAAGGAATTTCCGAATGCCATGCTGATACCTTGTGTAATCTTTTAACTAAAATAAATTATAAACTATTCGTTATTCAATTCGAGATTCATAATTTTAACAAGAGAATGTCAAGTGCTTGACTCATTGTTTAAGCTAACTGGAACGTTTTAAACATAGTGCGGAAGTTCCACTTCAAGTTCCGCTTATGGCGATAGATTGAATAATAGTAAAAATTTATTAACGTGCTCAAGAGATTGCAAGATCATTGGAAGTTAGCCTCTCAATCTCATTACTTACATGTACCTACTCTCAATCTCATTACATACGTCATGTGGGACAAACATCATGCTGTTAAGCTTTGACGTCATTGGTCCCAAATACAAAAATATGCCCCATTTACCACGCAATTAGGCGGAACTCTGACAAAAAAACACCGGACAGCTTGGTTGATCTGGCCAATAGAACTCAGACAGACTTTTTTTTTTATATATCATTAGGGTGGTAAGTGCCTATAGATACTTGTCCCCAAAGTCATACCTGATGACGCAAGTAAACTTGCAATCAGCTCCCGAGCTACATGTTTTATTGTTATGTAAGCAAATCACGACACCTCTGATCGTTTTTTCCGACTTTAAAAACTCTAAAAATAATGCCGATACATATAAACTTGAAGGATAAGATTATAGCTTTGGGAGTATCCTGCGGTAGCTGCTGGTTAGACATAATTTACGAGTCTCGGGTTGAGTGACAGACGATTTTGGTGGTGCGTCGCAAATCGTTTGGCAAACGAGGCCGCGTCTTGGGGTCAGCGAACCGCAACATGTTCGCACTCGCATGCGCCCACGCCACGACTTGCAAGGGGGGGTGACCTTCCAACTACCCTATCAATTCAAAAAGGCTTAAACGAAAATGCGGTACGGCTTTTACTGGCGTTCAAGAAACATGGAATTGTATAACGCGTGCCGAAAAGTATAGTAATGCAATTGTTGGGGTGAATGCATTTAAATTCATTTCAACGTAATCAATTCAGGTCAGACCAGAAATCGTATGAAGACTGAATTTATTACTCGTGAATCACAAAAAATATCGATGGAAATTTGCAAAGTTGGAACTTGGAAGAAAACCTTCCAAGCAGAAAAAAGGCGACCAATTGCGCGCCTAAGGTAGGTCCCGTAGGTTTATCTTGGGTACCTGGCAGAAAACACGTATAGAAAAAAATCTTATGCCGGAGAAAATGGCCAATTAAATATAGAAATTAATTTTCAAATTTTTCTTTAGTTATCTTTGAAAAGTTCGTAATTCTATCTCAATGAGAAGTACTTATCTGAATAGTTGTGATAGGACCCAGGACCCAGCACACACTGTGAAACGCAAACGCAACTGCAACGATACTGAAACTTCTAGTTACTGTTACTTTTGGGTTTCATTTGAGTTTATGCCATAGACTCCTTTGAGAGACCACACATGACAAAATAACGCTTTTTCCTTTTGCGGTAAGAGACCCTAAAAATTAAATCATAACTTCCAAAAAAATCCCAGCTATTTCCAAAAAACCAACAAGCACATTTTTACAAGACTTGCGGCAATCTTACGACGAGGCACACGTGTCGCTTTAATCCTAAGAAGCTCAATTTGGGACTTTTTCGACTGTGCTTGGTTAATCGTAAAGCTGCCGTCCCTTTCTCGGAAGATATATTCGATAAGGATAGCATTATTGCGTTGGGAAGCCTCGGCAAATGAACACAGCCCATGAGGCGGTCGGTTGGAATAGAATTTTCATGGGGTTCAAACATCTGTCGTGCAGGTGTGCGCTGCAGCAGGCAGGTGGGAGTGAAAGATCATCGATCGATATTTGCTATAACTTTAGACGGCACAGCCTAACTAATTGATTAATTTATTAGAAAGTTTCTTTGGTCCTATTGATGTGTTGTCGGGACGCCACAGGACCAACCAGCCGTCGTATCAGTAAAACAATCGATATCACAGAATCAAAAAGAAACCTTCAAACAAAATCATGCTCTCAAAGAGAATTATCATGAATAAACAATCAGTCGTCAGTGGACGATAACGATAAATCGTATTATATTACAACCTTTCGACGACCGGATAGCCAAGTGGTTAGAGAACCTGACTAAGAAGCTTGAGGTCCCGGGTTCGATTCCAGGCCGGGGCAGAAATTTGTATGAATAATATGAATGTTTGTTCTCGGGTCTTGGGTGTTTAATATGTATTTATCTATTATAAGCATGTTTATCCGTTGCCTAGTATCCATAATACAAGCTTTGCTTAGTTCGGGATTAGGTCAATTGGTGTCAAATGTGCCATGACATTATTATTAATCTACTTGAAGTAATCAAGTTATCCCAAAATTAAGAAGAACTTTCTGAACTAGCAGCATTCCGCGGTTAGGAAGTAGCGCACGGCACGAGGGATACTTTTGGCCTTAGATTATATACAACACTAGATGGACCGTCGGCGGCATGAAAACGTCCCCAAAAAATATAAGCCAACTGTTGGCTTATAAGTCATTTTCCCCCCCCCTCAGTCTGCATTGTGACACCGTAGGTGACGTATGCGGAGCGCGCAATACAAAAGTGCCGAAATATGACCAAATGTGCTATAAAAGTGTGCCGCAATTATAAAGGCGGGATTAAAAATCCTAATAACGTGACTTTCCATCGGTAAGTACTCCAGAATCCATAAAATTTCGTAAGAAAAGATTAAATTATTTAGGTTAGAATTGTGTGACATTTTTTATAGGTGATACCAGTTTCCAGTGCAAAATTCCCCACAATTCAGTCAAAATCGTACTGAAAAGTTTGTATTGGGCACAAAGTCGAAATATATCGATTTCACCTGAACCTGAACAGTTTTTCGCCATGTCTGTCTGTTTTAGTTTTATTGATTAATTTTTTATTTGATTACATTCGCCATTACTTTTACTAGCGTCTAATTTTCGTCGTGTCGTAATAATTTTCCCCCAAATTTTGGGGGATTTGACATTACGTGGTATCATTTAGCACGCACACAGTGACAACCGGATTGACGTAACTCGAGTGTAAAGACGAAGCTGTCACGTGGTCGCCACGCACACAAACAAGAAAAAGAGTGGACGTTTTCAATCGCATTGTTTCTTACTGAGGCTCGGTCTAGTGTTGTATATAGTCTAAGCTTTTGGCATTGTAGTTGAACGTGCTGGCTGTTGCACTGTGTCAGTCAGTACGCGGACATTGTAGCACGGCTTCTGGTTTATAATTTTGTTTAATACAGACTACACAGCGCCCTAGAGCAAACTGAAAATCAGCGCTGCAAGTTTTTTAGCTTATGCTCAGCTCAGCCTGAGCCCATAGCCACCTGCTTGTGTATTTATTTTTACTTGTGTAGTCGTGTTTTTTTCTGTGGCAATAAGTGTTTTATTTTTACTTTGGATTGGAACGTCACGTTAGAACGCAAAAGCTCCGCGACGACATTCAGAATACGCGCAGTTCATTAACACCTAAATGCACCCGAATTCTGAATCTTAAACGTACTTATCTCAAAATTATCGGCGGCATTACAATGTGCGCCTGTGACTCAGCTTTCAAAAACATGTATGCATTCCAATCCAACAATAATCGTTTTGAACTGTATTATGAAATAATGGATGAGTATGTGGCAGTGGCAGTTTTATGACATCATAAGGTCAACACAGATCCAATTATCTGTTCTCAAGTACGAGACAGCATAATTAATTATTTTTGTTTCCGGGTCAATACATTACCTAGCGCAGCGAACTGACGCAGGTACGGTCGAACCAACTGATTGTCATACCGGAACAGAACTTTTTCGCTACAAATGGCATGCTGACACTCCATACATCTGCTAAAGTACCTATTAAACGCAAAATTGATTGTGAAAAGGGTCCACCCCGTACCACCCTCCATCTATATGCAGTTTCATTATCATTAGTCGAAGACGACTAAAAAGATAGGAAGGGTTTTCTACAAAATTATTTAGCAGGGTTATTTGTTATTTATTATATTAAGTTTTGTACCATTAGAATCGTTCGTGACCTAATGCAGAACATGCAATTACTTTCTTAGCAAGCAAAGTCCCGACAATAATTGACATTTAAATCTACTGCCACTTAGATCACGTAACGACAAATAAAACTTACGGAGCACAAACTACAAAAGTACAGTCACCAGCAATACCAGCATCAATATCTGATACAAAAATGCGTGCATACATACGAGTACCATATGTATCTGATACTACTCTATTTAGTTCTAGGGCCGGTAGGACGTGTCAAATATTTTTGCATGCTCTGATGAGGCAGATATTAATGCAGTGACTTGTAGTACAATCATTCATTAAAAACGTATCACATAGATATGGGTCACTTGCCCTGGCACACACAACATGCTACCTTCATATAATATTATCACACGCATTCCACTGAATGAGTCCTATTTCGTGTAAAGGAATGTTTGGAAATAATTCCGATCCACAATGGCGATCCCTTTGAATAGCGTATCCACTGTGTTAAAAATGTAGTTGTTTTAGCGTAAGTTATCAAATAACATTGTAGATCTGATTTGGAAAAAAATTGTACGTCTTTAAATTTCTTAGCAGATTTGTTTCAATGCGGGTTTTTCCGAAGCGGTAGTAGTTTTTTTGGCATTCACGGTACTTGTAATAGTCTAAATCGAATAAAGATATTTGAACTTGACACTCGACGTATCCACTTAATGAAAACCGTTCACTTGATTCGTTCCGCTCGCAAAATTTGGCAATAAAACTATCTATATATAGGCAGAAGGGCATATGTAGTAGGGCGAGTCTATTTTTATCCTACGCTGGACTAATGTTTCATATCGTCCATCGGCCCTCCACTTAAGCGCCGGTTAACTTGATTATGCGAATGACCCATGGTCCATTTACTGAATAGGCGCGTAAATTCCTGCAAGGCAAGCGGGGAATGAACGGGACTAAACCGGGACCCTACCGGGATAATGAACGAGCCCCGTCAGCAGGTAGCTACGTACCTAATGGGTAGTGTATTCGTGGAAGTGTGCACTACATCTGAACAGAATTCCTTTCTTGTCATCCATCATTTTGTCGGTAAAGCTCGGAAACATTTGTGTTTGTGAGTGATAGCCTTTTAGTTTAGGATAGGAGAAGAATAGACATATTGGGTTACTACGTGTGGTACTATCTGCCAACTATTGTGGTCTGTGATTCCTTGAAGTTGATAATCGTTTACATGTCATTAAACAATAATGCCAAAACAGGACAAACGCCACGTTGTACCAGTGGCCAACTGCTGGTACCATTCTCTTGTTCAGATACTCTAATACATAGGTATTCGCCGTTCGAATCACGCAAAATTTTGGAAAAACGTACCTCCGAGCGGCGGCGGGCTACTTTTATTATTATTTTCCTGCGCAACATCTTGCCTTGCAGCAATCGTGCTAAGTAAATAAAATAGGTCCGCAACAAACACTTCGTAGGTAATCCTACCCACCTCCTGCCTATTTCCTCTTTTTATCGACAGCAGAATGTCAGAGGGGCAGGAAGCCTGCTCCGAGCGAAGGCTTGAAACACATTGTGAAATAAACCCTTCGCATAAAAGTTTAATAAGGGAGGGTAAAAATAGGGCTTCAAAACGTCACTGTACTTTGTATGTGCTCTGTAAAGGTTAAGCTTAAAATAAAACTCAAGTGCTTTAAAAACGGACACGCATTTGAATGGCATGTACAGTCAGCGGCAATTATTATGTCAATACAATATGTGTTTACTTAAATGAAGAAGCGGACTGAATGTATGCCTGACATGCCTATCAACAGCGCAAACTACAGGGACTTAGGAGTTTGAAATTTTACAGAAAACCTCTTATGGCGTTGGGCGAGCACTAAAATTGGTTTTCGAAAATTCAAACCTTAGAGCGTGAGAATGAGACAAGGGATGAAATGGCTTCTGGAATATTGAAACCGATAAAGCTACTCATGACTCGTTTCAGGGTATACCTAACTATCGCATACCAGGGTGGAACCCATTAACCAATTTCACTCTCATAATTTTCAAATTCAAATTCAAATTCATTTATTTCGTCAACATAGGTAAATACAATTAGGTGATAAATAGGTAAGTAGAACAACTATGATGTGCTTGTCGGCGTACGAAATTTAACATAACAATAAAAATAATAATAAATCAAATTAAATGTCACAAAACGAAAATAATAATAATAATTAAATAGCTTTCTTAACTTATAATGATAAAGACATCAGTACATTATCATAATTATTAAGTATTAACATTTCATCAACCAATTATATATGTCAGATACAATTAAATTTTTTTTGGCAGATTTATGGAATGTCAACATGAGTAGCACAAAGGTTTAACCCTGGCATGCAATTTAGTTTCTTTATACATATATCATCATCATCATCATCAGCCGGAAGACGTCCACAGCTGAACAAAAACAAAAGCCTCCCACTTAGAATGCCACACGAACAAAAACTCGCCACTTGCATTCACCGGTTGCCCGCAACTCACAATGTCGTCAGAGAACACGTGCTGCTGATTTATGTCTACCATTCTGCTGATAGTTAACATTTGGAATCAGAAAATTGATAGGTATAGAAATGATGTTCAAAAATGTCATGCATTTTATGCACCTTTAAAAGAAAACGGTACACATATTCTGAATGACCTGACAGCCTCATGAATAGCTGTTTTTATTCGACTGGATGGCAAATGAGCAAGTGGGTCTCCTGATGATAAGAGATCACCACCGCCCATAAACATCTGCAACACCAGAGGTATTGCAGATGCGTTGCCAACCTAGAGGCCTAAGATGGGATACCTCAAGTGCCACTAATTTCACCGGATGTCTTACTCTCCACGCCGAAACACAACAGAGTGCAAGCACAGCTGCTTCACGGCAGGATTAGCAAGCAAGATGGTGGTAGCAATCCGGGCCTATAGCAACTATAGGTCCTACGCCTACAATTGACCTATAGTTTTATACAGTGGCGGATTAGGCATATAGCAAGAGTAGCAAATGCTACGGGCGGGCCCCGCGCATCTAGGGGCCCCGCTGACCAATGCTTTCTGATCGTAAAAAACGTCAATTCAGATAGAAGCATGTTTTTTTTTCTAAATTAATGTAAATAGAACAAAACCAACACAAAACACCTCCAAAAAAGAAATGTTATCAATATGATCGACTTAAATATAATATTTTACTTATACTATAAACTTGACAGGGCCGGATTTACGGGAGGGCAAAGGGGGCAACTGCCCGGGGCCTCCACAAAATAGGGGCCCCCACAATAGAGAAATCTGAAAAAAAAAATCTTTCAAATTCCGACGAGTAAATACTGGGAAACAACAATTCATAAATTTCTTCACTTCAATCAGGCAATCACTAAAATATCAAAAGACCCTTATTGGCCTCCACTCCTTTGTTGCCCCAAGGCCTCCACACCTCTAAATGCGGCCCTGAACTTGAAGCAAATCAAGGGCCCCATGATAAAATTTGCTACAGGCCCCGCGCTGACTTAATCCGGCTCTGGTTTTATACAATAATATAATTTCCTTGACACTGCATACTATGTAAGTCATTCATTCATAAAGCTCTGCTTTTGATTGAGTGGTTTATAAGAGGTGTGAGGGCCCCTTTGTTTGGATTGCACCAATTAGGAGGTTAGTGGCAAGAACCTCTTAACTGCATGTCATTGAGGGCCTTCAATAGACTGAGCCATAGTATATATATAAGCTAAAGCAGTAAGGAAGCTACAAACAAGTCGATCGAAACGAACACACTCACAAAACACGCGCTCTACACGGGCCTCTAAGGGGGTCTCGCGGTACTGCATTATATATATACTGTGACTGAGCTGTGGGCTGAGTAGGTATACTGAAGTACCAACTTATAATTCTTATAACACAACACAACAATGTAATGACAGGTCATTGTACGAATTTCTTCCTGCTAGATAAAGAGTACACATAGTACGGTTTTATATTGGAATCCATAATATCTTTTGTCCTATTTTCAAAATCCATAACAACTTTTGCCATAATGTAAATGCCATAATATTTTTTGTCCTAATATTGAACATCCTAATGCTTATTTTCACTAATTACAAAATACATAACAACTTTTGTCATAATAACATTAGCCATAATGTAAATGTCATAATATTTTTTGTCCTAATATTGAGTCGCAATTCTATCCTAACCTACTTTTCTGGCTGCTGTTCGTTTCTGTAGTGGTCGCAGTTCTAACCTAACCTACTTTTCAGGCTGCGGTTCATTTTTGTAGGGGTCGCAGTTCTAACCTAACCTACTTTTATGGCTACGGTTCGTTTCTGTAGGTGTCGTGTCCTAACCTAACCTAGATTAATTTTCTGGTACTTGTTCGATACTGTTGGGGTCTCAGTTTTAACCTAATCTACTTTTCTGGTTCGCAAGTCCCTGTTTGCCAACAAGTGCTCTGTTATGGCATTTAATATTATTACTCGTAAGTTTTATGCAGGGTTGTTGCGAATATCAGCATCAGCATCAGCATCCGCGGATAATCAGCATGGTTTTTTATATCAGCATCCGCATCAGCATCAGCAACAATCGATGCTGATTTTTAATGCTGATATTCAAGTCGTAACGTGTTTGCTGAAGGCGGGACTTACCGCGAGGCACGAGGAAGTTTCGACCAATCACAGACAGTTATACAATAAAAGCTGTCACTTGTTCCCTCATTTGATTGTTTTGTCAACAATTAGTTGACAAATATATCCACTTGACTGGTGGAGGAGTCGCGGTAAAACCACATATAAAGAGCTAAATGTATTGGCTCAGAGATTCCTGTCGTCACCTCCAGCG
The DNA here is from genome assembly GCA_037349165.1 of Choristoneura rosaceana. Lineage (NCBI taxonomy): Eukaryota > Metazoa > Arthropoda > Insecta > Lepidoptera > Tortricidae > Choristoneura > Choristoneura rosaceana. Next base: position 2,490,459 of record JAZBNJ010000033.1, read on the forward strand.
AGTGTCCCAAGTGAACAACTACTAAGCGGTGCAGGCATTATTTATAAGCCTAGGCCTAGCCGAAATCGGCTCGAAGCTGAAAAGGCGTCTCAGCTTTTGTTCTTAAAATATAACTTACCATTGATTAGATTCCAATATTAATATTGTAATGGTAGTTATTTTTAGTTAATTTCCTAGTAGGATATGATTTATTGAAGTAATTTATTAATATCAGCATCAGCATCAGCATCCGCTGATATTGGTCTGAGAAAATCAGCATCAGCATCAGCATCCGCTGATATAGAAAAAACCTGCATCAGCAACAACCCTGGTTTTATGTCTGTATATTAGTACAAAACATATTAGGGATTTAGAGTATTAGGACATGTGATATTATGGCTTATAATTATTAGGACATAAGATCATTATGGCAAATAATCATTATGGCGAAAGTATGATATGTCAAGTGTTTATGGCGAAAGTGTTATGGCATTTGAGTTTAGGACAAAAGATATTATGGATCACGAAAGAGACCCGTTTTTTTCATCTACTATTCCTGTAATAGTTGAAAGAAAACCAGATTATTCACCTTGCATTAAGTAATTCATATTGCACTCATGCTTTTTAAAGCCTTCGCTGACGCTTGGGCTCCAAATCGACACTCAGCTCGATAATAAATAACTTTTAAATAATATCCTTCTTGATAATTATCATTTTTTGTATTGTTTCATAACAAATTCTAACAAAAAATAAAAAAAAACAAATAATTTTATACTTTTTTTTATTTAATATCCAATTGTTCTACAGTGTGCACTTGTGGCTGACATACTTTTATGTGAGATTTCATTATACATATTCAGTATTCCTTTCCCTACTTTGCTACATTTTTTGCACCAAGCCCATAGCCCAGTATTTTTTGTCTTCCTGCAAATAAAGTATGACCATATTGGATCTTTCTCACACGGAATGTTCAAATTCAATACAATAATAAACAATATTTAACTTAACCAACCAATGACTCTCAACTTCACTCAACTTTGTATAACCCAGAACTGAATTTTTCTTGTAAGGGGAATCCCCATGGTGTGGTAGGTCACGTTAACACTTTGTGCGTTCAGATAGACGCCAGTGCGGAAATACACGTTCGAATACAGTTCACTTTCAGGTGGGTATTCGAACGTATATTTCATGATAGTAGGGATGATGACGCCATTATAAAATAATTTGAAGGAACAACTTCAGTAAAAAAACGCTTTATTTTAGCCCTTTCGATTTACTGTAAAATTAGATTTATGTTGCTTTAAAACAAATATTGATTGAGTTGACAGATAATGACGTCATAATTTGCTAATTGCCATTGAAACTCTATGGGAGAATTGTGTTTTGACAGCTCATAAAAAGCATGTCAGTTGTTGGTGGTGCCAACATCCCTATTATCAATGATATTTATCACAATAATTATCAAAGATAATTATCAATGATAATTATTGTGATAAATATGATGATTATTTTATTATAAACGATAATTATCTGTTTCGAACTCTGGTTTCGTATGCATTGGCACTGGATAATAACAACATGCATTCAACAAACAGGAATGTATACTTTTTTCCAAATAATCTTTTAAACTTAGGAAACAATTCTCTACCATAACCTGAGGCTGTATTGCCTAACGTTTCTGATGCTCATGACCACAATCAAATGACAGATTTCGCATAAAAAACTCATTTCATTGCAATCCCAAGTGTCAGAAACGTTTGGCAATATGGCCTCAAAACAGCCTATCAGACTCCATCATGACAATATATTCATTGCAATTTTGGACACTACAGATGGTAAACAAATAGAAGCTCATCTATCATCACTACTGTGTTTAACTCACATGCAATAAATTATATCGAATTTCTATTTCCAAAAATGTATCTACTGAAAAAGCTCCAAATAATAAGTCACCAAGGTCAATTTTTCTTTCCTGGCTTTAGCTGTATTGAGCCGCTCAGAAACATTTCAAAATATTTTTTGATTGTGTGGCTTAGGGTTAAGATGGAAATTTGATGTAGCTCTAACCATTTGGCTGTAAGCTGTGTGACAGATAGACATGTGATAGGCAGCAACAGGGTTCCCGCTTAGACTCATTGGATATTGGAATCCCAAAAAAAATGCTAACATTCAGTAGTTATAAAAAGAATATTTCAAGTAATCAAACAAACAGAACATAAACATTCAAGCTCAACACCAAGTTTCAGGTCTTTCTAGCCTTGCTTTGCCTTGATTCAAAATTAAAATCACAGTACACACACAAGTATAAAATACTGGTCGTTACAAATATTTTTTAACATCGCGGTAAAAAAAACTACAATAACAAAACACGGCAGCCAATCCGCGAGAGCGTAGTGATCGATAACGATAACAATGGCGACAATAACACGTCTGTCGTAAACAAAGAGTCATGTTAAATAAATCTCGTAGCTAGGGAATTTAGTAAAGGAAATACCCAAATATAAGATGAATTACTTATAAACAATGTAAACAAATAACGATTGTTATTCATGTTAGTCACGTATCGCTGTTCACGCAGCCACTAACAAACACTAAGACAGTTCTGGTTACGAATACATTGTCATCGTATTAAACATAACGAAATGCCTTCTTAATTAATGTAAATGATAATAAAGTATTCCTTAAATGTTAGTGGTTTTAAGTTATATAAACACCATACCACGTTGTATGATAACTTACCGTTTTACGACCATGATAGAATCCGTCTGCTCGTTTATGGACCCTATGATTCGAATTATTCTCTATAAACGGCACTAATTTAATTGGATACACCATGAATTTTGCAATCACAATCAATTCAACGTATTAAAACCACACATCGCTACAAAGCGATAAAAGCACTGCTCGTCATTATTCCACCAACCTAGAACATTTGCACTTCACTCGCGGAACATGAAATATTTGGGTTGCCTGGAACGCCTAATGAATTTATCACTTCAATAACACAACAAATAATCAGTGACAACACCTTCTAAAGAAAAGAACGCCACAGGTTTTAGAACCCAACAATCCTAATACAATCATGAAGACATGAACTCGCAATACAAACTAAAAAAAAATATTTCTCGTATAATGTTGCTAACTTCACTTGCAACTTAATTAGCACCAACGACAAAGAATGATCATAACGAACTTCACTTTTATGCGGGAGTTTATGTTGCCATTCTGTAAATCAGAAATTCCAACAAAACCACATGAACGTGATTCTTGCTTTTTTTCTTCATATAAAAGCGTAATCAAAATTTTCATCTAAATAAAAAAAAACGATGTCTATAAAATGTATACATGGCTACTTCTGAAAAAAAAAAAACTAATAACTTGAGTAGGGAATCGTGTTTTCGAACGTACACTGGTGTTGCTACAGTAGTATTGTTAATTTTCTGTAAATATTGTCACTTAGTCTTCATTTTCATTATTTATTAACTATTATTTACTTTTTCATTATTTATTAACTTTTACCAGCGTCTTCGCACGCGTAAACTGAATCGATCTGGTAGTTATAATTGAAATTTTCGGGATTTTTCCACATTCCCCTGGAAATTTTCAAAATTTATAATAATAAATAATAATATAATATAATATAATATAATGTAGTAGGATTATTATTTTATGCATGTATATATCATTCGTATTAGACAATACGTATGATGGGTATAAAATATTATATTGTAAGAAATATTATATATTAGCCATTTGAATACATCATGAAAAGATGGTCACCCTAGTCTCAATAACGAAGGCGCTATCTTACTGTTTGGTGTGGCCATTGAGAAATTAATAAAACCTACCATCAAGTTAAAATTAGCTCCTGTAAAAAGATCTGAAGCTTATTTCATTAAAAAAATATTAAATCGTGTAATTATTGCTTAATATAAATGTATACATTTTATTCAATATTTTTAAAAGACAACGCTCACCAAACTAAAATTTACTAATTATTTATTATTTATTTTCTGGCAATACTTAGAGAGGGATACACTGACTCCGTGCTTGCTATTTCACCCGGACCGGAGCCCATTAGTTCTTATGCCAATGTCTTTTAGGTCGGTTTTTGCTCGTCTGTTTTTGGAGTGTTCATTCCAGAGTACTTACTATTTCTATGGCTGTCTCACTGTGACATCATCCAGCTTATTTCGTAAAAAAAATATAAAAAATTAATTCTCATCCAAATTGAAAATCGATGAAAAAGGTATCTTAAAATATCCTATTCTTTCCAAAAATAAGATAAAAACTATAGGTTATTTTTTTTGGGACATCCCAACTCTGTTGAGACGCGGACCAACGCACAGTAGCGAAATGAAAAGGTTAACCACCTTAAGTCTGTTTTTGCTTGCTCAGTATAACTTCTTTATCGACTGATTATGACATATATTGTCATAATGTCATTAAAAAAGGTAACGTTTGCTTGCATTCCACCACTGTACATACATATTCGGAAATTTGGTCTAGTATAGCAACATTTAGGTTTGGCAGAAAAAAGCGCGGCAATATTTAAATTAACTTTGAGGTAAGAATTAATTAGGTATACTTCGAATATTACACTAATTTCATTTTTATGTGCTTGTAAGAGTAAGCTGGATTTAAGCAGAACGTTATGTATAATACGCGAATTGTAATGTAAATACGTACTTATTTACGAAGTTTTTAAAAACATTTATCAGTCATCTGGTGATAAAATGAGATAGCAGTTTGTGATACTTGCGTAATTAAATTCATCACAACAGACTCAAAACAACAATAAATAAATTAGGCACGATATATCTGTCTATAAATCCTTATAACTATTAAAAATAAAGCCCAAATTTTACACTTACTTACCTCTTATTCTCAGATGTTGAAGTGGGCAACGGCGGCATCACTAACGCATGTTTCCCGTATTTATCCAAAAGCTTTTTTAAAATAATTAACTGATTTTCGGTAAGTTTTCTACGTCTTCGTGCTTGAGTCTTACACATTACACCCATTATTTATTTAATTTATTTTTACTTCATAAATGATCCTTCACAGGTTTGTATAAGTATGTATATTAAAGCTTCATGTTATCTTTATAGTTTTTTTTTTATCATTATCACTTAGAACTGACTAGAATTATTTATAATCAGCCAGGTTGGCAAATACTGACCGCGCTCCCAAGCACAACAACAGCACGGCGCAATGGAATAAATACAATGTTCATGTAGCGACAAGTTCGAACTCAAATAGTGATGTCCTAAGAGTGATTCACTTTCTAAAATGAATCAAATTTCGATATTTTGAATCATAAGGCAAGAAATGGAGTGATTATTATTATCTAATTAAATAGCTAATAACTTTGAGCATACATAATATTGTAAAAATATAAAAGTAATTACTAAACTACTTAAAGATATTTTATAAGAAATACTTACGGTTTGTTTTATGTATGTACCTAACGTTTTTAATGTTACTTTTAAAATGAAATTGTGTTGTAATAATTTATCTATAGTACTACCTAAATAAGGTCAATATTTTTCGATAAACTCATATCATGATCACATGATATGTATTTACCCAATTTGAGTAATCACAGTACAGTATAATATCAAATAAAAACACGTTTTCCGATAGCTATGTAACAATGTAAGTGGGACCGTTTAGAAAATATGTGTACGAAATATTTTCCTCCTTCCGGTTTACTCACCTCATGAATGACGTAGGCAACTTGTCGCATCTGGATTGTTGTCACTATTTGCATCTCTTTCTGGCCGGGCCCTATATAAAGAGATGCACTCATTAACCCAGTTTTGCATAATGCACAATATTATAAGTTGTGTTGTACTGACCCGGTATTATAACCGGTACCAAAAATACCGGTATACTTAACAGCTTTGGTACCGATAATTATGGTACTACTGCTTTAAATATAACTGAAAATACCGGTCCTAAAGCGTGATGTAATATACCGGTCGGTCGGTACCCTTGGCACTAGTCCCGTGAAGTACCACTTTTGGCACCACTTTGAATTTATCCTTTCATCAGAGTTCGCGCTTCTATTATTGCCTCACAATGGAATAAGCTAAAAAAATTCAATACCCAGCTGTAAGGCAAGACTAGTGTCAAAACAGAATGGAACGTCACTCTAACTAGCCAGTTTTAAAAAATCATCGTTAATATAATTTCATACTTACACCGATGGTAATAAGGTACACTTTTGAGCAATAGACGCAATTTTTTTTAGTGATTGACCAATCTGCGAGTTTACACATGTCGATGTATTTAGTCTTGATAGCATAACTATTTATATTTATTAATAGTCAATAGTTCCTCTATATCTAAAACTATTTACTTACTGACATCACATGACCTGAGATGGGTTTCTAGCAATTCTTGCATGCAAGTTTAGACCTGTCTGTAAATGCGCATGACGCATCACCTAACGTAAATGTTGAGTGCAACAACGCAGTTGTAAACGACTACGGTGCATAATCATGTACTTAACAATAACTCGTAGCTTACGTTTGTTATTTCAAGTATATATGTATTTACCTACAGTACCTATATAATCTTAATCATTAATCAATCAGCATCAGTTAAATGATCTTTTTTTTTCTTGATTTTAAATATTATTCTTAATCATCATCATCATTATAGCAGTCTATTTAACTTCCTACTGCAGGCACAAGCCTTCTCTCAGAATGAGAGGGCTCAGGCAGTACTTGGGCAGGTACAATGCGGATTGGGAACTTCACAGTTAGTAGATGTTTTCAACTTAAAACCATTAATCTAATGAATGAACAGATTTAATGAATATTATATTGACATTAGAATAATATCATCATATTATTAGTAAATAAAGACTTAGAATTGATATAATGTTCATTTATTTGACATAATATACAGATAAAACTACATATTAACCATAGTAGTCTGCTAACATAGCTTTACAATCAGCTTTTTCTATGAACGTTTTAATATTTTGTATTAAAACTTACATTACAATGTTTTACAACATGTAGGTATAGATGAATACGCGAGAGCTTGGAATTGCATTTGTAATGGTTTTACGGTTCGCATGAAAAGGAGAATAACTTAAGTATTTCCCTTAATTTAATGAAAGTATATAGGTATAATACTCAGCCCTTTTTGCTTTCATTCGCTATCATAGACATTATTTTATCATTTCGCTTTATTTTACTTATTCTCAATTGGACCAAAATTATTTAAAAAGTTGTGAGAATACAATAAAATAAGCCGTTAAAATATACCCACAATATAAATTATATTTAGAATTTGACAGTGACATTATTTTGGAATTTTCTTCTTCAATATAATTATTAAAAACCTTTTTTTATGCTGATAGTACGGGAAAAGGGAATTTTCAAATATAGAATACCTATAAACACACATAATACTACTACATATGCAATTCCACACTCCCGGTAATTTATCTATAAATAACTATTGCTCAAGTATTAAAAATTAAACTAAAGTAGTCTAAAACAACATGTAAGTATAATGATAAAATAAATAGGGCACGCACTCAGTGTAATTTTAATTCCTTACTCTAAATAATTTATTTATGTATAAAACACTATTTTTAGCAAGATCTTTTGACAGCAATACCGAGATTATTCCTAAAAAATAAGCTTTTGTTAAAAAAGAAAAAAATGCAAGCGTTTTGCTGCCTGTATTTATATTGTCGTTTAATCTGCGCATGCACGCGTGCACACGAAATTTTAAGTAATTTCTAATTTCGTGTATCTATTTTTATCGGGTGAAATAGAACTTATATGATTTGCCCTATACATATAGGTCCTATCCCTAGATAGGATATGCTACGAAGTGCAAAATTCCAACTTCGTACCGTCCAACTGATGCTTATAATTTAATACAAGAGTGAGAGGGACGGTACGATACTAACTTCGATTTTCGAACTTCGTTGTAGCCCCCCAGATGCTAAACACAGGCTGAGTTGTGTCCCGTTAAAAAAGATTGTAATAAATAAATAAATAATTGTTTAAAATATGCTGTAAAATATATATACATGTATTTAATTATATGTTAGGAATTTAGGAGCTAGTCGAAATTGTACTAAAATTTTAAGAACGCCTTTTAACAACTTCCATTAAAAGTATTTTATGTACTTTCTTTCGCATATTTACATAACAGTGATTCACGCATTTTTTTTTTTGCGAAACCAATATTAAAACTAGGATCACTAAAGTTCTTAACTAACACATTACCTACACATAACTTGATTGATTACAAACTATAGATCAGTCCCTTACACTTTTATTCTAACCACTGCTGGCTATATATTACATATATCTAAGTTGCTAACAAAAACTAAATAAGCGAGACACATTTGAAGTAACACTAAAATTATAATCAAGCTATCCTAATTAAGCGTAAAAATAAATCAGTGACAACCTTTTGTCACTCAACACAATAGCTGGCACATCACTAGACTTGTAACATCTCTAGGTGATATGCTTTGTCGTTGAGTATAAGGGTCGGTACGGACAACATTTGAACTGCAATCTAGCAGCAAAATGGCAGTTTGAGTGCAGTTTTGCAGCAGTTGGTGTAACTGCATCAAAACTGCAAACCGACTGTGCAGTCAGTAGCGTAATTATAGCTATAGGGTGGCAGGGCCGGCAAAATGCCACGGGCCCCTGACCCAAGAGGCCGCGAGCTCAGAAATATTTTTTTAACATTATACCTGAGTCGTGACGATTTTTACTGATAGGGCCCCATCAAAAGAATTACACCACTGTGTGCAGTCCGCTTACAGTTGCCGTACAGTCCTGTCAAAAGCACACCGAGTGGAAGCTGGCTGCACGGTCGTAATGCAGTCGTATTGCTGTTGAAGAAACTGTAATAGAATTGCGAGAGGGGGCATTGCAGTTACAATGCAGTTGTATTGCAGACGTGCGTCGTAAAGGACACTGCGTCGATGCTCAGGGCCGGACTTAGCTATCTAGACACCCTGGGCGAGTCAATATGCTTTTGGCGCACTTTTAGCGACAAAATGACAGCTCATGTTTGTTAAGATAATGAATACTCATACTCACATCTACCAGATAGGTCTTTAAAAGTTAATACACTGATCTAGTTGTCCTTTAGAGATCGATTAAACAGGTTTTCAAATTAAGCGGTCATGTTGAGCTGACGCGCGCGACACTCTGTAGTACAGTCGGTGCCCTAACATAAGTATTCACTTTTCTATTACATAGATAAGTTAGGGAACCAACTGTACCTGGCGGCCCGGCCACCCGAACCCTACTGTCGGCGCTATTGGAATACCCGTATGCGGTGTGGAATCGCTGCCCCTAACAAGCAAAAAGCGCTAACCGTGTCTTCAGAATTCCTCCAAGTTGTTTCTACATATCGTCACTACTTTGAAAAAATCTCGTATCTCAAATTAATACGTCAACAAAATTGACTCTTAAAATAATGTTCATAAAGTTCACTCACTAAAATTATCGATTTTAAGATACGGGCTTTTTTCAAAGTAGTGACGATATCTCGAATGTTTGGGATCA